>CAWUFW010001976.1:1257500-2482282 GCA_963921515.1 Calotriton arnoldi
GACGGAGGGAGACGGACGGAGGGAGACGGACAGAGGGAGACGGACAGAGGGAGACGGACAGAGGGAGACGGACAGAGGGAGACGGAGAGAGGGAGACGGAGAGAGGGAGACGGAGAGAGGGAGACGGAGAGAGGGAGACGGAGAGAGGGAGACGGAGAGAGGGAGACGGAGGGAGGGAGACGGAGAGAGGGAGACGGAGAGAGGGAGACGGAGAGAGGGAGACGGAGAGAGGGAGACAGATGGAGAGAGAGAGAGGGGGAGACAGAGGGAGACAGACAGGGAGAGACAGAGGGAGGGAGACAGAGGGAGGGAGACAGAGAGAGGGAGACAGACAGACAGGGAGAGAGAGAGGGAGACAGAGGGAGGGAGACAGAGAGAGGGAAACAGGGGGAGACAGAGGGAGAGACAGAGGGAGAGACAGAGGGAGAGACAGAGGGAGAGACAGAGGGAGAGACAGAGGGAGAGACAGAGGGGGAGACAGAGGGGGAGACGGAGGGAGACAGGGAGGGAGACAGACAGAGGGAGACAGGGAGACAGAGAGAGAGGGAGAGAGAGACGGAGACAGAGAGAGGGAGAGAGAGACGGAGACAGAGAGAGGGAGAGAGAGACGGAGACAGAGAGAGGGAGAGACAGAGAGAGAGGGAGAGACAGAGAGAGAGGGAGAGACAGAGAGAGAGGGAGACAGAGAGAGAGGGAGACAGAGAGAGAGGGAGACAGACAGAGGGAGACAGACAGAGGGAGACAGACAGAGGGAGACAGACAGAGGGAGACAGACAGAGGGAGACAGACAGAGGGAGACAGAGGGAGGGAGGGAGACAGAGGGAGAAGGAGGGAGAGGAAGGGAGGGAGAGGAAGGGAGGGAGAGGGAGAGGAAGGGAGGGAGAGGGAGGGAGAGGAAGGGAGGGAGAGGGAGGGAGAGGAAGGGAGGGAGAGGAAGGGAGGGAGAGAGACAGAGGGAGGGGGAGAGAGAGAGAGAGAGAGAGGGAGGGAGACGGAGAGAGAGGGAGACGGAGAGAGAGGGAGACGGAGAGAGAGGGAGACGGAGAGAGAGGGAGACAGACAGAGGGAGACAGACAGAGGGAGACAGACAGAGGGAGACAGACAGAGGGAGACAGACAGAGGGAGGGAGGCAGAGGGAGGGAGGCAGAGGGAGGGAGGCAGAGGGAGGGAGGCAGAGGGAGGGAGACAGAGAGGGAGACGGGGAGACAGAGGGGGAGACAGAGGGGGGAGACAGAGGGGGAGACATAGAGGGAGACAGACGGAGGGAGGGAGACAGACGGAGGTAGGGAGACAGACGGAGGGAGGGAGACAGACGGAGGGAGGGAGACAGACGGAGGGAGGGAGACGGAGAGAGAGGGAGACGGAGAGAGAGGGAGACGGAGAGAGAGGGAGACAGACAGAGGGAGACAGACAGAGGGAGACAGACAGAGGGAGACAGACAGGGAGGGAGACAGAGGGAGGGAGGCATAGGGAGGGAGGCAGAGGGAGGGAGGCAGAGGGAGGGAGGCAGAGGGAGGGAGGGAGACGGAGGGAGGGAGACAGACGGAGGGAGGGAGACGGAGGGAGACAGACGGAGGGAGACAGACGGAGGGAGACAGACGGAGGGAGACAGACGGAGGGAGACAGACGGAGGGAGGGAGACAGACGGAGGGAGGGAGACAGACGGAGGGAGGGAGACAGACGGAGGGAGGGAGACAGACGGAGGGAGGGAGACAGACGGAGGGAGGGAGACGGAGGGAGGGAGACGGAGGGAGGGAGACGGAGGGAGACAGACGGAGGGAGACGGACGGAGGGAGACGGACAGAGGGAGACGGACAGAGGGAGACGGACAGAGGGAGACGGACAGAGGGAGACGGACAGAGGGAGACGGACAGAGGGAGACGGACAGAGGGAGACGGACAGAGGGAGACGGACAGAGGGAGACGGACAGAGGGAGACGGACAGAGGGAGACGGACAGAGGGAGACGGAGAGAGGGAGACGGACGGAGAGAGGGAGAGAGACAGAGGGAGGGAGAGGGAGGGAGGGAGGGAGAGGGAGGGAGGGAGAGAGAGAGAGAGGGAGAGAGACGGAGAGAGGGAGGGAGACGGAGAGAGAGGGAGACGGAGAGAGAGGGAGACGGAGAGAGAGGGAGACGGAGAGAGAGGGAGACGGAGAGAGAGGGAGACGGAGAGAGAGGGAGACGGAGAGAGAGGGAGACGGAGAGAGAGGGAGACGGAGAGAGAGGGAGACCGAGAGAGAGGGAGACGGAGAGAGAGGGAGACCGAGAGAGAGGGAGACGGAGAGAGAGGGAGACGGAGAGAGAGGGAGACCGAGAGAGAGGGAGACCGAGAGAGAGGGAGACAGAGAGAGGGAGACAGAGGGAGGGAGACAGAGGGAGGGAGACAGAGGGAGGGAGACAGAGGGAGGGAGACAGAGGGAGGGAGACAGAGGGAGGGAGACAGAGGGAGGGAGACAGAGGGAGACAGACAGAGGGAGACAGACAGAGAGGGAGACGGAGAGAGGGAAACAGGGGGAGACAGAGGGAGAGACAGAGGGAGGGAGACAGAGGGAGGGAGACAGAGGGAGGGAGACAGAGGGAGGGAGGGAGAGGGAGGGAGGGAGAGAGACAGAGGGAGGGGGAGAGAGAGAGAGGGAGGGAGACGGAGAGAGAGGGAGGGAGACGGAGAGAGAGGGAGGGAGACGGAGAGAGAGGGAGACGGAGACAGAGGGAGACGGAGAGAGAGGGAGACGGAGACAGAGGGAGACGGAGACAGAGGGAGACGGAGACAGAGGGAGACAGACAGAGGGAGACAGACAGAGGGAGACAGACAGAGGGAGACAGACAGAGGGAGACCGAGAGAGAGGGAGACCGAGAGAGAGGGAGACCGAGAGAGAGGGAGACCGAGAGAGAGGGAGACAGAGGGAGGGAGACAGAGGGAGGGAGACAGAGGGAGGGAGACAGAGAGGGAGGGAGAGAGAGGGAGGGAGACAGAGAGGGAGGGAGAGAGAGGGAGGGAGACGGAGAGAGAGGGAGGGAGAGGGAGGGAGACATAGAGGGAGGGAGGGAGACGGAGAGAGAGGGAGGGAGAGATAGAGGGAGGGAGGGAGGGAGACGGAGAGAGAGGGAGGGAGAGAGAGAGATAGATAGAGAGAGATGTGTGTATGCCGGGTCTGGTGGCTCAGTGGACGAAGGCGTCCGCTGCAGGGGCCTGTGTTCAACCTCATGGTCATAGTTTTTTTTGCTCTAGCCCCGCCCCCCTCCCCCACTGACCCCGCCCCCACCGGTGCGGCCCTCGGCAACAAACCACACTGTAAATTTGGCCCCCGAGAGAAAGTTTGTGAGTACCCATGGTCTAGGCCAAGGATGTACTTGGAAAGATGGGTTGACAGATTATTTAGTCTTCCTTTCTTTCTGTCTCCTTTAATAAGTTTCATCTTTACATGCAACATATAAATGTGATAAAAAATTAACAAGATGACACCTTTAATTACAACATTTGATCCGGCCTGTTTTTAATTACAACATTTGATCCGGCCTGTTTTTAATTACAACATTTGATCCGGCCTGTTTTTATTTACAACATTTGATCCGGCCTGTTGAACACTTACTTTGAACTATACATCACTCCAGTTTAAAAATAAATCTGCGTTGCACCTAGCCTTTGCATAACGCATGACCGGCCCACCAGCCTGCGGCGAGTGTTGTCTGCAGTCACAACAAAATAAGGGTGTGTCTATATGTGTGCTTGTGTGGACGTGAGAGGGGGAATAAGGGAATGAGTCAGTGGGTGGATAGAAGGATGAATAGACGTGTGTGGGTGGGTGCACGACTGGTTAAGCAAGTGTACGAATAGATGAATGGTAAGAGAAGTTCATGGATGGCTGGATGAATGAGTGAGTGCACATATATGTGAATGTGTAGGTGGGTGAATGAGGGAATATTCTAGACCTGAATAGTTTCAGTTTCAGGGCGAGGCAGCTGTGGGAGACTAACTAGCAAGAGGTGGTGATGCAAATGAAAGGACACAACAGTGCGTTGATGGGCGGCGTCACTGCTCCTGGGCCCTCTTTCAGCCTGTGCCAGGAATGTGCCAACACACACACACACACACACACACACACACACACACACCCAATACGTGACTCTACACGGGCGGCTCCACTGCTGTTCCAGGCGTGGTGGATTCTGGGAAATCCCTGGATCTTGGAAGGTGATCCAGAGTCCTGTTCACTGCAGTGGGGAGTGGAGCAGGGCCAGGACTCAGGGGATACCTGCGGTTTGACATTGGGACATTGTGCCTTGGCTCGGGCATTCTTCGGTACCATCACTTGCAGTGACGCAGCGTTCGACCTGCCATGCGCGTGCCTCTGCTGAGGCAGCACGTGCCCCGCATCTGTGGCGTGCCGGTGAGACCCTGAAAGGGAGCGTGCTAAGCCGCGCGGCCTCTGCAAAGTCGGTGGCACGGTAAACGTTCGCACCATAGGTGCTGGTATTTTGTTGTAAAAAGAGCATCGCTCCATCCATGCACACTGGACAATCGAACAGGTTGTGTGCAAGCAAGCGAAAAAAAAATTCTCCATATGTTATGAGTTTTATTTAAACTAGACCATGTAAAGAAAGTTGATACGAAAAATTAAATTAAAATGGAAAGAAAGATGAAATAAAGATGGAAAGAAAAGAGAGATGGGAAATTAAGTTATGTAGTAAAAGCAAACTGAAGTTGATATTGTAAAAATATTAAGAGGTACTAACTAAGACAGAAATAAAGAAACCGACATAAATACAAAAAAATAGAAAGAAGGAAGCAAAAATGGAAATACAAAATGGAATGCAGAAGAAAACAAGCATTGGCAATGCCAATCGGTCTCGCCATTGGGATCTTATATGTATTTAGCTATGCAGCACATTAGCGTGGGTGCTAAAACATATACTGTTCTTTAACATGGAGGGAAAGTAAGCACCAAACTGCGTGACACGCCATGTATGGGAACAGATGGTCACACCGGACGTGGGCGGCAGCGCTTAACTGAATGAACCGTAAGTATGCCAGTATCCTGCCTCACTTCCGCTAATGGTAAATACTGCAGCCAATAGTCAGTGGCAAGGTGACTTCATTCTGCTTGCTCAATGTGCTTCTCTCCTGCTACATGTCACTCATCGCTTCTATGGGCCAAGATACATGCAGACTGATGACAATGAATTACAGTGCATGAGAATGTCATACATAAAACACACAAATTGTCATGTAAAGTGTGCGGTTCGAACTTGCGAACTTTCAGTGGCTTCCAAAAGGAGCCAGCCACGGGTAACTAATTTTGCATGCATTCTTTACAAACAATTTTAAAATTCCTGTGAGATTTACCGAACGAGACACTAGCATCATGCCATAGCATGTACCTGCAAAGGAGCTTCATTTTATCCCTCGTGTGTGTGCTAAGAATCACCCGTTCAAGCCGCACTTGTCTGAAGATGAAGCCTTTCTGAAACACTATTAGTCAAGTGAAAAATCACACATGAAACCCCAGCTCACCCTCATGCACAATGTGCTCCTTGGCATATAACTCCTACATAAGAAGTAGGCAAACCTTTCTTTCACCACCCACTTTCTGTGGCAAAACAGATAAACATGGGATAGTTGAGAGAGCTGGGCAACGCCCTTTGCGCAGGGTCGGACTGGGACAAGAAAATAGGCCTGGACACCAAAATAAAAGCGACCCCCGTTAGCGAAGCAGCAGAGTTAAAACAAAAAAAAGTGGTAATATCAGGGAAATCAACTGTAAAAACTGTCCCAACTGGAAATAAAACCAGCCCACACACTGACGCGTCAGACCAGCCCATCGGGCACTGCATGTTTGCCATATAGGCCTGTTCGACACTGCCTTTGGGGATTGATCCAACATGAAAGAGAAAATTATCCTTTTGTCTGCCCTTCGCCACCCAGACTCTGCTGTAGCCAAACTGGGCCATGCTTGCCCATCTTTTCAGTGACGTCTGTATTGTGTCCACATTGACCTAGTCTCCTACTCTCTAATATACAAAAGCCGTCCATTCCCTACTTTAGAGCTGTGTCAGGAAGGCATTATCATTTCCTCCTAAGCAGAGGGGAAGAAGCCTTCTTATATTATCAGCAACTCAGGCGCCACTGCCCTAGTTAGCACATGGCGAGGCACAGTTTATTGGAAAGCTCTCGGGAGTGGGGGGAGGTGGGGGCGTCAGGGAGGTGGGTATATGGGAACATGGATAAAATATGTCCCTGCCAAAAGATGCGTTGATAAACAGACCAGGAGAACATGAGCTTCTCCAGCTTTTGGGCTGCCCCCCCCGCCCCCGGACAGACATCTGGCTCCCATCATGCAGTTGTGGGTCTCTTGTGCTGAATGGAAGCATTGACTGCATAAGACAACTTCAAAGCGAGAGCTGAGCTTGGCCCAGAGAAGACCATGGAGAGGGAGTGGGTGGGGGCAGATAGAGATGAGGGCCGATGACAAAAGGGGACCAAAAGCTGTGGCAGAGGATGGGAGGCAGAGTGAGCGGACAGCAAGTGGTGGCAGAAATGTAGAAAGGCTCAGAGGATGGCAGAAAGAGGTAACAGGGCTTTAAGTGGGATGAAAAAACTGGGCGGTGGGGGGGGTTCTCAAAAGTGGTTGGTACGGTAGATCTAATTAAGGTCGTGGCTTAAAAACACCTAAGCTAAAAATCTGTGCTTAGCATATTGAGCGGCCGACTTGTATTTTGCTGTTTCTGTCATTGCATCTAGATATATAATACAGCAAGTAACATTACACCTACAACAAGCCAGCACTATTGGCTTTGCCAATGGGTGTTAGTTGCGTAAGATAAATAAGCATTAACTATGGATTCGTTGTATACAATATTGGAAATGCTTCGGTGCTGTAATAATGAAATGAAATGAAAAAAGCATTTGTAAAGCGCGTGGTTACCCGGAGGCATCCCAGCGCTAGGGCAGAGGCTGCACTGAGCTGTGGCGAATCAATTGGGGAAAAGCCAGGTTTTGAGCCTCTTGCGGAAGACAGTGTGGTTAGGCTCTTTACATAGCTGAAGCGGCAGAGAATTCCAAAGTTTAGCGGCATTGTAGGAAAAGAGCCGGCCGCCACTTCTGGCCCTCTTTATTCTGGGAACAGATGCCAAGTGGAGGTCATTTGAACGTAACCGTCTGTTGGCTTGGTAAGGCTGGACAAAGGAGGAAATAATAGTCGGTCCCTGACCTCCTAGTATCTTGTGGGTGGTACAGAGGGCTTTGAAGTGGACTCTTTCCTGAATAGGAAGCCAATGTAAGGACTTTAGGGCAGGTTTAGCTGATTGGCGGCTTGGAATCCCTTCAAGAATCCTTGCGGCACAGTTTTGCATGGTTTGAAGTTTCTTAAAAACCGCGCAGGGGGCACCGAGATAAAGAGCGTTTCCATAGTCCAGGCGAGATAGAATAAGCGCCTGGACCACGAGCTTTCTTGCTTGAAGAGGTAACAAAGGCAGCACTTTGCGCAGCATTCTTAGAATGCCAAAGCAAGAAGCAACAACTTTCCTTGCTTGGGTTTTAAAGCTAAGCTCGGAGTCAAGCCAAAAATCCAAACTCTTTATTTCGGATTTAGGGACAGGCACGGGACCCATACATGCTGGCTAAATAATGAGTCTGCAAGAACTATAAGGAGTCTCCGAAGTGACCTCAAAGGCAGGGAAGGGTGGCACTGCTGCAGAGTTAATATTTTTTTTTTCATCCTGAGGGTGAGGGCAAAAATGGAGAGCCCGATAGGGACCCGTCCCAGCACCTGCTTTTTAGAACTGCCGGTGCTGAGCACTGGCAGGACCCGGCCCACTTAAAGCCCTGGAGGTAACTGAGTAGTATTGAGGAGGAAGAGTGTGATGGCGAGACGTAGAAAAAGAGGAGCCAATACCACGACGAAGGGAGACAGGTGGGAGAGGAAAAACAGCAGTGGGTAGTGAGATTAGCAGAGGGTAGAGAGCATTAGAGAGACGAAGGGAAAAGGAACAGAGGCCAGGGGTCCCAAAGAGGCAACAGAAATTAGATGAAGGTGGGCAGAGGACAGCAGATCTGTGGCAGTGCTAAAATAGACTTAGTGGAGACAAGGAACAAGAGGGGCCGGAAAGAAGCAGAGAAATGGTGAGAGAAGAACGAGTGCTGCGAAAGAGGGAGACTGCTGTCCCACCCACCTCAAGAGTGACACTGGCCCTCTGCTGAGCGTCTTTGTGCATGTCCTAATGTCTGTTGTGATGGCTGGACAGATGCTCTACAGAGTGCATACACAGTGGAAGCTGCAGAATACCCCCACCTCTCTTTGTAACGCTGGTGGCGGTGAAAGCTGGCGAGGGACCCTATGTGTACCCAGGTAGCATTGAAGGTCGGAATGAAAGATGGATGCCCCCGTTCTCTCTGTACTCTTTGTGCCGGTGATCGTCCGTCAGACAAAAGGACGTCTCACTTCTCTACTTAAAGCCAGTACTGATGCAGACATGGGACGCCTGTGTTACTTCCACCCACCCAGTGGCATGCGCTGATACTCACCTTACGTTGACACGGACATGTCATGACATGGGTACTTCGAGCCCAGCTTGCCCTCTATGGCCCTGTTAGGCCCGTCGGCCAGCTCTTCTGTGCACTCGCTCGTCCAGGCCTGTCCCGCCTCTGACAGCTCATCCCAGCCCAAGCTCCCTTCTCGCCCCAGGGCAGGAATGTGGCCTTCAGTAATGCCGGGGATTTGCATGCAGCAGTCCCAGTGATCCGGGTAGAGAAGGCTGTCAGTCACCCCCGAGCCGGTCGCATCAGAGGCAGCCAGGGGAGGCCATGGCGGCAAGACTAATTGTGCGGTGAGATTAGAAGCCTCTTCGTGTTCACACATGACAGGCAAGGAAGGCGGATTGCCGACGGCAGGGAAGGTGAGCGCTATTGGTAACAGCTGAGGAGTGGAAGTCACCTGCCTAAAGTAACAAGACTTCCGGAGCAACCGAGGGTTTTTTTCTGGTGCACCCCAGGGACGTCACTTCCAGGATGCCTGCGCACTGTTTAAAAACAAGCATTTGCAATGCAATACGGCTCGCATTTACGAGAGACGTATTGCATTAAAAATGGGAGTGCGGGCATGAAAAAAGGCACAAACGGGGGTGAGGGGTTGGCAAAAAACCACGGACCGCGTAAGGAGGCGGGGGGACACAGGGAAAAAAATAATGTTGAGTAAAGGGGCCAATAGCTTCGGATGTGTACAAATTACGCCATGGACGTTAGGAGGAGGGACTAACAAGGGAAAATCAAATCAGAAGCCAGCATTTAGGATGGAAGCCAAACAAAAAGATGGGCGGAGAGTGGGCGGAGCTTACGCGAAGCTTCCCCGCTAAAGTATATACCATATGCCTCGCAAAGCGAGCAGCGCATGCGCCTCAACGCTAGGCGAGACCTGAAAATGACTTCTCCCTGAGCTGACCTTTTGCCCCCGTCTCTTTGTATGAATCGCATTAAGTGTCTCAGAGGGCTATAGCTGTCCGTAACAAAACCTTCAAATATTGGCTAAAACAATGGTATTGCGCACGTTTTACAAATGTTTACTTATGAACCTGGAAGGGCGGTGTCACGTGACGCGCACTCTGGGCTTTGCTTTGTGGTTGAACTATGTGCTTAGAATTCCTGGGAGCTTAATTTGGAAATCGATTCTTGACGCTCTGTCGCGCTTGCGTACGTATACAACTATTTTGTTATTTGACGTAAATGTCAAAAACCCCGAAAGTGTTTAAAAAAAAATGGAAGGCAGGCCCCCTCACCTGAATGAAACATGGTCATTCCGTATCAATGTACCTGCCCGCTGTATAATTTTTTGGCTGTGCTGATGGTGGATTTATGAGTTCTGCTGGCCTCACCCACAGTGTTCCCATCCCTAGTGGCCGCCACTAACAAAGAGAAGTCTGTGTTCCCTGACCACATAAATAAAGTTTCCCTTGGCACTTCTCCTACTTGTTATGAGCAGGCAGAGGGTAGGCCAACTGAAAATTGCTTTGTTGGAGTGGTTTTTATTGACTTTAAGTTTGATAGTGCACTATATTACAGAAGGCAATGACCTCTTACCCAACACTTAACAGCGTAATAAAGTTATTTTTACTTTTACTCCACAAGAAGATCATTACATGATGCAGCAACTCTAAATTGTGAGTTGAACTTTCACCAGGAGCAAATAGCCCGTGGCTTTTAAGTGTACAAATTAAATTTGAAACCCCACATGTTGATGTTCATAAGATAGGCTGGCATCAGGACGGTCTTTATAATTTTTCATTCATCCATCCATTTACTCAATGATGCTCATATTTTAGTCGTGGATAGGGAAGGCGAAGTGGTTCAAGCTCATCGGCGTATGACCACCACACCTGCAATGGCGGGGCCTTTGCGGTCATATGGAGTCCTCAACCCCAAACCTGTATGTCTGCCGTTTCTTGGTCACTATTGTGCTACGGGTGAACTCGACTCTCAGTCAGGATGGCCCATTGAGTTAAACCTTGTCAGCGTTCTGTAGGTCAAGAGAGTCTTCCATCTTCCCTTTCCGAGATCAGTAAATTGAGTAAAGTTAAATTGGGTACTAGTTACACCTTGTGTTTACAGTGCTTGAAAGCAGCAGAAATGTGGTCCACAGCACTACAAAAACAGCTTATTGTCAAGTGCAGGTTGTAGAGTAGGCCATGAGCGGTTTTTCTTTTCACAAAGAAGAACCTGTTTCCCTCTGGCAACCTTAAGTCTTGGAGAGTGCTCAAAAGGATTCTGGATGGAAGGAGAACTGAAACTGGATTGTAATCTGGGTGTATGCAAGGAAAAGCCTTTAAAAAGCAGGCAAAAACCTCTGGACAGGGGACAAGCTCATACCAGTGTGGTTTCAAGAACACATGGTGGCTGGAGCACTAAACCAGAGGCGAGCGATCAAAGTTGGAACTCTCCTTGAAATCCTAGTTAACTCTTGGGTCGACATGACCTGGAAGTAATGAACGCACAAAATTGGAAGTAAAACCCAGCCACCCTGCAAAGGTGACGTGTCTAGGAAAGAAATGACAAAGGGATTTCATTCCTAATGTAAGATGCAGGAACAGATCCTGGTGGATTTTGGTTATACTAGGAAGAAGGACCAGCAACCAAAAATACGGCAGAAGTTGGTCATCATCATCATCAAAATCTTTATTCGGTCTGATTGAGAATAGACCATAAAAGTACATACAATTCATTGCAAATTCATGATATCACAAGAAATGTAAAACTTTACACATGGTTAAAATAATTTAAATATAAACATTAGCATTTTTTTACAGCTCCGTACTTCAACAGTCAAAGATGCAATTCATGATCAGAATTCGAAGCGCCAACATGCCCATAACACAAACGAGCAAAGCTATAAAGTGCGAGAACAAAAACCTCAAAATAAGGGACCGCTATGTACTCGGAATAGTGCAAGAATCGGGGGGGAGGGGGCTCTCCATGGCATCGTGTGACAAGCTCCAACGAGTCATAAACTTCCTAAACAGGGCTGTCACAAGAAGTTACTCTCCTACAATGAAAACAGGTTTATATTTGAGTCTTCCTAAAACTTGAGACATGCATACGCCCGATAGTACTGTAAACAAGCATTGGCATAGCCAATAGGTCTCGCCTTTGGGGCCTTATAAGTGTTTAGCCAGAGCTATTGACTTTGCCAATGTCTTCAAGCTGTGCTGTAGAGAAGTGTGGCTGCAGTGCAGCATGCTGAAAAGTTATAATAAAAAAGTGTCAGAAGCATTTTTGTTACTTTATATATGACCAAGAAGGCATTATGTAAAACTGAACGACCATATTAAAAAAAGTATTTACAATAAAAAATTTCCTCAGTTTTCTTTTGTTCTTGCAATGCTGGCAACTTGTTTCTGCCTATTGCAATGGTTGTTTGTTAAAGCTTTTTTTTTGAGGGGGCATAAACAATCGGAGAGTGAAGGTTGGGAACTAGTACCTGTATTATAACACTAGCAGCGGCCAGACGCTAGGGGAGAACCAACAGATGCCAGATTCCGAGAGCAGGCTGAGGTGGTGCTGAGTGATGCTGAGGTGGTAGTGGTGGTGGTGGTGACTGTTGCGGAGACGATGCTGATGTGATGCTGAATGATACTCAGGTCTTGCTGAGTGATGCTGCTGTGGTGCTGAGTGATGCTGTGGTGGTGCTGAGTGATATTGTCTTGGCGCTGAGTGATGCTGTGGTGGTGCTGAGTGATATTGTCTTGGCGCCGAGTGATGCTGTGATGGTGCTGAGTGATGCTGTGGTGGCCCTGAGTGATGCTGTGGTGGCCCTGAGTGATGCTGTGGTGGCGCTGAATGATGCTGTGGTGGCGCTGAATGATGCTGTGGTGGCGCTGAATGATGCTGTGGTGGCGCTGAATGATGCTGTGGTGGTGCTGAATGATGCTGTGGTGGTGCTGAGCGATGCTGTGGTGGTGCTGAGCGATGCTGTGGTGGTGCTGAGCGATGCTGTGGTGGCCCTGAATGATGCTGTGGCGGTGCTGAGTGATGCTGTGGTGGCGCTGAGTGATGCTGTGGTGGCGCTGAGTGATGCTGTGGCGGCGCTGAGTGATGCTGTGGTGGCGCTGAGCGATGCTGTGGTGGTGCTGAGCAATGCTGTGGTGGTGCTGAGCGATGCTGTGGTGGTGCTGAGCGATGCTGTGGTGGTGCTGAGCGATGCTGTGGTGGTGCTGAGCGATGCTGTGGTGGTGCTGAGCGATGCTGTGGTGGTGCTGAGTCATCCTGTGGTGGTGCTGAGTGATGCAGTGTTGGCCCTGAGTGATGATGTGGTGTCGCTGAGTGAAGCTATGGTGGTGCGGAGTGATGCTGTGGTGGCGCGGAGTGATGCTGTGGTGGCGCGGAGTGATTGTTGTGGTGGCGCTGAGTGATGCTGTGGTGGCGCTGAGTGATGCTGTTGTGGCGCTGAGTAATGCTGTGGTTTCACTGAGTGATGCTGTGGTTTCACTGAGTGATGCTGTGGTTGCACTGAGTGATGCTGTGGTTGCACTGAGTGATGCTGTGGTTGCACTGAGTGATGCTGTGGTTGCACTGAGTGATGCTGTGATGGCGTTGAGTGATGCTGTGATGGCGTTGAGTGATGCTGTGATGGCGTTGAGTGATGCTGTGATGGCGTTGAGAGATGTTGTGTTGGTGCTGAGTGATGCTGTGCTGGCTCTGATTGATGCTGTGCTGGCTCTGATTGATGTTGTGCTGGCTCTGATTGATGCTGTGGTTGCGCTGAGTGATGCTGAGTGATGCTGTGGTGTTGCCGAGTGAGAGATCGAGTGAAGATATAATGCCCAATTAGAGAGGGTGGTGAGAGAGAAAGAGAGAGAAAGGGTGTACATAGAATAAAGAGTGGAGCGGGATAGAGAGAGAGAAAGAAGGGGAGAGAGAGTGAATGAAGGAGTTTGAAAGAGAAACAGATAAAGGGGTGAGAGAGAATGAAAGGCTAAAAAAGATAGAGAGAGGGAGAGTTAATTAAGTAGAGAGAGAATTAGAGAGGGGAGAGAGAGAGAAGGAGAGAGACAATAAGAGTGGGGGGTGTGGAGTTTAAATAGAGTGAAGAAGTGACGTGGAAAAAGTAACCTTAAATATAGCTTTGTGCTTTGCGCGAATAAATATTTAAAAAAAAAAACAGAGTGAGACAAAAATACTGGTAATTAGGCTGTGACTCCCAATATAAAACAAATAGCGATATAAGGTGAAATCAACCCACCGAAGCAATATTTCTAACTAGACAAAAAAAGCTTGCATTTCAATGCTAATCGCTGTTGTTTTTCATGTGACTGTAGTCCAGGGCCCTCAGTTGGTAATGTGAGCTGCTGCTGCGATTGAAACATCAGAGTCCAGAGAGTTAATGAGCCATGACGAGGAAATGAGGAAGAGATAGGAAACCCAGATGCCAGCTGCGCGTGCACGCCATCGTGAACTCAAGCTGGTCGCCAGCCGAAAGCCAGTGGGTTTGCACTTCCAAAACCCGCTTACTAAAACTCTCGGCCAGACCAGCGCAAGCGCTGGTGCAGGCCGAGACCTAAAAATGAGCGGAAGAGAATTCAAAATGTTGTTCCATCCAAAGGTGCAAGGCAGCTGAGTAGCTAAGGGGTATCCTATTACTCACCCAAAAAGTGGGATGACTCGCTGAGGCGTCCCTTGCTGGGTGGAAGCCGTCAGAGGATCTAAAATTAGATCAGACAAATTAAGCCCTGGCAGTGCTCCACGGGGCGAAAAGAGACATAGTATGCAAATGGAGGGGCTTACCTGCACGCATCAGATAAGCTCAGGGAGTGAAGATTGCTTCATAAAGTGAAATCCCTGAGAAAAAATGCACTGCGTCAGGGCTGGGAGACAAGCGTAAAACTAAGGCAGCCAAGTGAAAGTATTGTAAAACCTAGAGGAGGCTTACCTAACACGATGTGGTATTTAATTCCAGAACGTGGAGGACCCAGAATAAATGAGGTCCATCGGGGGGGGGGGGGCAGGCAACAGTCCTGTGGGAAAGCGCAATGAGGTTATGTCTTGAAAATTAATTCTATGGGAAGCGCGTCGAGCTTAAAAATCACTCTGTGTTTGTAAATCAATACCAGGAGCGCTTGGGAGTAGACGCACTCTGCGTTTGTAAAATTGCGTGAGAAAGCGCATTGAGGTTACAAAACACCCTGTATTGGAGTTAATTCTATGGAGAAATGCGTAAAGGTTGTAAATTAATGTGTCAGTAATTGCAGAAGCGCATGGGCGTGGAAGCACGCTGTGCTTTAAAAAAAAAGTTAATAATTTCAAGCGCCATGAAGCTCGATTACCATTCTGTGTTTGTAAAATAGATAAGAAGCGCATGGGGGAGGAAGCACTCTGTGCTTTCAAAATTACTAATTACAAGCGCCATGGAGCTCGATTACCATCCTGTGCTTGTGAAATAGATGATGTCAGCATCGGGAGGGCGCTTGGGGATAAAGACACTCTGTGGTAATAAAATGCAGGCGCAAGAGAGCCCGCTTACCTGAATAGAAGCGCTAGATTCACCAGTGCTCGGCTGCAGTCTTGTATGGAGCTGTCAGCCGACTGGTGAAATACCGAGAATGGTTTACTTCACGGCTGGCACTTTGAAGGCGTGCACGGCCCGTGACAGCAGCTAAATGCTGTATATCTGTGTCATCAGATACCGGAGAGGTCACGAGTCAGTGTCAATGAAACTGTCAAGTTACTGGGTAACTTCCAACCACGGGGATAATGATGTGGCCCACAGCATGTGCCGATTATTTTGGAAGGCAACGTTTGGAAATACATATTAAAATTAGAGAATGCCGGTTGACACTGTGAGATGAACCGCGTTATTGGCATTCAATAGAGGACCAGACGCTCGTGTGTCATGGCCTTTTCCCCCGCACGGCCGGCATGTGTTTCCAATTATCGCGCCCGCGTCTGGGAACGATAATGGGAAAGATGTCGGCCCTGCGCGCGTAACCGCCTGAAAAAGGCCACGACGCACGAGCGTGTGGTCAGCTTTTGAAACCCCCTAACAATAAGTCTTCGCCTAGCAGCGCTTGCGCGCTACTCGAGGCTCGACCTAAAAATGTATAAACAATACCGGAACCAAAGTGCAATTATCCAATCATAGTTTCCCTAGCTTGAATGGCTACTTTCAGAAAGGCACGCAGACATAGTAACAAATTTCAGGTGAACTTAAAAACTGTAAGTGGAGCAAGTCAAATCTACACCTTAGGAATCCTAGTTTGCGTAACAAGGGTTTCAAAAAGTGCTTGCGTGACAGACTGTGGAAGTTGCAAACAAACAAAGTGCAGATACATTTTCACAGGGGCAAGATACTATGTTTCCCTCTGAATCTGAAATGCTTTTAAAACACAAGGACCAGTATATTGAACTCACCCTGAAGCGAAAGAGGAGTAAACGCTCCCATTGTGTGAGATCTAAATATAAATACATAGGGGGTTCGCCTGTGACTAAAGATCTATAATAATACAAGACTGAAGGTTTTTCTAACTCATTTTTCATTCTTAGATCTTCACAATGCCCCAGGAATGTTGCTTTCACCTCTACCTTAGCAGCGCATAGCACAGAAACAGCTCTGCTTGCCGCCTCTGAAGAGATCAGATGGATATTGGACAAAGGTGACCAAGCCGTCCTGGTATTACTCGATCTCTCGGCGGCATTTGACACGGTTAATCATACGATCTTGATAAACCGTCTAAGGATCATGGGAATTAGAGGTGTTGCCTTGACCCTACTACAGGATTTCTGAATGAACAGAAGAAACCATGTTGCACTGGGCAACTGCACTTCTGAACAATTTAGTTTGCCATGTGGGGTGCCGCAGGGCTCTTCATTGAGCCCCACCCTTTTTAATTTGTATGTTGCTCCTCTGGTGAAACTGATAAAGTCCCTGGGGTTCTCGGTGGTGTCTTACGCCGATGACACACAAATTGTGGTGTCTATACCAAATCAATCAATCAATCACAGAATTTGTAGAGCGCACTACTTACCCGCGAGGGTCTCAAGACTCTACAGAGGCGTGCCTCAGGTTCAGCTCATGTATGACGCAAGTTGATCATTGGATGAAAACTAATTGCTTAAAGCTTAAAGCTGAACTCGGGCAAAACTGAGGTGTTACTTTTCGGTAACAATAGATCCGTTTGGTCTCCTAGTTGATGGCCCCAGAACATGGGACCCTTACCTATTCCAGCTCAAAAGGGAAGAAATCTGGGAGTCATTTTTGATGACAAGCTCCTTTTCGATCACCAAGTTAAAGCCTTATCTTCAGTTTTCTACACGCTAAAACTGATAAGGAAAATCAGACCGTTCATCCCAAATGAACTTCAAAGACTGGTCGTCACCTCTCTTGTTGTGACTAAATTGGATTATGGTAATTCGCTATTTATTGGTATCCGCAAAAAGTCCTTACAGAAACTACAAATATTACAAAACGCAGCATCGAGACTTATCGCTTGAATCCCTAAACATAAGTCAGCGGCCCAAACCTTGAGCAATTTACACTGGCTACCCATAGCTAAACGCCTCGAGTTTAAAACACTATGCATAACCTTTAAGGCACTGCATAACTGTGGACCTAGCTATTTTCGTAGTAAATTAGCCTGGTACGCGCCGAGCAGAAAGCTCAGATCCTCAGAAGCAAGGCTATTATCCATCCCCAGATCAAAACTCACGGCCTGGGGTGGCAGGAGTTTCTTTCTTAAGGCAACCACTCTTTGGAACTCTCTACATTTAGCCATCAAACGCTGTTCTGACTTCCTGACTTTTCGGAAGCAACTCAAAACCTGGCTGTTCTCTCACTGAAAACTAAGAATCATTCCGACCAGGCCTCACTCCCCCCTGTCTGCTTCAGCGCCAAGACGCCCCTGTGCATTCGAGCGCTATATAAAACCTCAAATCAATCAAATCGGCGTTAGAAATACTGCTAGGCTCAGAACAAGGAAGAAAAGCCCAGGGTTGCTAAAGTGTCCCGAATATATCTCAGCCATGGAATGGAAAAAGCCTTGTCCAGGCTGAGACAGTCGAGGATAGTGTTGCTGCTGGGTTTGTCCAAATGCTAACCCATAGCAAAAGAGGCGCCAGAAGGACCTTGTCCGAGATAAAACCCTGGTGTAACTCAAAAGGAGTGATAAAGCTAGAGGTAGTGGGTGGTAAGTACAACAACCGACAGAGAAAACAATTTTCCTCTGCATGTAGGGAGGAACGTTTGTTAAAACCCCACACTTCTGCGCCATAGGTAGCTGCACTAATACACTCAGAATTGTACACCTTCAGTGCTGGCAAAACAGTCCCTCTAGTACCCATTCTAATAAGGTTACAAACTGTCCCTGCTGTTCTGTTAAGTTTAACACTAGAGTGAGTAAGCTGAGATTTCCAGGACCCTGAGGAACTAAAGGTCAGGCCTAGATAACAAGTTATCGACACTCGTTAGTGCTTGCCCCTTTATAAAGAATATATTTAGCTTTGATTTACCAGGTCTGCAGGACATAATATACGACTTAGTGTAATTATTATTTAAATCAAGATCTTGCATAAAAAGAACAAAACGATCCACCTGCAGCCTCTGGGCATTTGGACTAAGCTAGCAGGACAGCATCCTCAGTGTAGAGTAGAGTAGAGTAGAGTAGAGCAGGCACCGAAGTACCGGCTATTTTTGGGGTGTCTACTTGAGAGGAAATTAGGTGGGCTGTTAGTCCATTTATATAAAGAATAAAAAGCAGAGGTGCCGGTGTGCACCCCTGCTGGACGCAACTCTTTAATTGGAAATCAGATGAAAGCTCGCCGTGAGCATTTAAACAGACTCTGGCTGTGTGTAAGGGGGGGGGGGGGTCCACTCCCTGATCCAGCAACATTAACCACAACTTGGTTCTGTTCACTGAATCAAAGGCAGTTGACAGATCCATAAATGCGATATAAATAGGGCTACGTCTGGCGTGGGTGTACTTGGTAATTGCTGGGGCCAGGTTCAAGCACTGTTCATTGGTACCTAGGTTTGGTTGAAATCCAAATTGAAAAGGAGCAAGAGAAAAAGTGCCCTTATCAGCAGCCCATTTAACTAAGCGATCGTATATCACTCTGCCAATGATTTTTATTGTGCTATCGATGAGTGAAATAGGTCGATAGCACTTAGGAGTCATGAGATCGCCCTTTTTTAATATGGGCACAACTGTTGCGGTCGTCTAGGAATGGGGAATATTGGTTGTTAAGCAAGATTTGAATACATTGGTAATCAAGGGGCCCCATATCTCAGGCATACACCTCAGCAAATCTATTGGTACCCCGTCTGGACATGGCGATTTTCCGCCCGTGCTGTGTTGGGTGGCCAATTCCACTTTCTGCAAGGATATTAAAAAGGGTGGTGTTTTCTGTAGTGTATTAAGCAGAGAGGCAACATACTCTGGTCATCCTCAATATGGTAGAAGTTAGTCTTTGAGTGATGTAAGAAGGAGCCTGGGCTAAATGAGCAACCACTGTACTTTGATAGGAAATAAACTCTTTATAGGGTAAATAAACTACTGTCAAAAAATTGTGTCATCAATGCGGAAGGTCAGAAACCGGTTGGGGAAGAACACTCAGTCCATCTGAGAAAGAAGGGCTAAGGAAACTGAAGACTTCCCTGTGGCATGGCCGCCTCAGTGTCTCATTAGCATCCACCCTTGAGATCTGGGCTGCTCAGATTATCAGCATCAAAGTTGTGCACTGGAACCTGCAGTGCCTTACAGGCTCCTACCTAAGAAAGCCTTGTAGTGCCATAGTTCCCACAGCAGCCGCAAGAAAAAACCACACTGTTAGAGGGCATATGACATTAGAGTTGTAGGGAAAGCCATTCACAAAGCACTACTGCCTCAACAGCCGGGTCCGAAGGGAAGGACTTTTTGCCTGTTCTGTCTTGCAGGACTTTATGGTCCGAGTCCATTCCACAGACTCCCCCGCTTTAGGAGGTACGGCTTTGGTATCTATTGTAAAGGAGAGAAATCTACATTTAGAGCTATTCATCAGAAGAACAAGTGACTTATCATCGCTAATGTTCTTTCTGGTGGATGCTCTATCTAACCTGCAGATTCCTCATTGCCCTCCCACCTCCCTGTTCTGTGGAGGGGTCTCTTTTAACATCTACGTTAGGAGTCTACACACTGGAACCTATGATTGTGTCATGCACCACATCAGAAGGCGTGGAAAGACTCAAGGAAGAAACTGACATCAGCATGCATGGGTGGCACTTACATTCAGCCCTGTCATTTCCAGGGTGGTACGGAGTAGTACTGTACCACCTAGGGGCATGCAGGAGGATTTCTGAAAAGTTTCCGGATCCAGTCTTACACCTGGGCAATATTCTAAAGGTGAGAAATCTGTGGTTAAATAGAGTATCCACCAGAAACAATTACTGAAGGTAAGAAATGTGCTCCGTTTTTTCATTGGTCCCCTATATCCAGTGTTCATTACGACTGGTAATCCCATTACCATTTCAGATCATTACCATAGAATGTGGTGCCATGTTAATGAGGGCTCAAGTGTTGTTTTTTTTTTTTACAGAAATGTGTTTTACATGGTTTTGGAAACGTTCCATCCATGTGGATTTTAATGGTGACCCTTTTGTATGTCATTGTAAGATACTCACTTTAATATTTAAGAAATGGAGGTTGACTAATGTGCTCTGCACACTCAGAAATGAAGGTGGAAATGTTTGCGTTAATGTTTCCGAATTACTGTGAATACTTCAGAGCAGGATTTCCATCACTGTTAGTTCATCACCCTTCTTGCGCCTTACAGTATAGCATCAACCTAGCGTAATTGACTTGTACAAAGCCCAGAGTGTAGCCTCTTGGCCAAAAAGGATCTCCAGACACATCACTGGATGAGGTCAATAAGGTGTAGCCTTGCCCTCCAGACACAAGTATGTAAGCCAAATCTTCCCAGACTTACTTCACTTAATGGAGAATAAAATAGATGATGGAGTGCTTGACCGAACATGCCAGACCACTCAAAATAACCAAGGGAGTATATTATGTACTTTGCCTTAGCTGTGACAAGGGCATGTGGCCATCTAGCTCTTCTTTAATATCCTCATTCTCACCATATTGTCACTCTGTCTCCCTGCATTTCTTGAATTACAATTTCCTTAGCCAACTTTACTCCATTGTTTCATTCCCCCATCTTCTGTCTGTGTCAGCACTCCTCCTGGTCTTTGTTGGTTCTTTCCATCTGCTTGCGTACACAACTGTATCCTCGTCCCCACTTACCTAACTGTCTCATCCTCTTCCCCAATGCAGGTTTCAGTCATGGACTGCGACGCTCCATTGGAGGAGTCGCCATGATCTTGGGCCCTTTGTGGGCGGGAGGACTGACAGAGAATTTGTACATCATGTTGGCCGTAATGATGGCTTTACTGACACTGCTCACTGTGAGTATAAATATGGTTACCCCACATGGTTATGCAGTAATATTAAGAATTAGAAAATGGCTGCCTTTGAACACTTCAGTCTTATTTAGAATTGGGTAGATCATTTGATCTGGCGGCCCAAGCTAGGGAAAACGCTCTGTATATAGGGCTTTGTCCTTGGGAACACATGCAGAACCTGGGAGGCCAAGGCAATGTCAGAAGAGATTGTGGCAGGGTGATGCATGCAGGTCTTCCTACCAGGTTATCATCCTGGCCTTGGGGTAAGGTGATACTCTTGCACCACAATGCATCTTTCCCTTATCTCTAAAAGGCCTCCAGAAGCAACTCACGAATTTACATAAACAGCATAGACACACTAGCACCTTGCTTTGAATCCAAAAGGACATTGAAGCATCCTTACATCCCCTCCCCTGTATGTAAATGTTGGCGCCTGTTATGTGGATGTATTGTGTTTTCGGGACTGTGGCTGTGGCCTTGCAGACATGCTGTCTGTCTCAGTCTGTCACTGCTGGGTTTCGTCCCCGGATCTTCAGAACACCTGCCATGTCTTGGCCAGTTCCCTGGGCTTTTAGTTTGAGTCCATCTCTGTGCCTTTGCCCGTAGGTTTTGTGCAGCAGTCAATTTTGTCCTTTTGTTTCTGGCAGGTGATGGTAGGTGTTTCCTACAAGTACTTGGTCGAGCCGCAGCCTGTTCTCCCCTGCCCTATTGCCCACGAGGAGTGTGGCTAATGCCCACTTGCATCCGCAAAGGAAAAGACGATGTATGAGATGCACAAGAAGGTGAGATGAAGTAGATTTAATGGGGTGCCCTCACTGAAACTTCTGCTACTGTTTGATTCATTCTTATTAAGGAGAACATACACTGCAGAGCCCATATCTTGTCATTGTGCTTTCTTGTTCTGTAGGCTCTGGATTCGAAGAAGATTTTCAATCTGGATCCTTTTGAAATTTCATCTGGCTGTCCCAGTCTCAGTGGAAGTGAACCATGTACAGGCTTTGTTGACCTCTTGTGATAATACTCTGTGGTGATCTCACCCGCACGCCCCACTCACTAAGGTTATTGTAGAGGTACCTTCATTCTACTAGCAATCGTCACCTGCATCCTTAAGGCTCAGAGTGACAACGAAGACTTGGGTACCGCATTGAAGGATGCAGTATTGTGCTTTCAGGCCCCATCCTGGACTCACTCATACTCTCTTCACTTTCTGTCGCCGAAGGCCTCCTCTGAGATCCCCTATTAGTGAATGCTATAATCCTCTACTGGCCCACTGTTAAGTCGACACACGACAAGATGAAACACATAAGAAGGGAAGAAGCAAGCAGCAATGCTGTAGCAGAGTCCTCACTTTGCCCCAAATTCCTCCCTCTTTTTCCTCTCACCCGCAATCTTCATAACATCTCTCCTACCATCTGATGTCTTCATATCTCTCCTTCCCCTGCCATTGTCCACTACCCCCATCCTTCTTCTGTCCCCTTTGTCTCTCTTCGTTAGGGCCACCAACCCTACATCTCTTCCTCTGTGCTAGGACATGTTCTGTTTCTATGATGTGTATATATGCCACTGTTGTACAATATGTGTATACGTAAGTGGGTGTATTTATGTAAATACAACAAATCTTTAACAACTACAGAAATATTGGCTTTAGCGATAGAGTTCTTCATTATACATGCATGGTTATGGAGTTGGAGTATGTCACAGCCTGTATCACTGTCCACTTATTTTCTGAAAAGACTGTCTTTTAAGTATTAATTTTGGTGGGTCACTCCATTGACAGATGATGTCTTGGGTTGGAGAAGGTTCCTGCTCTACCACTCTTTGATATTTCTAATATTGGAAACAGCCAGTTGCTACTCTGTAGGTCAGTGCACTTGGCCTCAGAAAGGTGAAGGAATTTTTTTTAGGATGAAGATGTTTTTATTATCGGCCCTTGAAGAGGAATGCAAGATATTTATATCTCAAGCAAAGCTGTGCTGACAGAGCTGCAGGGCGCTAGTGGCCAAAATGCAGAGTATGTTCTTAAATGCCCCAAAATACGTCTGGTGGCAGCTACTATGTGTATGTAAAAGAAATAGGTCAGAGGGTTCTGGGGAATATCAGTTAAACCATATTACACAGATCCAGGTAGTACATTGCTACCCCAGTGAGGAAAACCGCATCATTTCAAATCTTCTCAAGGGCAGTATGAGGTTGTCTTTTGTAACAAAGGCCATGCAGGCAACAGTAGTCCCAATCTACATTAAATACAAAAATGAACAAATTGGTGGGCGATAACCTAAAAGTACACACTATTTCCACTGAGTGTACGGAAACCCACTCTAGTTGTTGCCCATTTATTGTTTTTATTTGCACACTTCATTTTTGACCAATAGAAAACAGTGTGCAAAGTTCAAACACTCAAGTCATTTTAGTTCTTCCTCCAATCTTAGTTTTCATTTTTTAACACTCATCATCCGTGGTGTTTGACCGCCTAAGCAGGCTAACTCAAGGCTTCAAAGAGTATGGACCATAGCTGTGATAAAAATAGGGCACATTACTCTATTGTTTGTACAAAAATATTACAACTTGATAATACTGATAGTCTTTCTTGGCATTCTCATCCAAATATAGGAGCTTACATATGATACAATGACCATTGAATGTTAGCCATTAGCTTAGTCGAAACATCTGCCCATTTGTTAATGCCTTCGGTCAACACTCAATCATGGGATTTTTAGTGATTGTGATCTGATGATTTTTCCTCCAGGTTAAAAAAAAAAAAGTATCTGATCGAAATTTTTACATAAAGTATTACAGTTGTGTCACCCCTTAGAGTCATAGTCTTTCCTCTTTTTCATCTTAACTACATATAAAGATCTAGAGCATTGCCCTATACACTGAGCAATGCATACAATTACAACAGACTGGAAATAAGAAATGCTATTGGATGGTATAAGAGGGGTATTGTAATGAGTGGCAATTTAAAGGAAACCGCATTATAGAAGGATCAACAGCAGCCTTCTGCGTAAGGCCTGAACATGGTGGTCCATATCTGGAGTTCGATCGTGTTCCAGACTGCATTTACTAGGGAAAGTCTTTGTCTGAGTAAGTGCCGTCCAATCGACACCTGTAGCAGCATTCAGCCAGTTGTGTGGTTGTTCTATCTGTTTGTGATTGAGATATCCTGTTTATTTTTTGTCTTCTAGATGATTTGAGAGACATGTATGCAAAACATATTACACCCAACCCTTATTCCTTGTGGCACCCGAAACACATGGCATTCTTCCTAACAGATCCTTTGAAACTGGGATGTTTTTAGATTGAGCCTATGGGGCAGCGCAGCTGTCTGGTTAGAAAAGACATATTGTGGGCCTACCAAAATCACACAGGCTTGAAGACCTCCCATTGATTACCATTTGTTGACTTTCATGTCGATCTCAATTGCCTGCTTCCTATTCATGTCCCAGCTTGTCAATCTTGTGGTTACTTCGGCAATAGAGCATAGCATAGCCTGTTTACCATCCCTTTTGACTGGCTCGCTTCTATGCTTCGTCTGCTTGCCCTTCATGCACTCCATTTTTCTTTTTAGTAAGCACTCCCCAAGAGTACATGTGTTTTCCAGCTGTCTCCCTTGTGTACTTCTGCCCCTCTGCCCTTCGTTTTGCCCACTGTTGCCTGTGTGTCTCTCACCACCCCTTCACATTGCGTTATTACCCATTGCTTCTCCTCCTCACCCTTGCCCTCAATGTTGCTTCTGTTCTACCGCCCTCCATGTTGCTTCCCCGCACCCTCCATCTCTTTCACCCGTTGCTTCTCCTTTCCACCTCCTACGTTGCTTTCCCCACCTGCGTATTCTGGTTTCCCCCCACACTTGAGCCTTTCATGTTGCTTCCCACCACACCACTTATGAAAACGCTTTTTTTCTCCTTATTATGTGACGATTCAACACAGATCCGCAAATAAAAAGAAGAAAATAATTGTCTTATTTAACCATGCTGCACTGCACCGAGGATGGTGTGCTGCATGGCTAAAAACATTGTCAAAGCCAATAGGTCTCAAAGGAGAAACATATTAGCTTTGCCATTGCTTGTTGTTCTTTGTTCTGTGAACCTGGGATTAGTCTTTAGAATGAGCTGTTGCTCTAATATGAATTTACCTTAAATAAATGAGAAGACGAGGCGTTTGACAAAACAGGAACAAGTTGGTTTAATTAAACGCAACAGCAGGGAGAGTATCGACAGAGGTGTGTCTGAAGGCATTCTCGGAGTATAGAAGTTTTGACCGCGCAGATATACATTTTGTGGGTTCAATAAAACACTTTGACATTCTATGAAAAGCATCATAGTCCTAAACAACAAGTACAACCATCTGGTAAGGGAGAGCCAGATGGTTCTCGACCTCGGGGAGAGCTAGTGTGGCATCAAACTTTGTGTTATTTTGGGAATGCACGCCTTTGGCCAAATGTGTTTTATTGGGGCCAATATTCTCGGTCCTGTTGGTGGTGTGACTACCTGTCTGTGGGATCGATCGGGGTTTTCCCTGCGTGCGCGTTTGTCTTTGGGCTAAGTGTAACCCCCCCACCTGTGACCTGTCAATCAGTATGCTTGGGTTTGGGTCGTAGGGCCTGTCTGACCCCTTATCTCTGACTTGGAGTTGATGGGGGAATCATCTCGGATGAATTTGACAGCAATGATACGAGTTCGTGAGTGCGTGTATGTGTAACATGACGGTCATTGTTATCATATTTACCGATTTTCTCATTAATATGCGTACAGTTGTACATCGGTCATCAACATGGCTTTCACTAAAACTGACGTCATTATGCATGCATAAGTTACGGTGTACATAGACATTGGATTTACTGGCATTGACATCACTGTGCGTGCATAGGTTACAGCATACATTGGTATTGCATTTACTGGTATTGACATCATTGTGCGTGCACAGATTAAAGCGTACATCGATATTACATTTATTGTTACTACTACTGCTATGCATGCATACATCAGGGTGTACACTGCTATCGAATTTATCAATCTCAACAGAGCACTGAGGGTTGAAGCCACACTAAAGAGAACAGATGCCTTTGCTGACATTAAAGCATTCAGCATAACATCATCTGAGCCCTATCACACTATAGAGGCCCGAGACGAGGGTCCTGTTTGGACAATGACAGAGGATACTGAGCAAATGCATTAAAGCTGGGTGGGTAAGTCAATTCTGTCTTTTAAAAAGTTGATGAAATGATTGTGTGGAAGGTAGAATCTGAAAGAAACACATAGTGATAGATTCCTTACCTTAGAATATCCCCAGGCGTCAGACTGGATCCGGAAAGTTTTCGTCAGCAGTACCCCTGCGCGTCGGTAGGTGGCGTCGTGCGGCTCCGCGTCCGTCGTTGGCGTCGTGGTCGCCGAGATGACGTCGCGGGCGCTACTTAGACGTCGCCCACGCGCGCTGACGTCAGTTCTTTCTTTTTCCGCGCCAGCAAGCGCAGATCCGGGCAGAGCAGGAACCCCCAGTCAATTTTTGACTGACTTTTTTGAGGCTTTTTGTCTTTATTTTTCTTCGAGTCATCGACTCCTGGTGCAGTAGGATGCCCGGTTTCAAGTCCTACGGGGATTGTCACCGCATGATGTTGGTGACGGACACGCACCGTGTGTGTCTTTTCTGCCTGGGGCGCGACCTCGACCCAAAGTCGTGCCCCGACTGCCGGGCCATGGCGCCGAAGACTTTGCGGGAGCGGTCCCGAAAGTTGCTGGAAGCCCGGCAGTCGGCTCCGCGCCGTTCGAAGTCCCGGTCCAGAGGGAGGTCGAGGGACCGTGCGCGGAGTCATCATCATCGGTCTTCGGGATCCAAGTCTTCGCACTCGGGGTCAGGTAAGACGAAGCACAAGAAGTGGAAGAAACGCCATCGTTCTTCGACTTCCCCTCGCCGGTCGCGCGACGCGGCTGAGGGTGCGGGTGGTGCCACCCTCGCGGCTCCGGCGGAGCCTATGCAGTCGCCGCCCGACTACCCGCCCTTCCCGGGGTCGTCGGTCACTCCAGCCCAAATACAGGAGTTCCTGTCGGCCATTGCTCGCCTCTTTGGGCCGTCGGGTTCCGCCGGTGCGCCTTCGGGCCCTGCGGTCCTGCATGGGTGTCCTTGCGTTTCCTTGCCGGCGGCTCCGGCCCCAGAGTCGCTGTCGGCTCCGGCCCCGGCGCCGCAGGACACCCTTGGATCCAGGCCTGGATCCCGGTCAACGCCGTTTGACCTTGTTACGCCTCCACCGACGTCGACTCCACCGGCACCAGTTCTGACGCCGCCCGCTCCTCGGGACGACGTCGACCTCAGTTTTAGCCCCGAAGTGGACGCGGCGTCGAGCCGGCGTCGATCGATGCCGTTCTCGACGTTGCTTGGGGATTTCTATCCCCAGCTCCCTGCTCCTTATTTTAGGCCTGTTGAACAGCCTGAGGCGCAAGGGGAGGACTGGGAGGGGTCTGAGGACCCTCTCGCTGCTGCCTGCGAGTCTGAACAGGACTGGGCTGAGGAATTGGGGGACGCCAGTGGTCTGGATACCTCACCAGACCTTGGCATGCTGTCTCCTCCTACCGTGGCTACAGAGGAGGGTGCTAGTTATGCTGTGGTGTTGCGTAGGGTGGCTGAGGCCCTACACCTCGAGCTCCCTACTGTGGCCGTCAGGACTAACCTCCTGAGAGAGGTGCTTCAGACAGCACCTACTTCTGCGGAGCAGCTACTTCTGCGGAGCCGCTGCTTCCTTTCAATGAAGCCCTTTCTGACGTTCTTTTGGGCACTTGGTCCAGGGCCACCACAGGGGCTCCTGTGGATAGGAACGTGGCCCGACGCCATCGCCCGGCTCCAGGTGACCCCATTTTCCTCTCCCAACACCCCACCCCCGAGAGCTTAGTTGTCCAAGCCTCTGCTTCCCCAACCGCCTTCCCTTCCGCACCACCGGATAGGGAATCCAAGAAGCTGGATCAGTTTGGGAAGAAGATTTTTCTTCCACCAGCTCTGCGCTGCGGTCCGTGAACACCGCATGCCTCTTGGGCCGTTATTCCCACTCTCTGTGGGATACGGTGGCGAACGTGCTGCCCCAGTGTCCGGAGGAGGCCCGGCCTGCTCTCTCCCAGGCTGTTGCAGAGGGGTGAGACGCAGCAAAGTTCATGATTCGTTGTGGCCTAGACACCGCCGACTCACTGGGCAGATCGATTGCAATGACGGTGGCGGTTCGCCGTTACGCCTGGTTGAGGACCACTGGATTTTCGGGGGATGTCCAAAACACCCTTATGGACATGCCCTTTGATGGCCGTTGCCTTTTCGGCGACAAAGCGGACAGCGCGTTGGAGAGGTTTAAGGACTCACGGGCTACGGCCAAGTCCTTGGGACTCTCGGCAGTCCGCCCTCCTCCGCCTTCTGCTTTTCGCTCCTTTCGTGGCACAGGAAGGGGCGCCTGCAGCGTTCGCAACAGAGCCACAGGCCGGCGCAGCAATCATCCCGCCGCGGACGCGGGTTCTGCCGTGGCAGACCAAGGGGCCAGCGGGCGGGTCAGTCCACCACCACCACCCCGGCCACCACTGCCTCCAAACCTTCCTAGATCGAACTTTCAGGCCCATCAAACGCCAGTGGGCGGCAGGCTTCGCCATCACCTCCCCCACTGGTGCACCATCACTTCGGACAGGTGGGTTTTAGAGATAGTCCGGAGGGGCTACTCCCTCCCCTTCGAGACTACCCCTCTCGCTGCACACGTTTACCAAGCATTATTGCCTGGACAGCCAAGTCCGGAGAGACTGCTTCTTTGGCCGTTCTGTTCTCCGCGATTTTCTGGTGTGATCTTAGTTCGCAGACCCACCACCGGGGTTGGTATTGCTGGGGTATCTATTCTAAGGTAAGGAATCTATCACTATGTGTTTCTTTCAGATGAACAAGTTACTTACCTTCGGTAACGATATATCTGTAAGAAACATTAGTAGTGATAGATTTCTTACCGCCCCACCCATCCTCCCCATTCTGCGAACTGATTTCTAGGGTTAAGGTCATCCCTTTCAGGGCCCTAGTTTCAATGCACCAGTGGCCAGTATCTTGCTTGGCTCTGCGTTCCTGGCGCGGAAAGTCGTGTACAGAACTGATGTCAGCGCGCGTGGGCAGCGTCTAAGTAGCGCCCGCGACGTCATCTCGGCGACCACGACGCCAACGACGGACGCGGAGCCGCACGACGCCACCTACCGACGCGCAGGGGTACTGCTGACGAAAACTTTCCGGATCCAGTCTGACGCCTGGGGATATTCTAAGGTAAGGAATCTATCACTACTAATGTTTCTTACAGATATATCGTTACCGAAGGTAAGTAACTTGTTCATTAGGCTCAGTTGAAATGTCCATTTCAGCGCCGTAATTTTCTTAAGTTGGCATTACGTTTGTTATAAAAAATGTGATGTATGCGGTGCACTCCTGTATATCACTGTTTAAACAAATCCATTTTTTTTTAATTTGTCTGACCTAACGAACTAGGTTTTAGTGTGCTACGCAGTATTTGTGGGCTGCCTGTCCCACATGTGTGAGAATGAAGAAGGTCAAGTAACACTTTACATGACAAACTGCGTGCACTACAATATGTGTTCAACAAGCTTAAATAAATGTTGACTAGATCATCAAACTGTATACCTAATACTTTAAAACAAAATGTTTGAACAAAAACACGAACAAGCTTCAAGTTGATTATGTTCAATAATTTTTCTTATTGAAAATGTCAAATGATAATTGTATCATGTAAAGCATCAAGAAATGTTAACAATACATGATCAGGTATGACTTTTGATCTGATACAAGGTTATTCAACCTAAATGCATTTCACAATTTATACAATGTTAATTATGCGCAAACAGTCAAAAATAGCCCGATGCATTTCGGGACAATGTCCCTTCTTCGGGGGCCACTGTAATACAAAAGAATATGTGTACAAGTAAATATTAACTGCATGACTCTCAATTTTTTGAAAAAAACTTGCCAAAAAAGTTACCACATAGCTACCAAGGTGAGACACCCTATTGCCTAATTTAGTACGTATCGTGGTGATCATAATGGAAGATGAAGAAGAAAATAAGGAGAAAGAGATAAGAGGAGGAAGAGTTGCCGTCACCAATAGATGTTACTGTTAAGTCATCCTAGTTGTTGCCCCCAACAAGAAAAATGACGACTCGCCAAAAGCTGCCACCTGGTGCTACATATTGCGGATCACGTACAAAAAGAAGGTGCGAAGAAAAGAAATACAAGAAATAGAAATAAATAAGTGCAAGTAAAAAAATCTGGCGGATGCCGTAAACGAACCTACCGGTCAAGTAACTGAGTGTTAGCATATAGTAAAATGACACGGGAGAACTGATAAGCTGATAGAGATGCGCTACAGGTCAACAACCTGAAAATAACAGAAATAAAGAATGCATGAGAAACGTGAATGATGAAAAAGTGTAAAGAAACAAGCCTCAAACCCGTGACAACTAGAAAAAATACCTGGAAATGCGGGTAAACCAACGTAAACATCTGCAACAAAATGCAGAAAAATAGTAAATACAACGGACTTGAAAAGAGCCTCAATGAGCGTCCAGGAACCTAAAACCAAGAATCTTAGAATCTATAACTCACCAAAACGAGAGAAGACAACGCCTCATATCGAAGATCGTAGCTGCACCATAAAAGCTAGTGAACACTGGCCCTGTATTTAACTACCGCGGAAGCCCGCGAAAATTACGGATATCACCTGACTGCGAACATGAAAAACTGAGAAAGGAAAGCTATACGAGCAGAACCGCCATCTTGGAAAGGTGCGCTCTGAAGTGAATTTAACCTCAAACCGGAAACTGTACTCTGAAGAGTACCTCTGAGCCACATAGAAACCCTGGAAACGAACGGAAACGCCAGTAAATACTCCAAAATGAACCCGATAATAAGTGCGTGTGGAGAAGTACCGCCAAAAATGGTGGAAACAGTAATATAAAACCAGTTCAAAGACCGGAAACACAACAAGTGTGCTGAAACCCAATGAGCATGCGTGAAAACCAACACGAAAAGTACGCGCGTAAAGATAAATGAACGTGAAAATTGTGAACAAGTGCTGAGAGCATAGAAAGAAAGAAACATGAAAGAATAACAGACAGATGATTCGCATTACATAAAAAAATACACACATGGCTAAATTATAAACCTCTGGCAACAACCATATTATGAGTCTGATACAATCACATCCAATGACCCCAATAATCAAAGAAGGTCCATTAGAGAAATAACAGGAAACGACATATATCAACATGTAGCGACTTGTGCACTCTATCTAAGATGGGAATATATGATAGATGTCCTGGTATAACATTGACTAGAATGGCATTTATCACAATATCAAAAATGATTATACGTAACAATAAGCACAATATAAGGTGAGAGCAATTCCTCCTCGAACATAAACATTGTTTACAAAAAGCAGCTCAAATCTAATTCATCATTGAGACCTAGTGGCATCATGGTATTAAGCCTCCTGATCCAAAACACCTCTCTTTGGGACAATTTTTTACTTAGATCAATTCCTGTCTGAGATAAAAGTTTTTCCACAATGATAAACCGAAGTTGAGAAATGTTGTGACCTTGCTCCATCCAATGAACTACTAGGTTGGAGTTCGTATTTTTCTTTCTAATCATACTTTTATGTTCTCCAATGCGGACTTTCACTTTTCTCTCGGTTTTTCCAACGTATAGAGAACCGCATGGACATTTAATACAGTAAATCACATTCATAGTGTTACAATCTGAGGAATGGGTAAGAGAAATTCTGTTACCAGTTCTGGGGTGTGTAATAAAATCCTGTTGCATGACATTATTGCAGTGCGTACAATTGCTGCATCTTTTCATCCCTGTTGGTTTTGTGTTGATGTTCAAATTTTTTTTGGCTTAGAGTTCCTTGAGATTGTTACTACGAGTATAAGCAAACAATGGTGGTTGATTGAATGATACACCAAAATCAGGTTCCCGTACTAGTAATTCCCATCTCTTAAGGATGATTTTCTTGATACTTTTAGATTTCGTGGAAAATTTCGACACGAAGACTGACCTGTTGATGGGTGTTTTGTGTTTGGTGGTTAAGAGAGTACTTCGATCAATTTGTTGAATTCGATCCTCCGCACGTTTAATGATAGATGAGGGATATCCGCGTGATGTAAATCTAGTCCTAATCCTGTTAAGTTCTTCATTAAATTTCCCAGTGGTGGAAGATATTCTTTTAGAGCGAATCATATGAGAATATGGTAAGTTCTGTATCAATTTGGGAGAGTGAAAGCTCTGGAACAAGAGTGTGTTATTGCGATCGGTGGACTTGATAAACACGCTGGTATCAATGGTAGAATTAGATTTAATCACCAAAACACCTTCTTTTTGTACGTGATCCGCAATATGTAGCACCAGGTGGCAGCTTTTGGCGAGTCGTCATTTTTCTTGTTGGGGGCAACAACTAGGATGACTTAACAGTAACATCTATTGGTGACGGCAACTCTTCCTCCTCTTATCTCTTTCTCCTTATTTTCTTCTTCATCTTCCATTATGATCACCACGATACGTACTAAATTAGGCAGTAGGGTGTCTCACCTTGGTAGCTATGTGGTAACTTTTTTGGCAAGATTTTTTCAAAAAATTGAGTCATGCAGTTAATATTTACTTGTACACATATTCTTTTGTATTACAGTGGCCCCGAAGAAGGGACATTGTCCCGAAATGCATCGGGCTATTTTTGACTGTTTGCGCATAATTAACATTGTATAAATTGTGAAATGCATTTAGGTTGAATAACCTTGTATCAGATCAAAAGTCATACCTGATCATGTATTGTTAACATTTCTTGATGCTTTACATGATACAATTATCATTTGACATTTTCAATAAGAAAAATTATTGAACATAATCAACTTGAAGCTTGTTCGTGTTTTTGTTCAAACTTTTTGTTTTAAAGTATTAGGTATACAGTTTGATGATCTAGTCAACATTTATTTAAGCTTGTTGAACACCTATTGTAGTGCACGCAGTTTGTCATGTAAAGTGTTACTTGACCTTCTTCATTACGTTTGTTATGCCAAATTCCAGAAATTATGCTCTTATGCCACATTGCAGCAAAATTTTAGTGCAAGCGCACGGGAATAACGCGAATAACCAGAACAAAAGTAACTGCTGTTTGCAGCACTTGTATGGCATAAGGATGCATTTCACACTAAAGTATAGTGCTAGATGACAGTTTTACATTTTGCAATATACATAATTTCATGTAATTTTTCCAAAATTTCATGTAACTATGTGTAACTTTGCATAATTTCTCTTAAATTATGCATAATTGTTCGAATTTCATACATATCTAGTTACGAGTGGTATCCATATTGCTGTAAATATGTTAAGTATCTCATAGTACATCAGTCTGATTACAGTCCGTCTTAGTTTATGGAAGCATATTTGGACAAATGTAATGCTTTGATAGGTTAGGAAATTACCTTCTCGGAGGCAGGCGTAACACCGCACCCCCCCCAACCCCCAATATCCTTGGCGATGTCATCCAAAGCCTCGGAGGGGAAAAAAGACCTTACAAGCTCCACATCAATTGATGGCACATTTTGCATTAAGAAGTACCAATTTGAAAATCTTTGGTTTGAAATCCTTTGGTGAAGACTTTGATACCAGTGCCTCAAGTCGGTTTATCTGACCACTAATCAAGAGAGATTTTAATGTGAGTGTAACAGATTTATTCCTCATGGCCCTGGTTCTATTTCAGCGATCGATTTAACATAGATGCATTTCTAAAGACAAATGTTTCTTTGTAATTCTAATATTGTGTGGTAATGTCTAAAGGATTTCAGCAAGAGTGTAGTCACCTCCTCCCTCTCCATTTATATAACTTCAATTAAAGTGAAGTTATAGTTTCATTCAGTTTGAAACACTGAAAATCCCATTTGCAAACTATAACCCATGTCTGCACCATGCACTGCTCGTTTTAGGTTTTATTTTTTCATTTATAAGGTCGCCTTAATGGGTTTTTTTAATGATATTTTTGCTAGCATCCTAAACAACCTTAATTTAAGGTAACTATAATGTCCATTAAATGTTTTTTCTGTGGTTTTATTTTTATGTACTTCAGCTAGCCCCATTTCACCCAAAGAGGTTATGCAGAGCCTTTGGTTGCGCCCTGCAACTTCATAAGGCAATTCATAGCCCGCAGCCGGGCCCTGCACCCATCCCACAGCCAACTAACCCGACCCGCTCATGGTGTCCGTTTGTGGTCAGCAGGCTCTAGACTGGCCACCGTGCCTGTGCCAGCCCCATCCAAACAACTTAGCTGCACACAGCCTTTGGCCAGGTTCTGCCTGTCAAGCTATACAATGCACCCAGCCCATACGTCAACACTACTAATGGTACACAATCTGCATACATTTTCATGATTTGCAGCCAAAAAACACAACTTTTATGGAAATTTGCAGCTTTGGGACCTCAAACACTCTGACTTAAATGGAGGAATTTGTGTGGGCAGTGTAGTGTGCTGTGTGACCATTCTTGCCCCTCACCACCAAACATACACTCTGAGGTCAAGAAGAACTTCTTTGGGTCCATTGTAGCCCCTGCATATTTTTTTCAGGATGTAGACTTCACATTGCCATGCATCCTGAAATGACAAGTTGCATCTATGGTCAGATCGGTCAAGGCCAGGTACCATATGGAGTGCTTAAACCTGATCAAGAGAAAGAAAGTTATTCTTTCCAACCTCATTCATTTATTAACAGCAACTTTGTCAAGGTAACTCTGTTTTATCCCTACCTTTTAGGTCTGTGTTCAAACAGAACTGTTGCCTGCAATATACTTACTGCGAGCTTTTAATCTGCTCCTATCATTAGCTTATTTTGACCATTTTATCTGTCATTGTTTTGAGACTTTGTCAATCATATCTTGGCCTAGCTGAGAGAAGCATTGCTATCTCGCCTAATGCTAGTGGCTGTAAAGTGTACCGTTCCCTTGGAATGCTTAAAGGACTATTTAAAATCTGAAAAGTACACTTGACACAAATAGATTCTTTATAGCATGTATTGCATACAGAAAAGGAACTTGCAGTCACTACGCACAAAGCCCCTCTCTTTTCGCCATCTCACCTTCTTTCCCACTGCTCCACCTCATTCTCTTGCCTCATCTTTCGCTCTTCTCCAGCCCCTCACTCTTCACCATTTTTCCTCTTCTTCCTGTACTTCCAACTAAGAAAAATATTCAGAATTAAGAATACATGTGCCCATCGGTCCTGAGAGTTCACTTGACTCACTCGCTCTTTCTCAATTGTCCTCTTTCTGTACCGATCATTTATATTTTGTATAGGGAATGGTTGCTACTCCCACTACTTCCTGGTACCCAAGAAGGACAAAGGCCTGCGTCCTATCTTAGACCTCAGGGACGTCAACTGCTTCCTTCGGAAGGAGAAGTTCAAAATGTTAACCTTGGCTCAGGTTCTGTCTGTCCTCGACCCTGGAGACTGGATGGTAGTGTAGGACTTGCAGGACGCTTATTTTCACATCCCTGTCTTGCCTGCCCACCGGCGTTACCTACGGTTCGCGGTAGGCCACGAGCATTTTCAGTTTACCGTACTCCCCTGTGGCCTTACCAGCACCCCTCAGGTGTTCACGAAAGTGATGGCGGTGGTCGCAGCTCATGTGCGCAGATCAGGGGTTCCAGTCTTCCCCTATCTCGACGACTGGCTGTTGAAGGCGGGCTCGCCCCAGGCTGTCGTCTCCCACCTCCAGGCTACGGCACACCTCCTGCATTCACTGGGTTTCACTATCAACGTGCCGAAGTCGCACCTGATTCCCTCTCGGAGGGTCATTTTCATCGTAGGAGTTCTGGATACAGCTCAGTTTCAGGCTTATCCTCTCAAGCAGCGAGTCCGGGATATTCAGGCTATGATACCGATGTTTCAGCCTCTATCCCGGATTTCGGTGAGAATGACTCTCAGGCTGCTGGGCCTCATGGCCTCCTGCATCCTGCTGGTAGATTATGCCAGATGGCATATGTGGGCTCTGCAGTGGGACCTGAAGTTCCAGTGGGCGCAGCATCAGGGGAATCTTTCCGATGTCGTCCAGATCTCGGAGGGGACTGCCAGTCAGTTACAGTGGTGGCTAACGAATCAAAATTGGGTCAAGGGCAGATTCCTCTCCCTTCCCCAACCAGAGTTCGCAGTGGTGACAGGTGCGTCACTCCTGATATGGGGCGGCCACATGGGAGAGGCGGAGATCAGAAGCCTCTGGTCTCCGGTGGAGTCCGGGCTCCACATCAACCTTCTGGAGCTTCGGACGATCCATCTTGCACTGAAGGCATTCCTTCCTTCTGTCAAAGGAAGGGTAGTGCAGGTGTTCATGGACAACACCACCGCCATATGGTATTGCAACAAACAGGGCGGGGTGGGGTTGTGGACCCTATGTCAAGAGGCTCTTCGCCTTTGGACATGGCTGGAACATCACGGCACATCCCTGGTGGTTCAACACCTGGCGGGTTCCCTGAATGCCAGGGCGGACAAACTCAGCCGCCGGTGCATGATGGATCAAGAATGGCGTCTTCACTCGAAGGTGGTGCAAGGTCTCTTTCAGCAGTGGGGAGAGTTTTGGTTAGATCTATTCGCCACCAAAGAGAACGCGCAAATGTCCTTAGTTCTGCGCGTTGGCATTTCCAAGGCGGCACTCGCTCAGCGACGCCTTTCATCGCGAGTGGTATTGCGGCCTCCTGTATGCCTTTCTGCCTGTACTACTTCTACCCAGAGTGCTGAAGAAGATCAAGCGCAACCGGGCCCAAGTCATTCTTGTGACTCTGGACTGGGCACGAAGAGTCTGGTACCACGAGCTCTTGAGCATGGCCATCGATCCTCCGATCAGACTGCCTCTTTGGGAGGATCTTCTGTCGCAGCGGCAGGGGAGGGTTCTCCACTCGAACCTGTCCAGCCTCCACCTCCTTGCGTGGAGATTGAACGGCGACAGTTGACAGCTTTCGACCTTCCTCCCGAAGTCTGTAATGTCATCTTGGCAGCCAGGCGTCCCTCCACTAAAACGGTATACGCCTGTAGATGGAACAAATTTGTGGCATGGTGCACAGCAAAGGCTGTGGATCCCCTTTCTGCCCCTCTTTCTGAGGTTCTCCTCTTCATTCTTTCCTTGGCCCAGCAGGGCTCTGCTCTGGGCACCCTTAAAGGCTATCTTTTGGCCATGTCGGCTTTCTTCGCCTTCCTGATCAGCCTTCTCTTTTCAAGTCCCCTATTGTTAACAGATTTCTGAAGGGCATTACTCATCTCTTTCCTCCTTCTCCTTTCATAATGTCCCAGTGGGGCTTGAATCTTGTCCTCACTTATCTTGTGTGTGCTCCCTTCGAGCCACTACATAATTGTCCTCTTCGTCTTCTTACTTTGAAAACTGCTTTCCTGCTCGCCATCACCTCTGCTCGCAGGGTGAGTGAGCTTCAGGCTCTTTCTTCCAAACCTCCCTTTCTTGCTGTCCATCCGGACAAAGTGGTCCTTCGTACTAGGACTTTTTCTTTTCTGCCAAAAGTGGTTACTTCTTTCCACATAGGCCAGACCATCACATTGCCCACCTTCTTCCCGCCTCCGCACCCTTCCAAGGAGGAGGAGAGACTCTACCGTCTGGACCCTAAACGTGCGCTGTCCTTCTACCTTGACCGCACTAAAGACTTCAGGGTAGACAATCAACTCTTCGTGGGTTATGTGGGCGCCAAGAAAGGCCGGGCAGTGCACAAATGTACCATCTCTCGATGAGTTGTCTTATGCATTAAGATCTGTAATTCTTTGGCGAAAAGGGAACCTCCAGTAGGACTGCGCGTCCACTCTACCAGGGCGACGGCAGCCACTACTGCTTTGGGACATGGAGTTCCGTTGGTTGACATCTGCCAGACAGCCACGTGGGCATCCCTGCACACGTTCACGAAACATTACTGCTTGGACAGCCAAGTCTGGAGAGACTGCTTTTTCGGCCATTCTGTTCTCCAGGACTTCCTGGTGTGAACTTAGTTTGCATACCCACCTCCGGGGTTGGCATTGCTGGGGTATCTATTCTAAGGTAAGGAATCTAGAAGTACGGTCTCTTTCAGATGAACAAGTTACTTACCTTCGGTAACAATGTATCTGTAAGAGACATATGTAGTTATAGATTCCTTACCGCCCCACCCATCCTCCCCGTTCTGCAAACTGACTTCTAGGGATAGGGCCCTAGTTATGTGCACCAGTGGTCAGTGTCTTGCAAGGCTCTGCGCTTCTGGCATGGAAAGTCGTGTCAGAACTGACGTCAGCATGCAGGGGCGGCGTCTAAGTAGATACCGAGACGTCATCCCGGCAAACACGACGCCCACGACGGACGTGGAGTAGACCGACGCGCAGGGGTACTGCTACGATAAAATTTCTCTGGATCCAGTCTGACGCCTGGGGGTAATTCTAAGGTAAGGAATCTATAACTACATATGTCTCTTACAGATACATCGTTACCGAAGGTAAGTAACTTGTTCGTTTTTCTCTCACCGCGGCATATAAAACCTCTTTTATTAGGTCCCTGCCTATAGTTACATGGCCCCCCACCCCTGGGATAACTAGGGGAGACCAGAAGGGTGCCTAATATGTAAAGCAATAAGGTAGAGTATCACTTTTAAAGTGCCCATACCACCAAAATTGAATTTGCATACAGCTTACTTTTAAAGACCATCTGCAAAGCTGCCTTTCAAATGACAGCAGGCGCTCAGCAGTGCACACATGCAAGTGCAAGAAATCTGCTGGGCCTTTAAACTTCATGCCCTATTATATACTAGGGACGTGTAGGTAGTTTGAACCCCCAAGCCCTATTATATATTAGGGACTTATAGGGTCTGTCAATACCAGTTGTGAGAATTTACTTCTAAAGACCGGCTGCAAGGCAGGACTTCCTTTAGAAGGACAGCAGACACACAGCAGTGCAGACATGCAATTGCAGAAAATCTGCTGGGTCTCTAAATCTCATGGGACTTATAGGTAGATCACACCCCAGGCCCTATTATCTACTAGAGATTTATAGGATCTGTCATTGCCAATTGTAAGTGTACCCTATTACATGTACCTTTTTAAACATAGCACTGGCTCTGGGCCTAGTTAGCAGAGCCGAGAGTACAGTCAGAGCCAGTTACCACCAGTATCATTCAGCAAAAATTGGGGTGAACAGAGCAAAAGGATTTCTTTCTAACATTTCGTAAATCCCCTCTTGCAGAATGACACCCTACCATTTTTAGGTCACATCCTGTGCTCACAACCACATGTGTGCAAAGCCGCTCGCACCAGTGACTCCCAATCAAAAGTACTCGCAGTCACATGTGCAATGCCACTCACCCACATCCACTGACATGCAACACCAGTTGCCTACCTGCAGTTACTCACTCAAACATTACTCACCACAGCCAGCTGCACAAGTCACTTCCTCACAATGCCATCAAATAATCCCATTTACATCACCACTTCCCAACAGTCGTTCATACACAGCCGCTTGTCCACAGCCACTAACTCAGCGCCACTCGCAACATAATTCTTCACACCACCACTCACATACTACACAAATGTCTCATATTTCCTTTCAAAAAGCTGCACTTTTCCATATCATTCACATGCAATACCACCACTTCAGCAACTCTGCACAACACTCATCTACAACCACTTGTGTAGGACATCCCTGGCGCATCACCACTCACGGCCAGATCCAAAGGCCCACATATATTTGCATATAACACTCTGCTCACATAACTACTGCCATTTTCAAACCCCTTCATTGGCAACCATTTGCTTTGCAGCTGGTATTTACAACCCCATCCCCAGCCTCACGCATGACACCTCTTGTTCACCTACACAAGTATGCATTGCCACCTGAGCCACTTGCATGCAACTCCACTCCAACACATGACCTTGTATGCAACATCACTTGGACACAACTCATGTCCAGCAGCACTACGCACATACACTCAAGCACCTGTAGCCACTTTGAGCACCACCAGGGCCGAACTGGCCGTAGCGGGCACCAGGCGTTTCTCCGGTGGGCCGCCAGGATGGGGGCCGGTTTTGGACTCCAGGGGGGCTGTTTTTGTTACCGGGGGCTGAGTCTGCAATACCAGCCCCCTGTAACAAAAGCAGCTGCAGTGTTTTCCACCGCCGTTCCCCCCCACCCCCTCCTGCGGCCGGTGTCCAACTCAATTGCCAGGGCCGGTTTGCGTTCCCAGTCTGGCCCTGAGCCCCACTCATTGCTTGCTGTGCTCTTCATTCCCAGGCATTGACATGAATCACCACTTGCCCCGGACACATACATGCAAAGGCACTGGTCCTCGATCACTTGCATGCCCACTGGAGTTTGGAACATCACTCATTCAAAGTACCACTCAGCCATATCCACTCACATTTGCTTTGGTGCTCACAATATAACTCCTGCACAATTACACACAACACCAGCGACAGAAAACACCACTTCAAACCCCACTGAATTTGTGCCTGTGTTTCTCTGTGTATAGTCTGTTTATGTGTGCCTGCATATGTGTTATCTGTTTGGGCATCCAAACTTATCACAGAATGTACAGTCATTTCACAAAGAATGCACACGCCTAAATTAAGCCAGACCTATTTACTTTGCCAGTGCTTCTTAATAGAAATAAAAAGGGGTCGGTTTCGAAGACCTCTCTACCTTCATTACAGTCCTCCTTTTGTTTCTATGTGAAATGAAGCTTGGGTGGCAAGCCACACTCCATTATTGTCCTTTGTTTGATTCTATAGCATAGAAATACAGAATATCTCGAACGAAGGTTCCTGTGCAACCCGTATTTCATTTCACATAGAAATCAATGCCTGCTGGCTTTGCCAATTCTCATTTCAAAAGACACAGAATGGAGAGAGGGCTGGACCAGACCGCTTCACATTATCAAAATTTTATGAAAATCAGTCCAGCGGTTTTGGATGTGTGAAACTGTTTTTCTTTATCGGAATTAACAAAGACGTTAGAACCTTTGTTAGCACGGACGTTAGCACCCTTGTTAGCATGGACGTTAGCACTTTTGGGATCCTTTCCCTATAATTTTTGCTCACTTTGACAGACCTTCAGAAAATTACAGTTTCACTGGTTATTCTTTAATATATGATGATCACATGTAAGCCTGTTAACAACTATGAATGCCCGTGCCTAATGGTCTTTATTAAAGTCTAGTTGTGGCATCACTAGTAGTTTGTAATAAGAAAAGTAATTCTACTGCAGTAAGCTATTACAGTGCCTCTGACAAAGTCTGCAGACAGGGCGAAAGAAGGCCATTGAGGAGACCCGCAACTGCTTTTTATACAATAAAAGCTTTTGATCAGTTTCTTTGAGCTATTTTTCACTAAAATGTTTAATTCTAAAGCTAAAAGAGACATTTATGGCAGCATGTTTTTGAGTTGCCTCCTGCCTAGTTTCTCTATATGGGCGCAGATTTCATTGGTGCTTTACACCATCCCTTTAATTGTCAAGCTTTCTGTCCTACTACTAGATGAGGAGGAGTGGCATAACTTCATGATAAAGATCGAAAGTTAAAGACACAGTTATCCTCTTGTAAAAAAACCAAAACAAAAACAGACAATATCTTTAATAATTCTCTAAATCATGCTCCATGCAGCTGGCAAACAAGACACCTGGCCTGATGCATGGGGTCAATGGAGCTCCTCCAAACACATCCCATATAGGGAGAAGAACGGGGTGGGCCATCGTGTCCATTGGGCAACCCTGCACATCTCCAAAACACTGGGACCAGTGTGGGCAAAGTGACCTTTGCGGGGACTGCTTTCAGCTTTTTAGGCATCCGCTCTCAATGGTAAGAAGGGATATAGTATTGACAAAGACCTACTACTCATTACCCTGTCCATCGCCAGACTGTGTGCCTCTGATACATATGGACAAATGTAAGTGAAGCAACCCTCGGAGAGCCAACCCACCCGCCTGCTCCGGGATAGGCCCAGCAGCCCTACACACTTTGTATCCCTGAGGATAATTGGAAGTAAAGCAGCAAACACATGCAGGAGTTAACAGCCACCGCTGCTCCCGGAGTAGGTTGGGCAGCCCAACACACTATCGGTGTATGGAGCAACTGGAAGTGAAGCAACCCTCAGAGGGAACACTCGCAGCATCCAACCGCCCATCCGCTGCCTCCTAAGTAGGTCGGGCAGCACAACACACTTTGAATCCATGGGCACAAACGGAAGAGATGCAACCCTCAGAGATACTCAGCAGCTACGAGCTCACCCTGACGTCCATACATGAAACCAAAGGGCTGAAGTGACGTGCTGTGGGTCATATCCTGCGGTTAGGTGACAAAGCTGGAATTAAAACCAGGATAGACCACGGCACGCATAGTTTTGCACCTAAGAGTAACAGGTCATCTTCTCCCCAGTTACCTGAGATGTATTGTCACTTTTGAAATATCACATCCCCTTTCTTGCTCTTCCCAGCTGTCCTTCCTGTATCCAGAAGGAAGTCCAGCAAATCGCGAAGTGGCCTCCTGCCAGCATCTAGAGGAACTTCCCATGAACAGTAGTCAGCCTCACGTTTTTGGGAAGACTACGAAAACTATGATGTTTCACCGTGGTGTCTGAGAGCCTTCTCAAGTCGTCCTAAGGTTGCTTAGTAAAACTGTGGTATGCTCTCTATTTGGCTTTATATTGTTGATAATGCATCATATTTTTTGATGTAAAAGCAGGTCATTCATTTTTTTTCAAATATCACAATAAGCCACATATTAATAGAACTGTGTGAAATTGTGGATCCCCAATAAGTTCCAGGAGGCGTGAAATCAAGTAGCTTCATTGCAGAAAGAAAGAAACTCCATCCACTCAGTACAGCCTCAGCCCAGAGTCTGGCAGTACAGATTCAAGTCATAACATTCCACACACTCTGGGTAAGAGCAGTACCATGCAGGTAGTTTAAAGAATAACTCGTTTATGCAACTAGAACTGTTAAGAGAGAGTTACAACATTACAACTGTAATAATGGGAGATATCACACATTGGTTAAAATAAATCTGAAAAAAGAATTGGAAATGGTAAATTCCCAAACCAACATTTTTGACAAGACAGAAATAGACTTTTTGCTAATGGTTTTATATTAACAAAAGATTGAAAAGCCGCATGCAGTATAAATAATGTAGTAAAGAAAGGCAAACAATTATGTTAAAAATGTAGGCCACATGACCATAAAGTTATAGTTATGTTTTGATCACAACACACTCTGGGCAAAACTCGCAAAGTGGGGTATCCAGAGGAAACTCCTCGCAGCCATCATGGCACTGTATACTGGCACATGGGCCAGAACCAAGCTTACGCAGACACATGCAACTGCCAAGATCTACACGAATAAGGGGCCAAAACAGTTGCGTGATCACTCCCACTCTGTTTAACTTGTACACGGTGGATCTAGGCGAGGTACTATTGAAAGCTAACATCTGCCCGTCCAAATTAGGCCTTTTCAGAATTGGCACGAAGAGGGCCCTGGAAACTTTTATCTGTATAATACAAAGAACTTTCTGCAGGCAAACGCCATGAAAACGAAGGTCCTGGTGTTTAGGCCATAAACCAAAAAAGCAACTGCTGGAATGGCAACTTGGCCCCCTAAGGATAACCACAAGCAGCAATATATCTACTTGGGCATACAATTCTCAGACACAGGTAGACTAACCCTGCAGGCCAAAGCACTGGAAGTCAAGGCGCCTAAGGTCACATATGCATTATACACCACAAGCTCAAAAGTCCCTCTGCAGAAGTAATACCACAAGTCCTGAGGGCTAAACTAATACCGACAATAAGTTATGGACATCTTGCCTTTCCGGGACTGCTAACTGAAAAATTGGAGCATCTTCATACAGCAGCATTCAGAAAGCAATTTAACCTCCCAAAAACAACACAGCGCACACTGATTCGGTTGGAATTTCATATTTCATTGATGGACATCGAATGTAAAAAAGCCTTGGTCAAATACTACCACCGTGTGACCAATGTGGGACCAGTTTCAATGAGGGAAGCACTAAAAGTGATATTTCAGGATACTAAAAGTAGCTGGGCAAGGTACCTGACAAGGGCCAGTGAAACACTTAGCCTGCCCTTAGAAATCATAACTGATTCATCGCCAACAATGGAAAGCTTAAAAAGACTGCTAAATGTACAAGGCAAGCACACTTCAAGGGGGCGCAGGACATTAAACAGAATATAATCATCCCCGGTGCAGAGGGACTTACCATTCACATGAAGTCACAATGCGCCAACCATACCTGAATGCAGCACTGGGAAGGCAAGCCCTACAGAACATTCTGAGAACCAGGCTCTTAACCCTTCCAATATGGGATTATGGGGGGCCACTGGAAAAATAACTTGTTAGGAAAAAAGGAATGTAGCCTGTGCCGATATCGCACAGAATCAGCTGTGCACATGGTTTGCTGCTGGCCTGCCTTGTTACATCAGAGACGTCTGTACCTCAGAACTATGTTTTTGTAAAATGGCAGGAGAACTTGCAAAGAGGTGCTAATATACTTCTACACAACCGCCGCACCAATGGAACTTGCACAGATTGGCATGTTCTATGCGGAAGCAGGTAGGCTCCTGCGAACCTCGTATAAACTGAAGGCAAAAACAACAAGCACACGCTGAGGAACCTGGTGTGAAGCGTTGTTAGGGACATGGCCTAAGGCTGAAGATTTTCATCTATCAAAATTAGTGAAATACGGGCACCCATGTTGAATAGACATTTAATACCATGTGAGGCTAAAATGTTGACAAAACATTCTCCTGAGGGGGTCTCCAACATTATCTGGCACTGAACAGCTTTATACATGCACCTTGCACTTTAGGATCTGTAAGTATACAGCTTTACGCATGCACTTTATGGTTTCATGTATGATTCTGATCTTGCACTCCATGGCCTACACACGATCCCGCACTTTATTCTCAAAACATTCTCCTGGGGGAGGGGCCTTCCATATGACCTGGCATTACACAGATTTACACATGCACCTTGCACTTTAGGATCTGGAAGTATACAGCTTTACGCATGCACTTTATGGTTTCATGTATGATTCTGATCTTGCACTCCATGGCCTACACACGATCCCGCACTTTATTCTCAAAACATTCTCCTGGGGGGAGGGGCCTTCCATATGACCTGGCATTACACAGATTTACACATGCACCTTGCACTTTAGGATCTGTAAGTATACAGCTTTACGCATGCACTTTATGGTTTCATGTATGATTCTGATCTTGCACTCCATGGCCTACACACGATCCCGCACTTTATTCTCAAAACATTCTCCTGGGGGGAGGGGCCTTCCATATGACCTGGCATTACACAGATTTACACATGCACCTTGCACTTTAGGATCTGGAAGTATACTGCTTTACGCATGCACTTTATGGTTTCATGTATGATTCTGGTCTTGCACTCCATGGCCTACACACGATCCCGCACTTTATTCTCAAAACATTCTCCTGGGGGGGGAGGGGCCTTCCATATGACCTGGCATTACACAGATTTACACATGCACCTTGCACTTTAGGATCTGTAAGTATACAGCTTTACGCATGCACTTTATGGTTTCATGTATGATTCTGATCTTGCACTCCATGGCCTACACACGATCCCGCACTTTATTCTCAAAACATTCTCCTGGGGGGGGAGGGGCCTTCCATATGACCTGGCATTACACAGATTTACACATGCACCTTGCACTTTAGGATCTGGAAGTATACTGCTTTACGCATGCATTTTGCCCTTTATGGTTTCATTCATGATTCTGATCTTGTGCTCCATGGTCTACGCACAACCTCACACTTTACAGCTTCATGCATGCTTGGCTATGGCAAGCGCAAAATGTTTGGCTTAGAACGCTTGGCCCCACAATGTAATACTTGAAGTAACCTACCGGCTCTGCTCGTGCAGTACCTAGCACACGATGGCCTCTAGCACACAGCATGCCCATGCACACACACAAGCTGATAATTTTGCTCGGGTTTTAAATGTCATGCTCTTTTATATTGTCTTAAACTGTTTTTTTAAACGACTCTCGCAAGGGTTTTAATTGCCTGGTTTTAATTGCCTGGTTTTACAATCCTAATACTTGAACTTTGCTTTTATGCTGCTTTTTAGATGTTCCTCCTTGTAAATGATTTTAAGTAATTACACAATAAAGACAGTACAATGCAATAGTTATGTTTGGGTTGCGTTTTCATATAATCATGTCATCATATAACATTAACACAAAGTAAAAGGTAAAGGGAATAGTGGAAGAAACAAACGTTAGAAAAGCTAACCAATTGAAAGTAAACAAAAACGCAAACTTAATAAAAATAAACATTGTACTTCAAGAAAAAACACTTGGGTCTGCAGGCTTTTCCTTACATAAATAAAAAAACACAAACAGGGCCCATTGGAATGTTCTGTAAGAAAGTATAAATACTGCAATTTTTAAAGGACATTTATTTTTTCATTATCAGTATAATCTGTTAAATCGCGCAATTATTTTTGTAATTTTCAGCTTATTTTCTTTAGGACACATTTCTTGATCCACTACATTTTTGCTTAAGTCCTTCCACGTTTTTAAGACCGACTTCAGAACTCCATTCTATTTTTTCAGATCATAGAGTGCACTTACATGTTTTGTTATTATAACTTAACCTATCGCTTCTATGCAATACTGTACAGCCGCCTTCGTTTAATAAATTGTCCAGAAAACATATGTGGAATCTGGTTCTAAGAACTTGTGCACTGAGCTCTCCACTTGTCCCATCTCATTGCTGAAACAAGTTCTGTGCTCACACAGTGGTAATATAAAATCTCCCCTCTGAAGTCTGTCCTGGGGTCACACCTAGGATTCGTAATCCTCTCCCATCTTGCAGTCCTTCATGCTGTCTCCCATGTCTCACAACTACATTCAGTTCCCTCCCCACACCTCTCATCCCTGGAATCAATTCTTTTTTCACTGACCTCTGCCATCATTATTCTTGCCCCATTTCTAACCATTGCTACCAGGTCTATCTTTGCTTACCCCTAGATTACTTTCACTTGCTACATCTCTCACTACCGCAATCAATTTGATTTTTCCTCAACATTGAGCAAATTCTTTCCTCACGCTACTCACCCCTACAGTCAGTCCCATCTTCCCTCACCTCTACAGGGAATCCTCCACCACACGCTTCTCAACTCTGCAATGAAGCGTATCTTCCATCACCCCAGCTTTCGATTTCTGCCTCCACTCCTCTCGTTCCTGCAAATCCTAGTCTCACTGCGCCTCTTGCCCCATTGATTTTTATGTTGATTTGTATTCCTTGCAAGGATTGTTTGATATTGCTCTAAGTTTAGTACAGTCTTTGTTCAACTTTTAACTCACCCAGGCTTATCCAGTGTTTATTGACTCATTTTCGGCAAGTCTGTGTGCTGCTAAGCAAATTGTATTGCTTTTTTTTTTAGGTCGAGCATTCAAGACCTCTTGTATATACTTTAGTATATACTTATATGTGTATGTACTTTGTGGGCTCTGAAGATCAGCCCTAGGACTTGTCTGCTTCCGCTTGGGGACATTTTTTCTATTCAACTGCCTCTATTTAACAGTCTTGCTAGAAAACGACCAGTAGAGGTCAGTAAAATACCAGAATTTCTTTCTGCTTCTTCAACTGCCTCTATTTAACTGTCTTGATAGAAAACGACCAGTAGAGGTCAGTAAAATACCAGAATTGCTTTCTGCTGAGGGACTTTCCTTTTTTTATTTTTCTGGCAACTGCCTCTATTTAACTTTCTTGATAGAAAAATACCAGCAAAGGTCAGTAAAATACCAGAATCACTTTAGCATTCTCTAGATTCCATGCATAGAAGTTGTCTTCCACGAGCACCCGTAGACAATAATATTTTTTTCAAATCTTGTATTTTCAGTGATATGACCACCGAAGGCCCTGATTTTATATTAAAAACAGAGCTTTGGACTATACCATTTCCCGCTGAAAAGCAATATTTCTCCCCATGTGTTCCCATACCTGGCGTGTCACGCAGTTTGATCCATGTCAAAGAACAGTAGATGTTTCAGCACCCAGGCTAATGTGCTGCATAGCTAAACACATATAAGGTCCCAAAGGTGAGACCGATTGCATTGCAAATGCTTGTTTGTGGTTTTTAGGGCTGAATGGGTTCTCAGCCAAATCCACCACCAGAAACTAGCCTATAATCTGAAATCCATTAGGTGTATTCCTAGAAGCCTGTAAAAGCTAGCAGTTCCAGAGAGCCATTTTGGATCCTTAACCCTGTTTCTCTTAGACCTGAGCTAGGTGTAATGTGTTAGTAGCCACTATCCAACCTAATAGGAAACACAGGGCTGAGAAGTATCATCAAGGATGGATCACCAATACAGGAGGAAAAAGCCAATAAAGCAATTCCAGAAGAACATGCCAATCTTACCATCAGTACCACCAACAAAAAGTAGTCAAAGGCAGTGGAAATACACTGGATGCAAGGTAGAAGACATTAGGAGATAAAAAAAGGGGCAAAATAGGGGCAAAAGTCATGCATCAGCAGTGCCTTAAATACTTAAAGGAAACAGGAAGAGAAGGAAAACATCCCAAGGTACACTAACAGCCATTTTCCTTTGGGAATACAGGTAGAAACAATGTGGACTAAACAAAATCTTCGACTGAGGTCGTACGAATAGAAGTTCTGCCGCCAACATGGCTTGCCCACCTCTGCTGCCATCCATAGTGGGATACACTACCTCCCAAGCCGTTACCACGCAAGTCTTTACTACGAATATACCTTTGCCACGCATGCCATTATAACACATTTCGTTGTAAAGGCATGAATGGTTAAGGCATATTCGTTGTTAAAGTTTTAAAGGTAAGTACAGGTAAGTAGTAAGTGTTTTAGTATTAAGTGTTTTTTTCACACATCTATATATATCAGGGAAAGGTCTTGTTTAGGGTGGGTAATAGTTAATGGGTTTTGGGGTGGTAAAGGGTTTTTAGGGTTTAGGGTGGATATGGGTTTTTTGGATGGCAAAGGTAATTTTAGGGTGGGTAAGGGTTTTTGGGTGGCAAGGGGAGGGTTTAGGGATTAGGGTGGGTGTGGGTTTTTGGATGGCAAGGGTATTTTTAGGGTGGGTATGGGGTTTTGGGGTGGAAAGGGTAATTGTAGGGTGGGTATTGTTAGGGTTTAGGATGAGTATGGGTTTTTGGATGGCAACAGTATTTTTAGGGTTTAGTGTGGGTATGGGTTTTTGGGTCGCAAGGGAATTGTTAGGGTTTAGTTTGGGTATGGGTTTTTTGGGTGGCAAGGGTATTTTTAGGGTTTAGGGTAGGTATTGGTTTAGGGGTGGTAAGGGTATTTTTAGGGTGGATATGGGTTTTGGGGTGGAAAAGTTAATTGTAGGGTGGGTATGGGTATTTGGGTGGCAAGGGTATTTTTAGGGTTTAGGGTGGGTATGGGTTTTTGGGTGGGAAGGGTGTATGCGTGAGTGTATGTATTTATATATATGTGTATATATATTCTCTGAAAAAGCAAAGGTTACAGGAACATTCTAGGAAATAGAATTAACAAGCCTTAGTGATTCAGTGAAAAAAACAAAGATTACAGTGACCGTATAGTTAGGCTCAGATTTCACTTGCACAAAAACCAGTGAAATTCAGCAATTATAGGTACCTGGGCTAACTATAACTTACGCCCCAGCAATGCACTGCTTATGACTTCAATTATTATATCACTCATGACATAGTCAGTGACATCATTGATGACTTCTCAAATAACATCACCGATGATATCATCCAGTTAGTGTGCGTGTTTTCTAAAAGTTTGAGTGTTAAACATATATACCAAGGTATTACATAAGTTGGAATAGTATACTTTCTGTACTACTAATGAGTGATACTATTTCTAACATATACTACAAGAGTGGCTGTGCAACTGTGTGTATCCGTGTGTGAGTGGGTGTCTGCAAGCCTTCAGGAAGAGCCTAAAGACCTGGCCTAAAGACCTTCGGTTGAGATGGAGCTACACGCACCTCCCTCCAGCACCTTGAGACCCTCATGGGTGAGTAGTGCACTTCACAAATCCCTGATTGATTGAGTGCCAGTATGGGTGTGTGAGTGGTAGTATAGGTATATATGTTGGTATGTGAGTAGCTGTGTGGATGAGTGAGTGACTATGTTGGTGAGTAAATGGGTGTGTCAGTGGCTGTATGGGTGGGTGAATGGTTGTGTAAGTGACTGTATGAGTGGGTGTCTGAATGGCTGTATGGGAGAGTGACTGGATGTATGGGTGAGTAAGTGGCTGTTTGAGTGGCAGTTTGGTTAAGTGAGTTGGTGTTTGAGTGGCTGAATTGTAAAGAAAGTTTCTGTGTGAATGGATACATGGGTGAGTGAGAGGATGTGTAGTGCTTGTATGGATGTGTGAATGGGTATGCAAGTGGTTGTGTGGGTGTGTGAGAGAGTGCATGAGTTCTTGTATTGGTGTGTGAGTGGCTGTGTTGAGAGACTATGGGTGAGTGAAGGTGTGAGTGGATGTATAGGTGAATAAGTGAGTGTATGGGTAGTGGTTTGGGTGAGTGTGACTGCGAGTGGCTGTATGGGTAAGTGACTGGTTGTATGAGTAGCTTTATGGGTGACCTGTATGAGTGAGTGAGTTGGAATCTGAGTGGCTCTATGGATGAGTGAATGGTTGTGAGAGTACTTGTATTGGTCTGTGAATGGGTATGTGAGTAGTTGTGTGTGAGTGGGTGTATGAGAGGTTGTATAGGGATGTGAGTTCTGTGCATTATCTCATCAGTGATGTTATTTGAGATGTAATCAGTGATGTCACTGACCATGTCATGAGTGATGTAATATGTGAGGTCATAAGCAGTGCATTGTGGGTGCATAAGTTATAGTTAGTTCTGGCAACTATAACTGCTGAATTTCACTGTTTGTTTATGAGTGAAATCTGAGCTTAACTGTAACGTCCTTGTAACCTTTGTTTTTTTCAGTGACTTTCTAAGGTTTTTATAATTCTATTTCCTAACTATAATGTCCCTGTAACCTTTGGTTTTTTCCAGTGAATTTCTAAGGTTTTTTTAATTGTATTTCCTAACTGTAACCTTTGAGACAGGTGTGTGAGTGCCTATGTGGGTCTGTGAGTGGGTATGTGAGTGTCTGTGTGGGTCTGTTATTGGGAGTGTGAGTGGGTCTGTGAATGGGTCTGAGTTGGTCTGTGAGTGAGTGTACGAGTGGGTCTGTGAATGGCTCCATGTGTCTGTGAGTGGGCGTGTGAGTGGCTGAGTGGGTCTGTGAGTGCCTGTGTGTCTGTGAGGGGTGCTATGGATTTTGGGCATTACGTAAGGCATTTAAAAGGGAGAACCATGATTCTGCTCTCAGTAGCAGATGGCAAGAAAAAAAACCCTTGTCACAGTCACTACATGAGATATTGTGATTTAAAAAAGCAACGATGCAAACGCCTCCATTACTGATTACAGATAACTTATCACAGTGGAAATGCAAAGAAAACACACTTGCTTTGCCTTAGCCATGCGCAGGAAGTTAGGATGATTAGTACTTTACAGAAGTGGAGCTTCAACTCAGGCACCTGCTTTGTTTATATCTTTAAGTACTTCCTGTTGAGGTTTCATTTCTGTGAAATGAGCATAGTGCCAGAATCAATCCTGCTCTGTGTATTTATCCAAGAAGAGGTCATCGTTTTGTGCAACACCTCTATCCAATGGAGTACTTTCTACTGGCTAATTAGTAAGTCTTACCTCGTTGGGTAAATATATAGTTTGTCTCCTACACTACAGCTGCGTAAAGGACACCAAGGAAATGTCCCCATTGAACTTGTGTCTCTGTAAGTTTGCCAGTGTGATTATTCCTCGAGCATCTTCACCAGATAACTTTCCAAGGTGGAACTGCAGAGAAAACACACTTGGATGATTTGTACTTTACAGAAGTAAGTGCTTTTTTGTTTGCTACCGGTGTGATTGTATTCCTAAGCATTAAGACCCCGTCTCCAAACTTGGCGGCTCTCTATCTTCCTGGGAAAAGGGTGGGAAGACGCTGCATAACGCTAATGTATATGGAGGGGAGGGAAGCCGCGCGTCCATCCCCCCCCCCTCCTGGGCCATTTTTGACCCAGGGGACCCCACCACCCTGGGGCCCTGCCATGGTTCTCTGGGTGCCCTGCACTGGGACCGCGGGGGAGCCTGCATTACTTTCACAAACTGAACTACAAAACATGCAGCTCCCTGTGTGTGAAAGCAATTAGTCTGTTTCCCTGCTCACATGACAGCGGGCAGGGAAACAAACTAATGCTCTGCTTCCAGCAAATGAGAGCATTTTCGCTGCTCTTGCTTGCTGAAAGCTGAGTGTTTGCTGTGGCTTGGTGGGAGCAGGTAAAGCTCCTGCCGAGCCACAGCAAACAGCTATGTCCAGGGGGTGGGCACCCCGGGACTTAGCAGGAGCCGGCCCTGGGGGGTGGGAGGCAGTCCCCAGGGCCATCTATGGCTCTAGGATGGGGGCTGCGCTACCCCCTCCTTTGATTCAGTAGGGCCTGCACCGGAGGGGTGGCTGTATTTTAAAACATTTGGCCACAGGGATGTGGTGGGCCCCGGGGCCTGGGGGGAAGTGGGTTGTGAGCCCCCCCATAACAAACACATTTTCCCTGGGGAGGTTGTGGTCCCCAGGGCACCCATTTATTTCCAATTAGCCTTGGGGAGGTGGCAGTCCATGGGGCACAAGCAGGGGGAGCCCCGTGCTTACCCCTCCTTACATTTCATTTATACCTGCATGCCCCCAGGACCTGGCACACCCGGGGGCTAAATAAAAGAGAAGCGCAGGAGCCTGCGCTTTTTTATGTTTTTGATTTTTCAGCAAGAGTCGAGGTGCCAGCGCAGCTCCCGCAGATTTAAAAAAAAACAAACATTTTCTTGGCCCTCGCTTGACGGATTACCACAAAACTTTCAAGACGACAGCTGACATGAGTGCCATATTAGTTAGAAAATGTTCCCAAGGATTCGTCAACCGACGCCAAAGTTAATGGCAAAAAAAAAAAACGCTCTTCTTAAGGAAATTAGGTTTGATCTATAGCTTATATATGTGGGTTATACTTGCCTGATAAATTTTTACCACGCATACGCCTTAACCATACATGCCTTTACTATGAAAATGTGTTGTAAAGGCATATGCGTGGTAAAGACTTGCGTGGTAAAGACTTGTGCGGTAATGGCATGCGTGGTAGTGTCGCTGTTGTAATGACCGCGTTGTAAAGCCATGCGTGGTAACGGTTTGCTTGGTTCCATCATACAACCATCCACAGCATGGCTGCCTCACAAACCTGCACTACAAGTAGACTGCAGCATGCCATCCCAAGAGACCCAACACACACATCAGCAAGGACAGGAGATAACCTCACAAACTAGCCCTTGCTCCGCTCACCCTAGAGGATCAGAGGCTCCAGCGCCCTTCTGCAGAACACCCTGGTGCTGGATGTTTTTTTCTCTGACAAAATAATAAAATTGAGAGTTGAAATTGATAATGCTGTTGATTGCCTATTTTGTCTCAATAGAATCACCCCTATTTTTCCTAACTACTATCAGTAGTCTACAAAACAATAGCCCTGTGTTTTTTGACAATTTCTTCCTTGCTTCTGAACTTGACTTGTCGGCTTTAATGTGACCAACCAAATATCTTCAAAATCTGATCCCTTTTATAGTATCTGAGATTAGACATTTTCAAACTTTCCTTTTCTTTAGAGTCAGTACCTCCATGCTGGAAAGAAGCCATCATGTGGCCATTGCTGAAGAAGCCAACCATTAATCGACTACCCCTTCAATTTTAGGCCCATTTCTCTTTTAGCCATTTTGCCAAAGATCCTTGAGAAGATTGTTTGTTCCCAGCAGCGATACTTATAGAATCCAACTCTCTCTGTTGAATTGTCAACAAGTAGGATTTCGTCCAGGTCATAGCACTGACATTATCTTCACTTCAGCCCTGGACGATTTATGCATAATGGACGCTGGGTTCCAGGAGCCTTAATAATCCTGGACCTCTCGGGGAATTCAGTAACATTGACCATAACATCCTGCATTACAGGCTCACTGAACTGGGAATTACAGGCATGGCCCTGTCTTTTGGATAGGACTCAAATAATCTTTTCTCCGCCTTTCACTTCTTCCTTTTAAAACATGGGGTTTGGTGTGCCACAAGGTTCTGTTCCGTTGCAAATATTGCTCAATATTTACATGCGGCCTTTGGCAATGTTGTTACTCTAACTCAGCTCAAAATTAGTCATATATGCTGACGATGTACAATTAATTTTTGCTGTATCGACCTGGAAAAATAATAAATGGAAGGATGTTCTACCTCAGGCTTTGTTTTCTTCTAGCCGATAGTTTGTCCATTACATGGTGGATGGCAAAAAACTATGTGAAGTCGAATTCAGACAAGATGGATCTTCTGCTCAACCTCCTGAAAGTAATATCAGAAGACGTCGGTTCGCCTCCTTTTAGGGGTACTCGCCCAAACCAGCCACTTATGTCCGCAATCTCTGTATTCCTATAGACTGTAAACTGTCCTTGGATACTCGAGGAGCGTCTATATCAAAATTCTATCTATATAATTTGAAGATGCTACATCAGACTTTTGTCTTTCTTGACTCAAATTTAAAAATTCCATCAGTCAACTGAATTATTCAGTCTCAGGTGGATCATGGCATTGCAGTTCTTCTAGCAGCTCCTCAAAAACATATTTTACGTCTACAGCTTATACAGAAAGTGGCAGCTCAGCTGCATTGCTGCCTCAAGAAGTTTAACTCTGTCTCCAACTCAAGGGAATCTTTTTCTTGACTACCAGTCCGGAATAATTTTCAAGTTTGTGACTATAGTACATAAAGCCATATTTGGTCTTTTTTCCACTCTTATGACAAACCGATTCTCCTGGCATAGCCCCAGAGCTAAGATCGTCACAGTAGTTTTTACTAGCTATCGCCAGATCACGCACCACCAGATACGAGGACAGAGCATTATCAATTGCTAAAGCAAGATGTTTGAATTCTCTTGCATTTAACCTGCAATGTCTTGCTTCTCTCCCTCAATATAGAATGACTTTAAACACCTTTCTTTTTAACTCCTAGTTTACCAGGAACATTAATTCTATATATCACCTAGATACACTTCCCCAGTGAAAGTTGCACTCTATAAATACCTACTAATGCTGATGTGATGGAAGTAATGCAGCCCTAGGTTGTGGCTTCCAATTTTGCTGCCCCCTTACAACACCCTCCAGCACAAGCACTGCCAATCCTTTCCTCATATAAGCACCCCCAAAAGTCAAGAAAGTATGGCCCATGTGAGTGGGAGGCTGCAGCAGGAGTCAAGGGTATACCGCATGATTTAAGTATCCTTCAGTCTATAAAAGCCACACCCTAGGCATTGCCAGATGTTTGGCTTTCCTCCCTGTTGATGAGAGGAAGCCTCTGGCTGAGCTCTGCTTTTCATCTGTATTCCTCTGCTTGGGTCCTGCTCTTCAGATGTTTTGCTGGTTCTCTACCTGAGACAAGCCTCAAGCCATATGCTGTGATCATCTTCTCTGACGTTTTCTGCATGTGGTGCATCTTGGACCTTTTTCAGCAGTACCACTTCAAAGAATTTCCTTGCGTTCCTGGAACTGTTTGTATTTTTCCAGCATGGTCTTCAGAAGCCTCAGGTCTGCGATTAGCTGGGGAGAGTTAGATTTATTTGTTTGGATTGTGAAACTACTGTTTGATTCTGGAACTGCCTCTTGCAGCTATGTACCAGACCTCTGCTTCACCTTATGAGTTGTACTGTAACAGCTGTATTGTTGGCCTTTGCAGAGTTATGTAAAAATCCTTAATGACCAATTGATTCTGTTCAGAGCTTGAAGTTGTGTAGCTTGGACACCAGAACTGGCACAGTCTCATTATGAATCCCTTGGCTATAGCTGGGTAAAAATGCTGAACCGTTGTTACGTTGAGCGCTTACAAGCAATGTTCCCTCTAATTTCTTTCCTCTGTGTGCGGCAGTGTAAGCTCTCTGTGCGCTGTAGACAATTCTATGTGCACCAAGGAACTGATCGTTCATGTGAGGGCTGCGCTCAGTTAAAAAAATCTGCGGCAAACGCCACTCGAAACATTTGTTTACAAAAACAGAGAAAACCGGTGCATTTCACGCATACAGCTACATTTAATGAGGATGTGAGACAGTTTTGCAATGTAGATACTCTCCATCATGACATGAATTGTTTATTCTAGTGGCACCTAAACTCCAGGTTTAAACAGGCATTGGTAAAGCATCGTTTTTGCCTTTGTAATGAATAAAGAGCTGTTTTCATCAATCATCGTCCGGGAGAAGGAAAGAGCTCCCTGACAGATAACACGGGAGTGGAGAGGATGTGGTGCAGTGGCCAGAGCTGCTGACTCAAGAGCTGGGGATCCCGGTTCGAGTCTCGGTGGCACCGTGCAACATCCTGTGATTCTATGCAAATCACTTAATCTCTCTGGGTGATAAATTGTTATGTAAATATGCTGCAAGAGTAAAAGGCAATACTTTATGAAAATATAGTTCCACCAAAGCGGATGTTAACAGTATTTCGGTGGTGGGAAACTGATAAGAGAAGCAGACTAGGAACAAGCATTGGTAAATGTAGGAGAATATGCTACAGCCGACAGTAATGGAGGAAAGGCGAATGGCACGCACAGGAACCAATGAGAAGTTTGGAAAGAGAGGAGGCAAGATGCAAGTCCCTTTTAAGTTTAGATTAAAACCAATAGATTTCTCAAGCACAGCCAAGCGCTGTGCAGGCGAAACCTAAAAAGGACAGGACTCAGAAGGTTGTGCCTTTGAAGGTAAAGTGGTGCCCTGGTCACAATGACCTGGAAGGTTAAGAGCTGGTTAATGCAGCCTGTATGGCCCCAGAAGAGGGGGTTGGGGTGGTGGCATTAACTTCTACAGCATACAGTAAGAAAGCATCCTCAAAGCGATCCTAATGGCGAACAAGTCATAAGGCACTAATGGAGATGGAGGCGGTCATTTCACCTGGAAGAGCATGAACGTCTTCTCTGAGGAGTTCAGGATCATCAGGGTGATCATGACCAGGAAAGAGTATGGGGTCTTGGCGTGGTGGCTGTGTTTTTTTTCTTCTTTCGCTTCACTTTCTCTTTCTGACCTTGCTCCTTCCTCTCCTGAGTCCCTCTTCCCAGGCTCTCCTCCTTCATGGAATCCAGGACCTCCATGGATGCCAGAGCTGTGGATCTTGAACCCCACATTATCTACTTTCTTTATAAATCTGTACAGCAAAACCATCAGTGTCCCGTCACTCCTGGACAGACACACTATACCACTCTCCTCCGTGGCGTTGCTATCTGCTGATCCACCTGGATGCTGGGACTTCAGGTTAAAATATTTTTCGCATCACACTGGTGAGTCTCAAATAGGGCAAAACGTGTCTGTGATTGCTGAGCAATTTAAAAACTACTTGCCTTGGGCTGTAAAAAGTCGAGTTTAACCAGGCACTGACCTCAGACTGTGGCATTATTTGGAGCTTTTGGTTGGAATTATTGAAGCTAAAAATGGTGTTAATATGCAATGTGTATTAGGCACAGCCTCTACTTGTGACTTGATTGCAAGGTGGAATCCTACAAAAGACAGAAAGGGGTAACCTAAAATGGGCTATGCTGTGCGTAGATAGTTATTTTTAGTGTGTCATTTTATACCTGAAATTACAATGGATCAGCTTGTTGTGTTCCGGTACTCATCATTTTATTGGGGTTGGTTGGTAAATAAGAGTATAAAGAAATTAGGATGCCAGCACCCAACTACAAATATACAGTGTTAATTATGTGACTGTTTCACTTTAGCACATCAGTTTATTTGAAATGTATTTCGGGGACACCACCCTCCCCCAAAAGACCAAATTAAGAGTTTGGGCGTATGGCTGGTCCGTAATCTTGATTTTAAAGATCAAGCATGTAAGGTGGCAGCTTGTTGCTTTGGGATCTTAAGAAAGATCCTTCCCCTGCTACCCTTCACGGCTAGAAGACTGCTGGTCCAAGCATTGATCCTATCATGTCTCGATTATGCTAATGCTTTATATCTGGGAGCCCCACTCACCACCATCAAAAAATTGCAGATAGTGCAAAATTGTGCAGTGCGTCTGCTTATGAACTCTTCCAAGCGCCTTTCAGCCAAGCCTGCGCTTGCATCACTTCACTGGCTGCCCATTCAAGAGAGAGTCCAGTTTAAGGCTTTGTGTATTACACACAAAGCACTCTCAGGTAGAGGCCCTCCCACTATCAGATCCATTATTCAACCTTATCGCTCCAATAGGTCTTTAAGGTCAGATAATAAACAATTGGCGGTAGTTCCAAAAATAAAAAAAACACGAAGCGGAGGGCGTCGCTTCTCGTACAATGCCGCCAAACTGGAATCTTTTGCCTCTTGGTATCCGCCTTGAGCCAAATTACCTGACCTTCCGAAAGCAGTTAAAAACTTATTTGTTTCCCTAATACGGCCTGAAGTTGAAGCTGCACTGCTACTAGCGCTGGGATACCCCCGGGTAGCCATGCGCTTTAGAAATGCCTCTTCATTCATTCATTTATTAAAAATGGTGATTGAGAATTTTTAAACATGAACTCAGAAACATTAATACCCCAGCCTTGATGACAATGTGATAAGTGAATAGAGGCACGTCACTCGTCATGCATACAGAATACATTACCTAGATTCTTATCATAGATGGAGCAACTTTATAAGCGACTAAATCAAACACTAGAGAAGTGTTTTGTACAGTCTACATTCTGAACTCAAGTATACAAAGGTGCTCTAATATGTGATACTGAACAAAATGGATTTTCATTGAAATAATGTATTTGCCTAGGATCACACAAATTGGCCAAGCAGAGGTGCTCTAGTTTCATGCTGTACAATTCAGCCACTAGATTAGTATCGGTTTCTGTTATCAAAGCTGCTTTGAGTCTACTTGAAAGATGCGATTGGATTTTGGTGACAGCTAGAATCCACATTTTATTTTGTGCAGTTTTACATACCGCAAACTTTGGGCAGATTCTTCTAGCGCTTAAGGACAGACCCATATATTAAGTTTAGTCCGTGCCACTGACAACAATACATCCGTTCCTGAATCGTCTCCCAGAAGTTGCTGCAAAATCCTGGCAGGACACCCACCCGGCACTAAGAGTCAAAGCAGCTTGTGTAACAACTGCCTGGTCCGAGTTTTGTCATCCACAGTGACAACACGTGCCTACAAGAGGAAGACTCTGCCTTTCACATGCATTCTGCTTCTCCACCTGCCATTGAAAATTCCCTGCCACTGGACCTAAGAAACTGACCATTTTTTCGCGCTGCTCATTAACTTCTCTAGGTAGCGCATGGAGCATTGAAGTGTGCGCTGTGTTAGTGTGTGCGCACTTGGCAAAGGCAGTGTGCGCGCCCGTGCACAGGCTACAGGGGACAATGCTTACAAGAGTGCACCAGTTGCTAGCAGGGCCAGACTGGCCGTAGCAGGCACCGGGCGTTTCCCCGGTGGGCCGCCAGGGTGAGGGCCAGTTTTGGGCCCCTGGTGGGCCGTTTTTGTTCCCCGGGGTCGGCAATATCGGCTCCCGTAACAAAATCGTCCGAAACCGGCCCTAGCAAACAGCTCGGCCGCACCCTCCAGGGGGGGGCCAGCTGAGCAGTTTGCCAGGGCCGGTTTCGGTTCCCAGTCTGGCCCTGTTTGCTAGTGATTCTTGGGTATTTCTTTTCAGTTTCTGGACAACGTTACTATTCTTTTGAAATCCATGTAAAAGAAAAAAACTGCATGCAATTAAAATTGAAGTAAGAGCAGCAAGTAATAATGGCCTTGTGTTCTGTTTAGAATGAAAAAAGAGCTGATAATCAGGAAAGACTGCACAATACCAAAGACAGTGTCCATTTGATGAGATCAGCTGTGTGACTGCAACTCAATGAACACTCTAATGTGTCCTCTCCGATATTCATATCCGTCTTCACCGTCTGTGCCAAACACACCCTTGGGAACATGCGGCACTGTTGACGTGGAAGGAGACTGGAGGGTTCCTTGTCATACCTGCAGCTACATGCTGATCAACAGCTTAGAGGTAACTTGAGTCTGATAAACTGGAAGAACCAGAAAAGCGAAGGGTGATTACGTTGTTCTGGTATGAAACTCTAGGAAAGATGAAAAGCAGAGCGGCAGCAACATCAGGTTTGTAAACAAATACAACAAAGAGTATTTGATCAAGCCTGTCATTGAAAATCCTTCTTTTAATCTCTTTGTATTCTAAATTTTGTACACACTGGCTATACACAAAATTGCAACAAGGCAGAGGTAAGTTCACCATTATCCAAAAGATCGAAGAAGAACGAGCAGAACCCAGTTCTGAATGGAGCAACTAGTTTGTGCACAGGTATTAACTAGGTAGGGTGTGTGTTTTAGGAAAATATTGCCAAATGCCAAGCAATATAATCCTTGCAGGTAGAAGGATAAGGAGGTGGGGGGAGTGTCCGTGGCCTAGCTAGACCTTTTGCCGCCCATGGAGGTCGGGACGTGTGCCGCCCCGTGGTGGCCGCAGGTAAGAGCAGAAGATGGGGGGGGTGTGATGACGGTCCCTGCGACGGCCGCAGGTAAGAGCGGGGGGGCTCCGCCGCCGCCCCCAAAACCCGCCCCGCCCCCCAGCCTCCCTTGCTACGTCACTGGGGCGTGTAAGGGAACGTGTTAGGGATGTATAAACAAAGCAAATTGGAAACCAAGATGTAGACCTTGAAGATCCTACTTAAATGCTTCACAAATGCACATGTTGATAATATATCTAATATTAGAACATTGGAATGTTGGGAGCTCCATTGATAACAATGGAGTAGCTCCGGGCTTATAATGGCTGGTATAAGCCCGGAGCTCCAACATTCCAATGTTTCTTTGTTCACAGCTGTGGCTGTGAACAAAGGCTTCAGGGAGCCTGAGGGGATTTCAATCCCTCGCGCTCCCTGAAGCCTTTGTTTTATTTGTTAGAACATTCTGCCCTCTAGTGGCAGAATGTTCTAATAGCCTTATAGCCCTTCGTAGCTGGGCTATACCGGCTATTAAAGTCCCGCTCCCTTGTTAAAGGCCCTCGCCTTCGGCTCGGGCCTTTAACGCTGGAGCGGGCCTTTAATAGCCGGTATAGCCCGCTACGGGGGCTATAAGGCTATATTATGCCGTACGTCCACAAGTTTTTGAAAGATAACATGGCTTAGTTTGTTTTCATTAAATTCTCCAACTGGGATTGTGATAGAAAAACATGTCTTCCAGGGTTCTGGCAGCTTCACATAAAATTTCCTCAACATTTTGCTGAGGCCCTTGTATTCTGTCAAGTGGAGCTAATCAGTCACCTGTCCTCCCCCATACAAAGTTATTTTATTTCACAGCATCAATATGTTTTTCTGATTAGTGGTGATGATGTAACCTTATTATAATTATCTCATGCATTGTGTTAATTATAGAAATAAAGTGCTAAATTATAATATGCCCCATTTCTAGTTTATTATATACAAAAAGCTACCTTTAGCAGATAGTCATTTAGTAATTCAAGCAAACCACAAAGTGTAACCTGTCAGGAGTGTAAGAAAATACCTCTTTTTGCATGATTACCCCCATTGTTTTGGACTGATAATGCTTGTTGTTGACTCTGCGCACAGGGACCCAGGACCCAGAGTCTTTGCTCTGACCCCTAAAACATGCTGAATTGACTAAATCCCTGATTAGCACATTTATCTTATCTATAAGCCCCTAGCACACGGTACTCCGTTTCCCCAGAACTTGTAAATTAAATGTCACTAGTTGACTGCAGCACTTATTCTGCCCCCTCTAAAGTGACCACGTAAAAAATGTCTCTATCCTGGTGGTGCAGTTTTAAAACTTCCATTTCGACCTGTCAAAATAAACCTTTTTGACGAGCCTAAACCTTCTCTTTTAATATTTATAAATCACCCTTAAGGTAGGCCTTAAATGCCCATAGGGCAGGGTGCATGATATTTTTAAAAGTATGGCATGTCAGATCTGATCAGAAAATACTTTATTCGACTCTTGGAAGAGCCATAAAAGATTGCACAAACATATATACAGTTAAAACTTTAAAAGCCAACAGGTCCTCATACACAAAGATTATACATTTTTTTGAAAAGTAGTTAATATTCGCTATGGATCTTAAAAGCTGTAAAAAAATAATTTAAAAGACAGTATATAATTTCAGTTGATTCTAATGAGAGTAAATATTCCATTGCCAGTTCATGGTTTCTGATCCCAGCGGCAAGTAAAAGTGGACGAATAAATTGTTTCCTCTGGGGGGTATAAAAGCTACAAAATAAAATAAAGTGCATAGTGCTTTGACTTGAACGGCTAGCACAAGGACATACTGGGAGTGATGCAAACCATGTGCCTCGAGTGGGGAAAGCGGCTAGGTAATGAATTATTTATAGCCGCAACCTAGTCAACAAAAATTTCCGCCTTTCATTTAGATCAATTTGTAAGTAGAGTGCGGGTTCTCTTTGTAGCCGGGAGGAAGGCTCTTGATGATTAGGCATGTTACAAGTAATATCTGTCCACTGATGACTTTGATAAAAAGAGATCTAACAGAGACAGATGAAACATTCTTTAGGGAGTCAGAATTTGTGTAATATTCTGCGACGCCCATTTTAGTAAAATTCAATTTGACATATCTTAACCAGGGTATGTCTAGGCTTTTATCCATCCCCATGCAGTCAACTAATATAGTCCTACAGAGGGTAGCCTCAGGATTCTTCCAAATTTTTAACCAGAACAACAGTGGTTGTAATGCAATGTTATCTTTCAGGTAGCTCATTCCTACTTCATTATGGCAAAAAGCAACAGGGCAGCTCTGGGGCACTGAAAGAAGTTTCCTTACAAACTTATTTTCCATTATTTGTAATGATTTACAGTTTACATGTCCCCAGACTCCACCTCCGAAGGTTACCACTGAAAGACTCTTGCTCTTATAAATGCATAAAATCTCCTTAACCGGTTTATGATCCAGTATTTTAGCGAATCTAAAAATGGCATCATTAGATTTCTGGAATTGCATCATTCTAATATTTAAAACATGTACCAGTTAAAATCAACATCAAATGGTACCCCCAGATACGTAAAATGCAGAACTTTTTTGATTTCTTCACCCCCTAGTAAAAATGTCCTCGTTTTTGAATTTTTCGGGCCACATTTCATTATAAAAGATTTCGTACGATTAACTTTTAGTCCATGTATATTTAATGTAGTTCTAGCAGTGAAAAAACCTCGAAGTGATTTTACACTTTGGCAACGTTGGCTCTCCCGTAGCCTACCACTATTACACTATTTATATTATTCCATATAATAAGTGCTAAATCCAGTTTGAGAATAGCTAGAAAAATGGTTCAATGACTCATTTTAATAATAATGTCAAATCTAACTTAATGGTAAAGTCAGATTTTATATTAAGGAACAGACACTTTCAGAAACTCATCTTTTCCCGCCCAACACCAAAAGGCTTTCCTGCCAGTGTGCATTTGTCAGCTGACTCCTGATGGTTCTCCTGGAGTGAGATGTGGACAGTAGACAAAGGGCTTTGGGCGTGGGTAGGTGTCTTTTTTCCTTGAGCAGGATGGCCTGGGGCTGTGCCCAGCACTTCCTGATCTTCAAAGGATGCCTATCTTCTCACTGGCAGGTCTAGCTCACACCTGGGCCTGCCTCCCTTTTGTCTTCCTTGTCAAGCTGGCTCCAAACCCAGTGGAAGGGGAAGCTGCCCCAGAACCTGTTTAGAGTGACCTGAAGGTAGTACGTAGGAAACCTTTTAAACTTAATCCAAACTGCAAAAGCCCCAGGAAAATACTGGTCAATTATTTTACTTATAGTCTCAAAAAGAGGATTTTAAGTAATGCAATGAAGGCAAAAGCATTGGCAAATAAAAATGTCTCCTTTGTAATAAGATCTGACTTTGGTAGGATGACTGCGAAATGACAGTGGCAACTGAGGAAAAGAATGGATGAGCCAAAGAAACTAGGGGCAATAGCCCAAATGAAATTCCTGGCCGCTCTAGGAACTATGTGGAGAAATTAGTTATTTTATTTCAGACACAGAGAAGAGGTGGATGAATTAATGAGATAATGAAGACAGCATCATAAGATGAAATAAGATGGAGAAACTACAAGGAAGGGGAGAGGAGGGAGGAAAATATAACACTTACATAAAGTTGTAATTAATAAAGTCAACCCGATGCGTATGTTCTGAAGTGAGATGGGTGCATTGCTGTGAAGTGTGGGGGTGGGGGTTCTAAGGGAGGGGATCACTGGGTAGGAGCATATGAGAGAAAAGACAAAAAACAGAGCCCTCATCATACACAAAGGGAAGAATAGAAACATTTTGCTAGCATGCACCCAGTTAAGAATAAAGTTAAGTCTGGGAGAGCTGTGATTCAGGTGGGAGTTAAGGGCATAGTGCAGTTATGGGAAAACTGATTGAGTTGGTAACTTGGAATGTGAATGGGTTACACACTAAGAGAAAGCAAAATCTAGTTTTACAGTATCTGAGGGACTCTAAAATGTAAATTGTAAAATTACAAGAAACACAGTTACAAAGAGTAGAGTGTAGGAGACTGTTTATTAAATGTAGGTGGGTTCAAGACATGTTGTGTACAGACCAAATGGGTACCACGAAAGGGGTAGCAATAATTATGAGTAAGAATTCAGGAGTTAGGGTGATAGACTATAAATCTGATGGTTCTGGAAGATTGGTAATGCCATACTTGGAGTAGGTCAGATAATATTCACATGTGCAGGTTTTATGGCCTGAACTGCGATGACCCTATGTATCTGAGCCACCTGGAATTAAATTTAATCAGTACATCTTTCCTCTGTATTAGTAGGGGGGATTTCAATCCCATTTTAGACAACATACTAGACAGGTCATCCAAGTGTAAATATGTTGCTTTACAAAAGTATCCCATAAAATAAAAGATATGGTGTTTGATCTAGGTTTATGCCATATCTGGCGTCTGAGGTCGGGGAATCAGAGAGGGTGCACCTTTTTAAGCAAAAAGTATCAATGCCACTCAAGGTTAGACAATTTTTTGCTAGAACACCCCAAGGCCCTAGAGGCTAGGGAGATATTTCACCTTTCAGCATATATCCACTACCAATCAGCAGTCAGCATGAGCCTAGAACTACCAGATTTTAATACACAAACCAGATGGACATTGAATAGAATCCTATTAATAGACAAGGAAATTATATGGCAGATAACGGAGTGCACTCCGGACTATTATAATCATAATATAGATAGAGAATCTGTTATAAATTAGTTTGGGACTCCCCTAAGGCTTATATTAGGGGGCTCATTAGTAAACCATCATGTAAGTTTACGAGGGAAACTCTGAGGAGCACAGGAAGCTTAAGGAGTACATTGTGCGAAAAGAAGCCGAGGTAGAACAATTAAGGGTAATGGATCCCAAAGAATTTGTTAGGGCGAGACAAGCATAGAGCTCACACTCTTTCTGACCAGACCCTTTGCGACAGTCGGTCGATTGATTGTTTCAGCTGTCTAATATGTCATTTACTCGATTAACTCATGCGGTTCTAATTGTCCGCATACTGTAACCACCCTAACTGTCTAATGATTCTCTTTTTCTCTGTATATTCATGTACTTGAATCTAAGGTTCTTGCATTATATGTAAAGCACATTTTTTGATGTAAAGCATACCTTCGGGACTAGCCAGGGCTATATAAAACGAATAAATAAAGAATTAGATTCTGAAAATGTTAAGAAGTCAGTAAGAGGCAGGATTTCGCATTTGGGGAGAACTGTGGGACACTGTTGGCCTGGAAAGCAAAATAAGATGAGGCTAGAAATGTAATAAAAATGTTAATAGGAAAGTAATCAGGTCAAGTGTCAAATCTTCCAGAAGATAGAGAAGCAGAAATGGTAAAAGAATTGTAGGCCCCTACATAATGAAGAGATAAATCCCAATCTGCTTTAAGTTAGAAGGTGGTTTGCAGATAGAAACCTGGAAATGATATCAACCGCCCATTCTGTAGCCCTAATCCATGATATAACATGAGAAGAGATTATATATCAACTAAAGTAATTAAAAAATCTGAAATCAGCAGACCCTGATGGGATCACAGCACAATTATATAAGATTTTACAAGAGAAGGTAGCCCCAATATGGAAGGCACTCCATTCTACATGACTCTGAAGGTGTCCCCACTCGAGGAATGAAGCTATGATAACATTAATCTTAAAATAAGGACCCCAAAACCTCAGATTGCAATAGACCAAAATCATTATTAAATGTAGATTACGAGGTGTTTGCAGACATTCTCGCGAAACGCATCATGAATACTGTCTCTTTAATAGTCCACCCAGACCAACGAGGATTTTCGCCTGGTAGGCAGTTCAATGTGGTGACAGATCTTCTGATAGGCTCAATTGATATCGCTGAAACAAATGAAGTGCCCCTAGTAATTGTCACCTTAGATGCAGCCAAAGTGTTCAATAGGGTGAACTGGGTATATCTTTGGGAAGTCTGGGGAGAATTTGAATTCAGTAAAACCTTGATTAACATTATTAAAGCCCTATATAATGCCCCCTCGGCTGGAATCCTAATAAATAGGGTATTATCAAGCAGATTCTATATTATGAGGGCGGCAAGACAAAGATGCCCATTCTACTGCTATTTGCTTTATACATAGAACTTTTGCCCAACTAATACACTTAGATACAAGCATAGTTCCTTTTGAGGCCTTGGGACAAGTTTGAAAAGTAGCTCTATATGCAGATGACATAATTGCTTATACATCTGATTCAACTACTTTAATAGTGAAAATAGAGAATCTGGCCAGTGAATTGGGAGCTCTACTAGACTTCCAGCGTATTAAGAAGAAAACAGAAATAATGGGATGGAATCATAGGGTCAATACCCATAATTTTAAAAAGCAAATTAGGTATTTGGGAGTGCCATATCCGAGGTCACAAAGGGAATGCTGTTGCAATTTAATTAGCAGCTGCAATCACAGTGTTCTAGTGTGTTGTGTTTTGGACAATTTAACTGTTTTTATATTTCTAAATGCTTTACAAGTTTAAGTCAAGCTTGCCTGCTTTGTGCCTTAGATACCAGGGGTTGAGCTCAAATTTAAAATACTGAAACCTTTACTGGACCCAAAAGAATAATGATATTACTTGTGGTGGACTACCACCCACCCCAACTAATAGTCCACTTTCTCAGAAGGAGCATGTCTTTCGGGTGCATCTATTCCATTCTATTCTTTGTCTGTCAAATACCCTTTGGTCCTAAATTTTAATTATACGTTGAAGTATTTCTACACCTGCCTGATCTGCCACTTTTATTAAAAAAAAATGTATTGGGAATATTTTATACTGATACCTGGTGGGAGTTTCCAAATAAATTGGACCGAAGAAAATCATGTCTGACCAAGAAATCTTTAGTAACAAATATGATCTGGGATCCACCATTATACTTATTGTTCTCATCAAGAAGATGTCTCATAATCACAGAGACTAATTTAGTTTTATGTTATACCATTTAGGAGAAGAGGCTAGCTACCTTCTTATTACTGAGCCTTCTTTCTAGGAACATAATACACATCCCAATCTAAGAGGTTAGACCTCCACTTCCTGTAGAGACGTTATTTTAGGTGCCTCTAGGAACATTTGGCTTTCTGTATGAAATTTGTGCTCAAGGCATATAGGATTGTATTTGTTACAGGCACAAATGACAACACGCCAGCTCTAGTTACATCCGAAGGATTGCGTTTGGTCTGTATATTAATGCAGCCCAGAGCAGCAACTGAATGGATTTTCATTTACTAGTTATGCAAATGTATTGAAACATTTATATATACAAAACTATTGGCATGAAATATTTGTAATCTAAAAATATAGCCCTGAAATCTGTGACATTGTTCCATGCAAATATTAATTATAATCATACACAGAATGATCGGTAAAAGGATTGGTCAAAGTTTCTGGGGGTCACTTTTGTATTTTTCTCACAAATGATTATACAAGAGGAGGTAGCTCCAATGGAAGTGACTTCAACTCAATTCTACGTGACTCTGACGGTGTCTTCACTCGTGGAATGAAGCTATTTTAAGTCTTAAAACAAAAAAGGACCCCCAAAACTCAGATTCCTGTTGGCCATAATCATTATTAAACGTAATATTTCTTTAATAGTCCATTCAGACCACCAAGGATTTACATTTAGTAGACAGTTGAATGAGTTGACACATCTTCTGATCGGCTCTATTGATATCGGCTTAGTGATCCATAAGCCCAGAAGAGACTTTTGTACCATTTGGCTCTTCAAGAAATGCAATTTCTTACAGAAGAGGAAGCCTGAAAGTGAAGCATGAAAACAAAAATCTCAAAGAAAGAGAGTGGCTGCAACCAAAAGGTCTGTACAAATGGAATCATATGTACCTGAGTCTTAGGGGCCGATTACGATCTCGCTAGGAAGGCCTCCAGACGGGTTCTGGAATGAGCAAATCCGATTCGGAGCCTATGTTTCTGACCAAATCTTCCCCCGTTCCGAACGACCAAGTACGATGCGAAGATCTCTTCCGCGTCGACAAAATCTTTTCCGCGCCGGATCCTGTCAGTCCGACTCGTTCGCAGCCGAATTGTGCCGCGCAATGGAGCAGGCTTCCGAACGAGGGAGTAGGATGCATGATTCGGACAGCCGTATTGACTCGGTCTCTGCAAGACTAAATAGCTGTGTGAATCACACTTCGGGGGGCTGTAGCAGGCCCCGCTTCACCCAGGACCCTCCGAATTGGTCCTGTGAGGGTACCCATGGGTCCCCCCTTTCCATGCATGCACAGTGTGGCGGGCACCCAGGGTGTACGCTTTTCCCCACCCACCACTTTTTGCTATGGGAGCCTGTGTACGTGTTCGGTATAAAGGCTCCCATAGAATTCAATGGGAGTCTGAGCGAACCGAGTCCATCACCATATGGGTGCATCGGAATTGGTCGCTCGGAATCGTGGAGCGCAATTCGCTAGGTAAGCCCTCCGTATCCAAGTCATATGGAGGGCTTTCCTAGCGAGATCGTAATTGGCCCTTTAGAGAAAAAATAATCTTCAAAAGGTAATATTGGAGACAGAACATAATGGAGGAATGTGGACAGTGATTCACCAAAATACCAAGAGGAGCAGATATGACTTCGATTCCTTTGACCACTAACGTCATCCCAATGTTGACCCCTTGTCCCATCCTTAGCCTCCCAACAGCCTCTTATTTGCTGATGATGTCTAGGGAAAGGAATACACACTACGGGAAGTAAACAGGACTTCTAGACCTTTGTCCTGAATCCTTCCTAACCCTGAGGCAAGGGGTAATCAAAGCCGGTGGTAGGTAGTTTTCCTAATTCACAATCTTGCATATAAACCTATGTCATAAAGACTGTTTTAAAGACAAGTCATGGAGCTAAAGCCTTGTAGGAAATATGGTTGTAAGAACAGGGCTCTGAGTTGGGGTTCCACAGAAAAAATATTGTGCATTTAAGACCAAGGAGGTTGGTTTTTAGATAAAGCTGGTGAGAACCAATACCAGTTCTCTCAATTGGAAAACGTTAACAGAGCCCTTGACTTGTCCTTGCATAGGAACAGCAACTAAAAGGCAAGCTTGGACATGAGAATTAGTTGACATGCATTCAATAGCTTGAGACACAAGAGAAGAGGCCTGTGAAGGTGATGGAGTCGCACAGATATCCAATTAGGAGCATCATGAGGCATATTACCCGAATTTCATTGCTAAAATGCCATCAGAAGAAGACCTAAAAGCACAAGCTATAAATTTCCCGTTTGTCTATTACTATTCTCTTGAATTCCCTTGCTCACATATTTTAAATATGGCTGAAAAGTGTCTATACCGTGAAAGCAGTGTCCTATATAACCTTAAACTGATTCAATTTCCCCTTCTTCTTGCTATCATGATTGAGGTCCCAATTTAAGTTTTGTAGTACCGTCTCCATGCTCATATTTAAGTATAGAAAATATGTACATCACCAACCGAGACTATGAAACTTGGGGTCAGATGTCCAAACATTAGGAATACCGATTTCCTGATTGGGTTTTTCTCCGAATTGGAATTAGGAAATCGGTATTCCTAATGTATGAAACTCATTGAGTTTCATTTAGGGATTCCTTGTGGATGGCAAATTGACCTACTTCATGAATATTAATGAGGTCGGATGCAGTTTGCGACCCATTAGGAATCACAGCCATCAAAGGGATGGTGGCCTGCTGAGGTCAGCAGACTACCATGTCTGTGATTGCTTTTTAATAAAGCAATCTTTTTTTTTTTTTATTAAATGCGGCCCATTTCCTTAAAGGAAAATGAGATGCATTTGAAAAGAAAAAAATGAAACCTCAAAGTTTCATTTTTTATTTAAGAGTAGGCAGTGGTCCGTGGAACTACTGCCTGTTCTTAAAAAATATTATCATTTACATTCACAAAGGGGAAGGGCTCCCTTGGGGACTCTGTCCCTTTTGCGAATGGGTTACCACCAGTTGGTGGCAAAGTATTACTGTTTTGTGACCGGAATTTGGTCTCAAAACAGTAATACATACCAGGGTGATTCGGGACGCCCTAAACACCCCCCTTCCAAATACCGAATAACAAATGCAAAATGCGACTTGGTAACAACTTACTGAAATGCATTTTGTACATTTGAAAAAGCATTTCTTCAGTCACAAACAGCCCAATTCTGCAAATCATCCATTTGTGACTGAAAAAATGCTTTATATATCTGACCATTAATGATTTATCGCATTTCACTTTCATGTCCCACTCACTGTGATGGTGGTTCTTTAAAAATGCATGTCTCAATCATTTCACCTCACTCTGCCTTTAGTTTCAGGTACTAAAAGTGCCAGTGACATTCGTATGCTTATTTTTCACGCATTCGCCTCTGCGAATCACAGGTACGACACATCAGAGAAGGGCTTCAACCCCGATGCATGGAAAGCAGTCCTAGGCAAAAAAACTAAATAAAAATCAGTGAGGTGAGTATTTTATGTTGGAAAACATGCTTCGTTATTTGTGGTGACGGGGCATTTTTGATAACTTTTTGTTTGCAAGTTCTCCACAAAGCCTCTGGTTTCTAAATCATGATTATAGATGGCATGCATGCCATCACTCTCCATGGTCGCAGGGCATTCTTTATTTCTAATCACAAACATGGCTGTGTTTTTGCTAAGCAAATATTGTTTGAGGATGGCATGTATGCTTTTGCACTTTGTGAGTCGAGTGGACATGTTCTTGATGACTTCTTTATTTTATCATAAGTAAACAAAACTGAATTACAGAAAGTGCAAGGAAATGTTTTTCAGCAGAGAGTTGAGCTGTTGGTGCAACCCATCCTGCGCCTGTATTATGCAAAGTGCCCCGGGAGCGCAGCGGGGGGGTGCGCACCATGGACGTTAATTAGGGGTCACTAAGGGTCGCAATTGTGAACCCTAAGCCACCTGTTGTGACCCTTGACACCTTGCTTACAACCCCTGGCTGTTTGTCAGCCTTGGCAAGCGCTCTGGTTGCATAAAATGAGACACAATGTGAGCAGCGCTTGATTGCACTGCGGTGCTGAAGCTCTGCCTACAGAGACTCATGATGCTTCAACACTATGAAGGACTAAGAAGTTTTTATGGGGTGGACCCTCAGCTTCACAAACTATAATCCAGAATATACACAAAGGAGGGTTGGCCCAACTCTCTTAAATCCCATCTTGTACTCTGTTACATGCGTGACCTCACAAATATTTCAAGTGAGTGAGTGATCGGCACCCAGGTAAATTAGTGCTCTCGCCACATTTCTTGGATATATTTGTTAGGTCCTCACCCACAGGTACCACGTGTTTCTTGGATATATTTGTTAGGACCCACACCATCTAGTGTGAGTGGGTGGGCTCTACGCATTTGTAAGCGGAGCACTCAGAAAGTGAAAGGCAAGGGATTTTATGAGTGAGTTAAAATTGCCTCAAAGATCCTCAAACTATGATTTAATGAGTGAGGTCTTGGGCAAGATTAAAAACGGTGAGATGTCATAAGGATTCAATGGTCCCTGACATCAAAAGGTACTTGTTGCTGATCGCTCACTCACTTGAGATATTGGTGAGGTCGCGCATATAACCGAATACAAGACGGTATTTGAAATAGTTTGGTCAACCCTCCTTTGTGTATATTGGAGACATCATGATGGCCTACAAGCTGGGTGTGGGTGGGGGAAAGAACTCGTCTCACTTGTTGCTATGGTGACCTGGGGGCCTGGGCCAGGAATCTGAGCAAATGAGCACGAAGCGCATGCAGCATGGCTGGGCATGATTGAACAGTTACTGCATGTGCTGCAGCTAGTAGCACGTGTGTGTAAGTGCAAGCACGCACCTGCTGCACCCTAACCTTGCTGAGGATGTGGTGCCTGGTGCGGTACCATCCAGGGTCATCAATCTGGTAGCTCGCAAAAGCGATATCAATGATGACAGCCCTGGAAAAGATTATTGGCCAGCCCCTGCGCAGCAGTGAAAGTTGCGCTTCTGCAGCGCGGCCTCAGAGTTGAGTCGGATACGTGCCTGCTGCATGGGTGCTGGATGTCAAGAGTCTAGTGTGACTGATAAGTATCACAGCGATTTCGGGACGGGCCATGAGCGACTTGCTTCACTTAAATGTTACTCTCTGACTGAGTCAGACGTTCGGACCTTGAGTGGGCGATGGGACAGGTGAGGTCATGTGTAGGTGAGACTGACTGATTCTTCACATCGACTCCACAAGAGTCTCGACTCTCTGACTCCCTTTGTGGTGGTGCCGGCTGTTGTGACTCCTGTGAGCTTCTGGCCCTTGGCAAACCTCTAACAGAAGCAACAAGTAAAATTATCTGTTTTTGGAGTTGGCACAAGATTTTCAAACGCCCTGCAAAACTTCAGAAACGATTGTTAAAGAGCACACATTTCAGGTTCAGCTCATCTAGCAGTCTAGCCATTGTTTAAGTAATGTGAATAACACATTAATTGCCATTATTTTATGCCGAACACTGAATCTGTGTAGCCACAGCATGCGCACGCCGGTCAGTAAGTGCTGGTGGACTAACCAACAAGACATTGTCTGTTTTGAACACCACCATAGCCAGAATTGCCATACAGGGCATTTGTCGATGGGCGGGCGTCTCCCCGGGAGGCTGAAAGGGTGGGGAGCAGATTTTGTTAGTGGGGCCAGTGTTGTAGCAAAGCAATTGTGTGTCTTTTGCAGTTTTGTAGCAAAGCAGCAGTTTTAAAAGCACTGCAAAGTTCCTTGTATATTCAGCAGTTTTCGGGCAACAATAAAAGTGTCAAGTGAACTCTGGTGATTTATTAATGTACCTGCTGGAGAGAGAGGGAGTTTTGTCTAGTGGCAGATTTCACTTATCTAAGTAGCGCCGAGGGTTAATATGCCTGTTGCAAAGAGCGTGTACCATGCATATCAAAGAGCAATATTTTATGTGGATAGCTCAGTGGATTACTGCTTTTGTCACAGAGATTCTGTTGTTACTGTGCAGTTCATAAGTTACATTCGTAATCTGGCACAGTGAACTGTGAACTGCCATCTAAGAGCTGCATGCAAGCTGCATGGTGCAGGTTAGAAGTTTTGTTTTCCCCCAGTCTTTCTATCCTGATGTTGCTAAGAAAGGTTTGTTTGGGTTGAAATAAATTCATATTATTAAAGTCAACGCTAACCACTGTGTTATGTTCTAAATCCTGAGTTTGTGCTTCTTCAGACCAAGCACTCTTAAAAAGTCCCAACCAGTATGGATGATATGTGAATCCTGCACCTTGTAGTCTCCTTTGCCTTATGTAACATCTATACACTGATTTACATACACATGATTCATTGTCTCTGTATGTCTGGTGATAGATTTTAAAATATGGAAAGTTTTGCTTTCGGAGCAGTGATTAATGGAGTCATTTTTAAATGCAGACTGTAACAGCTGCATTGCAAAGCAAGCATTCATGCCTTTGGGCATTTTGGCTCTTAGATAAGATGTTAGTTGCTGGTAAGTTATGTTCCACACAAGATTCCCTATTAGACACACCATGTTATACTGCCTTAATTCTGATCTGCTTTTGAGGCAGCATGTTTGTTGAAGAGACTAAGCGTGTAGGGACAGCACATGCAAATAAGGTGGGGCTGTGTCTGACAAAGGGTAGGGTGTGGAAAGTGCACTGGAGAAAGTTTCATATCACGCATTTCGAATGAATGCATGATGATGCAGAAGGCGCAAAAATGTATGAGATGTACGAAACCCTAGACGGGTGATGCTCAATGGACTAACTCTGGAATGTTATGCAGGGTGCATGTTGACAGCTTGCTAAATATTAGAGCAAAATATTGTATTTTCACTGAAAAGGAATGTGTATCATGCAACAAAAGAGTGTACACTTCTTTTGAAAACATTTTTATTTTCTAGTATTAACGATTTAACAACTTCCGGAGTATAAAAAAACCTTAAATCTGTCATATTTTGATTGTATTTTCAATGCTTAGGCTAGGATTCGTTTTGTGGTATATATTGGATAAATAAAAGTGCATTGAGAGGGCAGGAAGGAGAAACAACAAATGAGCTGCATCAACAAAGGAGAAAAGTACAAGTATGTATTTTTCTGCAGGGCCTTGTTGACCCCCAAATTCCAGGGCAGAGGTAGCCCACATGTGTATGGGTAGTGAGTGCCTCAGTACGACTAGAGGGGGAGGGCAATTAGACAGACAGGCTGGTCTGCTGCCCTTTTACTGCAAAGTCTTGAATGTAGAACAAAAGTCAAACAGACTACAAGTATACACTGGGATTGCTAGAAGGCCACTTGTAGCAGGAGCACGAAGACAGCAGCTACCACGCTGCCATGCAGTATCGGCCTTCTCTGGATGATCAGGCAGACAACAGTTACTCCTCAATCAGTCTCTGTTCCCATTGAGGCCTATGCCACCTGAAGAAATTTGCCAGTTAAATCTCAGATACCAGTACTCTATGCACGGTCAAGAAGGCAGAAGCTAACATGCTGCCAAACAGTATCAGCCTTCTCCTGATGGCTAGGCAAGCAACAGCTATTTCCCAGTCATTCTCATCTTGAGGCATATGCCACCTGAAGATATCCGCCAGTGATTGCAGAAGTCAGGAACCTATGCAAGTGCACACAGACGTCGGTACCATGCTGCCAAGCATATCCACCTCCTCAATATGGCAATGTAAGCAACTGCTGCTCTCCAGTCAATCTGTTTTCACCTTGAACCATTTGCTGTCTGAAAACATCAGCCAGTGATCACACAAGAAAGTATCTGCAGGGGCAAGAAGAGCGCATCTATCACACTGTCGTGCAGTATCGGCTTTCTCCTGATGGCCAGGGAAACAACAGTTACTCCTCAATCAGTCTCTATTCCCCCTGAGCCCTATGCCACCTGAAGATATCTGCCAGTGATCACAGAAGTCAGTAACCTATGCAAGGGCAAGACGAGAGCAGCCACCATGCTTATAAGCACTATTGGCAAAGCACCAACTTGCTATACATTTAGTTTCTTTTTCTGTCACAGTGGATATGCAACCTCATCACATCAGCTTGTCATGTATTACAAAGCATAGTTAGCCACCTTGATTTCCTGTAGCCAAGCACTTGCAGTCCACCTATTTGTTCTCTCATCAAGATTGGCAATTATCAGTGCAGCAACTATTGTTTGTACCAACCAGTATCCTATACAGAGATTTGTGTACCGTATCTGTGGCACTGTCAGTCTATTCTGGATTTTATATTATCTGAACATCAACTTACCCTCAAATCAGTCTCTACATAGGAGGATGCCTCAATCATCACTAGAACCAGCTGCTGCTCATGCCAGCAGATACAATTCTAGATGAGGACATGTGAACTGTTGGCCTCTTTCTATCCGCCCCGTCAGCGCTGCCTTCTTCTTTCAAGGAAGCTGAGCAGCAGCATCTCTTCTTATCAGTAATGCAGTATCAACATAACAGCCAGTATCTTCGTCCATGTGATTAAAATCTGCCCAAAGTTTCTTAGCACTCTCTAAACATGCTAATGCAGAACACGCATATTACTGATCAAGACAAGTACTGTACTGGTGATGTGCATGTTTTCTGTAGAAGAAATTGATGATGTAAACCTGGAAATGTTGAATGGCTCTACAGATTTAGAAGTATGCATACCATGTAATGGAAAGGAAGGTTGCTGGGAGAACTTGACTTGCATTAAATAGCACTATTATCTATGTTCCAAGACTGAGGTTTAATTATATGGTACTCTTAGTTTCTAAAGCAAATGATAAAGTGAACTTGTTTTAAACATTATAGGCCCATCACCCTTCCCATTTTATAAGTTATTTAATATTGATAAAGGCTGATTTCAACTTGACTAGCATATGTTCCATTGTTGTACACTATTTGATAGGTTCTTAATCAATACTACATTATCTTAATGTTTATCTGAAGATACTACCTGAAACAATGTATGCAGTTGCATTTTCAATAGGATTTGAAGTATGTCTGTTTATAGGGTACTGCTTTTGTATCTGTAGACATTATATTTAAAACAAGCTTTCAACATGCACCCCACATAACCTGTGTGTATGATGTAAGCAACCAAAAGTTAGATGCATGACTGCCTGTGATGGCACCAAGCCAAAGGTCATGCAATGTTGCTTTCTTTGATTTCATGGGGTCCAAAGGTCTCATGATGACACTGCCTGGGATGTCATCAGGCAAAATGCCTTGCGATGTCACTCATGTGACATCATCAGGGCAGTCAAAGGTCAGGTGATGTCACTTCCAGTGATGTTACCAGGTCAAAGTTCGTGTGATGTCGCACACCACTCTGGAAAAGAAACTATGTTTGGAGACTGTAGCAAACACAGTTAATGTGTTGGGAGCTGTGAAATGAGATGCAGGGGTCTGTAGGAAAAGATGATATGCACTGTAGGTTAAAGGAGAAGCTATTGCAAGCTAAAGAACATGTTTGGGGAACAGGTGGCAGCTCCCTCATGGAGCTCAATGTTGCACCTATTCAGAAACTAGTATTGACTAGCATGGACATCGGGACATAGAGGGCTTGTCAGGCATAGCTACCTGTGAACGCTATTCTAGTGGTTTGTTTTACTGCTCTACTTGTGCCTTTGTCCATGATACACATGCACAGTAGTCTTTCCCTCAGAGAATCAAGTGCTTCAATTTAATTAACTAATTCTAGTCTACGAAATGTCAAACCAATCACCAGTGAATTGTAAGTTGTGATAACTATAGGAGGCTTTAACATATTTTGCATCTGCTCCAAAGCAGGCCGCAATACTGGTGGAAGTAAAAACCACAATCATTGTGGATGCAGAAGAGAACGTGAGACGCAGCAATGTGTAGACATGCCCTCTAGAGACAGCACCTGATGGCGAACCCCAGCTTGAGACTACAATTGTGGTAACTTCTAAGGATGTGTAAATAACACCATTACAGAGTATTTCAATTTATGATTAGCCAACATCTCCCTAGGACATCAACCATGAAGAGATTATTTACCTAGTTGATGAGGACATTTCCTACAAGATTGAAGAACCTTCTACGGAGGGTAACCATATAGAAGCAGTGTCTGATAGTGAAGTGCAACTCTTCAGCAACACAAAATTTTGAGCAAAGATGCTTAGCTAATTGAGCTCAAGTTTAAAGTATTTACCCTCTACACTGATAAGTAAATCGATAGTTGACACGAAGGCTGAAATAAAAATACTATGCACTGATATGGATCGACTAATCAAGAGAATAGGCACCAGTTTGGAAATCAACAGGAATCTATGCATGCATTGATAGTGGAATGCGGCCAAAGCAGTGCTGAGGCCATGCATACAATACAAGGCATGGTCAATAAGATGTATGTTGAAGAAGGCTTAGCAGCTGATAACTCCTTATTTGTTGATCAAAGCCTGTTCTCACGCGTCCTTCTACTGGCATGCACATCATTAACATAGTTAAGTTTGTTAGATCTTCACATCTGTTTTAAGATCCTGGAGAAGTGTGGTTGGGAACATCCACCTGAGACAGAAATAGTCCCTTGGAAGGAGCCAGTAGCTCAGAAATGAAGAACAGCCAATAGCTTGCCCATTGCTGACACTGATGTATGTATACTTGTTTGTGGTACCAATTTGTGTTGATTCTGAATGGTCATTTGGACCCTTTTTCTAATTGGTAAAGATTAATCACTCAGTTATTGGTCATACAGAATGTATCCACTCTTCTGTTGAAGGGAGCGGAGGAGTTCAGTCAAGCAGAAAGAGTGTCCAAGGACAGTAATTCAGAATCTGTGCTACTGGTAGAAGACAGGAGGAGGAATAATGAACAGATGACATGATTCAATGTCCTGCAGGAAGAACATTCAAGCCTATGAACCTGTGATCAAATGAGATGATTCTTGAATCTGGGGTCCTCAAGAGGGTTGAGGAGTAGGATCCCCTTAAAAAGAGTGATCATTGGCTAGTATCAAAGCCAAGAGCGTGGGTTTACAAACAAAAATTCTCATATTATGTATAATGCACAGCAGGTAAAAGATATGTGAATTTGAAGTCCGCAACAGCTTTGTGAATAGGATGAATGTATCACAGACACATAAATAACTGAAAGAAGTCAAATGACAAAATACAAATAAATACAGCGGATAATTAAATGTTGTCAGCGAGAACCTTCATAACCAATGGGAGCCACAGCATAAAGCCTGAAGAAAGAAAAGTGTAATCCAACTGTAGTCAGAAGTCCTCAACAAGAAACACTTAGGGCCTTATTTTGACTTTGGCGGTGTGCCAGCGGGACGCCATGCCAGCGCCCCATTGTCACACCGCCGAAGCTATTCATCGCCTGCCAGATTAGGAGTTTTCTCCTGGTCTGGTGGGCAGTGCTTTGGCGGTCCCAGGTAGTGAGCCTTAGAAAGGCACCGCAATGGGAACGTCAAAGCAAGTTCCTGCATGGACCGGAATGCACATTGTTGTGCATTTTATTCTGTGCAGGAACATGGAGTGCATACAGAGAGGGGGGCACGCCATGTGCCCCCGTGCATGCACCCCCGTGCACAGAGGCAACAGGGGATCGGGTAGGTCCCCCTTAGTTTCCTAACCGCCACACTTTTCATGGCGGGCTTCCCTCTATGAAACTGTGATGGTGAGGAAACTCATAATAAGCTTGCACTGCCAGCATATTATGGCCTCTCACCTCTGCGCCACCGCCACGGGATCCATGGCGGTTGCGGCGGGCATGCAGCTGTCCCACCGCCGTATTCGTACTATGGTGGGTGGACTGCCATCCGCAGGCCGCCAACACATGAGGGACAGGGTCAGACTGATTTGCATATGGCCATGTCTGAACTGGGGTGGTGGAGTGAGCTAAAGAATGATGATGGATTAAACCCAGATCAGTTGACTGGGGGTGAGTGTTTGATTGGCTCAAACGTTCCGTCCATCATCCCCTTTTGTATCGCTTTGTTCGCCCTAAGTTGGCGGGGGTATGCCCAGACGTGGGTCCCTTGCTCACTTTGCCACTGGATTCAAGCAAGCCTGGCTGATGACGGCTGGAATGCCAGAAACCGGTCCTAGGATGCTTGTTTCCGGTCCAGGGAAGACATGGCTTGGCAGTTCGGGCTGGACTGTTCCCATGAGGGACAGGGTCAGACTGATTTGCATATGGCCATGTCTGAACTGGGGTGGTGGAGTGAGCTAAAGAATGATGATGGATTAAACCCAGATCAGTTGACTGGGGGTGAGTGTTTGATTGGCTCAAGCGTTCCGTCCATCATCCCCTTTTGTATCGCTTTGTTCGCCCTAAGTTGGCGGGGGTATGCCCAGACGTGGGTCCCTTGCTCACTTTGCCACTGGATTCAAGCAAGCCTGGCTGATGACGGCTGGAATGCCAGAAACCGGTCCTAGGATGCTTGTTTCCGGTCCAGGGAAGACATGGCTTGGCAGTTCGGGCTGGACTGTTCCCATGAGGGACAGGGTCAGACTGATTTGCATATGGCCATGTCTGAACTGGGGTGGTGGAGTGAGCTAAAGAATGATGATGGATTAAACCCAGATCAGTTGACTGGGGGTGAGTGTTTGATTGGCTCAAGCGTTCCGTCCATCATCCCCTTTTGTATCGCTTTGTTCGCCCTAAGTTGGCGGGGTATGCCCAGACGTGGGTCCCTTGCTCACTTTGCCACTGGATTCAAGCAAGCCTGGCTGATGACGGCTGGAATGCCAGAAACCGGTCCTAGGATGCTTGTTTCCGGTCCAGGGAAGACATGGCTTGGCAGTTCGGGCTGGACTGTTCCCATGAGGGACAGGGTCAGACTGATTTGCATATGGCCATGTCTGAACTGGGGTGGTGGAGTGAGCTAAAGAATGATGATGGATTAAACCCAGATCAGTTGACTGGGGGTGAGTGTTTGATTGGCTCAAACGTTCCGTCCATCATCCCCTTTTGTATCGCCAACACTTGTTCGGCGCTCTAATGGACCACCAAAATAAGGCCCTTATTGTCAGAGACACTGGAATTATGCAGCAGTAAAGGACTAAAATATGCAGAAGTGTTGTCTAAATTATACAGCATGAAAAGGCATGTTAGGCATCCTAACGCAGCACATCCTATGACTGCTTTACCAATTTAACACCTAAATTCAGTCATCAGCAACTAAAATTAGATGAGTTAACCTTTGCATAGGGCCTGCCTCAGCTTAGTGCAATGTGAGTTACCTTCGAAATAGCTATTTTAGTTTTTCAAATCTTTTTATCTGTTTTAGCTAGAATAGTTTTTTGTTGACTTCTTCAAATTATGAAGTAGATAGGGGATTCTGTGGCTAGCGTGATCCATAGTTCTGCAGAAATGCTGCTGAATTGCATGATTCCTTCCTATTGCCATGTCAGAGTATGATATTTTAAGCCAAGTTTAGTAGCTGGTCCTCTAGTTTGGAGTTGAAGATTCAAAGATCTGTCCACAAGGGGAGCCTGCTTCAGCAAAGCCACTATCAATGAAGAAATCACCATGGAAATTGGTAGGCACTAATAGTCATAAATATCCTTGTAGGTCAGTCACTCAATCAACACCTTCAAATAGGGTTACCACCTCCCTCCAAGCAATTACAGGATTGATGGCCATTCCTGAGCTTTTCACCTACAAATATTTGACTTCAGGTGTCATAGTCTAATAAGTTCAAATAAAGCAAAACAAGACAACACAACACCCAGAATGTATTTGGTGAGCACATAAAAGTCCAGGAATGAAAACAGTGTGCATAATTATCTGGAGGTACATGGTCACCCTTGTTATATTCCATATAGGTATCATAACTTAGGCCCCGGTAATCTCTCCCTACATTACACTTGTCACGGTTTACAGGGACTGACCTTTTACCTAGATATTACACTGCAGTCAGAACGCGGGTTTTTCCTAGTTCGAAATCTCATACATTATGCATGAGGATTCTTGGAAGCACAGCAGGACTACCAGCTTCTGTATAAAATCTATGTACAAAGTTCAGGCCCAACGTCCTCCTTAGGCCGACACAGTAATACAGCAAGGTAGGACCCCTGGGGAGACCTATGGGTATATATACATCACATCTTGCTAAGACAGTTAGAGAAGACCGAGACTTCCCGGCCGACACACTGACCAGAGACACTGAGGTTCCTGCATGCAGACAATCCAGCTCGCAGTGGTCTAACATCCCTCGCGGGATGTGTCTAGCTCGAGACCAGGACAGGGTCCCACAGTCTCACTTAAGGTAACGGGGTTGACTAGATCCTAGAGGAATTCTTGGCTTAGCACCTATGTACATGCTAGGTAAACTTAGCTACATCTAGTTAGGGAGGCATCGTAGGAGTACGCATCTTTTATCATGTGTTTTACATACTCTAATGTATTAATGATTATTGTAAGATGGTAGAACTATACCATCCATTTACTTTTATAGCACTACTAATCATTTATATCCTATACTGTCTAACGGTTGTTGCAGCACATCTATTCTACACCAGAATAACAACTGTTCAATAAATGCATATTGAAAACGCCCAGTTTGTTTATTCTGTGTATCTCTCTGAGACAAACTAAGTAAGCACGAGTGACTGAGCGAAAAGTAGTATATTGTTTCAACGCTCCTGGGGGATCAGGGTTGTCATATTCTGAGATTGCCAGAATCTATTCTCTCCCTAGTAAGAGGAGATTATAGTGGCACTTTGAGCTAGCTGATACAGACAGGCTAACATACCCGGTGGGGGTGCACGGAATCAGTCTGCCACCAGTCCCACAGTTTGTTATCCAAACGCGCAGATCCTGTATAGGTCATATAGGAACTACACAACATGGCGCCCAACGTTGATTGGGTACTTATTTAACAGTAGAATCTGAGTAGTTCAGTCGTGCTTTTCTAAGAAATCCCTATTCACAAAATACCGGAGACGTCTGGAGTGGGTAGGCTAAATTCCGCCACAGCTGAGTAGGCAAACATCCTATTTATTGGTTGTCGGTTAATCAAGCTTGAAGGACACAGTGTTCCTAAAATTGTGCAAAACACCTTATCTTAGTTTCCTTGAGAAGTTATTTCGTGTTCTATACACAATGACTAACGAGGAAATAGATCCGCTACAGCAAGCACTACCCCTCTCAGAAGATGAGGAAGATGCAAACGCAATACAGATTGCGGCAATTTTTAGAAATACAGTCACCCTGAAACTGCTTGCGCATGGGTTAACACCTAGGGGTGGCATAGTAGCATTCGTGATTGAGGCACACGAATCATACAGAACAGAGGTATTTTTTTCGTGGGTTACATTCCCAGCAGCAAATGCAAGAACGAAAACATTTCACTAATACACAGAAGGTGATGCACCAGTGGAATATTGTCCGTTTGAGGACATTGAAGTTCCACTTACGTACCAGGAACACTTATACTGGTTTAAAAGCGCCCTACCCCATATAAGAAGAAGAGTAAGACTCGGTCCGCTCGGAAGAGAAGGAGCGACATGGCCAATATTGGCAACATAAACACCACATCCTGACATTGAAACTATGCCAGGACCAGACTTACTCATATTTCACAAAGAATTAATAAAACTTTACAGAAACCTGACGCAATACGTCATGAGGACATTTACAGTCCAGCCAACAATGGTAACAACAAATACAGCTCAAGTTCAAAACACAACAACTAAAATTACACCACAAACGTTACACAGTTTTCGCTGCCATATATACCAAAACTCATGGTATCCCGTCATTAGCAGTAGTACCAGACGTATTGAGACAAATACAAAATGAGTACGGAGCAGAGCCTGCCCTAAACTTAGGGATGAAGTTACTAGGTAACTATGCCCAGGTATCAGCGATAATACTGGCAAATATTAAAGGGGAAGCAGCATCAGTGGCCATCCGCCAACGCCTAAGGGAATTCAGTCCTTTACAACAGGAACAGGAACTACTGAAAATAATTGAAACTGCGTATGCAGAATTAGGCAGTTTGGGTGGAAAAGCGTTAAAACCACAACTGATGGGTAGTCCTGAGAAGGAGACTTTCAAGCAGACACCTACCACTTCTAAAAAGAAGGGGGACAATAATAAAAAACAAAATATTAAAGAGAACAGATCTCAATCCAGAGGTAGATCTCCTCCACAGGAGCCCTCCGAAAGAAGGTATAACCTTAGGAATAGGGATAACATTAGGAAGCCTGACAGATATCAGGATACTGATACACATTCCTCTTGTTCCTTTCAGGGTTCATCGAAAAACTCAGAGAGGGAAGGATGGTCAGACAGACAAGAAGAGCCTACAAAGTCCAGAGACCAGCAGAACGCTCAAAAATATACTTCAAAAAAAGAAGATAAACCCAAACCAAAACCACAGTTCAAAAAGAAGAAGGTTGCAGGTCTAAAGATCAGACATGCCCAGAATTCTGAGGATTCGACTACTGAACGGGGAATGGGCTCTGACGATGCTAGACAGTGCGGCAGAAGTAACAATAGCTCGCCAGAACCTGATGGAATTTCTGGTGACAGCGGACTTGAATGATTATATAAAGGTGGAAACACCTGATACTAGGTTAAGTGTCCCACATAAATTATATGAAATAACGCTCCAGATGGAGCGGGACAAATGTAGGACAGTTAGAGGTCTCTTTTGGGAGAACCTGACGTTTGGCTATGATATTTTATTAGCTGAACAAGATTGGCCACCAGCATTCGTCATGGATTGCCCTAAGGGAGAAACAGTAATTTTTCCAGCATTTTACGACCACGTTCCAAAACACTTAAGATATACATATGCGCTGGAGTGGGCGGTAGCCCAGGCTCCAGCATTATACAAAAACCATGTTGGATGGGATGATGATTCAACCCACCACATAATTCCACTAAAAAACACTCCAACTGCACAAAGGCAGTATCCTATAAAGCAAGAAGCTAAAAAAACAGATCAGGGAGATCTTAGATCAACTTGAATATCAAGGTGTGATTGAAACTTGCACCTCTCAAATGAATAACCCTTTGTTTCCGGTATAAAAACCGGACAATTCATATCGTTTAGTTTTAGATTACAGACATCTAAACACTTGCACTAAGACGTTTGCAGTTCAAAATGCACACAGTGCCGCATTAATGAATAACTGTGCGGAAAAAATACAAAACAATAGATATCTCAAATGGATTCTTTTGCCAAAATATAGCGCCTGAAAGCAGGTACCTGACAGCATTCTCAGCGCTAGGATCACAGCAGCAATTTTGCCGACTCCACCAGGGGTATAAGAACAGCCCGGGGTTGTTTTCAGCCAGAGTTACTGAATTACTTCAAAACCTGGATGAAGAGGCATTGTCCTATGTGGATGATATTTATCTAACGGACGATGACCTGGAGGAGCACTTGAACAGAGTGAATACCATAATTTTGGGATTTGCATCTGAGGGTTATAAATTCAACTTTAAAAAAATCAAAAATAGCCCACCTGAACGTCCTTTTTCTAGGATATGAACTTTCAAGTGAAGGGAAAAGCCTGGCAGCCAACTATTTAGAAAAATGTGCGCTGCTCCAACCTCCGAAATCATTAAAAAACTTACAATTAATACCAGGTTTCCTTAAATTTTGGCAGAACATACATTTTGGATTACGCAGAAAGAGTTAAACCTTTATATGATTTAATAAAACTGGATTTTTCAGTTCAACATTGGACACAGGAACACACAGATACAATTCATTCCTTACAAGCTGACATGATAGCTTCAAAACACTTACAGACACGCTTAAACGTACGCAACCTGGTGATCCGAATAGTTGCGGGTCAATCAGGGTACACCTATCTAACATATAATGAAGGTGAGACAGTACCAATAGCATTTAAATCACATTTGTACACAAATGCCGAGATGCGTTTTGCATCAACAGAAAAAATTCTAACAGCAGTACGGACTGCTGTAGTCAGAGAAAGAGCCCTGGCTCAAGGGAAGCGTATAATTGTCGTTAACCCAGTTACAGCCCTAGAAGCTGCAACAAAGGCAAGCGTTCCCAACGCTAAAGCCTTACATCCGAGATGGATACAATGGGCTAATTCTCTCACTGCAACAGATGTAGAATACAGGTACGACCCAAATTTAAAAACATAAGCATTTCTGAAATACGACCAAGAATATCCTCTACCAAATGAAATAATGCCTCTAGATCAGTATGAATACATTATTTACACTGATGGTTCTGCGCAACCGGCGATAGGGAGTAAACAGCAATATAGCGCCGCGTGTGTTATCGTTAAAGGACGGAAGCAGGATGGAAAGTTTAATCAGAGTTGCACAAAAACACAGGGGCATATTATCAAGGGCTTTATCGCCGCTTTAGCGGCACTTTTTGCCGCTAAAGCGGCGATATTTTTAACGCCCTATTAGCAAGCTGCCGCTAACAGGCGTTAGCGACAGCTTTCAGGCGTTAGCGGCCGGGTTTTACATCGCCTTGCATGTCAGCGATAATTATCGCTAATGACATGCAAGGTAGGCGTTCCCCACTAAAAGCGACTGTAAACAGTCGCTAACACAACTAACCCCTATTAACAAGGCAGGCGAAGCGATAAAATAAATCACGCTAAGCGCGTTGATCGCTAGATTTTAACACCTGCTACTGAGGATGACTTACCTGTTTAAAGTATAGGAGGTGGATTGTCAGGCTGAATCCATCCTTGCGTTAATGCGAGTGTATCGCTGCTTTTCCAGCGATATTCTCACATTTTGCCGCTATCGCTGGAAATTGTATCACTATGGAGATAAACCTTGTTAATAGGGTGTTATCTCAGCAATATTTTCCAGCGGTAGGCGGCGTTAAAAAAATTCGCGCTAAGCGCGGTTAGCGATAAATATCGCTATTCCTTGATAATATGCCCCACAGTCTTTCGGAGACTGTACGGCACAGCTAGCAGAACTAAAACCACTGATTCTGGCACTGGTAAATACGGATCGAGAATTCCCCACAGTAATTGTGTGCGATTCCTTTTACTGCGTACAGTCATACAATGAATATCTACATAACTGGAAACAAAATGGGTTTAAAGATGCAAAAGGTGGCACAATTAAGCACAAAATGCTTTGGGAACAGGTAGTGGAGTTGAAAAACAAACTACCAAAGGCTCACATGATACACACACTGAGTCATCAACGTGATGGCGTACACGTTGAAGGGAATTAATTGGCCGATGAGGCCGCAAAGGGGGCTGTACGGACGGCTTCCGTAGCTGCAATCACTCGTTCAAAAACGAGAATAGACAGTGAAATAATGGTTGCGATTATTGCTACACGCAAAATAGCTTAGCAGTACCAAAGAAATTTCCACTCAAGTACTCCTACAAGTTAGATGCAAACAATGTTCCATTTTCTCAAATTCCTGGAGTGGGGGATAGAGTAATACCAAATATGGATCGAAGGTTAGGATTAATTCTAGCAGCACACGAGGGGATAGGTTCTACACACGCACGAGTTTCGGCTACTGTTTCTCTATTAAAACAACGCTACTGGTGGCCAGGACTAAGAAGGCAGACTAAAGACTACGTCTTGAAATGCGACATCTGTCAGCAGATGAAAGGTTCCACCGTAACACGTCCAGTGCAGACACCATTACTGATATCAGACAAACCACTCGTGTGTGTTTATTTGGACCACTGCGGTCCCTTACAATCTGATGGGGCTTACAAGTATATCATGGTTGCAGGGGATTCCTGCTCTAAGTTCCTATGGGTGTGGCTCCAGCGCTCGGCTGACGCTCGAACTGTTATAAAAGATTTGCGAGTCTTTATAGGGACATACGCAATAGGCACACTTCATTCTGACCGTGGCCCCGCTTTTAGCTCTAGGGCTTACAAGGAAGCTATGGGAAGTCTGGGTGTAGCATTGCGGTACTCCTCTCCATACCATCCCGAGGGAAATTCGGTTGTGGAGAGGAAAAACCGGGACTTAAAGCAATCTTTAACAGCTGGAGTATTAGGCTCGGGTGGCAATTGGGTAAAACACCTGTGCGGAGTCCAAAGGGCATTGAATAATCAGCCAAGAAGCTCTCTAGGGGGGGTCACTCCTTATGAGGTCCTATTTGGGACGAGAATGTGGGTACCTGATCTTGATTGTGAAGGCACAGTGGCGGATAAAAAACCATTTTACATCCATGAACGTTTGGCTGTTTTACAGGACCTGAATGAAAACAGGGCACAACAGAGTAATGTCAATACAAAGAAGAACGCCACTGGGGAAGTAAAAAGTGTCACGGCAAGACCTGTCTGGATCCCTAAAGTCGGGGATCTGGTCAGAGAAAAAATAGCAGACAAAAAAGAATTTGGGCCATCATACAGAAAGCCTGTACCTGTCTTGGCAGTTGAAGGAACAAGAACAGTACTTCTGCCACCTCTTGCTGGTAAAAAGGAGAAAAGATTCGTCTCAATTGACCTAATCAAACCACACTATGTGGCCGATACGGAGTAGTAGGCCACGTGGACTCCGAAGTAACAGACACCCTCCTTTCACAACTATACAAGAAGTTCAAACAGAAAGACTCATCACGTTTGAAGGGTCACCTGCACAGAATGAAGGACTTAGCAACAATGCAATGGAACTCGTTCCTCTTGAAACTGAAGTTCAAAATGAGAACTCAACTGAAAGACAAATTTCAATTCGACCAAACACAGATATCTACGTCAACATGCCCCAACGAGAGCAAGCTGCAGTTTCCACAAAACCTGCGGAACTACCAAAAATTGATCGAACTGCATCTGGCTATTTCATTGACTTTGACACATTTTCATTTGATCCAAGCGAACCTGAAACAACGCCAGCCCAAAAAACTCAACAACAGCGATTTAAAGACTTTCTGATCTTTCTCAAAAAAACTTACCTGGTATCACCTTGGGTGGAACTCTGGGTATCTACAGGAATACTATTCTTTCTTTTCTGGATAGGCTTAGTAATTGTTTCTAGTATGCTTATTAATGGAACTTATCTTCGAGAAAGCTCTGCGGCACAATAAGTGAATGTGATTCTGAAACCGCACCTATCATCACATCGTGAAAGAAGAGATCTGTCATCAGTGAACATCACAGCAGTTCCTATACCTGATGGTATAGTATGGTACAAGGTTGACTTCGATATATTTGGCCCGACCGAACTTTTAAAAATACCACATTTATTTAAAATATCATTGAGCGATATCATTACCTCAAGTACATTTTCCGATGATTGGGATTATGAAACTGTAAATAATATGCTGTCTGATTTAGAGAAATATGCTGCTTTTTCTAATAATGAAATGTTAGAAGACACATCAGACTTTGAGAAAATGTATTGCTATCGACATTATGGTCATCATTTTTTGCATAAATCTGCTAACCCTAGGAATGTTTTCACATATCACCAATGGGAACATTGCCCGACACCGCCAGAAAGCAGTTCAAAGACATTTGTACAAAAATTTCCATATTTTTCAGGATTTAACACATCGGACCCAGCCTCATATTACTATAAGGTTGCATCTACAAAAGCACAGAAAAATATGTTGACAAACACAAAACAGATCTATTCTGCTACTTTTATTGCTCAGTTGTCAGAACAAGGGTTCAACCTATGGGAAGACACGATAGACTTAAAATCAGTCTGGGGTACTAGAGACTGGCAGGTCCAGGGAACAGAGGCACTATTTAGAGCATGTCTAATTCCTGAACAAATAATGTTCTTGAATGAAACAGTGCAACAAACAACCTGTCTTGGGTTAGCCAGGAATAACGATCTGAATACACCTCGGGTGCCAGGACCAACACACACCAAGGATAACATAACATCACAAAGACAGGTTACAATAGATGACATTTTGCAAAGCAATAGAACAGACCCCGATTGGAAGGAATGGTTGGTTTGGCCCGTAGACACCAATAACTGTCAAGAAAGATTCTTGGGTAAAACTAAAGGATTTAGTATTAATAGGCCAGACCCATGTTATGTGCAAAGACAACACCCAGGTGTAGTGACATCATACAGTGTTGGGAAGTTGTGCCTCGATTGGCTAAAAACCTCAACACTAACACAGATGAAACAACACTTATCCTTACTTTCACAGGAGGTGGACCTACGGCATTTTTTATTAGGTCCTAGGAAACCACGTCACAAACGTTTCTATTATGCTGTCTACAATGAGATTTGGAAAATATCACAACAAGAGGCCGTGGAAAGATTACGAGAAATAGATCTTATAGACCTAGAGAAAGCTCTAGCAGTGGTAGATAATGAGTTAACAACCTTAACATCCAGGATATACTCACTGGGCAACATTATATCTTCTGCTATCGATGTACTAGAACAAGATTTGTCCATACTACAACAAGGGCAATCCCAATTGCGTTCTATTATGTTGTTAAGCTGGACGCTGCAATCTTTGTGTGCAGGCTATGTGCCTTGGCGTTTTATAAACAGCACCTCTCTGTTTTCCTCATACAATCTGACAGAGCAACAGATAGAAATGGCACAGAGATGAGCGAAGTATACAATGATGTGCATTGAAAAACTGGACAGATTAACATTTACAGTGGCAGAATCACCATCCACAGAATGGTTAATCCATGGCCACATAACTCTCCTGGTCACGACATTTCAATTCCATTATTGCCTAGAACAAATGCAGGCAGATATGAAGAAATGGGTAGGGATTTCATCAAGGAATCCTGGGAATTACCGTACAGGTTCCGATGCCGGAGTGGGGAAAAAGAAGTGTTTCTAAGCGGTACAGACTGCGAGAATACTTTAAGTGGATCACTTATATGCCAGGATATAATGCTTCATGGGGCCTGTAATGGTTCGGTAGCAAACTTATCCTGTCACTTAAAGGGTGCCCCAGCTGCCGTGATTACTCCAGTGTTCAGGCTACTTTCAAATGGGAGTTACTTGATGCTGAACGATCAAGGTTGCTGTGGGATGCTTCCGGGCATCGCATATCTGGTAACTGTGAGTTTCAGGGTTACTTGCTGTATGCAAGTATTGTTTCCACCAACACATACCGTCAGGGAGGCGCTGTTATGGCCTTCGCTAAATGTTTCATTAATACGGTTTGATACTTTGAGCAGAATGAAAGCCATGCTTATACAGAAACCCGTGCCCTTAACCTCCGCTCAAGAGACTTTTGATCTTCAAGTAGCAAGGTTTTCGGCAGAGATACAGGCACTTATACGTACAAATTGCCCTTTTTATTTCGCAGAAATGGTAAATCGTATCTTTAACATGTCTGATACGACAGGCATTGTCCACCTATTTAAGACCATGGGTTCGGGACTATTAAGCACCTTTCAGATGGTCCTCAGAGTTATACCAGACTTTATACACTCCGTATTTGGAAGCATCTTTGGAGGGCTGCCGCTGATCCTATTTCTAGTAGCAGGTATCCTGATTGTCATTTTTCTGCTACGCAATGGACGTCCCAGCCACCAAGGAGATGGAAACAGTGCTCCTGGAGAGAAAATACTGTGATCGCATGGTACAACTTCTAGGCATACCTCGCCTAAGAGAACTAAGTGCTTCCTGGTTCTTGTCATTTAGACCAGTCTGGATGGACTGGATACCTGTTTTGCGGAGAAGAATGCGTGTTGGATCTCTGTCTGACACTCCCATCATGTGCTCGACTGGACGTTGATGCTTTACTGGACCCAATAACGGCCCATGTTTTGCAGTGTCCCCAGCGTATTCCAATGTTGATGGCGGCATTCCTAGAGCCACCACAGGTAGTATCTGCTCCTGTTGGTATGGACACCGGCTCCCCCTCTGACACCCAGGCCTTGAATGGCGCACAGGCTGCCCCAGCACCGGCTGTGGACAGTATGGAAGATCATCTGTGCTCAATTGATATAATATGCGAGGTGTTACAGGGACCGCCAGCTGCGGAAGCAAGCAACAAGAATGTTGCATCTACCAGCCAGGACACATAAACATTTGACTAATTTGGCCCGTCGTGTGCTGGGAAAAATTTGACCTTTTGCAAAACAAACAAAAAATAGGAACTCCATATCACAATTGACATTTTGTTTGAGCATGCATGGCGTTCAAATGCTTGTAGTAGTTCGAACTATACCTACGGACATATTAGAGCTATAGCTTGAGTGTCAATCTCCATTTTTTTTAGAATTTTTTAAGAACCTTTTTACGTTTTGAACATTGTTTTAACTAATGTTTTTATCGTTTGCATACCAGTATCGAGTCAGCCTAGTAGTACGTTTAGAATTTAACTATGTCGTCCATTCGGAAGAGGAGTGGGTGTTATATTCCATATAGGTATCATAACATAGGCCCTGGTAATCTCATTACCCGCCACCTATATTCTCTCCCTACATTACACTTGTCACGGTTTACAGGGACTGACCTTTTACCTAGATATTACACTGCAGTCAGAACGCGGGTTTTTCCTAGTTCGAAATCTCATACATTATGCATGAGGATTCTTGGAAGCACAGCAGGACTACCAGCTCCTGTATAAAATCTATGTACAAAGTTCAGGCCGAACGTCATCCTTAGGCCGACACAGTAATACAGCAAGGTAGGACCCCTGGGGAGACCTCTGGGTATATATACATCACATCTTGCTAAGACAGTTAGAGGAGACCGAGACTTCCCGGCCGACACACTGACCAGAGACGCTGATGTTCCTGCATGCAGACAATCCAGCTCGCAGTGGTCTAACATCCCTCGCGGGGTGTCTAGCTCGAGACCAGGACAGGGTCCCACAATCTCACTTAAGGTAACTGGGTTGACTAGATCCTAGAGGAATTCTTGGCTTAACACCTACATACATGCTAGGTACACTTAGGTACATCTAGTTAGGGAGACATCGTAGGAGTACGCATCTTTTATCATGTGTTTTATATACTCTAATGTATTCATGATTATTGTAAGATGGTAGAACTGTACCATCCATTTACTTTTATAGCACTACTAATCATTTATATCCTATACTGTCTAACGGTTGTTGCAGCACATCTATTCTACACCAGAATAACAACTGTTCAATAAATGCTTATTGAAAACGCCCAGTTTGTTTATTCTGTGTATCCCTCTGAGACAAACTAAGTAAGCATGAGTGACTGAGCGAAAAGTAGTATATTGTTTCCACGATCCTGGGGGATCAGGGTTGTCATGTTCTGAGGTTGCCAGAATCTATTCTCTCCCTGGTAAGAGGAGATTATAGTGGCACTGTGAGCTAGCTGATACAGACAGGCTAACATACCCGGTGGGGGTGCACGGAATCAGTCTGCCACCAGTCCCACAGTTTATGTTATCCAAACGCGCAGATCCTGTATAGGTCATATAGGAACTACACGACACCCTATCTTCAAAATAATCATCAAAATTCTACATTCGGTGCATAGTTTGAGAATGAGTCATTGTGAGTTTCACAAAGTTGTGAAGTGGCAACAACTGTTGACTGACAACCTCTCAGTGGTACTTTTGACCGCTCGTGACCTTCTCAAGTGTCACCAAGGTAGTGTCAACTGCACAGCATGAAAGCAGGCTAGACTATCATTATGCAAAGGTATTTTTGTTGCGTTCCTTCTATGGTGATGAATTTCTAGGCAACCCAAAGCCCTTAGGGGTGGTAAATACATTTCACTGTGTGTCACCTGACAGTTCTACCTTTTGATGGAAGGCTTCATTATGCCTTGACGAATGAACAATAGATTAAGTAATGCAGCCTATTGAAATAAACTCCCCTTTGCAGAATGGCATCCATTACAATTATCAGCTTGCAAATCTGTGTGTCCTTTACTTGCCCAATGCATGCCAGTGACTCGGACCGGGAGCAGTGTAGTCCCTATATGGACTAAGGTGCTCCCCGATTGGACCTGTCTGTAATTTGATAAATCTTACACATTAGAATAAAACTGTAACATTCACAATAAGAATGACAGAAAAGAGCTAAAGTTTAAAAGTTTTTTTTAAGGAATATAAAAGCAAAATGCATAAACTGGATTATCAATCAGGTTAGCATATAGGCATAAATCATAAGCACAACGAACTAAGTAAAATTCAATGGGAAATCCAGCATAGATTCGCCTTCAAAAGTGGTCTCTCCAACAGTGAAAAAGCAGGTACTTTTATAAAGGATTTTATACACTCACTACACAAGAACATGGCTTCCAGGGTGTGCACCGATAGGGAATGAGCAAGAATACACATCTTATTGCAGAATACATCCGAGGCTCTCTCATAATGCTACTACATTAGGTTCAGACGTTTTCAGAGCCAATTCAGGTAACATGAGTTGGTACAAAGTACGTAAGGCAGCTGGGACAGCCAGATGTCCTTGATTAGCTACATCACATCCAGTGTACCTGGGATTGCTTCAGTCCTTCAGTGTAAAGCTCACAATTCTTTTTTACAGCAAGGAAAGCAACAGCAGCAGTGATCACGCGATGTACCATGATGCCACATTCAAAATGGAAGAAAGCATGATTCTGGCTTACGTTAGCGTAAGCTCGATTTCTAATACATTAAACACTACAAAAGAGAAAAACAGATTCTACATCTGCACAAAGTGACATAATAAGGTATTCAGGGCTGACCCATTCATGCTACAGAGACAAAATGCTGCAGGGTGTTTCTGGGAGAGGAGCCAAAAAATGCCCTTGAAGCATGCCGTCTTTCTGGTTTTGTTGAGCTCAGAGACAACTAAATAGCTCATGACAGCCATTGTTACAGGTCAAGGGCAGCTCAGCAGAGGTGAGTTGTTAGCAATGGTTTTCATGCATCCATAGATTAGTTTCTAAACTATTGAGTTGAAAAAGCCCTTAGTCATTTCAAATGCCAAAAGAGGAGTAAGATGTTAAGATGTGTGATTTGTTTGTGGGTTGATCTCTATGCAAGACTTATGATTAATTGAGGGTGTAGGCGACTACCCACCACAACACCTAAACAACACGACATAACTCAAATGTCTATGGACATACATCCTTTTTAAAGTAACTCAAGCATATGCGTACAGGCGACATGATGAACTTGTGCAAGCAACAGATGTTCTCTGAATTAGTCATACAACCTCATGTTAAGACCATCTCCTCGTATAGGGGGCACTATTTCACCAGTTAGCTAGGCGAATCTTAGCTCTTTAGAAGTGAGTAGACTGTGAGCTGGGCTGGATTTTCCCAGGAAGCTACCCATGAGGGCGATTGTGATTATTAACGCTGTATACTAGCCCAGTGGCGGCTCCTCCGCTAAGGCGGAGGAGCGTCGCTCCACTGCTTTTTTGCAGTGAAACAAAGGGAAAATAAAATGATAACTCGCGGTATTTCCATTTTATTTTCTCCTACTTACGCAGCTTTGCATGAGGGGGCGGGGGCAGGGGAGGAGTGGTAGGCAGCATCCTCCTATGTGCGCAATGACTGCTTGGCCGGCCCTCTCGGGCCTCCCAAAACAGTCTTGCGCACTTCGCATGTTCTCCATGCATCGCATCCTACGTGGAGAACATGCACAGGCCTCCAGTCAGTGTCTGAGTGCCGAAACACGGCACTCAGACCAATCTAAACTCAGCTAAGGCAGCGTTGTGATTGGCTGACTGGGAGCCTGGATGTGCTTCCTGTGGCTGAGCGAGGGAGGACTATGGAGGAGAGACGCGATGAAGAAACGGCTAAAAGGTAAGTTTTTATTTTATTTTTTATACCCGCTTCCCCCTGCGTCCTCTCGCCCCCCCCTCCCGCCCCCCTACCTCAGATCCGTGCTGGCCGCCACTGCGACATGAAAATGCTGTGTAATGATAGTGCTGGAGAGAGGTAACACATTTGAGCATCTCACCATCACATGACTACACATTAAAACAATCTCTATCTGAATTGGAAAATGTAATATTTTAATAATGGCGACCAATTGTATTTTTTTCCTATGTACAGTTCTGAGGAACTGTATGAGAGTATGCAACTGATTGTCAAAAAGACCTTTTTCCGTGGCAAGGGAGTAGTAAACAAGCGAATCACTCTTGCCTAGCCAGCACTTGTTGGCTACTGCAAGTTTTGGGAAAGCCAAAAGTGTCAGGTAGCCATCTTGGAAATACAGAAAATAACGTTTGTTGAACATTATTTTATATACATCCAAGATAGCTGCCACAATTCATGTAGCTGCAACGAGGTGCCATCTTACATAATGGCTGGTGCTGACGTTTACTCAATACTTGTGAAATTGCACTGCAAGCAAGTAGTGGCAAAGCCAATAGCTGTCAGTGGCCATGTTGAAACGTTAATTTCTGACCTCGAAAGATGGCCTCCGCCTCACGCCAACATGCAACATGACTGGCATCTTTGAAGTTTTGAAAATAACAATCCATCCTTTTTATTTTGACACTATAAGCCAGGCTGCACTAAATGATGGTTTCCCTGCTGGTTGTCTTTCCCTACGGTCAGAGCCTACCCTTGCTCAGGTAACACCATGGGCGGATAGAAATTTGGTGCTCTCATTGTGTTCACAGGTCAGTCACAGGGTGATTACATTAAAGCAGTGACTGGTCTCTAAGCAAACACCTCCCCTGGACAAACCTGATTCATTCACAACTTAGCGCTATCACGCTGGTGCCAAGTTGGTGGTGTGATGGATGGGGTTGTTGTTGCATGGCAGCAGGGGGGTGAGAGGGAAATGGGAGTGGAAGGAAGGAGGCTAATGGGGTGTAAAATGATACCTGCAGTGAGTAAAAACATGATTACAAACTGTTTAATCGCATCATTGGAGCCAAGTGAGAGGGACATTGCTGTCTGTAGACACCTCTGTGCTCCACTCCGAAGGTTGGCGCCCTGGCCTGGGCCCAGCTCGCCCATGCCAAAAGGCGGCCTTGCATATGGTTGATGTAACATCCTGCCTGTCCTTTGATTTGGCTCCTCCTAAATGACCATAGATTACCACCACAAATAACATAAAGCATGCCTTTAACATGCATGCAAAACAATGCACAACACTATATCTCATTTACAGAGATACTGTAGCATGGATTAAGAATTAGAGATTTGAACAAAATTTGGACTTAGAATTCACATCATTGCCTCCAAGCGCAAGAAATAGAGGGAGTCTGAGCCAAGGACTGAGTACTTCATCTGGACTTGAAGAAGAGTCTTTACATGTATGATATAAATTAGGACACTTCCCAGGGACAGCAACTCTTCTGTGATTGGCATCTCTTCATTATTGCAAACAAACCTGGATCTACATTCTGCTCTGACATTTTTAGAAGGAGATGCTGTGCTTCCTACAGAGAAGTGAAATGCTTTCCTGAGTGTTACCCCAGCACAAGTCCAGAATCACAAATGACATGGAAGACACCTCAACGGAATGAGTCACCCAGACGCCAGGGCAGAAGTCTAAAGGACACTTTTCAAGGCTATGATATCTCCAACCTACCCAGTACTTATTGACAGCCGATACCAGTCCCACCCAGTTCCAGAGGGTCTCAGATGCATTTCCCTCCTTCTCAGGTTGTGGGATGTTTTCCTTTGGCTGCAGTTCTGATTTTCAAACCAAATGAAGCCTTCTTTCCAGGCTGTACAGTTATAGAGATATAGGAAGTTGCAGATGGGCCCTAATCATAAACCCCTCTTCCCAGTCTCCAAGGATTGGGCTTGTTGGGCCAGTGGGTGCTGGAGGACCCCTGGGTGCCTCCTAACCAAAACTCTGGTTGGTTCCAAGATGTGAGCCGTAGAAGCTCAGCACATCCAAGAACCATTGTTTTGGATGCCCTCACTAGTTGGTGGCACAGTACAGGGGCTGATTTATGCGAAAGGTAAAGCCACTGATTGGTGTCTTTCACAAGTGGCCCTGCCTGCTACACAAAAACCTAAAACTATTCCTCCCTGATGAGCAACATTTAAAAATAAATTTAGGTTACTTAGAACCTAACACATACAGTACAGCATGTAAATTTCAATGTCATGATTGCGATGCAAGAATCCACAAACAAAATTGACCAGCATTAAAGTGTAGAACAGTTTTAGCACACATCCAGTCCTCAATCCTGTGGTCTGCCACCCCTACCCTCTGTAAATATAGTATTTAGCAGCATAGAGCTCAGCATGGTGGGTTTCCACATCTACCCCGTAGTGACATTATGGCCCCAGAATTCCTCGGGTCACAAAGTTCTGTCAGCCACAACTTCTGAAATGGCTGGCTCAGCCATATTGGGCTCTTGGGTGCCATGACTGCCATGGCCATTCCCATGTGCCTCTTTGTCCTTGCTTGGTAAGCCCTGAGTGGGTCCCATATGTCCTTTGGTCATGAGGCCATTGGGAGCATCAGTGCATAGGTTTCAGTACAATCGTTGCAGACTGTTAGGTCTCTGAGCTAATCATTAACTTTAGGTGGGCTATGGTTCCCCCAATGCATTGCTACTCTACGTTTCGCCAAGTGCAATGCTTTTGCAATGAAACCTCTGGTTCCATTATATGTATCTTTAAAATAGCACCAGAGCATTGTGAGTGGATTAGCTAGTAGGAGTTGATCTGTCATCTGGCCCAACATATTCATACTGTGTGCCGATAGGCAAGAAGGCGGGGGGGGGACTCCAACGGCAGGTGTATGAAGCCTGCATGCTCTGTCTCGCAATGCGTGCATCTATGGGAACATGTTGGGTCAATTTGGTACTGGCAGGCTGGTGTACTGTATGCTCTGTGTAAGTATTTAAAATGAAGGAGTTTGTGACGGTGTGTGTACAGCTCTATTGCCATTGCACAACAGACAAGGGCACACCCAGGTTGCTCTCCTATGCCCTCTGGACTAGCTCCGCTCCAATCACCCAATTACGCAACACATAGACACACAGCCGAGACACCCATTATGTCGCTTTGGAGGAGGTGATCAGCTGAGTCAGGGTGTGAAGTCGGTCAGTTCTGCAGGTACCCTGGGAGTCTGTCCCGTACAGTAGTTTGAAGCCTGACAAATGTAAAGATATCTAAGGTTGTGGGAATCCCACGTACCTGGAATTGTTGTAGTGTAAGTCAGTGTGCATGTGACCAAAATCCAATATCTTATTCAATGTTTTCTGTACTGTCCATTCCAAAGTGAGAGGTAACAAAGGATTGCGAGAAAGATGAAGCGCAGGCGAATATAGAAAAGAGCCACCCATTTTGAGACCGAGCATGCACCATGCTTAACATGTTGTAGCCACTATTTCCACCTCCCTCTGAGGCTTAGGCAATCTCAGGGGAGTTATCGATGCCTGGGAGGTGTCGCCCACCTGATCTATTTAGGATATTAAGTAAGGGAGATGTGCATCAGAGTGGTGCCAACGAGCAGCAAAATGACATTGCGCCACATAGTAATACATTTCAAAATCAGGGATCTCAAAGCCTCCATGTTCGGAGAGTCATCATGTCCCATCCCAATCCTGGCACTCCCATTGGCCCAAATGAGATCAATCAATAGAGATTTGAGAGTGAGGGAAAGCACTGGTTGAGTTGACTAGGGATATTTAAGGATAAAGAAACTTCGCCATTACTCCCATTTTGGGCAGTGCTACTGCTTGCCAAGGATAATGGGAGCTTAATCCAGTTGTCTATTTGTCATTGTAGTTGGCTGATGGCCGGTCCGTAATTCAGGTGTATGATCACCTTCACCTCTCTGTGTAGGGTAATCCCCGGCTACTTAACTTGGTCCGAAACCCATCTGACCAGTTATTCCAGAGGACAGGGCTCTGTGCCATCGATTAGTGGGAATATATCAGTTTTATCCCAGTTAATGGTGATACCCAACTGTCTACCAAATCTGACGATTTCCCTATTCCAAGGGAACACATTATCTTCCGGATGTATCACAAAAAGCAAGATATCATCCGCGTACATGGATAATAATATTTTGCTAGAACCAAAGGAGAGCCCATTATGTATGTGCTATTCTTGGAGGTGACAGGTCAGAGAGTCCATGGCTAAGATGGAGAGTGGAGAGGATAGGTGGCATCCTTGCTGGCGCCTCTGTATATCAGGAATGGATCTGATAATAGACCATTAACAGTAACTCTTGCAATGGGGTGAGTATAGAGCAGATGGATCTATACTAGGAATCCGTTCAGGATGCCATACCACCTTAGTGTTTCCTTGAGAAATGGGCACTCCAAAGAATCAATCACCTTTTCGGCGTCTAGTAACACCACCGCAGCCTTAACCTAGGGTTTCAGTTGATGTTAAATGGTGAATGTCATGCGCAATCATGCGCAGGTTGATTGATGTGGACCTGTGGGGTACGAAACCAGCCTGCACCGGGGAGACTATTTTCTTGAGTAAAGAGGACAGTCTGTTTTCAATCACTTTGCCTCAAATCTTATTGTCACAACTGAGTAGCGATAGTGGCCTATAGAAAGCGTATCAAGCAACATCTTCCCGAGGTTTGGGGAGGTCCGAAATCATCGCTTCAATCAGTGTTGGAGGTAGCACATCAGCAGAGAGTGAATCTGTGTATACCTCTAGGAGGTGGGCGGATAGAATATTCTTATAGGCCATGTAAAAATCTGTTGTGGCCGCCACTATCTCCTCTACTGAGATAGGATTACTTAAAAATTGCAAACCAAAGCCACTATGTCTAGGTAGAACGGAATGGAGTCAGTAGTTTCCACCATTCGGGTCTCGAACAAGAGTTTATAATAGGTCTCAAACTCAGCCGGTATTTCCTCATTATCTAGTAAAGGTGTGCCCACTTGAGATGTAATTCTGTGCATGTTGCTCTGTCGTCTATCGTGACGTAGGTGCGAGGACAGGGTCTTGCCCTATTGCAGAGCAAGTGCATTCTAGCCCAAACAATTCACCTCCCTGTCTGCCAGGTTTCTAAATTCCTGAAGCAGCTGGTGCTGCTTCTTGAGTATCTGGTGTTCATGAGGTTGGTGTCACTCAGACTTTGAGGTTCTTAAGTTTCTTTTCTAGGCGTGTGAGTTGTCCCCGTATATCCTGGAGAATCTCTGCATGTTTAGCTATTGTAACCCCTCGAATATAGGCCTTGAAGGCCTCCCATAGCGTGGCCTATTACTCCACTGCACCCTTATTCAACAGAGAATAGTATAGTACGGCCGTCGCAGAATACAAAATTTAGCAGAGAAGCGCCATCATGGTCCGCCCAATCGGGAGCCAGGGAATGACATCTGTAGTTTGACTGGAGAGTGATCTGATAAGGTGCGTGGTAGGTGAGTAATGTCAGTGGCCCAGGTCATCAGATCTAGAGGAGGACTCATGTGGTGAGGAGTAGTACCTGAACTCCTTAATGGAGGGATGTGCAAGTCGCCATAGATCCTGGAGCTCAAAAAGACTTATAGTGTCTTCTGATATTTTAACTGTGAATGGAGAGAGAGCATCGCGTACCTGTGCAATCCAGTTCAGGGTTCAGACCTAAGTTGAAGTCCCCTTCCCCATAGCATTGTGTCAACCTACGAATACCTTAGAATGGTGAGAATGTGTGGGAAGAACTGGGGGGGGTGGGGGCAGGGTCAAAATTCGATGCATAAACATTTATCAAGACCAGCATTATTTACTGCATCATGCCATATCTCAGGTTGTAACCTCTATGGTCTATTAGAATAGGTATCCCAAATTATTGACTACGATAATATCACAAAGGTTAGTATATATTAACTGGTGGAGTGCCACTACGCGGAGTTCCGCAGAGTTTAAAAAACACTCAGTGGAACTTCGCTCCGCTCCACCCTCCCACACTTAAAAATAGTTTTTAAAAAAACACTTACCTGCTCTGGCATCTCAGGGCTGCCCTCCTCCTCGCCGTGGTCTCTCCTCCTCGCCATCCCCATCCTCGCTGGTCGCAGACCCCTACGTTGTACGTCTTGCGAGGACTGCGGCGGCCGTCTGAAAGAGCGGCAGGGGTTTGCTGGCGATTCCTGCTGCGGTCGCCCGCGACGGCCGCAGGTAAGAGCGGGGTTGGGGGAGGAGGCCGCTGCCCCAAATCTCGTGCCGCCTGGGGCGGACCGCCCCCCCCCACCCCCCCCTTGCTACGCCACTGATATCTGCTGTCTCCAGCAGGCCCCCATCCTTGCGTTCGCAGACAATCACTAAGGGTCACAAAATGTCACCTGTATCATTAATATTCAGGAGATTTTACAGCACCCTGTGAGTGTACGTCTTATGGTGAGACTTATTAGTACATCAGTCGCATCGCAAAATGAAGCCCAGCTGCAAACCAGTCGGCATGCATCTGCACCTGTTGATGCCTGATGAGTGCATATTTTTGTAATATGTTGGGCAATATTACATACATCACATGCCTTGAGGTATGTTAACCTGGTCCTTGTTTGTTCTCTGAATGGCTGGAGTGCATGAAAGTAGTAAAAGGGTCTAGGATCTAGGCTTTTGTTCATGTGAACATTTTAGCTTTCTTGTCGAAGGCTACCGGAGATTGTTGGTGCATAATAGTCACTGCATGTTCTGTGCTGGTGCAAAATTAAACATACAATACTGCTAGTGCTAACCACAAATGTAGGATTCGAGCATATAGTGCCCTCCCTTGCCCAATAACCATATTGCACTAAAAAGGTATAAGAGATCCCAGCAATTGGTGGATGCCAAGCAGTCTGACTAGTGACTTGGGAGACATGCTGACAATCAAGATTCTAGTTTGAGGTCTAATGGCACATAGGTATGCAGGGGACATCCCATTACTCTGAGCTGATATCTCAAGCTGCGAGCCAGCTACATTTAAATATAGTTAAGGAATTGTACTCATATTTAAGGGATATGTGATGAATATGAACAAAGTTTGGTGTGTATTTCACTTTCAACTTTATTTCATTTTTAGTACTGAGATGTTTATAACTATAATGACAAATCTTGTTCACATGATTATACAATATTAGCATGTAATACAATCTAATATTTTATAAAGTACCTTTATTTGTATGTGTACTAATTCTAGGTGTTGGGTGGGGCTCTTCAGTGTCACCTGCAGATGTGAGTGATTCTCAGAAAGGTGTGTCCGGCTCATAAGATCCCTCTATGCAATGGGAGTGGTGAGAGATACATGCCAGTTTTTTTTTTCTCTCTGAAAAGGTCATAATTCCTTTTTGCAGTGCAAGAAAACTATTGCCTGTTAGCTGAAACAATGTCAGGGTACACAACACTGATGTGCGACTTGTGCTAGATGCATGAGGCCCAAATTCCCTCCTCGCCACTATGCATTCATGGAGGAAGCACTCCTATGACCTATCATCTTCGCGAGACTTGCTGTCTGTGTTTTCTCATACTCACCCCCGGAAGCTCTGTTGTCATGTTGTGTTGATATTGGTATTATGTTAAATTGCATGGTGTCAAGGGTGTTGCACTGCACATGTCCGGTTGGTGATGACAGTTTGAAATTGTAATGCTATGCTTTGAGAATGTTTTGACATGCCTCAAAGGACAATGCCAAAGAAGTTTTTAACCCGCTATCTGCTGAGGCGAATCCACCCCTAGTGCTGACCCCTTTTTTTTTTTGCTTCATAATGTTTTTTTCCACATAAGGTATCCTCGCCAAATTTGCACCCTTTTTTCCCGGCATCATCTAAAGGTACCCGGGTTTGTGGATTTGTCTGGAGGAGGGCTGCGAAAATAGCTAAAATATAGTTAAACTATGATTGTTTTTGGGAAAAATGTGGAAAAAATCCTGCGCAAGCTCTTGCCTGTCTTTTTTCGAAAAATGGCACCATCAAAAGGTTTGCTCTGCTAAAATTACCATCTAGTCAACAAAGTCAGCCCGCAGGAAGGCAACTATCTTGTACACTCTTGTAGGCTTGTGCACGCTTTTTTTATGTGGACACCACCGTTCACTCAGCTGTAGTGAAACAGAGTAGGTACACATGTCACATACATAGGCAGGTGGCCCTCTTGAAAGGAAACTTTACAGGGAGAATCAAAATGCAGTCTCCCCACAGGGACACAGATGAAAAGGGCTGTGTGTGTTGACTGTAGTTCCATTGCTACCAGGGCCGGGCTGGGAACTGAAACCGGCCCTGGCAAACTGCTCGGCCGCCCCCCCTGTGGGGCAGGGGAGGTGCGGCCGAGCTGTTTGTTAGGGCCGGTTTCAGCCGACTTTGTTACAGGGGGGCAATATTGCCAGCCCCCGGTAACAAAAATAGCCCCCCAGGAGCCCAAAACGGCCCCCACTTTGGTGGCCCACCGGGGAAACACCCGGTGCCTGCTATGGCCAGTCCGGCCCTGATTGCTATTGTGGTGAATAACCTCATAACCTGGGATGAGGAGATTTTTTTACATGTTAGTTGGGCATGCCCTCCTGTTAGGAGGGAGGTGTCGGATGCACTGGGAACCATATTGTCCTCACAACTTTTGGCCCGGACCCCACGGTTCACCCGCCAGAGGCTGGGAGGGAGTTCCCTTGCCCTGAAGGCTGCGCGGGCTTGGAATACCCTTCCGCTAGCTTTACGCTGTATTCACGATTCTGTGGACTTTAAGAGAAAGTTGAAAACCTTTCTCTTTTAGCTTCAGTTTTTAGAGACTCACGACTCTTTTCTGTTCGCGCCGGGACACTCTTCGGAGTAGCTGTGCGCGCTACAAAAGCAAATAACATAACATTGTCCAAGCCAGTCCCTAATACTCCACAAGTGTGCCTCCTGGGCTTCGTAAAGACTCAGAGACCGCCCAATCACAGATTAACGGCGGTGGCCCTATTACTAGCCAAAAGGCGCATGGCTATGTACTGGAGAAGCAGGAGAGCTCCGAGAACAAAATGCTGGATTAAAGACATGGTGTACTCTAAGGAACAATTACAATTGGTAACATACACAGAGGAGCTGCCTGCGACTTCAAGACCGAAAGATATATGGGGACCAGTGATTCAATATTTGCAGGCACAGGAAGATGCCCCATCAGTTGCGGGGGAGAGAAAGGTCCTTGATGGTCAACAAAATTCGGAATGGGGGTAATGGCAATAGATGGGATACCCAGAAATGCCGTGGTGCACAACAAGATGTAACTTGTTGTACTGAAATGAGGTATACTAAAATCACAGTAAATTGATAATAAAATAAAAATAAAAAACCTAGCATGAGGATTCGTATTGGGTGACCTCCTGCCAGCAGAGCTAAGCTCTGCAGATGACCAGCGTAGTCAACATGTGCAGCACCTCGAGCGCGCTTACAGAGCGGTTGACTAGTAGTATGGAGGAAACACAATGGGGAGACCAGAAGAGATGCACAAGGCAGGGCATACAGCTTTTCCAAGGCGGGTAGGGATCTTTCATCTCAACACTGTCATCTGGAGAGACACAGTGGCTCTCCAGATGACAGTGTTGAGAGCCACTGTCATCTGGAGAGCCACTGTGCAACCTATGGACACAGTGGCTCTCCAGATGACAGTGGCTCTCAACACTGTCATCTGGAGAGCCACTGTGTCCATAGGTTGCACCTTCTCCCCGTTACTTGCCTTCCATGCTGCCAGCTACACCGCTCTGTGCCATAAGGCCAAGTTCAGGACAAGTGCTGCAGCCAGGTGACGACAAGAAATGACTTACACTTCGTCTCAACCACAGGCCATTACCATGTCCATAGATCAAAGGGCAGCAAGACCACCAACCAGTGTGGTGGTAAGTGTGATATTTACATGGGTTCTGCTAGGGATGAGGCACGTGGTGCTGATTTATCTGGTGCGCATGGGGCAGGGGGTCTAGCTTTTTACCCTTCCTTGCCATAACATCACCATACAAAAATGCCCCTTCGCTTCTGCCACACTTTGCTCCGAAGGTCCATTTGTGGACACTTAGGCTGCCACATACAAGATAGGCACTGGATGGGAAATGAGGGGTTTTCTGATTAGCTGACAGGCTGAGCTTTCTGCAGAATCACACTAACCATCTTTCCTACCACAACTTTTGAGACCCAGGTAGTTAATTGCCACAGATTTTCAGACTGACATGCTACTCACACTTGACCGTCGTGCTACCACCACCCTTTCACCTGTGCTGCACTTGCAGTGTTTATTATCTCATATTCTTCATCTGTGATTGTCTCAGTGTTAGATCCTGTTGGTTTTTGCTAGACTGGAGGGTGTGTCAGGCCTTCAAGCTCTTCAGGTTCTCCTGTCCACATTGGGAAGACAATACTAGCTGTCAATGATTAGTCACAGCACAGGTTTCAATGCACAAATACAGCCTCTTGGTATGCAACTCCCTGGCAAACAACAACAAATACTGTTAATGAGTGGTTATAACACCCTGGGAGTCTCCCTCTCTATACGTACTGACAAAAACAAAATGGCCCTGGGTGTGCTCTGGGCGGTGGTGGCAGAACACGCAAACTTTAAGCAGATTAGCGTAAGCCATCTAACCTTTACAGCGAGTTAAGAATACACAGAACTGACTCTAGTCCTAAAGGAATGTGTTCAAGATTTAAAGAGATGAAACTGGTCATAGTCTGTACTGAAAGAGTATTTCAGAGTTGAATCGTTTCAAAACTTGCTAACACTGGTGTAGGACTTTCTGAATATATTTTGCATCGTTTGGACAGAGGCAAATGTCTTTAAGCTGTCTTGTTTTTGTGCAGTTTTATGCAGTTTTGGTCAGTATTCTAAACAATACAAAAAACAAACATACTTCCCACTGTCAGCAGTCAAACATACCCTTCCAGTGGTGCAAGAGCAAGATTGACTATCATACACTAAACTTACTACAAATGACTAAAATCCCAGCATCAAAGACACTGGGCCACATTTACTAAGTTTTCACACAGTGCAGATCAGCAATCAATGTTGCAGGAATGGACGGAAACAGAACAGTGCCAAGTCTACTAAGCTTTGGTGCGGTTTCTCTCTCGCATTGCACTGGCACACTTCAGGCTGTCTTGTACCAAGGCACATACCATAGTGCAAGAGTGTGTATGTGATATGAAGCAGAGGTTTTGAACTGGAAGGATACCTTTCCAGTATAAGGCACTAAGAGTTTACATACTTTTTTTTTTTGTAAAACATTTTTTATTAAGAAAAGACACACATCAGCAATAGCATGACAGTAGATAGGGAGCAGTATGCCAGACATCATTAGTACCATAGATAATATGACAGAATACAATCATATATGATGGAAGATCTAGGGAGACTGGGGGACATCCATTGAAGGGGACAGAGGAGGCTGACATATTTCTCCACGATAGGAGTTCCACTGGCCCCACACACGAGACCATTTTGGGACATCCACGTGATACATATACAGTCTTCTCTCTAAACATTGCCCAGTCCATATCTTTTTCCCATTCCTGTGCCGTGGGCGGGGCCCGCGCCCCCCACCGCCGAGCAATATTCCTCTTGGCCAACATTAGCCCCAGCGTTGCCCACTGCGTCAAACAGACATTTAAATTGGTTGGTTCCCAGATGTTGAGAAGACACCTACGGGCCTCCACACGGAGCTGCACAGATAGGACAGTGTTGATGATGTCATGAATTTCACACCAGTAAGGTTGGATCTGGGCACATTCCCAAACTATGTGGAAAAAGGTTCCCAGCTGGCCACACCCCGCCTGCAGGCGCCCTCCTCCACTCTCCCCATTTGTACCAGTTGTGGCCCCGTTATATAAATACGGTGGAGAAGTTTTAGCTGGACAAGGCGGAGACGAGCTGGTATTGCTACGACTCTGGGAGAGGAGACTGCCTCCTGCCATTCCTCGTCATCCATTTCTATACCATCCCTAGCCCACTTCTCTCGGAGGGCCGTGAGAGGGTCCGAGATGTTGTTAACCAACTTTTTGTAAATCAGAGAAATGGTGCTGTCAGGGAGATGACCATCCATCACTCTATCTTCCAGTGGGGATGATTCCGGCAGTGTGGTCCCGGGCTGTAAGTGTGTACGTAGCGCGTGTCGGACCTGTGTGTATCGGAAGCGCTCTGATTCGGCCATGTTATATTGTTGTTGCAGCGCTGCAAAGGCTTAACATCAGATTTGTCCCACAGATCCCTGATATGTGCAATACCTATGATTTCCCATTTGTCGAATCCCTTACTCCTCCACAAGTCACCCAGTTGTTCGGAGTCCCATAATGGTGTTGCGAGTGTTAGTTTTCGTCTCCAGCCTAGTCGATTGGTAGCTGCGTGCCAAACGTGCACTGCATGTTTAGTGGGTCCTGTAAGTGGATATCGCCGGGGCTTGGAATAAAGGGCTCTACTGAAGGTCCCCCCAGAGAGAAGCCACCTATCCATGTTATATCCCGGGTCACAAGGCTGGGCATAGGTGCAGTGGTTAATGGAGGACAGATGAGACGCCCAGTAATACAGTTTTATATCCGGGAGGCTGATGCCTCCGTCATACCAGTTCAGGGAAAGTTTGCCAAGAGCAATTCGAGGTTTACCGCTCCAGAGTAGGTCCCGCTGGAGGCTCTCGACCTCTCGGAAATATGACGCAGGTATCGGATCCATGGAGTTCTGCATGGCGTACAGGAACCGGGGTAGGGACATCATCTTAAAAAGGGCCGCCTTACCTAACGGAAAGAGGAAGCGACTTCCACCTGGCGATATCTTTGCGCAGTTGGATCAACGGGGGCTGAAGGTTACGGGAATAGCGAAGAGAGGGATCCAAAGACAGGAAGACACCCAAATATGTAAACCCTTCGGTACAGGTTTGTAACGGGCATCCACGCGGTGGGAGCGGAGGCTCGCCCGCCACCACGAACAGGAGGGATTTGCTCCAATTTATGGAATATCCGGAATAGCGTCCAAAGCTCGTGAAGATATCCAATACCACTATCAAGGATCTCCTAGGGGAGGATAAATACAGAAGGATATCGTCCGCGTAAAGGGAAATCCGGTCTTCCCACTCTGCAGACCAGCGCATACCCCTGATCCTTGGATCTCGGCGTATCCAAGCTGCCAGCGGCTCCAACGCTAGGGCAAACAGCAATGGGGACAGGGGGCACCCCCTGGCGGGTCCCTCTGCCCAGCCCGAAGGCGGCTGATTTTTTGTTGTTAACCACCACTTGGGCCATAGGTTGGGAATACAGTAGCTTCACCCATTGAATGTATTTAGGACCAAACCCCAGTTTCTCCAATACCGCCCACAGCTACGGCCACTCGATGGTGTCGAATGCCATGGCTGCGTCCAAGGAGACTATAGCTGCCGGCTCCAATATAGAGGCCGCCCTGCCCAATACCCCGTGAACTCTGCGCAGGTTCAGCGCCGTGCTGCGGTGCGGTATGAAACCTGATTGATCCGGGTGGACCAGGGTCCAAATCACCGTCACGAGGCGAGTAGCAAGGAGCTTAGCCAGGATCTTGGGCTCCGCATTCAACAGGGATATCGGTCGGTAAGAACCACATTCGGTCTTTGCCTTCCCCTCCTTGTGGATGGTAACTATAGTGGCAGAACGTTGGTCTAGTGGAAATATGCCTGTCTGTTTCGAGTCCTCGTACATGGCTCTCAGGTACGGGGCCAATGTGTCTGGTTTGAGCTTGTACAGTTCAATCGGTAGGCCGTTAGGGCCAGTGGCTTTACCCGGCCTGAGCGACCGTATTGCTGTCGCTATTTCATCGTTGGATATGTCCCCGTCCATGAAGTCGTAATCAACTCCGGACAATTTGGACAGAACAATATCGGTGAGCATCTGGCGGGAGTCCTCTATTTGGTAGGGGGCTACCGATGTATAAACCACCTTAAAGTGGGCCGCGAAAGAGTCCACAATATCTTGCGGGTCCGACAGGGAGTTGCCTCCCTGTTCTCGCAGTTCAGGTACTAATCTGCTTGCCCACTCTCTTTTATCCAACGAGGCCAAGAGTTTCCCGGCCTTGTCGCCCACCTCATATAGCCGTCCCTGAACCGCTCTCCCCATGGCCCTTGCCTGATCTGTCGCTAGTGCCCTGTAGTCCTGTTGTTTGAGTTTGAGAAGGTGGAGCTTATCGGGTGTGACGTCCAACTCCAGATCTGCTTCCAGTCTCCCCACCTCTGCCTCCAGTGCCACCAACTCCCTACGCTGTTCCTTCTTTTTCCCCGAAATTAAAGAAAGAGCCTGGCCCCGTATCACTGTCTTAAATGCCTCCCAAAGCACCAGAGGGGATTCCACCGAGCCTTCGTTCTCAGTAAAATAATTATCAATGGCTGCGAGTAGCTCTCGCCGGATATGGGGATCGCGTAGATACCACGGATTGATGGGGGCCACACGTCCCACCTGTTGGTAACCGAGCGTCAATTGAAGCCACACCGGCGAGTGGTCTGATATGCCCCTAGCTAAGTGTTTTATCTCACGAACATGGGGAATTTGGGATGCAGGTAAAAGAAAGTAATCTATTCTGGATAGACTCCCGTGGGCCCCGGAATGAAAGGTGTACTGGGAAGTGTTAGGGTGAAAAACCCTCCACCCATCCGCCAGCCCCATGGATTCCAGGAAGTCAGGCAGCTAGCTCTGCGCGCGAGGGAGACCACGCAGAGGGTAGCGATCCAGATCCCCAGAGACCACCGAATTTAAGTCCCCTCCCAGCACCAAGAGACCCTCCGGGATCTCTAACAGCAGTTTACCCAAATCCCTAAATGTGGTTGCTTGAAGGCCCGGAGGTACATAAACCGAAAGGAAGGTGATAGGGTGACCCTCCCATGTGCCCGAGACTCCAACATAGCGCCCTCCAGTATCCGACCAGGTGTCCTGCACCACAAGGGGAAAGGATTTTTTCATCAATATACCAGCCCCCTGGGAGCCCGTGGTGAAACCTGCATGAGCCAGTAAGACGTAACCCCCTCTATGCAGCGCTCTACACGTATTTCCAACTAAGTGGGTTTCCTGCAGTAGGACGATGTCAGGGGCCTGGCGCTTGATGCTCTGAAGAACAACACTTCTTTTAATCTTGTCCCCCAGCCCATTGACATTCCAACTCAATAGCCTAACCCCACTGTCTCCGACTGTTGCCATATCCAGGTATACTGAAATTCACTGTGTGCAATGCCACTCCCCCAATAAATGTGTCCATAGTAGTTGCTGACGAAATCAAAACTTCAAACAAAACATTTAACAATCCCACCCAACACCCCCCCCACCCCGCTGCCCTGCCCTCTGGGCTTAGAACTGCCCATACAAAATTGCAGAGTGCCTGTCGCCCTAGAAAGTGCTCAAGAAAGAAGAGAAAAACCCTAGGAGGGGGGAGGCAGAGGCCGCCCCATCCCAGCCCAACAAATCTACTTTATACCCCTACAAAACAAGTGCCCCAGGTCCATTTAAGTCCACTTGCCACACGATCGTAAATCTAGAAGCCCTCCACCCTTTTCCCGCACCCACCACCTACTGCCAAAAGTACGGGCCCTGCCGTCGGACGATTATCTTCTCAGGCCGGTTGACTGCTAACAGTGCCACCCCCCCACCCCACCCCCCCGGTCCGCCGGGTTTCTCACTTCCCTGCTCTCAATCAAGTCTGCTGCTGCCTCAGGATGGTCGAAACACCACACTCGCCCATCCGCCTCAATCCGGAGACGGGCAGGGAACAGCATGGAATACTTCATACCCTGGTCCCTGAGAACGCGCTTAATTGACATAAATGATCTCCTTTGTCGCTGTACCCTTTGAGTAAAATCCGGAAAAAAGGATATGTCTGAGTTCTCATAGCGCTGGGGGGCGCCAGCCCTGGAGTTCTGAAGGATAACGTCTCTGTCGCGGAAATTCAGGACCCGCGCCAACATGGGCCGCGGGGGAGCGCCCGGCTTGGGACGGCCACCCGGGATCCTGTGGGCGCGCTCAACGACAAAGAACTTACTGAGGCCTTTAGGCTGCAGGTGTTTAAGGATGAGATCCTCAACAAAGAGGTCTGGTGTTTGCCCCTCCACTTTCTCCGGAACCCCAAGAATGCGTAGATTATTGCGACGCATGCGGCCTTCGTAATCATCTAACTTGAGGTCGGTAAGCTTGCGGAAATCCTGGAGTTCTCTAATCTCTCCCTGGAGCTGGGAGACGTCTGCTACTAGGCTAGCTGTCGTAAGATCCACTTGCTTGACCTTTTCATTCAGTTTGCCCATATCCGCTCTGATATGGTTGACCTCAATAGCCACAGTGTCCAGAGAAGTCCTGACTCCAGTAATGGCGGCCATGACGTCTTTGAGCGAAATTTCCCGCTCCTCTTCGCCCAGCTCCCCGGATCCGGAGTCTCTGGGTGCCCGGGTCTGCTGCGAATCCTTCAGGACAGTGTATCGGTCCAGTTTGTTTGACTGCGTCGCCTTGGGTCCCCGGGTTCCCATGGTCTTGATGCGTTCCATCCGGACCTGCTTCAAACTACTGTAGCTGGTATATCCCAAGAGGAGGCGAAGTTTCACTAAATAGAAAGCCAAGGGCCTTCCTGCGGATGGGTGAGGTCGATAGAGATACGGCCGGCGGAGGATGTTCTTCACCAATGGGGATGTATCACCTCACGGCCCTGTACACCACCATGCGCCCCACTTCCTCCCTGGCGCGTCTCAGTAGGGCCCGGCCTTTGTCGCTGCCACCGGTCCTCCAGATCCCCCCCGGGCACCTCGGGCAAGTGTCCCTCGAATGGCAGGAGGGAGGCAAACGCCGTTGCTTGTCTGGGCCTTCCCGGGCACCTTCCCCCAAGTCTCAAGTTCCTCGCCCGTCGTCCCTCCAGCTGAATGGGCTTCCTATGAAGGCTACTAGCGCTGGCTGCACCACAGTCTCTGCTGGTATTTAGAGACCGGGCGCTCCGGGCTGCAGCAGTCGGTCAAGGGCTTCTCCCCGGGGGGTACAGCTGGTAGGGGGTACGAGACTAGGGTCCCGGTGCAGGCCCCCGCACTCCCGGGAGCAATCAAAGCTTCGACCAGGCAGGGGAGACAGGAAGCGCCCAGTGCCAGGGACGCGCCGCAGCCAGCCTACCTCTCCCGGCCTGCTCACCCCGTCTCACCCCGATCAGAGTGCCTCACCGCCTCACCGGAGCCCCGTCACAGCTCCCTGTTCGCCGTCGCCGCCGCTGCCATATGTCTGCCCTTTCGCCGTCCAAGCGATTCAGGGTCCCAGAGTCTTTGCGTCGGCTTCCCGAGCCTCGGCACCACCGCAGGGCCGCAAAGGGCCGGTCGAAGCTCCTTACTCGGCCTGGCTCGCTACTGTGCGTCCCGGCTGCAGGCCCCACTGCAGGCCAAAGCTTCCGGGGGCAAGTTCTCTTCGCTTGGGCGCATTCGAAACACCAGAACCGGCGGGATGGGCTCCGCTAGTGTTCCGGTTGCAGAAACCGTCGAAGGGTACCACGGATTTGCACTCAGGATAGACGTGGGCTAGGACGGACGGCGGAGCCCTCTCACAGCACGGCCATCTTCAGCCCGTGCTTGGCCACGCCCCCAAGAGTTTACATACTTAATATTTTTCTCACTTTTTATGTGTATTGTACAGTGCAGCACACAAGCAAAATTAGAATGGTTCTGAGAAAAGAAAAATGTTGTTAAACGTTATGCTTGCTTCAAGGAGGTGCACATTTTTGCTGCAATTCCCTGTCTACCAATGTTAGTAGATGGAGATTTGCATCAAACCCCATGGGTGGTTGCATGGAGATGCCCATGTACTACCTATGGAGCACCACCTTGATGGATGTTAGCCTAAAGCTCTCCTTTCTGTTACTTTTGGCTACTTTCCAAAAGTAACCAGAATTTGCATTGGAAAGGGAATCACAATACAACGCTTTGTGCCAGGTTTGACTCACTTTTGAGATGCAAACCAGGGTCAAAGTGAAAGTAAATCCATCCCTCTGTGTTATGCTACACCCATCACTTTATATGAGTCTTGGAAGAGCCTCTGGGGGATGGTATCTCATTTCTCTGAAAATAAAGGATATTACAATTACTCAGTGGAGTTGAAAAGGAAAGTCATGAACTAAAGATGACAACACATTATAATTGTTGGTTTCTAATCTTAATGATACTGAAGGGAGCTGAATACATTTTCTGTGCATTAAATGCTATTAAATCTATCTTCCTGATCATCACCTCTCTGAAGCGTTGCTGTCACCGGATGCGAGTTTAGGTAAAGTTATCCAGCAAACTGATATTATGTGACCAATGACTGTATTGAGACATGTCCTGTTAATTGATTGTGAATGTTGAGTTGAAAAGGGTCAGCTCACCATCTCAATTTGTCCAGGAAGACATCACCGTTCATGGCCATGTTATCCCAGAGCTCCTAGCGAATCCGAGTAACCACTAGTGATTTAGGGCCAGATGTACAAAATCACATGTTTGCGATTTCCTAATAGCGAATTTTAGCGATTCGCTATTTGGAAATCACAAACTGCAATGTACACCAGTGTGTTTGACACTGTTAGCTATTCGCAGTGGGTCGCAAATGGACCTGCCTCATCAATATTCATGAGGCAGGTCGCAATTTGCGACCCATTTTGAATGGCTACAATCACAGGGATGATGGCCTGCTGCGGTCAACAGACCACCATGTCTGTGTTTGCTTTTTAAATAAAGCAATTTTTTTTTGTAATGCAGCCCGTTTTCCTTAAAGGAAAATGGGATGCATTTAAAAAAATAACAAGCATTTGCAATGCAATAGGTCTCCCATTTACGAGAGTTTGAGCTATTGGCATTGTCAATGACAATGCCTTTTATTTATGTGTTGTTTTTAAAACAAATAAATAAAAGGCGTTGTCATTCACAATGCCAATAACTTAAACTCTTGCAAATGCAAGACCTATTGCATTGCAAATGCGTTCGGCGTCCGTGCGATAATTTAAAAAAAAAAAGCTTTAGGAGAGAGTGTGTCTGGCCTGCAACAGCAGGCAGGACAAAGCTATTTGAGAAAATAGTGCTCGGAGGCTGTAATTAAAGCCTACCGAGTAACAACACATGTAACAGAGGGTGTCGCCATGGGAGGTTACAAAATGAGACAAGGCGGTACTAAGGAGGGACTACTAAGCCTATAGACCAATGAACAGCCACAGTTTACAGTGGACAATGACACAAGCCAATGAAAAATATGGGCAGAGAGTGGGCGGAGACTCAAATCCCTACCTGAATACAGCATGCATCGCAGAGCAGCGCATGCGCTGCCCGCTCGACCTAAAAATGAAAAGCTACCTTTTCATTTTTTAAGAGCAGGCAGTGGTCCGTGGGACCACTGCCTGCTCTTAAAAAATGTTGACGCCCACATTCACAAAGCGAAAGGGGTCCCTTGGGGACCCCTTCCCATTTGCAAATGGGTTACCGCCAACTTGAAGTTGGTGGTAACTGCATATGTTTTGAAACCGCATTCCCGGTCGCAAAGCATTCATACATAACAGTGCTATTCGGTATTAGGAAGGGACGCTCTAAACACGCCCCTTCCTAATACCGAATCGCAAAAGCAAAATGCGATGCGGTAACAAGTTACTGAGTCGCATTTTGCCTTCTGTACATGGTAAAATACATTTTACCGGTCGCAAACGGCCTGATGGGTCGTATGCGACTGATAAAATGCTTAGACCCTTCTTCCTCTTCTCATCAATAAATTGGCTGCAAATCTCACTCAGCACCTATTCTCACCCAAGAAGATACTGTTGAACAAGATTACGTGATCCACCCGAATCTGATACCTGCCAGCTGGCTTGGAATATCTGAACCTATTTAAAAAGGGCAGAAGCTACTACCCAGCTCATCGGGGCATTAGCTTAATCTATGTCCTGATAGTGTTACTTCTTACCTCTGCTGAACAGCCACCCACCCACCCATCAGGAGCAGCCTTCCACTTCTACCAATAAATGAGTTAAAAAAGGGCATAAAATCAAACAGAATAGTCAGCTAACCCTTGTTTGCTGTGGTCACATGCACCATCCAGACGAAAAGGTCTCCCTTTTTCCACCAAGGATCTAATGATAATATAGCACAGAATTGAAAAGGGATTTTGAATTTTCTCAGGAGGGAGCCTAGGGGTTCCATATATAAGTTGAATAGTGTTTGAGACAGTGCAGATCCATATGGGGTTCTTTAATTAAAGGGGGAGGGGCTAAAGAGGCAGGAAGCCAACTTTGTTTTCTTTGGAACAATTAGATATTATTGAAATTATCTCAAGACATTGTCATTGTTCTAGGATTTTTAGAGGGAAGGATATGATTAACTGTGCCAAAATCAATGCTGACTGGTCAGTGGGGACATGTAGACTATTTCTCTTTGTCTAGGGTGTGCAGCGTGCCATGCACAATTTGTAACATTGGAGTCTCTGTGCCGCATTCAGATCTAAAGCCAGGTTGCACCTTGTCTAGAGGATGTTTAAGTAATCAAGGGATTAGCCTGCTATTTTCTGTTATGAACTAATTAAGCTGCCTTACCACATAGCTCTCAAGTTCTTTATTAACTGTGAGATGTAACCAATTTTCAGCCTATCATGTACTAACAGGGAGATGTTGATCATATTGGTCAGTTATGGCATGAGGAAACGAGCTCAAATGGTGGACAACCTTGGTTCAAATGGGATTGTTAAAATTGGAGGAAAGTCTGAGAGCTGCAATAGAGTTTAGCATATCAAATTAGGATTTCACCTTGATAGATGACCAGGCGCTGTGGGTGTATGAACCGAAGATTTCCCCCCCCCATCCCCCCCCCCCGAGCCTTGAGACCCTAGCGGGTGAGTAGTCGTGCTCTACAAGAATCCTGATTGATTGATTGATGAATGAAGCCACCATTAGGTACATCAGACTGGGCGCTAATGAAAGCAGGGTTTATTTCCTATTTATTATTTTGTCACAGAACTGGAAAATTTCTCAATTTTTTGTATTAGCAATATCGTGAGAGTAAGGAGGGTAAATAGACCTTTCCGCTATCACAAAGAGATTTTTCAGGCAACTTATGGCCTGGTTGATTTCTGCTTCATAGAAGGATCTTTGGCCTCGGAATGTTCGTTTTAAAATTTTATTTTTCTATTCTTTAGGCTTGTTTCACAGGATATCAAATTTTCTCGTTCAAGGATTTTGGAACGAAATGCATTCTACTGCAGGGTGATCCTTCTTCCTCCAATGCCTTTATGAAAAACAGTCATCTTGGGGTCTCCAAGCAGTCTCCAACACAACACCCCACTCAAAGAGGAAAGCACCCCTCTCCAAAAAGGAACAATTACCCCGCAACTCCATATTGTGTGGATGAGATCGCTGGTGTGTGATCTCCATCTCAGGCACAATGCGGAGGTAATAGTGCCAAACTTCCACAACATGTGAGGGAAGTGCAATGCAGATATGTTAATTGAATAAATTGAAAATGGGATGCGATGACCACTCTAGGGAGGATGCTTTCTCCTCCCTCCATTCCTCATCAGAGAGTTTCATGCATGACACAGCTGATCAAAGAAGTCTGGTGTATTCATAAATGTGGAACAGTAAATGATGTTATGTAAGATCCTTCAGCTCATCCATTAATCATTTTGCATCCAGTGGACTAAAATCTGGTAGTTCCACCTGGGCAGTCATGTAAGGAGTGAGCACATGGTGGAGCTGAAGGTAGCGGAAGAATTGACAGCTAAGAAAGGCATTTTCTTCTTGTAGGTAGGTCTACAAAGGATTTCATCAGTCTGCTTGTCATTACATCTCCCAATCAGGAGATTCCTATAGTATCCAACTGCTTAAATCCATGTAATTCTGCAACTTGGCCGAGTCTCACTCTGATCCACAGTGGGGTTTCTTAAGTTAATTTTTGCTTTCACCCAAAATTTTCATATTAGTTGAGTGGCCGGGGGAGAGAGGAATTAGTTAATCCTCTGTAGGGTATGTGTAATATTTGAACTCCCTGCATTGATCTTTTTTCAAATGCCGGGTCACCTTGCGTGTCATACCACCACTCATTAGGAATCACCAAATGGGCTGCTCTGTAACAGGAGATAATGTCGGCCGCCTCCACCCCACCATTGTGGATTGAAAGTATTTTGCTAACATTATTCCGGGGAAGCTCTGGTTCCAGAGGAAGCTCCTTAAAATGGGGTTCATCTGAATAAAGCATGTGTGTGGTGTTTCAAAGGAAAAGTTCTGTAAATGATATAGAAGGTGCAGCAGAGACAGAATTCTAAAGACTGACAGCCTTCCCAGAAATTATGAGGCGGCGCCGCCCAAAACTGGTGTGTTGTCTTCATTTAATTTGTCTATGTCAATCAATCAGGGGGTTTATAAAGCGCGCTACTCACCCTTGAGGGTCTCAAGGCGCTACTTGTGGTTGGATGTTTCTGTCCCTAGCTATCTTTGTATCTTGTGCCCCTTAAACTCCTAAATATTTAAACCCATCTTTAACCATTTGTAGATCATGGGTTCAATCGAGATCCTGCTGGTAATTGCCACTTGGTGATACAGTTGATTTAGCTCTGCTTAGGTTGAATCCAGTAATGGCTCCAAATATACAGAAGATCTGCAGGGCTTTTGGGCCAAACCACTCAGGGTCCCTCAAAAACACCAAAGCGTACTCAGCCTACAACACTACTCTGTCAACGATACCCATTCAAGCCCCTTCATCTGTGCATCCACATGATCCGTTCCACTAGAGGCTCAATTGTGATGGCAAAGAGCAACAGGGATAGTGAGCAGCCTTGTCAAGTGCCTCGCTTTACCTAAAACAACTTGGATATTTCTCGCCCCATCTTCACCCTCGCCGACAGGCTTGTTTATAACAGTCAGACATAGCTAATAAAGCTGGGACCCATGTTGACCCGACTTTACAAGGCGAACAAGTAGTTACATCCTGCCTAGTCAAAGACCTTTCCAAAGTCATGGCCAGGAGTAATGCCAGTAGTCCCTCAAATCAGTTCGGTCGGATCAATGAGCATATCACTTTTGATAATCAGTGAGTGTTAGAAACAGGAGTCTCTAGTTGGCAATGGTTTGCACCTTTGTCCAAGTAGGGACCCTTCCTTCTAGTCAGGATAAGGGGGATACACTACTGAAATAACCCCTGCTCACCCCCTTGGTAGCTTGGCACGAGCAGTCAGGCTTATCTAAGAGGCAGTGTGTAAAACATTTGCACATAACCAACAGTAATACACTAAAAACACTACAAAAGGACACCACACCAGTTTTAGAAAAATAACCACTATTTATCTGTGCAAACAAGGCCAAAACGATAAAAAACCAACATACAGTAATAAAAAATATGCGCTTTGCAAGAATAACTTTAAAAATGCAGTTCCTTAAAGCTGGTAGCTCCGTCCGGGGCTACAATGGTGCTGAAAACAACAGAATCCAACATTTCCGGCTGACCGCATCGGTGCGGACCGGTGTTAGTGTCAGCAGACTCGTAAACAGTACCTTTGATTCCTGCCAACCGCGTCGGTGCGGGCCAGTCGTGGCAACCGTCGCAGTTGCAATGTGAAATGTAGCAATGCGGTGCCCTCAAGTCGCTGTGCAGGCAGCGGCTCGGTGATGGTCGTCCAGTGGCGTCGGTTAGACCACGGCTGCAGTGTGGAGCGGGCGGTGCTCGTTGCGGTGCTAACAGGTCACGGTGCAAGTGGCAGTGCCGGTTGATGGGACCTACGAGTGGTGCCCCCAAACCACTGTGCAGTCACAAGTGTCGAGGTCAGCATGCAGCGTCGTCGTCAGTGAGACCAGGGCGGCGGAGTGAAGCGAGGCGGCTCAGAGTGCGGTGCCCACAGGTCGTGTTGCAAACAGCGGCTTGGTGGCGGTTGTCGTCGGTGAGACCAGGGTTGCGGTGCGAAGTGCGGCAGTGCCTTCAGGACACGGAGCCAACAGCGGTGTCGGTGATGGTGTCGGCTGCTTTCCCCCTCAGTGGCAACTGAAACCCATGGTTCCAGAGGCGGTACCCAGAGGCAAGCGAGGTCTTTGCTGTCCCTGAGACTTCATGAACAGGAGGCAAGCACTATTTCAAGCTCTTGGAGAAACTAAGCGACAAGTGAAGAAAGTTCAGTCCAGTCCTTTCAATGCTCAAGGCGGAAGCAGCAACTGCAGGCCAACCCAGCAAAGCAACAACATAGCAAAGTGGCAGTACTCCTCCTGGCAGTTCTTCCAGCTCTTCTTCTTGACAGGTTGCTTGATCCAAGCGAGTTCTCTGAAGTCTTTTATCTCCCTGAGACTTCCAACAGGAGACAAGCTCTACTTCAAGCCCTTGGAGAAAACTCTAACAGCAGGATGATGAAATTACAATCCAGTCCTTTCCCTGCCCAAGACAGAAGCAGCAAGCAGCAGGCCAACACAGCAGAGCACGCAGCAAAGTAGCAGTTTCTCCTGACAGCTTTTCCAGCTCTTCTTCCTGGCAGGTTCCTTAGTTCAGCAGTGATCTGACATTCTGGGGTCTGTGCCCCAATATTTATACTAAGTTTCTCTTTGTTCTTTTGGGCAGAGAGTGTCTGTGCTCAGCCCAAACCAGTTCTGTCCTCTCTGGTCCAGCTTCCCGGCAGGAGGTGGAGACAGCATTGTCCAAGGCAGACCAGGCCCATTCACGTGCAAGGGAAATCTCCTCCCACCACTCTAAATGCCGACCAGGCCTATTCAGGTGCTAGTGAAACTACTCCCACTACTCTGAATGCAGCCCAGGTCTATTCAGCCCAGCCCTGACTCATCCAGGAAAGGCAGGACACACCTCAACGCCCCCAGTGGCTGTCTACAGTGAATGCACATTCCCAGCCCCTGCCACTCCAAAGCCAGACAGTCAATCCACAACCCAGCGGAGGCACACAGGATGGCTAAGTAGGAAAATACCCATTTTCTAAAAGTGGTATTTTCAAACACACAACATCAAAATCCTCTTTACTAAAAGATGCATTTTTACATTCTGGGTTCAGGCATACTAAACTCCATTTCTCTATCTCGTCCCAGTGGGAAGTTATACTTGTAAGATGTTACAAAGTACCTCCTATTCTATCTTATGGTACAGATAGCCTTTCAATAGTGAAAAACGAAATACACTGTATTTCGTTATCAGGACATGTCACACACACCAGTACATGTCCTACCTTTCACATACACTGCACCCTAGCCACAGGGGTACCTTGGGCCTACCTTAGGGGTGACTCACATGTAATAAAAGGGAAGGTTAGGGCCTGGCAAGTGGGTGCCCTTGCCAGGTCGACATGGCAGTATAAACTGCACACAGACACTGCAGTGGTAAGACTGAGAACCCTTTGAAAGGCAGCTCGAGTGGGTGGCACAATCAGTGCTGCAGGCCCACTAGCAGCATTTGATTTACAGGCCCTGGCAGACACAGTGCACTGTACTAGGGACTTAGTAGTAAATCAAATAAGCCAATTATTTAAACACCAATCGATAATAACAATTTACACAAAGAGCATATGAACTTTAGCACTGAATAGCAGTGGTAAAGTGCCCAGAGTACTAAAACGAACAACAATAGGGTCAAAAACAGGAGGCTAAAAAGCAGAAAGTCTGGGGGTTAATCAGCTGAAAATGCCAAGTCTAACAGTAAGCAAGTGTTTTGGTTACTATTTTTGCTTCAACTTTGAGGAGGGATATCGGGCAATACCAGTAGCAGCAGTCAGGGGTCAGCCTTCTTTGTGGATTACAACTATTTCAGTCACATGGTAGTCTGGAAGGAGTCTCCCACAATCAAGAGACTTTTCAGATTTTGCATGGTGTGGTTATTCTGTAGATACTTACTGAGATGTGTCTTACTACCCACTACACAAATATCCTGGACATCGTAATTCTAGGGTGTATGAAAGTGCCCTTTTTTGACATGGTCACCCCCATTTGTTTGCCTGGTATTTGATGTGATTTCGACTAGAAGTCCACTGGTTTCCTGCTAACCAGGCCCCCAGTTCCTAGATCTCTTTCTCAAAACTGTACAATTTTTCCCCCAATTAGAAATACCTTTAGTGCCCTCTGAGAGTCCCTAGTACATGGTACCCATGGTACCTAGGGCCTGAGGTACTAAAGAGGTTCCCTTAAGCGGGCAGCAGCACACATTGTGCAACCCTAAGGGCCCCCTCACCAAGCTCATGCAAACTGCCATTGCAGCCAACGTGTCTTGGTGCTAACAAAAGTAAAAACAAGACACAGCCCGTGTGCCATGCCTGCCGACACTGCATGCAGTATAAGTAAGTCACTCTTACCGCAGGCCTTACCGCCCGAAGGCAGTTGCACTATACTACATGTGAGGGAATATCTGCACGAGCGGTTAACTGCCCCTGTGCCGCTCAGTTCCATTACTGCCAGTACAAGTGATCAGGGAGGCCATTTTAAAAGCATGTGCTGGACACTGGTGGAAACGGGTACATGATGGCTTCACTGAAAATTGGGATGTTGGGTATCAAACATCTTGCATTACTAAACTCCAACTGATGCCAGTGTCGGATTTAGAGATACATGCACACAGAGGGCACCTTATAGGTGAACCCTGAAAAACTACCAGCCACTGCTGTGCTGACTGACTGGTTTTTGCCAGCCTGCCACTAGAGACGAGGTTCTGACCCCAAGGGTGAGGGCCTTTGCTCTCCAGGGGCCATAAACCAAGCCTGCTCGGGCAGAGGGTAAGGTACATCTCCTCCCACAGGAGGACCTTCAGATTAGCATTCCAAGGCAGGGGAGCTTCAAAGGGTCTACCGCCTTGGGTATACAGATCTAGTTTCTCTCCCCGGAGAAAAAGCCAACCCCCTTTATCCAGAGCCATTTGGCACCTGGACTAGTGGGAAAATTAGCTAGTCCGATTGACGTGTCCACCCTCAGGCTAGTGCCACCACTAAGGTGGGCTACTTGAAGTGGAGGCGACTTTGCAAAGTTAGCCATCTTGGAGATGGCAAATTCAGGAATTCTGGGACAGGGTTGTGACCACCTCCGCCAGGAAGTGGTCATAAATAGGGCGTGGTGACCCCAAGGGTAGGTAGTCCATTGGCTACTAACTTACACTCCCCTAACGTCTCTGAATTCAGTATTTAGGAGAGCCCCTGGCACCAGAGAATCAGATTCCTGCCGACCTACGAAGAAGAAGGACATTGAAGAGCTGCAAAAGCACAGACTGTGGAAGAAGCAACTGACCCAGCACCAGCTCCATTGGCCTATCTGCCTTTCCTGTTGAAGTGCGCAAAAAGTCTTCTCGTCCTGCAGCTGCTGTGCCTCCAAAGCCTGGGAGGCCTCCCTGCCTTAAACAAAGAACCAGGGACTCCTGTGGCGCAGCAGGGCTGCTTACCTGCATCCTGCAGGCACCCCAAAGAAGACTGTGAGACTCTGGACCCGCAAAAAACAAACGCTGCAGAGCACCACTGCACCCGCACTTCCTAGCCTGAGCTGAAGTGGGCCAATGGTGTCAGCATGGTCCCCAAGCCCTCAAGAGACAGAGTCTTCTTTGGTTTTGCACCTCGTGAACTCTCCAATGTCGCCTGCAGCCTTTGTTCGCAGGCCCCCTCTACCGCGACTGCTCCTTGTAAGAAAAACCTGATGCCTAAAGACACTTCTGCATCTGTCACCCCTGGGCCATGGAGAAGAGGACCAAAGGTGTCCCTATGTACCCAAACATCATGAGGCCTGAGCCCCTTGTTGGTTCAGCACGCTGGTCCCCCAGTTGGATCCAGCAGCCTCTTTTCCGATGGACTGATCTCCATACACTTGAATGGAGCACCCCACGCTGTAAGGCACCTCTGCACCTGGCCGCCCCAGTGCTGCCTTGGACCTTGCCCCATTCTCACCTTAAGTCCAGAAGATTGGTCCCGTGAGTCGTTGAGTGCCCAAATGCAATACATATTTTTTCTCCATAGGTTAACATTACCACAAAGTCCTTCAAGTACATTTTAAAGTATCAAATCACCCGAGGCTGAAAAACACACCTCTGCAGCCGGACGCTCCAGTGCCTCCCGAGGTGACCTGTTGGTGGTGTCTTGGACCTTGCCAATACTCGCCTTAAGTCCCGGGGAAGGTCTCGTAAGTCATTAAGTGACCATATGCAGTGTATGTTTTTCTTCCTAGGTTAACATTGCCGCGAAGAGCGTCAATTACGATTTAAAGTATCAAAAATCTGCTGTCTTCACACCTGCTATTTAAAAAGTACATTCCTGATTTTGATGATCTTGCTGCCTAAAGTTATATAAAGATAAGTGTTATTTTTATGAATTGGTGTGGATCTCCTTATTGAGTCGTGTGTATCATTTATTGGCTGTGTGTGTGCAATAGACGTTTAACACTCCTCTCTGATAAGCCTAAGGCTGCTCGACCACACTACCTCCTAAAAGAGCACCTTGGGATTGCTAGAGCAAGCCCCTGCCCACTAGTAGGGGAATACCTGGACTCTTTGCAAGATATACCTCTTTTTGGTTTACCATATAAAGAGCCAGCTTCCTACATAGGGTTGTGGTATACCAACCTCATGCAAGCGAATCAAGGTTGCCATCAGACACAAATACTCCTGCTCTCTCCTGGCACCGCTCCGTTTTGGCTTTTCTAGCAGCTGCCTTCCACCTCATGTATATATATGCAACAGACAGCAGTGCATTCATTGAGGAAATCACAGACCTAATCACCTCTGAATTCATCCAGCTCTTTCTTTCTCTATGACTTTAACATTTCAGGAGATACCTCCATCAAAACATTTATTGATGCACTTTTCAACCTCCGACACATTGTGAAAATCAAGTTTTGGGTAACTAAGCCCACCAATCACAAGAAAATTGATTAAACCTGGTTTTCACTTCCATGTGGTTCATTAAATGCCATCCAACAAGACCATTGGATTTTTCTGAATATGGTGTCATCACATTCAGAATCCACAAGACATTAAGCACCCACCTTGAATGACAGAAATCCACCAAAAGTCATAGCTGCTCTTTCTAGAGCATCCCAACTTGTACTCTCAGGCAAACCCTCATCAAATGCAGAACCTGTATTGACTCTATCCGTGAACCTTATAAAGACTCTTTAAAGGTCATTATTGACACTTACGTTCCTCTTAAGATGAGGCCCATGAAAGCAAAACTTTCTGCATTTTAGTACAGCAACAACACCACAACCAACACTCAACACCAAGACACACTCAGCTGAAATCTGGGGCAAAATCCTCACCACCAAAGCCAGAGTCACGATAAGCCAACCATTGCAGATCCATTCATTAGCAGCAAAGACGTTGGGCATGATTCACAAGGGTAAACTTACACTTTTGTGTAAGTTTACGTTTGTTTTGGAATTCACAAACTCCGATGTAATAGTAAATTTACAACTGCTGAAGCTCCACTCATTGGCATAACGAAACCTGCGGGGGGCCCTCTGCAAAGCACTTGGATGGGGCCCCACCCCCGAACAAGTCAGAAACTCTCAGGCGAGGGGCTCCCATCCATGCACAGTGCCGGTCGATCCCCCTAGAGCTTCGGGCACCCCCACACCACGGGGCTGCGGGGGCTAATGTCATGCCAGTGGCTCCGCTATGGCGGCGGAGAACTCCGCACATAAAAAGATAGGCATGTCTTATCTCTTTATGTGCACAGAGAGAGCAGCAGCAACGCACTATATTCTACTGGGATTTTTGGTGCCATGCATTGCACAGGTAATCATGTTAGCTAAGATGGCGAGATGGGCATCATACATGCCAACCCTCCCGATTCAGGCGGGATTCTATCGATTTCAAAACTAGTCTCCCGCCGCCCGATTCCTGCATTCAAAAACCCGATTCCTCGGAGGGATTCAGCCGGAGTGGTCTATTGAGACTTCTAGGGGCAGATTTACAAGCCCCGTACGCCACTTCTGTGACGCAACGGCGGCGTAAAGCCCGCGCCATGCTGCGGGGTATTTACAACGTGACGCATCTAGGGAGATGCGTCACGTTGTAAAGCCCTGCGCCACATGAAACCTGCATCAGGTTTCATGTGGGCGTTCCGGAGCAGGGGGGGCGTTCCGGCGCAGGAACGCCTCGCAAAAGTGGCTGAGTGAAATCTACAAGATTTCACTCAGTCTTGTAGATTTCACTCAGTCACTTTTCCGACCCCGCTGCGTCTAAACCTTGCGCTTGCTTGAAGCAGGCGTAAGGTGTGACGCACCATGTGCAAGATAGGCCGGGTTGGCACAGTGCTGGAGTTGCGTCGCGCCCGCGACACAACTCCAGCACTGCGCCAACGTTACGACGGCAGATGCGACACGCATCTGCATTTCCTTGCGCCATGATGCGACGCATTGTAAATGCGGCGCATCCGTGGTGGCGCAAGGATTGTGATGCGTGTCGCAAGTTTCCTGGCGCATCCCTGCTGATTTGCAGGGATGCGCCAGGAATTGTAAATCTGCCCCTCTCTGCCTGCCATATAGCGCTTTCTCCATGCTTCTGTCAGGGAAGGGGGAAAAAGTCTGCCCTACTAATATCTGATCCTGCAGCAGCACACTTTCAAGTCCCATACATGACAATCGACCCGATTCAGGCTTCAATAGAAGTCAATGGGAGAAAAACAATCTCCCGATTATTTTTCTAAATTCTTCCACTTTCCTCCTCTAAAATGTTGGCATGAATGGGGCAAAGCTTCAGTGTGTGCCAAGACTGCAGATAACCTTCCAGGGCAAGGCAATAGTAATGTGAAGTAAACAACGCCTGCAGAATCTTAACAAAAACTTGTTTCTGTTCATCCGGTAAGACAGGATGTGCTAACACCTGCTTTCAACACACCGGAAAGATTTTAGAGCTCCAACCTCGTAGCTGGTTTCCAGTACACACGTGTACATCATTAATAAACCATGATATAAAATTTCAGCGGCGAAAAGCTCAGGTATAAACAGTAGAAAGAATGTCAATATTGTCATGGTAAAAGTACGAAGCTTCTACCACCCATCTTTGGCAGCAGAACATGTGAAAATGTTCAGTAACTTTTTTGACACTTAAAGAAAATATAGTGGCATTTGTGGCCCTTGTGTTAAATATGTAAGAGGCAAAGATATATGTGCATAATATATTGTTAGTGAAGGGGAGGAGGGCAGTGCTTAATTTGTAAAAAAAAATAAAAGCACATATGTGCCAGGGCAATAGTCAGAAGGCCACTGCAGCTTGCACCACACATTGCCCCTGCCATGCTGCCAATGATAGTAATAACACAACCACTAACCAACACACTCCTGCAAGTGTGACAATGTTGGCTATTTCAGGCCCCCAAAGCTATAAGAATGACTTGGGCAGCAGGTAATAGTCATTTTTAATGTATATTGAATTAATAATTAACTGTTGTAGTAATCTCTAAATTTGCCAGACAGTGCCTCCTTGTGGTAGAGTGTCACAAGCGCCGGTGTTGACAAGTAAGTGCCTGTGCCGAGCACCGTGAACCACGGCTCAAATTAAGCATTGGAGGAGGGGCTAGGAAGATTATTGGCTCGAACTCTTCACCTACCTGGTTGCAGATCCAATGGTGTCACAAAGCCATTGGAGAGGGGAGACATCTTGAAGCAGAGTTCCCTGGCTCCTCTTGGCTTCAATATGGGGTGTCTATTCTTCTTTCACTGCTATGTGTCTTTAGGCGCTGCTACACCATTGAAAGTTAATGCAAGAGTTATAGCATATTTTATATTTATATGAATGTTTGATTAAATAATTATCTCCACTCACTGTTTCCATGTACTAAATCTTTGCCAACGTGTGAAGAAAGTGTGGATGAACATAATTAGAAAGAACTTTCACCACTGATAGAGTTTGCTTATACTCACGCTGCGTGTGCAGCGCTATTACAAGCAGCTATTTGGGTTTCACCCATTTGTTGTTAAGAATCTTCTCGTTGACGTCATCTTCCGTTGAATGTCTCCCACTGTCTCGTTCTAGTTGAAGGTGACATGGTTAGAAGCTACCGCAAATAAAGATGGCATTTTATTTATATATATAGTTAAATTTGTGTATGGCACGCAGTAGACTAAACCACACCGGAGGCATTATAAGAAAAGGTGGCCACAAAAATAAATAATTAGCAGAAAAGCCAATTTTTAAGGCTCCATAAAACGCAGTAAGGACACCCCTGACAAACAGACACTGGTCTCTCCGGCTCTCTCTCTAATTTGGTCAACACCTTGTTGAAAGTGAAGCTCAGTGTCTCTCAAGCAGCCTCTGATAGATTCTATCTTCTAGTCTCCTGGTATTATTTTCTTACATTTCCATACGGGACACCTGCTACGTGTGTACGTGCAATGTTTTCCCCACCTGCGAAATTTTGTGGAGTTCCCACTTTGCACTTAGTGTAGATTCGTGCAATAAACCACACTCCAGACCGTGTAAGCGTAAAAGGCCATTTATTAGGACAAGGTTGCACATATTAAATCAACTCAATACTGTTAAACTTAATTCAAATCAACATTTAAACAACAACTGTTACTCTCTCAGTCTCCCAGCGCCATTCGCAACTCACCATCTCATCCTCACCCTTCTCCATTTCTTACTCTGACCTTGTTCCATATAACCCCAAACTCTCCTTCAACCATCCTCCAATCATCCAATCATCCCTCCTTGAAGCTCCTTCCATTGCTCATTGCATCCCGCACCCCACCATCAGTCACCTGTGCACTCCCCCCCCCCTTGAGGGATGGATCTACCCGTCTGTGACTCACCACCCCTGCAAAGTACCGCCTACACCCACAACCTGTCCTAAACTGGCACAATATAACCGTCCTTAACCCTTGACCTCACTCCTGTTACTTGTAGGTTGGGTGGGTGGACTAACTTTTCTGCATACAAAAACCCCTCCCCAGTGGTGTTCGGTGTCAGGAAGAGGCAGGGTGCGCCTCTCCTGACACCTTTATACCCTAGCCTAAATCCTCCCCTCGCTAAACCTATCCCCTGCCTTGTCCTCTGGCCCTTACACGAAGCACCCCGGGGGAAGACTGGTCAGCGACCTTCACTTCCTCCGGGGGCCAACATCATGCAATAAACCACACTCCAGTCCGTGTAAGCGTAAAGAGCCATTTATTAGGACAAGGTTGCACATATTAAATCAACTCGACACTGTTAAACTTAATTCAAATCAACATTTCAACAACAACCGTTACTATCTCATTCTCCCCACGCCATTCGCAACTCACCATCTCATCCTCACCCTTCTCCATTTCTCACTCTGACCTTGTTCCATATAACCCCAAACTCTCCTTCAACCATCCTCCAATAATCCAATCATCCCTCTTTGAAGCTCCTTCCATTGATCATTGAATCCCGCACCCTGCCATCCATCACCTGTGCACTCTCCCCCCCCTCGAGGGGTGGATCTGCCCGTCTGTGACTCACCACCCCTCCAAAGTACCGCCAACCAGGCTACCCCTGTAGGGCAGTTGCCTGCCCCCGCCCTCCATGGCGGTCCACGTACTTCGCTGCCCAGTGCACAAATGAGTGGCCCACGATCCAGGTAACCGTCTTGGTTCCTGGTCCTCTTACACATCCTGTGGTAGAAATGAAACTATTAGATCAGGTTCAGCTTCCCTTGCGACCCCCGTTCCAGTCAAAAAAGCCCAGCTCTTCCTATTTGCGCACATAGCGCTCGCAGCACCGCAACCTCCACCTCCCAATGTGCCGGATTCTACCCCAAGACCACCCCAAACGCGCTGCCGCCGTTGCTGCCCCTATTCTAAAGGAATGTGTGCCAAAACTCGCTGGGTTCAGACCCAGCTTCCCCAGTGCCATTCTTAAAACTACCAGCAACTGATAAGATGTCACCTTACTACCTGTGGCATGACAGAAAACCCCGGCTGCACACCTACCCGACAATGCGAGGAAATGGTGCCAAGTTTGGACCGGGCAACCCTCGCTACAACCGTTCTCTGCCAACCATATCCAACGGTCTTTCCCTGACTGATCTGTCTTGGATCTCCTCAACCATATCCCCAGTCACCGATGATCCACCCACACTTCTTCGTACTGGACCCCTGGCTGGCGCGCTGTCCCTACCAACTCTGAGACCCTAAATGCTCCAAAAATATCCACACCATACACAATCTAAACAATGCGTCCTCAAACTGGTCAGAACAACACAATGGTAACACACCCAACAACTCTTGTAACAACACAAACGTAACCGCCTCTTGCGGCGTCACCTTAACCCCCCGCGGTCCCTGCCCCAACCCTTCAATATTTTGCCCAATATCTCATCCTTGGCAGGGTCAAAACCCAAGTACAGTTTGCCATAGAACGCTATACCGGCCAGTTTGTGACAAGCCTTTGTCAATGCATCCAAGAACAAAACGCAAAACTCCCTGTTCAGCAACTCTCCAGTCTAGACGCAGCGCCTCCACAGACATTTCCATGAACTCCCCAAACTCGCTCCATGCCAGCCGGTAACTCTTCCTAGTCGATTCAGCCAGAGATTTTTCAACCAAACCAATCACTCTCATTCCCCAATGCCCAGATGTCCTCCGGCAGCTCTGTCTTGCATTCTTCTGCTCCTGGCGCCAGGCTCCGGAACCGGTGCCACTGCGAATGAGATAATGCATCAGCGATATCATTGCTGGCTCCTGGCACATGTCTGGCCCTAAAGACCACATTGAGACGCAGACACGTAAGCATAAATCTTCGCAACAATTGCAGCACCCTCAGGTGTCTCGCTCTCTGCCTGTTCACTAGCTCCACCACTGTCATGTTGTCTACATGAAACAACACCGACCTGTTCTGCAGGTCTGATTCCCATACTGCCAATGCCACCCGAAGTGGGAAAAACTCCAGGAAGGCAAATGCCCTTGTTTCAGCCAATGCTCCGACCACGTTTCCGCGCACCATCACCCATCCCGAAACAGACCGAAACCCTTAGCCCCTGCTGCATCAGAGCAAATCTGAACTTGCCAGACTGTGTTTTCCTCCAGAAATTCCAAGGGTACCCCATTGAAATCTGCCAGAAATGTCTGCCAAACCCCCAAGTCTGCCCTGACTCCCATTGAAATTCGCACCTTGTGGTGTGGCAGCACCGCTCCAGACATGGCCATGCCGAGCCGCCTACAAAACGTCCTCCCTGCTCTGACCACTCTGCAAGCGAAGTTCAAAAACCCCAAAAGCTTCTGTACTGTCCTGCACTGTTCCCCCATCACTTGGAGCAGAAAGCACTGTATTTCTTCCACTTTCGCCTTGGGTAAGCAAGCTATCCTGCGCACTGAGTCCAATTCAATGCCCAAGAAAGTCAGCACATAGCTGGGCCCAGCTGTTTACTCCGGTGCCAAGGGCACCCCAAAGTATTGCATCAAATCTTCAAACTGTCTCAGCGCCCGCCCGCAATCCCCAGACTTTTGGTCCCCACAAACAAGAAGTCATCCAGGTAGTGCCACACTCCCCGGTGACCCGAAAATCTGGTGAAAACCCATTGCAGAAAGGGTCTGAACAACTCGAATAAGGCACATGAGATGGCGCACCCCATAGGCAGGACTTTGTCAACATAGCTGGCACCCCCAAACTGCATCCCGAGTAGCGAGAAATCCACCGGGTGAATGGGCAGCAGACGGAAAGCCGACTTGACATCTCACTTCGTCATTTCCGCTTCCCGCCCGTAGCCCCGCACCAGGCGGATGGCATCATCCACTGAGGCGTACAACACCCTTGAGTCTTCCTCCGCAATGAAGTCATTTACCGAGCCACCTTCCGGCCTAGATAGGTGATGGATCATTCTGTATTCCCCTAGCTCTTTCTTTGGCACCACCCCCATGGGAGAGATGATTAAATCAGGCAAAGGCCATTCAAGGAATGGTCCCGCCGTCCTCCCCTCGGCTACCTCTGTCTCTAACTTGGCTTCTACTACTTGAGGGAACTGTTTTGCCGACTTCAAGCTATGCGCCCATCTGCGCCCCCTCGGACCTTGGTACCCAATCCTGAAACCCTCTGTAAATCCCCACTGTATCCGCAATGCAGCTTCCTTTTCTGGGTAAATCGAGAGCCACGGTTCCATGGCCTCGATTCTAACTGGGGTAGGAGCCCTTTGGTCCAGACTTCCCCTCCCCTTGAAATCCCTCCACTGTTCTGCTGGGGTTGCCAGTGTGAAACATTGTGTAATGGGTTGGCGCCCCCCGCATTTGGAGCACTCAGGTTTGAATTTGCAGGGGTGTCTGGAGCAATAGCCCTTATTAAAATTCCCGCCGGCACCCGTAGTGGGTCCAGTTGGTTTCTCCTGGTATCCTATCCCGGTTGCTCCTTGGTGTCCAGAAACGCCCGCCCCCTGTGGGGTGGGGTGGGGTGGGGTGGGGTGGGGCGGGGCTGAAAGGTCCGGTAGCTCACCGGCAGTCCACTGGCCATATGCGTGGCTGCCGAGGATTGCGTGGACGACATCCACTGCATCCAGAGCTCCGAGTCCACCTCCACCCATGACTTGTCCGGGTTAATGCTCACCTTGGCCCTAAACTCCTCATCATAGCTAACCAGGCAAACCCCCCCGAAATGCATCTGCGCCTTGCGGATGATGTCCATGTACTTAAGTAAAGCTATCGCCCTACCTAAATGCTTTTTGCAGTATAAACTTGCATAAATCAGGAAAGCTGACGTCCAATTTTCCATATTAATGGGCACTCTTGGACGTCTCGTCAGCTCCCACTCCTCCTCTTTGGATCCCTCCTTGGCCTGTATGTCCCTGTGCAACAGCTTGAAGACATTAACATACTTGTGTCTCCATATCCTACTTTTCGTCTTTTCTGACAGGTGGGACCCCAAAGGCATTGCCAGCCCCATGTATGGCAGTTTCTTGTTATACTTGTCCTCAGACTTGTCTTCCTTGCCCTCTGCCCCCTCTGTGCTGTCCGTCTGGACACCTGCCCCCATCATTTTCTTGGACACGTCCCCAGATTTGTGCTCTGGCAGCGCCGCCCCTGCCCGCACCTGCTTCCGCTCAACCACCACCCCATCACCTACGCCCACTGACCTACTGGTGGTCTTCTTCACCCCCAAATCCCCCAAGTCATTCTTACCTGGCAGCACTCTGTCTCCAACCGCCTTGTCTTTTTGTCGTGATCCACCGCTGCGCGACCCTTCACGCCTGGTCGTCCTTGGCCGTGCCCTGCAAGACACCAACTCCACCGGTTGGCCTCCCCTCTCTTTCCACATCATCGTCCTCATCCCGCAGCTCTCCTTCCTCCACTCGTCACTCTCATCCTCATAATCCAACACCAGCTCTGATTCCTCACCCAGCTCTGCACACGCTTTCTCCTTCCTCACATTCATCCGCTCCGACTTCGTGGGGCCTTCGTTGGCCATATGTCCTAGTGCGCGAGCCCTCGCCGAAGGGCAGGCTGCTGCGGACCCCCCTGGTGCTTCGGGCCAGCCTCTAGAGGCCGTCTTGCGCCCCGCCGGTGTCACCATCTTTCTACCGGCCACTCCTGCCGGTCTTGCCTCCCTGCCCCCCAGGCTGCTCCAACCTGGGGGGGTCCCGAACAGCACTGGGTCCTGCAGCCGTCTTTGCTGTCCCTGCACTACCTCTAGTGTCTGTCCCTTCCGGGACCCACACCGATTGGCCCCCTAGCCGGTCCTCCGCATGCCCCAGCCCCCCTGCCCTGAGATCCTGTGCCCCCGGGGAAAAAAAACCCAGACCGTGGACACCCTCCCGTGCCTTATCCTCACCCAGGAGCCCCCTCCCCAGGGCGGCCTGCTGCTGCCCGGAATAGGAAGGGCCACCCGGTCCCCACCCGGCGCCCTCACAAAGGAGGGCCCATCTTTCCTCGAGCTGCACCACTAGCCTCTGCTCCCTAATTTTTCTTCTAGGTCCACCCCAGGCCCTGCTTTCCCCAACCGATCCTGGGCCCCTCCCCCACCTGGCCCCCGTGCCTGCACCCCCTTTTTCATTCTGGGATCCCCTGGGCAAGGAGTGGGCCCACTCCCTGCCAAAACCCCGGCCCTGGGCCCTGCCTTAGCCCACGTCACGTTTTTTCTGGCAGGCCCCGGTCCCTCACTCGCCGCCCCTCCCTTCAGTGCGTGGCTCAGCTGGGGCACAGACAGGTCCAAAGGGCCGTCCTCCTCCATGTGCGCTGCCCCCTCTCCTGCATTCGCATCTAATGCGACATCGGGGCTGGTTGCATGCGAGGCCTGCTCCGCCTGTGCAGGCCCCGCCCCCTGACACACCGCGGGCCGCGTAGGCGACTGGAGCCATGCCGGGAGGCTTCTCCTCCGGCACCCGTGCTTTGCTCCTGCGGGCTCCTTCTTAAAGCCCCGCCCCGACCTGCAGAGGACTCATCCTCCGACGGCAGCTCGTCCTGGCAAGCCGCCACAACCGCCGCAATCCTGCTTGACGCGGCTCGCGCCGAGCGGCACATCTCGACCCAAGCCTAGTCGAGGACGCCCGGCTGCAAGAGGTCTGCCCTGCCCACCTCGCCCAACGTAATTAAAGTGGCCCTCACTGCCTCAGAATCCGGCCCAGTCGCCATCTGGCAGGTAGGCCTCATAACCCTTCTTCCTATTGAAAACTTTATTGAAAGCACCCCCGGCCCTCCCCACTGATTTGCTCCTGCAGTGCCTCCCACAGGGAAACACCTCTGCTGCGCTGGCACCAACCTCTGAAAGTTCCACTAACTTTTCTGCACACAAAAACCCCTCCCCAGCGGTGTTCAGTGTCAGCAAGAGGCAGGGTCCTCCTCTTCTAACACCTTTATACCCTAGCCTAAACCCTCCCCTTCCCCTCGCTAAACCTATCCCCTGCCTTGTCCTCTGGCCCTTGCACGAAGCACCCAGGGGGAAGACTAGTCTGCGACCTTCACTTCCCCCGGTGGCCAACATTAGAAGTTTCCAGATTTTTCCTCAGCTTTCCAGCATTTTTTTAGGAACATAGGGAGTTCCTTTTAACATTATTGGAGCACAGCCAAGGCAAACAGAGCTAGGGGTGGCCATATTTTAAATACTCTAGCTTAGCTGGACGAAATTGTTAAATTTCGGACTGTCTGAAGTTTGCCGAACTTTTTTAGCCTGACTTCGCGACATATTATATTGACAAAGTGTTGGCAAAGTCAATAGGGTTCTGTCTTGAAACCTCATGGCTTTGCCAGTGCTTTTTTTCTTATTAAATGGTTTGCTATTCCTCCATATGTAATGACATTCCAGCAAAATGCGTAATTTGTCTTTGCTGACATCAGCAGGGAGCTTTGCCAGGGACACTCCAGTCAAGTTTCATGTCAGGACTTACCATCCAGGTCACACTGAAGGTTTTTTTGGGGGGGAATTTTATATAGCGCGAACTAGACCCGAAGGTATCAGAGCGCTTTACATGAGTACCAGTTGCATTACAATAGGACACATTCCTTTTGGTAGGCACGGGGAGATTAAGTGATTTTTGCCCAGAATCACAGGATGTTGAGCGTTCCTGCAGAGACTCGAATCCGGTTCCCCAGTTTCAAGGTCGACGCTCTAGCCTTCAGCCCACACCCTCTCCCTCGTACCATTTATGCAGAGTGACGTTTTGTCCAGAAGTACCAAAACTCAATCACACCTATGAGGCCTGCCATTCCCACCTGGGGAGCATGTTTCAACTAACAGTGCACCGAGAACATCTGTCTCTAGTAAGGAAAGACATCCCTGGTTCTTGCCACAATTAGCCGTCACTCAACCATGGAAGGCTACCAGCACCCGCAATGATTCGAACCACACCCCAAACAGAAAGCATAAAACCAAGCAGCATATTTATATTGAGGGGCACGAAGGGTTAAGCCAAGCACACTAAATATTTTTTGGCAGCTTTTTTTAGCTTTATATATAGTGTGAATCTGGCCATGGGCATTAGAGCAGTGTAAAGCCTTATTCCAGATCCTTAAGTCTTTCATGAACCCCAAAGCGTGTGATCTGGAAGAACCTCCATCTCAAGCTCTATGCGATACTATAGCGGAATATTTTGAGCAGAAAATGTATCTTATTTAAAATAAGATCATTACAGCTGGTAACACGAAGTCAGTCATGACTTATGACCACCTCACCTGCAAGAGGGGGAAGCCATTGATGAGCTTTCCCCCCTTGACTTGTGAAGAAGTAGAAACCTTATTACATACTGTAAAATCAGGTTCCCCACTCGATGTTATACCGGCCAAAATCTCCGCGGGTCTCGCTAAACAACTGTCTGCTCCTATTTGCTCCCTCCTGAATGCGTCGCTAAAGGAAGGTCACTTACCACCAGAATGGAAGATAGCACAGGTGATCCCATTCCGCAAAAACACCAAGGCCTCTATGAAAGATCTTTCGAATTTGCGACCAGTATCCCTCTTACCGCTCTTGAGCAAAATCTTGGAAAAGCACATTAATAAACATCTGTCAGCTCATGTCGAAACGTCAGGTAACCTGGATGTGTCGCAATCAGGCTTTAGGCCTAAACATAGCACGGAGACAGCCCTAGTGGCTGTCACGGACAACATTAGGCTAGCACTAGATAGAGGGCAATCTACTCTACTGGTGTTGTTAGATCTCTCGGCGGCATTCGACACAGTCGATCACCAGATTTTGCTCAGGAGACTAGAGGAATCTGGGATAAAGGGAGAGGCCTTGCGGTGGATGACTGGCTTCATTTCTGATCGCTCCCAGACAGTCAACCTGGGACCGTATAGGTCTAAGACCAAGAAGTTGACCAAGGGAGTACCTCAGGGCTCTTGTTTAAGCCCTAACCTATTTAATATCTATGTTGCTCCCTTGGCCGATCTCCTGAGGACATATGGGTTCATGCCAATATCATATGCGGATGACACCCAGCTTACCTTCTCTTTTGACAAATCCTCCACGACGGCCCAGACCACCTTCTCTTCCAGCATGCTAGCAATATCTCAGTGGATGTGTAACAACTTTCTACAATTAAATGCCGGGAAGACAGAGATTATGCTCTTCGGAGAGGCCGCATTGTTGTGGACACCAGAGTGGTGGCCAGGGGAGCTGGGTGTCTCTCCCGACCCAAAGACATCAGTAAAAAATCTAGGGGTTCGCATTGAGCAGAGCCTGAACATGAAGGAGCAGGTGGCCCATACGGTGAGCTCATGTTTTCATGTGTTGAGTCTGTTGAGAAGAGCATTTCCTTTCCTCCCAGACTATACACGGAAGACTCTCATTCAGACGCTAGTTTTGAGTCGACTCGACTACTGTAATGCTCTACTGGTCTCGGCTAACGAGGCCTCGTTAGATCGCTTACAGGTAGTCCAAAATACAGCGGCACGGCTGGTATTGAACGCCCCTTACAGATCATCTTCGATTCCGCTGCTGCAGCAGCTTCATTGGCTTCCGGTGCGCAAACAAATTAAATTCAAGGTTTGCTGCATCGTTCATAAGGCGGTGTTTGGCAATGGTCCAGCATACCTTGCGGAGAAATTTTACCAATATACTCCCCTTAGAGACCTTCGATCTAGCTCCAAATCCCTCCTCAAAGTTCCCCGGATTAACAAGTCCAGGACAGGGGGGGAAAGCTTTCTCGTATCTAGCTCCCAGGCACTGGAATTTGCTCCCTATTACACTGAGGCAGTGTCCGGACCATCTTCAGTTTAGAAAGTCCTTGAAAACATTTTTGTTCTAGACGCTTCGCATAGTGCCAGTACTGCCACATCTGTCCACGAGCGCAGAGATACCCCTTCGGGGGTGATTCAGGCAGTGTATAAACTTTAATAATAATTACACATTTTTTTCTCGTTTTGGGACATTTAGTGATTTGCCCAGAATCAAAGGATGTTGAGTTAAAGCCATTATTCGGACCTGGATCCCTATGTTACTAGGTCGTCCACTAGGCCACATGAGGGCTCTAGTTTAGAAAAGCTCTGTTTTCTTACAACTATCACTAACAGCGCAGCTGCCAAGAAACACATTAAAATTAAACCTCTAGAAATTATAATGAGGCCTGTGCAATTATAGTGTTGTATAGCCTCCCCCTCCCTCTCCTACATTCAGTGGCGGGTACCATTTAAAAAATATGGTGGACGCGCGATGGCGCTAAACTCACCATATATGATGCCGTACTTATCGCCAGCATTCCACGAGCAGGAATGGAAGGACTTCCTTCCTGCTCAGTGGAACGCAAATCCAACCAATCTTGCATCTGCTCTCATCAGCGTGAGAGCAGATCCAGGATTTGTGGGAGAAGGCTAACACAGCACTCATTTTTAGGCTGGGGGCATTCTCCGGCTGGATTGCTGAGTCTACAGTGCACATGTCGGGCTGGCCGTAGGTAGCCAGCGGCCATCCCGACATGCGCACTGAAAGGGGCAGCAGTAATCCTGCAATAGCAGGATTCATCTCCTCCCCCTACCTCATGCGTGCGCTGTACACAGCGCAAGCTAGTGGCAAAATAAAATGGCATTATTACTCAATTTTTGTGTGTGTTTGCCTGCTGTGCTTGCAGCAGGCGGGGACACACTCCTCCGCTCTTGTGGAGGAGCCACCGCTGCATACATTGCTCTCTGTTATCTGATGACATTCAATGCCTTGTTTTGTCCTAAAGATGTACATTTTTAAGTTTTGTGGTTATGACACCCAAGCACCGCAAGGGCGTCTACCCTCGTGTCCACCCTCGGCAGGAACTAGCTCGATCCATCCCAAAGCCCTACATTGGTGAGGCCCACTGTCGTGCGCAATATAGATACATCCTGCAATAGGTAAATCAACACTTTCTCAGAACCAACTCAGTGGCCCTGCTGGTCAAAGAACTGAAGCGAAGACTCCCCACTTTGAGAATTGACTCCATCTGATGATCATGGACTGCCTCGATCTCCATTTGCTGACATTCCCACTTGAGCCCGAATCTCCAACTTGGGCATGCAACCAAGTACTTGTAGTAGTATCAGGGTTTCTCGTGCAGTCTGAGGCTAAAAGGCCTGCCAGCGGTAGTACTTGGAGGATGGAGAACTAGTTAACATTAGAAGGTAGGCCAACTGCGGCACTGCTGCCTGCTATGTCACTGGGCCAGAACTGAGCAGAAAGGAATCTTCATACTGTCAGAAACCCTGTAGTAGCATTGTGACAAGAAGCAGTGGCTTGGAATGCAGCACTGATCAATCACCAATGGCAGAGGGCAAATCAAGCATTCCTTGCATAACTTTGTTGTTTGTTGCGTCTTTCTCTCTCGAGGCAGTGCTAAGAGGTGAGAGAGCTCAGGCCCACTTAAACATCACTACTCAACCAGATGGTCTTTTTAGTTGCCGTACAGGTAAGAGGGAGGAAACACTCACAATGAAATTTCATTACAGTATAACCAATTTGGTTACACTGATGGAGCAAGGACTCACAAATGAGACTTGCTCGGATGCAATCTTCTTAAAGTATTAATGTATTAAGTTGTATTGTTGATACTAACCATTGCACACACAAACACAATTAGAAGGAAGCTTGCTTATGTGTCTTTACTAACAAGTAACGCTTGTCTATTCTAAAATGGCTGCTAAAGCGCGGGAACTTCATTGCGCATGTCTCAACCATATCACGTGGTGTGACGTCTTTCTTTGCTTGGTGGGAAAACTTTGCTTCTGCGCAGTGTGATTTAAAATGCCTGCTATATATTCTCACATGCTACCGCTTGCTCTTATGTTTCGTTTGAACTGTAATATTTTAACGCTATTAATGCGGGGATAAGTTTATAAGTAAATGGGAATAGAATAGACAGAGTGGGTATACAGTGAAACATTTTATTTGTGATTTTAATATTTTCTTCTCTGACTTTAATAGTTCGTAAACTTTGGGCCTGGGGTCGGTGAACTGAAAACTCGAATGACGTGGGTTCTGCACATGCTCCTTGATAGACTGCCCAGAGCGGAAAGGATGAAGTCAACCTGGACATCGTCCAAGACCGCGACCTGATGGCCTATATTGTCATAGTCACAAATGTCCTCATAAAATTGTAACATTGTACATGAAAAAGCACAAACTTTGTCATGAGACGGGTGGGAAATAAAGCCAATGTATTAAATTTGAGGGGCGGTATTTTAGAACAAAGAGCCTTATGAAATAAAGTAAAATCAATATGGTGTGAGGATCAACCCCCTGTCCCTGTCCAATCAGAAGTAGTGGTCCCATAAGTTAGCAACATTAAGGGGAGGTACATGGGCGTAGAAGGGTATAATAGATATAGAATTAGCTAATTAGTTAGCACAGACATTAGAGAGAAGCGTAGAAGAGGATGCTATGCTCGATGAGCTGATCGATTGCATACTGAACCGCTGTCCAGAGAGGTCCTGATGTGGGGGCGGCGGAATCCAATAGAAGGAAGAAACGGGAGAATCGAGGAGAAGCGAAGTACCAGAGAGGGGAACGACGCAGGTGTCGTGGTAGAGAGGTCACCGGTCCTGTCCTGATCCGGGAGGAGTCTTTGCTCTTCATCCTTCCAGGGTCCTGTCTTTCCAACTCCTTGGCCAAGGGGTTTGGTTCTCGCACTTAGGTAAATATAATGCAAACCTTAGTTGCGCTGCTGTCTCTATCTTCTCTTTTCCTAAGGGACCGTCATTAATCGATTGATCATTGTTGTGCTTCCTCCATGAGATTTGATTTAAGTACTATGTGGCTTTGTATTTTACTCTGCTAAATCTTTCGATAAACATTTTAAAACTTTTTGACTTTGTGATTATTTAGAAATTATGAATTGTATGAAATGTCACTCATTTTAAACTTCCCAATTAAGCAAAGGGTCCATCGGTAAGTCATTACTCTTCAATCAGAAGGTAATTGGTAGCAGGGATTTGATAAAGAGTACCAACTGACCCACCAGCGGAAATTGCTAGGTTAGTATGAACGTATGGGCCAAAGTGAGTATTTTGTGTATGAATGCTTGTTGCTAGTAACCCGCTGGATCAGTTTTCTGGTAAGCAGAGGACGGTTATGGTTATACTTTGTTAATTGGGTAATGAGAATTTTATTTTTAAGAACTAACATCCGCTTGTCGTTTAAAGTTTGTTTTATGTTGTCTAGAATCCCCGGGGAAAATTGAGAAGCGGTTGGCAAGTGGAAGCCATACTGCAGTGAGGTTATCTGTCAGGCAGAAATAGTACTGAAAAGTTAAGCAGGGCTATCAGTACTCGTTAGGGACATTTTTGTGTGTGAGTAATAGCAAGGAAATATGCTAGTGAAAGTTTGATGTTATATCACCTAGAAAGGGTAACATTGAAGAAGTAACAGGTATTTCTGAAGCTTGTGTGAAGAGTAGGCGGAAGTGTTTTACTCGTAGTGTATGATTAGTAAACGGAAGAGTTTTACTAAGAAGCGAGAGAATCTATCTTTTCAAGTTAGCGAAACTGACACGATAGCGAATGTTCTATGTTGTTATTAAATGTAATTAGAAAATAAGGAAAATAAAACTTTGCGTAAATTTTTGTAAAGGGAGGGTCAGCTGCCGGAGAGGAAGCTGACATCACAAACGCCGCGCTGGGATTGGTTGAAACCGCGGGCGTGAAAAGACTCTTGTAAAGTGTAGGAGAGTAGGATCTGCTTCACATGGGTACCCCCACTTTTTGCTGATGCTTCACTGTTTTTCGACATTAGTCTGGCTGGGGCCCTGCTAATCAGAACCCCAGCCTAGCTGCTTCCTCTCTAAAATGGTTTCCATGTGCCTTAGGCACATCACTGATTGGAATCTGGAGTGCCCTTATAAGTCCCTAGTATATGGTATACTATGTACCAAGGGCATAGGTACCTCAGAGGCCTACCAGGGGCTGCAGCATGTATTATGCCACCCCTGGAAGGCTATCCAAACTGACACAACAGGTCTGCTACTGCAGCCTGGGTAAGGTGGTGCATGCACCCCTTACTGTGATATAGGTTACCTATATCACTAAATACATACACACATATAAACCTATAAGTCACTCCTAAGGCAGGCCTTATCAATCCTAAAGGCAGAGTGCATGGTTCCTATGTGAGAGGGTGCCCCTGCATGAGCAGGGCCCCTCTTCAGCGTTCGGAGACAATTCTGGCGGCGGGGGTAGCATTCCACCCTTCTAGAGGGAAAGACATGTTAACTCTGGCTAGCCCGGTAACTTCTTTCTAAAGCCCTGGCATCACAAAATGGATGCTGCTGCCACAGACACGAGTTTGGCCTCCTGCTGCTGGACGAAACTCCGGCAGGGAGGCCTGGACAATAGGTTTCCTGTCCCAGGGAGGTGTGACCACCTCCCCAGACAGGATAATGTGTATTGGGGCTGGGCGGGAGCACTTTCGGGTGCTTTGAAGTCCTGCACTGGGGGCACATTTGGTGTCCCTGTGCATACCCCAGTTCAAACCGGATCAGGGGCTTGCAGCCCCTGCTTTGGCGCAAACTGGACAAAGGGAAAGGGGTGTAGCCACCCCTCTGCCCTGACCCACCCATAGGTGGGGCCACAGAGTAGTCCAACCCCTATACTTAGTATAAGTATAGGAACCCAGTCCTTAGGACTTTAGATTATCCCTGGACGAAACTCTGAAACTGAATCCTGGACCTTCGACGCTCTACTCACGATTAGAGGACAGAAGAATCTCCCCTGCTTGGCAGGCACCAAAGAAGCATCTGTCCGGTTCGCATTTCTGAAGCTCCCGTCGGACGCCGAAGTCATCGCATCACCAGAGGTGGATTCTCAGACTTCCCCGAGGCTACCCTGAGTCCCCAGCAAAGCTGAGGCCCGTAGCTATCGTGGGTGACGTGAGACCGTGACCCCTGGACACCGAGCACACTTGCAAGTGCATCCTCTTCTGGGTCTCCCACGAAGTCGTGCTTTGGGCTCCGAGTAGCCCTAGCCTCCAGCACCAACTGCACCGAAGATCACTGGCCTCCACTCCACGAGTGTCCTGTGAGCCAGATCCACGTGCGACGTCTCGAGGCTCCTTTGCGGTCGCTAGCCCGTTGGCTAGTAGCCCTTAACGAAGGCCAATCTTTTTCTCACTTGGCATCCTGGTTGCTCCAGGCCTGCCCTCACTTACCCTCGCTGGGTGAGTTCCCCAGACCTTGCTGGTCTGCACCATCGACGATCTTCCTCTGCATCGAGACTTGCCGTTGCCAAGGCTTGTTGGGTCCAATCCGGTCGCCGACACCTCAGCACTCGACAGACATTGTGTACCAGCCCGAATCCTGCTCCTGGTCGCCGACAACGCCTCCTGGACCTCGGGGCTGAAGAGTCAAGACGACCGTCAACGCACCTGAAGCAATCGACATCGGTGGGCATCTGTCCATCGCCTTCCTGGTCACTGGCTAGTGACCCAGACTCTGTCCCCTCTGCTTTCAGGTTCTTCAGATCTCCGATCCACTCTTGGATCCACCCGGACACTTTCCACTTGGTCGCCAGCAGCACTTTGCAGCAGATCGCCATTCAAATCGGCAGACGAAACCCGACCCCGAAAGGCACCTATGCACCCGGCTTCCCTGGGTGAGGTAACACGAGTACTCCGGTGCTCCCGTGGGTAGAGACTCTTCAAAGTACTAGATCTCAAAGGGTTTGCTCCAAGTCCTCCTTTAAGTGTCCCTTTTCTTTAATTTCCCGATCACGACTTTCTCCATAGAAGTCAACGGCGTATCGCGGTTGTGTATTTACACTGCACGCGTCCCCGTGGGTCCCCTGTGTCACTACCTTGGGTGGTTCCTTGTGGTCCAAGCACTTCTAGAGGCTCTAGGCCTAGTGTCTAGTTCAGTCGTGGTTCTTATACCACTTTATTGGTATATGGTTTGGTACGCCCCTAGGGCCCAAAGGTGTATTTGTGCTATTACTGTGTTTAAATAACTTCTAACTTATGTACTTGAACTCTAGCCTCATAAAGAGACTAGAGGGGTGTGTTTAGCAATAAATACATATATTTTGAATATATACCTGGTGTGGTGCTCTTTCATTTGATCACTCAAGAGATTATAGACTGGTAAAACAAGCTGCTTTACATTCCTTCAAGACTTAGCCTGAAGGCTGCTCTCCATAGCTACCACTAGGATAGCTTTCAATAAGGTTGTCTTTAACCTATCTCCAATAAGGGGTTGTTTGGACTGGTGCAAGGTGCCCACTATAATTAGTGGACAGCATATACCAGGCCAACTTCTCACATTGGTGTGCAGCGTGTGGGATTCCAGCTTGCTATTGTTTTACCAGATAATCTCAATTGAATTGATCAACTGAAAACCACTAAAGGTACCTCAGGTACATTTAATTTAAGCTTAGAATACAGTAAGTTCTACTGAACTTAGAGTTGTGTGTTAAGGGATAGCACACCCTTTCTACAACTCAAGAGAGTTTAGTAGGCCACACTAGAGTAGGAAGTGCATATTCCACACCACACTAGTAATGTCTTTAAGGGTAGGATCTAAAGAATCCTTGCAGGAAGCCACTGAGCTTCCACCCTCCAAGTATGATACACTCCCATTCTTGGAATTGAGAGCATTATGTAACTTGAGGAAATTAAGGACAGGCCAAAGTCCCACCACCCAACACCTTAAAAAGTTGTTGGTGGCTTATGCCCTTAGTAAGCCCTTGGGGACTGAAGGGGTAGGAGCAGAGGGTGGGGCAGGAGAGGAGGATGGGGCCAGGGGTAGAAATACCCCCAGCCCCCCCTCTGAAACTGGCCAGGAGAGTGACAATGACCCTGACCTGGATAACCCAATCCCTCCTGTGGAAGATGAAGAGGATGATCACGATGATGCCCTCTTTGTCCCCCCAGGAAGGATTATGAGTGTGCCCAGGAAGTCTAGATCTCCTTCTCAGGAGTCTAACCACTCTGGCACCTCAATAGGGAGCTCTGTCTCATCTCATAGGAGGGAACCCTCTCATGAGAGAAGAAAGAGGCTGATTCAATATGAGGAAGCTCAGCTTGAACTCAGAAGGAAGCAAGTAGCCTTAGACAGGGAGTCCCTAGATCTCTTTAGAGAGAAAAGAAAGTTGGGACTAGAGTCCCATGGTGGCAGCCATGTCCCTAGAGATAGGGAAAGGTCCTATGACCATAGGAACCTGAGCAAGATTGTCCCTCCCTATCAGAATGGGGATGACATCCACAAGTGGATAACTGCTCTATAGAGGGCCTGTAAAGTACAGAAGGTCCCTCAGGAGCAGTGGGCAGCAATCTTGTGGCTCTCCTTTGCTGACAAAGGTAGAGATAAGCTCCTCACTGTTAGAGAGGAGGATGCTGATAATTACAAGGTCTTGAAGAGTGCTCTTATTGATGGGTTTGGCCTAACCACTGAACAGTACAGGTTGAAGTTCAGAGATACCCAAAAGCACAGACTCAAGACTGGGTAGACTATGTGGATTGTTCTGCCAAGGCTCTGGAAGGCTGGTTGATGGGCAGTAAGGTGTGTGACTTCTCAGGATTGTACAATCTGATAATGAGGGAGCAGATTCTTAATAACTGTCAAAATCAGCTGTTGCATCAATACCTGGTAGACTCTGATCTGACCTCTCCCCAAGAATTGGGAAAGAAGGCAGACAAATGGGTCAGAACCAGGGTGAAGCAGAAGGTACAGAACCAAGGTGGGGAAACCAAGAAGCAAGATGCTAAGAACTCTGAAAAGGGTGGGGAGAAGGGTAAAGATCAAAAGTCTTCATCAGGCCCCCAAAAATCTTCTTCAGGTGGGGATTCACAGTCTACAAAAGGGAAAGGCCAAAGAAAACCATGGTGCAAGGTCTGTAAGCAAAAGACCCACTGGACCAGTGATTGCACCAAGTCCAAAGACTCAAGTCCAGCACCCACCCATGCCCCTAAGGCACCTGTTCCCCTAGTACAGTTACAGTTGGTGGGAGTGCTCCAGCCAAGGGTTTAGTAGGGTTCACCCTGGGTACTGAGTTGGGCTCTGACCTAGTCAGAGAACTGACTCAGGCTGTGTTAGTCTGTGATGGAGGCATGGATGTGACCTCCTCTGCGAGTCCCAGTAATCTGGGCAAGTACAGACAACAGCCTTTAATCAATGGACGAGAGGCTTTGGCATTTAGGGACACAGGGGCAAGTGTCACAATGGTGACACAAGACCTTGTGCATCCTGGGCAAGTTATACTTGGTGAAATGTATCAAGTGACCGATGCTAGCAATGTCAGAACAGACCATACTCTGGCAGTTGTTAACTTCTCCTGGGGAGGGGTAACTGGCCTTAAGAAGGTTGTGGTAAGTGCAAACCTACCAGTCGAATGCTTGCTTGGCAATGACTTAGAGACTTCTGCTTGGGCAGAAGTGGAGCTCAGGACCCATGCAGAAATGCTGGGGATCCCTGCAGATGTGTTTGCTGTGACCAGGTCACAAGCCAAAATGTCTAGCACTGAACAGGCCTTGGATTCTGGAATAATGGACCAAGTGCCTTCCAAGAGGAGGAGTAGTAGGGTTAAGGCAGTGCCTTCCCCCTTGGCTCAGGAGGAAGATCAGTCCCTTGAGGGGATGATCTCAGTCCTGAAGAAGGAACTGTCCCAGAGGAACTTGAACCTGACCAGGTTGAGTTCTTGGGGACAGGGGGACCTTCTAGGGCAGATCTGAGCCAGGAGCAGCAGAGCAGCCCCTCCCTTGAACCCCTCAGACAGCAAGCTGCTGCTGAGGCTGCTGGGAAAGCTAGTGGTCCCCATACAGTGTATTGGGATGATGGACTCCTGTACTCAGAGTGTAGAGACCCCAAACCTGGTGCCACCAGGAGGTTGGTTATACCTCTGAAGTTCAGGGGCTTCCTATTGACCCTAGCCCATGATATTCCCTTGGCAGGTCACCTGGGCCAGAACAAGACTTGGGACAGAATTGTCCCTCACTTTCACTGGCCCCACATGTCTGAAGACACCAAGGAGTTTTGTCGCTCCTGTGTAACCTGCCAGGCCAGTGGCAAGGCAGGTGGCACTACAAAGGCCCCCTGATACCACTACCTGTGGTGGGGTGCCCTTTGAAAGGGTAGGGATTGACATTGTTGGTCCCATGGATCCCCAAACAGCCTCTGGGCACAGGTTTATCCTGGTGGTAGTGGATCATGCCACCAGGTACCCAGAAGCTATTCCCCTCAGGACCACTACAGCACCTGTGGTGGCAAGGGCCCTCCTGGGAATTTTCTCAAGAGTGGGCTTTCCTAAGGAGGTAGTATCAGACAGGGTGCTAACTTCATGTCTGGGTACTTAAAAGCAATGTGGAAGGAGTGTGGAGTGACTTATAAGTTCACCACACCCTATCACCCACAATGCAATGGTTTAGTTGAGAGATTCAACAAAACCTTGAAGGGCATGATTAAAGGGCTCCCAGAAAAGCTTAGGCGAAGATGGGACATACTCTTGCCCTGCCTTTTATTTGCATATAGGGAGGTGCCTCAGAAGGGGTTGGTTACAGCCCTTTTGAACTTCTGTTTGGCCACCCTGTGAGGGGTCCACTGTGCTTGGTGAAGGAAGGATGGGAGTTACCTCTCAAGCCCCCAAAGCAAGACATAGTGGACTATGTACTTGGTCTCCGCTCCCGGATGGCTGAGTATATGAAAAAGGCAACCAAAAACCTTGAGGCTAGCCAGGAACTTCAAAAGGCCTGGCATGACCAAAGAGCTGTTCTGACTGTTTACCAGCCAGGACAGAAGGTGTGGGTGTTGGAGCCAGTGGCCCCAGCAGCTCTCCAGGACAAATGGAGTGGACCCCACACTATTGTTGAGCAGAAGGGTGAGGTTACCTACTTAGTAGACCTAGGAAGACCCAGGAGTCCCCACAGGGTTCTCCATGTCAACAGGTTAAAACCATATGTGGACAGGGCAGACATGGGCTTGCTCATGGCTACTGATGAAGGGCAGGAGGAAGAGAGTGACCCACTCCCTGACCTGCTCTCACAGAACCCTGACGATGGGTCAGTTGATGGTGTAGCCTTGGCAGGCAGCCTCACTACCCAGCAGCAAACTGATTGTAGACAGGTTCTCAATCAGTTTAGACACATGTTTTCACTGACACCCAGTCAGACCACCTGGTGCACTCATGAAGTGGACACTGGGGACAGTCTGCCTATTAAAAATAAGATTTATAGGCAACATGACCATGTCAGGGACTGTATCAGGACTGAAGTCCAGAAAATGTTGGAGTTGGGAGTTATTGAACCCTCAGATAGCCCTTGGGCTAGTCCAGTGGTCCTTGTGCCAAAACCTCACACCAGTGGTGGAAAAAGAGAGATGAGGTTTTGTGTGGACTACAGGGGTCTCAATGCAGTCACTAGGACTGAAGCCCATCCAATACCAAGGGCAGATGAGCTCATAGATACTTTGGCCTCAGCCAAATATCTCAGCACATTTGACTTGACAGCTGGCTACTGGCAGATCAGACTAGCTGATACTGCAAAGCCCAAAACAGCATTCTCAACCCCTAGTGGGCATTATCAATTTGTGGTGATGCCCTTTGGTCTGAAGAATGCACCTGCCACTTTCCAGAGGTTGGTGAATACAGTTCTCACAGGTCTGGAAGCCTATAGTGCAGCATATCTAGATGATATTGCTGCCTTTAGCTCCACCTGGGAGGATCACCTGGTCCACCTCAGGAATGTTTTACAGGCCCTGCAAAAGGCAGGCCTGACTATCAAGGCCACTAAGTGCCAGATAGGGCAGAGTCAGGTTGTGTACCTGGGCCACCTTGTGGGTGGAGGCCAGGTTCAACCTTTGCAGAGCAAGATCCAGACTATCATGGACTGGACTGCTCCCACTACCCAGACTCAGGTGAGAGCCTTCTTAGGCCTGACTGGGTATTATAGGAGATTTGTCAAGGGGTATGGATCAATAGTGACACCCCTGAATGACTTAACTTCTAAGAAAATGCCCAAAAAGGTTCAGTGGACAGTTAGCTGTCAAAAGGCATTTGATGACCTGAAGCAGGCCATGTGCACTGCTCCCATTCTACAGAGTCCTGATTACTCCAAGAAGTTCATTGTTCAAACTGATGCATCTGAATTGGGGGTAGGGGCTGTACTGTCACAATTGAATGAAGAAGGTCAGGATCAGCCAGTACCTTTCATTAGCAGAAGGCTGACCCCTAGAGAGAAACGTTGGTCAGCCATAGAGAGGGAGGCCTTTGCTGTGGTCTGGGCTCTGAAGAAGTTGAGGCCATACTTGTTTGGTACACACTTCCTGGTTCAGACAGACCATAAGCCCCTCTTATGGCTAAAACAAATGAAGGGTGAAAACCCCAAACTGCTTAGGTGGTCCATTTCCCTACAGGGGATGGACTTTACAGTGGAACATAGACCTGGGAGTAACCATGCCAATGCAGATGGACTCTCTAGGTACTTCCACTTAGAACATGAAGACTTAACTGGGCAAGGTTAGTTTAATGTCCCTACGTTTGGGGGAGTTGTGTAGGAGAGTAGGATCTGCTTCACATGGGTACCCCCACTTTTTGCTGATGCTTCACTGTTTTTCGACATTAGTCTGGCTGGGGCCCTGCTAATCAGAACCCCAGCCTAGCTGCTTCCTCTCTAAAATGGTTTCCATGTGCCTTAGGCACATCACTGATTGGAATCTGGAGTGCCCTTATAAGTCCCTAGTATATGGTATACTATGTACCAAGGGCATAGGTACCTCAGAGGCCTACCAGGGGCTGCAGCATGTATTATGCCACCCCTGGAAGGCCATCCAAACTGACACAACAGGTCTGCTACTGCAGCCTGGGTAAGGTGGTGCATGCACCCCTTACTGTGATATAGGTTAACTATATCACTAAATACATACACACATATAAACCTATAAGTCACTCCTAAGGCAGGCCTTATCAATCCTAAAGGCAGAGTGCATGGTTCCTATGTGAGAGGGTGCCCCTGCATGAGCAGGGCCCCTCTGCAGCGTTCGGAGACCCTTCTCTGATGCTGTTTGTAGTGCAGCCTGACCATATACTCTTAAGCGCATTATAACCTCGCGTTAAATGTTAACTTTGGAATGGCTGCACCTAAACATGTCGTGTTTGGTGTCAAACATCTTGGAATACTACCCCCCGCCAATTCTGGTGGCGGGGGTAGCATTCCACCCTTCTAGAGGGAAAGACATGTTAACTCTGGCTAGCCCGGTAACTTCTTTCTAAAGCCCTGGCATCACAAAATGGATGCTGCTGCCACAGACACGAGTCTGGCCTCCTGCTGCTGGACGAAACTCCGGCAGGGAGGCCTGGACAATAGGTTTCCTGTCCCAGGGAGGTGTGACCACCTCCCCAGACAGGATAATGTGTATTGGGGCTGGGCGGGAGCACTTTCGTGTGCTTTGAAGTCCTGCACTGGGGGCACATTTGGTGTCCCTGTGCATACCCCAGTTCAAACCGGATCAGGGGCTTGCAGCCCCTGCTTTGGCGCGAACTGGACAAAGGGAAAGGGGTGTAGCCACCCCTCTGCCCTGACCCACCCATAGGTGGGGCCACAGAGTAGTCCAACCCCTATACTTAGTATAAGTATAGGAACCCAGTCCTTAGGACTTTAGATTATCCCTGGACGAAACTCTGAAACTGAATCCTGGACCTTCGACGCTCTACTCACGATTAGAGGACAGAAGAATCTCCCTTGGGGTCAAGGAGTGACTCCCCTGCTTGGCAGGCACCAAAGAAGCATCTGTCCGGTTCGCATTTCTGAAGCTCCCGTCGGACGCCGAAGTCATCGCATCACCAGAGGTGGATTCTCAGACTTCCCGAGGCTACCCTGAGTCCCCAGCAAAGCTGAGGCCCGTAGCTATCGTGGGTGACGTGAGACCGTGACCCCTGGACACCGAGCACACTTGCAAGTGCATCCTCTTCTGGGTCTCCCACGAAGTCGTGCTTTGGGCTCCGAGTAGCCCTAGCCTCCAGCACCAACTGCACCGAAGATCACTGGCCTCCACTCCACGAGTGTCCTGTGAGCCAGATCCACGTGCGACGTCTCGAGGCTCCTTTGCGGTCGCTAGCCCGTTGGCTAGTAGCCCTTAACGAAGGCCAATCTTTTTCTTACTTGGCATCCTGGTTGCTCCAGGCCTGTCCTCACTTACCCTCACTGGGTGAGTTCCCCAGACCTTGCTGGTCTGCACCATCGACGATCTTCCTCTGCATCGAGACTTGCCGTTGCCAAGGCTTGTTGGGTCCAATCCGGTCGCCGACACCTCAGCACTCGACAGACATCGTGTACCAGCCCGAATCCTGCTCCTGGTCACCGACAACGCCTCCTGGACCTCGGGGCTGAAGAGTCAAGACGACCGTCAACGCACCTGAAGCACTCGACATCGGTGGGCATCTGTCCATCGCCTTCCTGGTCACTGGCTAGTGACCCAGACTCTGTCCCCTCTGCTTTCAGGTTCTTCAGATCTCCGATCCACTCTTGGATCCACCCGGACACTTTCCACTTGGTCGCCAGCAGCACTTTGCAGCAGATCGCCATTCAAATCGACGACGAAACCCGACCCCGAAAGGCACCTATGCACCCGGCTTCCCTGGGTGAGGTAACACGAGTACTCCGGTGCTCCCGTGGGTAGAGACTCTTCAAAGTACTAGATCTCAAAGGGTTTGCTCCAAGTCCTCCTTTAAGTGTCCCTTTTCTTTAATTTCCCGATCACGACTTTCTCCATAGAAGTCAACGGCGTATCGCGGTTGTGTATTTACACTGCACGCGTCCCCCGTGGGTCCCCTGTGTCACTACCTTGGGTGGTTCCTTGTGGTCCAAGCACTTCTAGAGGCTCTAGGCCTAGTGTCTAGTTCAGTCGTGGTTCTTATACCACTTTATTGGTATATGGTTTGAGTACGCCCCTAGGGCCCAAAGGTGTATTTGTGCTATTACTGTGTTTAAATAACTTCTAACTTATGTACTTCGAACTCTAGCCTCATAAAGAGACTAGAGGGGTGTGTTTAGCAATAAATACATATATTTTGAATATATACCTGGTGTGGTGCTCTTTCATTTGATCACTCAAGAGATTATAGACTGGTAAAACAAGCTGCTTTACATTCCTTCAAGACTTAGCCTGAAGGCTGCTCTCCATAGGTACCACTAGGATAGCTTTCAATAAGGTTGTCTTTAACCTATCTCCAATAAGGGGTTGTTTGGACTGGTGCAAGGTGCCCACTATAATTAGTGGACAGCATATACCAGGCCAACTTCTCACATAAAGGAGGGGTCAGTAGCCAGGAGTAGCACTGACGTCACAGGTGTCACGCTGGGATTGGTTGAAACAGCGGAGGACAGAAAGGCGCAGATTGTAAAGGAGGGGTCGTCAGAAAAGACGTCACTGAAAAGCCGCGCTAGGATTGGTCCAGAAGGAAAAGTTAGCTGGAATTTAATTGGTTGTTAGAATAGATGACGCAATCTTAGTGGACAGTGGAAATTGTATGTTTAAACGCGATCCGACTTTAATAGGAACTTGTCCAGACAGGAGATTCCTAGGGTTTGCAGAATATAGTTCAATAAACAAATATTTACCCAGAATGTACGGAGAAAAGAGGAAAATGTCACTTCTACAAAAGGTTAAGAATTATTTTAAAAAGGACAAAATAATAAAGACTAGAGAAGGAATTATCATTCCACCAGCTAAAACGCCCGCTTCATTTATGATGATGGAAAGAGGTTATCATACTTGTGTATGGTTAGAAAATTGGATAGAATATACCAAAAGTGATGGAATATTAGCATTTCCAGAAAATGGTACTTTCAATGGGAGGATTCTTCAAAATTTGAGATTAAGAATGAATGATTTAGAACCCAGACCTAGATTGACTCAATATGAAGCCTTAGAAGAATGGGAAACTGAGGCATTTGAACGTGACCGATCCAGAAGTAATAGGGGTTATCGGGGATTTTTTCCCCAGATACCAAAACGAGTCAAGGGACGGTCAGATGAAACAGTGGAGAAGGGCAATGCTTACAGAGGGACTGTATCCCATATTACTGGCAGGAGAATCGTCAGGAAGTAAATGCATGGAAAAGACCAAACATTTGGCTAGATTTGGAGATTCCGAAGATGAATTTATGGAAGAAATATTAAAGAATCCACCACCATATCAGGAAGGGACAAATGGATGCACCCCAAGTGCACCCATGTTACGGACACCCTTGGTACCTGAAGTATTACATGATTCACCAGTTAGTAGAGTACTTTACGATAGAGAAAAGGAAGCGATAGATAGAAATAGAGCAGAATTAATTCAGAAGGTAACACAATTGAATGTTCACCTTGATTCATTGACCATACCTGTAACAATTCGTCCAGTGGTTCCCTTATATGGTGACAAGGCAATTTATTCCAAACCTCTAGTTGTACCTACACCTGTGAATGTTCCTAAACCGGAAGCAGTGGTAATGGTTGAGGATCACTTTAGTGATTGTGAGTCTATAATTTCATTAATGGACTTGCCCATTCGAGAATCTGTAAATAATACTCCAAGAAGAGTAACACCTAGTTGCTCCAAAGATGTAAATATAGTAACCTCATCAGGAACTAAAAGTGCCACAGTAGTTATACCTGAAGATTTAGAAAGATGGGCACAAGGATCAGACAAACAGAGTTCACCCCCAAAGATCATGGACATTTATAAATTAAAAGTGGAATTAGAAGAAATGATAGCAGGAAATGTAGGAGTAGATCGCCTAAATACTTATGATGAAGAAGAATTATTGTTCATCTGCAGAAGCATCACAAGAAATGCAAAAATATTTCATGAAAAATTATCAGATTTAGCTCATCAGATGGGAATTGAAATAGGGAAGTCAAAAGTGTTACAAAAACCCTATAGAGCAGACTTTTCAGACAAGGATTTGGAAAATATGAATGCATCAGGAAGGAAATTACAAGTAAAGGAATTAATGACAGTTTTGCAGAAATGGGGAGAGTTAGACAAATGGAAAGCTAGATGGACAAAGAAAAAGGAAGAGGCACGATATAGTAAAACCACTACAGAATATTTAATGAAGGAAACAGGGAAGGGAGATCAAATGTACCCATGCGAGAAGTTCCAGGAGGGGGATATGTACATGTCCCATGGAGCAGACAGGATATTTTATCATTTATGAATGATTTTCCAAAGTTGAGAGAAAAGCCAATTGAATGGTACAAGCAGATTGAGAGGTTTGTGAAGGTATCAAAGGTGTTGTTGAAGGATTTGGATGGTTTATTTGACATAGTGGTACCTGCAGATTTGTGGACAGATTGCAAAATCACAATTGATTGGCCCAGTGAGGAGTATCCTAGAGATCCAAAGACAGGTGCCCCGTCCAATGATGTAATGAAAAAGTATCAGCAGGTGATAACTTATTTGAAAGGGAAAATACCACCAAAAGAAACAGATTGGGTGAAAATAGACAGAACTACCCAAGAAGCCAGTGAATCGGTACATGCCTATTATGAGCGTTTATTGCAGGTATTTAAGCAGTACAGTGGATTTGAGGACATTGGAGATAAAAACATGAGTCAGTTTGTTTACCGATTTGTTTACGGCCTGAAGCCAGAGATTTGTCAGATGATTAAGCAGCACATGTTGTGCTGGCAGGGAAACCCCATTGACGAAATTTTGAAATATGCGAAATATTGTGGAGATGACATTGAAGATAGACACAAGAAATTGCAAGAGAAGGTGATGTGGGCTCAGGTGAAAATGGCTGAGCGACAGGGAATTAATTTGGATAATCCAAATGATAATCAAGGAAAAGATTCTGGAACGAATGGTGACATTGGGAACGGAGGAAAAGTGAGAGGACGAATGAGCAGAGAAGAGGCTAAAAAGAAGTTTCCATGTCATGGAGGCGGAAAATTAGGGCATTGGAAGGATGAATGTAAAAAGATTCGGAATAATAATGGCCCAAATCAAAATTTAAATCCACAGACGCAGAATGACTCACAGCAGGGTGTAAATCCTCAGAGTCAGTTGTCACCTGCACCTATACAGGGTAATGTAAGCAGAGCAAAGCACGGTACAGATGTCGGATATCAAGGAGGAAGTGGTAAGAATGATTATGTAACATCACAATTTCTTTTTCAGGACGACTTTAGTTCCTATAATAATTGATGGTGCCTAGGAGAGGGGAAGAAGGAGTGCGTACTTGGTGCATCCTTACCGGTAGACCAGTCAGGTCCATATGTTGAAGGAAATGTGAAAGGTAATGATATTACTTTTCTTTTGGACACTGGTGCTACTAGGTCTACTGTGAGAACAGCAGACATCCCAGACCTTCCTCTCTCTGGAAAAGCTATCCAAGGTGTGGGAGTGGCTAATCAGAAGATTAGAACACCTCTTACCGAACCAATGGAAGTAAAAATAGGAAATTTTAGAGAAATGCATCAATTTGTAGTATGTGATTCCAGTCCAGTAAATTTATTGGGCAGGGATTTGTTGTGCAAGATGAACTGTACAATTTTCTGCACACCGGATGGTGTGGCAATTCAGACCCCAGATGAAGACCATGTATATAAATTTATGATTGCAAAACAAGGTACAGAAGTAGATGAGATGTTTTCCCTGATAACAAAAGATGAGTTACCAGAAGAACTGAAAACTACAGTGAATTCCATGGTATGGGATTTCACGGGAAAGGAAGTAGGACTTATGGCCAAAATAGATCCAGTAAAAATTACTGTCAAGGAAGGTGCGATTTACCCAAACACCAGACAGTATAAAATGAGTGCAGAAGTAAAAGCAGGAGTCATTGAAGAAATTAACAGAATGGAAAAACAAGGAATATTAAAAGAAGTAATGAGTAGTCCTTGTAACTCACCAATCATGGGTCTAAAGAAACCTAGTGGAAAATATAGAATTGTTCAGGATTTACGCAAGATAAATAAGATTGTGGAACCCTGTTGTCCTATAGTACCCAATCCTGCAGTAATTCTGTACCAGATTCCTTGGAGTGCAGGATGGTTTACTGTGATTGATTTATGCCAAGCATTCTTTTCGATACCCTTGCATCCAGATAGTCAGTATCTATTTTCATTTAAATTTGAGAACAAGGTCTATGTGTGGAATCGTGTTCCTCAGGGGTACACAGAAAGTCCTTCCATCTTTAACCAAATATTGAAAAAGTGTCTAGAAAAACTGGTGATGCCAGGAAGCTCAGTCTTAGTGCAGTACATAGACGACTTACTAGTGGCATCGAACACCAGAGAGGATTGTGTTGTTGACACCATAGCATTACTAAATCATTTAGCAGAAGAAGGTCATAAGGTGTCACCTGAAAAATTACAGTTCTGTACTACAGCAGTAAAGTACCTAGGACACCAAATTGAGAGGGGCAGAAGGAGAATAACAGAGGAAAGAATAAAACTAATAAAGAAAATGCTGATGCCTGTCTCTCAACGAGAAGTAAGAATGTTCCTTGGAATAGTAGGGTACTGTAGACAATGGATATTAGGATTTTCTCTACTAGCAAAACCATTGATACAGATGACGAAAAAGAAGGCAAAAGACCCAGTTGAATGGGATGATGAAAGTGTAGGTGCATTTGTAAAACTAAGAAATGCTTTGTGTACAGCACCTGCCCTAGGCATGCCTGATTATAAGAGAAAATTTGCATTATTTTGCCATGAAAGAGAGAATTGTGCACTTTCAGTCCTAACCCAAAGACATGGTTTGACCAGACGTCCTATAGCATATTTTTCTGCTACATTGGACCCAGTGGCAACTGCGTTGCCTGGTTGTTTAAAAGCAGTAGCTGCTACTTGTTTGAGCATTGAACAAAGTGAGTCAATTGTAATGGGACACCCTGTAAAAGTGTTCGTTCCACATGCGGTTGTGATTTTGCTGACAAGAACCCGAACTCAGCATCTTACTCCTAGTCGACTGACTAAGTATGAAAGAATAATATTGGGTGCTGAAAATGTGACCATTGTAAGGTGCACAATAGTAAATCCAGCTACCTTACTACCAGACCCATATCATGAGGAAGTTAAAGATGACGAAGAAGAACATGATTGTTTACAAGTCACAGAATTGTGCACAAAACCGCGTCCTGATATTCAGGAACTACCTCTTAGGGAGCCAGACAGGGAGCTGTTTGTTGATGGCTCATGCCAAAGGCATGAACATGGAAAACTAACTGCAGCATATGCAGTATGTGAACTAACTGGAATAGTCGAAGCATCCTATTTACCAGGAGTAAAATCTGCACAAATAGCTGAATTGATTGCTTTGATAAAAGCTTGCAAAATTGGGAGGAATCAAAAAGTAACTATATTCACTGATAGCCAATATGGTTACGGGGTTGTGCATGATTTTGGCCAATTATGGATGCAGAGGGATTTCATGACTTCATCAGGATCCCCCATTAAAAATGGACAGTTCGTAAAAGAACTACTGGAAGCAATACAATCACCAAAAGACTTGGCTGTGGTGAAATGTGCCGCACATCAGTCAGGAGTTGACTGGGTGGTAGTCGGCAATAGATATGCAGATCTGGTGGCTCAACATTGTGCCAAAAACAGATTAGCAGTAAACAAAAGGGTGGAAAGAATGGGAATCAGCTGCCAACTTATGCTGTTTGCACCTCCCGAAACATGGAATGATGTAAAAAGACTGCAAGATGATGCTGATGAAAGCGAAAAGAGTATATGGATTAAAACAGGATGTACTCAAAAAGCAGAGAATGATGTATGGATTTGTGCTGACGGCAGACCAGTCATGCCTGATTGTCTGCTTTCACAAATGGCTAGGATGTATCATGGAGACACACATGTAGGGAGAGATGCAATGATTAGACTCTTCAGACAAAATTGGTTCAATCCAAGGTTTAGGGCAGTAGCCGAGAGTCTTTGCCAGAGATGTCTAACTTGCCAAATGCATAACCCAGGAAGAAAAACAGTAATTGGGTTTGGGAAAATTGGAAAGGCAGAGGGTCCATTCATGAGATTGCAACTTGATTTCATTCAGTTACCACCATGTAGAGGGTTGAAATATGTACTAGTCATAGTGTGTCTATTTTCCAAGTGGGTGGAGGCATACCCTACCAGAAGGAATGATAGTCATACAGTTGCAAAGTTGTTACTACATGAATTAGTACCTAGATTTGGTTTTCCAGTAACTTTGGAATCGGATAGAGGAAAACACTTTAACAGTGAAGTGGTTCAAATACTCTGTGAAGCTTTCAACATTGAACAAAAACTGCACTGTGCATATCGTCCAGAGGCTTCTGGAGTGGTGGAACAATTGAATGGCACGATAAAATCCAGACTGGGAAAAATGTGTGCTTCAACATCATTAGATTGGCCAGATGCATTGCCTCTTGTTTTAATGGGACTCAGAAGCATTCCTGATAGAAACAATGGATTGAGTCCACATGAGATAATAATGGGAAGAGCAATGAGACAATCACATGTACCCACGAATAAACTGCTGAATATATCAGATGATATGGTGCTGGATTATTGCAAAGGACTGGCTGACTTAGTGCGTTCTGTCTCTCATCAGGTTGGAGAAGACGCAGTTTCCAGACAGCCTGAACAAGAACATGATCTGAGTCCCGGAGACTGGGTGGTAGTGAAGAATCACACCAGAGAAACGTGTCTATCACCCAGGTGGGGCAAACCATGTCAGGTCATACTGATTACGAACACAGCAGTGAAGTGTGCAGGATTTCCTAATTGGATTCATGTAAGCCACACCAAAAGAGTACCAGATCCTGAAGAAGAAAATACTCAGATAATATCAATTACTGAGGAAGCTGAAGGTTGCCCAGCGGAAGAATCTCAGGTTCGAGATTCAAGGGAAGCTGACGAAGAACAACCGAGCACAAGTAAGGACTGGATACCAGTGGTAGAAATACCTGAAATCCACTACAGAACAAGAAGTCAAGTAAATCTAGAAGAAATTGAAGAAGATCAGATAGGTGAAGAAGAAGCAGCTCAGGAAGAAGAAGAAGAACAAACACAAGAACCTGAGCAGGAACAGATAGGGAGAGGAAACTGGGCTCAAATTAAAGAAGAACAATCAGACTTTGAGCAGGGACAGACAGGTTTAGAAGAATCCGGTCAGGCTGCAGAAGTTCAAAGTGCAATAAGCCCTGAACAGAACCAGTTAGACCAAGAAAAATACACAGAAGAAGAAGATCTTGAGAAATTCGAGAATGAAATCGTAAATCAAGAACAAGATCAGTTACAAGAGATCCACAGTGAAACAGAAGAAGAAACTGAAATAAAAGAACAAGAGAGTGTGCCACAACTAGAAAACAAAAGAATTTCTGAAGCAGGAAATAAAGAGACAGTACAAACAGAGAAAACAAGAAAAGGTGATCATTGGCCTAGCGTCATCAAAAGAGTAAAATACCACATAGCAACCAGAAGTGGAGCTCCAGAACAAGTGAATGAAGTAACAAGCCAAACGGAACAAAGAGATAAGAGTGGAAAACAAAGAAGCAAAAGACTGAAACTTGTGAATAACAAATTTAAGGGTCCTGATTGGACTTACATTATTCTCGAAGATTGCGAAAGCTCAGAATCAAGTGAAAGTGGTGACGAAGGAACCAGTGCAGAACTGACTTATGAAAAAGAAGTAGAACCACCTTGAGAAACGTAAAGAAATTTGAAGAATACGATAAGAAGAGCAATCTTCCTTGTCAAAAATGTCTGATGATAGTTACTGGGAGACCAAAGCAGAAAGGTTGTAAAAGATGTTGTGCTATATGCATATGCAACCTGGTAGTGATGCTTATAGTGTGGTTAGTTGTGATCGTAGCTATTCCTTATCTTATGATAATAGATAGAAAGATTAACAATGAAACTAAGGAAAGAACAGACAACGTGAAGGATAGTTGAGTAGAACTAAAGGCAGAGGACGAACCAGAATTACATCACAAATTAACAGATAACGACACTAGTTTAAATGTTTTCACAAAGTTATTATTTCAATATGTAGATACTATGGAAGTTAGCAATTGTTATGTTTGTATGAAATTACCTGAATCAGTAGCAGAAGGGTTAACATATCATCATTTGCCATTGACCTATGGCATATCATGTAGTGTATTAACTAGTTTATTTTATAGAACAGGGCGACTTCAATATTATTATTCAAATATAGATGTGATATTTACTGAAATTCCGATTCGAAAGAATATGAATCCAGTGCTTAGTAGCAAAGATGCACAGTTTATGGGAGAGTATTTCTTAACAATGAAGTCAATAGACATAACACACGTACATAGAAACAATCTAACATGTTCTTTACATGAAGAAGAAAAGATATTTTTGAATTTAGTAGAAAGTAGAAGACAAGATTTCCAAAAGAAAGCTTCTGAGCATAAGGCTCATTTACCACCTTGGGCTGAGAAAGAGGGTAGTTACACACCTGGCAGAGCTCAAGCTGCTATGGCTCTAGATTTTGAAAAGAAAGGGAGAATTTGTCTACATAGATTAAAGACAGAGTATAACAATATTTTCATCGGTACCAGTGACTGTGAACACAATTTCTTAATTATTGGAGGTTGGGGACTTAAAGGAGGAACAGATTCAGTTTTTCCTGGAATCTATTATGTATGTGGGAATAAGGCTTACTTTAGGCTTCCTGCAAGGTGGTATGGAAGTTGTTATTTTGGAATAGTATTTCCAAAAATATACCACGTAAAAAGAAACACTGGCAGCAATGAAAATACTAGTGAATTAACACGTAGAAAAAGAGCTAGTTTTTCAGAAATTTTAGGTGATATATTTGGTGCATTGATACCTTCAGTGGGAGTAATTCTGAATTCAAGAAAATTATGTAAATTATCTACAGTGGTTGATCGTTTATCAACTGATACTGCTGGAGGATTTCTAATGATTAATGCGGAAATGGTTGCGATAAGATCTATGGTTATGCAAAATCGACTTGCTCTTGACATTATTTTAGCAAAAGAGGGCGGAGTCTGTAAATTATTGAAGACGAAACACTGTTGCACTTACATTCCTGATAAAAGTGCAGAAATTGGAACGTATATACAGAATATAACAAAACTTGAAAAGGAACTGAAACCACTGGAAGTTGATAATGTATGGGAAAGATTGACCACTAGTATTAGGTCAATTGGTACCTGGTTTGCTAATATAGGGAAAGGATTCATAGGTCAAATATTAGTAACCTTAGCAGGGATAGCAATAATAGTGTTTTCAATAATAATATGGTGCAAATGTTGCAAAAAGAAAGAATCGTATAAGGTGACAGAAAAAGGAAAGAAGAGAAAGTTTGATGAGATTGAACTTGAAGATTTAAGAAGTGAATTGTATAAGAAACTGAAAGGAGACGTGAAAATTAGAAAGTGTACAAATGAAAAAGAAACCATATTATGCTAAAAGTTGGCATCTGGTTGTGGGTAGTATTTTGATGGCTCAGAAACGCCATCAGAGAGGGGATTGATGGAGCAAGGACTCACAAATGAGACTTGCTCGGATGCAATCTTCTTAAAGTATTAATGTATTAAGTTGTATTGTTGATACTAACCATTGCACACACAAACACAATTAGAAGGAAGCTTGCTTATGTGTCTTTACTAACAAGTAACGCTTGTCTATTCTAAAATGGCCGCTAAAGCGCGGGAACTTCATTGCGCATGTCTCAACCATATCACGCGGTGTGACGTCTTTCTTTGCTTGGTGGGAAAACTTTGCTTCTGCGCAGTGTGATTTAAAATGCCTGCTATATATTCTCACATGCTACCGCTTGCTCTTATGTTTCGTTTGAACTGTAATATTTTAAGGCTATTAATGCGGGGATAAGTTTATAAGTAAATGGGAATAGAATAGACAGAGAGGGTATACAGTGAAACATTTTATTTGTGATTTTAATATTTTCTTCTTTGACTTTAATAGTTCGTAAACTTTGGGCCTGGGGTTGGTGAACTGAAAACTCGAATGACGTGGGTTCTGCACATGCTCCTTGAAAGACTGCCCAGAGCGGAAAGGATGAAGTCAACCTGGACGTCGTCCAAGGCCGCGACCTGATGGCCTATATTGTCATAGTCACAAATGTCCTCATAAAATTGTAACATTGTACATGAAAAAGCACCAACTTTGTCATGAGACGGGTGGGAAATAAAGCCAATGTATTAAATTTGAGGGGCGGTATTTTAGAACAAAGAGCCTTATGAAATAAAGTAAAATCAATATGGTGTGAGGATCAACCCCCTGTCCCTGTCCAATCAGAAGTAGTGGTCCCATAAGTTAGCAACATTAAGGGGAGGTACATGGGCGTAGAAGGGTATAATAGATATAGAATTAGCTAATTAGTTAGCACAGACATTAGAGAGAAGCGTAGAAGAGGATGATATGCTTGATGAGCTGATCGATTGCAGACTGAACCGCTGTCCATAGAGGTCCTGAGGTGGGGGCGGCGGAATCCAATAGAAGGAAGAAACGGGAGAATCGAGGAGAAGCAAAGTACCAGAGAGGGGAACGACGCAGGCGTCGTGGTAGAGAGGTCACCGGTCCTGTCCTGATCCGGGAGGAGTCTTTGCTCTTCATCCTTCCAGGGTCCTATCTTTCCAACTCCTTGGCCAAGGGGTTTGGTTCTCGCACTTAGGTAAACATAATGCAAACCTTAGTTGCGCTGCTGTCTCTATCTTCTCTTTTCCTAAGGGACCGTCATTAATCGCTAGATCATTGTTGTGCTTCCTCCATGAGATTTGATTTAAGTACTATGTGGCCTTGTATTTTACTCTGCTAAATCTTTCGATAAACATTTTAAAACTTCTTGACTTTGTGATTATTTAGAAATTATGAATTGTATGGAATGTCACTCATTTTAAACTTCCCAATTAAGCAAAGGGTCCATCGGTAAGTCATTACTCTTCAATCAGAAGGTAATTGGTAGCAGGGATTTGATAAAGAGTACCAACTGACCCACCAGCGGAAATTGCTAGCGTAGTATGAATGTATGGGCCCAAGTGAGTATTTTGTGTATGAATGCTTGTTGCTAGTAACCCGCTGGATCAACACAATATCTCACTCACCAACTAAATCTGAAATTAGTAGGGTTTAGTTGTAAATTCAAAAATAGATTGATATAAATCAATCTCAGCATCACAGTATAGAAATACAGAACAAACAGAATGAGTCCAAATCTCCTAGCAAAAAGCATACGGCTAATTCGGTTATGGCGATGCAAGTAATAAGAAAAAAGAATTAAATGTTAAATTGCATCAAATGATTTTGAAAGGTAAGCACAAGCATGCAATCTCTCCCTACACTGCCTTAAAAGGGGACAACCCTAAACTAAGGAATATAAGTAAAATGATAAATAGAAAGGTGTCAGCTGTCAGAGTCTCCAGTAGAAGAAACTCCAACCAAGGGTCAAGTAGCATGAAGCCACACAAAGCAGAAGTGGAGGTCTGCACCTCATGAAGTTCTAAGCTCTGTCCCTCACTATGTTATAGCATAAGATATTAGTTGCATTCAAGGTAAATCACGTGATCAGCTCCAGTAAGTTTCCACGATTCGAGCACAAATCGGTTTCTGGCACCACCTTTCCCACTTCGATAAATTGCTACTTCATTCGTCGTTGGCCATTCTTTTCCACCTCCATGGGAACTCACCTCCTTGCTCGTTAACACATTTCTCCTTGCCAAGATCCATCTTCTCATACCTTACTATCTGACTAAAACACAAACCCTCTTATACCAAGTAATGAAGCTTTGTCCGCATCTGCAGTGGAAACAAAAATGCAAGCAAACACATTCTACATTGAAGGTTACACACAAATTAAATGTTAGGCTGGAAACATGAGCTTGGCTGAAACTGTGCCTGAGGCCGCAAAATAATGTAAACTTAATGGTGCACAGGATTATAAATATGTGCACATTTCTAAGCATATAGCAGATGCAGTCTCTTAACAAATGCATAAAATGCAAAGGATTATGAAAAGATATTCTTTCAAAATACACCAACATGCATATCATTTTTTTTTTACATGCATAAATATCTGAACATTAGTCTTCACATATATCATATCATTAGCTTCACAATGAATCACAGTACAAATGTTAGCTTTCTCTTAATGTTTTAATATATATAAGTATTGCAGAAATTCTATTAGTCACATTTCTTGGCACACCATTTATAAATTTTGTTAGTTTTCATGCGGAGTAGTTTAAATATGCCATACCCCATCTTTTCTTAGTAACATTAATCACACAGAATATATTCGAATGCTGACCACACATGATTATAATGCACTCCTACAGTATCTCGGAGTGGAATCAAATTTATGCTACTCCAGAGGAGTTCTTCACCCATTTGGTGCTCAGGTAGGATGTGAGTTCATGGATTTATCCTATGCATAGGTTGCTAGCAGGGCTCATTCATGGAATGGGCCATGGAAGTATGAGCACCCAAGAGGCACATCTTCTAGGGCGTCATAACTCTTATTCTGGGGCTGTTAGAAATGGTAGCAGTGTGAATCTCAAAAACTGCAAATAAACAGACCATGAGTTTGAGTTTCAATGTACCAAATCGCCTGGCCGCATGCACCAAGCAGGACAAAGTCACCCGCGAATTCAAGCAATCTTTAAAATTGCTTTTGGGTGCCCACCACTAGAGGACCTCACAACTGAAATCTTTTGGAAATGGGGGCAGAGGAAAGATTCCCCATACTCCTGACCTTCAGACTAACAATAAAGCCACTGAGGTTCCTCCTTGGGCACCATATTTATTGTGGTTCAAAGATAAAGAGGTTCTTGGATATGACATGTTTCTTTTCTATCTGTACCATCAAGAAGGCTGTACTAGTTTGTGGCTTTCTCTCATTATGGTTCTGTGTCCTAACATAACTTGGCAGGCTGTGTAAAGCTGACCCCCCCTCTCCTCCATCACCAACGAGGTCTTATGCACTGCTGCTGGCATACTTCCTCTTTGGAGGGAGGTCACCATTTTCAGCTAAACCTTTCAATAAATTAGTCACCTCTCTCTTTAAATATATCTGTGGTACGCTCAAGGCAAACATGTCAAATCTTCCATTATGAAGTTACTTCTCATAACAGCTGTGAAGTTCTATCAAGAACTTGAAAAGTTTATTATGTTACCTTTTTCCCACATTTGTATCAAAACTGTGACGTTCCCTACTACGTATTCAGGAAAACGTAAACTTGCAGATAAAAACTCATACATTGTCCCCTGTTCATAGAAAATTGAGCAAAATGTAAGGCAGCAGATTCTGACCCATGAGAATTCCTAGTTCTTTTGCTTGTGGACCTCTGCTGTGAGTGAATCTCACTCACTGTAAGTTTCTGCTAAAATAGATTGAGGTGTAACTCCCAGAGCCCACTCTAAAATAAGGCCTGCTACTGAACAGATGAGGTAAGAGGATCTGTGCAGGCTATGAATGAACATGTGTCCACAAATGTGCAGGCTGAACTTGGAAAACTATTGCCTGAATCAGCCTTGTGTCTAAGAACAGGTAGCACTTTAGCAGAAGGGACCTGGAATAAATTGGTTATGACCTTCTACAGCCTTATACTTCTTTCTGGAATCCAAAAAGAAATGATCCCTTTCTTTCTAACGTAAGTGTAAAATCTGTGGCATGTAAACTGTATGTGTGCTTTACAGCAAATTTGCCTAAACCATAACTTTTGATTGGCATGAGGTAGGAAGGCAATAATGTACAGGAGCGGTTCCTCCGCTATGGCGAAGGAGCTTCGCCCCACTGCTTTTAAGCAGTGAGAAACATAAAATGACAATAACTTAGAGTTATTGTCATTTTATGTTTCCTGTCCTGCTGCTTTGCAGTGGGCGGGGCTGCTCGGCTCTCCGAGCAGGGCAGGGGCGGAGTGGTTTGCCCACTCCTAAGTGCACAAGGACTGTTTGGTCAGCCCTCTCGGACCACCCAAAACAGTAATGCGCACTCCCCTGTTCTCCATGCAGGCTGCATAACAGCCTGCATGGAGAACATGCCCACCTCTCCAGCCCCTGGCTGAGCGCTGTGTCACAGCGCTCAGACCAATCACAACGCTGCATTATAGCGTTGTTATTGGCTTTGGGGAGGGAGCCAGGCTGCCTGCTTCCTGTTCCTGTTGGAAGCAGGAGAGCAGAAGCACAGAAGAAGTGGGACCCGGCCTCGAGGCAAGTTTTTTTTTTTAAATTTCCGATACCCCTCCTCCTCCCGTGCAACATCCCCCCCTAACCCTCCCCCCCCTGCGTCCACTCCCCCACCCGCGAGCCATGCCGGGCCGCGACTGATAGTGTATCAATTCCAATAAATTCATGGGTCACAAACACATATCCAGAGTTAATTTTCCTCTACATGAGGCTGTAATGTACTTTTCAAATAAGACACATTTCCCAGATCCAGCCTAATGGAATTCATGCTTTGAACTACCCTGCTTGGCCAAATTAGTAATCCTGCTGGTCAGATGGTAGTTCAATGTTCTCCATGTGCAACAGACGCATTCAGGAAGGGGTTGTAGTGAAATCCCCCAAAAGTAATTAGATGCCTCCCATGTCAAGCACTGCCAGGATGTTCTCACAAGAGACAAAGGGAGAGGAGAAGAGTTTCTGGTTCCTGTCTCTGTATCAAGAGCCAGTGGCATTAGCTTCCACTGCCCTCATGAGGGCAGTAGAGAGAGGACTTGCTTGGCATCCTGAAGGAAGGGAGTCTCTTGGACTTCTGTGGATGGGTCCTGATGGTGCATGACCTAGTAATAGGTAAAGCAGTCAACTGCTAGACACAAGGGTACCCTGAAAGCGCTGGGTGTGGTCTGTCTGAGGACCCTGCGGTACTGCTGCAGGAAGACCCTGGGTCAGAAAACTACTAATGGGTGGAAGGGGGGATCGTCCAGGCTCTTACAGCCCACTGTTGCTAAGAATAAAAAAGCAGAAATGCCAAGGGTTTGCGAAGAAACACCCACAAACATAAAGATTCAACCATCAAGAAAGAAATCAAGTAGATCTTACTGAACAGATTTCTACCTTAAGGTTCTTAATCAGGGTCTTGCCTTAGCTACCTCATACTGGAAACTCATTAATGGTTTGATACAGGGAGCACTTGCTCATCATGACGCTGTGATAATTAACAATAGTCGTCGACTACCCACTTAGTGACAGGGTGGTCATAGACAGCTTACACATATGTTTCTTTTGATTATGTCTTCCGTTGTGATATGTTATGTAACAGGATGTGGGTTCTCTATACAGTGCTCTGATACCCTTGGGTCAGGCTTACACTTTATAAAACTGACAAAACAAATACACAAAACCATCAAACATTTGGGGGTGGGTCTGGAGGCCACAAGGAGTACTCCTGGTGGTTGGGGCCAGCAGCCTCCCCACTGGCTCCGCCCACTGTCTACATTGACAATGCAATGAGAAAGCTTACCTTCCTCAAAGGGGGTTTTACAGGTTCTCCTAATGAAAACAAGTGGACATATTGGACCATAGAGTGCATTTCCATGCCCAATTTTGTGCTAAAATGCCATAGACTCTGAACAAGCACTCGTGAAATATTTCAGTACTTTTATTGCTCCGCTAGGGGGTTAGGGCGAGGGCGGGAAATGTAAAGAGATGTTTTATCTCTTGCTCCACTTGTTTAAATCGAAAGCCAATAGGCCTGGTCTTTAAAAAGGCATAAACAAGCTAATTGTTTTGCCACTGCTCGCTTGTATTTCCATTGGCAAAATGAAATAAAACTTCCCAAGTGGCTGCTGGTGTATCATGATGCATGAACAAGCATGGCTCTTGATTTTGAAATGGTTTTTCTTACAATGAAAATACATTCCAAGATGGCAGTCTTTGCTGCGTTTAAGCCATGTCTCACCAGCAGCCATTTTATCATATTTTTCTAAACTTTAATTTGCCCTTCCATGATGGACGATGGCCAATTTAGAATGGCAAAATTTAAAGACAAATATATAGATGATACACTGCAAACAAAAAGAAGTGAGCAGTGACCAATATAAGTATGCATTTGCCGTGCCGCACAAGTGGAATTTTCATTGGCTGTAAAATTTAAGGGCAATATCGTGGCATAAGGTGATTTTGCTACATCATATCAAAAGAAAAGAGAATTTAAAATTGACTTGAATGGTTTTTAAAGTACAACCTGTGCCCCTGAAATACTGTGAAACATGCTGCACACATAGAGCATCGCTAAGTATGTTCAGCTAAGGAACAATGTGCTAGAGTATTCATAGCAGATGTACAAAGACTCTGCAAATGTAGTTTGCTCAGCGCAGTATCCAAACTTGATGTGGTTTGCGTAGTGGAAAGCGTAGTGTAGCCCCATATCTACAAAATTGGTCTGTTGCTGGTGTCATTCCCTGCACTAGTGCACAAGCAGTCTGCCTTGCACAATAGACAGCCTTACACCAAGGCACAGAGAAATGGATGTACTGTCTTGCATAGGGTTTGTACTGGCGGCATAGCCTTCAAGTAGAAATCCCTATGCTTAGAAACCTGTAGAAAAGTCAGACACATTGGAAATGGGCCACACACTGCAGTACACATGCAATGCATTGGTTTCTTGGGGAATCAACATATTGCACCTGCTTGCACTGGGTGTCAGTTGTGGAAACAAAGGTTTTTAAGTTGATCGGTCTTTGTGTCAAAACCTGAGGGTGTGGCACAAATCCACATCTAGTGACATACGCTTGCCGCAAAGCAACATCAGTAATTTACTTTCCAGCACAATAATGGTGTTTTGCTCTGGAAAAATGCCCCTTTCCCCATACTAAATCCACTTTGTCTCAAACTTACCTTTACGGCTGAATATAATTTTGTGAAAAGGGCCTATAGGTTCCAGAATATAGACTGGCAAAATGTCAAGATTACATAAATCCCTCACTTTAAAAATGTTGGCCTGTATTTAATCCTTGAATACAGAGAAAGTCTGTTCCCAAATATATTATGTAGGAAATCTGCCTTTTATGCATGGTCACCGTAGATTTTTTGTCTTTTTCTGGATCCTATTTTTGCTGTTTTTGAACTATGCATGCTGGGGCACTGCGGCCCAGCCCCCAGTGTACGTACTTTGACCGTTTAAACATGCAGAAAACGGCTTACCCATGATTGACATATTTAATTTGACTGTAAGTCCCTTGTAGTTGGTGTAGAAAATGCACCCGGGGCCCTGAAATTAAACTCCACTTGTGGTCTGCAGCACCTGTTGTACCATCCGGTTTGTTGGCCTGTAAAACATGGCTTGAGGCCAGGCTGCAGCAGCCTAATAGCATGCTGTCATGCATGCCTTTTTGACAGGTGGATAACTCTGCTTTTAAATATTAATAAGTCACCACTAAGTGCACTTTGTTGACCTCAAGGTAGGGTGCCTGATACTAAAAAGTGCAACTAGTGCAAAATTAAAGTTGGCTTGGTCCTTGGTAGTCTTGGCATCTTTTGGCGTGTTTCCCCTGACTTTTTGCTTTCTGACCTCCCGGTTTTGACTCTGTTTTTGCTGGTTTAGTGTCTCTGCACACTTTCTCACTGCTGTTCAGTGTTAAAGTGTAAGTGCTCCTGTTGTAAATTGTTATTATGGATTGGTGTTTCCATGATTGGCTGATTTGATTTACTAGTCAGTCCCTAGTACAGTGCATCGTGTGTGCCCAGGGCCTGTAAATCAAATACTGCTAGTGGGCTTGCAGCACTGGTTGTGCCACCCACACAAGCAGCCTGTAAATGTAACTCTGGCCTGCCATTGCAGAGCCTGTGTGCAGTCTGGTACTGCCATGTCAACTTGGCAAGTGTACCCACTTGCCAGGCCCTAACCTTCCCTTTTCGTACATGTCAGTCACCCCTAACGTAGGCCCAAGGTACCCTGAGGGCAGGGTGCAGTGTATGTGAAAGGTAGGACATGCCCTGGTGTGTGTGGCATGTCCTGATAGTGAATTACTGCCAATTTCGTTTTTCACTATTGAAGGCTACCTGTTCCCATAGGACAGAATGGGGAGTTTGTTTATAACATCCTATAAACATAACTGGTCCTGGGAACAAGGTAGAGAAATAAAGTTTAGTATGCCTGAACTCAGAATCTAAAGATGCCTCTTTTAGTGAAGGTGATTTTTACATTCTGTGTTTGAAAATACCACTTTTAGAAAGTAGGTGTTTTCTTGCTCAGCCATCCAGGGTGCCTCTGCTGGGTTTGTGAATTGACTGTCTGGCTTTCGGATGACAGGGGCTGGGGAGGAGCAGTGGCTCCAGAGAGTCTAAATGGGTGAGGGATGGGTTGAATAGACCTGGGCTGTATTTAGAGTAGGGGGAGGAGACTTCCTTTCACCTGAATGGGCCTGGTCTGCCTCTGACAATGCTTTCTCCACCTCCTGCCAGGAAGCTGCGCCAGAGAGGACAGAACTGGTTCTGGCTGGGCACAGAAACTCTCTGCCTGAGAGGACGAAGGATTTTGGGCTATAAAAAGTGGGGCCCAAACCCCTAAACTTTAGAACTCTTTTGTACCAAGAAGACTGTCAAGAAGAAGACGTGGAGAAGCTGTGAGGAAGAACTAGCACTTTGCTGAGTGCTTTGCTGTGTTGGCCTACAGTGGCTGCTTCTGTCTTGGGCAGTGAAAGGACTGGACTGAACTTTCTACAACTTCTTTATTGAGTTTCTCCAAGGGCTTGAGGTAGAGCTTGCCCCCTGTTCAAGAAGTCTCAGGAACAGCAAAGACTTCAAGTTCTTCTGCCATCAGCACTGGGGGCTGTGTGTTTTGTGCTGCAACAGAAGAACAAGCAACCTGACGGCGTCTACAATGCTGCTGCCGACTCCGTGTCCTGAAGGCACCGCAGAGGGCACCGCCACACCGCAACCCTGGTCTCACCGACGATGCCACCTGATGCCGCCACCAAGCCACTGCTTGCACCGTGACCTGTGGGCACCGCACTCTGCACAGCCTCGCTTCACGCCGTCGCCCTGGTATCCCCGACTACTCCGCTCCAAGCCGACATCGATGCCGCTGCTTGCACCGTGGTCCGAGGGCACCGCTCGTAAGTTACACAACGCACCGTCCTCATCCCACACCGCAGCCTTGGCCTATCGATGCTGGCGCCATCGACTCCAGTCGTCAGCCGATGACAGCGCTTCAGCAACGACGACGCCACTGCTTGCACCGTGACCTGCCAGCACCGCGACGAGCACCGCATCACTTCGCACCACAGCCCTGGTCTCACCGACGCCGCTAGACGACCATCACCTAGCCTCTGCCTGCACCGCGACCTGAGGGCACTGCACGCCGCACTTCGCACCGCAGCACCCGACGCCTGCTGACGCCAGCGCTCCTGACTTCAACCACGAAGAGTTCGATATGCAACGTGTGTGACTTCAAGGGCCCGACGACTCCAGCACCGATCTCCGGAACTGACGCCTGCAGACGCCGTGCTCTTGGAGCTCATCGAGAGGTCACCGACGCCCTGCACTTCTAAAGGTACTGTTTTGCGGGTCTTCCCGACACCGTAGCTGGCCTGCGACACCGTGGTCAGCCAGAACTGTTTGGAATTTGTTGTTCACGACGCCCTGATAGCCCCAGACTGAGCTATCAACTTCAAGGAACTTTATTTCAAGTCTATTTTGATTACTGAAGATTTCTAAGTACTGTTTTGTGGATTTTTATCGTTTTTAGTCTTGTCTTAAGTATATAAAAATATTGGATATTTTTCTAAACTGGTGTGGTGTCCTTTTGTAGTGTTTTCAGTGTATTACTGTTGGTTATGTGCAAATGCTTTACACACTGCCTCTAAGATAAGCCTGAATGCTCGTGCCAAGCTACCAAGGGGTTGAGCAGGGGTTATTTTAGAAGTGTATCCCCCTTACCCTGACTAGAAGCAAGGGTCCCTATTTGGACAAGGTGCAAACCATTGCCAACTAGAGACCTTCATTTCTAACAGTCCTCAAGATACTAGTGTCCAAAAGCTATTTTCGCTGGTTGGGCTGTAGCTGTGTCCTGGAAAATGTCAAAGTACACATTATAAACCTTGGTAAGTAACATTTCACAAGAAATGGCCTGAATAGTCCTTCAGAGTTTATTTTCCATATTTATTAACTATCCAATTCAGTGGTGAAGTTAGATTTTTATAAATATTGAGGTAAAGTAGCTAGAAAGTGGCTTTTCTGTGCCTGAAGCTCCTCAAGGCTAATCTGCAATAGACTGCTAGCAGCTGCTCAGCCAGTGCTTGACCTTAATGTGGCGTGAAAAACTGCTCCCAGAGCAGAACAATGGCTTAGGGCTGCTGACAGGATGGGTTGAATGGAGCATGTGATCTCTATCAGCTCAGGAAGAGGGTCTGGAGAGGTTCTAGGAACCTTATTATCTTGAAAGGGGCAGAGGTGATGCTTGCCCACTCACAGTTTAGTGCAAGAAGCGACCTAGGATGGGGAAGCTCTTTGATCCCTTGACACAAGGTAGTCAGCTTGGCTAAGTCTCAGTGGGAGGGGGTTCTGGTCCCAAAACCAATCCGGCATAGCTTAGGAGAAGAGTGCTGCTCATTTCCCTAAACACAACCCTCAGCACACAAGCTCCATCCAAGGGCAGAATGCCTGTGCCATCTTGAATTTCTCTTAGAATTGTGCAACATGGGATATTTTGCACTAAGGCAAACACAAACAAGATGTGCAGCAAAGGTTGGGAGGATTGCACTCAGTACCTTTTCCCTCATTGGTTAGGGAGTGTCCAGAAGTCAGCCCCACCCACTGGCTAACAAAGTCTGCAAGCTGGCAACTCAGCCACAGCTCCTCAGAACACTTTCTGAACCTGTGGAAGATCAGAAGAGAATTGGACTTGCTATCTGTGACCTGTGTGGAGGCTTGAAGGACTTGACCTGCTCCAACTAGTACCCAGGACTGAGAAGTGGACTCCAAGAGTCAGTATATATAGCTCCTGTGTGGCTACAGGAACACCACCAGCTGCATGAGGCCTTTTTCATTAAGTGACCAGGTGACTAGCAACAACTGGAACTTAACTGGACTCTGCTGGTGGCCTCTGCTGGAGTGGGTGCTAAGGTCCTGGGAGTCTTAGTTGTGACCATGAGAAGCTTCTCCAGAAACCCTGCAAAGTTGGAAATTACAAACTTTTTAGACTTCTGAGACCTCCAGGGTGTCAGCAGGACCTCATGGCAAAGGTGTCCAATTTCAGATACAGCTTCATGGTTTGACCTGCTGGAGGAGTTTGAGTTCCATAAAAGAGAGAGAAGGAAAATTCTTAGACCGGGATTAACCCGCATGGTGTATCCAACCCGTGCTCCATCAAGGCCAGCGCGAAATCGCGCCCAGGTCCCTGTCTACCACTTCCATATACTATGATTGGCACATAATGCTTTTTTGCTGTATTTGCATTTAAATCGTTAAAAATCCATATGTCTGGGTCCTCTTATTGGATTTTTGTCATGTTGATGTCATTATTTTTTTAATTATTTTTCCAGCTTAGTTTGCGATTTTTACTGTTTGGTGTTTTGACTTTATTAGTTTTTTTGGTACTACATAAATACTTTACACATTGCCCTAAGTTAAGCGTGTATGTGATGTGCCATAGCTTCCAGGGGGTGGGGGGTGGGGAAGCTGAGGTTAATTTAGTATATTTTGGGGTTCCCCCTGATGAGTTAATGTTATCATTCCTTGAGGTGGGCGACGCTGTACCTCAAATAATAATCCACTTTCTTACATATTAGGACTGCGTTAATATACAATCCTAACTCCAGTCCTAGCATACATGGGTGCCAGTGTTATAAGGGAGAAAATACAGGTTGAAAATTTTGCATGGTGGTATTTGTATAAGGTTAGACTTAAGTATCTTTGTAGCGGAGTCCGGATTTATGTGAAAGATATTTTTGCAGTAAATGGTTTTACTTGATAACAGACCCTGCCTCAAGGACTACTTCTGCAATTAAGGACATTGGGACACTTGGTTGTGGAAGGCTATCCCAATCTGGGCCTCTCCTCCGTAGACAATAAGTTCCTCAGGAGTTCTCCTTCCTTCATCCACCAACAACAGGATTGCTCTTCTCATCCTTCACCTCACAAAGTTCCTGAGATGTCAGGAATTTCTTTGGTGCCAGATTAAGTATTCTTTCAACCTTTTGTAGACTGACATGTGAGTGATACTGGAGTTGTTTGGACTACTTGTGCAACAAGTGGGCTTGTCTCCCACAACATGCAGAGCGTGCAAACTGGGTGTTGCCGAAGAGTCAGAACAAGGTTTCTTTTCTGGATGACTGAGGCCGGGCACCTTATGGTCAACTTGTGCTGTCATTCTCCGGTTGTGCTATGCTTTACGTTGGCAGCCATTTCAGGTACTAAGCATCTACCCTTATTTCATTTGTAAGGGTGTGCACCAGCACTGCACCTAAAATGGAGAGTACTCACACTTCTCAGAAGCAAACTGGTACCCTGCGATATTGAGAACCTGCACTTCTATGTTTCCTTATCAAGCACTGCCTGGGCCTCCACATCTTCCACATCCTAAGCCTGAATCTTTCTTGACAATTAAATAAGAAGGGCACCACAGCAGGTTGAAACATCAGAGTAGCAGTCAGGGCACACTAGTTGAAATCATGAGGGATGGCTCAAACTCTCTAAGACATCAAAACAAGGCTAGCTTCAGCTCAGTATCTTGCTCTTCAGCAATGCAGATATTATTCTTTACAGTGCACATGAAGTGCCAAGTCTCGCCGTTCACCTACAACCATTGGGTATTATATAGTGACATGCTCTCCTGAGTGAGTTTCTACTTTGACCTTCTGTTACTGGAGTAGTGGACTGCTGGTTGGGTTTGGCTCCCTTGTAATGATGTGGTAGCAGTTTTAGATGTCCTAGGAACTAGGCTTACTTATGGTCTTGTTTGGTATAGTGTGTTATAGAGATTTGTATGACGTGTTCTGCCATTAGCATAGCCATGCAGTCCTGTCAAAATTCAGGTGTCTTTACTTCCTGTTCTTGTGGATTCAGTAAAGGATTAGAGCCTAATGCTTAGTTGTGTAATGCACTCATCGACAACCACCAAGATCAATTTCCCTGCAGTGCTTAATTTGTAAAAGAGTAAGTACCCGCCCCAAAGTTTTGCTCAAAATTCACAGCCAGTGCTATTGAATGTCAGCAAGCTGAACCCCGAGGCTCTGCGTAGTCTTGATTCCACCTCATGCCTCTTTTTAATCCATCACCAGACACTCCCTGCTCTTTCACCTGGGTTTAACAGGTTCTTTTATACCTGCTTTCTTACTTTGCCACTGGTTTTAAGATTTCTCTTCTTCATTCTTTCCCCCGTTTTGTGTTTTTCTCTCTCTTGCTCAGGATCAAAGCCTTTTGAGGAAACATAAGTGCTGGGCCCCAAAAAATGAGTATCAGTGGGGCTTACCTGCAACAATTGCTTCCGTTGAAATGGAAAGGTCCATGCTCATCTCTTCCCAGAGCCCCCTCCTCTGGTCCTATATATAATTGATAGTGGCATTCTCCGTCAACCATCCACCACTTGGCACTTTAGTCCCTAGTGTAAAAAACATTTTCCCCTATAGGTTACCAATTATGTGCTTCTTTAATCTCATTCGACTCAGAATCTATTACCTGCACTTTCAGTATGTTCCTCAAACAGGCCCTGTGGGGGGTCATTCGAAAGTAGTGGTCCTTGACTGCACTTATATCAGTTACGACAACAGTACAATGGGTTACATGGACATTAAGAATTATGTTGTTTTTCTATAAAAGTTCAAATACTGTTAAAATACATAATTGCCTTTCAAAAACATTTAGTGGCAACACCCATAACCACTATTTTGCATTTTTAGGTCGAGCCTGAGCCAGTGCGCAAGCGCTGCTCTGGCGATATGCTGTAGGTAGAGTACGGAGGAGAAGCCCTGCTCATATTTTTCATTGGCTTGTGTCTTTGTTCTTTGTAAATGCTGGTGTTTGATTCCTTAACCCCTTCGCTGCTAGGCCTTTCCCCCCCTGTGCTAAGCCTTTTTTTGGCTATTTGGGGTAGTGCGGGCTTAGGCCCCTGTAACTTTTTGACCACATAAGGTATCCACGCCAAATTTGCGTCCTTTTTTTCTAACATCATGGGGATTGTAAAGGTACCCAGGGTTTGTGGATTCCCCTGGAGGGGACCCTGAAATTAGCCAAAATACAGCAAAATGTTGTTTTTTTGGGGAAAAATGCGAAAAAGGGCTACAGATGAAAGCGTCTTGTTTTTCCCTGCAAATGGCATCAAAAAGGGGTTGTGGTGCTGAAATCACCATCTTCCCAGCTTTCAGGGACAAGCAGACTTTTGTCAGAAAACCAACTTTTTTACACAGTTTTGGCATTTTTCTGGGACATAGCCTATTTTTGCTATTTTTTGTGCTTTCAACCTCCTTCCAGTTAATGGTAGAAATGGGTATGAAACCAATAATGGATCCTGAAAAGCCATACATTTCTGAAAAGTAGACAAAATTCTGAATTCAGCAAGGGGTCATTTGTGTAGATCCTTAAAGTTTTCCTTATAGAAACTAACAGTTAAATGAAGGAAAAACAGCCATTTGTGTCAACGTTTTCACCTGTAACTTCTTCTAATTATGACAGCTATTTGAAAGCAATATACCGTTATATCCGCTGGACCTTTCTGGTTGTGGGGATATATAGGACTTGTAGGTTCACCAAGAACCCGACGAACCCAGAGCCAATAACTGAGCAGCATCTTGCAATGGTTTTTTATTATGTACCGGGTATATAGCAATTATTTTGGGAAAATGTATACATGGAAAAATTGTTATGAAAGACACCTATGTATTTCTGAAATGGGAACAAAATGTAGATTTTAGAAACAGTAGATATTTGCACATTTCCGAAATTGGGAGTACCCATACTAGCATGAGAATTATAGGTCATTTTTCAAAATGACTTATTTTTTACACATTGTCTTTCATTTGGAAGGCAGAAATGCATCGAAAGTCAATAGGTAATAACAGTTGCTCTACAATTCTGTGTTACCCTAAGTCTCCCGATAAAAATGGTACCTCACTTGTGTGGGTAGCCCTTGTGCCCACAACAGGAAATGGCTCAAAATGCAACATGGACGTACCACATTTTCACAATGAAAAATTACCCTTTTTTTGCAAAGTGCCTAGCTGTAGTTTTTGAACCCTAGCTCTGCGGGCACTTAGGGAAACCTAGCAAACCTATACATTTTTGAAAACTAGACACCCAGGGAATTCAGGACGGGGTGACTTGACTGGCTCTCACCAGGTTCTGTTACCCAGAATCCCTTGCAAACCTAACAAATTGGTAAACAAAACACATTTTCCTCACTTTTCTGTAGTGAAAAGTTCTGGAATCTGCGCGGATCCACAAAATTCTACCCACCCCGCGTTCCCCAAGGTCTTCCGAAAACAATGGTATCTCACTTGTGTGGGTAGGCCTAGTGCCCGCGACAGGAAGCAGCGCAAAACGCAACGTGGACGCACCACATTTTCACAGTGAAAAATGACCCTTTTTTTTGCAAAGTGCCTAGCTGTAGTTTTTGAACCCTAGCTCTGCCGGCACCTAGGGAAACCTAGCAAACCTATACATTTTTGGAAACTAGACACCCAGGGGAATCCAGGATGGGGTGAATTGACTGCCTCCCACCAGGTTCCATTACCCCGAATTCCTCGCAAACCTAAAAAATTGTCAAAAAAACCACATTTTCCCCACATTTCTGTGGTGGAAAGTTCTGTAATCTGCGTGGATCCACAAATTTCCATCCACCCCACGTTCCCCAAAGTCTTACGAGAAAAATGGTACCTCACTTGTGTGGGTCGGCCTAGTGCCTGCGACAGGAAACGGCGCAAAATGCAACGTGGTCACACCTCAATTTCGCAGTGAAAAATGACCCTTTTTGGCAAAGTGCCTAGCTGTAGTTTTTGAACCCTAGCTCTGCCGGCACCTAGGGAAACGTAGCAAACCTATACATTTTTAAAACTAGACACCCAGGGGAATCCAGGATGGGGTGACTTGACTGCCTCCCACCAGGTTCTGTTACCCAGAATCCCTCGCAAACCTAAAAAATTATCAAAAAAACCACATTTTCCCCACATTTCTGTGGTGGAAAGTTCTGGAATCTGCGTGGATCCACAAATTTCCACCCACCCTTGTTCCCCAAAGTCTTACGAGAAAAATGGTACCTCACTTGTGTGGGTCGGCCTAGTGCCTGCGACAGGAAATGGCGCAAAACGCAACGTGGTCACACCTCAATTTCGCAGTGAAAAATGACCCTTTTTTGGCAAAGTGCCTAGCTGTAGTTTTTTAACCCTAGCTCTGCCGGAACCTAGGGAAACCTAGCAAACCTATACATATTTGAAAACTAGACACCCAGGGGAATCCAGGATGGGGTGACTTGACTTCCTCCCACCAGGTTCTGTTACCCAGAATCCCTTGCAAACCTAAATAATTGTCAAAAAAATACATTTTCCCCACATTTCTGTGGTGGAAAGTTCTGGAATCTGCGTGGATCCACACATTTCTGCCCACCCCGCGTTCCCCAAAGTCTTACGAGAAAAATGGTACCTCACTTGTGTGGGTCGGCCTAGTGCCTGCGACAGGAAACGGCGCAAAACGCAACGTGGTCACACCTCAATTTCGCAGTGAAAAATGACCCTTTTTTGGCAAAGTGCCTAGCTGTAGTTTTTGAACCCTACCTCTGCCGGCACCTAGGGAAACCTAGCAAACCTATACATTTTTGAAAACTAGACACCCAGGGGAATCCAGGATGGGGTGACTTGACTGCCTCCCACCAGGTTCTGTTACCCAGAATCCCTTGCAAACCTAAAAAATTGTCCAAAAAAACACATTTTCCCCACATTTCTGTGGTGGAAAGTTCTGGAATCTGCGTGGATCCACAAATTTCCACCCACCCCATGTTCCCCAAAGTCTTATGAGAAAAATGGTACCTCACTTGTGTGGGTCGGCCTAGTGCCTGCGACAGGAAACGACGCAAAACGCAACGTGGTCACACTTCAATTTCGCAGTGAAAAATGACCCTTTTTTGGCAAAGTGCCTAGGTGTAGTTTTTGAACCCTAGCTCTGCCGGCACCTAGGGAAACCTAGCAAACCTATACATTTTTGAAAACTAGACACCCAGGGGAATCCAGGATGGGGTGACTTGACTGCCTCCCACCAGGTTATGTTACCCAGAATCCCTTGCAAACCTAAATAATTGTAAAAAAAAACACATTTTCCCCACATTTCTGTGGTGGAAAGTTCTGGAATCTGCGTGGATCCACAAATTTCTACCCACCCCGCGTTCCCCAAAGTCTTACGAGAAAAATGGTACCTCACTTGTGTGGGTCGGCCTAGTGCCTGCGACAGGAAACGGTGCAAAACGCAACGTGGTCACACCTCAATTTCGCAGTGAAAAATGACCCTTTTTTGGCAAAGTGCCTAGCTGTAGTTTTTGAACCCTAGCTCTGCCGGCACCTAGGGAAACCTAGCAAACCTATACATTTTCGAAAACTAGACACCCAGGGGAATCTAGGATGGGGTGACTTGACTGCCTCCCACCAGGTTCTGTTACCCAGAATCCCTTGCAAACCTAAAAATTGTCAAAAAAAACACATTTTCCCCACATTTCTGTGGTGGAAAGTTCTGGAATCTGCGTGGATCCACAAATTTCCACCCACCCCGCGTTCCCCAAAGTCTTACGAGAAAAATGGTACCTCACTTGTGTGGGTCGGCCTAGTGCCTGCGACAGGAAACGGCGCAAAACGCAACGTGGTCACACCTCAATTTCGCAGTGAAAAATGACCCTTTTTTGGCAAAGTGCCTAGCTGTAGTTTGAGAACCCTAGCTCTGCCGGCACCTAGGGAAACCTAGCAAACCTATACATTTTTTAAAACTAGACACCCAGGGGAATCCAGGATGGGGTGACTGGACTGCCTCCCACCAGGTTCTGTTACCCAGAATCCCTTGCAAACCTAAATAATTGTCAAAAAAAACACATTTTCCCCACATTTCTGTGGTGGAAAGTTCTGGAATCTGCGTGGATCCACAAATTTCTGCCCACCCCGCGTTCCCCAAAGTCTTACGAGAAAAATGGTACCTCACTTGTGTGGGTCGCCATAGTGCCCGCGACAGGAAACGGCGCAAAACGCAACGTGGTCACACCTCAATTTTGCAGTGAAAAATGACCCTTTTTTGGCAAAGTGCCTAGCTGTAGTTTGTGAACCCTAGCTCTGCCGGCACTTAGGGAAACCTACCAAACACACACATTGAACCCGGGGGCTTCCAGGGAGGTATGGCTTGCATGGATCCCCCAACCTTTCCTTACCCAGAATACCCTGCAAACCTCAATTTTAGCTGAAAAAATCACTTTTTTCACACATTTTTGTGTGGGAAAGTGTGGCATCACTGGCCTCACACAAATTTCCTACCACCCAGCGTTCCCCAGGTCTCCCGATAAAAATGGTGCCTCACTTGTGTGGGAGGCCCAAGTACCCGCGACAGGCAAGGGCCCAAAACGTAGTGAGGCGACATCAAAATTGCCTATCTCAAAACCACCTGGTTTTGCAAGGGGGGTCACCTGGGGTTTTGGCCCCGTGCTCGGCGGCCATCTAGGGAAACCTACCAAACCCACACATTTATGAAAAGTAGACACCCGGGGGCTTCCAGGGAGGTATGGCTTGCGTGGATCCCCCAACGTTTCCTTACCCAGAATCCCCTGCAAACCTCACATTTTAGCTGAAAAAATCACTTTTTTCACACATTTTTGTGTGGGAAAGTTGTGGCATCACTGGCTCACACAAATTTCCTACCACCCAGCGTTCCCCAGGTCTCCCGATGAAAATGGTGCCTCACTTGTGTGGGAGGCCCAAGTACCCGCGACAGGCAAGGGCCCAAAACGTAGTGAGGCAGACATCAAAATTGCCTATCTCAAAACCACCTGGTTTTGCAAGGGGGTCACCTGAGTTTTGGCCCGGTGCTCGGCGGCCACCTAGGGAAACCTAACCAAACCCACACATTTCTGAAAAGTAGACACCCGGGGGCTTCCAGGGAGGTATGGCTTGCGTGGATCCCCCAACGTTTCCTTACCCAGAATCCCCTGCAAACCTCAATTTTAGCTGAAAAAATCACTTTTTTCACACATTTTTGTGTGGGAAAGTTGTGGCATCACTGGCCTCACACAAATTTCCTACCACCCAGCGTTCCCCCAGGTCTCCCGATAAAAATGGTGCCTCACTTGTGTGGGAGGCCCAAGTACCCGCGACAGGCAAGGGCCCAAAACGTAGTGAGGCAACATCAAAATTGCCTATCTCAAAACCACCTAGTTTTGCAAGGGGGGTCACCTGGGTTTTTGGCCCCGTGCTCGGCGGCCATCTAGGGAAACCTACCAAACCCACACATTTCTGAAAAGTAGACACCCGGGGGCTTCAAAGGGAGGTATGGCTTGCGTGGATCCCCCAACGTTTCCTTACCCAGAATCCCCTGCAAACCTCAATTTTAGCTGAAAAAATCACTTTTTTCACACATTTTTGTGTGGGAAAGTGTGGCATCACCTGGCCTGACACAAATTTCCTACCACCCAGCGTTCCCCAGGTCTCCCGATAAAAATGGTGCCTCACTCGGGTGGGAGGCCCAAGTACCCGCGACAGGCAAGGGCCCACAACGTATTGAGGCGACCTCAAAATGGCCTATCACAAAACGACCTGGTTTTGCAAGGGGTCCCATGACGTTTTGGCCCGGGGCTCGGCGGCCACCTAGGGAAACCTACCAAACCCACACATTTCTGAAAAGTAGACACCAGGGGATTCCAGGGAGGTATGGCTTGCGTGGATCCCCCAACGTTTTCTTACCCAGAATCCCCTGCAAACCTGACATTTTGCTGAAAAAATCCCTTTTTCACACATTTTTGTGTGGTAAAGTTGTGGCATCACTGGGCTGACACAAATTTCCTACCACCCAGCGTCCCCCAGGTCTCCCGATAAAAATGGTGCCTAACTCGGGTGGGAGGCCCAAGTACCCGCGACAGGCAAGGGCCCACAACGTATTGAGGCGACCTCAAAATGGCCTATCACAAAACGACCTGGTTTTGCAAGGGGGTCCCATGACGTTTTGGCCCGGGGCTCGGTGGCCACCTAGGAAACCTACCAAACCCACACATTTCTGAAAAGTAGACACCCGGGGGATTCCAGGGAGGTATGGCTTGCGTGGATCCCCCAACGTTTTCTTACCCAGAATCCCCTGCAAACCTGACATTTTGCTGAAAAAATCCCTTTTTCACACATTTTTGTGTGGTAAAGTTGTGGCATCACTGGGCTGACACAAATTTCCTACCACCCAGCGTCCCCCAGGTCTCCCGATAAAAATGGTGCCTCACTCGGGTGGGAGGCCCAAGTACCCGTGACAGGCAAGGCCCCACAACGTATTGAGGCGACCTCAAAATGGCCTATCACAAAGCGACCTGGTTTTGCAAGGGGGTCCCATGACGTTTTGGCCCGGGGCTCGGCGGCCACCTAGGGAAACCTACCAAACCCACACATTTCTGAAAAGTAGACACCCGGGGGATTCCAGGGAGGTATGGCTTGCGTGGATCCCCCAACGTTTTCTTACCCAGAATCCCTGCAAACCTGACATTTTGCTGAAAAAAATCCCTTTTTTCACACATTTTTGTGTGGTAAAGTTGTGGCATCACTGGGCTGACACAAATTTCCTACCACCCAGCGATCCCCAGGTCTCCCGATAAAAATGGTGCCTCACTCGGGTGGGAGGCCCAAGTACCAGCGACAGGCAAGGTCCCACAACATTTTGTGATAGGCAATTTTAATGTCGCCTCAATACGTTGTGGGCCCTTGCCTGTCGCGGGTACTTGGGCCTCCCACCCGAGTGAGGCACCATTTTTATCGGGAGACCTGGGGGACGCTGGGTGGTAGGAAATTTGTGTCAGCCTGGTGATGCTACAACCTTACCACACAAAAATGTGTGAAAAAAGGATTGTTTCAGCAAAATGTCAGGTTTGCAGGGATTCTGGGTAAGAACGTTGGGGGATCCACGCAAGCCATACCTCCTGGAATCCCGGTGTCTACTTTTCAGAAATGTGGGTTTGGTAGGTTTCCTAGGTGGCCGCCGAGCCACGGGCCAAAACGTCATGGGACTCCCTTGCAAAACCAGGTCGTTTTGTGATAGGCCACTTTGAGGTCGCCTCAATACGTTATGGGCCCTTGCCTGTCGCGGGTACTTGGGCCTCCCACCCGAGTGAGGCACCATTTTTATCGGGAGACCTGGGGGAACGCTGGGTGGTAGGAAATTTGTGTCAGCAAGGTGATGCCACAACTTTACCACACAAAATGTGTGAAAAAAGGGATTTTTTCAGCAATATGTCAGGTTTGCAGGGGATTCTGGGTAAGAAAACGTTGAGGATCCACGCAAGCCATACCTCCCTGAATCCCCGGTGTCTACTTTTCAGAAATGTGTGGGTTTGGTAGGCTTCCCTAGGTGGCCGCCGAGCCCAGGCCAAAACGTCATGTGACTCCCTGCAAAACCAGGTCGTTTTGTGATAGGCCATTTGGAGGTCACCTCAATACGTTGTGGGGCCTTGCCTGTCGCGAGTACTTGGGCCTCCCACCCGAGTGAGGCACCATTTTATCGAGAGACCTGGGGGACGCTGGGTGGTAGGAAATTTGTGTCAGCCCGGTGATGCCACAACTTTACCACACAAAAATGTGTGAAAAAGGGATTTTTTCAGCAAAATGTCAGGTTTGCAGGAGATTCTGGGTAAGAAAACGTTGGGGATCCACGCAAGCCATACCTCCCTGGAATCCCCTGGGTGTCTACTTTTCAGAAATGTGTGGGTTTGGTAGGTTTCCTAGGTGGCCGCCGAGCCCAGGCCAAAACGTCATGGGACCCCCTTGCAAAACCAGGTCGTTTTGTGATAGGCCATTTTGAGGTTGCCTCAATACGTTGTGGGCCCTTGCCTGTCGCGGGTACTTGGGCCTCCCACCCGAGTGAGGCACCATTTTTATCGGGAGACCTGGGGAACGCTGGGTGGTAGGAAATTTGTGTCAGCAAGGTGATGCCACAGCTTTACCACACAAAAATGTGTGAAAAAGGGATTTTTCAGCAAAATGTCAGGTTTGCAGGGGATTCTGGGTAAGAAAACGTTGGGGGATCCACGCAAGCCATACCTCCCTGGAATCCCCGGGTGTCTACTTTTCAGAAATGTGTGGGTTTGGTAGGTTTCCCTAGGTGGCCGCCGAGCCCCGGGCCAAAACGTCATGGGACCCCCTTGCAAAACCAGGTCGTTTTGTGGTAGGCCATTTTGAGGTTGCCTCAATACGTTGTGGGCCCTTGCCTGTCGCGGGTACTTGGGCCTCCCACCCGAGTGAGGCACCATTTTTATCGGGAGACCTGGGGGAACGCTGGGTGGTAGGAAATTTGTGTCAGCAAGGTGATGCCACAACTTTACCACACAAAAATGTGTGAAAAAGGGATTTCTTCAGCAAAATGTCAGGTTTGCAGGGGATTCTGGGTAAGAAAACGTTGGGGGATCCACGCAAGCCATACCTCCCTGGAATCCCCGGGTGTCTACTTTTCAGAAATGTGTGGGTTTGGTAGGTTTCCCTAGGTGGCCGCCGAGCCCCGGGCCAAAACGTCATGGGACCCCCTTGCAAAACCAGGTCGTTTTGTGGTAGGCCATTTTGAGGTTGCCTCAATACGTTGTGGGCCCTTGCCTGTCGCGGGTACTTGGGCCTCCCACCCGAGTGAGGCACCATTTTTATCGGGAGACCTGGGCGAACGCTGGGTGGTAGGAAATTTGTGTCAGCAAGGTGATGCCACAACTTTACCACACAAAAATGTGTGAAAAAGGGATTTTTTCAGCAAAATGTCAGGTTTGCAGGGGATTCTGGGTAAGAAAACGTTGGGGGATCCACGCAAGCCATACCTCCCTGGAATCCCCAGGGTGTCTACTTTTCAGAAATGTGTGGGTCTGGTAGGTTTCCCTAGGTGGCCGCCGAGCCCCGGGCCAAAACGTCATGGGACCCCCCTTGCAAAACCAGGTCGTTTTGTGGTAGGCCATTTTGAGGTTGCCTCAATACGCTGTGGGCCCTTGCCTGTCGCGGGTACTTGGGCCTCCCACCCGAGTGAGGCACCATTTTTATCGGGAGACCTGGGGAAACGCTGGGTGGTAGGAAATTTGTGTCAGCAAGGTGATGCCACAACTTTACCACACGAAAATGTGTGAAAAAAGGGATTTTTTCAGCAAAATGTCAGGTTTGCAGGGGATTCTGGGTAAGAAAATGTTGGGAGATCCACGCAAGCCATACCTCCCTGGAATCCCCGGGTGTCTACTTTTCAGAAATGTGTGGGTTTGGTAGGTTTCCCTAGGTGGCCGCCGAGCCCCGGGCCAAAACCCAGGTGACCCCCCTTGCAAAACCAGGTCATTTTGAGATAATGTGTTGTTTATTTCTGCAGCGTGAAAATTTTGGCAGAATATTGCAAGGAAAATGTGACAGACATTTTGAGGTTTGCAGGACATTGTGGGTACCATAACTTGTTGGGATCCACAAGAGAGATATCACCATGTACTCCCATGGGTGTTTCGTTTACGACAATATCTACAGTTGGTAGGTTATTCTTAGACGGAATGTACACCTTGGCAGACAGACTAAAAAGACAAAGATTACTGCACAGCCATCTATTCCTCAAGCACACACACATACTGGTTGGATTTGGCACGAGGGCAAGTGATGGTTCAGTATATACAATTTTATTAACAAGAGATTTCACAAAAATGAAATGCACTGTCAATAATTGAAAGGACAAAAAACTGAACCAGTGACTCGCAGCTCGTGAGCTGTAAAGCCACGTCAAGGCCCCAACCGCTTTACAGGCCATTCACACACCTTTCATACGTGATACACACAAGACCATTCACACCACCAGGCACGAAACAAACACATTACAACATTCACAAAAAGGGACAAGGTACACCCTGCTTGAGAAAGACAAAAAAAAATATTACTGCACAGCCATCTAATCCTCCACACACACATACTGGTTGGATTTGGCATGAGGGTGAGTGATGGTTCAGTATATACAATTGTATTAACAAGTGATTTCACAAAAATGAAATGCACTGTTAATAATTGAAAGGACGAGAAACTGAACCATTGACTCACAGCTCGTGAGCTGTAAAGCCACGACAAGGCACCAACCTCTTTACAGGCCATTCATACACCTTTCATACGTGTGACAAATACAAAACCATTCACACCACCAGCTGCGGGCCCATCACATTACAACACTCACACCAGCAGACAGCGCCATTCAAGGGCCCATCACTTTCACACGCCCACATTCCTAACACAGCAACCACACAAGCTGATGGATTGCGTGGAGTGTCGCTCGGCTAGCAGTGTGTGTAGTGACCAGCAGCAAGTCACTACTCACACACTGCCAGCCGAGCGCCACTCCACGCACACCGCCAGCCAAGTGCCACTCCACGCACACCGCCAGCCAAGCGCCACTCCACGCACACCGCCAGCCAAGCGCCACTCCACGCACACCGCCAGCCAAGCGCCACTCCACGCACACCGCCAGCCTAGTGCCACTCCACGCACACCGCCAGCCAAGCGCCACTACACGAACACCGCCAGCCAAGAGCCACTCCACGCACACCGCCAGCCAAGCGCCACTCCACGCACACCGCCAGCCAAGCGCCACTCCACGCACAACGCCAGCCAAGCGCCACTCCACGCACACCGCCAGCCAAGCGCCACTCCACGCACACCGCCAGCCAAGAGCCACTCCACGCACACCGCCAGCCAAGCGCCACTCCACGCACACCGCCAGCCAAGTGCCAGCCTACACACACCACCATCACATTTAGGATTTTTTTATACAAAAAAGAAAACACAAACAAATTGCAAATAGATACAAATCTACTAACACAAAATCAGAAACTAAATACATTGCACTAATGCCAACCTTGAAACAGAACAACAATTCTTAAACATTACAGACCAGGCAGTTCACTTTACCACTCATGGTTGCTCCCAATAATTCTTTTGCTTGTGGTACGCTCTATAACAAGCAGGCACACACAGCCCAGGGTTAGAAGGACACTCAGGGCAGTACATACGAGTCTCCTTCCGCGTACCTCTTCGCCAACAGACTCTACATCTCCTAGTGGGAAAGTCTTTTGAGGGTGTAGGAGGAATGTGATCAGGAAAGTGGCGATCTTTCAATCGAGCCACATCCTCCACCACTCCAACTCTAGGAACACTTGCCTGTTCCACAACAACAAGGCTGCCTATGACAAACTGCTGAAACTGAACAAAAGTCAACTTTGACGCAGGAGAACACTCCTTGAACACAACAAAAGCATTGAAAGTTGCTAAATTGAAGAGATGGATGGCCAACTTCTTATACCAAATGTAAGCCTTACGAATAGCAGTGTAAGGTTCCAACCTCTGATCTACTCTATCAACACCACCCATGTGCTTATTGTAGTCTAAAATGCACACAGGTTTGCGCACTTCAGCAATCTGACCCCAAACAGCCACAGGTGAAGTACTCTCATCATGGATGGTAGTCAGCATGTACACATCCCTCCTGTCCACAAATTTCACAGCTAGCAGTTCCTCACTACGCAAGGCACTGCACTGTCCCCTCTGAAGTTTTTGCAAACAAGCTCTTTTGGATAACCTTTACGGTTAGAGCGGATTGTGCCACAAGCAAAAGTGTCCACTTTGAACAATTCCTTAAACAATTGCACAGCAGTGTAGAAGTTATCAAGGTACAAATGGTGGCCTCTGTTAAACAGTCCTCTAGCAAGATCCCACACAATTTTCTCTGAAACTCCAAAAGTGGACGGACAACCAGGGGGTCAATAGTGGAATCCCTACCAGTGTACACACGCAAATTAAAAACATATCCTGTCCTACTCTCAGACAACATATACAGCTTAATTCCATAGCGTGCCCTCTTGCTAGGAATGTACTGCCTAAAAACCAAACGGCCCTTGAACAGGACCAAAGACTCATCAATAGATATTTCTTTCCCTGGAGTATAGATCTCTGAAAATCGATCTACAAAGTGATCAAGAACAGGCCGAATCTTAAAAAGACGGTCACATTCAGGGTGATCTCGTGGCAACGCCAAACCATTATCAACAAAATGCAGCATCCGAAGCAAAAGTAAATACCGATCACGAGTCATAACTGCAGGAAATATGGCCGTTGCCATCAAGGGACTGGTAGACCAATATGAACCCATGGACGGCTTCCTTATCAAACCCATCAAAAAAGTCAAACCCAAAAACTTCTTCATCTCTTCCAGATTTGTGGGACTCCACCGGGTAGCTCTAGAATGGGGCCTAAGTCTGGCACTGTTGTCCCTCAAAAACTGTTCAGCATACAAATTAGTCTGCTCAACAATCTCACCCAAAAATACATCATCCATAAACAACTGAAAATACTGTATAGGCATATAATGTTCACAATCCACTCTACACCCTGCATAACCACTAAAGGCAGGCAACACCGGCTGCACCATGTTTGGATCAACCCAGAGTCCAGCACTTCCAGTAGGAAGCCTAGCAGCCCCAGGCTGCAATCCAGATGCCTCTTGCACCATCGGCACAGTAGTATCCTCCTCTAAAACAGGCACTTCATCTGCACTGAGAGTACCTTCATCATCCGATGATTCCATGTGGAGAGAAAACTCACTGCCTGAATCTTCCCCTCCCTCCTCTCCCTCAGACGCACTGTCAGTCTCATAATCCTGCTCAGAGGAAGATTCAAGAAGCAAACCAACCACCTGCTGAGCAGTCATTCTACGGCTAGCCATAATGCTTACTAATAAAGGTTACGTGTCAAACAAGTCAACAACAACAAACCCTTTGTAAAAAAAAGAAATAAACAAAATGTAGCTTTATCACAAAGACCTATATACTCCAACACTATACCACTCACGTGACAGAAGCAGCTAGACTCACCACCACCTACTCTGCACAGACACAGTAAGGATCAACAATATCCCACTAAAAAAGAAGAAAAAAAAATTACACATAAGACAATGCAAAACATCGCAAAGAATTTCATGCTCTGAACACTAACAAATATGCTGCCATTATGACACCACTTACAAAAAAATTCATTCATGCATGACAATAATACTCATTTGGAGTACACACAACAAAAATATTTTTCTTACCAAATAAATGCAATTACGCAAAACTGCAGAACAACCACTGCCGAAACCGCAAACAGGAATCAAAAGCTTTACACTAGAATAAAAAGGAGAAACAAAACATTACAATCACATATGCAAATAATGCACCAGTCCACACACAATCCACCAGCCAAGCTAAGGGGTAGGTGGGCCAAAGAGTATAAATAAAATATTCACCCCCGTAAAAGGGAGCAACCCTTGCCCTTTTGGCCACTCCCCAACACAAAAATTAAAAAAAACCCTGGTGTCTAGTGGCTTCTGCCCTCCTTGGGGGCAGATGGGCCTAAAAACATACTGCTATTCTGCCACCCAAGGGGTCACTCTCCACAAATAAATGCCTGGTGGACTAGTGGGAAGATACCTTTATCTTCCGCACACGATCTCTCACTACTCAACTCTACTCTCAACTCTATTCACAACTGGATGTTAGCTCACCAACTCATTCTGAATCCCGCCAAAACTGAATTCCTCCTCCTCTCTACCTCTCTCTCACCTCCTCCTGTTCAATCTTGGATGGATCAGCTGAACCTACTCAACAACAAACCCATCATTGTCGACAGCGCTAAATCCCTAGGTGTCATTCTTGACAAAAGACTCAACCTAATCTCCCACATCAACTCTATTGCTAAGAACGCACGTTACCAGTTGCGCCTTCTATGGGGGATCCGTCGGTTCTTCCCGGAGAAAGACTTAAAAACCTTGGTACAATCTCTGGTTCTCTCAAGACTGGATTATTGCAATTCTCTTCTGACGGGCCTACCCAAATCCCACCTCTCCCCTCTCAAATCCATCCTCCATTCAGCAGCTCGCTTCATTTCAGGGTCTAAACGAAGCGACCACGTCACTCCTATCCTGTCCTCTCTTCGATGGCTTCCGATCGAGGCAAGATCTATTTACAAAACTGCCTGCATCACACACAAAGCCTTACACACGTCCTCCCCTCGTTACCTGGCGAATAAATTGAAATTGTCCGGTGGCTCGCAATGCGGAAAAGCTTCTGCTTGAGCGCCCCCGTCTTCAAAAGGGAAAGATCGATGGCGCAATCCGGTGAGAATCTGGAACTCGCTTCCCCCATTGCTCCGTGCCACCTCCTCTACCCGGATCTTCAAAGCTGACCTCAAATCTCTTCTCTTCCAAAGACACTATACTTTCACTCTCAGCCCCCTCTAGGAAGTTCGCTCTTCATTGTGTTCTGAGTGACTGCCACTTATTGCAGTATACCTCTATTTGTATTTTGTATCTCATGTATCATGCACATGTGTGTGTGCCCGGAAGCTGTTTCAGCCCGGGCTGCCACACACGGGGTGGTGTATGCACTGCCAGCAACCTGCCAGGCCAGTGCACAACACTTGCCATCACCCTCTCTCTGCCTGCCATATTGCGCTCCATGCTTCTGAAGGGTAACCCGATTCAAGGCCCCATTCTCCCGATTTATAAAAAAAAACCTGCCCCCCCCAGAGGGGGCAGAGCACCAAAAACATATGGCCCCCAAAGGGGAGCGACCCTTGCCCAAGGGGCCGCTCCCCAAAACAGTATTTTCAAGTTTAAAAAAAAAAAAAATAATTCCCTGGTGTCTAGTGGGCATTCCTGCTGCACGATCGCATGATCGTGCAGCAGGAATGCACAAAGAGGCATCGGGGAAAGGAAAACCCTTTCCTTTCCCTCGATGCCTCTTTTGTTTCAAACCCCCCCTCCCCGGAGCCAAAACTCACCTTATTCCCCGACTTCCAGCGCGTCTGGGAACAAAGAGAAACCCGCAATGACGTCAGCGCGCCTCGCGCGCTGGCGTCAGTGAGGCGAGGGAGGCAGGGGAAGCCCTTCCCCCCAAATAAAACAACGGTCGGATTCCCACGGGGGGAGCGCCAGCGCTTCCCCCGTGGGTGGGTCTTATGACGAGCTGGACTCGTCATGAGCACACGACCACTGTGTGCCATGACGAGTCCAGCTCGTCATAAGCATCGAAGGGGTTAATAGGCCTGTTAGTCCCTCCTTAGTACAGCCATGTCGTCATTTGTATCCTCCCATGGCTACTGGCCCCTTTACTTGGTTGCTACATGGTACGTGTATTTTTTTTTCTTTATTGGCATGACGACGTGCTTCGCTTACATTAACCGCACCATGCCCGCTTTCACTTTCCAAGCGCAGCCGGGACAATGGCGGCCGTTTGTTTGCAATGCCATAGGTCTCTCATTTTTTGTATTTGTACGAGCGGTCAGTGAGCGCCTTGACATTCGCTCCAAAACCTGAAGCAGGCAAATCTAAGCGATCATGCCAAGAAAACAGCCCTTGCATTTATTTTGTGGATGATTGCAGCCAGGTGCAGACTAGGTTCAAGCAGCCCGGTCAGGACGCGTCTGCAGCTCAATTAAAAAAAATACTCACAACATCACACACTCTTGTATGTCATGAACGTGAGATGTGTCTGCGAGCTGCTAGCATTTGTTTACATGGGAGGCAGAGGTGCCGCAGCTGAGACTGCGTAGTTCAGAAGTCCGCTGTAAGACACGTTCATCTTTAGTTATGCTAATAATGAGAAATGCGATCACTTGCTGCGAGGTGGCCCTAAACCAGGACGGAGCAGCAGTCCCTCGGCTATTAACACAGCCGCCAGAACGGGCATCACACGGCGAAACCCGTGCCCTGTTCTCAATATTGCTGTTGCCAATGCAACCGCACGCTGTGCAACTCGATTGCGGTGTTTTGCTGTATTCCCGTTATTTGTGCCTCACTGGAAGAGAGAGAGGGCAAGCAAGGCCAGTGAGTGTGGGGTTGGGAGGGATTGCACCTCCGAAACCAAGCTGGCGACCGAGCTTCAGTGCATGCTGCGTAGTTCCACTTTGCAGCTGCTGATCAGATTTCATAGAGCTGTTAAGGCAGTTAAAACCAAAAATTAGGTACTGTCTGGTAGTAAATATTTTTTTGTTTGTTTTTTTTTGTTTGAAAAGCTTTATTTAAATATTTCATAACAATACAGAGGTTAGCAAAACAAAAGTGACCAACAAAATAATATATGCAAGAAGAAAAGGCTAACAACAAATTCAAAGGAGAAAGCTGTTTAAGGTTATATGTATGTGAAGGGAGGGAAGGGGATTGGAAGGTAGAAAAAGAAAAAGGGGAGATGGGGAGGGAAAGAGGGGAAAAAAGGGGGGGCGAGGAAGACGGGAGGAGAGCAGGTGGGAGGTAAGGGAAAAACTCTTTCACATGGCAAATATTTTATAAAGTTGCATATTGAACTAGAAAAGAAAACAATAAACAATAATCATGATGTGCGAATAGGAGATAACATAATAATTGAAATAGAAACAAGAGACAGAGAAAATATTATGTCTAAGGAGGCTTGAAATTTTCAGCATTCACACAAGACTTTTTTAACACTACTAATTTATCTAAATAGGTAGTAAGTGGGTTCCAAAAAAGATCTCTATCAATTATTGGCTTACAGGAAGAAGCAAAGGCAACATCCAGTCGATGAAAATGACAAAGGCTATTCCACCAGTGCTGGACAGAGAGCTGTGAAAGTGATTTCCAATTGAGTGTTATGTGTTGCAAAGCTAAGGCTATCATAAGGTCAAAGAGGCCATGCATATATGGGGGAATATCTAAGGACTGAAATAGACTACCTGCAAAAAGAAGAGGGAAAGACAAGGGAATACTTGTATCAAACATGCGAGAAATATAGGCCCAAACTTTTTCCCAGAAAGTAGCAACAGAAGGGCATAGAAAAAGAAGATGACTGAGGTCAGCATTAAGTGAGCCACAGGACCAGCAATTAGTATCAGTAGAATGGGCAAACCTAGCAATAGAAATAGGGGAGAGATAGAGTCTTTGATATAGAAAGAACATAGATTGAGTGAGAGAAGCAGAACGAGAACTTTTTAGGGAGCGAGACCAAAAATTTATCCCAAAAATTAATAGTCCATTCACATGCGAGATCAGACTCCCAAGCAATTTCCACCTTGGATTAAGGACGTTCAGGTGAGGGAGAAAGAAAGAATTTGTAAATAAGAGAGGCTTTGGGAAAAGAAAGAAGAACTTTACAAAGAGGGTTTTGAACCAAAGGCGAGGGGACAGAGGGAAGCAAATAAAATGACTCAAGAATAATAGCCATGAGAGTGGAAAACCTCTGAAGAAAGGAACGAGGGCAATGAAACCTGAGTTGAAATTGGGGAAATGAGCATGGCTCTAAACCATCAAAAAGATCTTTAACCCAGATTATCCCCTTAAGTCTCCAGGACCTCCAAAAGATAGATCTATTATTAATGGTAATACGAGAATTATGCCATAATGGGGAGTCTAAAAAGGCTTCCCCTGGAAAAGGTGTCCTTATGAAATAAAGGTTTTAGAATAGCACAAGTGTGTTTAATTAAAGGGAGAGAGGTAAGAGGTATCTTAACAGAAAAAGCCAAAATTTCCATAAAAGAGAAGGGAGAAATTAGAATGCGTTCAATATTACACCATAAAGGAGTAAAGGGAGATTGATCCTCTAGGAGCCATTTCGCAGCCTGATGAAGGCAAAAGGCTTTGTGATAGAAACGAAAATCAGGGAAATTAACACCTCCATTAGATTTTGTCTTACGAAGAGCAGATAAGGAAATCCTGGATCTCTTGCCCTTCCAAAGAAATCTAGAGAGGAGGGAGTCGATTTAAAAAAAATAACAAACAGGAATATGAACTGGAAGCATGGAGAAAGTATATATTAAGATAGGAGTTATCATCATCTTAATGGAGTCCAACCGACCCCACCAAGAAAGGAATAAAGGATTCCAAGAGGAAAGTAAATTATCTATCCGAGCAATAACTGCATTCATATTTAATTTAACAGAAGAGGAGATGGAATTAGAAAATAGTATACCTAAATATTTAATTTTAACAGGGGACCAAGCAAATCCCGTGGCCGAAAAGAAGTGTGGAAGACAGGATTTCGTGAGAGGTAAAATTTCTGTTTTATCAGAATTGATTTTATATCTGGAAACAAGAGAAAAGGCATTAAATTCATGTAATAAGGGAGGAATAGAAGTCTGCGGATTGGAGATAAAAAGAAGAATATCGTCAGCATAAGCGGAAATTTTTAAATTGTGATCACCATAGGAAAACCCAGAGATTAAATCATTGTTACGAATTGAGGATAAAAAGGGTTCAAGGGCCAAAATGAAAAGAAGAGGGGAGAGCGGACAACCCTGACGAACCCCACGACGAAGAGGAAAATAAGAGGAGATGGAACCGTTGACTAAAACAGAGGCTCTAGGGGCAGTGTACAGTAAAGAAATAAGCGAAATTAACTTAGGGCCGAATCCATGCCATTTCAGAGAGGCTAATAAGAAAGACCAGTCAACTCTATCAAATGCCTTCTCTGCATCAACAGAGATAGCAGCCAAGGAAGAGGAAGGAGCAGGAATTTTATTGAGAACATTTAGCAAAAGGCGAGAGTTGTCTGAAGTTAACCTACCCTTCACAAAGCCACATTGTTCCTTACCCACCAAATGTGGCATAAGAGAGTCCAAGCGCAAAGCAAGTGATTTGGCAAATAATTTATAGTCTACATTCAGTAATGAGATCGGCCGGTAATTCTTGCAGAATTTAGGGTCGCGTCCTTCTTTGTGAATGAGACAAATTGTGGCCTCCTGAAAAGTTCCCAAATTCCCTTCAGCAAGGGGAAAAGAATGAAAAAGATGCAAAAGTCTAGGAAGTAAAAGATTAGAAAAGTGCAAGTAAAATTCAACGGAATAACCATCCGGACCAGGCGATTTACCCTTCTTTAAAGAGGATAAAGCGTGGGATAATTCCTGAAGAGAAAGATCTGTCTCCAATTGTGAGAGATTAAGATGATCATTGGACGGAATCGGAAGAGCGTCAAGATAAGACTGAATAAGGGAAGAAGAAGGTGGAGAGTCAGGTGTATAGAGATCTTTATAAAAAAGCATAAATTCGTTAAGAATATCCCCATTTTTATGAACAGAAGAGCCATCAGAGGAGTAAATCATATCTATGATAGTGCGTTCTTTACAGGATTTAAGGTAATTTGCTAAGAGTTTGCCCATTTTATTTCGACCTCCGTAATATCTAGCACTACTACGTAACAGTATCGAAGAAGCATTATCGGTTGTGGCTTTATTAAAATCTAACTTGGCACGAATAAGTACTGGCAAAATAGAATCTGCCGATGAGGTGTAAAACTGGTGTTCCAATAATTTAATCTTTAGTAGGGCGTCTTTACTTTGTTGACGAAAACGTTTCTTTCTCTTGGCTACAAAATCTATTATGAATCCTCGTGCTGTAGCTTTAAATGAGTCCCATAGTATATGTGGTAAAATATCGGGGGTACTATTTAAGTTGAAGAATTCCTCAGCAAAAGTCGTGAAAGAGGAAGAGAAATTAGAGTCAAGAAGAAGAGAATTATTAAAGCGCCAGAGGGATGAAATAGGATGAGAGGGGAGCAAATCTAGATTTATGAGAATTGGGGCATGATCCGATATAACAATAGGTTCGATAGAGGAGGATAGCAAGTTTTGAGAAAGAGATTTAGATAGAAAAAGATAGTCGATACGAGAAAGAGAGTTATGAGGAGGAGAGAAAAAGAGAAGTCTAGAGAATCAGGATGTGTGAGTCTCCATGCGTCTACTAAGTGAACCTGAGAGATAGTGTTAAGAAAGTGCTTATGTGTCTTATGGGGCACAAAACGTGTTTGCGATTTACGGTCAAGAAAGGGGTCAACAACCTGGTTGCAATCTCCTCCTAAAATAAACAAATCATCTCTATATTGTATGCATTTCTGGGTAAACAGGGGCCAAAAGGAGCAGTCAGGATGTGTCGGACCATATACATTAAAAATAGTTAAAGAAGTATTATTAATTAATAGCTTAGCCAGCACCCATCTACCTTCAGAGTCATTTTCTTGCGAAATTACTTTACATTTCAATCTCTTGTGCCATAAAACAATCACACCATTTTTCTTGTTAGAGGTGGGTGATACCAAAACCCCACCCACCCAACCTTTTTTCAATTTTAACGCCTCAGCTTCTGAAAGATGAGTCTCCTGTAAAAAAAACAAATCTGGGTTGTAAGAGGCCAAGTGGGAAAGAATTCTCTGTCTCTTAATTGGGCTATTAACACTTTTCACATTCCATGAAATGACTTTGAACTTTGAGCTATCAACATTACATAACAAGTTGAATATGCAACACTAATGATAAGACAAAAAAGAGAACATGGTAAAGAGCTAAGAAATAAGAAGAAAATAGTGAAAAGGAACCAATTAACGGTAAGAAAAAAGAAAGAGTCTAGGAAAGAACAAGGGAAGGATACCAGGAGAAAAACAGAAAAAAGGGAAAGGAAGAATAACAGCACAAGTAGACAGTACATGTCGAAATAAAGACTGCAATGCGTACCTTACGGGGAACACAAAGGGATGAGACGGCGACGGATAACAGAGGACAGCACACCCAACGGGGAAGGCAATGCAACACACCAGAAATACCCAAAAATCACAAAAGAGAAGGAGCGGTAGGGTATTGATAATCAAAAAGAATAAATATCATTGAAACCTGCAAAAGAAAATAAAAGTTAAGCACCATCAAGACAAACGATTTCTATACAAAAAGTAAAAAGATTAGTTATAACAATGCCATCACTACAAAAGATACAAGAGAATAAGCACAACAGTCACGTTGCAGAAGTAGATGGAGTAGTCTCCATTGAGACGTGGGTATGAGACTGGATAAATCTTCTGAGATCAACAGGGTCTTTGAAGGTAGAAGTTTTGTTGAGGAAAGTAACTTTGAAAATACAGGGATGAAACAATCCATATCTAGCTCCCATGGAACGCAGCGGTGGTCGAAGGTCCAAAAACTCTTTGCGCCGTTTAGCTGTGGCTGAAGAAAGATCTTGGGATATAAAATTTTTTGAGCCTTTCTTAGATTTTTCTTAGATTTAGCGGCGGTAAGAACCATCAGAAGATCAGTAAATTGTAGAAAAAGAATAATCACTCCTCGAGGTTTGGATGGCGCAGAAGTGGAAGAGAGACGAGGGCCCAGTCTATGAGCTCGTTGTAAGTTCAGATTAACTGAAGGTGGAAGATTCAAGAGTTGTGGAAGGAAGGAAGTGAAGAAAGCAACAGGGTCGTCACCCTCAAGACCTTCAGGCAAACCATACACTCGTAGATTATTACGACGGTTCCTGTTTTCCAAGTCTTCAGAAGCCTTTCGAAACTGTGAGACTTCCCTCTCCAAAGAAGAAATTCTTGTGGGTGCGTCCTGCACCTGAGCGAGTTGTTGCTCCACCACAGTTACACAAGAGTCCATAGAGGCCCACTTGGCATCCATTGACTGAAGACGAGTATTAGTTTCTTCCACAAACGGTCTGATAGCACGAATCTCCTCAAGGACCATGTCCAAGGATACCGGGGAAGTAGACTTGGGAGGCGAAGGAGGATCTTGCTTTAGTCTCTTGCCGGTAGTTGAAGGTAACGAAACTTTGGAAGCCATATCTGCGAATGAATCTGTCATATAAGAGCACTCACTATGTGACGAGGACTCAGATAAACAGGAGAATCTATTTGAAACAGTGCAGTAGGTTCCAGGGAGATTAGAGGCATTCACTTTCAAATTATGAGTGTGACGTAGTGCACGTTTACTCCTACCCATGAAACAGAGGCCTCAGACCAACTACGTCAAGTGTAAGCACAATATTACAAAGCCGTGCTAGTACAAGAAGATATGCTTGAGAAATAGAAAGAGGGACATCAATGGAGGAGACGCTCTATCAATAACACTGGGTCTGCGTAGAACATATGCAGAGTAGATATGCAAGAAAGTACAACCCAAGTGGACAAAAGAAAGCCCAGTAATATCCGTCAGCAACGTCCAATATATCCCTCACAGTAAACAAGTAGCGCGGTCTTTGAAATATGCTCACAATTCAAGAAAAAAGCATAGTAGATGTAAGGCAATACTCTTAAAATGATGGTAGAAGATATAACGTGAAACTCAAAAAATAGCGCTGCGTGGACTGGACGACTCCATCACAATATCCAGTTGCATTGTATCCAGTTGGTATCCAAAGCAGGAATAAATCAGTAAATAAATACTGCCTGTATTAAAAAGGCAGCATAATGGTGAATTAAGCACCCAAAATATGCCAGATAAGGTGTAAAAAGGCTCTCCAGAGCATTGCGTGAAGGAAAAGTTGAGGGGAAAACAGCAGGTAAAACACCTAAAATGGCGGCCGTTACCTGACTGAAAACGTCCACTGCAGAATTTCCCCTTTTATGTGATACAGTTCCAAAAAATAATCGCAGCCTCCAGGAGAGCCGATCCTCCGATTCAGGAATGTGACATTTGTGGCTGTTAATGAGCCATGAAAACGCTCGTAATAATTCTCGATCTCCGGCGGTCCGCGGAGCTCCGAAGTCAGGTGGCCATCTTGGATTGCCGCGTGCGCGCGCCTCGGTAGTAAATATTTTAAATTGCTGCATCAAGAAATACAGAGGTGTTGTCGCCGAAATAAGGATAGGTACATACAGTTCATGTGAGTAGCAATATTTTCGCTTTCAAAACATTTACTCTCCGCTCTAAATTTGCAGGCTGGTTAAAAGGAATTCTGTATAGTTTAAGCATTTTGGTTATTTCATTATTTACATTTTAATATTTTAAGAAATATTCTGAGTGCTCATCGTGTGCATTTACATTAATACCGTACATTTGTGCGTTTATGGAATTGTTGCTATTTGTTCTCTGTTGTCTACCATTGTCACAATTCACATTATTTATACGGGTAAGACAATGTTGCTGTGGGTTAAGATGTGTTTAAAAGAATCATCGTTGTTAAATATGACAGGAAGCTAGGAACAGTGCATACACTGATCCAAGAGGAAAGCGTATTTAGTTCGTACAACACAGTAATGTTTTGGCAGCTCACCCATCCCCACCTACTCTGGATTTCATGCCAAAAAGTCAGGGATATACATTAGTGAAGTTCTGCCGAGCATAATTGAAGCAGCATAAAATAATATTTGGCGGAGGGGAGCTGGGGATCGAAGTTAGTCGTTTTTGCATATCTTAAATAAACGATGGTCCCCAGAAGAGTTTAAGCTTTTGTTGTTTGCTGTGCACGTTCTACGTTGATGGTCTATGATCAGACCATCAACCTTTAATGCTTTTGATCGCACGGAGTCTGAAACTTCCAAATAGCATAGTTTGACACTCAAAACCTTGCAACTTTGGCTTGGCTGTGTACTCGCCTTATGTTCCATTGCAGATTAATAAAATAAGATTCTTATATCCCAGCGATTTTTTTGTGCCTATATTTAACTATTGAGAATGTATATGGCTGAAAACATGCGGATTTTTAAATATGCAGTGAGCTTATATTTTATCTTCATAGAAATATGTGATTGCAATTTCACGCCTATTAATAAACCCAAATATGCATGGATTTGTAATTGTAAGTGACTGAACAATGGACATTTTATTCTGTTGAAAAAATTAGCTGCTCTTCACGTTGTTCGGCAGGGAGTGAAAGGGTAAAAATGGAGACAAACAGAAACAAGCATTAGCAATGCAATAGGTCTTGCATTCACGCGGGTTTAAGCTACTAGCATTGTAAATAACAATGCCTTTTATTTATGTTTTAAAACCCAAAACATAAATAAAAGGCATTGTCATTACAATGCCAATAGCTCAAACTCGAGTGAATGCGAGACCTATTGCATTGCTAATGCTTGTTTTTAAAGTGAGCACAATTTGTTAGACAACTGCTTTTTGGCGAAGTAGTCAGTGAAGGCTCTATGATGCAGTTCTACCATTTGCAGGGCACTCATCACATTACAAATGCCCTGTTAAAACATTTTCTTCAGTCAGTCCAAAGAATAAAGGGCCTTTTCTACAACAAAGTAACGCAGCATGGTGCCGCAAGCCATTTGGCTGAGCCGCGCTGCATTACTTTGAAAGCAAAGGGATGCGTCATATCTACAAAGATATGACAGATTCCTTTGCTCTCCCCTGCGCTGGCACACCATTGGCTGCCATGTGCCGATGCAAGCACACTTGCACCATGGTGCAAGGGTGCCTGCGTTGTGGGGATGGTTCCCTTCCTGCACAAAAAACAATCACAAGAGGTGTTTTCTTCATTCTCTGTGTGCTGCAGATTGCAGCACGCATAGAAAGAGGAAAAATCGAAGAGAAATAAAAAATAATTCTCTTTGTTGCGCCTCCCTACGCCTCCCCTGGAGAGGCATAGCATTCTGACGCATTTTCAGGTTTACGATTTCTCGTAAATCTGGAATTGCGGCAGAATCCATGTGTGTTGCGTGGGAACACCCACAGCAACACCTATGGTACGCCCCTTTCATGCAAAGCGCTGCGTGAGAAGGGGACATATTTACCAAATTTGTTTCCAGTCCAGGGAGGACCTGACTTGGCAGTTCGGGCTGGACTACTCCCATGAGGCACAGGGTCAAGACTGATTTGCATATGGCTGGGTCTAAACTGGGGTGGCATTGTGAGGAAAAGAACAATGGATTTAACCCAGATCTCTTGACTGGAGGTGAATGTTTGATTTGCTCTGCATTCCATCCATCATCTGTGTGTCTTTTGCTTTCTTGCCCTAAGTGCGCCGGGTATGCCCAGATGTGGGTCCTGGGCTCACTGTGCCACTGGATTCAAGCTAGCCTGGCTGATGAGGGGTGATGCCCCGAACCCGGTCCCAGGATGCTTGTTTCCGGTCCAGGGAGGACCTGGCTTGGCAGTTCGGGCTGGACTGTTCCCATGAGGCATAGGGTCAAGACTGATTTGCATATGGCTGGGTCTAAACTGGGGTGGCATGGTGAGCAAAAGAACAATGGATTTAACCCAGATATCTTGACTGGGGGTGAATGTTTGATTTGCTCTGCATTCTGTCCATTATCTGTGTGTCTTTTGCTGCAGAGGACAAGGGCTGGACCCATCTCACTTGAACCCAGAGTGACTTCAAGGGCTTGCTGACTTGCCTCCTGTTTTTTGAAGTGTCAGGGACACAAAAGACTTCCTGCAATTCTGCTGGTGCTGCTGGACTCTGCCATCTGTGAGTCATACCCTTGCCTGAGGTGCCCCCTCCAGTCCTGGACCTCAGGAGTGGGTTCTGCAGCTGTTTTGCTACAAAACTGACACATCATCACCTTTGCGCCGATCAGAACCGATGCATCGCCCTTTGACACAGATGCTGTACAACGACAGCGGATCTACAGCCTACCAGGCCTGATGACGACACTCTGCGTGCATAAACGATAATGCATTGCCTGCATCTCAATGGAGCTCAACGACAACGCAGTGACCTGACTGTGTGGAAAAGATTGATGCATCCTGCCTCAGCGTTGACGCTTTGCTCCATCCAAGGTACTTTTTCAGAGGGACCTGCATGAGTCTCATAGCCGGCCTGCTCTCCATCGCGATCGTTCTGAACTTTGGATTTACCTCGGTCCCTCATGACCTCAAGTAACCTTTCAGCGCTATTGACTTCAAAGTACTGTTTTTCCATCCATTCTTTAAAAATTCATATCCGACTTCTACTGGTTGGGTTTTTGTAGTTTTGGTGTTTTTGTTACTCAGATAAATATTCTCTATTTTTCTAAACCTGTGTGGAGTCTTTTTGTGGTGTTTACATCGTGTTACTGTGCATGTGCGTTTGTGTGTGTGTTTGGGGGTGTTGCACAAATACTTTGCACATTGCCTCTTAAGTTAAGTTTGCCTGCTCTGTTGCAAACCATCAGAGGGTCAGCACAGGCTAATTTAAAGTGTGTACTAGCTTACCCTAATTAGGATTGTGTTCCCTACTTGGACAGAGTGCAAACCTCTGCTACCTAGAGACCCAATTTCTAACAGGTAGAAACATCATGTTTGGTCTCCAAAGAATTGTGATTTAAAATCCTTTTTAATGGTAAAGTCGGATTTTAAGTCACAATTCTTCAAATGCCACTGTTAGAAAGTTGGTGTTTTCTTATCCTAACCATTTGGTGACTGCAGCATGTGTCTAGGGTCACTTGACTGTGATTGGAGTGGCAGTTGACCTGTGTGTATTCCTCCCAGACAATGAGACAGAGGGAGCTAGGTGTTGGCAGAGTGGGCCATCCTGCCAGGATGGAGGGGGCGGAGCTGTCCACTGACCCACTTACATTTCAAAGGAGCTGCCTCAGCACACACACAAAGAACTTCACACTAGCCTTTTGTCTCCCCAGACAACTTGGAGCCTGGGAGGGAGGAAGGAAATTCCAGAACCATCTTTAGGGGGAAAGTTTCTTCCACTTCAAAGCTGTTCCTGGGTATAAAAATAAGACCCTCAGACCCAATCTTTAGTACTACACTTCTGGACCTGCGGAGGAAAAATAGGAAGGCCTGCCTTGTACTTCACAGGACTGCCCTGCTGCTTAAGGCCTGCTTTGTACCTCAGATGACTGCCCTCCTGTTACCACAGGCCTGTCCTGCTGCTTCAAACCTGCCTTGTACCCTCAGAGGACTGCCTTGCTGCTTAAGGCAGCCTTCTTGCTTGAGAGTGACTCTAAGGGTTAGTTAGCTGGCATCCTGTTCTGAGCTACAGGAACATAAAAAGCTTCAATCACTTGAACACTGCACCTAGACTCTGCCTGAGGTGAGTCCTACATTCCAAGGGGTGCTCACCCAGTCCAGGACCCTTGGAAGTGGTGCTAAAGGTGCCCGAACAGCTAAAATCCAAAACTCAGGACACTTTTCTGCCAAAAAGTGCTCTGAAAACAGACAGAAGACTATGACCAATCTGCATGTCCATTCCACCCAAGGTGCATCGCCGGTCAGCCTGACTTCGAGGTAATTCTTCTCCGCAGCAGTAAAAAGTTTTTAGCAGCTCCTTTCAGAAGCAGTATCTGGCCTTGTGGATCCCTCGTCGTCTACAGCTTGCGGCTTCGTCCCGCTGCAGATTTTCGACTTCCAAAAAAGTGACTAAGTCTGAAATACAAATCTTCACTATGACTTCATCCAGCAGCTCCCCAATGATGACGCATCCTCCGTAGACACCGCTGGCTGCTTTGCCCCGCTGAACTTTAACCTTCTTGGACATTTTTCTTCAAGAATTCCAAAGGTAAGCTGAGACGGGGCCAATCCACATCTTGTGTCCGAACCACGCTCCATCGTGGTCAGCCATAACTTTTGACTTTGTCCCGGTCTCGTGCGACTAGATGACCACGTTTGGCACTTTGATCTTTTAGGTGCTAGTTTTAATAAAAACTTTTAAAATTCATAACTGCGGTTCTACGGATTGGATTTTTGTTGCCGTGATCTCAAATAATTTTTTAACGTTCATACTATTTTTCTAAATTGATGTGGGATTTTCCTTGTGTTGTGTTTTCACTTTTTTACTGTTTAAGTGCTGCATAAATACTTAACACATTGCCTCTAAGTTAAGCCTGACTACGTTTGTGCCAAGCTACTGGAGGGCTAAGCACTGGTTAATTTAGCAACTTTTACGGTTAAACCTGACAAGGATTGTGGTGGCTGCTTGAGAAGAGATTTCACCCCACTCAACCAATAAAACAATTAATAACAGCTACCTAATACTGCAGTGCAATAGATTATCTCTTTGGTGGTGTACAATTAATTGCATCACTTCTGAATTTATATGCATACTTCACTGATACAGAGCATGTGTACTGGGCAAAGGTGTTGCCTCACTTGCCAACATTCAATGAGTGATTATATACATTCAATTGTGCGCGTATTGCTAGAGCAGAAACCCATGCGGTAATAAAGAAGGGAAATAGGGTGTCCTGCTTAATTGGGTAGAGACAAATAAAGATCTAATGAAATTGACCAGCCCCCTGACATGTAACTGACCATGGCATACCCCTCCACATTTCAGAGATACATTCCTTACATATGCCAGACTCCCCCCAACCCTACCAGCCTCATCAGAAAACACCCTGGCTCACAGGAAAAACTATTGTGCTCCCAAAGATATATCAAGGCATAATTACACAATGAGGGGCCAAATGGTGCAGTGCCTCGGAAGGAGCATGGTCAGACTGGCACCGCTTGTGCAGTAGCGCTGAGAAAATGTTCAGAGTGGGGGTGCTGCCATCAGTGTCACGTCACTGACGCCCTAGGGATTGTAAAAAATTCAAGCATCACGCAAACAAGTAAAGCAAATGAGCCATGCACATTCAGCAGGAGAGTGGTATGGATGCGGTGGTGCATTTTGGAGCACACAGTCGCAAATATATTATTAAAGCATGGTGTGGTAGCACACAGTCATTTACAGATAGTGCATTTTCCAATGAAATGACCACTAAATTTGCACAGACATGTCATTTTACAGATAACACTCGACAGTGCACAGACGATAATGTGTGGAAATAGAATTCCAGTGAATATTTATAATTTGTGCATCACCAAATTGTATTTGTTTGTATTGCTCCTATTAAAATATTTATTTCCATCACACTATGAAACTGCAATATTTAGTGCTGATTTGGTGCTTTCCTAACTGCTGATATATTTTTAAATATTTGTACAGTTCAAGTTTTGTTGTGTATTAGAAAAAACATCCATCAGTCCTTTGTACACTCAACAATACTGTCACATAATTCACATTACAAAATATTCTCACTTTGCAGTCTGAGAAAGAAAAGTAAACTCCAATCTCTAAGTTAAAAGAATAAGCAGCAATTTGTCAGAAGACAGAGTCAAACATTTGACCTCTGTGACAAGAAAAAACAAAATGTAAAGACATCTTTATTGCTCATTCGCCTTCTGAACACCAGTATGGTTATTTTGGGGATACTGGAACGCCCACCTATGCCCCTACTTCCAGCGCCTATGCACCTGTGAAGAGAAGGTTTAGAAGAAAACTGGGCATGCCATGCACAAACAGGGAAATGGGCAGCAGCTTATAATGGGCCTTTCCTGCTGCTGGTTGAGTGGTAAAAGACAATCGTTATCGGTGTGCAGTGTGGGTGTCTAATAGAAGGAGGCCCAGTGGCACTGCACCTGCTGCTCTATTGAAAGCTATACCAGTGCTTGCAGCCTTGCAGGTGTGGTGAGTGTAGGTGGCCAAGACTGGTGTAATCAGTGTCCTACTCCCAAGTATATACTGACTGAACAGTCAGACCAAAGAGACTTGAGGTACTAGATTTGGAAATCTACTTCCGGTGCAATGAGTGCTGTCAGCCAAGCATGAATGCTGTCAAGGGCATGCCAGCTTGAAGATCTAATGGGCAACCCAATAACTCACTGAGTATCTGGTCAGTAATAAACACAAAAGAAATGTTCTGTATGAGGTTAATCCAATTTTAACATGACAGTACACCGTCTGTACGGTATCACAAAATGAGAAAGACTGCATGGTTTCTAGTCACTGAGCATATTCAAGAGAAAACATATAGTAAAAAGAATATCAGTGCAAAAACAGTAGCAGTAAAGGGCATACGACGCAGTTCAAAAAGTGACACAGTGCTCAGTTGTGTACAGGGTAAAGAATAGCACAGAATAATTGTTATATGAAGGAAAAGCAAACTGCCTCTGTTAATTCAAACAGTTCCAAATCCATTTATATGCTGAAAGAAGATCAGTCGTGCTCAAAGATCAGTCTCTTTCATTGTGTGTTGACGTTTTGATCTGAATTATCTAGGAATGTACGTGGTCTTCATCAGGACTATATGATTAAACAAAGTTGCCACCATTCTGAATAACATAAAAAGGAGAAAAGCAAGCATTTGCAAAGCAATTAGTTCCCACCTATGCGAGACCTATTGGCTTTGTCAATTTGTTTTAGCCATGTTGTACAGCAGAGCAGCAGCTGTGCAGCGAAGCTGGAAGTAAAAAAAAAAAAACTGTCATTGGCAAAGCCAACAGGACTCACCTATAGGAGATATATTGGCTTTGTCATTTTTTATTCATGTTGTACAGCAGCATGGCTGCTGTGTAGCATGGCTGAAAGTTATGAAATGAAAAGAAGCATTGGCAATGCCAATAGGTCTAGCTTTAAAGGAATGTTGTATGGTAATGTGAAGCATTACAACTAAATGCCATGGGAATAGATATGTATTTGTGTGGGTGGAAAGAACTGTAGAATAATATTGGTTTAGGTTAAAAGTTCAAATGACAGATGCACTATCAAGCCAGACCTAAAAATCCATGGTGGTGAATGACTACCTTCCTCCAATCTGTGCTGCTCGCAGATAAAAACAACATAAATGATCTAGTTACTTCAATAGCATCCCAATGTCATGTGTATGCTCCTGATAGTACAAGCTTAGACAGCTGGATAAACAAAATGATTACGGCTGGGAGGGCAAACACCTTTTTTAGAAGCACACAACTTCAACCCAATCAAAACATGTACTCTTGGCTTCCAACATGTGGGTGGAGCCATAGCCCCTCTCTAGTGATGCCTAAATAATTGTCTGACAATATCTGCGCTGTCAAGCCAGATCATAAAAAGAGAGCTAAGACTTGGTAATCTTTGGCCATGTTATAGTGCTTTTTTTCACTTTCAACCATGCCAGACCCACCCCAGGATTTTGCAGCTTCAGGTTGCAAATTTTGCGGCCAATAAGAGCAAAGTTTGAGGCCCAAAACCTCAAAATTCACAGTATTTTAGCTGTATGTAGAAAATGGGTCTGCTACAAAAATACTGCACAGCCTGTGCTCTGTCACTGCTGGAGACTGTGCTATGTCACAATCTGTATCCTTGCTGTAACCACAATGCCTTGAATTGAAGGATGTCTGAAACCACAGAGTGCAGATTACAATATGAAACCTGCTCTTTCTGGCATCAGACAACCTGCATTCCTTACGTGTGCAGGACAGTGGGGGTTGAGGGAGGGGAACAGGAGCGGGGGTGGGGGCCATTGGAGTCTGGGAGGGGTATGGGAGGGCCAAATGAGTCATGAGAGGAGAGGGGCAAAAGAGGAGTCACAGCGCAGCAAGAGAGTGGGGGGTGGCAGAGGAGAGGGGATGTAGCCCTCTGTCCTTGGGCCATGTTTGTGCTATATAAAGAAAAATGCAAAATAAAAAGACATGGGGGGAGGTTAGAGTTGAACAAAATGCTCTCTGGGCAACGTCTTTATATTCTCCACAAATACATTTGACATCTTTAGAAATTAAGCATATTAACCCAGTTGGGAACCTATTGTCCCTCTTTCTCAGAAGTCGAAAAGTTGAAACACCTGTTACTTTATGTGGAGTGGTTAAATATAGCCACAACTTTGTTCCTAAAAAGTCCCCCACTGGTGCCCCAAAAGCTATTGCTTAATTAATGCCTTGTTTAATGAACTTGTTCATAGTCTCAGTCAAACCATTTGAGGTTGGAGAATATAATGCCACCCTCAAATGTTTTATATGGTGCGAACTGATGAAGTCCCTCATTTGTGTTGATGTAAAATGTGTCCCATTTTCCATCACTAATTCTTTAGGGGGACCTTCAATTTCAAACACCCATCTTAAAAGATTGATCACACAAGAATTAGTGGGTGCTGCCGTAAACTCAAAGTACACCCACTTTGAGAAATAGTCTATTAAGACTAACAATTTTTGTTTGCTAACACATCAAATAGACCAGTAAAGTCTAAGGCCATCTCTCACCATACATCATCAGTAAAAGGCACAGTATGCAATGGAGTTTGAGACGCCTTCCAATGTTTATCGGATGTGAGGCACTTGTTGCATTTGTCTATCCTGCTAGTATCTTGTGCATCCATGGCACGCCACCAAAAATGTTGCTTAACCAACCATGCCGAGGCTTTGCCAGAACAATTGCTGCTCAACAGGTGAATTAATGGTTTTTGATCAGTAAAGATCTCAAAGTGTGAACCCCAAAGGAAGTTTTTAAACTTTTCTACGGCCCAGGAACAGGCCAATGCCTCTCGTTCGATTGAGCTATGATGTAGTTCGGCCTCTTTTAATGACCAAGAGGTGAAAGCAATGGTCTGCTTTTTGTTTTTCAACCACTGCGAAAGAGCAGCACCTAACCCTGTTTGACTGGCATCTACAGTTAACATACATTTACAACCAGCTACAAGAGGAGAAAGTGCAGGTGCTGCCACAATCAATTATTGGTTTTTTTCAAAATCCTTATTAACAGAGGCATTCCAATCAGACTTCACTCCCTTCCTTAATACATTTCTCAGAGGTTGAACTACTAAGGCGTAACCTTGAATGAACCTGGAATAATACTCGCTAAGTCCTAAAAATGATCTCAAGGTATCCTTTTTCCTTTGGTGGTGCAACATCTTTCATCTCCTGAATTAGTGAGAATTTAGGTTTGATACCCAGTGGGGAGATGCAATGAACCAAATAATCCAATTCCGTAGTTAGAAAATTACGCTTTTCGCTTTTGGGAGTGATCCCAACTTGAAAATACTCAAGATTTTCTTTAACATTTTGTTGTGCTTGGCTACTTTTTCTGCATTAATCTGCACACCATCTTGAGAAGCTTGAACCTCTTTGGCACCTGCTAGAATATTGTCCATCAATCTGTGAAAAATGCTTGCTGCAGATGTTAAGCCAAAAGCTAGTCACAAAAATTGTGCAGCAAATGGTCCAATGGATGTGCTCAATTCTTGTGACTCCTTGTTGAGCAGTATCTGATGATATGCATATCGTAGGTCTGATAGGGAAAAGTACTTGGCATGTCCAATATTAGCTAACAAGTCATGTATCTTGGGTAATGGATGGCAATCCATGATAATGTTTGCATTGAGTGTGCACAAATCCACACAAAGACAAATCTCGCCTAATTTTTTCTGTTCAATTACTATGGGACTGGCCCATTCTGAGGAATCAATACTAACAATGACGCCTTCTGCCATTAGTTTGTCAAGAAGGGTTTTCAAATCTTGTTTAGCACTTAAAGGTACTGGTCTACGTTTGTGTACAACTGGCACTACATTCTTCTTTAATCTGATTAGGTGTTAAAATTTCTTTATGGCACCTATTTTCCCATTGAATTCCTCTAGAAATTTTTGGACAATCTCAATGATATTATTGTTTGTCCCATCTTCAATTGAAGCAATTTATACAGGATTAAGAATCACGGGGTATCAGAACCTATTACTAACATTAGTTCTAATTTCACCAAATCCTGCCATACAACAATATTTTTGCTTTTAATGGCTACATATATTTTTGTGTCAACAAACACTCTTGAATTTTGCTAGAATGGCAACTATAGACAAATTTGTCTCTAATGTATACATCAAAGTAGACTCCAAAATTGTAGGCGGAGGCCAAGTATCTTAATGCTGGAATGCATTCTTCAACCGTCTCCTCGTAGTTTTGTTTTGTCTTTAAAAAGTTACAACTTTCCAACAAAACACTTGGCTGTTCTGTAAATTTGTTAGACAGCCTGGTTACCGTTTCCATATATTCATCCCATTGGTCAAAGTAATCTGTAGGAATAACCTCAGGTAGAATATCAAAAATGTGTTACCCCCACCCCCTCCAACCCAGATGACTGAAGAGCTTTCCTTATAGGTGCAAACTTCTCAGCATCTACAACCACTAAATCATTTTGATAAGGCTCTAAACCATGTCTTCCAAGGCATAGTTGGCTTTCCTGGTAGTTGCAAAAACTGTGTGATCTGAATTAAGTTTTACTATGATATCATTGTGTTTGAAATAATTGTACAATAAATATTGTTGTACATGTACATATATACATGCCATTTTGAGTTGTTCACCTCGTACAACCTTTATTCTGTGTTCTCTCATCTAAACACACAGTATTGCCCAATCACACATAACCCACATTATGATGTCACATCATACCTGCTTGTGTATATTTATATGATGTAATGGAATGTTGGTTCAGATTGGAATTGATCGTGGACAGGAGCAGTTCGTTTTACTTCCACCTGCGTGTGGGTCTTGTTTTTGTTATTTATTTAATAAATAACGTATCTACATTTCGACTCCGTGTCTCAACAATTTGGCGACAAGTTATTTTGGCAAGGCCCACAGCAGAAACCCTACTACTCGCTTATTGATGAGAAACCTTCGCGTTCAGAAGCTGTACGAGTAAGTTTGAAGAGGAAGTTACTTGAAGGAAGTTTTGAGCTTGGAATCTCATTTCACATTTAAGGTACTGTATCGCAAGCGTTTTTCAATTGATTACTTTGCGCATTAACGCTAATGGAAAATTGAAGCGGTGTCAGTTACCGTTAAGAATTCACCTTTGGGCTTTCGAGTGCGCACGCTCTCCTCTTTAAGACAGCCTCGCGCGTATGCAGCCACTGGGACGTAACGTGCTTCTTCAGCGTATTTACAGTTTGATGTTTGTAACATCGGAGACACCGTACAAACACAGCACGTACAACGTGCGGCCATTTTGAAGATTAACTTTATTGTTCCCTGAGGTGATTTCTCCCGTAACAACTATACGGAGGAAACTCTCACTTTACATAAACATCATTCGGTAAGAATCTTTTTAATTTAAAAGAAGAATACTAATTTCCAGCATATTACTTATGGGAAAATTGAAAAATTTACGGCAACTAGGCATATTACAGCTCATGAGTGAGATAAAAGTGAAGTGTGAGAAAGAAGTTAATACAGTCAACATGGCACAAAGCAGTACAATTTGTGTTCCAGCATTTTTCTTAAGTGAACCAGGAAAGCCACCTATGCGCTGGAAGAGTTGGCATAGGGCATTTGAGAACTACTTAGTGGCAATTGACGGAAAGGTGTATAGTGCTGAAAGGAAAAGAGCTATTATGTTTGGTTTGCTGGGCAATGTAGGGCAGGAAATTTTTGATAGTTTGCCCGAATTGAACATGCTCCAGGACAATTTATTCCCATGAATGAGTATCAGGAGGCTCTGAAAAGTATGGAGAAGCAGTTTTCTGAGTAACCAAACATTATGGTTGGCAGACATAAATTTGCCGTGCGCAAACAAATGGAAGGAGAGAATATTGAAGAGCACATCGCAGCTTTAAGAGTACTTGCCACTAAATGTGAATACAATGAAATGGTAGACACATATATAAGAGACCAGTTCGTGTTTCATTGTTATTCTAAAAAAATTCAAGAACGTTTACTTGCTTGTAGAAATCCCACTTTGCAGGAAGTAATAGACATTGCCAAAGGGATTGAGCGCTCTTTATTGTCGTCTATTGAGATATCTAAAGAAAGTATGAATGCCACTAATGTCTTTGCCTTACAGCATAAGAAGAGATATGAACAGAAGTTCGGTACAAAGAAGAAAGGAGACAAGAGTATTGAAGGTAAAACATGCTTATGCTACATGTGTGGATTGAAAAATAATTTGGCAGACTTTCAAGGGTGTCCAGCCATAGGAAAAAAGTGTGTAAAGTGTCAAAAAATTGGACATTTTGCTTAGTCTTGTAAAAATTTAAAATGCTATTTTAGAAACAAAGTAAAGGTTAATTCTGTGGAAGAGTTTTACGAAGAAATTTGCTCTAATATAGTTCTTTCCATTGATGCACCTGAAAGTAGGATCAGAGCACCTTTAGGTAGCGTATTAATTGGTGAAGAAGAGTTACAAATTATGGCAGACTCTGGATCACCAATTACTATAATATCTGATACAACTTTTGAAAATTTTTGGAAAAACTGTAATTTAAAAGAATCTGATGTTAATCCCAAGGCCTTTGGAGATTTCGAAATAGAAATGGTCGGCTATTTCGAAGACTCATTAAATTTTAAGGGAAGAAATATATTTAGAAAAATATATGTAGCAAAGAAAGGACGTAATATTGTAGGTTGGAAAGACTTAGCCAAACTGGGTGTTATATTAAAACCAGGGTCTGATGAACCAATAGTTTCGGATGAGAGTTATGTTAATTATGTAAGTATTAACGACAAACAACTTACTCTTGAAGCAGTCTTAAAAAAAAATAAAGACGTTTTTGATGGACACATTGGATGTGTTAAGGGATTCGAACACAAGATCAAATTAAAAGAAGGTGCGATTCCCATCACACACAAAGTGAGGCCAGTTCCTTTGTCAGTTAGAAAGGAACTCAAGAATTTACTAAAGAAACTTTGCGAGGAAGGTGTTATAGAGGAAACTGATTCCTCTGATTGGGTTTCTGCCATCATTGCCACAAAAAAAAAGTCTGCCGATATCAGGTTGTGTGCTGACTTGAGATCATTAAACAAGAACATTGTTGTGGATTGCCATCCTTTACCTGAGAAACAGGAGATTTTGGCATCCACATCAGGTTCTATAGCATTTTCTTTGATCGATCTCAAGTCAGCATACCATCAAATTAAGCTGGCAGAGGAGTCTAAAGACCTCACTAACTTCATTACTCCATTTGGAGCTTACAGGTATGTGAGATTACCCTTTGGACTCGCCTCTGCTGCAATCGTCTTTCAAAAGTTGATGGGCATAATTTTTAAAGACATAAAGGGAGTTGAAAAATTCCAGGACGATATTTTAGTGCATGCATGTACAATGATAGAACATAACAAAATTTTAAATGATGTTCTAACAATACTCAAAGAAAAAGGAATGACTGTAACAAAAAGTAAATGTGAGTTTGCACAAAATAGAATAGAATATTTAAGTCATCAACTTACAGCAGAGGGAATTAAACCTAAAGATGACTTAGGTAAAGCCATCAGAGAAGCACCTAAACCAAATGACAAAGAAATCATTCATGGGGCTGAGTGAATATTATTCACGATTTATTGAGGGGTACGCTGACAAAGTGGAACCTTTACGAAAACATTTACGTAAGGGGGAAAAATTTGTGTGGGAAGAAGAACAGAATTATGCATTTGAAGTTATCAAAAAATCAATTGTAGATGCTCCAGCATTGTTTCCTTATGATGCAAACAAGAAAAATATCATAACTGTTGATGCCAGTGCTGTAGGCATTGGTGCTGTGTTTAGTCAAAAAAAGGGCAATGAAGAGTTTACCACTGGTTTTATTTCAAGACGACTTCAAAAAGCAGAGCTATTTTCTAGCACAATTGAGCTTGAGACAGTTGCTTGTGTTTGGGCTGTCGAAAAGTTAAAAACATATTTATGGGTTAAAGAATTTGAAATCATTACTGACCATAAACCCTTAATATATATGATGGATGGTTGTGGCAGAGGAAATGGAAAGGCTTCTTCAAGATTATTAAGACTCATCGCTAAGCTACAAGAGTATAATTTTAAAGTAAAGCATATTCGAGGAAATTTAAATCTTCGTGCAGATTACCTTTCAAGAATGCCACTCATTGATTGTGGAGAAGAAATAAATGAAGAAATAGAATGTGAGGTTGCACCAATTGATGCAACCATTTTGAGTGAGGGAGCTATAACAGAAAGTGAGCGGGTAGAAAAACTAGAAAAAGATAGTACTTTACAAAGAGTAAAAGAATTTGTAATTGGTAAATGGCCACCATTACTTAATTTAAGCAATGACATGAAATGTTATCAACAGGTTGCGGATGAACTTACTGTTGTTATTGGATTACTTATGAGACATGATTTATTCATTCCACCTTTTGAACTTAGGAAAAACGTATATGTCTTGCTACATAGAGGTCATCCTGGATCTACAGCGACAAAGAGAATTAAAAAAAATTAATATTGGTGGCCAGGAATGAGTTCAGATGTAAACAAACATGTTGACTTTTGTGCTGAATGTTTAAAAGCAGATAAACATTGGAAAGTGTGCAAAAATGAAATGCAGTTGATAGAAATACCTAAAGGGCCTTGGTCCAAAATAGCTATTGACTTTTCAGGACCATTCAAATGTTTAGAAAACAATTGTAAATATCTTGTTGTTTTATCTGATTATTACTCAATGTGGATCCATTACGAATTTATGTCCAATATAACCACAGATATCATTATTGATTTTTTTAAAAGAACTTATGCTATTTAGGGACAACCCAAGGTGTTAGTGTCTGATAATGGTACACAATTAGACTCAGCTAAAATGTGTAATTTCTTAAAATTATTAGGCATAAAGCAAGAAAAAACTAACCCTGGGCGGAGTTCCTGGAGTTGCGGTACGCGAAACTCCGCAAAGTGGAAAAAAAACTCTGCCGCGCTACGCGGAGCTCCGCAAGCGGCGGAGTGCGATAGAAAAATGCTGTTTGCGGTGATTTTCAGTGCCGGATGCTTGTCCGCACTGTGCAATCATCGCGAACGGCACCATGCACAGCGCAAGCGGGCGCGGCTTTCCTTTCTGCCGCTCAAGTAGATTTTTAATCGAGCGGTAGCTTTCTCAACGCAAACGGGCAGTTTCTCAACGCGAGCGGTCGCGAGCATACGCGACCACTCGCAATGAGAAATCTGACCCCCCCCCCGCGTTGAGAAATCTCACCGGGAGGTTTATTTTCCACGCTCGCGCTCGCCAACTTGATGTTGACGATCGCGAACAAGGAAAAATCTCGCCGGGAGGTGGATTTTCCTTGCTCGCGCTCGCCAACTTGACGTTGACGAATGCGAGCGAGGAAAAAAACTCCGCTACGCTATGCGGGCGGAGTTTTTTGGATCTCCGCGAGCTCCGCGTAACGCAGTGTTCCGAAAACTCTGCAAACTCCGCGAGCAGAGCGGAGTTCACCGCCCAGGCCTAGAAAAAACACCTTTATATAGTCCCTCCTCGAATGGACAGGTTGAACGTGTAAATAGATTTTTGAAAAAGGGTGTTCAATTGGCCATTGCATCTCATTTGCCAGTTATAGAGCATATTCGAGAAAAGGTTTATAGCTACAATAACACGGAGAATAAGATTACAGGGTATACCCCATTTTATTTAATGAGAGGAAGAATGTGTAATACCATTTTGACACCCAAATTTAAGAATTGGTACAAAGAAGATACTGAAAGCACCAAAATAGATGATAAAAATATAAATGTACAACAAAAAGTTATTGACAGACAGAAGTTAACAAAAGCATATCATGATGTGAGTGACAAAACAAAAAATAAAATAATAAAAACAGGAGATTGGGTCATCATCAAAAAACCCATTAAGGTACAAAAAGGAGAGTCTAATTTTACCAGACCTTACAAGGTGGTAAATGTATCTAGTGGATCAGTTAACTTAGGTGAAAAGGGATGGTGGAGTAAAAGTGATGTTATATGTTGAAATCTGGTCAAGAAGAAATTCTCCTAAAGAATAAGACTAGAGAAGAAACTGATAGTGAAGAGAATATTTGGGAGTATCTTGATCAAGAAGAAGAAACACAAAATTGTAGCTTTGAGACTGATGAAGGAACTAATGAAATTGTGAACTTACATTTTTCGCAAGCTACATCCAATTTGAGATGTAATGAATCTTATGCCACTTCAGGTGTACCTGATGTCTTTTCTCATTCTCAGATACATTCTGATAATTCAGTAGCCCTTGAGAAGTGTCAACCAAATGCGTGTGACATCTGTGACTTACCCAGTTAGTTCTTCACACATAAATGAAAATGTAACTTCTAGAAGAATAGCCAAGCCACCTATACATTTTGATGATTTTGTTCTTTATTAATCTTCATTTCTTTATGGAAAAAAGGAGATGTTGTACATGTACATATACACATGCCATTTTGAGTTGTTCACTTCGTACAACCTTTATTCTGTGTTCTCTCATCTAAACACACAGTATTGTCCAGTCACACATAACCCACATTATGATGTCACATCATACCTGCTTGTGTATATACATATGAGGTGATGGAATGTTGGTTCAGATTTGAATTGATCTTGGACAGGAGCAGTTCGTTTTACTTCCACCTGCGTGTGGGCCTTGTTCTTGTTTTATTTAATGAGAGGAAGAATGTGTAATACCATTTTGACACCCAAATTTAAGAATTGGTACAAAGAAGATACTGAAAGCACCAAAATAGATGATAAAAATATAAATGTACAACAAAAAGTTATTGACAGACAAGAACTTTACAAAAGCATATCATGATGTGAGTAACAAAACAAAAAACAAAACAATAAAAACAGGAGATTGGGTCATCATCAAAAAACCAATTAAGGTACAAAAGGAGAGTCTAATTTTACCAGACCTTACAAGGTGGTAAATGTATCTAGTGGATCAGTTAACTTGGGTGAAAAGGGATGGTGGAATAAAAGTGATGTTATATGTTGAAACCTGGTCAAGAAGAAATTCTCCTAAAGAATAAGACTAGAGAAGAAACTGATAGTGAAGAGAATATTTGGGAGTATCTTGATCAAGAAGAAGAAACACAAAATTGTAGCTTTGAGACTGATGAAGGAACTAATGAAATTGTGAACTTACATTTTTCGCAAGCTACATCCAATTTGAGATGTAATGAATCTTATGCCACTTCAGGTGAACCTGATGTCTTTTCTCATTCCCAGATGCAGTCTGATAATTCAGTAGCCCATGAGAAGTGTCAACCAAATGCGTGTGATATCTGTGACTTACCCAGTTCTTCACACATAAATGAAAATGTAACTTCTAGAAGAATAACCAAACCACCTATACGTTTTGATGATTTTGTTCTTTATTACTCTTCATTTCTTTTCTTTATGGAAAAAAGGAGATGTTGTACATGTACATATACACATGCCATTTTGAGTTGTTCACTTCGTACAACCTTTATTCTGTGTTCTCTCATCTAAACACACAGTATTGTCCAATCACACATAACCCACATTATGATGTCACATCATACCTGATTATGTATATTTATATGATGTGATGGAATGTTGGTTCAGATTTGAATTGATCTTGGACAGGAGCAGTTCATTTTACTTCCACCTGCGTGTGGGCCTGGTTCTTGTTATTTATTTAATAAATAACTTATCTACATTCCGACTCTGGGGCCGATTCCGATCTCGGTCGGAGGCGCACCCAATACCATTCGGTCGGGAAAAAAGCCATGCGAAAGCCAGTTTCCCGACCGATCCGTACAGCACACCGAACGAGCAAGTACGATGCGCACAACAGCAAAAATTCCGGCCGAGCCGTACTCACCCAAACCAGGTCCTGTTCTCCGACCGAGGCGAATCCGGAAACGCCGAATCGAGTCGCACGGAAGGGAAAATGCAGCCCCGTCCGGCCGGACAAGTACGATGCGCTTTCCGTACGCGCCGAACCCGTCGCTACGCACGGCACGTCAAAGCATCCGGGAGAGGCGCACATAAGCTCCGAATCGCGCCACAACACGATCCACGGCTACGAGACGAACACAGCACAGACGAGGACGACGCGAAGCGGCGAGGACGAAGCGAAGCGACGAGGACGAAGCCAAGCGACGAGGACGACGCGAAGCAACGAGAAGGACGAACGACACGAACCAACCATGAATCCCTTCGTCCCGATCATACCAATATTCTACATCTACTACCGGAACAGGCACGGACGCGTACGGCGCAGAAGGTAAGTCAGACACCAACCACAAAACACATACAACACGTACACGACACATCACACACATACACTGGGAATATGAATATACTTGCAACAGCAGCACCATAGGGGCGGGATGCCCATCACCAATGCCACATATGCACACAGGGGCCTGAATGCGCGCCACCACCCCAACCCAGGGGGCTGGATGCCAACCACCCTCACCCAGGGGTGGCAGGATGCCTACCACTACTACCACCCTTAGCCAGGGTGGCAGGATGCCTACCACTACTACCACCCTTAGCCAGGGGGCAGGATGCCTACCACTACTACCACCCTTAGCCAGGGTGGCAGGATGCCTACCACTACTACCACCCTTAGCCAGGGGGGCAGGATGCCTACCACTACTACCACCCTTAGCCAGGGGGGCAGGATGCCTACCACTACTACCACCCTCACCCAGGGGGGCTGGATGCCTACCACTACTACCACCCTTAGCCAGGGGGCAGGATGCCCACCACTACTACCACCCTCACCCACGGGGGGCAGGATGCCTACCACTACTACCACCCTTAGCCAGGGGGGCTGGATGCCTACCACTACTACCACCCTTAGCCAGGGGGGCTGGATGCCTACCACTACTACCACCCTTAGCCAGGGGGGCAGGATGCCCACCACTACTACCACCCTCACCCAGGGGGGCTGGATGCCTACCACTACTACCACCCTCACCCAGGGGGGCAGGATGCCTACCACTACTACCACCCTCACCCAGGGGGGCAGGATGCCTACCACTACTACCACCCTTAGCCAGGGGGGCTGGATGCCTACCACTACTACCACCCCAACCCAGGGGGGCTGGATGCCTACCACTACTACCACCCTTAGCCAGGGGGGCAGGATGCCCACCACTACTACCACCCTCACCCACGGGGGGCAGGATGCCTACCACTACTACCACCCTTAGCCAGGGTGGCAGGATGCCTACCACTACTACCACCCTTAGCCAGGGGGCAGGATGCCTACCACTACTACCACCCTCACCCAGGGGGGCTGGATGCCTACCACTACTACCACCCTTAGCCAGGGGGCAGGATGCCCACCACTACTACCACCCTCACCCACGGGGGCAGGATGCCTACCACTACTACCACCCTTAGCCAGGGTGGCAGGATGCCTACCACTACTACCACCCTTAGCCAGGGGGCAGGATGCCTACCACTACTACCACCCCAACCCAGGGGGGCTGGATGCCTACCACTACTACCACCCTTAGCCAGGGGGGCTGGATGCCTACCACTACTACCACCCTTAGCCAGGGGGGCTGGATGCCTACCACTACTACCACCCTTAGCCAGGGGGGCAGGATGCCCACCACTACTACCACCCTCACCCAGGGGGCTGGATGCCTACCACTACTACCACCCTCACCCAGGGGGGCAGGATGCCTACCACTACTACCACCCTCACCCAGGGGGCAGGATGCCTACCACTACTACCACCCTTAGCCAGGGGGGCTGGATGCCTACCACTACTACCACCCCAACCCAGGGGGGCTGGATGCCTACCACTACTACCACCCTTAGCCAGGGGGCAGGATGCCCACCACTACTACCACCCTCACCCACGGGGGGCAGGATGCCTACCACTACTACCACCCTTAGCCAGGGTGGCAGGATGCCTACCACTACTACCACCCTTAGCCAGGGGGGCAGGATGCCTACCACTACTACCACCCCAACCCAGGGGGGCTGGATGCCTACCACTACTACCACCCTTAGCCAGGGGGGCTGGATGCCTACCACTACTACCACCCTTAGCCAGGGGGGCTGGATGCCTACCACTACTACCACCCTTAGCCAGGGGGCAGGATGCCCACCACTACTACCACCCTCACCCAGGGGGGCTGGATGCCTACCACTACTACCACCCTCACCCAGGGGGGCAGGATGCCTACCACTACTACCACCCTCACCCAGGGGGGCAGGATGCCTACCACTACTACCACCCTTAGCCAGGGGGGCTGGATGCCTACCACTACTACCACCCCAACCCAGGGGGGCTGGATGCCTACCACTACTACCACCCTTAGCCAGGGGGCAGGATGCCCACCACTACTACCACCCTCACCCACGGGGGGCAGGATGCCTACCACTACTACCACCCTTAGCCAGGGGGCAGGATGCCCACCACTACTACCACCCTTAGCCAGGGGGCAGGATGCCCACCACTACTACCACCCTCACCCACGGGGGGCAGGATGCCCACCACTACTACCACCCTCACCCAGGGGGGCAGGATGCCTACCACTACTACCACCCTCACCCAGGGGGGCTGGATGCCTACCACTACTACCACCCCCACTCATAGGATGGACAATGCATGACACAACAAGCACACCACAACCTAGGGAATGCAAGATTAAGACATCCCCCCACCACCATGACAAGCGTGTGTAGGCTGTGTCAAATGCCTACAACACCGAACATGACTTTCAACATACAATGTGACCCCCTAGCACATGTGCCACACATATATGTGTGTGGCACCCACAATGCAAGCAGCCCATGACCATTGTGGCAATGGGGCCTAAACCCCCATCATCACAGTGACCAAAAGGTAAGTGTGGGGTCCATAGCTGAAGCACATTTTGACCATTGTGGCAATGGGGTCTAAACCCCCATCATCACAGTGACCAAAAGGCAAGTGTGGGGTCCATAGCTGAAGCACATTTTGACCATTGTGGCAATGGGGTCTACACCCTCATCATCACAGTGACCAAAAGGTAATTGTTGACAAAGAAAGAGCTGCAACTGCCAAACTGCATGGATCATTCCTGCTCACAGAACCAAAAACTCATCTGTGGCAAAGTAGTGTATGTGTCCCATTGCAACATAAATTGGGGGAGCCAAATACTGCAGTGCAAATGTAACATTCCTTTGGCCATGTGCAGACAAACAACACCCATGGGGGCTGAGACCGTCAACAGTCATCAATGACACAATGACAGAAGTGACCATCAGAATGCAGAACCACATATTTGCACCAATGGGCACACAAATGCAGATACCCTGTGGAGACAGCAGATGTGAGGTGAACAGATACCATACCATGGCAGCAATGGGACACACAAACCATGATCACTGTGCTGACCGATGACCTAGGAGTCCCAGGGACAGCAGGGGAAACACACCAAACAACATACAGCCAATGGCACACCCAAGATATGCCAATGCAGTGGTGCAGATGCACAAACACAAACAGGCAGACCAACACTGTCATCATACACAGCAGGTGAGGGGTGGGGGTGCCAGTGTCCCCAGGCAACCACACAACACATGAGGAGAGCTGAATACCAATCATACAGATGTGCATACACTGCCACACTAAGGTAACTCATGGATCCAAATCCCCTATGTGGGCAAGCAGGCATTGTCAGGTGAGAGGGAGCACAAAACACACATGTCACACAGGCACGTAGGAACAACAACTGACACAGCAAGTCACAGACACACCACAGCACCACCCCCAGGGCCCCCACAATGTGGTGACCCTGGGCTGAATAAAAATACCACTGTGATGACAAAGCTAAATGTCGTTCACACTATGAACCACAGTCAGGTGTCCTGAGCAACAAACTACCATCACACCTACACAAGCACAAATCAATCAGCATGGCCAGTAAGCCAAGGCCAACATGGAGGCAGGGGCCTAGCCGGGCAACAACTCTCATCTGCACACACTCAACACCACACCCCTCGACCTCCAACAATGTGCAGCAGTGAAGTACACATGCACTGGTGACATTGCACATGCACCCATGACTATTCCAGGGTGGTGGGTGGGAACCAAGGTGTAGAAACACATCACACATGGACACTCAACAAGACTCCTGAATGTCTGACACACTGCACACTACGCTGTACATGGACATGACGGCAATACCACACCGACCAATGGGATCCCAGCCACAGTCACACACCAATGAAGAAGCCAAGGTCACCCACAAAGAACACACATAGACAACTTCCAACATTGCAGCTCTGACCCTGAGGAGTGGCAGCAGTCACACACACAACATGTCACAATCACTGAAAGATAACACAAACTGGAAATCACATGACAGGGGCAAACAACAAGTGCCAAGGGGAAACCTGACTGTGACCCATCTGCGTCTGCACACAAACTCAGCCCTGACAGCAAACACACCTATGGGTGACACCCTGATGACCAGTAATGTGCCATGCACCCACATCACAGAGAACACAGGGAGAAGACTTTGGGGGAACATAGCTCAAGTCAGCAAGCATCACAAACAGGTACAACACTAGGGATCACAGCATGCGCAGATGAATGGAAGTGAACACACAGACATGCACATACAACACACACCTTGGGTGCAGGCAATGTCACACGTGTACACACTGCCATGAGGGGACTCCACTCCTGTGTGAGGAAAGCTGTGCCATATGTTGCCTCAGTAGGGCCCCATCATGTCAGCTGAGCACTTGGTCACACAATCAACAATTAGCACCAAATGAGGGCTCCCATCACATCAGCCTGGTCATGGATGTGCCAACGGAATCATCAGCACAGATCCAACACACTTGTATAGCAATGTTGCACTGACTACACGGATGAGTCCCTCCCCATTGATGCCCAAACCTGCATGTCCACTGGAGATGGCAACACGGTCAGGGAAGTAGACAAATGCAACGATGGCAGGCACAACAGATGTGCAGGGGTGGAAGCCACAGATATGAAATTGCCAATGTAAGTAGGAAACCCATTGCCAAATACTGAACACATGACACCCTCAGATGCTGCTATTGATGACATGGATACACCACATGATAGGACACATTCCCCCTGGACCACATGGGTTCCTGCACAGTAACACTTCATAATCATGAGACCAGATATCACCATCACTGCAGCAAGGGCATGGTTAGCTGCACCAACAACATGTACATCTGTAGCATGAGCACTAGAGAAAAGAAAGTTGCTTTATTCAGCATATGTGTTGAGGCCAAACGAAGTCCTGAAAAAAGAGCAAAGGCCAATGGCCAGTCCATTGTCAAAGTTCAAACAGGGTGACACTGGCAGATGTCACCCTACGCATGCCTGCACAATACCAGGGACAATCCACTAGGAGGGGCAACCGGGGGGCAGGCCAGGCACCGCAGGGACAGGATCAGGGCTCACCAGGGGGAGTCAGGGAAGGGGTGGTGGGTGCAGGAGAGCCACTGACAACTGCAGTGGAGGTGTCTGACATGGTGTGTGCCGGCACAACTGGGGGGCATGACACAGATGTCGTGGGTGCCGGCACAACTGCAGTGGACCCTGCAGATGGGGTGGACAGGTCCGCCACTGCAGTGCCCAAGTCAGACAGGGCGGTAGTGGACTCCACTGCAGTGCCTACCTCCAGGGGAGGAGAATGGGGAACAGGCAAGGTGGGTTGGACAGAGGGGGGGACACCCTCACCACATCAGTGGCACAGACAAGCGCAGCGGGGGTGTGGTGCTGGGAGAGCAAGTGGCAGGGGGAGAAGGCCGGAGCATCTTGGGGATGGTATATCTGTGGGTGGGGGAACCTGGGGCAGGGTGTGGTGGGGGCACCTGTGCAGTGGGGGCCTGAGGGATGGAGGACGGAGACCTTGTGCCTGAGCTGCAGGGTGGTGGCGGGGTCTTGCTCTTAGCACTCCGGGGGGACTTGCGGGTGGGGGCCTCAGTCCGTCTGCGCCTGGGGGAGGGTGTCCGGGGGCGAGGGGCACTCTGCTCCGTGTGGGTGGGCTTCCTCTTCCCCCGGGATGCTGGAGCAGCTTCATCGGTGGGGAAGAGGCCGAGGTCACAGAGGAAGAGCTGCTGTGACTTTGGGGTTGCAGGTGAGGCAAGGGAGGGTGCTTTGGAGGGAGAGGGAACTGAGGACTGCGCAGTGCATGTGGATGCGTGTGTGTGTTCCAGGGCCCCATCCCCTGTGAGTCTGGCTTCAGTCCCCTGAATGTGCGTGCGTGTGCGTTTTGTCATTGGCGTGTGTGTCAGTGTGCTGGATGTGTGTGTGCTGGTGTGTGCCTGTGCCAGTGTGTGTGTGCCTGGGATGGGTAAGGTGCTGGGGAGTGTGGATGGAGCAGAGGCAGGAGGGGTGAGGGACCGTTTGAGGAGGGACACTGCTGCCGTCAGGGAGGAGTCCATGGACCTATTGCCCCTCTGTAGGTCAGACATGCCCGATGAGATGCCCTCCATGAACGACACCAGCTGAGTCAACAGCGCGGTGTGCGCATGGAGGACACTCAGCATGGCTGTCTGCCCTACATGGAGCTGGCGAAGGAGGTACACAGACTCCTCACTCAGGGCAGCAGGGGACACAGGGGCAGGGGGTGCGGTGCCTGGCCCAAAGGAGACACGCTCCCGGACATGGGAGCCTCCACGGACCTGGGGAATGGGAGCCGATGGGAGGGCGGTGGTGGTGCTGGTGGTGGCGGGGACAGCAACACTAGCTGGGGTGTGGTGGCTGCTGACACCCGCCTCCACAAGGGAGTCATCCTCCGAGTTGCTCTGGTCCTCAGCTGAGGTGGATGGTGCTGAGGACTCCTCGGTGTGGCTCCCCTCGCCCTCCGTGCCACTGGGTCCCTCCGACCACTCCTCGGCTGCTGACCCAGTCTGGCTCACTGGCTCCTCCTGGTCCGTGGAGCTGTCCCCTTCCGTGGCCGTGGATGTATCTGCAAACAATGGGGAAACAGACAGACATCAGTCACCTGCACCAAACGCACACACCACTGTGAGCACAGCACATTACAGAGCAAGCCCTGGCATCATTAGTTGTACATTGCTAAAAGTGCCCTAATTGAACAGGAGAAGTCAATTGTCAGTCTGATGCCAAGCATGGCACTCACATCCCACATGGCCTTGCACCCATCTGTCTGGTGTCTGTTGGATTGCAACACCCCAGTGTTGACACATGCACCAAGTACACAGTAGTTGGACAGTGCAGAGGACACGGTGTGGACACATCACAGCTCTTGCCACTGAGTCAGTACAGGTTCACGGATGTAAGGGATGCCCAGAGTCAAATAGGAAATGCATGTGATGCATTCCAGCGACAGACACCATGATGCACCCATGTCCTGATAGCCAGCGCCACTATGGTGTGCATGTAGCACATGTCACTCCCCTGCAGGATCACCAATCAGTAGACACATGCCATGGCGGAGGCATGACTGCAAAGTCATACATCACTGTCTCAGTGATGTATGACTTTGCAGCCAGACAACAACACTCTGCACTGTGTCACAATAGTAGGTCATGGGGAATGCAAGTCCTGGAGCTGCACAAGTGCACATGTACATCCCCCCACAACACATCCTCTTAACCCTCATCTGTCCAGGTCATACCTATTGGACATATGGGAGACCTGTGACACTACCCTCTGAACCTGAGCCCCTCACACTCTGCTGTGCATGGGGAACAGCTGCCTGAACTTCACATTTACATGCCCCAGTCTGCATGGGCAGCTGATCAGACACCTATGTGTCACACAAGCATCGTCTCCTATGGTCACATCTCCAGTGGCATGCTGAGCCCCTACCAAGAAACTCCACAGCAGTCCTGGCGACTAATCCACAGCACACTGACACAGAGGCAGACACCTGAGGGGTCAAATCACTGTGCACAATGTGTCCTCTGATACACGGGAGTGGGAGTACAGAGTGTATTGTATGGCCTGGAGTAGGCATGACTGTCCAGCCCCACATGAATGAGGGATGAGCCCTGGACTGTAGGCAGCTGGCTAAGTATGTGTGACACACGTCATATACATACTCCTGGGGCCCAAACATTGTTCCCACCCGCAGCATGGGTGTGTGCCAGGTACCCCAGCCACATGTGGTGGATCAGCTCAGCAATTGGACCACAGATCAAAGTAACACGCTGAATACATGTCAGAATACAGGCATTGTGTAAGCAATGGACCCACCCATGATGCCCACCACAGAGTCAGGGAAACAGATGCTGTCTCCCACCTTGAGTCAAGCAAACTGCAAGGACACAGTCCTAAGTGACAGGATTCCCTGCATGTAAGGGCCACACCTGGGTATCAGATGAGGAGTGGGCAGTGCACAATAGAGGGACATGGCTCCTGGACAACATGACTGCTGTACTGTGGCAGTTCAACCTGGCCCGAGGAGGGCACATAACATGTTAGACAGAGTACACAGTGCAGTCTTTGACTCACCCCCTCCTTGCTGCTCTCTGGCCTTCAGCTGCCCATCCAGGTCTGGAAAGACCACCGCCAGGATCCTGAGCATGTGGGGGGTCAGGGTCCGTGTTCCGCCCCTCCTGCGAGGAGGCGACAGCTTCAGCTGGACCCGTGCAATCCTCCGGGTCCAGCCCCGAAGGTCCTGCCACCTCTTTTGGCAGTTGCGGATCCGGCGCTTGTAGACCCCCACGGACCGGACAGCCCGGACGATGTCCTTCCAGATCTCATGCTTCCGATGGGCAGAAGCCTGTCAGGATGACAAAGTGATAAGGCCATTACTACACATGCAACATATCCGTGCATGACACAGTTGCATATACATGTCGCAATCACAGGGGCACATGGTGTACCCAGGCAGTGCACGGCTGCCCATGGACAGTTTTCCAGAAGTCACTACATGGTATCATAGCATGGGGAGTAAAACCCTGTTCAGAAGCACTGTCACTGCACCATACCTGTCCAGTGCAAGTCACTACACACTATGGGGGGTGACAACTACTCAGTGAGCCTGCTAGCCAGTGGTGTGCTGACTCTCAGCCTTGCTAGTCAGACAAAATGCACATTCAGAAAGGCAGTGCACAGAACACTCACCTGCTCCCCTGGTGTCCCATACAGCTTGCTGTACTGTGGAAGTAGGCTGTCCAGCAGGGCCTGGTTCTCTTCAAGGCTGAAGGCTGGGGCTCTCTCCACAGTACGTGCCATTGCAGGGTCCAGAGGGGCAGAGACAGCAGCAGTGCAGTGGCAGATGTCGTCCTGGAGCATGTAGTGCAGGCAAGTGGGCTCTCAGGGGAACATGCAGCAATATATATGTGCTGGAGAGGCAGATACTGTCCCTTGTGTCCAAAGTGATAGGTCCAAGTCGTTTGCATCTTCTGAATCTGGCCAATCCATGGAATAGCAGCACCAAAACACGCCCACAGCATCCTTCAAAATTTCAACTTCATGACATACATGATTTTGCAACATTGTTGTGGGTGACCAACTGATTTTCCAGCAACCGACTCGTTCGAATATTCGAAAACGCGTCCGTTGCCAGGCAAGCCCATTGTCAATGGGTGCGCACCGATCGGTCCATTGAGGTACAACGCGCACAGGGGTACAACGCGTACCCGCACACATTGAATGCAATGGGCCGGCCGGAGGCACCGATCGGTCCATTGCAGTACAACGCGCACAGGGGTACAACGCGTACCCGCACACATTGAAAGCAATGGGCCGGCCGGAGGCACCGATCGGTCCATTGCTGTTCAACGCATCACTGTACATGTGACTGGCATATGTCAGCATGCCTGTCTCAGATGGACATATGCCAGCCACAGATAGCTCCCAGGGAGTGAGGGGCACACCTACATCACGACAGCCTGTCCAAACCTTATCATAAGGCATGTAAGGCTGCATTTCCTATTGTGTGTATGTTGGTGTACATGTTGTCCTGTGGGTGTCACCTGTGGGCAGCCACCCCCAGGCTGTGCACGTGTTAATGGGGACAGGATCCTGGGTGTTACGTGTACGTGACCACTGTGATGTGCAACTGTTCATATCTGTGCATGTGCCATGGTCACATTTCACAGTGGTGTTTGTGTATGTCATGTCACATACCCCGTGAGTCCCATGTGGGACGGTATGTTTGAGCCAGGGTGTCCCAGTGGCACAATAGTGATGGCCCTCCACAGTCTTTGTGCATGTAGTGTTTACAATGTCTCTGATTTCATGTGCACAATGGGAGACAGTCTCCACATCCACGTTGTGTGTGCATGGACTCTGATGTTGTGCGTGTGTGTCACAGACGTCCATGGCTCTCCTGCCATGGCAAGTGTGGCCACTACCTGTGGGGGTCATGTTTGTTTTGTTGTGGTGTACACATGATACTCCAGGTGATGCCAGTGTCCATGTGGCATTACAGGGTCCCTGGGAATGTGCCTGTCGTTGAGCTGTGGTGCCTGGGGCACATCTGTCCTCACATGTCACTGGGGGGTGACTGTGACACAGCATCATGATATCCAATGGGCCAACCTGGGACAAATTGATGCCACCTGTAGGACCGTGTTGACAGATGTTGGCCATGTATGTACCATACATGTCGTTCCGGTACTGCACACTTCATGTAGTTGTGCCTCATGATGATGTATGTTGGGATCTTGAGTGTGTTCAATGCCGCATATGTGGGGTGACTGACGATCTTGCTTACTTCTCCTCTGCACTGCAGGGCTCCTGCTGTCCATCGGCCATTCCCAGACCTGGCAACGATGGTGGAACGGGACAGCATCCGACGGTACCGCTTCACCAGGCAGCTGATTGAGGATTTTGCAGTGCAGTTGTCCCCACATTTGCAGCCTGGCCGGCCGTATCCTACAGCGCTGACCCCCAAGGTGAAGGTGATGGCAGCCCTACACTTCTTTGCCACCGGTACCTTCCAACATACTGTGGCGTCTGCTGGTGGGATGTCACAGACCATGTTCAGCCGTGTGCTCCGCGATTTCTTGGCGGCAATGTTGCTCTTCCTGAACCGGTACATCTATTTCCCTAGACTGCGACGACTCACTGACGTGAAGAGTGACTTTTATGCCCTGGGGAGGATGCCGCATGTCATTGGCTCCATTGATGGGACACATGTGGCTTTGGTACCACCACAGGCCCAGGAGCAGGCCTACAGGAACCGCAAGCACTACCACTCGGTCAATGCACTGGTGGTGTGTCTTGCAGACATGACCATCACACACGTGTGTGCCCGTTTCCCTGGTTCAGCACACGATGCCTTTGTGATGAGGAGTAGTCGCATCCCCAGGTTGATGGCACAGATGCAGAACCAGCGTGCCTGGCTTGTCGGTGTGTACTGACTTTGTGCCATTGTGTGTGATCTGATCTGTAGTATTCCGCCCACTTTTCCAAGTCAGCTGATGTGCACTTGTCTGTCCGTAGGTGACTCGGGATACCCCAACATGCCGTGGTTGCTGACACCCCTCAGGAACCCTGTGACACCTGCCCAGATGCGCTACAATGAGGCACATGGTCGGACCAGGAGAGTGATTGAGCGGACCTTTGGTCTCCTGAAGAGCCGCTTCCGCTGCCTGGACAAGACCGGAGGGTCCCTCCCATATGCCCCTGCGAAAGTGTGCAAGATTATCATCGTCTGCTGCATGCTCCACAACCTGGCAGTGCGGAAGGAGTTGCCTCTCATCCAGGATGACGATGACCAACATCCGCCACCTGTGGAGGATCCTGGCCTGGACCACGATGCCAGTGACGATGATGATGATGATGATGGTGATGGTGATGTCCGCACACAGCTCATCACCAACTTCTTTAGCTGAATGTGAGTATCCTGAGGTGTCATGTCAATGATGTGAGTTGGCATGATGTGTGGGTGGTGCTCTGGTGCTGTTGGAGTGTGTCCATGGGCTACTTGACTGGATGTGTGTTGCGATGTGTGGTGACAGGTGGGCTGTACTCCCCAACAGTGTTGACATGCTAACTTGGTTCTGGGTGGGTATCTTGTAACATGTATTGTGCATGAGTTTTGCTGTTCTGTCCTGTACTCCATTGCTTTTGACTGTGTGTCATTTCTGTCCTTCACAGGGTACTTTCAGATTCGTTTGGTCAACTGTGTCCACCGACAACGTGATTGCACATCCAGGCTGGTAGCTGTTGTGTCCCTACAGGTGATGTGCGCCACACCCATGGACTTCCTTCTGTCTACAGTTGTTGACTGTGTGCCCGCTACCAGGTGGGGTTACCTTGCATCTGTAGTGGTTACGGCATGTTGCTACTGTGTAATAAACCTGTGCTTCACTTAGTGATGTGCGTTGTCTGTGGTCACACATTTGACTGCCATTTGCTTACTGCACCTGTGGGCTACTTGACTACAACTGGGAATGGGTGTGGTGTCTGTGCATTGCACCGTCTTCCCTGGCAACATCAGTGTAGGCAATGAGTCAGATGGCCTAGGTGTGTATGTGTTGTGTAGCCCTGGTGGTGTGTCTCCCTCATATGTGTCACGTTGCCTGTACTCACATGCCTGTGTTGTCCTTGCTGTTGCAGTTCGCATACACAGTGTAATTTTGTTGTTCATCATCCCCATAACAGTACCCACGTTGGAATCACGACAGAGGCAAGTATGGTGTATTATTGTGTTTATTGTGATACATCTGTGATAATAGTGCATAGGATGGATTGTGCTGTACATGAATCTTGCAATCCCAAGTTCCTAGATGAATAGAAAGTCCAGGTAGACAGGATCCCCAGTATCGGGGCCACAGTTGTCTGACACATTGTTCCAACTTGTACTCCCCATGCAATGTGTGGGAGTAGTGTTGCCATCAACAGGGTGAACAGTCTGTGCACAAAGGCGAAAATCCAGAACAGGTTCAGGCTTCCTGGGAGTTGCGCTTGGCCATCAGCCTCTCACTTTCCCCTCCTCGGACGACCCCTCTTCTTGGGGGGGGGCCCTCAAGTGCAGGCTGCTGCGGTGCAGGGGACTCTCCGCCAGAGTCCTCCTCCCTCCCTGTGGCAGTTGCAGTTTGTTCGGTACCAGATGTTGTTGGCACACAGGGAGGTGTGGACTGGTTGCTGTTCATCTGGCGGAGGCATTGTAAAATGTCCCTGTGCACCGCCGTCATCTCATGTAGTACATCCCACTTGGACTCCACGCGGGTCATGTGGGAGTCCACACGTGACATGTGGGAGTCCACACGTGACATGTGTGACTCCACATGGGACATGTGGGAGTCCAAGCGGGCATGATGGGCAGCCTGCTGCTGTTTGATGTCTCTGAGGAGCCCCACTACCTGGCTGAGCTCTCCGGTGCTGGACTGGTACGCATCAGCTATGCGTACCAGTTGTGGGTCTTCATGCACACCAGCAACGTCTGCAAGCAGCGACCTCTGTCTCCCACCCCTCCCACCACCCCTGCTGACATGTGCAGTGTGTGCAGTTGCACGCACAGATAACCCTGGTCCACCTTGGGGGTTGGTGGTGGTGGTGGTGTCCATGGCCCCAGGTTGGTCCAGGGTCACTGCGCTGGTGTTGTTCCTTATTCTGTCCATGTCGGCAGGGATGGTATTCGTGGTGACAGTCGTTGGAGGGGTGGGTGCAGGGGTGCAGCTGGTGGACCTGCTGGTGCTGCAGCTGGTGGTCCTGCTGGTGCAGCATGTTGACTTGCACCGGATGTGCCAGGTTGTTCTTCATCGTCCGAGGAGGACAGAGGCTGTACGACGCCAGTGAGCTCGGCATCCTCTTGAGCCTGGGACTGGGACTCCTCAGCGTCTGCTGCTGTGTCCCTATCATCACCTGTTTTTGGGAGACACAAACAATGTATGTCATGTTTCTGCAGGCATCAGTGGTTGACACACCTGACAGTTGTGACTGTGCCTCGGGGTGCGGGCCTGTACATTGTATTGTCCTAAGTCGTCACAGTCAGGGGTTGATATTGGTGTGGCACATTGTCCTGCATTATTTGGGCATTTCTATGTATTCTCTGGGGTGTGAACATGGTCTGCATTGATTGTGTTTGGTTGACAGCCAGACCTCCTTCCCACCCACCCACCCACCCAGTCAGTTATCCCACCATGGAACGTGCTTGCATTGCAGGGAGTGTAAGTTGTCTCTCAGGATGTCAGTCAGAGGTGTCCTGCTGTTTGTTGGTGCACAGTTGGCAGCAGGGCCTTGTGCTCCCCGCAGCAGTAGCCAGTGTCAGCCATCTTGTGAGTCCTTCTCCACTCCCTGTGATGTGAGCATGGTTCAGGGTGGTGTTGATGGGCCAGTTGTGAGGCTGAGCAATGTCTGTGACTACGACTCCCATCATGCTATTGCCTCCACCCCCTTCCCAGCATGCCCATGCTTCCTTCCTTTTGACTCTGCTTCCCTGTGGGGTGGGCTGGCTGTGCTGACAGGATGGCTGGGAGTGTTGTCCTGGCAGTTGTTTGGCTAAGAGTCCCAAGAGTGTCCCTGTGCTTCACACAACATAACCCAGGGTGGTGGTGCTTTGTGGGATCTTGTGTTAGGATGGAGGGCATTGCATTCTACCAGGTGGGTACTGTGGAGTTTGTGTTGGGGGGGGGTGTGAGGGGAGGTGCTGGTGACTATGGTCAGTGCTGCAAGTCCCCCTTCCCACCCAGCCAGCCGGATATCCCACCATGGAACGTGCTTGCATTGCAGGGAGTGTAAGTTGTCTCTCAGGATGTCAGTCAGTGGTGTCCTGCTGTTTGTTGGTGCACAGTTGGCAGCAGGGCCTTGTGCTCCCCACAGCAGTAGCCAGTGTCAGCCATCTTGTGAGTCCTTCTCCACTCCCTGTGATGTGAGCATGGTTCAGGGTGGTGTTGATGGGCCAGTTGTGAGGCTGAGCAATGTCTGTGACTACGACTCCCATCATGCTATTGCCTCCACCCCCTTCCCAGCATGCCCATGCTTCCTTCCTTTTGACTCTGCTTCCCTGTGGGGTGGGCTGGCTGTGCTGACAGGATGGCTGGGAGTGTTGTCCTGGCAGTTGTTTGGCTAAGAGTCCCAAGAGTGTCCCTGTGCTTCACACAACATAACCCAGGGTGGTGGTGCTTTGTGGGATCTTGTGTTAGGATGGAGGGCATTGCATTCTACCAGGTGGGTACTGTGGAGTTTGTGTTGGGGGGGGTGTGAGGGGAGGTGCTGGTGACTATGGTCAGTGCTGCAAGTCCCCCTTCCCACCCAGCCAGCCAGCCAGATATCCCACCATGGAACGTGCTTGCATTGCAGGGAGTGTAAGTTGTCTCTCAGGATGTCAGTCAGTGGTGTCCTGCTGTTTGTTGGTGCACAGTTGGCAGCAGAGCCTTGTGCTCCCCACAGCAGTAGCCAGTGTCAGCCATCTTGTGAGTCCTTCTCCACTCCCTGTGATGTGAGCATGGTTCAGGGTGGTGTTGATGGGACAGTTGTGGGGGGGGCAATATGTGTGAGTGCGACTCCCATGATGCTATTGGCTACACTGACTTGGCCAGCATACACAGAATTCCTTCCTTTGAGTGGTCTTCACTGTGTGTTGGTGTTGTTGTGGTGGCTACATGTGTGGATGTGTGTGTTAGTTCTATTTGTGCCACTGCCTAGCTGTAGTTGTGGTTGTGTTTGTACATGTGTTGGCACAGTTGGATGTGACTTTTTTGATGGCATGTGTTGTGTTTATCTGACTGACATACACATTTTGGGATGATTCTGTTCTAGTTGCTGTGTAATTGCTATGAGTGCATGGTTTGACTCTCCCCTTGACAGTGATGTGTGTGTTTTGTGGCAGTTTATTGTGTACATTTGTTGTGTACTCACCAGGCTCTGGGATGTCCTCTAGTCCATATACGCTCACTGGCGGAAGGATGGCCCGCACCTTCTCCTCCCAGGGCCTGAGGTATACTGGCTTGGCAGGAGGGCCACTGCCGGTGTATTGGCTCAGGTGGTAGTCTTTCTTGAGCAGCTCCCGGACCCTCCTGCGCACGTCATACCACCTGTTCTGGATGTCGGTCTTTGTGCGCCGACATGGTGATTGGGCGTTCACCCTGTTGATGATCCTCTCCCACATCTTGGTTTTCTGCGACATGGGGGTCTGTTGGACCAGAGTGCCAAACAGCTGTGGCTCCACCCTGAGGATCTCGTCTACCATGACTTCCAATTCACTATCTAGGAACTTGGGATTCTTCTTGGGGGGCATGGTGATGGGTGGTGATAGTGGGTGCTGTGTGTGTTGGTGTGCAGGTGAGGGTGTGTGGGTGTGTGTTGTGCTGGGTGTATGTGAGGTAGGTATTTGTTGGTGTGCTGCTGGTGTGTGGCTTGTGTGAGGGATGAGCTGTGGGTGTGTGGTTGCTTTCTCTTGGGTGCTGGCAGTGGAATGGCATTTGCAAAGGCTCATGGTAGTGATTTGTGTCCTTTATATAGGTGGAGTTGTTGGTGTGTCTTTGTTCTCTGTCCCCACCCCCCCAGTATTTATTGGCTTGGTAATTGCTTGTTTGGGCTTTTTTTGGTTGATTTTTCCTTTGTGCTGTTTGTGTATGTTGGAAACGTTCTTGTGACCGAGTCGGACCCTGCATTGGTCTCGTACGGTGTTTTCCGTTTCGTTCACGCTGTGTTTGTGCAGTTTTGTATGCTGCGTACGCGTCGGTCGCGGTGTATTGTGTTGCTTCGGCTCGGTTTTGTATGCGTGTCGGTCGTACGGCTTGTCCTCCGTCCGACTCGGTCGTGTTTTTCGCGCCTTGCATCGTACTTTGCAGGTTGGAGTTGGCGGGTACGATTCGGTCGGATTTGTTCCGGGTGCGTGTCGGTCGGTTGGATTCGCGTGTTTTTCCGGCCGGATTGCTATTTTCCGAGCGGGTCGGTCGGTCGGCTTGGTTTCCTGACGTGTCGGTCGGATTTATCGCGGCTTGCATCGTACTTGGCGTGTCGGGCGCCACTGGTACGTGTCGGTCGGTATTTTTTCCGGATCCGAGTCGGTCGGTGCTTTTTCCGGCCCGAATCGGAATCGACCCCTCTGTGTCTCAACAAATATCTTAATCAGTTTACAATGAAATTATGGAACTCAAAAATATGTTTTTTTAAACATACCATGCCTATATCCAGTAAACATGTAAGGCTCCTCAAAATGCTCCAACTCGAATGGGTGAGAAATGATAAAGACGCTTGCTCTGTGTTTGAAACGATCGTTATCACTTTGTGTTTACATAGGAGTTAGTGGATCCTTTAGTTAATCAAGATGGCTGCCATGTTGGGCGTAATTATGTCATTTTCTGAGGGACCTGAATGATGCAGATGTGGGGTGTCACTGAAACTGACTACCGCAGTCTACCTGCGTTTTTGTGCCTCCTTCAAATCTCGTACCATTTATGCATCGTCTTTGTGGTTGCGCCACCCACAACCCACCAAAAATCGGCTTGTGATGTACCGCTACATGTGCTGCTGGCTCCCAAGGCTCACCTGAGGATCCGCAGGCCAGGGAACCCAAACACGATCTCCAGAGAAGCTCCGCTGATAATGCCCCGCCCATAACGGCAAAGGTGAGCATTTCCACGTCGAATCGCTGAAAATCCAGAAACGGGAGCAAATATGGTGGTGGATTTATGTAAAGTACTTACAGACCTTGTCACCAAATGTCAAGAAGTAAACTTACTGCAAGCAGGTATGGTTTCAAAGTACTTTTATTACAACAATAAAGGAGCCCACTTCCAACACGTCCTCACAGTGTGGCTTCCAACTCCAATGCCTGCAAAAGCTCAAGCTGAAATCCACAACGAGCACAGCCACAACATGGGATGCCACACAAACAAAAACAAATGGCTAAACAGGTAAGTCACATGCAAAGTGAAACAGACATAGGACTAGGATACACTTACTACACTGCCCGTCCAGGAATGCCTTTAAACAGCCTCCTGAACAGTGTCACAAGAAGCATAATGTAAATGCACTATATTCTCTTTTCGAGGTTTGTCATGCTGCTTAAAACAGGGAAGCCTCTCAAACCCATCAAAGGGGCCTTCATTAGTCTTCATGTGATATGTAGCATTCTACTACCCTACCATAGTTCTGAAATTCTGTACTCAATTTCAACCCACAACATGGGGTAATTGACATGCAGATTAAAAAAAGGTGGTTGGTATGTGGCTCAAAAAAGAGTATCCTGAAAGAAGCGGGTTGTTGACAAAGTAAACATTTGCACATTTACAAGCACCCTTTCAGCTCTGAAAGGACTGGCACACAGTATTGGTCATGTCAATGCATTTTTGCTTTTATCTTATTTTGAATAGTGCTTAAAGCACAAATAACTGCTTCAAAGCAGCTAACTATTGTTGGAGTACCTGACATCTACAGTTTCTCAGAATAGATCACACACCAGAAAAGTTATTAATCTATACTTGGTCCATGCTCATGTCGAAAAAACACACACATGAAGAGGAAGTGAACAGGAAGTGAACACACCAGACCCTGACAATGAGAAGCAAGGAAATAAGGGTGCCAACCTGAGCGGGCTAAAGGCCCCTTGTTAGAGTTAAAAAAAAACAATAGATTGTCGCAAGTGGCAGTGCATGTGTGCTTTCTTAGGTGAGACCTAAAGAGTTTTACGACAAGGTCAGCGCTGACCAAGTCATTGCGTTTAAAAAAAATTCTGTTCAGCTATTTTGCTGTAGCATTATGTAAAGTTCCTATGGGAAATTGCATTGGTAAAATGGTTTTGTAACCCTCCCTTTTTCCCAGCCCTTGCTTGATGGATCACCCCAAAACTTTTAAGGACAGTGCTGAGGTGGACTTATTTTTTTTAAATATTGCAAAGATTCGTCAAAGTGCATCAAAGTTATTAGGAAAACAAAAAACATTCGGCCTATAGAATGTCTGATCGCCACAGTGATACATACACACACACATACACACACACACACACGCATGTGTGCACGCACACACACACACACACATATACACACATATACTTTTTAGGTATTCAAAGTACAATTTAAATGTTTTATATTAAATAAAGTAATATTTACATTTGCATAATTAAATAAAACATTTAAACCTTCAATAAGAAATTTTAAGTAATTTAAATGCTTCCGTGTACTTTACCTTAGGGAGGACCCAGAGAACTCTATCTGTGAAAAGTTACTAGCAGTAACTTTACACTCATAAATTCTTTTCTGGCAGGCACCACCTACTGATTTAAGGGGATGAAGATATGAAAGCCTGCTGCGAGTAGTAAATTTACAGTCATAAACAGAGCATCTTTACTCTTTGAAATGCTGTATAGCAAAAAAGTGTAAAGTTACTACTAGGTGCAGAAGTAAGTTTACATGCGAGTAAATCTACATGTGTAAATTTACCTTTTTGAATAGGCACCTTAAACTCTACACACCTAGAATGGTGGGTGAAATTTAATGTGGTCCACCCCCCATTTTGAGAAACCACAGAGGCAGAAAGGTTCCAGAGTATGTGCTATGCTTCTATCATTAAGCTAATACATAAAAGAAACCCAAAAGAGGCATTAACCTACAGACTAATCACACACTTGGGTGGAGTGGAGAAAACCTATGCAAGATGTGTGCTATCAAGACTTTTTAGCAGGGTGGAGAAAAACAGCCCAATTTGTAGAGACAGGTGCGGTTCAGCCCTTGGCTGAACACATGCATGAGTGGTTCAGATTATGAAACAGGAATCATGGAGGTCATGAAATCAGATAAGGGCATGTAGTAGGAAAGATGTGAAGGGGCAGGGTGATGTAGAGCTTGAAAATGGCTTATTAGTCTTAAAGTTGACATTTAGGCGCCAGAAACAAGTAATGAAAGAAAAAAACATTAGATTGAGCCAGTAAGATGCCACCTTTCCTTGACGGGATGGGACAACTGTGAGAAAGGAACCATATGCAGGTGGAGTTCTCCTTGTCGTGTGACCCACTGCCATGTGGCCTTCTCTTTGTGGTCACCATATCCGTGAAGATGCCGCAGGTTGTGGAGCTTAAGAGTGCAAAGGGGTCTTATCACTTCAGACACCCCACAAACCTGGGGTGAAGCAAGGGCAAAAAGGCCTGCTTGGGTCAACTAATGTTCTGCACTCATTGTGACCAGTACGAAAAAACATAAAAATTAGTCTGCTTAAGTAGTGTGGAGGGCTGTCTAAAAAGCTATTGTCTGTTTCCGAAAAGGCTGAGAAGGTTGATGTGACCAGGGAGGAGTGAATTTATTTGAGGTGAGTATGGGTTTGCTCTAGCTAAGCTGAAAGACGGGATTGAAACACTTGACCTGAGCGTATTAAGTTGAAGGTGGGGGCAGGACTTCATGCCCAGCAGCATTTGCGGCTACAGACGCCACCGACGTTACACCAGCCACTCTGCACCCGGAGGCGCCTTCATAACTGGACTCGGGCTCCCGCTGCGCGGGACGTGTCCAGGCGCGTGCCCGGGCCAAGACCGGGCCTGTCTTCACCCGTCATCGCCCGGAAGAGGCTGGGCTGGGCCCTTTCTCTTTCATCGACGAGCCACCACTGAAGACATCTGCTGTAATTGTCCATCCTGCTTATTTTAGGTTTTATTTTTCCTTCTTCTTTCTTCTTAAAATCCTCAATGGGCAAACGCAAAGCGGGGGTCACTGCGAGTCATGGAATCCATGCTAAAAAGCAGAAAAGACCAGGCCAACCGAGGCTATTCCAACTGGATCTTCTACTTTAGCTGATATTGATACTCTAATTGGAGAGGTAGAGTTGCTCCTCACCACAAGTAATGGAAGGGGGAAGGACAGACTGTCAAAAGTACCAGATATGTTTAAATCGACTAGAACCAGAGCTAGAGCTGGAGCTCCCACTTCAACAGAGGATCATATCCTGCCCTGTGAGCCAAATATAGGAAACCAGGGCAACATGAATGTCCAAGCGCCTGCTACTGCTAGCCCTAAAGCTATTATTCCCGCAGACCAATCGGTCAAAACCCTGTGCCCTTTATATCCCACTGTTACTGTGATCCCTAATGTGCCTTGCCACAATAGATTTGAACCCATACAACCAAGCGATCAATGTGTAGAAACATCCTTGCCTACTGCCTTCTCACAAGAAATACCTATTATCCCGTCTACACTAGGAACACTAAGTGCCCCCGCGGATTCAACGGATGCCGAATGGCTGTCTAACCAACTGAACAACCCTCAGAATCAGTTAGCGTCATTAACTACTCTAGTAATGGAACTTATCTCGAGTCTTTCATGCCGTTGTAACGTTAAAAACAGTGCTCAGAAGTATAACCCAATGGTTCCTCAAGCAACCAATTCTGTTAATGATTTGAGTAGGGGTGCAAATTTGAATTCTGTTCCAGCTATTAGGGGAGCAGTTAAACTTACTACCCCTATTCCCATTGCTACTAGTTCTCTACATAACAGTCTTCTTCCAGTGAGCACAGATCGGAACTGGCATATGAAATCGTCTACTTTTCGTACTGTTCCTAATTTAATACCTCAAAATCTTCAAAATAAAACGTCACTATGTGCTGGCACTCCACTAGATGAGAGGAAGTATCCTCACAGAAGACCCTTGCATCATTTAGCTAACTCTGGATTAGCTTTTCCTCCACCTGAGTGTCGCTGCCCCTTGAATGTCCATCTTCACCAGCATAATGAGTACCGGAAAACCAACAGGTCGATCTATATGGTACAGGTCCCCAAATTGAAGCCAGGCTCCCTGCAGGACACCGATGCACTGATAAATAAGGTGATTCATTGGATAAGGTCAGAGCGTAACTGCTTATCCATAATTAGATCTGACATTATCTTTGCAAAAAGACGTTCAGTTAGCACATCGCCCTATGATCACATCCACGTTATCTTGTGCTCTAACGTCTTGGCTGAAAACCTCATAAACTTCGAATTACGTACCTGTCATCTCTCTGGGAGCAATCAATTGGGAATACGGCTGAAAGCATTTCCCCCCATGTTGTACTACAAGGGAAGCCAGTCTAGACCTTGGACTGCTCTTGAGTCTATGGACACAAAAAACCCCTCTCTTGCCCCCACGTCGCCTTTGAATGCACTTGATTGACTAAGTAACAATTCTCATTTACCAACATGCATCTACCAAGGACATAGTGCTTGCACATCAACTAATTGTAACACCCAAATGTTTAAAGTTTGTACACCAAAACAAACCAGGGAAAAAGGAACTATAAGGTCTATTTCCTGTACTGCATTAACAGGTGGTTTAGCTCTTGCCCCAAGCATTTGCGATATTGGGATTAATTTTCACCAAGGGATCGGTTGTAATCAAGAACTGCATAATAATGACGACTGTAATTGTGCTATAAATCCTGATGAGCCTTGTTGCCCCAGTGACTGCCCAGGTCTTGAGTTTGATAGCAATGTCTCCTCGCCGCCTAGTGTTAACCTTTTATCTTGGAATTTAGCTGGTCTAAATGCAAAGATATGTGACCCTGACTGGTTATTGTATATTGCGAAATTTGATGTGTGCATGTTCCAAGAAGCATGGGCTACTGAGAAAGCCTATATAGATGGGTTTATCTGCTACTGTGTAGAAGCTAAACCTGCTGAGCACTTTGGTAGTGCAAGTGGAAGCCTTTTAATTTTAGTTAGGCATGGTCATTTTAACTCACTAACTCCTCTGACAATTGACTGCTCTGACTTAATGGGTATTATAGTTACCCTATCCTCAGGACTTTCCTTGGCTTTATTTAACATTTATGTTAGAACGATAAAACCAAATGATAAATCCCCTATTATATCTGTTTTAGATGTTACACTGGATACTGTTCATCCTGACACATGAATATTGGTGGCTGGGGATTTTAATACCACTTATGAACCTTGCTCCTTCTTACATGAGATTACTGTAGAGGAGGATGAGTATTGGGGTATTCCTGCATTGACAGGACCACCAAGGAAAATCTTTCCTCTATTGCACTTCAAATAGCCTCCTTAACAATTAGCAGAGGGCTTAGAGCTTGTAATGGACGTGCCATCTCCGATGGTTATAGAGCACCAACTTTTAAGAGGGGCACAAGTTCCAGTGTTATCGATTATGTACTTATTGATGTGAGATTGTGGTCGCTGTTGGCTGATATGGAAGTTAACGTGAGATTCAATAGCGACCACAACTCTCTTGAGGGGATTTTTCTTGGTGAGTCCTTGAAACAATGGAATAACTATTCGCTTACAGTTGTCCCAGCCCCTACTGTAACTAATAACTGTCGCTCTGTCAAATGGCCCAAAGTCCTGGGAAACCAACATTTATATTCAGAGCTATACAGGCAGTTTGTCGCTTCTTTCGAACAATATGAGGGGACAGATGTAGCTGATATCCCTATTTTAATTGTGCATAAGCAGCTATTTAGAGAAACGCAAAAGATCTTTCACAAGGAGTTGACTGTTACAAACACCAGACCCCCCAAAGAGAATGTATGGTTTGCCACATCTTGTAAAGCAGCAAGGAGCTCGTTGAGGTTGGCTTTTATAGAAGGGGATAGATCGAAAATTAGTACAGCCAGAGGCACTTATAAAGCTCGACTGAAGCAGGCTAAACGGGATTGGGAGAAGAAATACTGGCAGGATTTGCTCATTGTTAGTAAAGCCAAGGACAATAGATCCTTTTGGGAATTGGTAGCGCTAAACAAGCCTGGAGGTGCAAAATCCCCCTGTTACAACATACCCCCTGAAAAATGGGTGGCACATTTCTCCGCACTTTATACTGCAGAAGATAACAAAGACCTTGGTACGACTAATAGTCAGATTTGCTCTGCATTATCACAACCCGTAGATCAGGAAGTAGATATTACTCCAGTCTCCTTTAGCCCTGAAGAAACTACTAGTGCAATTGATTCACTAAAACTGGTTAAGGCACCAGGACCAGACAAAATTCTGGGAGATCTTTTCAAGACGGAGCCACAAATCTGGTCGACCTACTTTAATATGTTAGCAAATGCTATTTCTGCAGGGGGAAAAGTACCTGAATCTTGGGAGGTGGCAGAGAATATAACTATATTTAAAAAGGGAGATGCAAGTAACCTTGCCAACTGCAGGCCTATAAGCTTGATAGATAATGAGAAGAAAAGTTTTGCTAGGCAAATTCTGAAAAACTTATCGACTGGATGGATGCTAACAACATTATGTCATCTTTCCAAGCTGGTTTTAGGCCTAAGGTCAGTACTATTGACCAGATTTTTAGATTTTCGATCTTATACTGGAAAATAGTCCTATTGTAGCAACAAAATCTTTATGTGGCCTTTCTAGACCTTAGAGCATTTCTTATCCCACGTGCAAAGCTATGGTATGTTCTGTTGAATCTAGGAGTTCCCTGCAATTTAGTACAACTCCTAAGTAAATTGCATGAGAATAACTTTGTGCAGGTTCGCTGGGGCCCAAATGGCGAATGAACTGAACGTATCCCGATTGAACGTGGGGTGCGTCAAGGCTGCTTTCTTGCACCTACGCTGTTCTCCATGTATATGAATGACGTTGTTAAAGTTTTAGAAAACTGCATAAACGATTCCCCAACCCTAAACAAAAGGAAGGTAACCATTTTATTATTCGCAGACGACTCCCTCCTTATCTCGAAGACACCCATGAGCCTGCAGACATTAGTTAATAGTTTCTTAGATTTCTGCAAGTCTAGAGGCCTTGAATTAAATGTCAACAAGACCAAAATCATGGTGTTGGGTAAGGGGGTGAGGAAGAAAAAAACGGTCATTCGGGTTGATAATGAGGTACTAGAAAGGGTAGATAACTTTGATTATTTAGGGGTGCGTCTCATGGAGAACTTTAAGTGGTTGGGTCAGATACTCAAGAGCAGTCTTTTAAGTGAGCATAGATCTAATGCTATTATAAGGACACACAAGCGAACGGCGTCAAATGTAGTATCGCCAGCTTCAGAAATATATCGTGCCAAGTCACATGGGGCTGCGCTCTATGGGGCCGAAATATGGGGCTATATGGATGTACAGCCCATGGATACTGCGGAAAATAATTTTGCAAGGAAACTAGTTTTTCTTCCATCCAGCTCACCCCTTATCCCGTTGTATTCTGAATTGGGGTTAAAGAGAATAGCAGATGTGGCTGTATTAAAAATATTAGTCTACTGGGTCCGCCTTTGGAGTATGCCCGAGTTAGCTGACTATAGGGATTTGCTTGATGAAATATTAAAATTGCCGGTGCTAGATCCCTTCCTTGGGTCAAATTTGTGTGCACTTGGTTGGGGAAGTTGGGTTTACACAGCTTCTGGGTGAATCCCACTAGACTGAATAGAGCAGACAAAAACCTATTGAAAGCTACTTACTGGGCATACATTAATGAAGAACTTATAAGTAGAAGTCCATTGGGATCCTTGACAAATGCGTTTCTTGATCATAAATATTTTCCATCCTTTGAACAATACCTAGGCCTAATGCCCTCTTCCCAAGCCAAGAGTCTGTTTCTGCGATTTTGTTTTGGGACCCTCCCCTTAAGATCTTTTACCCAGAAGTGGGGCAAAGAACAGGTAACTATGGTCTGCCCTATGTGCAACCGGAGCGATGAGAGCGAATCACATTTACTATTTTTCTGTGTAGAGTATTTGATTTCTCGCCGCAAGTAGATTCTCCCCATTTGACGTGAACTGGGAGTCTCTTGATACCAGGTAGCGCTTAGGATTTTAAAAACTGATGCCTCTTATAAATTGTCTTAGCTGTTAGTACATTTTTAGAGGCAGCTTGGTATAAACGAAGAACAGTCTTAAAAGCTGATGTATAATGATTCATGGATCTACTTCTTCTTTTTTATGTTTCTAACCTGTGACAATGTATTTTATACTTATTTTGGTATCTGATCCTAGCGATGAGACTTTTATCCTGGCCTCATGTACCATTAAGGGTGTCTGTTGCTTCTACCTTTATTTTGCAATGAGATTGGTAATGAATTATGGATTTATTTTATCTTTATCTTGGTATCTGACCCTGGTGATGAGATTTTTATTCTTGCTCTTGTTGTATTTTTTGTGGGTGCCTATTGCTGCTATCGTTATTTTGCACTGACACTGACGCACAGGCCACTTTAATCCTTGGCATGACCCTATTGCTGGGGGCTGTAATTACTTTAGGCAATCGAATGTATGCTACATGCTCTTATTTTTACTTTTAACCTTTTTATCCATTTAGATATATGATTCTGCCCTCATGCTTATTATGTAATTTATACTCCCCTAGATAATTGATCCGGGTTATGATTTTATCATTTAACTGCTGTGCTCTTGATATGCACCTATAGTTATCACCTGTACTGTACCGTTTGTTTTGCAGTTAGTCATTTGTCTGGGGGTTGTGAAATGTTATTCTAAGTATTTTTATGCATGTTGTGCTGGGGACTGTGAAGTGTTTTTATGTACGTTGTGCGTTTAACTATTTTAAAATTGATGCAGTTTTTAATGTTCTGGATGTATACTTTGATGGTTGTAATAACCGAATAAAGTAATAATAATAACTGGAATGAATGAATGATTGAATGGAGGGATTTCTATATTGCACGAGGAGTGTCTCGGCGCCACAGGGAAATAGGAGTCAGAAAAGAAAATTAGAAGAAAGCTAATTAGTGTGTGAAAAGCCAGGTCTTAATTTGTTTTCTAAATGATTGTTCATTATTCCTTTGGCGGAGTTTCACAGGCAGTTTGTTCCAAGCTTGAGGGCCCAGAAGGGAAAAGGATTCACCTCCACATCTAGCTCGTTTTACCCTCTGAACTCTGGCCAGAGGGCCATGTGAAAAGCTCAGAGATCCAGCAGGGATCAGGCAGACATTCACCCTGGCAGAAACACATAGATAATGGAGGAGTTGCTTGAATGCAGCAAGATGTGGGACTGGATGTAGTATAAAAGGCCTTTAGACTCTTCAATAAACCTGATTTAGCCAAGGAAGGTGCTATGGTTTTGGTAGTGGTCCACCATGCAGATTGGATGCACTGAAACCTGTATTCAACTGCATGGAAGAAAACTGAGGACCTCATTTACAAACTTTTGATGCACAGCAGAGCAGCAAGCCTTCCTGCTGCGCTGCCGTGCATCAAAAGGAAAGGGCAGGAATGCGCCGTATCTACAAGATATTCCTGTCCTTCTCCTCTGCGCAAGTGCACAAACAGCAGCCATGCGCCAATGCAGACACCCTCGCGTCATGTTCCAAGGGTGCCTGCATTGCGGGGATGATTGTTTGTGTGCAGGAAACAATCATTGATGGCATTTTCCTCTTTCTATGCGCGCTGCAAAATGCAAAATGCAGCACACATAGAAAGAGGAAAAAACAAGGAGAAATAAAAGTATTTCTCCTCGTTGCGCCACTTCTACACCTCCCCTGGGGAGGCATAGGATTCTCACGCATTCCAAGGTTTACAATTCCTCGTAAATCTGGGAATGCTTCAGATTCCATGGCTGTTGTGTGGGAACACCCACAGCAACACCCACATAAAGTGTCGTTGCGAAACCTTGTAAATATGCTGAGGCACATTGCGCCACCGGAGCATCGAAAAAGTGATGCTCGGGTGGTGCAAATGTGATGCTAGGGCCATGTAAATAAGGCCCTGAATAAGTGAAAGTCATGGACTGTTCTCCCTTTACATGAGTTCAGAGGAATAGGTTATTGATTCGTATTAGATAAGAGCTGGTGGGAAGAGGGGTCATGGAGTCTGCGGAAAATGCCTTTGTGGAGACTTTGCTGTGATTGGTGGATGGTGCCAGGGTTTGACCTGGGTGTCCATCTGGAGTTGATGTAGTTGATGGTACTCTTGACGATGTGGACCAGGGGGTGGTTCTCAGGATTGGATTGGAGCATGAGGAGATTTCTGGGTAAATTCTTCAGAGTCCCTGGCAGTTGCTATTTATGTAAGAGGCTGTTCTGCATCCGCTCTCACCTTTTACATCTAAATGACCGAAACAGAGAACTAAGGTGACCTACAAAGAGCACTGGAGTTCAAAACAGTCCCTTTATAGCTCTCATTCCTGTATAGATTGCATGATAATGGGCGAGGCCTCTCAGAAAAATTAAAGTTTCTCCATTGTGGGTGCATTTCAAAATAACATTCTAATCTTCAGGGAGGTTCAGGATGGATGTGACTCATCAAGTAATGAGCTGGTACTGAATAACACTCCACGTGACCAACATCTAGCACTCACCCAGGAACAAATCAGATAAAACACAATCTCCTACTTTACAACACTAATTGTGTTTTATTGATTCCATTCACTGTGAATTTAATTTCTTTCTTATCAGTATCAATTCACAGTTTGTTAAACATTTTTTTGACTCAGTTAATCAAGTCTCTTAATTGGCTTTCGTATTTCATATGGACTGGGCTGCTAAGTTTTGCAGACATGTTTGGAGGCTGTCTGAATGAGGGGCTTTAAAGAAATAGGGCTGACAATAAGTGCCTACAGGGGTGTTTTCCAGGGTTACCCATCCTGGTCTTTGCTGTACGTGAGGTGACTGAGCCTCTTAGTGAGCACAGACTGTAATGTAGGAAAGTGCCTCTTTTGACGTAGTTATCCCCCACTTTTTGCTTGATGCCTGATGTGATTTCGAACTGTAAGTGCACTGGGTCCCTGCTAACCAGGTTCCTAGTGCCAGATCTCTTTTCTAAAACTGTACCCCGATTGGCACAACATCAGCCACCCCTGTAAGTCCCTAGTATATGGTGCCCCTGATGGCTAGGGCATTGGGACAGAAAAGGGTCCACTTGGGCTGCAGCACGAATTATGCCACCCCAGGCACCCCTCACCAAGACTATGCAAACTGACATTGTAGGCTGCGTGTCTTGGTGCAGAGAAAACCGAAGAGTCGACATGGCACACTGCCCTGTGTGCGATGCCCCCATACACTGCATGAGGTATAGGTAAGTCACCCCTACTGTAGGCCTTAGAGCCCTACAGTAGGGTGCAGTATATCCCATGTGTGGACATATCTGTATGAGCAGATATGATCCTATAATTTCTAAGTCTATTCTTGGGCACTGTAAGTGCACAGGGAAACTATAGAGAGTACATGGGCTGGATACTCGTCATTACTAGTTTCCTAGATCCATAATGGCTTCACTGTACCCTAAGATGTTTGGTACCAAACATCTTGTCTTAAAAAATCCTCACTGATGCCAGTGTTGGATTTATTAATAAATGCACACAGGAGACCCTGATAATCTACCAAGCACTGGTGTGGTCTCTGACTAGTCATAGCTGCCTGCCACCACTAGACATGTTTCTGACCTCATGGGGTGAGAACTTACGCTCTCAGAGAACTGAAACAAAGCCTGCTCTGGGCGTAGGTGCTTCACACCTCCTCCAGGACAGAATGGTCTTCCAGAGCAGGAAGCTTCAAAGACGAAGCCACCTTTGAATTGCAACCCAGGCATCTCCAGATAGTGGGGGATGCCAACACCCCTGTCCTGCTCCATATTTGGCAGGAGTGCAGGCGGGAAAATTAGTTAGAATAGGAGGAGTGTCCACATTCAGCCAGCACCACCCCTAAGGTATGGCAGGCGATGTAGACACTACTTTTGAAAATCCACCATCTTGGGCTGGTGGTAAAATAACCTATCGGGGTGAGGGTAGTGCCCTTCTCAAAGGATGTGGTAACTTAGAGTCTGTAGACACCCTAAAGATAGGTAGCCCATTGGCTACTACCTATCCCCCCTTTAACACCACTAAATTCAGTATTTAGGTGGCATCCCTGGCCATCTAACCTGAGATCAGGTGGACAAGAAGAAGATACAGACAAAGAAGAGCTGCTGCCCGAGAACTGAAGCCCTACTGTGGAGAAAATTGGTGCCAAAACCTTCCCTGCTGCTATTAGGATTCGACAATCATAGTGTGATGTATAGTCCTGCCACTGTGAGGCCTCCTAGAACCCCGGAGCTTCTCTAGCCTTCAAGAAATTGCCAAGAACCTTCCTTGGACTGAAGGTATCACTCCCCTGAACACCGCAGGCACCAAACCCACTAAGTCCGGTGTGTCGACTTGCTTCTCCTCGGCAACTCCGATGCAGCACCCAAACTAGAATAGGTACATCAGCTCTGGAGGTTCAGATCTGTCTCCCCTCCAAATTTGGAGATACCAGGACCTACTGGGGCTGCACCTTACTAATACCCAAGGTACCGGACCCCCTTCAGCAAACAGCGAGACAAAGAGTCTGTTCCGGACTCCAACAGCCCCGGAAACAAGCACCTGTCGAGGGACTTTGAGTCTCCTGAGACCCACCCTGTGAGTGGCCCAGCTGTCCCAGAGTTGCCTCTCCAAATTACCTGCTCCTAACTGCGAGGACATCTCGACACATGGCTGACCTATCTACTCTGAACCCAGCCCGACCAGCCCAGTGTTCCTGAGACCCTTGTGATCTCCTCCCTCAAGTGGGACACCCCCGGACATACCTTTAGTCTCTTATGCAGTGTCTTTTCAAGTGGCTCCCTTTGTCGTAGCGCACCAGCTACCAACAACCTCAGCCCCCTGCTCTCTGCCAAAACCGGGACACTCCTGATCTTATGCTGCTTGAACATTAGACCTGGTCCTGCTATCGACATAAAACAAGAAGGTGTACTTCATGAAAGCGTTGCCAGATTTTAAATGCATTTTTCTGCTTTCCTCCTTTGAGTGATTAGTGCGTAATTGGACACAAAAGTGATATATTTAGCGAACTCTGAAAAATCATAATTTTAAAAGTACTTACTGTATATCAAATTTCTTGGTCTTATAAATTACATAAAAATCGATACTATTTTTATAAATTGGTCTTGGATTTATTCTTAAGTGTGTGTCTCATTTATTGCCTCTGTGAGTACAACCAATGCTTAGCACTACCCTCTTATAAGCCTAATTGCTCGTCCACACTATCACAAATAGAGCGTTAGTATTATCTACTTTTGCCTCTGCAAGCCAATAAGGGACTCACCGGGCTCTCTACACAGTGTACTTCATTTTAGTACAGTATATAGAGAGCCAGCTAACTACAGTAAGTGAGAACAGGCTCATAGCCATAAGTATATTTTTAGGGAGGCATGGCCCTCAGCTATGATCAAACATTAAATTTGTGCTCTATAGGTGCATTCTTTAACAACTACTAGTTGCACTACTAAATATCAACCCCGAGAAAATTGTGGTATAAGAATATCGTGGACAGAATATCGAAAGGTAAGTGGATATAGGTGAGTATAGATTTACTATTCCTAACTCCACATCTACATCCCTTGAAGATATATATATATATATATATATATATATATATATATATATATATCATACATACATATACATACATATATACGTACATATATGTGGAGTAAGGTATAGAAAATCTTTTCTTACTTACCTTTTGAATTTTGGGATTTGATATTCTGTTCCATTGATATTCTGGTTTCGATAATCAGCATGCACACCCTGTGGTTCTATATGAAGGAATATATGATTTTTTTAAAATAAATATTTAAGCACGCTCAATCAACTTTTCACAATCCAACTTTAAATCCTATCAATTAGATAGGATTTAAGTTAGACGGGTGTAAAGTTGTCAACTAGGGTGACTCAAAACCTTTTGTATTTTCTAAACGGTTCAAGCTTTGGAAAAATGCAAAGCTTATAAAGTTATTTACAAAAAAGCTGGCTTCAATTCAGAGCCCTACCCCCACCTCTTACCCCAGGTATTGGATGTCCAGCTTCCACAGGCAACATTTGTTTTTTGCTGCAGGATGACCTACCTTGACATTCTGAATCATCACACCTGGAAGGGAGAACGGATAAAATCAGTAACTTCCAATGCTTTGTATAGAGTTGAGTGTCCTAACTCCACCCAACTTCATAAATGAAGTTTCAATTTAAGTCACCATTAATTTAAAATATCTTTACAGAGAGCTTCGAGCATGTCCATCAAGAATATTTTGGGAAATTAGTGGTGAATAGTGTGTTAAAAACATTTTAAAGCTGCAACAATGCTGAAAACTAAACAGAATTTAGATGTCAGTTTACTGGGGAAGTTTGAAGGGTTCACAATGAATCTCACTAAAAGATTGTAACAAAAAATGGATAGTTGTATTACATTCCATCAAAAGCACCAGTTAAAACAGCATGGACTTGAAGCAGGCACTAACTTTCTTCTTCTTATTTTTTTTAACGGAGTTTTATATAGCACGAACTTGACCCGAAGGTATCGGGTATCAGAGCGCTTTACACGAGCACCGGTTGCGTTACATGAGGACACATTCGTTTTTGTTAGGCACCGGGAGATTAAGTGATTTGCCCAGAATCACAGGATGTTGCGCGTCCTTGCCAAGACTTGAACCCGGTTCCCCAGATTTGAGGTCGACCGCCCTAGCCGTTAGGCCAACTCCTCTCCCTTTAGCATACACCCCTCATAGTTGCAGGTTGTGTGAAAAGTGTTGTACAAAAGGAGACCTTTGTTAGACACTGAACAGCAACAGATAGTGTTAGAGCGCAAACTTTGCTCTTTCAGTTGTAGGGGTGCATTATAATCATGGGTAGTCCGCACCTACATATAATCCTTTATTGTATTAACTTAGGCCATTAGAGCGTGAATTAGAATAACATGAAAGGTGACGTGTTAGCGATATTTTCAATATAAACGTGAAGAAATTAACGTTGCAACTATGTGTGTGTAGCTGAAGACATTAACTTGCAGAATTTGTACAAGTTGCTGACAAGTACATATACAATTGATGTGCATATGTAACGTGTTAATTTAGATATGCTCATTAAATAATGTTCACTTTATGTGTAATTTCATGAGGCCTTGTGCCATTTCTTATGTTGACCGATTTCTGTAGGCCTGTATTGTATTTTTCCCCTGGAAGCTCTCGCATTAGATTTACTTGAGAATTTCATGTGCATATTGGATTTGTTCTTTCTCACATTTCTGTTGCAGGGGGAGAATTAATCCTTGCTAGCTAGAATAATGTCTTTGTTTTAGGATATAGGTTTCGGGAGGAGATACATTGAACGTTGATACTGATAATAAAGAACTGTTGTACTTTTTCATCGGAGTAAGCCTGGGAATCAAGATCATCTTGCCAAGGGCTGGGAGCATTGCTGCAGTTTGGAAAACTACCTAAGGGGAGGGGGCTTGATGGGATGGTGTGATGCTGCAATGCATCTTGGGATAATACATGTATAAGTGATGAATCGAAGTTAGGGACAGTGTCCGGGGACTTCTGCCTTGCCTTGAGAGAGAGAGCATCTTAGAACGAGCTCTGTAGCTTTATGCTACTTGACCCATCTAAATGTGAAGAGACTTCTTAGGAAGACTTCACACGCTAACATCTTGATGGAGCCTGCCTTGGGAAATGCTAAGTAGGGACGTCACGCTAGTGATAGTGCAGGGACAGGCTAATGCTTTATACCCACGAACTACCAATGAAGGGGAAACTCGATGTCTGTGCTGTTATTTTCTGAATTCTGGTCCTCGAACTGATTATTCTGTGCATGCTGCACCGCCTTAACTTCATCCGTAGGTTCAGGTTTGTATTAATTCCAATGTATTTCTACACCCTCATCTTGAGGTGCTTGTATGTCCAACTGTTCTTGGCTTTGTAAGAAACTAACTAAATCTAATTGGGAGTCTGTGATTCTTTGGAGTCGTAGTTCATTGGAACTGTAATGATTGATTGGCTAACAGTTTTCTTCCCTCCACACTTTCATGCTGATAAAAAGTCATCGGCCTGGGGTTCCAAAGTAGATCTAGAAAGTGGAACCCGGCTCCTTTAGTAAGCATGGTAAAGGATAGGTAATTGTGTGATACAGGGATGGGTCGATTTCAGGCCTGTGGCCTGGCTGAGGACACAAGGTCCATCTCCAGATAGAGGAACCATAGATGGACTGGCAGCACTGTTTCTAAGACACGAGTGGTGGTTTAATGTTTTCATCTAGCATCTAGGATCCTGCTGGGTGATAAAATCTCTCTGTGATGCTGCTTCCTTGGGGCCTCCCATTTGGATGGTACAGAGTCCTCCACTTCCAAAATGATGGACATTCTCCACTCTTTCACATGCAATAGACGCCTAGCATAGAATCCTCCAGGTGGCACCCTCTATGTGGCTAACATTGCTTGGACGAGCACACAGTTTTCTAGGTAGTGAATGTAGAAAGCATGGAAACCTGCCATGTGTACTTGAAATGGAAAATATTTACTTGCAGAGGGATTGTAAAGATAAACGTCAAGCTTCATGATGTGAAACAGTTAAGAGGCTGCCATATTTAAATTAACACTAGAAAGCCAAATCACCTCCTTCGTAGAGCCTGGACTGTTCGGCAAGTAGGTTTGCCCTTTTCAGTGACTATACCAGCAAATGGAGACATGGCTGATATGCATTAAAGAGTAGCGGTCAGCATTTCGCACCAAAAGCATATAGTAACAAATATCAATGATGCCATTGTTAAGCAATTTCTAAAACACAATGTGGATCAAGTAACCATGGGTAGACCTTACTAGGACTTCAAAGACCACAATGCAACATGATTGTGGATGATCTTACACTAAGATTCCTTTTAGAAAATAGAGTGCAGAATTGTGCATTGAAATCACTTTGGCCCAGGTATTTTAGTCATAACATGATAAGGTATAACTTCCACTTCAAATTGCCAATCACCTTTTCTCCATGGGCATCTAGCTCTAATTTTGCTCCTTTAGGTTCTCTATTTCTCTATTCTCTCCCCATTTCCCAAACTCTGTCCCCACTGATTCTCATCCTTTTTCCCACTACCTCTTTTTGTTTACTGCTGCATCTATCTTCCCATTCCTATCTCTCCTGCCCCCCTCTCTTGCTTTTTTTATTCACTCTCCTTTCTTTCTCTCAATCTTCTCTCCTTTTCTAGAGCATCTTCACTTTAGTTTCACTTCTATCTTCTCTGTACTTCTTGATATTTTTTATTCTCTCTCTAGCCCTCTTCAGCATAGTCCATGTTTGGCAACTGAAACTTTCTCTTCACTGTGCATGGTCATTAGCAGCACTGCCATCTTTCTTTGACCACTGTGCTTTTTGCTATTCCCCAGCCCCAGACGCCTACCATCCTGCGGGACCTCCTGGGAATGGAGAAATCCCTACAATCATGGAACAAAGAAGTTAGCGAAATGTGACCATAATATCCCTGCAGCTTGTTGTCAATTCTTGTTGGACAGGACATCTAGCTGCATAGATCTGGTGGGTTTTAACTGCTTTAGGCCAGACGACGACCCGTTGATATCCACCAACACTACCTTCACAGTGAGGTGGACTTCAATGGGTTGTCCACAGTACTGGAAAAGAAAATGTTTATGGTAAAACATTTAAAAGAAACATTTTCTGTTCTGAAATCAAAGTTGGAATGCAAGGGAAATGCTTCCCATAAGTCCCGAGTTAGATTTTTTCTTATGTTGTTTTGAGTAGCATGCTGTACACACTAACGTTAATCCTCAAAACAAAAGTGAAAGCAGATCATGCTAATGGAATCTGTGGGGACCCACAAGTGTCCTACGGCACGGCGTTCCTACACTTCTCCCGATAACAATAACATCCCACTTTCTGTGATTGGGCTATTGCCCGTGAAAGGAAAGCCTCCCTAAGATGCAAGGAGACATCAATATTTTGTCATGTGAATTGACCGATTGTGGTGACTTGGGTAGCTGCTGTATTTAGGCCAGGGCTCCGTCAGCACCCAGGGAAACCTGATAGGCCCACACATTTCTAAATTAAGGCACCAAGGGTAGTCTGCGGAGGTATGGCTTGTGTGGTTCCCAATATCGTTTCTTACCCAGAACGCCTTTCACACACCACACTTTGGATAGATCACAGATTTCCTCATATATCTGTGAAATGCTACCCGAAATATTCACCAAGTTTTATGCATTAAGTATATTAATTACATAGGACCTCATTTGATATGAACATAAATTGATAAAGATAAAAGCAGAATATTAAAGTTATCAATACATTTCCTAAAGCAGATTCATCCTACACAGATATATAGTCCATTATAGCAGTCCTTTGTGACATGGCAGGTTATTTTGGTATGTGCAGCCCTCTGCAGCAGGCACATTAACCTAACATACTGTCTTCCTCCTGCAAACAAAATAACAGTCTCTAGAGGAGATACATTTTATCTCACAGGCTATATTTCACAACCGGCCAGTGTAGGCTGGAGTATTGTCAGTAAAATGTAAATTGTACCTGGCTTGTATTGACTCTACCCCAGCAAAATTGGCTAATCAAAGCACTACACCATAGTGGAATCTGAGGTTTCATTATTGGACATTTTTTCTGAACAGCTGGTATGTTTAGGCAGTGACAGCCACTTATGTATCAGGTATAGGAAAAGTCATGAAAGTTGCTGGCTTAAGAACAACATGACTCAATGCCCTGTACAGTTATGCAATCTTTTCACACAGCAAATTCTTATTTGACACATGCTAAAGGTGAGAAAGGAGTTCTGCTAATGCCTACTGATATATTGGCCTCTCAGCCGTGACCAGAGACGTTTTAAGGCATGGGCAAAGTGGGCTCTGGCCCAGGGCCCCAGCCTTTCAGAGGGCCCCCTGATAGAGCCAGCTCTGTTCTGCAGAGAGTCTTGCCCCGATGACCTTTAATTATTCTTAAATAGATTGTTTTAAATACCGTTTTCCTTTAATTTATTTTTTATGTGTTGATGTGTGAGAGTCCTTTACAGACATTTTGCAGAGAAAGTGTGTTTGTTTCATGCAACATCCCAAAAAAAAGTTTCTTTTAGATCAAAACAGGACCTCACATATGAGAAATGGGTGGAAGTCACAGAGATTATTGAGTTGCTGTGTTACAATATTGAAAACGCAGGTCACTATCCCTGAATATTAGATGTAAACACATTTAGAATTGGACGAGTGTGCCTATGCACTGTCAGTGACATAGTGAAAGAGGGCATGAAAGAGCTGAAATGAGATCATAAATTCCAGGGGCGGCTCCTCCGCTATGGAGGAGGAGCGTCGCCCCACTGCTTTTAAGCAGTGAGAAACATAAAATGACAATAACTTAGAGTTATTGTCATTTTATGTTTCGTGTCCTGCTCTTTGCTGTGGGCGGGTGGGCAGGGCTGCTCTGCTCTCCGAATAGCGCAGGGGAGGAGCGGTTTGCCCACTCCTAAAGTGCACAATGACTGTTTGGTCGGCCCTCTCGGGCTGCCCAAACCAGTCATGCACACTTCCTTGTTCTCCATGCAGGCTGCATTACAGCCTGCATGGAGAACATGCCCACCCCTCCAGCCCCTGGCTGAGCGCCAAGTCACGGCGCTGAGATCAATCACAACACTGCATAGCAGCGCTGTGATTGGCTTAGGGGAGGGAGCCTGGCTTCCTGTTCCTGTCGGAGGCAGGAGAGCAGGAGCAGAGAAGATGTGGGACCTGGCCTCGAGGTAAGGTTTTTTTTGCGATCTCCCCCCCTGCGCGACTCCCACCCCCCGCCCCACCACCTGCGAACCATCCCGGCCGCGACTGATAAATTCAAAGCTGTTCCGGACAGGGGCCACAAAATACATTTGGCCCAGGGCTCCCAAAATCCTTAAGATGTCCCTGGCCGTCACTGTGAACTAGTGTGGTACCACCTTTCACATCAGCTCCTCACACTAAACACTGTGACATTATTATTCAACCCCCTTACCAAACCTGATTAAATCATTCAACCTTACCTATTACAACCATGCAGATGACACCCAAATCATTTAAAAAATAGATGGCCTGGAAAACCTCTAGAGTTCAAAACTTGATGACTGCCTTTGGGTCATAAACACATGGATGATGAATAACTATCTACAAGCTAAATACTGCAAGGACAGGGATTAAGACCTGCAGACAGCGGCAAAAATACCACCCTACTGCTATATGGCCTAAGCAAAATGAGGCACCTCCAACAATTTCAAGAGGAGTGAGAAACCTAGAGGAAACTATGGAATCAGACCTATATTTGATACCATATGTTAATAATATCAAACAGAGTGACTTCTACACAAGAAAAGACTACGTTGCTTCTACCTATACCTTGGATACCAACAGAAACTGCAAGCCACCCTCACAACCGCAATCTCCATTCTTGACTTTGGCAACAGGTTATATCTTGACGTACCCGCATTCATCAAATGCAAAATACAACTCATCCAAAATGATGCTGCAAGAATTCTTCTCCACCTTTACCCAGGAGAACACGACTCCAGTCTTTCAATCACTCCACAGGCTACCTATAGCAAGAAGGGCAATGTTCAAGACACTTTTTACTGTCTACAGAGCCTCCAAGGAAAATAACTACTATACCCCCAAGCTAAATTCAAGCAATGCAAACAAAACAGGACACTATGCTCCAGGTTTCCTCCTCTTATCGTCATACCACCTTACCATAAGAAATGCGTAAGAGGCACTGCTTTCTCAGTACAAGCTGCCAAGCCCTGGAGTTCACTGCCAGCCAGCATTTGAAGCACCCAGGAGCATATAAAACTTCAGAACACAGGTGAAAAAAAAACTATTTCCAAGACAACTACACCACCACACATTCCGGCAGAACTCAGAAAGACAGCCTCAGGCGCGATCTTTAGCTTCGCAGCTTGGAAACAACTGAACTAGCAAACTATTTTCGATAGCTAGGTATGTTAAGGAGGGCAGGGGTATTTATGATATTGTTTTGTAATTTCTTATATAACATTTCTGGCCCACGCTAATACTAATTCCATAACACTCAGTGGTCGGCAGTCACCTGTAAATTACACCTTTTACAATCATATAAGATATATCAGCTATGAGGGTTATCCATCACTAGTATTGAGCAGCCAATAAACCAGTCATCACTAAATGAACAGGCATGGACTAACTGAAGTGATTTGTCACACACTTCGGGTCAATCGGAGGAATTTAATCTAATCCACGACTGCAGGTCCCAAGTATCTACATACTATGACTACTTCTTTACATTTCAAAATGACACTCAGAGATGAGATGATAATACCAATGCACATCCCAGCAGATCTGTCCACTTCTCTCTCCCTCCAACCATGTCAGCTCAGTTTCTGATTGGACAACCTGGTGGAGTAACCAGCTAAGCAGACCACAATCATAAGAAATACCATAAAGTGATCTACAGAGCTGTTCAATGCTGCCATCGTACTGAAGTCAGTAAACTTTGCGTCTGTCTCTCTCTCACACCTTGTCACCCACCACACTGCTATGCGCTGTGTCCCATAACATGATAACCCCACTTCAGGGGGAGACACGCACGACCTGGAAATAATTCCTACATAGGATCACAAAATACAGCCAACACCTTTCCAACCACACTCCACCCTATATAGGATAGCTTGCTGCAGATGTATGTAAGCACATCAGTGCCACACATAGAGGTAATAGACGCTATACAAATACTGCAATGCAATACAATATTTAGCATTTGTTCATCACCAAGATTTGTTTTGCTCCTATGAAAATCTTTGTTTCCATTACCCTTCAGAATTACAAAACATTTGCACTTTCTTAACTGCTGATATGTGGAAATATTTGCACAGTTCATTTATAGGTATTTACATTTTTGTGTATTAGAAACAAATTGACATCCTGCAGTCCCTCTTCGCACTCCCTGTATGCAAAGCCACTGGAATTATGTGATTCTGCGGCTGCAGCATTTTCCGCACAATTATGAATTTGTCTCATGTCCACATAAACATAATCTTTGGCATAATCTGCAGATATTAGGCAAAAAAATGTTTCTTGGGCAAATGGATAAAGTTACGAAAAATGCTGCAACATGTGCTGCTGCACTGTGAAACGTCCTCTCACAAAAGTTGACTGGTCACCTTTCAGTTGCTTATAGATGTATTTGGATGTGGAACTAATACTAATGAAGCGAAACCTTTGTCCAAACAGTGCTAACAAGTGTAAATGACAAAATAACGAAGTAATACTATCACAAAATGTGCCTCATTAAGCCTCATAATTTGTGTTTTTGTACCATATAATTTTGTCAATCTGGCAGCATAATCTGGGCCTTCCCTGCCGCCTAATGCAAGTGGCCCTGTCTGTACCACAGAGATTGACACATTTTTTTTTTGGGGAGTTTTATATAGCGCGAACTAGACCCGAAGATATCAGGTATCAGAGTGCTTTACTGAGAACCAGTTTCGTTACAGATGGGCACATTCATTTTTGTTAGGCACGGGGAGATTAAGTGATTTGCCCAGAATCACAGGATGTTAAGCGTCATTGCCGAGAAATGAACCCAGTTCCCCAGCTTCAAGGTCAACCGCTCTAGCCGTAAGGCTACATCCTCTCCTCATTGATCACTTTACAAAATCCCCTGCTGTGCAGTCAGAGAAAGTAAATTAAACATCTCCACATTCGAAGAATAAGCAGCAATTTGTCAGAAGACATATCCTGATATTTCGCCTCTGTCTTTGAACTCAAATATAACACGATAAAAAGGGCATTTTTAGTGCTCAGTCACCTTCTGAACTGCAGCATGGTTTTTTCCCCGATTAGACTGTATGCATTCAAATGTAATTGCAATTGTATTTATATAGCACTTACTACCCCTGACGAGGTGGCAAAGCGCTTTTTGGTGAGTAGTACGCTACTCCGGAACCTAAAAAGGATTAGTGATGGATTAGTATAGGAAAGTATGTGTTAATTTGAGGGGTGGACATGCAAGCCTGTTAGTCAGATTGAATAGGATAATGGAGGGACACGAGAGGGAAGAGTCTAGAAAGTGTTATTTGGGAGATCATAGTAGTAAGATGAGGCTTGGGATGAGTAAAAGTAGAGATGGAGGAGGGAGGAGTCTCTAGAAAGGAATTAGGGAAATCATAGTAGTAAAATGAAGTCTGGGATGAGTCAAAGGAGGGATACACGAAGGAAGAAATTAGAAAGGGTTGCTTGGGATATCATAGTAGTAAAATGAGGTTTCAGGTGAGCCAAGGAGGAATAGAGGGGGGAATGGCCTAGAAAGGTTTATTTTGGAGATCATAGTAGTGGAATGAAGTTTGGGATGAGTCAGAGAGTGGAGTTAAAGGATATATTGAAAGAGGCATAGGATCAGACAGAGTAGTGCATTGGAGAGAGTCAAAGGTGTTTTGTCATTTTTTGTCTTCTTCTACAGTAGGAGTAAAGTAATAAATATATAGATACATAACTACATTGAAAGGGTATACTTGTTTAAGGAAGATAATATTTCAAAATTTAAAGTTGCATTGTACAAACTCAGACTTTCAAGCTTTGCTGTACTTGAAGCAAAAACATGTTTAGCTCCAATTCCTTGGTAGAAACCAGACACGACACAGAGGCTCGATTTTTCCAGATTTCTCACTTTTTTATTATTTCGCTGTAATGCGTTTCGGCATCTCTGCCTTGCTCACACAATGAGCGCCATTACTTTCCAAACATTTAATGCAAGAACTACAAGTCCCATGATTTCTTGTTTCAACAAACATAGAAAACATACTACACAAAGACCCGATGTTCAGAAGATTAATGGAGAGTAAATCACCTATAGAAATCAGTATTTTTTAAAAGCTCCCTTCTTATTGTTTTTTAGATTTTTAGATTTTCCTCATTTTTTACGTTTTATGTTTTTATGTTACTAATAAACGCATTTCTTTGCGAATATACAAAATAGACATGGAGGACTGAAAGATTCGAGCTGATAACGGTATCTCTCTAGAACCAATTTAATACAGTGTTGTCTCATGGTTTAACTGATTGAAATAAAGTGCAAGTGCCATAAAAATATGATATCAATGTGATAGCACGTGGATACTCTTCCAAATCCGGAGTTCTACAATGAAAAATACCATAGGGTAGACACAAGCGTAAAATGCATCATTTCTAAAAATTATCCACGCTCGATCTTGAACAATGGAACCACCTATAGGGAATCACCAAGTTGAATGCCAGCGCATTATTTACACCAACTGGACCTGAACTCCACATCAAAAATTATTATTCTTTCCAAAGTTGGTGATTGCTCATGGGCTCCATAAAATTCATGTAAATAAATAAAGTGCAAGTGCCTAATATCTACTCACAGTCATCGAGCAGTTCAAATAAAGTGCAAGTGCATTATTACACAATATGACAATATCTAATTCGATGTGGTCTTACTAGATTCAATAGTTAGAAATTGTTTCCAAAACATGATAATTCAAGTTGACTCCCAACATATAAAGTGCAAATGCCTAGTGGCACCGGTGGCCGTTTTTCAGTGGATTAACAATCTGCCTCCCATCTGTAAAGTGCAAATGCATTGTAACACTCGTTAAAATCAACAATCACATGGCAGTGCATACACATTTGATGAAAACAAAACCAAAACCAAAAAAGGGAATTCCCTTCATCACAAAATCCTACTGGGTTGATTTGTATAAAGTGCAAGTAAAATTCTAAAATTATAAAAGAAAAAAGGTGCAGCTCCCACCATTCTGGCTGGGGCTCCTATCAACCCCAATTTTGTAAACTATGGGGCATATTCTCAAGAACATGTGATAACCATCGCAAATTTAGCTTAACGCAACTTTGCATATCGCAGTCTATCGCGGGAAAACAACGCCGTGTTAACGTAGTATTCCCAACCTGGCGGCACCATGCGATAGTCCCACGATAACGCGTCAAATGACCGCGTTAAATTCAACTTGACGCCGCAAAAATGCGAAACACGAACGCGAATAAAGTTGCGATGAGGCCAACCGCGATACAAAAATCAGCGATAACCAGCGACAGGCCTGCAATTCCCACGCGTCATGCGGGAAAATGCACCATAAAAGCTGAACAAGAAAAACACACCATAAACAAAATAAACTTCGTAGCAACATGGATGCACCCGGAATGAGTGCCCAGGTCAACGCGAACCCCACAAGCCACACAGAACACCAGCAAGGAACCTCAGGGTCGGGGAAGGCCAAGGAGAAGAGGAAGACGTGGTACAGTCCGCATGACAACCGGATCGTCGTCATGGAGGTGACAGAGCACTAACAACAACTGTCCGTCACCTCCACCGTGTCATTGGCAACACAGACGGAAAAATGGCATTCCATCGTGAATGCAGCCAGAGTGTCGAGGAGGCCAAGATGCGCTGGCACGATGTGAAAAGCCAAACCAAGCAGAAACCCGCTGCCAACAGGAAGGCAGCAACGGCGAATGGAGGTGGGAGTCCTGCGCCACAGGAGGAGCTGGAGCAAATGGTGGCCACAGTCATCAGTGTGGAGACGGTGCAAGGAGTCGGGAGTCCGGACACTGCTCGACATGACCTGACACAACATCAACAGGGTGAGTAACGAACATGGACAGTGGGGGACAGGGGGGACTGGCACAATGGCACACATGCACAACGACGTGTAGCACACCGCACACCCACAATGACCCTGGGTCATGTCCCTGATCCCTGTGGCACACTGCAGCACACATACAAACATCAAGTAGGCCCCCGTCCACCATGTGCCCAAAGGGCTCCCCCCCACACATCACCAATTCCACAACACACACATGCACCCGTGCGAAACACAGCAAAGATGCGTATGTGAGAGCCACACTGACAATGCAAGTGACACCACATGACGAGCAGCATGGCTGGAGTACAATCACGATGACATTGTGCACACCACGAGACTGAGGTGGCTGAGTGTGGACCACATCCGGAAAGGAGCAGGTCACACTCTGACACATCCACGTGCACAAACAACCACTGACGTCAACAACACATCTGCAGACAAACAATGCACAAGAGTACAAAAACCGTCCAAGAGCACAAATGACCCAAGTCGCCAACATCACAGCACCTTAAAAGCACAAAAGCCAAAGGCACACCGCCTCCAAGGGATAAGGGGCAACAACATCACAGCTGCATGTGCGACTCTCACACAATGCAGCACACACACATAGCAATGACAGCACATCCACATGGACGACAATGTGGTACACAGTGCAACACTTACACTGCAGAACAGAGGACACAACTGGGTCCGCCTGTGCGTAGAAAATGGCCAATCACATCTGACATAGCAGGAAACTGTGAGATGCAAATGTACGTGTACAACCTCACCTACGTCATGTAGTCCAAATGTCCACTGTCCCGCATCAAATAGTCCGCCCCTCCCAAACAGTCACAGTGTACATTGTCATGCAGTCTGTATGTAAACTTGAACAATGCGGCAACATACATGCCAACACAATGTCAACAAGCATCTCCCCTTCACATTGCAGAGGGACACACAACACCTCCAGCAGGGCAGACCAGACAACTCTACAGTGATGCTGAAGAGGACCTCCACACTTCCGACACCGATGCCCTACAACAGTCCATGGACATCTTAGGCAATCGACCTCCAGGAGCAGGGCAGCACTGCTGCATCGAGATACCCCACCCCCTGCACAGACAACACAGCTGGATGCACCCACCACCCCGGCTGGCTCCCAGCAGCCCACCGAAGCACACATCGCATTCCAAGGCCAGGTGTCAGACTGCCAGAAGGGGTGGCCGAACATGTGCGGGTGGGGTACTACCTCATGGAATCCGAACTAGATCACATACGTGGGTGTCTAGGTCCCATCAGGGACCACTTACACTCCCCAACGGAGACCCACACTGCGACAGAGACACATGCCTTTGCACATTTCCAGTACTGAACCACACCCAGAGCCACGGGATAATCATCCACACCCCCACGCTGGACTGGCGTACACCGGCCCAGTTCACTCCTCCTACGTATTGAGTGGGGGACGACAAAGCTACATGTGCAATGTCTCACCCGCTGCCTGCGGTGACATGGCTGCGTCCTCTGTACACGGCACAATGTAATGTTATAGGGCCCGGGGCCCTAATGCATACATCATGAGCACACGGACACACTCAGATAGTTCGTTGAACTGGCTACGGGCACGTGCGCTCGACACCTTTATTGGCATGGCCACATGTACAGTGACGCATGTGCTGGATGTGTGTGGGGTGAGTGTAAGCCAGCCCACATGGAGTCGTTGGTGCTGGCAACAACTTGAACAGTGATCACAATTAAAGCGGAAACAGAAAACACCAGCATAACAGAAACAACTGTGAAGCATCATGGTGGTAGCCGGAGAAAGTACAGTGTTCACCCAACATGCAAGCAGAATGGTCCATGATTTGGGGTGCACTGAGTCAGTGGCACCTGAAGAGCTGAGCAGGATATCAAGCTGATGATGGCACCCACGACAGGTGTGAGCAACTCTGACAGTAAGACACTTCCGACTCTGGCACCTGTTGTTTGGAGTTGGTCCTGGCGTGTGCATCCTGCGGTGATGCGACGTCCGGGCAGGTCAGGACTCGATTTGATGTGTGAGCCCAGGTGGACCGCAGTTGAGGCCGGAGGCAGCGGACAGCGCAGGGCCACAGACACATGGCCTTGATGACCCCCCAGTCCATCGACCCAGAGGCCATCCAATATGCTATCAGACAGGGGCCATGACTTGAGCTGCACAGAGTTAGTGGCCCCGGATGCACTGCGGCCGGCACAGGCACACCGCCACGGGACGGTGACTTGTGGTGCAGTGAGATAGGGCCATGCGAGGTGAGCGGGTCCTCGTCGAGGTCGAAGGTGAATGTAGCGGAGGTTTGCGGGGGACAGTGGAAGGTGTCCTCCAGGGCATGATGCAGAGGGCAGAAGCCGGCCGGAAGCAGCAAATGGAGGAGTGGAATGCTACAGCCTCGTTTTTGCCACAAAGTCAGTATCACCGAATAGATGATGAAGACAACACCCAGTCCATAGACTCAGTCGCCACCAATGTTCAACCAGAAAGTGTCCATGGATGTCGGGGAACAGACTTAGTGGTACCGTAGCTGAAAGGGGATGCAGTCTGCGATGAGGCCAGTACAATGATATCAAGTCTGCCATAAATGAATCATGACTGAATTCCCAATGTGTGACCTACTCGACCGCAGTGTAGGCTGAAGGCGTAGTCATCAAGGGCCCACAGACACGTGTGGTTGGGATGCCATGCACATACTTTGTGTCACCACATCGAAGGGAGTATAGTGATTTAAACTCTGCATTTATATGTGTACTCGGCCATTGTGTAATCAAGACTCAGTTCCAAATGTGTGGCCTACTTGACCGCAGTGTAGGCCCGAGGCAGCGGTCAGCAGGGGCCCACAGCCACGTGTCGTTGGCCTGCGATGCACAGAGTTAGTGACACCAGAGCAGTTGTCGGCAGTGTTCGATCACCTCCGTAACGATGATCCTTTTCTCCTCCGGACTGAACTGCATCTTCCTCTTACTCGTCTCCTTGCGTACAATGATATGAACTCCGCCATGCAGTAATCAAGACTCAGTTCCACATGTGTGACCTACTCGACCGCAGTGTAGGCCGAAGGCAGTAGTCAGCAAGGGACCACAGACAGGTGTAGTTCGAATGGCACCACATCGAAGGGAGTACAGTGATATAAACTCAGCCATAAAGTGTGTACTCTGCCATTGCATAATCAAGACTCAGTTCCAAATGTGTGACCTACTTGACCGTAGAGTAGGCCGGAGGCAGCGGTGGAGTACGTCAACGAGAAAGGAGTAAAGCGGACCTGTGTCGCGGAGGCCGTGATGTTCTGAGGAGGCTGCCAAGGTTGCGGGCTTCGGGCTTGGAGCTTGCGCCGGCACGTGGTGGGCCCTCTTTGACACACGCCGGTGTCGGCAGGTGAGCAGTGAGGCCTGGCTGCGCAGGGGTGGGACTGACGGGTTTGGGGACCAGCGGCCCGGGGTGCAGCAGGCGCACAGGATTGCAGGCCACACCGCTCACGGCGACGGCATCGTCCTCGTGGTGGGGTGGGAGGCAACCCCCTGGCAGACACGTTGGGCATTCCGGAAGAGAACCACGCCCAGAGCTACGTGCTTTTTATTCACACCCCTACGCTGGCCTGGCGTCCTCCGGGCCAGCCCACTCCGCACACGCTTACGGGGGGACGTCACAAGCTACATTTCCGCGATCTTCCCCACTGGCTGGGGTGACATGGTTGCATCCACTGTCCACTACACTCCAAACACCAGCAGTGCATGTAGACATGGATATGTCTGTGGTCTGCATACTGCAGTCTGTCCAGCACATCTCCCCCACACTTGGCATTGTGTACATTCTCATTCATGGTCACTTGCCTCCTTCGCACATGCCTGGTTCCCACCTCTCCCCACATTCCGCTATTGTGTGGCTGAGGTGCCATGCCGTTGATGGCTCATGTACATGGCTAACCAAGGTTGCCACAGTAAGTTGTGCTGTCGTGTCTGGTGGGTGGGCATGTTGTTTGGCATGTTGTATGTGATTTTGTGACGTGTGCAGTGCCAGAGTTGTGAGTTGCATGATTGTGGAGTTGAGGTCTGTGGTGTGTTCATTTGGTACTTGCCAACGAGCAGTGCATTCCCATAGGTGCCATCCTGGAAGCGCTGGTTGATGTTGGACTGACGGAAGATGAAGGGATCATGCACACTGCCTGGGTAGTTGGCTATGACATTGGTGAAGAGTCCCCTGTGGTCCACTATTGCCTGCACGTTGATGGAATGCGTGTGCTTTCTGTTGCGGTAATTGTGTGCAGTGTCGGCAGGGGGCACAAGTAGGACATGTGTGCAGTCGATTGCCCCCAACACGTGCGGGAATCCAGCTATGGCGTATAGTCCTTGCTTGGTCTCCAGCTGTTCCTGCGCATTGTGGGGGACGTATAGGTACTGGGGTATCTAGCTGATGATGGCATCCAGGACAGGTTTGAGGAACTTGGATGGGCTGGCTGTGAGACTCCTCTGGCGGTTGTTGGTTGGGAGGTACCAGAGGCCAACAGGTGAAGCACAGCCAGCAGTTTTGTCTGCGGAGGGATGTTGGTTGTCCGCTGTGTTGGTACCGTCAGCCTGTGGGCAATGATGTTCAGGATGCGGAGTATGGTTGTCCTTTTGAGCCTGTAGTGGGCATTGACATTGTCTGGTGTTAGGTCTGTGAGGCTGGTGCATTTCCTGAAGGTCCGCTGTCTTTGTCTGCGCTGCCTCTGTGGTGGTCCGGGGGGGGGGGGTGGTCCTGGGGGTGGTGGCGGTGGGTGTTGTTGCCCTCTCGGGGCTCCGGGATGCATGGTGAGTGGCTCCATGGCATCTGTTGTTCTTCATATGTGGCTCTGGGCTGGGCTCCCTTTGATGGTGCAGGTTGTCGTCCGACTTTACACCTGGTCAGAGCAGGTGTTAATTTCCTGCTGCTAACGCGCCTTACTGCATGTTTTGTGATCTTATCGCCGATCTGGCTGGTCGTTGAGAATGTTGTGGAGTGGTGTTGTCGTGGATTTTTGCACGGGAACGCCTACTCTGCATTTCATTAGCGTTAGTTGCCGGTGTCATCTGTGGCGATGTTTTTTGCGACTGCTTTCGCAGGTAAACTGGTGTTATGGGCTGTTAGCGCCAGCTTGTGAATGGGGCGATGAATTTATCGGGACTTTGGCTGCGATAAAGTGCCGATAACTCGGCGATAAATCCTTGAGAATATGCCCCTATGTTCACTGCTAGGATATTTATCTCATTGTGATGAATGGTACTGAAAATAAAATAACCTATATATTTCTCTAAATTCATTGGTTCATAAGATACACTCATTTTCTTCCTCGTCTCAACATTCCTCTATTCTCATGTAGTTCTCTACTACTTTCTCTGAGCTACAAGGAACCATTATTTTCAAATATGTACATATAAGTCTTCTTCAATATATATACATATATATATATATATATATATATATATATATATATATATATATGTATATATATAGTTTTTTTAACTATAAGTAATATATACATTTCTTTAGCAGACCTAAAGAATATCTATATATTTTAAAACCATAGTTATTATACATATTTGTACAAAGAAATATGCATATCTAGATACATGCATATAATCAAATTATAAATGTTTACAAACACAGGGATATGCTGTACATTAAGTTTGAGTATGGTGGTTATGTAGGAAAGAGCCAACTCTTGAGTAGTCTTCTGAAAGTAAGAGAGTTATCCGTGGATCTTAGGTTTTGTGCCTAAGGAATTCCATAGTTTGGCTGCTTGAACAGAGATGAGGTCAGTTGCCAGACAAGTCAAGAGGATGGCCCTCTAGCAGCTGCCACACACTTCCTCCTGGGTGCACTCCAAGCTATGTTCCTACACCAGGCACACTTTCGCAAGCCGATGATTTCCAACGTCTTGAACAGGATACAGACTTCTTAGGAGCCACACATGTGGTCCTCACAATGTCGCAAGTAAAACCTCGAGGCCGTGCATCAAGAGCAAATTGTGACTGCCCATCCCCGGTTGTTTACGCTTTGCATTAATGGGTTTGAATACCCTCCACAATGCCAATCGTAGAAACATTATCCACATGCTGCCAGGCACACTCAATAGGTTTGTTGACTAAATACAGGTACAGGACCTCTTCAATAAGTTACATTAACACATACAACACCAGGATCAATGCTTTCTTGAGTAGGCCTGTTTCGTACAGAGCACAACACTCACTTTCCAGCACTTTTCTGCATCACACACACCAAAAGGTTAGCCAGTGACTTGACAGAACAGGCGCACAAGACTTGGAGCAGATTGTGACAAGACATAAGACAATAAGACCAGCGTTACATAACAGGAACCAAACCTGTGAATGCACAAGGCAGTCTAGGGCAGTGGTGGCTGGAAGGGAACGGTGCCGAGGTGGTGTGGGGGGGTGGCAGGAAAAAAGAAAAAAAGAAAATCAAACATACCTGGTGGTCACTGTCGCCAGCCGCCGCCTCTCCTCCGATGCAGGAATCAGGAAGCACCCAAACTTCCCTGACCAACAACAACGCCACCTTACAGCAGCGTTTTGATTGGTCTGAGCGCTGTGGTTTGTTGCTCAGAGAGGGACTGGGAGGCTGGGCATGTTCTACACCCAGGCTGTGCATAACCTGCAATGTTCGCATGACGGTTTGGCCAGCCAAACCGTCATGCGCACTTAAGGTGCAGCCACCACTCCTCCCTCGACGTCACAGGAGCCCAGCCCTGCCCTAACTTTACCTGGCTGCAGTGCAACTGCAACACTAAAAATAAAATTATAACATTCCGTTATTATCATTTTATTTTTCCTTTGCACTGCTTTAAAACAGTGAGGTGTTGCTCCTCCGCCTAAGCGGAGGAGCCGCCGCTTGTCTAGGGATGGTACCCTATTATGTGACAGTTTGCAGGTACACACTATAAGAAGCAGGGCCTTCGCTGACCCAACCACATCCACTCTTATGCAGGGGAGTAAGATTCTCCTGCAAACAGGCGTGCAGTCAGGTACTGCACACTGTCTTACTGCACTTGCACTGGCCTTCAGGACTGTAGCAGGTATGTGACTCAGATACTCTATGGTTCTATGGTGACGCTCCCTCTGAAGATGCCTTTGACAGGCGCCACCCCAAAATGGTCAAAAACACCTCCTCTTTCGCCCATCTAAAAGCACCTAAAAACACAATGCCATAAAATGACAGCTACTCAGATCAATAAATAATATACTACATTCATCATTGTCTCATTCATAGTGTTAATGGTAATGTGATATGTTACCTTTTAATCACATCTGTCCCATCAGCTGTGTATGCGGTCATGAGGATTGCATTTGGTAATGTTCATTTAAAAAAAAAAAAAAAAAGTGAATTAATGGACTATACTGTTTGGCAGCATGACGTAAAAAGAAGAGGAAACTGATTATATATGTAGTTAAGAACATGAGGTTTTAAAAACACATTCCTCTCTTAAACAAAGACGCCTTTGTAGCTCCTGCCTGCAAGATACATCTAACAATGGGACATGATTGCTATTAGAATGTTGAAGTTTAGATGTCCTTTCACGAAAAGGATGCTGAATAAACAAACGGTAATGGAAAGATAAGCAGAGAGGTTTGGAGCTGTTATGCTTAGAGGCTACTTAGCTGGTGGCAAATGAATCACGCTGAGGCCAGAAATCATACTGGAAAGATTTCATATTTCACAGGAAAGATATAACGCCATCTGTGTGAAATGTGGCCAACACTTCACAGTTGTGAGATCATCCCTGTGAAGTATGGCTTGAGGAACCATTGTTTTGTGAGCAGTAAAAGCAGCCAATCATGTAATATACACAACATGAAAAAGTTATTTAAATGCTTATTTCATGCCAAGATGTTGTTTTCACCCGGATATCCGGGAGGTTCAGGTAAGCAGGGTTCACCTGGAATTTGTTGACCTCCATTTCCTATACAGTTGTAGCAAGTGTCACCCTTCTGTCCTCTAACACTTCAGCAGATGTGCTACTTAATCCCACTGTAGCTAAGGCAGGGGCTCTGACCCCCCCCTAAAGGCTTCGCGTCTCGCAAAACGTGGCCCTTCTTTAGAATCAAGAAAGCTATTAAATGGGGTTATTTCACTCAACGCCCCTGTGTATATACGATTGGACGTCATTAGAAGTCCCACAACCTTCTGTGAGGCAATAATATACCATGGAAATACAGACACTAAGGGGCATTATTTACCGTACAGGGTGTGGTATTACTTTAAGATTCTTAAATATTACTGCTTGGACTGAGGCTTCTACATGTAAAATCTGTTTTGCTCACCGATTACCACGTTTTGTCTCTTCCTAAGCAGTATTTGCCAAGATTTTCTTGGCGATATGTGAACAAGAAAATGACCCAATGTAGGGACATATTTACAAGGGCTTATTGCCACTAGAACCCCACTTTTTATGCCGTTCTGATGGCTAGTAGCCCTTCCCCTTATTTACAAGGTGGCATTAACTCTGCCTTGTGAATAAGGCCCCTTTTCACGCAGCATTTAGCGTGAAAGGGGTGGGTAATGGGTGTTGCAGTGGAGGTTGCGCTGCAAAACCTATTGCTTTTTGATGCTGCCCTTTATTTACAAGGGTGGCATATGGGGCAGCACCAAAAATAAGATTGGGGAAAACCTGGTCTTAAGCTGGTGTAACGAGGAGAAATTATACATTTTTACTCCTTTTTCCTATTTCTATGTGTGCTGCATTATGAAGCACACATAGAGGCTGCTAATCACCACTAGTGATTGTTCATGTGCAGGTGTCCCTTCCTGCACATAAACAATCATTAAATAATGACGAGTTACAACTTCTATGTGTGCTGCACAATGCAGCACACATAGAAGTTACAAATCGCCATTACTGATTGTTTATCTGCAGGAAGGGACACCTTCCTGCACATGAACAATCATTCCCTCTAACGCAGACACTCTTGCAGTATGGTGCAAGGGTGCCTGCGTTGGCGCTAGGCAGCTAAATTTAGTGCCAGTGCTAGGGGAAACGCAGGTGCGCCTCTTTTACTGCCAGCCTTGCTTCTCGTAAGCAATGGCTATAAGTACAAAGTGCGTGTTTACGCACCGCTTGCAGGTTTTTAAAACACATAAATAAAATGCATTGCCATTTACAATGCCAATAGCTCAAACTCTGGCAAATGCGAGACCTATTGCATTGCAAATGCTTGTCCTTTTTTTTAAATGGAATCCAATAATGGCAGGGGAGACAAAAACAAAGAGAGAAGACAGGCCGCCCAACTTCAGACAAATCCAGTGAAGGGGGAGATGCAAGATTGCAACAAAAGTCTACTAGCTCCAAGACCTGTGACTTTGAAATGGTTTGGTGGGTAACTAACAGGACATGTTAAGGTATCTCCCAAGGTTAAAGTTCAATAAGTGTTGGGGTTAGTCCTATTTTCTTATATCACACTTGCTAGCAGATCATAATCCAATTGTAAATTCTCCCAAACATGGCAAAAAGCAGAACCAAGTTCAGAAAGTGACTCCACAAGATTACACTGGGATGCTAGGATTAAAAACTACGGGCCTCATCTACAAGAAAATGACGCAGCATGGCGCCACAAGCCATTCAGATGCGCCGTGATGCGTCATTTTCAAAGCACCGGGATGTGTTGTATTAACAACAATACGACGCATCCCTGTTCTTTCCCCTGCGCTGGTGCACAATTGGCTGCCATGCGCCAGAGCAGGCACCTTTGCACCATGGTGAAAGGGTGCCTGCGTTGCAGGGATGACTGTTTTTGTGCAGGAAAATGTTATATGGTTCTTAGGCACATTATCGACATTGCTAAGTTAGCATGAGCTTCGCTGCCATGATGCTGCTTTTGCGCACGCTACTACATGACTTTGTTTTTGCAAGACTTGGTTTGTGCCTTTCACATGAGAACGGGTTGTCTTTCGCGTTCTCTGCCTTTCCTGGAGTTTAGTCTGAACACGATGTGCAAGGTCGATAAACAATGCCCCTTGTTATTCTGTTCTGGTCAGTCCCTAGCACTTAGACATAACATGCTACACAGCTGCAGTACTGAAGACTCGTGCTTTGCTATTACGTTGTTGCATGTTGTTTTAACACACTTGGAGAAAGTCGTTCCATGGAGAAGAGCTCTGCTGTTCCTATGATGTAAACCTTACATCCAGGCTTTAAGGTATGGGGTCTGCTGTCAAAGCCCAGAGATCGTCCTTTTTATAAAATAAACTTCTTTTAGCCAAGAGGAGGGTGGTCAGGCCTATAGGCCCTTATTTCCACAGTCTTTATAAAATGACTTCTCCTTTTGTATTCTATGGAATTGTAACAATGCTAACTGTGCTGAGTTTATGCATTTTGCTGCTAGTAGTGGCACGTATACTGTATTGTAGAGCACGATAGTTAAAATAAACATTTTAAACTATTTCAGTGACTCTGCCTATTCTCATTGTGGACAAGTACGAGTGAGTGAAAGAGTACGTCTTGCTCCCGCGATTCCTGAGAGAGTCGGGAATGTTGTGTTCTGGGTTGTCTAATCATTTGTAGCTCCGTGATCTTTGGAGGAGAACGAATGAGACTCTATAGCTTGTCGGTTTGGGATTTTGGGTACTGATGTGGTAGGTTGGTACACCCCTATTCACTGAGGTCCTCTTTTCCTGCGCATAGTTCTGTGTATGTGCAGAATCCCTGCAACAAAAGGACACCTTCCTGCAAAAAAAACCCAATCATTAATGGCGTTTTCCTCTTTCTATGCGTGCAGCAGAATGCAGCACGCATAGAAAGAGGAAAAAACGAGAAGACATAAAAGTATTTATCCTCATTGCGATACTACTACGCCTCCCTTGGGGAGGTGTAGGATTCTGACGCATTCCCAGTTTTACAAAGTGTTGTAAATCTGGGAATGCGCCAAGTTCCATGGATGTTGCCTGGGAGTGCCCACAGCAACACTCATGGAACGCCCCTTTCACACAGAGTAATGCATGAAAGGGGCCCATATTTACAAGGCCATGAAAAGCCACGCAGGATGGCTTTATGTGGCCTTTCAACTATGGGCAAGCCCATTGTGCTGCTGGTGCGTCGATAAAAGTGATTCACCGGCGGCGCAATTGGCTTGTAAATAAGCCCCTGAGTCTCCTGCTTCCAGTTTCCAAATTGCAGACTAGACCACAACTGGGTGAGGGGCTCTAAATGCGAAGCCCCAGCAATGCCATTCCCAGTGAAGCACTTCTGCATTTGGGGTCCTGTCTAGAGTTTAATTCGATGTTTAGAACTCGTATACTGTGGTAAGGCTAGGTCAGAATTCTTGTGTTCAAAGGCTAAAACGTATCCACTGTATCCCAGCGAGTGGCGGAAGTAGCGTCTCCAGTGAAATGCCCAACTTGTTGGGGACCCTGATTTGTTTTTTATTGGTACCTACTGAACTGAGCAGGATAGAGGTATATATGGTACAGGACAAATGCAGGAACTCAAAGGGAACCTGGGTATACACTACTGTCAATTTTTTTACCAAACCAGAAAAACAAACGCAAGGGTCTCGTCAGGACTGAAATCTATCTGGCTATAAAGAGAAAGAATCCTAAGTTGAAAAACGGTCTTAGTGGATCTGAATTAAGGGCCAGATGTACATGGAGTATGGTTTGCCACTACTAAATTGCGATTTGCCATTTGGAAATCGCAAACACAAATGTGAAGGCAGTTTGCTTAGAAAGCTGAGTTTAAATAGAGTTTTCAATAAATACTTTGCCAGTTGCCTGGTCATTTGGGGGTGGGGGCAAAGAAAAAATATTGGCTGGCCCGCCCTTCAAATGCCCGCCATACTCCCCCATCCTTCAACACCCACCATACCTCCCTCCGCCGCTACGTCCCAGTCTCTGGGTGGGCACAGGGGCCAGCGCAGTGCTCGAGTATGCTTCTGCCGTCTCGTAGTCAACGTGTTGGCACGCTGCCAAGGTTGGCTGCTTAAACACCATTAGCTCCACCCCTTATAGGAAGAGCTTTGGCTCAAGAGGCAGCTGACTAGCAGCAGACCATCAGATCGGATTAGTTAAAAGTCACATCAGTCACCTTCAGCCTGTTTGTTTACAAACCTGAAAAGAGCTGAGTCAGAGCAGCACATACACCCGCTCCATGACAATGCTACAATGGCAGCAGGTCTTAAAAGCCATAGAAAGTATAGTACAAAATTGGTAAGCAGTTGGAATTGCTACAAAGCAGTATCCTATCTCCCAAATTGATATGGCTGGCAAGTATGTAAAATCCTTAATTCAGAGGAATGGCTAAATAGCATCACCCTACCTCTTAAATCGCATGGGGTCGCATTAAGTAGACGCCTCTATTGGCACCACTTCGTCACTGCACAAAATCTCCATTCCATTCGCTCATCAAGCATTGTTGACCAATTACACTCAAAACCCCATGTAGCCTGCACTTATGAGGAAAACAACAACAATAACAGCTGCAGAAGTACTCTTAAAATACAGGGGCATGGGTGAAGCCCTCCCCCCAGGAAACTGGTGCCAGAGTACCATGAAATTGCCTAGTGCAGCAGAGAGAGGTACCTTAGGTGAAAAAGAGGCATTGCACCCTTTGTGCAAGTGTGGCTACAGGGAAATGCCCACTCCCTCTTGGCCGAATAGGTTGACCTAGGAACCGACTTAGGGTCCTAAGTAATGAAGAGAGGTAGGAGAACCTTATTCTTCCAGATTTATGTATACTCCTTTAAATTTAAGGAGCGATAGGCAGGGAGTCCTTGCCCTGAAGAAGGCAGTGCTGAACCATGAGGGCATGTTTATTACGATAAAGAAGAGGGTATGCAGTTCCTTTGTGGGTCTAAAAGCAAGGGGGAGGAGAGAGAGAGAAGGCCATGGCTGGCAATCACTGTGATTAGAGGTAATCCTAAAAATTGAAGGGGAGTGGGGGATTGCTCCCTTCGGACATAGGGCCCTCACACAGCCAGCCAGCTAGGTGTCATGCTTCATCATTGGGTCTGCTCCTCGTCGGGTCGGCGCTGCAATACCCGACGGGCACCCAATGAGGGGCTCTTTAGCGAAGATCTTTTGTTCCTTGCCGTATGGTGCAGTGGGGGTGAGGGGCCTAAGAGAGTGTAGATGTGGTGTAATAGTAAGTGCAAAAAATGATAAAACAGGTTGGGTAGTCCAAAGAGTGGCTTTTATTCTGGTTGGCTCACCCACCTGATTAAAAATTGGAAAGACAGAGTGACGACTATCTGAATATAATGGTTCAGGATAAGTGTAATCTATTCATTACAGGGTCGACATGTTTCTTGCCTAATAGTCAGGGGGATCTCCGGCAATTCATAGGGACCTAGTGAAGACTATCTACACACCGTGGTTTGGTGAGCAAAACCTACCTACCACGTAGTCATGATTTGGGTAGAGTACCCACAGGTTCACAGGACGACCTAAATGTTCTAAAAGCCGTGCCTCAACAGTGTCCGGCGGGTTAAAGACATTGTGTCCTAAAATCCTGGAATCAGGAATAGTAGACCTACCCCTCACCGCCGGTACCGGGTTTGTTTATTATGGCTGAAACATGTAGGCATAATTTCTGGATGAAGGAACCATTAAGCTTGAAGATGCATCGGGCATTTTAACAGTGTCACGGATACCCATAAAATAGAAAGATATCTGGGGTTTATCCGTAGTCATTTTTAACTGGAACCCTGTTTTTTCCAGAAAAGATCATTTATTTCAGGCTCCCAAATTCATTCTGCTCGAGCCCATCAGGGTGGTACTCACATACCCTGAGAGGAGGCACCCATGATGAAGCATGCCGTCAAATGACGGGTGAGGTGTGTTAGCAGCCAAAATTTGGGATGGCAATTTGATGAACAGTGCAGATCCAAAGTACTTACGAGAAAAGCCTACTATTTTTGGCATTCCTCCGTCTTCAAGCCAACAGATATTGGCCGCCGTGGCAGAACAGAGCTGTAATAAATTGCATTGCAATTATAATCATCAACTTTCAGTAACTTAATGTTCTGTTGATGAGAGGTTTGGAATAGTTTTAAAGCTCTATTTCTGTTTAAGAGATTAGTTTTGTTTTTGTTGTTTTTATTCAGATTAGTCAATTTACAGAAATATCGAGAAAAGGTTTAATTAGAATCAGCATAATATAGACAGCGTGTTCCATAAAGGAAATAGTCCCTATCTTAGTCTAAAAGTCCTAACCTTTATAAAAACCCATAAAGAGTTCTCTTGGAAAATGAGCAAGATCCTGGAGCATTTAGTTAGGTAAAGAATGAACTCACCATAAAGAGTAGTTCAAGAAACTCAGCTGAGTTCCCCAACAAGTTGTAGTAGCAACTTGTTAAATAAATCAAAGAGAATTAATCACTGCAATAGCTATGGTCAACTGTAGAAGTCTCTTATAAAAAAAGATCAGGATAATAGGAAATCAGTGTTAGCACTAGCACACAACAATATGGGCAAGAATAAGGGAAATATAATGCATAAAGCATCGAGGGTAGGAAGAATGGCATTCATTCTCTCGAACTAGGAACAAGTATATATAAAAACATAAAACATTTGCAACATTCAGCACAGTTCGTCCAATGGAAACGGATCTTCCTATGGTCTGTCGTCTCTCCTTCCTTTTCCCATGGCAAACATTCACGCCGGTGAGCAGTTATCTAAAAGTTTCGAATATATCTTGCACTAGATACACGAGGAAAGGTTCTCATGAGAACCCTTGCAGGCCTATTGCGTTAGCTGTTGTCAGTATCCCATTGTGTGGACAAAAGGCTAGTCTAAAGCAGTGAAACTTTTCTGTCAGTAAGTCTTGATGAGACCATGCAAACCAATATCTTCAGAAAGTTCAACATTGCTAATACTCTATTCATTATAATATAGCAGGATACATTGTTTAGTGAAATGAGGAAATCATATGGTGTGAGGAAGCAAAGAAATACGATTTTATAGTTAGAGGATTAGATCAGCTGTTTCTAAGAGACATTTTATTTTAATGTCAAGCAGAAGTCGACAAAATAGTTTTCAGGCTTTGTCGTAGAAACACATTAGGTATGAGAGCCTACTGCTTGTTTAAGCTTCATGTTTATTTTTTGCACGTTCAAGAAAGCATCTTCTCCTATAGTTAAACCTACATTTTAAAGAAGGATTTCTATGTTTTCTCTTTCTCTTCAGTGAACAAGACAAAGTTAAACACGTTTTCTAATGTCAAGCACACTTTTGTCATCGTTAACCAAGGCAACTTTTATGAAAAATGTAGGGCCTCATTTACAAACTTTTGATGCACGTGATGGAGCAAGCGGCAGCACAGTCGGCATTCCTACTGCACTGCCGTGCATCAGAAGAAAAATGCAGGAATGCACCATATCTACAAGATACGGCGCATTCCTGTCCTTCTACCCTGCACCAGCGCACAAACAGCAGCCGTACGCCAGCGTAGACACCCTTGCGTCATGTTGCAAGGGGGCCTGCATTGTGGGGATGATTGTTTTTGTGCAGGAAGGGACATCTTCCTGCACAAAAACAATCATTGGCGGCATTTTCCTCTTTCTATGCATGCTGCAGAATGCAGCACGCATAGAAGGAGGAAAAAACAAGGAGAAATAAAAGTATTTCTCCTTGTTGCACCACTCCTATGCCTCCCCTGGGGAGGCGTAGGAATCTGACTCATTCCCAGGTTTATGATTCCTCGTAAACCTGGGAATGCTTCAGACTCCATGGGTGTTGCGTGTGAACACCCATGGAACGCCCCTTTAATGCAGGGTTCTGCATGAAAGGAGCACATATTTACAAGGCCATGAAAAGCCACGTAAAATGACTTTGCATGGCCTTGTAAATATGCTGCCGCACATTGCGCCACATGCAAAAGTGCTGCTAGGGCCTCGTAAATGAGGCCCTTAGACTTTAACAGGTGTCTCCTCTATTCACCCGTGATGTACCACGCCATCAAATGACGGGTGAGGAGTCTCCTCTATTCTCTTTGAGAGACGCGTGTAGGAAGGCAGTCAAGCCCTAAACAGGGACGGATTGATGTATGAGCCATTGAACATTTTGTGGTATAGATAGAATGAAATATACCCTGCAGGGTAGAACACTCTCAACTGCAGGAGCCTTCAATGTAGGAGAACCTGGTACACATAGACCACAGAACAGCAACTCTGAGAAACTTGGAGCTGGAACTGTAAACCTGCCTCTTTCTATATCTTCCACCAGAGAAGTGATGGACAAGGGCACCTTGAAGCCATGTTCAGAATCGGGCTGGACTGTTCCCATTGGGCGCAGGGTCAAGACTGATTTGCATATGGCTGGGTCCAATCTGGGGTGGCTTGGGGAACAAAAAACAATGGATTTAGGCCCAGATCGCTGTGTGGGCATGAATGTTTGACATTGTTCAACATTCTGTCCATCAATTGTTCTTTTTGCAGAATCAAGCAGCGGCACCGCTGGGTCACTCCCAGAACAGCAGCCCATATGAGTCTGATTATAGAATGGAGACTGTCGCCTTTGTTTGAGATTTTAGAAAAGTTTGACAAGTTTTTAGACTCAGCAGCATCGGTGCTTAATTTGAGCAGGTGGTTTCCGGTGGTCGGCACAGGCACTTGTGCTTAATTTGAGCAGGTGGTTTCCGGTGGTCGGCACAGGCACTTGTGACAGTCTGCCACAAGGTGGCGCTGTCTTGCTAATTCAGAGATGACCACAACAACATTAAATTGTTAATTAAATATACATTAAAATGGCTATTATCTGCTGCCCAAGCCATTCTTATAGCTTTAGGGGCCTGTAATAGTCCGAATTGTCACACTTGTAGGAGTGTGATGGTTAGTAGTTGTGTTGTTACTATCACTGGCAGCATGGCCGGGGCAATGTTTGGTGCAAGCTGCAGTGACCTCCTGACTAGGGCCTCAGCACTTGTTTTTTAAGCGGCATCATCATTCAAAATGCCACCAGGGCCCATGGTCTGATCATGTTATGTATTTCTCATGACGTTACCCGAGTCAAAAGCTATACTTGTCTTTTCCTCAATGTCACCTGATATAGTTTCTAGTGATGCGAAGTGACAATGGTCGTGTAATGTCACTCCTGGATATCGGATATGTAGTTGGTAAGTTGAAAGGAAGTTTTGAAAACTGAAAGATCCGACCAATTTTTAATCACAGAATGTTGGGAAATATATATCTATGGTGCCTATTTCAGAATGTGTACGTGTAACAGAGGCGAAATGAACTTTGGCAGGTCGCGCGGGGGTGGGTGCCAAGGAGCAGGGTGTGTAAGGTTACACCTTTAAAATGCTCTTATGGCTCCTTTGAGTTTGTCTGGAGACACAGCTTCTCCAACAGAATCTCACAAACGCTCTGCGAGAGATCAGCATCATGGGGCAAAGAACCAGATGCAAAAAGAGAGCATGAGAGGAATGAAGGGATGGAGGGACGGATGAGAGAAGGATAGATGGGTGAAGAGAAGGATTGGGTGGATGGAGAGATGCTTGGATGAATGGGTGGGTGGAGAGATGGAGAGATGGAGAGATGGAGAGATGAATGGGTGGATTGTGAGATGATGGATGAATGGGTGGATGGATGGGTGGGTGGAGAGATGAATGAGTGGATGGAGAGATGGAATGGATGAATGGGTGGATGGAGAGATGGAGAGATGAATGGGTGGATTGTGAGATGACGGATGAATGGGTGGATGGGTGGATGGAGAGATGAATGAGTGGATGGAGAGATGGAATGGATTTGTGGCTGGAGAGATGGATGGATGAATGGGTGGGTGGATCGAGAGATGGATGGATGAATGGGTGGATGGATGGATGAATGGGTGGATGGAGAGATGGATGGAGAATTTCTGGGAGTGATGGATGGATTTGCTAATGGATGCATGGAGAGAAAGATGAACGGATGCAGAGAAGGATGGAGGCATTCAGAGCATGATGAATGTAAAGATGGAGCGATTGATGGATGAATGAAGAGAATGAATGGCTGAATTAATCTATTTGATCAATGTATGAATTGAAGGAGAGAAGTGAGGATGGATGGAAGGAGAAAAGGAAGCATGGATGCAAAAAAGGCAGGATAGGGGAAGGATATGATGGAGAGATGAATGAATGGGTGGATGATTACCGTCATTGAGAACAGAGGTGTAAAGAAGCACCTCTTGGACATATATTATTTTCCAGATTCCCTGGGACAGCAACCAAATCCGTGCTCACTCACTCATTGGGTTTCATTTAAGATACGGTTCAAAGTGGGGGCCATTTTATTTTGCTGGGAGATCTCTTGATGTTCTACAGAGAGTATCTTATGCTATTGTCAGCTGGGAGCCAGCAGTCTGTAAAGGGCCGAGATAGTATGATTCAGTCTCCTAGTGAGTCTATAAGGCGCTATTTACTGCTAACTGAATGCCATGCATCGTGCCAATCTGTAAATAAAGCTCCTTCTTTGCACTTCCGTGTTTGAATGCCCCCCTCCTGCACTCACTCCATCTCTCGTCCTTCCTCTTTTACTCTCTATATCTCTTTATATAATTCTGTTTTTCACTTGGTATTAAAGCATATCTCACTTTTATAATAGAACCATCCCAAATGATTACACGTTTCCTCCCCTCTAGCTCGCTGGCCTTCTTCTTGTTCTTTCCAGCCATCTTATCACTGTTCAGGCTGTTCTTTCATTGTGCCTCTCCTTATCACAGTCCCTCGCCTTTGTTCTCTCGCCACCTCGTTATCGCCTTTCTTCACACCTCACCTGACATTTGTCTATCTCTTCTCTGCCTAGAAAGTCTAGTCAGTATCCGTTGCTTGGTAACCCTGAAGTGACCCTTCTCTCTAAGGAAACAAAGAAGTGTTTTTTCTTCGCTGACATCAGTGGCCACTTTATTTTTCTGCAGTTTAATTTCTTTTGTTTGCGTAATGTATGTCTAACTAAACATTAACTTCAGTGTTGCAAAACTACATCTACTGCGCACTGTAACTATAGACAGAGAGAGCTAACATAACCCGCACACACCTTGTGCCCACACCCACCTTGTGCCCACACCCTCCTTGTGCCCACACCCACACAGTTGCCGATCTGTTCTTCTACTAGGAAGAGGGGCTGGGAATCAGTCACAGTAAAAGTAATACTGGGAAACAGAGGGAGGTAAACAGCTGTCCTTGTCACACCCAGAAGAGCTCTGAAAGAATAGCCTGGCAGTGACAAACATAGCAACAACAGAAAATCTTGTGAAATACACTCCGAGCGACACAGAGCGACAGCAGCTCTGAGGAAAATAACCCCAACAGCGGTACACAGAGTAATAGCAACTCTATAACCAATCAGGGGGTACACAGAGCAACAGCAGAGATAAAGAAATTAATCTATCAGTGGAACAGAGCAGCAGCAGAGATGAAGAAAATAACCTGCTAGATGTACACAGAGCAACAACAGCTCTGGAGATAATAACCCAGCAGTGGTACACAGAGCAACACCAACTCTATAACCCAGCAGTGGGACACAGAGCAACACCAACTCTATAACCCAGCAGGGGGACACAGAGCAACACCAACTCTATAACCCAGCAGTGGGACACAGAGCAACACCAACTCTATAACCCAGCAGTGGGACACAGAGCAACACCAACTCTATAACCCAGCAGGGGGACACAGAGCAACACCAACTCTATAACCCAGCAGTGGGACACATAGCAGCATCAACTCTATAACCCAGCAGTGGGACACAGAGCAACACCAACTCTATAACCCAGCAGTGGGACACAGAGCAACACCAACTCTATAACCCAGGAGGGGGACACAGAGCAACACCAACTCTATAACCCAGCAGTGGGACACAGAGCAACACCAACTCTATAACCCAGCAGTGGGACACAGAGCAACACCAACTCTATAACCCAGCAGGGGGACACAGAGCAACACCAACTCTATAACCCAGCAGTGGGACACAGAGCAACACCAACTCTATAACCCAGCAGGGGGACACAGAGCAACACCAACTCTATAACCCAGCAGGGGGACACAGAGCAACACCAACTCTATAACCCAGCAGGGGGACACAGAGCAACACCAACTCTATAACCCAGCAGTGGGACACAGAGCAACACCAACTCTATAACCCAGCAGTGGGACACAGAGCAACACCAACTCTATAACCCAGCAGGGGGACACAGAGCAACACCAACTCTATAACCCAGCAGTGGGACACAGAGCAACACCAACTCTATAACCCAGCAGGGGGACACAGAGCAACACCAACTCTATAACCCAGCAGGGGGACACAGAGCAACACCAACTCTATAACCCAGCAGTGGGACACAGAGCAACACCAACTCTATAACCCAGCAGGGGGACACAGAGCAACACCAACTCTATAACCCAGCAGTGGGACACAGAGCAACACCAACTCTATAACCCAGCAGTGGGACACAGAGCAACACCAACTCTATAACCCAGCAGGGGGACACAGAGCAACACCAACTCTATAACCCAGCAGGGGGACACAGAGCAACACCAACTCTATAACCCAGCAGTGGTACAGGAAGGTACAACAGCTCTGTAGAAAATAGCCCTGCAGAGGTACACAGAGCAACAGCAGTTCTATAACCCAGCAGTGGTAAACAGCAACAGCAGCTCTGAAGAAAATGACACCACAGTGGTACACAGAGCAACACCAACTCTATAACCCAGCAGTGGTACACAGAGCAACAACAGCACTGATGGAATAATGTGCTAGGGGTGTATAGAGGAGGAGCAGACCTACTCTGCCAGTGAAACTGACATGCGCTGTTGGACAGGTAGACACACAGACACAGACACACACACACATGCACACACATGCACACACACACACACACACACAGACAGGCACACACACGCACAGACACACACAGACACACACAAACACACGCACAGACACACACAGACACACACACAGACACACAGACAGACACACACAGACACAGACACACACACGCACAGACACACACACAGACACACACAGTCACACACACAGACAGACACACAGACAGACACACACACACGAACACACACACACAGTGATGTACACAAAGGGAGGCAGTGTCAGAAAAATACACCCTGGGAATTGGGTAGAGTATAAGGAGTGGAAAGTGTGACAGTACATCTATTAGAGAAACGCTGAAAGTATACATCTTGTCACAGAGACTGTACCAATCCTGCATCAGTTGTGTGTGGCGGGCAGAGTAGTCCTTGTGACCTTGCACTTTGTTTATTCACGACTAAAAAGATGGCTGGTTGGCCAGCTCAACAACAAAAATAGATCCATTCAAATCTAGACCTTATGTGTTTCATGGCTAAGAAGCATCAAATCACAGGAAATGCTCTACATTTTTCAGAAGACCTGGTGTACTGAGTGAGATGCAGCAGTGATGCAAGTGGTAAAGGGGGAAAGGTTGGACTGACAGCCAGGTCCTACACCCAAAGCATGTGGGTACGGCTGAAAGGCTTGCCCTGGTTGACTTGTGGACCTGGGGACCAGGCGTAGGGCATTACTCAATGCCACCACCCTACACAAAGAGCCCATTGAACACTGGCCATGCTTTCTGGATGCAGATGATGATCAAAGAACACCACACAGCCTACAGGACATAGTGGAAGTCCACGTACACTTTGGCTGTCAGGGGAGAGAGAGGGAGCACGGTCATGTACTGAGAACCCAAAATGCAGGTAATCTTTGCATTTCTTGACCAAATAACTTACATTTTGGGGTTCCCTCTTTAGAACAAGTGTGCACAGGCAGAGCTGGGTTGGGTAAGAAATATAGAGCATGTGATGACGATGACATTGTTTCATAAACTATAATATGTATCTATATTATTGAACCTTTACTTAAATAAATGTCTAATACTTTTATAAAGCAAAAATGTTCACTCCCTCCAACACATGACTAAATACTATTTGCCCAAGCTATCAGTTCAAGAGCAAGAAGACACCAGTTCAAATGCTTCTTCTGAACAATGTATGTATCAGTTAGTTTTTGCTAGCATCACCAAATGCACTACATTGACCCACTGAAAATAGCAAATCTCCAATGTTGTCCCCTATGACTTTTGTCACTCTGTGCATTAACATTTATTTCACCCGTTAAGTTCCTTCTTGATTAGAAACCATAATATCCAGGTTCCATTGTAAAAACTTGGTGAAAGTGAAAAACGGTGAGGTGTAAATAGGCACTTTAAGTCACATTGAGATAGAGAGTAAAATGAGCATGCCCTGTGCGCCCAAATCATGCTCTAAGAAATGGGGTTTCTGGTTGACTGGGGGTGTGAGCCCTGGTCAAGCAGCAACCACATTCCTTGTCAAGGTGTGGCACAAGCAAACCCCAAATTAACCTGTGCACAACCCCCTGGTAGCGTGGCACAGAGCAGTAAAGCTTAACATAGAGGCAATGTGTAAAGCATTTGTGCAAAACTTCGAACAGTAACACAGTGAAAACACACCACAATTAGGAACCCACAACAGTGTTAGAACAAGAGAGAAAATTTTAATAAATAAAACAAGACTAAAGTGACAAAAATCCAATTAGTAGAACCGGGAGATATTCAATTTTAAATTCTTTAGAGAAAATAGCGCCAAAAGGCATGAAGCGCCATCTGTGGATATATGGTTGTGCCAGATTGGAACTAAGTCACATGTTCAGGCCAACTGTGAATGAGTTTGGGACGGCTACAGGGACCCAGTTAGGCCTGCAGAACAGAGTACCTTTAAACCTGGTTCATGAAACGTTGCGTGGATGCGCGTCGAAGATGTGTCATGCAGCTAAAGTTGGTTGCGAGATGCAGCGAGGCTGTGGTGGGAGGTCCTGGTCTGTTGAGGATTCTGTCGATGAGGGCTTGAGATGCAAAGTCTGGAGTCGGGATGCATTGCAGCTGTAACAAAGCTCGGCCAGAAAACCCTTTCACCATGCACTGACACTTTGAATCTTCCTGTATAATTAAGCCCATGAACATCTTTGATGTATTTTTTTTAAAATCCATTTTAAGGTCAAGCACAGACATTTTGAACTTCCCCATACATTTACTCTTCAAAAAATGCACAATGTTTGTGTTTAGGTTTTTTTAAAAACCGAAACGAATAAGTAATTATACTATATTTAATCATGGGTACTTTGCAGAATTGTAATTCTATTGCCATTTGCTCTTACATTTGCTAGTGTAATTTCTTTTTGTTTGTTTCACAATTCTTTATTGAAATTAACTATGCACTTTGATAATAAATAAAGAGAATATTCTTACTCTTACTCAGACACCAAACAGGAACTGGTTATCACTTCCCATTTGGAAATTAGACCTACAAAATGTAATAAGGCAACTCCAATGTATCCTATGGGAGAGATAGGCCTTACAGCAGTGAACAACTAATTTAAGAGTTTTTCACTACCAGGGCATGTAAAACTTAAAATGACATGTCCTGCTTTTTAAATACAGTGCACCCTGTTCTCTGGGTTGTTCAGGGCCTATCCCAGGGGTGAGTTATACGCATTAAAAAGGAAGGTTTGGACTGGCAAAAGGTTGATTTTTCCAGGTCGAAATGGCAGTTTATAATTGCAAACTTAGGCTCTGCAATGGCAGGTCTGAGACATGCCTAAAGGGGCTACTTATCTGGGTGGCACAACCAGTGCTGCAGGCCCTCAAGTAGCTTTTAATTTACAGATGCTGGGTACATGTAGTACCTCTTTATAAGCAAATTAAATGTGCCAATTGGGGATAAGCCAATATTTCCATGTTTAGAGGAGTGAGCACATGCACTGGGTAGCAGTGGTAAAATGTGCAGAGTCCTAATACCAGCAAATGGCAAGATCAGAACAAAATGGAGGAGGAAGGCAAAAAAAGTTAGGGGAAAGACCACCTTAAGGCCGACAGGTCTAAAACATGCAATTTACAGCTCAATGTTTTAATTGAATTGCTAAAAAGGCACAAAATATTTGAGTGTTTTCATGGCGTGCCGTCCTTTACGGGGAAAGGGGAGTAGTGGTGAGGGGAGGGCTCACCCAACAGTAAAGTTTGAAAACGTAGTTCTAAATGGTGAATTTGTCTTACAATTATCCTAAAAAGCGATAAGTAAACTTTATGTTTGTCAGGCAGAGTTCCCAATTCTTTGTATCTAGTTTGACATTATCTCTTATAATTTTCAATACGAACATAGGAAATTACCAAGCTGCTTCACTGCACATCCACTGCAGAGTATGGTAGTAGGAGTTGCCTGTGCACATACAAATACTCACACCCACCCACCCACCCACCCACCCACACACACACACACACACACCCCTGATATACACCAGAGTCTTTGGTCCGTTGCTTGCTTCGTGAACTTTTCTCTCTGTGGCATAGGGCAGATTACGCATCAACAAGATAGACATGTTTATAAGTTACTGTAAAAGGGGAAATGACTCGTAGTTCCCTTTACATGTTTTGAATGATGAAATTACACAATTGGTCTATCGGTGATCGTTACTTTCATTCTTATATTCCAAACAAAATTAGATTTGATATAAAGAGTTTTCAGCTGACACGTGTTTCGCTTTTGTAAGGCATATGCCAAAGTCAGAATGATGCTTAGGAAATAAGTAGTGTCAAGTGGATATAGTCAAAATGTAAAATGTAGTTTCACTCGAATTTTTATAGAGTAACATCTGTTATACTGATGAGCTGTACTTGTCAATCATATGTCCAAGTTAGTCAGACACACATGGACATTTTTGCAGTCACTGATGCTACTTGGTAAGAGTGCCACTCCCAATACGACAATACATCCCTCAAAGCTTTACGCATCTTAACCAACACCTTCTGGCAATTCCAGCAGAATCACCAACTACAGACCATCTCCAATACCTAGCCATTCATAAACTACTAGCTACACATCAGATTAATTCAAAGACACCTACTCTTTACACCATGCCTTTGATACAAGATCCCAGGTTAATGAAGAATAATGAACCTTAAATCAAGCTGTTTAAAGACAATGTTCAAACAGACTTCAGAAATGATAATGATGATAATGATAATAATAATAATGATATTAATAATAACAGTGACAACTTATTTACAGAAATGTCAACCACTTGCTTCCCACCTAAGAGGGATACACTTTCTGCCTGTACAAACCATAATCACACTTAAGATGTAATGTCCTGATAGGTAACTGCATGGGTGGCTCGAATAACACCTTATCCATGTAAAAGTTAAACCTGATCTTCATTAAGGTGTGCAAAATTGGGTAATATTTTTTCCTGAAATTTCACTAAATGTATGTGAAATTATGTGAAAGGTGCAAAATGTCTTTTGTTTGAATTTTTCATGCAAGGGCTTACCTTGTATGAAAAAGTCAAGAAGATACTAGTAGGAGACTGGCTCAAATAGAAATTGTCTCTTGGCGAAACATAGTTTGCTCAGACTAAAAATCCACAAGAAAAAATTATGCAAAATTGTATGATGTAAAATAGCAAAGTTTGTATTTCACACAGTTTACAAATTTTGCTGATTTCACATGCACAATTTAAAGTTTGATCTTTTCTTTTCTATACACCAGGGGCCAGATGTACGACCCTATTTTGCATGCGCAAACGGGTTTGCGACCCGTTTGTGCATGCAAAATACAAAAGGGCCATGTACTAACCCTATTTAGCGAGTCGCAATTTATTTGCGTCTCGCTAAATAGGATTAGCGACTCACTATTAGGAAGGGGCGTTCCGAGGGTGCCCCTTCCTAATAGCGAGTCTGAGCCCTATGTATGACTGTTTTGCAACCGAAATTGCGGTCGCAAAACAGTCGCAGTTTTCCACCCTTCTCAGAAGGGTGGTAAAGCACTCGCAAAAGGGAAGGGGTCCCCAGGGGACCCCTTCCCCTTTGTGAATGCAGGGGAAATATTTTGTAGGGGCAGGCAGTGGTCCCAGGGACCACTACCTGCCCTTAAAAAATTAAACGAAAACGTTTCATTTTTCTTTTTTTAAATGCATCCCGTTTTCCTTTAAGGAAAACTGGCTGCATTTGAAAAAAAAACTGCTTCATTTAAAAGCAGTCCCAGACATGGAGGTCTGCTGAGCCGAGCAGGCCACCATACCTGGGAGGGCCAGCCATTCCCATTGGGGTCGCAAATTGCGAGTGCCTCATTAATATTCATGAGGCATGCAATTTGCGACCCCATTGGGAATCGCAAACAGTGTCTGAGACACTGTTGTACATTGTGATTTGCAACTCGCAAATTGCGACTCGCAATTTGTCACAATTCGAGAGTCGCAAATCACAATGGTCGTACATCTGGCCCCATAGCCATACTCTGTATCATCTCTTTGCTCTAAGAACCCCTGCTAACCACGTAATTCAGATCAATGTGTCCATGAGTTGCCTCCGACATCTTCATACCAAGATGCTTTCAACAGGGTACTGCCCAGAACTTAAACAAATACACATAACTATAGATGAAGGTCTTTCAAGGTGATGGACTCCTTACCCTGGAAAGCCCTGGAGTCTAACCTGAGAGTGCAGTCCAACTTTACATTCTTTAAAGAACAATCAAACACTGCTTTGATCAATCAAGCCAAACACACCTACTATAATTATAGACTGCACATTATATCACCTATTTTGGCATAGTCTTAGTTCACTGTTTGCTTAAACACACCTTTGACATTTAACAATCAACTACTTTTAAGTGCAATTGCTACTTTAATTCAAGTACTTAAATGACTAAGTCATTCTGGAACCTTTAGTTTAGGCAGGCATGTCAGAAGATGTTGCAGGGCTCTGGCCATCAAAATGAAGCAAAGCATAAGGACCTGTTCCAAAGTTTAAAAATATGTTCTACAGGGAAAGAGAAAACAGGTCGAATCCTGTCTCTGGTGCCTTGTAGCAGTATTATTTGTGTTCATAAAGAGATTGCAACTTTGATTTAAAATCTATATATAGGTATATTGTAGTAGATTTGGAGAACAGTAAGCAACAGTGGGATCTTCAGAATAAAGCCTTCTCTGCCACCACAAGGGAGTACCATCTATCTTTAATCCAGCAACTTTTTCATAATTGAATACAAATGTATTGGAACACAAAATCAAGATTGTGTGATTGTAGTCAATCAATAGCGCTAACCTCCAGCAATTGAGACCGTCACACTGGATCAACACACTTCTAATGGCCGGGATTTCTATACCACCCATGTGACAAATTTAACCTAAACTCAAAAGAATGATGCTGTAGAGTCTGTCTAACTAATATGAAACCCATGAAGGTAGTTGAGTACGGATTTCAAGATCTCTCATAATGAACCTCCTCAAGAGCCTGAAGGCTAATTCTGCAATAGAAGTTATGGGATAAGTGTTTTGCCTAAGAGAGTTTATGACTGCCCATTGCACTTTATGTTGCAATAGATAGCTCTTTTAAGAACCCAGAAATTCTATAATCTGGCAACCCGCTTGCATCACACCAGGAAGAAAGCGTTTTCCAATCCCTCGAGTACCAGGCTCTGCTTAAATATCTGCATCCGTCTACCCTGATCATCCCAGAATAACCAAGATTAACCATCAGGGTTTAATTGGTAAAATAATAAGTGCTCGGCCCAAAACTATTTTAAAAGCTTGAGACTGGTGCTAACGAATGTCGGGGTGCTGAATACCAAGGCTGCATAGTCTTAATTCCACCTCATGCCTTTAATCCACCAACCAATACAATCTGCTTCTTTGTATCAATCTTGTGGGTTATTTTTCATCCCTGCTTTCTCTCTTTCCCACTGTTTTCCATCTTTACCTTTCCCCTGCTTTTCCCTTTTGGTTTTTTTTCTCTTTCTTGCACTGGATCAAAGTCTGCTGAGGACAAATAAGTGCCGGTCTCCATAAATGAGTACCAGTGGGCTCCACCTGTAACCACTGGCTCAAATTAAGCATTGAGTCTCAATTTCCAAGCTGTTAGCCTGAGACACAGAAATGTCTCATATGGCAACATTTCAGATTATTGGGGCTCACTGGTAGAGGAATCTGTGGTTCTGTTGATAGATGTGCCAGAAGTGGAAACCAAGGTCTCCTAAGCCAGAAAAGTGCCCTTTGGTGGAGGGGTATTGGAGGGAACACATAAAACAAGTACTTCAGCCATCAGACTGACAATTCATCCTATATCCATGACTTGTGAAAAAAGACTAAAAGTAACACATTGCCCCACCGTGGCAGGAGATCTATACAGGGCATGCCACAACCTGTCATTATACATCTGTACACATGCTAATGAACAGAAATCATGCCTCAGCTGATCTGTTACCACATTCTCTACACGAGGAAGGTACTTCCAGGGCCAATAGATGTTCACATGCCAATCTCCTTTGCTCTCTGGGCTTGATCTACACTTCTTGCCCCACCCTGCTAGTTTATGTAAGTATTGACAACTTCATTGTCTCTTTAGAATAACACAAACTTGCTATGGATCACAGGGGAAACATGTTTACAACTAGAAGAATGGGTTATTTCTCCCTCTAGATTGAAGACTGTCTCTGGTCTTTGCAAGACCACTTACCTTGAACTGTTTGGGTTCCAAGACTGCACCCCAGCACTGACATCTGTAGCTATTAATATAGGATCTAGGAATGATAGAGGAGAGTTCAATCTCAAATGATCATTGAACAACCACCAATCAATACTTCCTCTTAGGTTCTCCGATAGACGAATCATGATTGCCATATCATGGCCGGTTAGATTCGTGAAGACTAACAGATGCTGAATGTGAGAAAGCGGGCTAATAGTTGGGGTAGATGGGGGTCCACCACTAATGATAATGTCACTATTTTGTGAGGTCAAGGAAAGGCTTCAGTAATTTAAACCTGGGTTCAACTCCTGGTAGTTATGGCACAGAGCAGACAGCCTTAACCTATGAGCACATGCGAAGCATTTCTGAAGTACCAAAACAGTTAAAGTTAAAACAATCAAAAACACAGCACAATAAAATCCCACTTTAATTTATAAAATAATATTTTAATGATCAAAATGAAACCAAAACAATACAAATTTAGTAAGGGGAGACAAAGATACAAATTGTTTAAGTTTTAAATAAACATAGTGTCAAAAAGCATCAAGCACCAATATTTGTCATCTGGTCATGATAGACTGAGTCTTAAGTACAATTTGAGGCCCTCTGCAATAGAGTGTGGGCGGGATACACTAACCAGGATCAACCTGGTTGGAGATTTTACCTTCAGACTTAGGCCCAGATTTGCTAATATTTTGCATGTGGGTGCGCCATTTTTTTGACACAGGCAGAACACAAAAAGTATTTCTGGATTTACAAAACCACGCCACGCCCGATTTGCATGGCTTTGTGTTTATTTGCATAAGGGAAGCGTTACATGGGTGGAGCAGGGGCATTCATTTGAATGCACCCATATATTTTGATGAAAACCTGATTTAATAAAGTCTGCAATCCTAGGTTTGCACCAAAACGATGTTCCTACCTGAGACTGACGTAACTTTACTACTCCGCCAATTCTGAAACCCACTAAGAAAGAAAAAATAGCCCCAAAGGATAGCTTTTGCACAGGAAGATATTCCTTCTTGCACAAAAACTATGATGACCACTGCACAGGCATCCTTGCACCATGTCATAAGGGTGTCTGTTTTGCCACTAGGCAGCAACAAGTGTGCCAGGTTAGGGAGAGAGCTGAACAGCGCAATATCTTTGTAAATGAGACGCAGTGAAGCTCTCTCCCGTTCATGCAATGCAGAGCAACAACTTGCCTTGCTGCACTACGTTGCGTGAACTATTAGTAAATCTGTGCCTTAGTCTTGGAAATGGAAGTCAAAGTTCTTCAGCAAGGCAGCAGTCTGTATCCGAGAAGGGCTCCATGACATCGATAAGTGACAAAGTTTGTTTGGGTGCGGAAAGCTCTGAGTGGCAGGTTCGTTATGAATCTTGGCAGGTTTGTCCCAGATCAACTTGGCAGGTTTGTCCTGGTCCTCCGCAGGTCTGTGGAGGAAAAAGTTTCTAAGTCCCAGGTTTTTCAGGATATTAGGAGGAGGGATCACTGACACATTAAAGTGGTAAACAATACAATTGACAAAAATATTGATTCAAAAATATTGTTTACCAAAATATTATGATCCTATAATTATAATGATAAGTACAAAAATACCGGAAAAAAATATTGTTGACACTAATATCGTCCAAAACTAGACAAAAATATAGATTTTTTTTATATAACTAGAGTTTAATGTAGTAAATGTTATATAATTCCAATATAATGTAAATTAAATGAATTTGTTAATATTTAATACTATATATAAATATATACTTATATAAGTACTCACACATATATGTGCTATTTATATATATCAATGCATGTATTATCTACTGGCGGTCGCCAGTAGATAGTTATAGTTAGGACCTATTTTCCATAGGAAATCCGCAACATTCTATTTGAAATAACGTTGGCGCCGGTTGACGAATCTTTGCGAAAGTTTCCAACTTGTTGGGGCGCTCCGGTCCGCTCCTATCCTGAAAGTCTCGGGGTGATTCGTCAAGCGGGGGCCGAGAAAAAGGGGGGTCCCAAAACGCGTTTTCCCCATTCATTTTTCCATAGGAACCTTTAGTCGCAGCTACAGCCCGAACTGCTGAACGGAATTACACCAAATTTGGCAAAGAGGTAGCCCTTGGTTCAGTGTCGTGCCTTTTGCTTAAATGGTGTAAATACGTTCAGTAGTTTCTGAGAAAATCACAAATAAAATCACATATATATCTATGGCGGAGTAGGGTCCGCGTACCCTCCCGATCACGAGCTGCATGCTAATTGGCTGTCAACACTCCAAATCAGGAAGTGTTGGCAGCCATTTTGTCCCTCGGTAGAACCAAGGGACAGAAACAAGTGCGCAAAGTGCAAAAGGGGGCAGGGTAGAAACACCCTGACCCCTAGGTCTGCTCAGGGGGTCCCACAAGGACCCCCTGGGCAGAAAAAGCATATTTTTTTAAAAAAATCGGCAAAAAGAAACAAGTGTGCAAAACGCACAAAGGGGGCAGGGTAGAAACACCCTGACCCCTAGGTCTGCTCAGGGGGTCCCAGAAGGACCCCCTGGGCAGAAAAAAGCATTTTGTTTAAAAAAAAAAAAATCGTCGGGATGCGCTTAGGGTGCGCAGATCCCGCCAAAAAAAAAAAAAAATGAAGCGCGGTCTCCCGCGCTTCGATGTTAATTTGCCCCCGGGTGGCCCAAGTCCCGGGGGCATGCGGGGGTAGGTTTAGATTTTATGGGGGGGCCTCTAAGGCCCCCCCAAGCCCCGGGGACTGCCACCCCCCGGGGCTTTAAATACAAAATGGTGCGGGAGGGCACTCTGACCTCCTGCAGCCCCGGGGACCACCACCCCCCGGGGCTTCTTTTTTTATTTTTAATAACATGTGTGGGGGGGCTCCAGCCCCCCCACACGCCCCAGGGACCGCCACCTCCCCGGGGCACTTAGAAAATAAATGTGGGGGTCCGTTTCGGACCCCCGAAGCCCCGGTGACCACCACCTCCCCGGGGCTTTGCAGATGGTGGGAGGGGGGCCGTGCGGCCCCCCTCCTGGAGCCCTCCATGGCCCTGGGGACCACCACCCCCCAGGGCCGGCTCCTGCAGTGTCCCGGGGTGCCTACCCCCGGGACACTGTAGTTTGCAATGACAGGACAGGAGCCTCGCGGCTCCCGTCCTGTCATTGCAAACTGCTTTGAATTTTGGAAGAGAGAGCAGTAAACCTGCTCTCTCTTCCAAAATTCAAAGCACATTGCTTTTCCACACGGGGAGCTGCATGTTAGCAGCTCCCCATGTGGAAAAGCAATGCCGGCTCCCGCAGGAGGCGGGAAGCCGGCAGGGTCCGTGGGGGAGTTGGGGTGCCCCCACAGACCCCAAAGGATAGGGCCAGCCCCGGGGGATGGGGTCCCCGGGGCCATAAGTGGCCTGAGGAGGGGGGCAACGCAGCCCCCCTCCATAAGTTTTATTTTTTTTTAAAAAGAAGGCCATGCCCCAGTGGATGGGGTCCCCGGGGCCGATTAAGGCCTGGGTAGGGGGGCCACGCGGCCCCCTTCCAAATAAAAAAAAAAAAAAAAAAAAAAATATTAGTGGGCAGGCCCTGGGGGATGCATCAAATTATCACATGGATGATGTCATCAGTGATGTCATCAGTGATGTCATTTGAGATGTCATCAGTGATGTCATCAGTGATGTCACTGACCATGTCATGAGTGATGTAATATGTGACGTCATCAGAAGTGCATTATGGGGCGCAAGTTATAGTTAGCTGAACTAACTATAACGGGGAATTTCACTGGTTTTGTACGAGTGAAATGTCCAACTAACTATAACTGTCCCTAAAACCTATGGTTTTTTCAGTGAATATATATATATATATATATATATATATATACATATATATATCACATCAAAAAAGAGCTCCTTCCGATCTCCGGGCCCGTTGATAGGTGGTGCGCTGTGCCGGTGGAGCGCGCCTGACTAATTAATTCACTTGCAGTTCTACTTTTGTGATTTATGTGCTGGAATATCCTTGTGACTTAAGATATGTGGGAAGTACTACCCTGATGGTCAAGAAAAGGGTACGTGAACATATTAGGGCTATTAACAACAGAGATATACATTACCCCATAGCAAGACATTTTCAGGAATACCATGTATCCAAACGGTTCCCTCCTGAGATACTTTACCGTAGACCAGATACAGCAAAACCCCAGAGGTGGAAACAGTGTCCTCCAATTGAGGAAAAGGGAATCCAGATACATTATAGATCTTGAGACAAAGAGCCCGGGAGACACATAATCTGGATGAAGAGCTGGGGATACACCTTCATGAGAATTGAGTTGCAATTTGTGGCACTATGTCATCAAGTGTGCCTCTTAATTACAACTTTGTCTTCCGCATTAACATGCAACTATTAAGCATTTAGGCACTGGATGGGTATCATTTGTTATATACATTGAGCAGTCTCAAGATGGCTGCTACAGAAGGCTGTGAAACAACATGCATTGTGTTTAGTTCATTTTCTATGTTTGTAAATTTATATGTATACGTGGTGTTTGCACCACTTCAGGGTGTGATCAAGACCGTTCGCAGTCGAAACGCGTAACTTAAAATACATTTTCATCTACCGTGCATATACCCCCTGAGTGGGCGCTTTACTTTTAAGAAAAGAATATATATATATATATATATATATATATATATATATATATCTTGAGCAACATATTTAATAATATTATGGGCCTTATTACGAAGTCCGACCAACACTGTTGCGGAATGGAACCGCCCGACCATAGTTTGGCGGTTCCGCCCACAGAATTTGGATGCGACCGCCCTATGGGCCATCGGAAACATCCAATTTTCAATTGCATCTTGTGCAGCAAGCAAAAAAGGCCCGCAGCTCAAGCTGCAATTGTAAAATGGATGTTTTTCAACATCCCTGCACCGTATTGCAGGCACCATGCAATGCCTGCCACACGGTGCAGGGATGTTTAAGGGGGCACCGTAGGTGCCCCCCAGGTCCCATAGCGGAGGGCCAGGGGAAAGGGGGCCCTGCTAGTGGCCCCAAAGTCATTTTCCGCCTGCCAACATCAAAACCCCGATGGCGGAGCCGAAGCTGGCTCTCCGTCATTATGGGATATGAGTCCTCCTTGAGTCTGTCGGAAGCGCAGCAGAATACCCCTGCGGGTTTCCTCCGACCGACCGCTGTCAGTGTAATACGGAGGTCGGAGGGAAACCTTCGATGTTGGGCGGAAAGCCTCCATCCAGCTGTCGGATGGCTTTCCGCCTGACATTGAACTTGGGCCCTATGTATTTTACATTATATTATTTTAATATTTTAAATGTATTACTGTGAAAATATATATAATGACTATTTATTTTTCACTATGTGAATTTTTTTATTGATTATATTTATTAATGTGAAAACTATATATATATATATACACACACACACACACACATATATATATCTATATATATATATATATATCTATATTTCACAAAGCTACTCGCCGACTTAAACTCCTTTGCGGAGAAATACGAGCGTGGACCACAGTTCTGTGCAGATAAGTTGTTTATTCATCTCCATCCGCCATAACGCGTTTCGGCCGTTGCCGGCCTTGATCACATGACAGCGCTGGCTATACAGATCGCCTCTTTTAAAGTGACAGTGCACGTCGTAACATTGATGGAAAGTAACAACAGACTTTAGGACTTTTCAAATGAGTCATGATAACAGTTTAAATACAGTTATTAGTTGATCTACATTGCATGCATATGAACATATATTATAATTCATTAAATACTGGCTAATGCCTTTTTGGTTCCAACTAAAAATACATGGCTCAAATGCTAGATTACTCCTTCCATGTTGATTTGATTCACCCTAAATCAATAGTTATTGAATCCACAGTTTGTGCTCCTGTGTGCAATATTATCTACTCCCCTCACAAATCCTTTTTCTTAATAGTTTCCATTTTTTCACAAAGATTGCTTCTTTCCTATATGACTTTTCATGCAGCCATTACCGCACTTTGCCATTCTTTATTTAGACAGGGTAAGTCTTATTTATACAAATAATTTCTATGGTGTATAATACACCTCCCCTGCCTATTTATTTCAGTATACTTCATTTTTATGTGCAAATAACAATTGCTCTTTAAAGTGACTAAGCGCTCAGAAAATCCTTCCCAGCCAGGATTAACTATAGTTAAAAAAATATATATAAAGTGCCAAGTGTTTATCTTTGTTGCTGGTATCAGTTCCCCTGATGTTTTGTTGCTTACCAGCAGCTTCTGATAAAGTGCTTAAAGTGCAAAAAAGTGCAAAGTTTCATGAAAATTCAATAAAGTGCATGCAGTGCTAAATGTGCAAAATGTTTTGGAGATTCAGTTCAAGAGAATTCATTATTTATCAATTCATGATAAAACCCATGATAAAAATTCTCTCACAATTCGGCGTTATCATAAGATTGCTAAGAGGTTACCTATCAGTTAAAGTGCATGCATCTAGATAAAATACAATCCATCCAAAAGAAGTTATAAAAATGATCACTAAAACATAGGTATCTTAGAACCTTAATTAGCATATCAACATCCATTAATAGTAACAATGAGACCTAATACTTAATTGCCTGAAATATCAGAGAATCTCAAGCTTGTTGTTACAGACTTGTGCGTAGAACCTCACTGGTATTCAGGCCTCCTGGGTGCTTTGTGTCCATCTCCAGTATGTACCTGGTTTCTAATCGTCTCAGTTTTGCCTCCCTATTTCCTCCTCTTTTCTGTACTGGCACTGCATCAATAATAGAATATTTAAGATGTTTTAGATCACTGTTATGAAACTCTTTAAAATGCCTCGCCACCGGGTAACTTTGGTCATTGTTTGTAATAGCCCGAGTGTGCTGCAAAATCCTCTTATGTGCTGCTAGCTTGGTACTGCCTACATATTTGAGGCCGCAGCTGCATTCCAGCAGATAGACAACATGATCTGTGTTACATGTTAAATATTTGTCTAACTTGTAGATTTTATTGCTGAATGCAGTTTGGTAAGTTGTTTTATTACTACCATACATACAGGCTTTGCAGCTAGAACATTTAAAAAAGCCCTTCCTTGATGTTAACCAGGTCCCAGATTGCGTGTCCTCCGGGCTGCTCTTAACTAGGGCATTGCCCATTGATGCTGACTTCCTGTATGTGATAGCTGGTGTCTTAGGCAGAAGGTGACCTATAACTGGGTCATCCAATACAATTGGCCAGTTTCGCCTGATTATCCCTCTAAGTTGTTTCTCCTGCCGAGAATTGGATAAAATCAGTCTGGTCGGTTCATTTTTACTATCACCAATAACATTTTTATCCAAATCTCTTATTGCATTGCTATGGAGGAGGTCCTCTCTGACTCGCTGCCTGGACTTAGCTATTGCGGCATCTATAGTTGTTGCTTTGTAACCCCTTGCTAAGAAACGTTCTTTACACTCCTGTTGCTTTTGAGATAAATCTGCCTCATTGCTGCAAATCCGTCTTATCCTTAGCATCTCTCCATATGGGATACTCTGTATAAGATGCGCAGGATGTGAGCTAGCCGCGTGCAATACAGTGTTTCCCGCTGTTGGTTTGCGGTGCAATGATGTGGTGATAGTGTTAGTTAAAGTATGAACCTGTACATCTAAAAAGGTCACCTTTTCCGCACTGATAGTTGAGGTAAAATGTAAGTTAACATTATTTACATTGATCTGTGAAATAAACTCTATTCCACTTTGCTCAGTACCATACCAAATAATAAATAAATCATCGATGAATTTTAACCAGGTAACTATCTTTTCTTGAAATATGTGGCCAAATTGTTTCATGAGGACCAGCTCCTCCCACCAGCCCATGAACAAGCATGCATAGCTGGGGGAGAAGCTGGCCCCCATTGCCACACGCTGAATTTGTTGGAACATCTGGTTTTTAAATAAAAACAGGTTATTTTCAAGACAAAACAGTAGCATATTGATTAACATTCTGTTGTGTTGTGCGTATTTAAGCGGTCGACAACCTAAAAAATGTTCTACTGCCTTGATGCCATCATGATTTCTTATGCTTGGATAGAGCGATGACACATCTAGGGCTATTAGCAGGTACCCAGGACTCCACTGTGTGCCGTCTATTTTTCGCAGAAAGTCACTTGTGTCCTGCAAATAAGATCTCAAATTTTTCACGTGCTCCTGTAAAAAATAGTCAATGTACCTTGACATATTTTCCAGCGGGCCATCACAAGCTGCTATAATAGGTCTCCCTGGCGGCTTAAGCATGTCCTTATGGATGTTTGGAATAAAATATATTACCGGAATGGTAGGATGCTTTTTCTTCAGATATTTATATTCCTCCAAATTGAGTAAGCCCATACTTTTCCATGCTAAAAGTTTTGAAAAGAAGTCATCCTGGGTACTTTTAAATTTCTGGAGGGAACTTTTTCTGTAGCATTCTTGATTATTAAGTTGCAAGTATGCCTCCTCCATATAGGCGTCGAGCGGCCACAACACAATGTTTCCTCCCTTGTCAGAATTTCTGACTACTACTTGTTTGTCTTTTTGCAGCTTTCTAATCAGTTGATTGTATTTTGTTTCTTGGTATGTGAGTTTTTCTTTGTTCTGTTTAGACCAATGTTCCATTTTTTAACCTGCGCTATTACTTGCTCGTTGAACACATCCAGGGAGTCTTGAGGCATGGTCGGGACGAATTTAGATTTAGTTCTGAACGGAGTATCAGGTTCAGCGCTGGTTTCCTCGGGTAGCAGAGCAGCTCCCTGCAATCTTATCTGCTGAACTCTACAGGTATCATTGATGGCTAATGCCTCATTGTCATTCTGTAAATCCTGGAGATCCCGAAGTAGACCATAATCCGCAACCGTTAAGTTGGATGTTTTAGGGGTACACATTGTTGACATCTTACGATCTGCATTTTTTGCTTGGGTTTGGAGCTGATGGTATTTCTTCAACTTAAGTTTCCTTATAAATTGGTATACGTCTGTTCGAGTTTGCGTATAGCTGAAGTTGCTCTCTGGACAATAAGACAACCCTAAAGTGAGAAGTTGACGTTCAGCTGCATTTAGGTCTATGTGGGCTAAATTGATAATTGTGTTGGCTCCGGTGTTCACTGTGGGGTGCTGTTGTTCCACCCCTACTTGCGTTTCCAGTACCCCCGCCCTCACGTTGGCTTCTTGTTGCCTCCGCTTTCGACCGGCCTTTCTTCTTTCCCTTCTTCTCTTGTTGTTTTGTTTTTTCCGGTCCGGTTGTTTCTTGGGCGTAACGTTTCCCTTCTGCTTTGTCTTAAAAAATCAACCTCCTCTCCTAAGGTTAACTTGACAGTGCTTTGGCTAGGTCTTTTAGAGATTGCCTCTGTTTCTGATTCGCTATCCAACGCTGAACTCAGATCAGATGCTGATGTTATCTCTGCTTGGCGTTGATCCTTGTCTGTTTTGTGTGCCACTTGCGTATATTTATTGGCCCTAGCATTCCTCATGGAATTATATTTCTGTGAAAACGTGAAAATGTGCCCATTTTCATAGTCCTCTTTGTCCCTTTTGAACTTATAGGTCTTCCTTATCTTGATTTTATCTTCCTCCTTATGCAGCCTCATCATTATTTCATCATGCAATTTTTGTTTCTGTTGGGGATCCCCCTGCACCTTGATTTCTTCATTGAGAGCATCGATTTTAATTTGCAAGTCCTGTCTGTTGCTCTCTGCATACTTTACCAGGATCTGCACCAATTTACGTGAAGAGTCCAAGTTACACTCAGCCCAATCCGCCATCATCTGAGGATTCGGCGTTTCGTAGCTTGGGGATATCATTATCCGCAAGCCCCTAGGAATTCTTCCTACATCTAGATATTTTTGGAGTGACTTGGACTCCCACCACTTGGCCTGCTCTTGCCTCATGAGCTTCTCAAGGACGCGGAAATTCTCCTTGATACTTTTGATTCCTCCACTCGTTTCCCCATTTCTATTCTGTTCAATATAATCCGAGGGAGAGTCCGAGAACATCTCCTCTGCGGCAGTTTCGCAATCCCGCAGCATGTCAGCGGACATCTTGAGAAGATAAATTACTAATTGTTAATGTTATGTCACAGTGCAGCCTCAGTGTTTGGTAAATGCCTTCCGGGCTCTGTGAATGCACACCTCCCCACCTGGTTCTTTAATACACACAATCCGCGTACCTTGCTACTGATGGGCGGCTTTGCAGTCACGGCACCGCTCCGCAGTGCCACTCAGCTGATGCGGGTCTCGTTACGCGCTGCCACTCCTCACCAAGCCGAGATGTTTCTTGTATCACCAGGGGGCCTCCATAGTTTCCGTTCCCGAAATGCTCCAATAAGCTTCCGGGTTTCACAGCCGTAGCAGCAAGGTACTACCGTCCGCGGTTGCCGGGAGCTTGACTTGCCGTTACGGAGGCCAACTTCAGGGGGAGGGGGTCCACTACACCGGAGGAAGTCAGTCCGGTTATCAATTTCACAAAGCTACTCGCCGACTTAAACTCCTTTGCGGAGAAATACGAGCGTGGACCACAGTTCTGTGCAGATAAGTTGTTTATTTATCTCCGTCCGCCATAACGCGTTTCGGCCGTTGCCGGCCTTGATCACATGACAACGCTGGCTATACAGATCGCCTCTTTTAAAGTGACAGTGCACTTATATATATAAATATCCCCCTTTCAATAAATGACAAATATAAAAAATTCCTATAATATTTAATTACGAAATATTATGTAAAATAAATATTTGTATTTATTATGTTACACTATATATATTGAATATTAAGCATACTATTCCCACTGTAGTTTATGCAACGGAAGGGAAAGTGTTGGACTTTGGAGGGTTAAAATTTACTATTCCCTCTCCAGTCTGTGAAACAGTAGAAAACGTGTTGGATTTTGGAGGGTTGAGATTTAGTATTCCCACTCCAAACTGCGCAGCAGTAGGGAAAGTGTTGAATTGCAAAGAGGTTAATTTTACTATTCCTACCACAGACTAAACAAGAGTCGGGAAAGTACTTCACTTCAAACACATTAAATATATAAGTAACACCATGAATGTAGAAAACGTATTAAACTCTTTCTATATAAGTATTAATTACCATAAATACATGTATGTGTGTGTGTGTGTTTGTGTAATAAAAAAAAATCAAACATTATCAGTTACATAACTATTATTCGCTAAAATAATTATCAATTAATAAACAATTGTTAATTGATTATTACTTAATTAACTTCTAAGCCTAGACCCCTACAAGCATAGCAGCCCACAAATAAAATATAAATAAAAAAATAAGTATTCCATAATTTAAATTTTTAAAATTCAATTAAATAATTAATTTACAAATAATAATTACTAAGAAATTATTTATTACTCAATTAACTTCCTTTCCTTTACCCCTACAAACCTAGCATCCTGCAACTAAAATATCAGTAAAAGAAATCAGTATTCCACAGTTTACTTAATTAAAATTAATTAAATCATTAATTAATAATTATTTATTGATTAATTATTACTTAATTAATTTCCCACCTTAGACCCCTACAAACCTAGCAGCCCGCAACTAAAGTATAAGTAAAATAGATAAGTATTCCATAAATTAAATAATTAGAATTAATTAAATAATAAATTAATAATTATTTATTGATTAATTATTATTTAATTAATTTCCCACACTACACCCCTACAAACCTAGGAGCCCACCAATAGCATATAACAAAAATTAATCAATATTACATAATTCACATAATAGATATCAATCAAATAATAAAATAAAGTGTGCTAAATAATTCATAACTCTTATTAACTAATGAACTTCCCAACGTATCCCCCAGAAACCCAGCAACCCTCTACAACACTATAAATTACTGTACATAATTAAATAAAAATTCTAAATCACTTACAATTACAAGCTATATTTAAACACATTCAAATAATTAAAAAACAATATTTTAACCACTATATTATTGAAAACAATATTTATAACAATAATCTTATTTCAAACAATATTACTTAATTCAAAAAATTATATTCTTGTCAGCGATATTTGTGCATTGCGATATTTGTGTATCACAATATTTATTTTCCGATATTTCTGCCTCCTAATACTTCAATATTTTGTCCAAACACCCAGGAGGAGTGTACACATCCAAAGGTCACAGGACCTCGGGAACAGCACTTGGGGGTCAGGACTTATTCCAGCAGGGGCCAACAGCAGGGTCCAGGGCAGATCCACTTGGAACTGGGTGAGTTAGGCAGATGCAGGAGAAGGTCTCTTGTAGTTTGTTGTGTCCCTGTAGCTTGAACAGGAGGTCTGACTTCTGATCCTTGGAGTCCACTTTTCTGACCTGGGTACAGGAGGAAGCATGTTAAGTCCTTCAGGGTCTCCTCTCAGATCACAGATAGCAAGTTCAGTCCTCTTCTGATCTTCCTCAGGTTCAATAGTGTCTGAGGAGGGTGCCAGGGGATGTCACATGTATGCTCAGCACTATCTTGTGGATTGAGGTGACACCTGGCAACTCCCTAACAAATTGAGTAAATATTTCTAGTGGTAACCCTACCCATTTTTGTAACAGTTGCTTTCTGCCCTACTAAAAACAATTCCACAATGCCCCTCACTCTTAAGATCAAAAATGGTGAAACCCTTCTCCCCTTGTGCAAAGCCTGTGTGCCCACCCACAAGTGGGGCCAGGGAAATGAGCAGCCTCTCCTCTGTGATCATTCCAACCCAGTTCTGAAGGAACTCTTCAAACACTGCTTTGGTGCCATCCTAACTGGGAGGACAAATGAAGATGTCTATCCAATTGGCCATCCTGCCCAAGGAACTAAAACAACTCTAACAGCCAGGCCTTTCTCTCTGCTCTGGGAGCAGTTTTAACGCCCCATGGAGAGCTTGAATACTCTGAGGTCTGTATCTGGAGGCTAATGTTAATTAGTACATTTGAAAAGGTGGATATGCACTTTTAAGTTTTACATGTCCTGGTAGTGAAAAACTCTCAAATTCGTTTTTCACTACTGTGAGGCCTATTGGCAGCATGCGCCATACTGACCTGATGCGAGGGGCAGAGCTGTCACCTACCACACTTGCACTTCAAAGGAACTGCCTCAGCACACACACAAGGAACTTCACACTAGCCTTTTTTGATTCCAGACATCATGGGACCAGGACAGGGAGGAAGGAAATTGCAGAACCAGATGTGGTGTGACATCTAAAAGTTTCTCCCACTTTACTAGGTATAGATATTGGACTCTCAGACCCTCTACAGTACACTCTTGGACCTGTAGATATTACAGAAGAAAGACTGTCCTACTGCCACAGGGCTATCCTGCTGTTTGAGGCCTGGTCTGCTGTCTGAGAATGAAGACTGGACCTGTTCCCTTCATCCCAGGCTACTCGAAATGACCCCAGGGGTCAGCTGAATTGCCTCCTGTTCAAAGTTACAAGGATAACAAGCTCCAGAGGCCTCCCTGCAACTGGACTGGCATGACCTGCCACACTGGGCCTGCTTGGGTCCTGCAACTGGACCTGCCTGGGCCATGCTGGGATCTTTTGGAGTGAGTTCCTGATCCCCAAGAGGTGCCTCCCAGTTCTGGACCCTTGGTGTGGCATCAGGTGAGCTCCTACTGGAAACAAAAGAGAAATTCCCAAATTTTGGGCTCTTTGCAACCGTGAATGGGCCCATTGGTGTCAAGATCTTGAGGCCTGCACTAAGCACCAATGCAAAGCTCTGGTGGGCCAGACTCTTTGCGCTACCGTGATCACCAGTGACAATTAGCGATGAGAGAGCTGCACTTCATGCTATAACATCGACAGCCCGCAATGACTGCCTACATGAAGCTCCAGTAACGACCATCTGCACAATGCCCGACAGGATATCCACACTACAGCGATGACTTTCTACGACACCCGGCCTGCTTTTCACGCTACAGCGACGACCATCTGCAACTCTCTTCCTGCTCCTCGTGGCCTCCTGCACCAAAAACTGGACTCTACACATCGGACTTTGAGAAGGTAACTTTTTCACAGGGACTTACCTGGTCCCTGAATCCGGCCCATGCTCCATTGTGGTCAGCCTGAACTTGTCACTCTCACCTGGTCTCACACGACCAGATAACCGCGAGAGTCACTTCGTGCTTTTAGGTGCTATACTTACCTTAAATCTATGAAACTGCATATTTCTGCATATACTAGTTCGATGTTTGTTGTTTTGATGTCAAATAATTTATAAAAGTTTACTCTATTTTTGTAAATTGGTGTGAGAATTTTTTTGTGTTGTGTTTTCACTTTATTACTGTTCGTGTACTACATAAACACTTTACACATTGCCTGACTGCTTTCGTGCCAAGCTACCAGAGGGTTAAGCAGAGATGTATTGACTTTTTGTGGTTCTACCTGACAAAAATTATATATGTATGCATGACTAAGTTTGCGACTACTCCGACTCCCCCACCCTAAGCCCTAAATTACAAACCCCCTACCCCCCGCCCTGAGCCCTAAATGACAAACCCCCTACCTGCCCACCACCCTAAGCCCTAAATTACAACGCCCCTACCTGCCCCCACCCAAGCCCTAAATTACAAACCCCTGCCTGCCCCCCGCCCTGAGCCCTAAAAATGCCCCATTCCTTAAATACTCCCCCAAATCCAGCCCTTAAAGCTACCCCAAACCCCTCCTCATGCCCTGAGCCCTAAAAACTTGCCCCCTCCTTAAAAGTACCCTGACCCAGCCCTTAAAACTTGCCATCGACCCCCCTCCGAAAGCGACCCCCAGACCGAGTCCTAAAAACGTGCCACCAATCACCACCTCCCCCGAAAGCGACCCCCAGACCCGGCCACACTTACCTGTCCGTGTCCACTTCCCGTTACAACACTTCTGTTTCGAGTCCCCGCCCATCCCGAACACTAGAGCACATTTGCCTTAACCACACATATGCGTGGTTTACGCAAATCCGTTGTTCGGGCTAGCGTGGTTACGATTGCGGGCTTCCAGAATGAGTGGCTCAGGCCTCGTAGTTCCGGATTTTTCCCAATCTCTCCACATGATTCAGAAGCGACAGCTAATCCAGAATGCAGCTGTGAGAAAACTTCTTAACCTTAACATCCGTACTCATATTTCACTTGTCCTCTAGTCTCTACACTGGCAGTTTTACCTACTGCAGAATTAAAGTCCTTTATTTCGGTTGGCTTCAATCCTAACCATCCCTTCCTTAAAACAAATCTCACACTGTTGGAAACTTCTCAGTTCACAAGGGTGAGATAAAAAGCTAACTCTCTGACTGCTATACTAGGAATTTAGACCAATCTTGATTTCAGGTCAGGAGCATATTAAAAACCTGGCTCTGCCCACACACATAACTATTGTAGTAAATTTCTAAATAGAAGAGTAGGTATCTGCATACATGACTGCATCTTTTCTAACATTTTTCTCCAACACTTCATGACTATGCGCAGCATCAAGAAGGAACTCAGTGCCTCCCACACAACTTTTATCCTTTTGAAACGTAGACTGCAGATGCGCGCTATGGACCGCAGTGAAGATCTATGCGCTTTGCAGCTCCATCAGTGGCAATGAAATGCAGTATTAATGCTATAACACAATATAGTGCACTATTAATTGTGGTCTTACCACTGACCAGTCACCTCCAGAGTCCTGTGTAGATGCTGGCCCCTTTCCTTGCCTCTGCTTCAAACTATAGGGTTATGGATTAGGCGCCTTTGCAGCCAAATCTCTAATTATATATTAATAAATATTATCTTTATTATTATCATCATCATAATAAAGCCTTATTTTCATATAGCGCTTCATACCAAGAGGGTCAAACAACGTATGACAATAGAAACCTCTCACAGACACAAGGAACACAAGGGATCTGATTCACAAAGGTAACTTACACCTTTGACAAAGTATACACTTTTGAGTACGTTTATTACTTTTCGCTTTTCACAAACTGCACTTTTGTAGTAACTTACACTTTTGTAGTAACTTTCACTTTTGTAGTAACTTACACATGTAAGTTTCACTTGTGTAGTAGCTTACACTTTTGGAATAAGTCCAGCACTACACATGGCAAGCCAATAGTACTGCAACACCTTCACACAGACAATAATGGAGGTAGGGAATTAAAATTCAACACCATAGGAAATTATGTAAAATTAAATTAGATTACTTAAAATAGTTCAAAATATAAATAATTATAAATTATTATTTAAAAATATTATCTAATTATAAAATATTTAAAGATCTAGGGCCTTATTACGACCACCGACAGACAGTCGGTATGCCCATGGCGGAGGGGGCATGGGGGCCCTAAAGGGCTCCCTTTGTTCCTGCACTTCCCTGCCAGCATTTTCATGGCTGGGCTCCCGCCATGAAATGGCTGGCAGTGCAGAAACTCATATTATGCTCAGCTGGACTGCGCCGTGCCGCTGAACATAATACATTGTGGTACAGCTCTGCCACCGCCAGGGAACGACTGGTCCCTGGCGCAGCCAGTGGCCCTTCGCACCTACGACTAATACGATGGACGGGCCACTGCGAGTGCGGTGGTCTTACAACCGCAGCACTTGCAATCAGGCCCTTTGTCTCCCTCCTCTTCTAATATGGACACTTCCCACACTTTCTCATTTGGCATTTGCACATTTCCCTTTTCCTGCCTCATGTGTCCTCTTCTTTAATCTTATCTCAAGGTTTTCATTTGCAGTATGCTTCATCTCCCCTTATTTTCTGACACCCTGATATCTCTCTCTCACACACACACACACAGGCACGCACACACACACACACTCTGACCTGGACGCTTTATGCTTCCTTACACCAACAGATATTTATTTGTGAAAAAGAAGGAAAATAAAAGTTTGCAAACGTATGTATTTTGTGTTAATTCTTTAGTTTTCCATGGCTGGAACCTATAAGATTAGTACTTGGAGCAACTCAAGCAGCTTCTAAATAGGCCCGCTTGAATTAAAATTACGCAGGCATGTTTTTCGCGATTTTGGGGATAATGTGCTATGCTTATTACGCGAAATGTGTGGGATGCTGGCACATTGCGTAATTAGGCAACGTTCACAGCATATTTATAGCGGAGGAGCACATGAAGAACAAGAATGACCAGAACAGAACTGGCTGCTTTTCGCGGCACGGATTTTTGGCATATATTGCATCCTCGCGTTCAAAGTGAGTGAAATAACACATTTTGTGCTAAAATATAGCAATGTCAGAGATATATTTCATGTAATTACATAACATTTCTTCTAAATTTCTGTGTATCTATGCAAAGGCAAATTACGTGAATTTTGCACCCTTACTATAATGTAACTAAGCTCAAATCTGGCGCACATGTGCCTACGATCTTGAAATGGTTCTAAATGCGTGCCCACTGGGTGCACTGAATGCACACAAGCTTTGGTGTTCCACCTGTTTGCTTTTTTGAAAGCACCACTGAAAGCGACAAAGAGTGAAAGCAAGGAACAGAGACAACCAGCAAGGGTGCGACAAAGAGAAACGAAGTGAAGGGTTCCAGAAGACCCATGGTGTGGAATTAACAATAGGCAGCCTTGGTATTCGGCAAACATTGGATTTAGTTAGTTTGGCGATAGTCTCTTACCTAAAATTTCATCCCTCTATTTAATTTTTTTTTTTTTTACAAATTTGGCATTTTTCCTGCACTGCCCAGAGTTTAAATTCACTTATGTTGCAGCAGGAATTCCATTCAACCTAAAATTGTATAGAGATTTTGGATGGAAATAAATACTGCAATCTCTAGGTATACATAGACACAGGCCTTCTCTGTGTACATAGTCTAGATTTGTGTGTTAAAGGACTGCGAGTAGGAGCGTTGCTCAGTCAGTGCGATTTAGGGGTTGTGGATCTCAAATTTCCCAACTAAAAAAGCAGTGGACCATAGAGTGAATAGGTGAGATATCTAAGGATCGGGGTAGACTGTTCCCATGAGGAGCGGGATCAGTACTGGTTTGCATTAGATGGGCCTCTATGGGTGAATTAGAGTTTAGCAGACAGGGTACTCCATTGTAACAATGATGCAGTACCCTCTCCACCAAACTCAAGTACCACCCACCTGATTTTGAGTAGAGTGGACTGCAAGTTTTATGCGGGCGTAGTAAAATTTGCTCCATCATTGTAAAACATCCTGTAACAGCCTGACGGAATTGGAGCCGTCGGAGGGAGGTCATCTAACTGTTTAGAGTGGAAGGTTGGATGGCTTTTTTTTTTTACTGATAAATGACCTCACACCAAGTGATAACACTTAGATGGTTGGGGGGAATCAGTTTTTTTATTTTTCAAAAACAAACACCCGCTTTGGGAGTTTGTTTTTGAAAAATAAAAACTTTGGAAATGTTTGATGGCCAACTGTGATGGTTGAGGGAGCCATCCGACAAACTTTTCCTTATTGACAGGAACTGCCAATGTACAGAGATGTCTTCATCTCTAAATTTGGCAGGCTCAGTAAAGGCAGGGTGGCGGATGTAAAGTCTTCCACCATCATGTCTGCCTTTACTTTGTCCACCAAACCATAAGTCATGCCCTCTGTCTATAGTGGTACACTGGGCAAAAAACGATGGCTTGGAATGCTACATCGAGTGATACCTATTGGTTAGGCTATTTGCAAGCATTCACACCTTAACATTTTGGGTGTTTGCTATTAGAATTCTTGAAAACCCGAGACTGGCACAGGTTTTCAACCCACTGCTGCCAATACTTGCGAATTTAAAAAAGTACATTTGCTACTATGGGTGCAGATTTGCTACTTTTCTTATGTAAACCTGTCAACATATATATTTCAGTTGCTGATCCAAAAAATCAACAAGTTAAAACCTTTTAGTGAAATCAGGAGACAAGGGAAAACAATGCAGACTCAGAGCCCCCAGACCCAACTACCAATACAAGAATGCATTTATTTGGGGATGTCACACCCCAAACACCCCCACCCCCAGGAAAGCGGCTTCACTGACCGTGAGCAGCTAAGCATTTGTGGCTGAGACTCCCAGCCAGATCTGGCAGTGAGACAAGTTCAACTTCATTGCACACCAAGAATGCAGAAGCCAGGTTGAGAAACCAGTATCATTACATAAGCAACTTCTACAGGATCCTGAATGTATTAAGAAACTCTTTTCCTGTTCTTCAGGTGGGGCAAGATGTTTTGTCTCCACTTTCACGAATATACCTTACAATTTCACAGCGTCTGTCTTGTGAAGTTACGCATGGAAACCTCTGGCAGGTCAATGCGGGAAACCACAGTACAAGGAAACAGCAACCCTGTGATTCAACTAGAGCTCACCTTCCCTGGACAAGGTGTGAAAATTGCAACCCATAATACCATCCATTTCTATATCTAGACAAATACACACAACTCTTGCTCCACCATCTTAGCCAGAGGTGGCATGAACCCTCCACTTTAGCAGCTTGAGCGGGGGTGTTTCTCACAGGGGAGTTCTGAGCATCATAAAACATTTAAATCCATATTTTCAGCTCCTTTTCCTTTGATGGGAGACTGCTGGTCTCCAAACAGAAGGTCATATCTGTAAGGGTTGGGGCCCTCATACAGAGATGATTATGACGCAGACACATATTGGTATAGTCTGCACCAGGCCCAGGGCACGTGCGCTCGACCCCTTTTATTAGCAGCGTCACCTGACCGGTGACACCTGTGATGGATGGGTGTGGGGTGAGTGTGGAAGTCAGCCCTCAAGGAGCGGCTGGTGGAAACACACTATTTTATAAACACTAGAACGTGACCAGCCGGCCACTGCAATACCTACAACTGTAAGCTGAGAGTATGATCGAGCTGTGGGGTGGGGAAACAAAGGAAACAAGAGACCATGCAAGGAAGGAAGGGAAACAGGGATGAGAGAAAGATGGATGGATGGAAGAATGGATGGATTGAGATGAATGAATGGATGGATGCATGGAGCGAATAGATGAAGAAGAGTGGATGGATGCAGAGAAGGATGAATGGATGATGGAAAAGGTAGGTGCATTTAAAGAAAGAAGGCAGGAAAGATGGATGGATGTTTGGATAGATGGATGGATAGAAGTAGGAAGGAAAGAAGGATATAGGGATGAATAAAGAAAGGGTGAAATGAAAAAAGAAAGGTATGTGAGAAAAAGGATGGATGAATGTCAACACAACAGGAAATAGATGAGAGATTTAAGGAATGTTGGAAAAGACAGAAAGAAGAAGAATGGAGGGAATGAAGGAAAATGACAAACACCCTCCGAGGAAGCGATTTCTAGACTCGCTCACACCCACTCACTCACTTATCGCTATTTGCGATATGGTTCAAAGGAGGGGGAGGGGGGGTATTTTATATTTTCCGCAGCTCGCTAGATCTCATCCATAACATTTCTGCTGTCTGGCTTTAGATACCTTAAGATGCTCAGTTTTTGAAGGCAGAGGCGTCTTCATATTTATTCTAATTTCCAGATTGGTAAATTTGTTCATCCAGCCTGCTTTTCTGTCCTACATTTTTCAGGGCACACAGCCAAATGGCATTTCCCAGAAGAGGAGCAGAAATAGGACAGGTGTGGTCTAATCTCCTTGAATTAAAGGCTGGAAAATTACTGAAAAAATCCTGGACAAAGTGACAATTTTATACAATAACTAAAACTGAGCAGTAGACACAGGGTTTTAGATTAAATAACTGTTTTAGGTCATATTTGTATCTCTCTTGGTTGTGGAATACACGAGATAAGAAGGTTGCCTTTTTGAGAACATGGCTTCATGGCCTGATCCACCATCCAGGCCTGATCAGAGAGTCTTTCCACGCTGTCTATTATAATGATCGAGGGTGGTCTAAACAAGAGATCCATATTGTCCCAAACGAGAGTGCCTGACTCACTTCAGAGATCTTGGGGGTGTGCGATGCTCTCCTCCCAAGAAAGGTTTTACAAAATCAGCAAATTATGCATTTTACAACGCCATCTTTCAATTGTATTATTACAAAATCCTTTTTACAGGCATCACTCTAGAGAAATGCGCAAGACACGTCAGTACTTCAAGGCTCGTCTAAGTTCACATGAGAATTATTTCTCCACAGCAGGCTCCTTCAACGAGTAGCTCGTGAGCTACTAGTGGTCTCCGGATACCCGCAAGTAGCTCTCCTGTGTGCAGCCCAGCCTACTAAATCAGAAGCTTTTGCTTGGTTGAGTGAATATATGTATGCAACAATTGGAAAGTATTTATTCAAACTCATAAGCTGGTGTTTGCCGAAATATGATTTAAAAACTTAAAATGTATTTAAACCCGATATTTGAGTGATTCGTCACGCTGCTTTAGGGAACTTACTAACATATTAACTGCCACGGACATTGCAGTATTGCTTTTATATTTACCTATATCGAGGCATTACACACACATATATATATATATATATATATATATATATATATATATATATATATATATATATATATATATATATATATATGTCTCTCTTTCTGTGCAGAGCCATGGAGGCCCATGGCAATAAAGATGTGCTGCAGATTTTACCTACCTCGTGTGCGTGCCCTCTTCTTGTTTGGCATGAAGTTGGTTTGGTGGAATATATATATATATATGTACATTTTGTACAAGCTATTTACCTTCATGATATAGCTAGCTAATGCATTAGCATTCTAGCTTGTTGCCCATAATTGTAAAGTGCTCTCAATAGTAGGCTGGTCAGTGTAAAGGGTTGGAGCTTAATTAAACTAGAGCTCGACTAAAAGTTCCTCTTTCGCAATTTCACCTGGCATTGCCACACTGACCTAAGTTAACATAGATGCCATTTACTAAATGCTCAGTTAGGCACACATTATCATTTAGAACATAACTACTAACAAGCACATGGGCACACCATATACAGCCTAGGAATAAACATGGCGCCATCCTACCCCACCGGTGTATGTTATCTGTCACACAGCATACCACAACAATATTCCAAACACCAGGCCATTCAACTGCATCTTGCACACACTAACAGCCAAGGTACCATATCTGCAGCGGCGGCCGGCTCAGGTAAGCGCAGTGGGGTGCAACGGGGGGGGGAACCGACAGACGACGGAATAGGTATTATTTATTTATTTAATTTTACCTGTTCCGTCGTCTGTTGACTTCCCCCCCTCCCAACCCGCCTCACCGCGTTTACCTGTGCTAGCCACCGCTGCATATCTGTATATGTACATACCGTGTTATTTAGAATTGTTTTTATCTTTATGTATGTGTCGTGTTTGTGTCACACAGTTATGATCCTAAATAATCGAAATAAAGTTCTTTGATGATGATGGTGACATATCATACCACATAGTTAAAAAGGGAATAAAGAAACACAAAACCGCTCACAACTAAAATAAAACCACAATCACCAGGGCACACTGCAGAATTCTCACCAACTCAACATGAACTCGAATGGCTAACACTGACCTCCCTCAATCACTATTTAACCCCCTCCCCCCTCCACTGATAAAGCACAAGGAAAACAAAATCACTCCTCACCCAAAAAACATGGGAACGCTAATGCAGCACACGCTAACGGTGGCTCATTATCAAATGTACCCATGTCCTAGACATCCTCTGACTTAAGTCCACAGGTACGTCACACTCATGCGATGCTCCACATCCTAAGGGTCAAGGCTGCCTTACGCACAACACTTACCAGCTTCAAAGACCTTTACCAACACCAGTCCTGACACACACTATTCTCTCTTAGTCATCAAGCTGCGTCCTAAGGTGCCTCACCAACCAAAGCTTTCAAACACCATTCCTCTCTCCACAAGTACCAGCACAGGCGCTTGACATCCTGAGGCGCTGGACCTAGGAAGATGGTTTCACCATCCACGTCCTTTGAACTAGAACAACTCATGATCAAACCCACTCTTTCACATGTAATGCTGAGGGTGCAGTGGGCTAAAAATGGATTGGAATGTGGCTAGAGCAATTACCAGTGGCTGAGATTAATTCATTAATTCCACCCGGCACTTTTTTGTTTATCCATGTGACCTGTCCTAATTTGCAGAGGTGTGCCAATATGTGACTCCCATGCTCGCTCTGTCAAAGAATTCCATTTGCACTTCCCAGACAACACCACACATTGCTTATGTTCCAGTCTAGAAGGTATGTGGGCAGGTAGTTTGGGCTGGGCTGTTCCTATTGGAGCATGAACAAGACTGATTTGCATATGGGTCGTCTCTGTCTGGAGGGACAAAGTGGACAAAAACACCGACTGTAATGTGGCCTAGCAGTTACCAGTAGCAGAGATTATATAAAGCATCATTTCTACTATCAATTTTTTGTTTTTCACAATAAAAGCATGTTGAAACTCACTTTCACATAAGAACTCGACCCCCATATCCTATCACCCAATCTTATCTATATAGCCCTCTCTGACGCATGCAGTTCTGACTGGCACAGCAAATATACACTGTAACACACACCTAAACGGGAGACAGCCTTTACAACGAAACTGTTACAACGCATGCCTTTACATTGCATGTCGTTGCAACGCAAAAGGTGTGCAGCAGTGGGTAGAAGGTGTTGGATTTAACACCAACACCTTCCCTACTGTTGCACACACTGGAGTTGGAATAGAAAATTAATCTATTCCAACTTCCAGCGCCCCCGACAGAAAGTCGGAGTAAAAGTTTGCGTTGCAACGGCATGCAATGTAATAGCATGCGTTGTAACATCACCTATTCGGTGTACCCCACAAACATCTCAACTACTGCATCAACTAGCTCTAACACAAATAACCAGTACACCATGCTATTGTTTCAGCAGAGCAAACTTCATGCTTGTCTTCTTCTAAATACATGCATATTGCATCAACCAGTCCTCAGCCATCTATCAAATGCATTCCTCAGCTGTGGGACAAATATTCTACTCCTACACACAAACGAACCTGGCACTCCCCTTTCCCAGGGCAGGGTCAGACTGGCTACTCCCCCTCACACCTTCATATAAGCAGAAGGGAGCTCTCATTTCCTTGACAAACTTGCAATTTCACAATTTCACAGATGCTGGGTCTGGTGGCTTGGTGGAATACTACCTCCTCTGTAGGGGCCTGCGTGTGACCTTGTGGTCACAAGTTAAAATCCCAGTGGGTCCACTTAGCCTTTTATCCTTCTGAAGTCGATAAAATGAGTACTGTTGGGTAACAATAAACATCTGTTATTCAGCACCAAGATACCCTTCTGGGAGAATGTGCGCTTTACAAATACACTCAGGGGCATATTCTCAAGGAGTTATCGCCGAGTTATCGGTACTTTAGCACCGCAAAAGTGGCGATAGACTTATCGCCCTATTAACAAGCTGGTGCAAACTGCAGACATCGCCAGTTTTCCTGGGATAGCTGCCGCAAAACACATCGCCACGGATGAGAGCGACAATTAACGCTAATGATATGCAGAGTAGGCGTTCCCGTGCAAAAACACACGAAAACACCACTTCGCGATATTCTCAACGACCAGCCAGATCTGCGATGCTGGACAAAAACAGGTGATAAGGCGCGTTAGCAGCAGGGACTTAACACCTGCTTATTACTGTAGGACTAAAACCTGCAGTACAAAGGGAGCCCAGCCTAGAGCCACATCTGAAGACCAACAGATGCTATGGAGACAATGATCATGCAGCCTGGAGACCCAAGAGGGCCACAACACCCACCGCAACCACCCCCCGGACCCTCCCCCCCAGGTCATGAAGTCCAGTAGTCAACGGTAGTGGAAAAACAGAACTTTATTACAAATACATAAACAACAAGACGAAAAGCTCAGCCAACGCGTTCCATTCCCAACGGGGAACTTCACCAGGGCAACGTGTGGATCTAATAAACTGCAAATGCTGCGGAACTCCCCAATACCATTCCATATCCCGAAATCAGTAGTCAGAAACCTGTTGGAGAAATGGTGACAATGGTCAAGCGTCCTCATAGTCACAAACGTAATCTGGTACAGTGGATTGCACTTGGACAAATCGGAATGTATACAGGTATGATGAATCCAGTCCAAATATACTGTAACAGAAGTCCGTGTGCTCGTAACCTCCGCAGGAAAGAAAAGGAAGGTTACGACCACACAAACATCTGTTACGGTCTCATTATGCAGGATTCATCATACCTGTAAACATCACGGTTTGTATCATCTTGATACCCCTGCACCTTCACTTCCCCCATGCTGTGCATGAACAGCTGGAGACCATGCAAGGGAATTAGCCATAGCTGCCTTACCGCACGTGTCGGGGGCAATTGACTGTACACATGTACCACTTGTGCCCCCTGCCGAACTAAAAACCTGCACACAATTACCGCTACAGAAAGCACACACATTCCATCAATGTGCAGGCAATAGTGGACCACCGGGGACAGTTCACCAATGTCGTCGCCAACTTCACAGGCAGTGTGCATGATACATACATCTTCCGACAGTCCATCATTAACCAGCGCTTCCAGGATGGCACCTATGGCAATGCACTGCTCATTGGTAAGTACTAACTGAACACACCACACACCTCAACTCCACAATCACACAACTCACAACTGTGGGAGAGCACACATGACAAAATCACATACAACATGCCAACCAACATGCCCAACTACCGGACATGACAACACAAGTAACCGTGGTAACAGGGGCCAGACATGTAGACAAACCATCCACAAAGGCAGAGCCCCTCTGCCACACAATTGCAGAATGTGGGGAGAGGTGGGAACCAAGATTGTGCGAAGGAGGCAAGTGACCCAGCAATAAGAAAGGACACAATGCCAAGTGTGGCGGAGATGTGCTGGACAGACAGCAGTATGCAGAGCACAGACAAGTCCATGTGGACATCTACTGCTGGTGTTTGCAGTGTAGTGGACAGTGGACGCAAACAGGTTACCCCAGGCAGTGTGGAAGACCTTGGACATGTAGCCATGTGGTCCCTCCCTGTAAGCCTGAGCGGAGTGGCCTTGGCCGGCGTATGTCGCGAATGAATAGCCCGGGGCCCAGGGCGTGGTTCAGTTCCGGGATGGCCACCACAGTAACTACTGCGTGTGTCTCTGTGTCCGCCATATCGTGACCATAGGCATACACACACGTGCCCGACCATATTCAACGGCCGTATTCACACTGGAGACGAGGTGACTACGTCCCAAGCCAACCCGCGCACATCTTGTCAGCGCATACAGGGTCGTGTCTGCCAGGGCGGCACCCCCCACCCAGCCACGAGGCCGCCGCCGTGACCGGTGGTGCCTGCGCGATCCTGTGCGCCTGCTGCACCCCAGCCCTGGTCCCCGGACCGGTCCGCCGCCCAGCGATGACTGCCCGCAACCGCGCACCCAGGCCTCAATGCTCACCTGCCGCCACCGGCGTGTCTCCAGGAGGGCCCTCCACGTGCCGGTGGAACCTCCTCAGCCGATCACTGGATTCCGCGCCGCAGGCCCACAGCGCACCCTGCGGCACCGGACTGCGGAGTCATGTGTGTGCTGACTGCTGCCTGCGCATACACTGCGGTCCAACAGGGCTCACAATTCAAATCGAGTCTTGATTTGCTGGACGCCGTATCGAGGCCAACGCATCATCGCAGGCTGCACACCCGCTCAGCTCTTCAGGTGGGCCTAACTCTGTGCACCGCAAGTCATCGCCACGTGGCGGTAGGCCCGTGCCGCACGCAGGCCATCGGGTGCCACTAACTCAGTGCAACGCAAGTCATCGCCACATGGCGGTAGGCCCGTGCCGGACGCAGGCCATCGGGTGCCACTAACTCTGTGCAACGCAAGTCACGGACCCTTTATGATTGAGTTCCGTGGATGCGGACGCCATCATTTCACCTCCGGCAGTGGGGGATGTGCTGTGGTGGGCCCCTTTTATTGGCAGGGTCACATGTCCCGTGACGCCTGTGCTGGATGGGTGTGGTGTGGGTGTAAACCAGCCCTCAGGGAGTGGCTATGGCATGCTGACGACTAGACCAGTGACCAGCAGATCACTACAGGGAAGACCTGGGACATATAGCTGTGTCGTCACCCCCTGTGAGTGTAAGCGGAGTGGGCTGGGCTGGCGTATGCCAGTCCAGCGTAGGGGTGTGAACAATGAGCCCGGGGCTCTGGGCGTGGTTCAGTTCTGACCTGGACAAGGAAGTAACCAATGCGTGTGTCTCCATTGTAGTGTCTGCGCCACCCGGACCGCAATCGGCAATGTTGCACCCTGTGACCCAAGCCCCACAACATGTGCAAATTGGACGTGAGGGGGAATCAGTGACCCTACATTCATCCATACTGTCATACTTGAAGGATCATAGACATGACACATCTGTGTGAATTTGAATGTTTTATTCACATTCATTGGAGTGTAGCAGCTGGAGCAGTACAGGGCCATGCACACCCCACTTGACATTGTTGCCCCGTGGAGGGCCAGCCAGAGTCCATTAGGGAAGGACAAATTCATCAGAAGAGGAAGGGTTCAGTCTGCAGTCTGATTGCTGTGTCATTGGTAACCAAACAGAATATGGCAGTCCATGTCGAGGTCCAAGGTGAGTGCCGCAGAGTGTATCGGGGGACAGTGGAAGGTGATGATGCAAAGGGCCGAACCAAGCTGAAACAGGCCATATGGCGGAGATGAATGCTACCGCTTCCTCATTACCACAACAGCAGTCTCATCCACATCATCGTTCTCTGATGTGTGATGTGCCCCACCTGTGGGTGGTGGGGTTTCGGCTGCAGCACTGTGTGGCACTGACACATCAGGTGCCGGAGGTGGAATGTCTGCTGCACTGTGGGGCACTGACACATCAGGGGGCGGAGATGCGGATGGTGTAGGAGCAGCAGCATTCATCTGCACCAGGCCTTTTGGCAGCAATGCAATGATGAGGATCTGCAGGGCATGGAAGATCCCAGCTACATCTCGCTGATGTGCAGCCGTGGCAGCCATCCTTTCCGCCTCCATCCGCACCATGTCCTCCATGAGCCTCTGCATGTGTCCCAACTCCCGGCTGAGATCGCTGGAGCCACTCTGACTTTTATTTATTTAAAAAGTTTTGTATAGCGCGAACAAGACCCTAACGGGTATCAGAGCGCTTTACAGGCAAATGTGAATAATCGAAACACGCATAACAAAAATATAGTGTAGAATAAAGGCAATAATAGTAAACTAATAAAAATTAACAAATATATACAAGGATATACCAATAGTTCAGGTGAATTTGGCCATGAGAATAGATTTCACTTCTTTTTTTAAGAATGCTGTGGAAGGGTTCCGTCTTGTTTCTGGGGGCAAGGTATTCCAAATCCTGGGAGCCATTCCTGAGAAGGTCCGATTGTAAGTTTTCTTCTTAGCAAAACGTTGTGGTTTCAGTAACAGGTTATTTGAGCTCCTGGTGGATCTGTTACCACAAGATAGCACCAATTTGTCAGCTAGGTAACTAGGTGTATTGTGATGTAATGCTCTGTGCGTCATACAGGCGATTTTCAAGTGGATTCTCGCCTCAAAAGGTAGCCAGTTGAGGGCATGAAGGTCAGGGGAAATGTGACAGTTTCTTTTGGAGCCTGTGATGAGTCTCGCCGCTGAACTGATTGAAGCTCTTAGAGGGGCCGTCGTCGATCTGGGAAGGCCGCAGAGAGCGACACTCCCATAGTCCACTCTAGGGATTACCAGCGCTTGAACTGCCTGCTTAAAGTCATTTGCGGGCAGGAAGGGTTTGAGTTTCCTCAATGTGTTCAACTGAAAAGTTGCTCCTTTTGTGGAGGCGCTGATGTGTTTCTGCATATTTAGTTTACTATCTAGAATTACTCCCAGCGATTTCGCTGACTCGATAATGAGAGGTTGACCGTTGAGTGCTGTCAAGTGTTTCAGCCAATCGAGGATGATGGTTGATTGGCTGGGGGGGGCGATTAAAAGGAATTCGGTTTTGAGGGTGTTTAGTTTCAGATGGTTTTTGGCCAGCCAGGTCTGTTTGTTGGAGCGTTGCATTGAGAGATTTGATGTCCTCAAGTGAGTGGATCTTTATGTAGAGTTGTGTATCATCTGCATACATGTGATAATGGACATTTGAAGACCTGAGCAGTTCGGTGAGTGGTTCCATAAAAAGGTTGAAAAGTGTAGGCGAGAGGGATGATCCCTGCGGTACTCCTAAGGTGACTGGAGTGGGCTTGGATAGGGATTAATTGATCTTGACTCTTTGTGTTCTATCTTGAAGGAAGGAGAAGAACCAATTAAGAACAGAACCGGATAGACCCATTCTGTATTTCAGGAGGTCAAGCAAGTTGTCGTGCTTGACGGTGTCGAAGGCCGAGGATAGGTCAAGCAAGATTAGTCGACAGGCTTCGTTTTGGTCCAGGATTGTTAAAGCGTCGTCAATTATGTGGGTCATGGCTGATTCAGTGATGTGTCCTGCACGGAATCCCGATTGGTATTGGTTGAGCAAGCTGTATTGATCTATGTGGTTGGCAAGCTGCGAGTGAACACATTTTTCAAGCAGTTTGGCCAAGGTGGGGATGTTGGATATTGGGCGATAATTATTCAGGTCAGAAGGGTCCGCCGATGGCTTCTTTAGGATTGGGCATACCTGGCCTGCTTTGAGGATTTCAGGGATGGTTCCTTGAAGGAGCGAGGTGTTTATAATCTTGGTCCATAGAGGCAATATCAATGGAATGAAGTCTCTTAAGTAATTTGCGGGAAGAGGGTCTGTGTAGTGGTTGGAGGGATTCAGGGCCGTAAGCGTTTTCAATATAGTTTCTTCACTGTAAGTATTGAAGGATGACCAGGAGGCGTTGTTTTTGAGGTCTAACTTTACGGGGCATAGGAGGGGGTCCCATAACAGGGACAATGGAATGTCCATGTGAGTAACTGTATGGGATGATAGGTCATTGCGCAAGTCTGACTTTATGATTTCTGTTTTTCTAATGAAGTAAGAGGAAAATTCCTCGCAGTTGGGTAATGTGTCTGCATTAGCTTGGGGGAGGTGCGAGATACCCTTAGATTGAGATTTGATTAGTTCGAATAGCTTTTTGGGACGATTCTTGGCTTGGTCTAATTGCTTATTGAAGAAGTCTGCTTTTGATCTTCTTATCTTTCTGTAATAAGAATTTCTTGTGCTTCTAAGTAGCTTGAGATGGTCAGAGGATGGTACCGATCTCCATCGTCGTTCCATTACTCTTAATGAACGTCTATCTTCGTTTAGCCTACCATCATACCAGGGTTTTGAGTCTTTTGTGGTGATTCTTTTCAGCTGTAAGGGGGCTATGTTGTCTAGTACCCTGTTCATGGAATTGAAATAATTGTTAGTCAGATCTTGCACATCGGATACACCATCCGGTGGAAGCATGAAGTTAGAGCTAGAGGATGCGAGCAGGTTGGGACCTACATTATTTAGGTTTCTCTTCAAGATTTTCTTTCTCGGGGGTTGGACAGAGAGTGCTTTAACTGATTCATTAATGTGGAATGTGATGATGTGGTGGTCCGACCAGTCACAGGGGAGGATCGATTCCAGCTGGGTGCAGTCCGCTTTGGAGATTACAAGATCAAGGGTTGAGCCTTTATCATGAGTGGGGCTGTCACAGATTTGGGAGAAGTTAAGGTCAGAGAGGAACGCTTTGAGGCTATTGACCCCTGGATCGTCCAGGTCATTCCAATGAAGGTTGAAATCTCCAAGGAATATTTTAATATTATGTTGATCCGCATTTGTAGATAGGATATCCATGAAATGTTCGATGAAGGTGAGGTTATCCCCTGGAGGGTGGTAGAATGCATGTAATGAACAAATTGATTTGTTGTTACTGTTGATCTCTAAGCACATGTATTCACAGGAAGTAGGTACCTGGGAGTCAGAGCGATTCACAGAGAGGTTGCTCCGATGTATGCAAGCAATACCACCGCCTGGCCTCTCCGTTCTATCAAGTCTTGTGATGTGGTAATTTGGGGGTAGTAAAATGTCTAGGATGGGTGTGGATGATTCGTTTAGCCATGTTTCGGTAAGAATTATAAGGTCCGGGTCATTGGTGAGTATGAGGTCGTCTATGTCGGTGGCATGTTTTGAGGCTGACCTACAATTTAGAAGCATACATTTTAGCCGAGGATTGATAGGAGTTGTGGTGAGATTGTGCAGTATGGGGACTCGCGTGAGGTTGTTTTCATCTATACCTCTGGAAATGTGTCTAGTAGCTCTAAAGGTATTGGAAGGGATGGATTGGATTATAGAGGATCTATGTGAGATGTCTGATTGCGCCGTATTAAGTGGCAATGACGGGAGCTCATAGGATTGGAGTAAGGAGGTTAAGTCCTTCGTTGAAAGAGTATTTAACCTCCGGATCGGGCGGGATGCAGCGTTGGGGTAGGGTACTGTTCTCCACCATCTGTGCTCATATTTCTGGGAGCTTGCACGCCGCAGATGGGTGAGTTTCAAGTGATTGGTATGGTGGAAAGCCTCAACTTCTAGCGTGGAACTCGAGGACTTGGGGTGTTGCAGAATCAGGTCATGTAGAGTTTGAAGGTCTTCTTTGACTTGTTGTAGTGATAGTAATATCTGATCTAGTCTAGGGTCAGATGTCGGTGAAAGCATGTTTGAGGTGTGGAATGTGGTTAAGGGATGTGAGGATAAACTTTGTGTAGCATTTGGGAGGGAATCGTCAAATGGTTCTTTTTGTAACAATCTTTCTGTGTGGTAGTCAGTAGAGCGGGGGGCTTTGGCCCGGGGAGTGGGGCGATATGGGTGTGTGTTATCAGGGGGCTGGTGGGATTAGTGGTGGGGGGAGAAAGGACGTGAACAAACGGGGGCTGGGAGGTTGTGAGGAGGTGAGGTGTGGAGAAGGAAGTGGGGGGTGTGTGCAATCTTGAAGATGAGAGGGGGAGTGGTTGTGCTGTATGTGTGAACCCCAGGGAGCAATGGTGAGGGGAGGGGGGGCATGTAGGATGGCCGGGTGAGAGGAAGTAAGGGTGTGGGATGTGGTGGGAATAATAGGGCTCATGGGGGTGCTGTGGGACAAGTGGGATTTGGGGGGATGGGTGTCGTCAGTAGTGGTGACCGTTAGGACTGGGGTGGGAGTATATGCCAGATGGGATACAGAGGTAAGATGATTAGGTGGGGAATCAACCCGGGAGTCGCGAAGTGAACTAGGGGTGAGATCGGTTGGGGAGGTAGGATGAGGTCTGATAGCTCTTTCTTTAATGAGAGGAAAAATGTTATCAAGTAGATTTAGGTTACGATCTGATGATTGCAGGAGGATGATCCATTATGATAGATGGTGAATGTGCTGCCGCTTTGTAGAACGGGGAGGGGATGATAGATATCATGAGACCATGTGATGTTTTCTTAGTGGAGGCGATTGAGAATAGGGCGAGAAAGGCTTTTCGCCATTGGCCACGTCTTCTAGTATAGAAGATGATGTCATTGGTTATATGACCTTTGTTGTTTGAGAAGTAAGGGTCAGAGATAGGAGTTTCGGGGTGAGCTTTTAGTAACTTATGTTTAAAACCTTTCGCTGCCTTCTTTGTAAGGTTAGGGGTGTATATAATGGAGTAGGTATGTAAACCTGAGAGCTCCATAGTGGGGTTGAAAATTTATACAAGGGTGTACGCAAGGGTCAGGGAGAGTGTGAGGCAGTGTGTCCTGTAAGGCAGTAGAGGAGCTAGGATAGCAAGGAATATCTCTCACAAGTGAATTTGTTGACTAAGGAATTGCGGATGATATCTGTATTGTATGCTAGCCAGAGTTATTATGATTGAGACAGTCCAAGATGGTCACCTATGGGTGTAGTCCTGTTTCTATTTCTAGTGTGATGATTGGCCCCTTCTTTTTCTATAGGGGAGATTGTAGGAGGAGTCCTATATCTCTATCTAACTAAACACAAGTCTTGGTTAGACCTTTCCTCCTGGTTAAAGATAAAGATGACGCTGCTATTTTGAGTAGATAATTGGGGCAGCTAATTACTAGGGAACACCGAAACGGCTCCACCCTGTAGGTAAGCTATTAAGATAGTCCAGTTAATGTATCAATGTCACCAAAAACCAGTAAAATAATTTGTAATAGAACCATGCGGTCTGGGACCAAGAACCACCTGCTAAACTGGGGCTGGTTAATAAAGCTGAGGGCTCTGAGCACTTCTCTCTGACATTAGAAGGGAACTCTGACCTATGAGCTTATTCAGTAGGGAATCGAGGATGATGACAGTGTTGTAAGAGAAGCCCAATCATTCTCGGCGAGTCAGTCCAAGATGGCCGCCCTGTTTACCATCATAAGTCTATTCCTAGGAGGAAGTCCTCTTACTCTTTCCATTAGTTGGACCGTTAGGGGTGTAGTCCTGTTTCTGTTTCCAATGTACTGTGTGGTACTTTCTTTTCCTATAGGAGAGATTTCAGGATGAAGTCCTTTGTCGCTTTCCAGCTAGATCCAAGTAGTGGTTGATACTTTCACCGTAGTTAGATTAGATTTCTTGCTGCCATTTTGTATAGTTTGTGAATGCAGTCAAGAGCAGCAAAATGGTCTCCCCAATCTGTGGCAGGCGGTCTGCAGCAGACAACAGACCAATGGACCCAGGCTCACAAAACCCTGTGAGTCTCGTCTCTGTGTGTAGACAACTAAGCTGCCTATATTGATACACATGAACAAATAGACTGCAGCCCAAAGCGAGACCCGTGATAACAGAAAAGGCAGTTTAAAAATTGATTGCAGACCGGTCTACAGCATATCTGGGGTGAAAAACCCCTCAGACTCAGGGGTTAAGTGGTGTGGCCAAGAGCACGCAGTACGTCAATTTCTCTCTGGGATGTGGACACGCTTCTACCTCCAATTAATTCTTAAATGATTATGGTCGCCAAGCGAAGGGCGGGGGAGACACCGTACCTTCGTAGAGCTCGGCTCCTATGATGTCCGTGTTCACTTCGTTGCGGTCGTCAGGGCGTATCCTTGCTAGTCCGGTGAGCAGGAAAGATCGCAAATGATTCTATGAGATATATACATGCCCAGGTCGACGACGGCCGATCTCATCCGTGAACTCTGTCTCGGGAGGAGCGGTCGGAGGACAATGAAGGACACCGGCCAAATGACCCGATGTCCTGAGCATCTGGGGCTCAAACGGGGGGGGGGGCAAGGCCCCTGGCTAAGCCGCAGGTCGATCTCGCCCCTCCCTCGGTCTTGGAGCCAGGGGGACCCAGCAAGCGGACGGCCGACAAATCCGCTGCCACGGGCAGCCGTAGTTGCAGCTCTGGGCTCGTAGATAGGTGTCCTCTGCAAACCGGGGGTCCCAGCAGTCTTCGCAATTCCGGGACCAACTGCCGAAGCGAGGGGAATCAGTGGCCCTGTTTCATGTCGCCGAGCTTGTCCATGCTCGCGGGCGGGGGATCAAGGCATGAAAACTCGCACAAGATCCATCACTGTGTAAGATCGTAACTTACGGTCCGGCACCCTTTGCCATCGACCCATGCAATCCGAGCCAGTCCGCAGACAATGAGGGGGTCTGCACTACAAGAGTCTCCCTCTCTATCACGGCCAGATCTGCAGAAGATCTCGGACCCTCGAGAGGGAGAACGAAGGCGGCGGCGGGACTCACGATGTGGGTGTCTCCTTGTCTCCTCCTTATCTTCATGACACCATCTTCGTAGGTCGACGATGCTCGCTGGCTCCAGACTTCTCATCCCATCCAGCCGATGATGAGGTGCGAGGCAGAGTTAAAAGTGGTTGGTAATGTAGCGGTCGATGTTACAACATATTTCTCTTAGAGTCCGGTAGAATTGCCATTGGGGCTAACGGGGATATTCTGAATATTCGATCCCCAGCCAGCGGAGCTCTCTTAGTGAGCTCCTCACCAGTCGGCCATCTAAGCATAGCTTGACTAGACAGGTGTTCTTGTCTCCGAGTCATGACTCTTGCGATGTCAGCCATGGCTCGTTGGAGACCATGGAACGGAATGTGGGTGTCCATTAGGGACTGTAAGTGGTCCCTGATGGGACGTAGACACCCATGGATGGCATCTAGTTTGGCTGCCATGAGGTCGAACCCCACCCGCACCTGATCAGCCATCTCCTTCTGGCCCTCTAACACACGGCGTTGGAAGGCCATGTGTTGTTTGTGGGGGTCCTGGGAGACAGCCGGGGTGGTGGGTGCCTCCTGATGTGTGGTCTGTGCAGGGGGTGGGGTCTCCTCGATGCAGCTGGGCTGCCCTGCTCCTGGGGGTGGCGTGCGGAAGCTGTCCATGAGCTCTTGGAGGGCGTCGGTGTCGAAGGTGGGGAGGTCCTCCTCGTCATCAGTGAGGAGGTGTTCGGTCTGCTCTGCAGGAGTAGATGATTCTCCCTCTGCAATGTAAAGGGGAGATGCAGTTTAACAGTGTGTTCCATGTATGTTCACGCGTTGGCCAAGTTTCCAAACAGGCTGCATGACAATGTACATTGTGACTGTTTAGGAGGAGCTGCCTATTTGAAGCAGGACAGTGGACATTTGTGCACCATCAGGGATGTGGGGTTGTACTTGTCCATTATCATGTCATAGTTTCCTTCTATGCCAAATGTGATTGGCCAGTTTCTACACACAAGCGGCAGCAGTTGTGTCCTCTGTTCTGTTGTGAAAGTGTTGCAGTTTGTACCACATTGTTGTCAATGTTGATGTGCTCTGATTCTTGTGTGTGTGCTGCATTGTGGGAGAGTCGCCCCTGCAGCTCAGACTTTGCTTGGCCTTCTACCTTTCAGGCGGTGTGCCTTTGACTTCTGTGCCTATGCAGTGCCGAGATGTTGCATACTTGGCTAAATTGGGCTCTTGGTGGGAGTTGGGACTCTTGGGCATGGTTTGTCCGCAGATGTCTTGTTGCCGTTAGGGGTTGTTTGTGCACGTGGATGTGTCAGTGTGGGATCTGCTCCTTTCCGGATGTGGACCACACTCAGCCACCTCGGTGTCGTGGCGTGCAACATGTCATGATGAGTGGCCTGCAGACATGCTCATCGTCATGCAGTGTCACTTGCATTGTCAGTGGGGATCACGGATCCGCGGCTTTGCTGGGTTGAGCACATGTGCATGGGTTTGTTGTGAGATTGGTGATGTGTGGGAGGGCCCCTCTGGGCACATTGTGGACGGGGGACTACTTGCTGTTTCTATGTGTGCTGCAGTATGGCAAGGAGATCAGGGACATGATCCAGAGTCATTGTGGTTGTGCAGTGTGCTATACTTCATTGTGCATGTGTGCCATTGTGCCCATCTCCTCCCGTCCCCCCAGTCCCTGGTGGTTACTCACCCTGTTGCTGTTGTGTCAGGTCATGTTGAGCAGTGTCCGGTCCCCCGACTCCTGCCACCGTCTCCATACTGATGACTGTGGACACCATTTCCTCCATCTCATCCAGCTCCTCCTGTGGCGCAGGACTCCCACCCCCAGTCTGCATTGCTGCTTTGCGGTTGTTTGCGAGTTTCAGCTTGGTTTTGCGCTTCACATCATTCCAGCGCCTCTTGACCTCGTCCATTGTCCTCCTCAGCACTCCGACTGCATTCACCTTGTCCACGATGGACTCCCATATTCCATTTCTTGTTGCCAATGACGAACAGTTGTTGATGGTGTTCTATCACCTCTGTAATCAGGATCCTGTTTTCCTGCGGACTGAACCGCGTCTTCCTCTTCTTCTTCTCCTTGCCCTTCCCTGACCCCGAGGTCCCAGGCTGGTCCTCCGTGGGGCTTGTGGGGTTCGGGTTGTCCTCTGTACTTGCTCCGGCTACCTCCATTGTGCTTCGCAGTTGTTATGTTTTTTTGTTGTTGTTTTTTTTGCAGCTTTTATGGTGATTTTTCCCACCTGACGTGGGAATTGCAAGCCTGGCGCTGCTTGTCGCCGATTTTTCTATTGCGGTTGGGCTCATCGCAACTTTTTTCACGTTCGGGTTTCCTTTTTTATCGCCGTCGCGGTAGTTGTATCGCAGACATTTGAGGGGTTATCGGGAAACTATTGCATGTTACCGCCATGTTGGGAATACGACGTTGACACAGAGTTATTTTCCCGCGATAGACGGCGATATGAAAAATTGCGTTAGCCTATTTTGGCGATGTTTATCACACGTTCTTGAGAATATCCCCCTCACTGTATGTTTATGTTTTAAGCAATGGGTAAAGTGGGCAACTGCCCAGGGCCCCCCCTACCAAGGGTCTCCTGTGATCATGAATTTCTCTCTATCTCACTTGTGGTTTTTTTCTGTTTTTAACGCTTTACATATAATTCAATATTGTTTGGCATCATGGGACCTGAATTAGCAGGAAATAGAAAATACACTTCAAGTGGTTCTAACAGGGGCATCAAAAATATTTCTTGATCAGCGCCCCCAAAATTCTTAACATAGCCTTGCACAATTTCGCAACATAGAAGTAGATAAAGCATGATGCACGTCGCCATGTGCTATGGATAAAATATGAAGTGTCTCCCAAATACAACAAAAAAAATTCCTATATAATTGACAAACATGCCCTTCAATAGCACAATGTTTTACATCACAAAAGTGCGCACTCGTAACCTACTGCATAACAATGATATGCAGTATGCTAAATACGATAGAATGATACACATTGAAATACAAAACATCCTTTCTGAGAGATGCATTCCTCATTTCTTTAGTTTCTGCACCCAAAATAGCTAAATATTTCAAACTCTTCGAAGGTGCAGCTGGTAACCATAACATCATCTCTGCATGAAATTAATGCCTCACAAAGTGATGTCACACTTCAAATTAGCATTTGCAAAGCTAATAGGCAAGTTTAAATTTAAAAAAAAAGGAATTACAACCATACGTTGCAAAAATGAGAAAAAAAACATGGCACTGTTTAAAATGGCAGCTACCTAGTTCTGAAAAAAGAGATTTGAAAATAATTTGACCATCACATATAATTTTATGGTTGAATAGTATCAGTATGTGTGCTTACTAGAAGACAGGTGTATTACAAAATCTAGAAAACCTTTTTATATTTAATGCACATCATATGGAAATACAAGTCGTTTTTTTGTGAAAGAAAAATAACCACTTGGTTCAAATTACTGTAAACTGAAGACATAGTTTAAACGCGTAAGGTTGACTAAAGAAATAAACACGCATTGCAAGGCCAATAGGTTTCACAAGCCGATCTAAAAGCAGAAACTGTCAGGCAGGGAGAGAAGAATCATAGATACAAGAATACCCAGTGGTTTATTGGGCTTGCAGCAGAGCTCTACAGGTAGGTGTGTGTGTGTGTGTGTGTGTGTGTGTGTATGTGTGTGTGTGTGTGCGTGTGTGTGTGTGTGTGTGCGTGTGTGCGGTGGGTGTGCGTGTGTATGTGTGTGTGTGTGTGATCCTTTCTCTACAGGTATGTGTTAGTGTGCTGACCTCCAGGTGCCTCGAGACTGGCACAACTAGAAACCACCGAAATGTCACAAACTGGAAATATGCCTTCAAATTGTATAGTACGGCACCAGGGGAGGGAGAAGGAAAATGTTCGCTATACCTCCTTGTTGTAAAGGATGTTCAGTGGCTGTAGTGTAAATTATAAGAAGAAGGTTTATTAGATCTTAGTTACAAGTAAGTATGCATTAAGTTATAACAGTCCTCCATAGATATCTGTAATGCACAACAAGTAAAAGCGAACCAAAGATGCAGTCCATCAGTGTGCCCAGGAGCCTGAGCCAATAACTCACTCTATTGGACGTACAACCCTCGCCCACAAATTGTGACATGCTTCTTTGTATGGTTCTTTTCACAACCAGGACCAAATTATTTAGCCTAGATGGGCTTAACCACAGTTGGGAGCTCTTATACATTGTATTGTGGAGAAAGACTATTCAGAAGTTTTAAAAAATGCAATTATCCATATGAATATCTAATCATGTATTTTAGTGAGGGTGCATGTGATAAGATAAAACATAGCATATGTAAATTACTTCCTCACTTTTAAGTCGACCTCTTTCAGCCAGACAATCAAGTTTCTAAGGAGCTGTGGCCTTTCTCACGGCTAAGAAATCCATAAGTATGCTTTCACTACTTAGAACGAATTATTGACTAATGTGTAGGGAGCTTTGAGACATACAACGTAAATGCTCATAAACTCGCTTATATGAGTTGATCAGGCTTTTATATTTTCTAGTAATGAATTAAGACAAATAATGAAAAGCGGTTACTGATACTCATTACATATTTAAGACCCCCAAATCCATTGTGTGTCACAGCAAAACCACACTGGTGAATCACTGCAAAAGTGATATAGAAAATTAGGTTAAATTAACGGGGGTGTGGCCAAGATGGCGGCTGAGTGAGTTGCTCGGAATACAGCTCCGCAGCACCCGGTCCGCAGTCACCCATCCTGAGACATATTGAGGGCTCCCCACTGCCTGTGACAAAGTGTAATGGCTAATGCAGATGACAGCGCACTGGGAGAGACATAGAATACCCTGTACGGACCTCAGAAACTGCGGCCGCTCATCCTACACGCAGCCGCGGCCTGCACGCTACACAGGAGCGGTATCGCAGTAAGAGTCTGTGTACCTTCATGAAGTGCTGGGCGGCCTAAAAGTACACCCTGTGGCACATCGGGAGCCCATCAGCATTCTGGCCTGTGGGTCCTACCCCGGGGCGGGGAATGCAGACTCGTGGGACCAATCTGCTGTTCGCTGCTTAATACCTGGAAGCGCCTCACGCTGCTGACTGCAGGGAGACTTGGGCGCTCACGGTCTATGAATCGAATCAAAGCAGCAGCACCATTGGCGGCCGCGAGATTGGCGCGCCTGACCACAGGCACAACACAGCTACCACCCATTGAGTGCGCTAGCTGGGGGATCCAGTTGGACAGTGGACCGGCCTCTCCTCAAGGGACTAGTGGCTACATACCTACTGCACCAGCGAGGCATTAACCCCAATTCTCAGTAAAGTCTCATAATAAGTTACCCTGAGACTGCAGTACCGACCTGCTGCCAGTGGCTCTCCGCTCGTACAAGCAAAAGGCACCCCATGAATGAGGATTGATGAAAAGGGGTCCCCCTGCAGGTTACTGTATACCAGTGCGCGCGGACACCAGAATATTGTGAGGCGATGAGATAGCAGAGGGCTGGTGTGCAGCTTGCTCATTGCTACCTCCCCCACACCGTTGCCCTAACTGGTGTAGAGGAGCAGTGCAATGGCCTCCCGAAAGGCCTCTGTTGAGTGGGGGCACCACAGCGTCAACCCCCCTCCACACCTTTTTCTGCCTGAGCTGGCCTTCAAAACCTACTGCATCCCAGGTGAGACCGATGTTGGAGTTTCCTCCCCCCTACAGCCCGGTGAGTGGGCATCTCCTGTTCACCTAAGGCAGCCACACTCACACTGAAGCACTGCCAGCAAGACAGAGCAGAGAAGGGCACTCCTGCTGGCTGAGAGGCGGGAATGGAGGGGGAGACATCACGCTCAGCTGAGGGGATGCTAAAAAGCACACTGGCAGTCCACTCCCGGAGCTTCGATGAAATTGTGTCTGCAGTTCTGGATGTCAAAACTTCCTTAGAACCAAAAATCGACACACTCGGGATCAACATGGGCCTCATGAGGGAAGACCACAAATAGCTGAAGGGACAAGTAGAGACTGCGGAATCTGCTCTGGCCACCCTCAGATGACAGTCTCGTACACCAGCATACAGCTTAAGGAAGAAGAGGTAACCTACTTCAGAAAAAGGGCAGACGTCCAGGAAGGCAGATCCTGATGCAATAATGTGAGAATATTGGGCCTCCCGGAGCACACAGAGGGCCCTGCATGGAACTTTACCTTGAGAAGTGGTTTGCGACCAAGATCATGCAGGGAAAGAACTCAACCTTCTTTTCGGTGGAAGGGCCCTGGCAGAGCCCCACCACCTGGAGCCCCCCTCGATCAGTGGTTGCACGCTTATTCAGCTACAGACACAGAGGCATATTCTTCAGGTCACTAGAGCAAGGGGCCCGTGGATAGTCGAGAATTCCCCAATTCACATCTTCCCGATTACACCATGGAGGTGCAATGTCGCAGGTTGTCCTTTCTGCATGTGAATAGGTGTTTAAGAGGACATAACATCAAATATGTGTTGCAATTCCCAGCCATGCTCTGAAAAATGCATGAGGAATCCACAACTTTATGAGCTACCCCCAAAGAGGCATGGACATGGGTTGAATGGAAGGGGCTAGCTGCTTTACCCAGGGAGGCGGTGGACCTCCCCTCTGAATGGAAGCCACAGTAGCATTGCAAGCCCCACAACAGAAATTGAGTGCCGGGCCCAACAAAGGAGCAGGCAGCCATGGAGAGGGCCCAGAAAAAAAAATAGTGATTGCGGAAGTGCAATAACGGAGTGCAACCTCTGCCCCCCCCCCCCGGCTCAGTTTTGGAGAGGCTTAGAACAGAACCACAAGACTTTGACCAGGCACTGATGGACACACTGCTGAGGGGGGACTCGTGGTTACCCCCCAGACTGCTGATGACGTGATGTGACTGCACGTTTAAATCAGGGTCGCACTTGCCTCAAACCTGGCCACAGTGCATACTTTTTTCAAATAGGAAAGGCAGAGGGGCATAATACAGGTATGCTGGCCGAGAGTTGCGAGCACCCTCCCCAATGAGTGCGGTTATATACCCGCTGCCACTAACCCACACATCGTTAGTGATACCATCATTGACTGTTGCTTAATTTTGTTCCGTATTGTATCAGAATACTACTGGCCAGACACCTGTTGGTGTGCCAGCCAGCGAAAGGGCGTATGGGAATGACTGTTACCTGGTTTAACTTTTTGAGTTCATTTTTATTCATGTTTACAGAGGCATGTGATTGGTTCAGTGGGGGAGACCACAGGGTTTTGGGTAGGGGAGTGTTGTGGGGATGATGTGGAGTCCTGCTTCTGTCCCACTCTTCACTTTCAATTCCAAGTGCCATGACTGGTCATCAATATTTGAGCCTTTTCTTGAATGTCAGGGGACTGGCTAGTTATGTCGGTCCCAACCGAGGTGCCCTGCTGCACGCTCCCTCCCTAGGCCTCAAACAGACTCCCTCCCGAAGTCCCTTACATGATATACATGAACACTTAACACCGACAGCCCTCTCTGGGACCCTCCTGGGTCACTCTTCGCCTGTGCCCGCAACCCCAACAATATAGCCACAAGCGACATGCAAACACCTCCAATCCCTGTCACCTCCCCCTGGTTCGTCCCCGAGTTTACAGTTTTTTACATCTTCCCTTTTTTTTCCCACTATTGGATACACATGTGGGAGGACATCCCTCCCCTCTTGGGAAAAACAAGTTCCCTTAAAGCATCATTCGACCCCTTCACATTGTCAGTTTCTATTTTCTCCCGCCTGTAAGCATGATTCAGTACTTGTGATATGTCTTTCATTACTATACATGTAACCATGGTTAATAAGGGAACATCGTTTACATCGCATGCGATACATCGCATGCCATTACAGCGCGGTCGTTACAATGACCGTGTTGTTACATCGCAAACCATTACAACGCAAGTTGTTACAACGACTTGCTGTAGGGGGCAGAATGTGTTGGATTTAAAATCCAACACCTTCCCCACTGTTGCACAGACTGGAGTTGGTATAGTAAATTATACTATTCCAACATCCAGCACCCCCTACAGCAAGTCGTTGTAACGACTTGCGTTGTAATGGTATGCGATGTAACAACGCGGTCCCCTGGACAAAGGAGGCCTGGGTGTCCCAAATTACAAATATTATTATGCTGCAGCCCAGCTGCAATGGCCCACTAGATGGCTGGCTGGATAGAATAGGTCTGAAATGGGGCACTGGTTCGGTGAATGCGCACCGGCCCCAGTGCTACGATGGCTACTGCGTTCGACCGAGAAGGTCCCCAAAGGTGGTGAGAACACATTAATGCGGACAGCAAAAACGTGCTGGCTCACATATACAGCCAAGCACATTCCTCACCCTTGGTATGGACTAGAGTTGCGGTTATGAGAGCTCCCAGACTGCTCCGACCATCGGATGTGGCCTGATGCAGCCACATGGTCAAAAACAGGCCTCGACTCATGGGGCGATCTCTTCACAGACAAAACCCTTAGTAGGTTTGAAGGCTTGGTGGACGACTATGGCATACCACTGGCTCCTTCCTTTTCTACACCACGCTCACGCAACAATTGCACAAGACTTGGCACAAAATGCATGACGAACCCATGACCTCACTCTTCCCCCAGGCATTATTAACACATGGGAGTGGGCGTCACATACCTTTATAGCTCCAGTGCACTGATAGAACAACACCACTCCACTCACCATGTGAATACTGGGATGCTGAGCTAACACTACACTCACAGGCAAACAGTAGACACAGGGGCATATTATCAAGGGCAGTATCGCCACTTTAGCAGCACTTTTTGCAGATAAAGCGGCGATATTTTTATCGCCCTATTAGCAAGCTGTCGCTAACAGCTCGGTCGGAGGAATTCCCACCCCGCCGTCTGACAGGAGGAATACCGCGCAGGACGGAGTCTTAATCGTTATCTGTATCCTTAGCCCTCGTTGATGTTTTTGGAGGGGCTCATCCAATCGATCCATTACCGATTCTCCTGCGGTGCTGCTGGCAGCGGTCATAATCCTTGGACTAAACACTTGATTGACCCTTATGAAGTACTCCGGACCTTTGATACCATCTTTATTGTATGGTGTGGTCTCTTGAGGACCTTACAAAAAGAATCTTAGCGAACATTGTCATTCATCAAGATAGATTTGGTGTGTTTGTGTGGCCCACACTATTTATCTACCTCCGCCCTGACGAAGGTGTTGCCCTATTGAGGGCATCACACCGAAACGCGTGTTGGCGTTTTATTCTTCTCGTGCTCTTGGGCCTTGTTTCCATCCACTACCGGGAGAATACACGAGAATGCACCATCTTAACTTCGAGTGGCAGCCTTACCATCTGGAGTGATTTGCGATGTTTTATAAATATGTTTGTTTTGAGGAATAAATGTGTATGTCACCATGAGTGAGTGCTAGTATGATTGATGGTATGATTGTTGTGTGTGGGACATATTTTCAGATATTATATATGTAATTATTTATGAATTTTTCGGAATGTGTTAACTATTTTATGATATTATGAAAATAAAAAGAAAAAATCAATCTTGTTAAGCAACCTGTTCTTTGAATTTTTTGAACATATGCAATTGACAGCCCTGGGTGTTGTTTTGCAATACTAGGACCCCTTGTTGTGCCTTTGTGTAAATCTTCTTTAGGGGCGGGTGATCGTTGCTATTGTGAGCTAACAGCTGTTAGCGACAGCTTAATGGCGATAGCGGCCGTCTTGTTGCCGCTTTGCATGTCAGCGATAATTATCGCTAATGACATGCAAAGTAGGCGTTCCTGACTAAAACTCCATTGAAACAGTCGCAAACACAACTTCACCCTATTATCAACGCCCGCGAAGCGATAGGAAAATTCGCGCTAACCTCGCTTATCGCTGGAACTTAACGCCTGAAAAAAACTTGCCTTAACCATCTTGTCAATGGGGGGTGGATTGTTGGGTTAAGTATACACTTGCCTATTTGCAAGCTTTTCATTAGCGCTGTTGATTTAGCGCTGGGATTCTCGCGCTATTGCTGGTTCTACACGCTATCGCTGGATTTCCTATCGCTTTGCAATACGCGTTGCTAATAGCGCGCTATCACGGCGAGGAAATCCAGCGATAGCCGGCGATAAAAAAAACAGCGCTAAGCGCGCTTTGCGATAATTATCGCAATTCTTTGATAATATGCCCCACAGTGCTTTGAGGGTCACAAACTTGTTTCCACAAATGCTAGACTCAAATATACTCAATTTAACTACCTTCATAACGCTTACCTCATCCCAGAGAGACTGGCGCGTATGTATCCGGGGGTGTCCGACACCTGCCCCCGCTGCCAGGCCTCTACTGACGATTTCCTGCACATGGTCTGGGAGTTTCTCTCGGAGGCGTCAGGCTCTCCGCTCCAGAGGGATAGTCTCCACTCCTTACTGGGCATCACCTCCCGCTCAGCAGTCCATAAACCCATTACTAAATTCATTGACTTAGCATTAGTCCTGGCTAAACGCAGTGTGCTGGAAAGCAGTGCACCCCCCCCCACCATTTGGAGAAGGCTGGCAGAACTATAGTCTGGTATACTGGCAGAATAACAGGCATTCAAAAGTGGTGGCGGCAGGAGCTCAGCACCGACCAACCCTCCTGACTGACAAAAATGTCTGTAGAGGGTAGAGGCCAAGTCAGATGATAGACCACCCTGAGTGCTTACCATGCCACACTCGACCCGGAAGGAACAAGGCTTTTAACCTGCACCCTCACACAAAATGGGACAGATGCAGCCATGGACATAATACCAGCACTAACTGAGCTCTGTTGTTGGGACGTTCCTGTCTGCTCCCCCACACTGATGGAAGCCCATCTCCCCCCACCTTATTTTCTTCCCTCCCACCTCTCTCTCCCCCCTTCCCACCCACTCCATAACAGTTATATTTAAGGCTTGTCATAAGAGCAACGTGCATAATGTGTTCTATGAACTAAGCATGGATATAGCAAACATTTTTATACTGAAGATTATAATGCTCACTCTTGTATTCATTGGCACCTGAGAGTGCACCCTTAAATTTGCTACAGGTGTTTTTTTCTAAAGATACACTGCCTGACATTGCTGCTGTTCAAACATTTCAAACTAATTCTATACCTGGGCTACACTATAAAGAGCTGTACTGTGATACAGTAGATTTAAGACTTTCAGAGGAATCCCTATTGTACCTACTCCATGCCCAGAAGTAAACCTTCAATGTTTGATTGCACAAGCTTAAAAGGGCCTCTGGGTGGTGTATAATTCTGGGATATTCAAACTGAAGTTCATCCTTTTTATGTAGGCTTGTTTAGGGATCTTCATTGCCATGCCAAGTTTCATATAGTCCTGCAAAACCGTACTACTGAAACCTATTTCAGGTTTAGTCTACATGGACAGCCAGAAAAGAAGCGGGTGGAGTTTAATATGGTCAGAAACACAACCAAGGCCTAGTTCTAAATGGCAAATATGGGTTGCAGTGCTCTGAGGAACTGCCAGTAGTCTTCTGAGGCACCTCTTCCCAATTCTCTGAATATCTGGGTAATCCTTGATTCCCCAAATCCAGAGCCATAAGCGGCTATTGATAACCATTTTGCTTTAGAAACTTTCACTAGTTCTTTGAGGGGTTTGCATCCCAAATTCCTTAAACTTAAACAGTTTCTCCACACTTATAGAGAAGTTTGATGCTGCAGTACATCATAAGGGCTTCCAGGTACAGTTACTGTCAAATAATGCCCTCAGGTAATGAAAGGTTGGAACAGGTGTAATTTTAGTTCTATGTACCAGACAAAGCCAGTTTCTATTCCTGTTTGGTCCATGGACCATTATGTCAGTCTTTGACAGATTCACTGTTAGCTCTAGAACTGTCATAAAGGTAGTGAATTTGTCAAGCAGTTTCTGAAGCCCATGTAGCATCCTGGCAATAAGCACCGCATCATCTGCATAAAGTAACGCGGAAACAGGGCGGGTCCTAACAAGTGGGACATCCATATTCAGGTTGGCTAGCTGTCTTTCTAATCCATTTATGTATAATGTAAATACAAATGATGCCAGCACACAACTCTTTTGCACTCCCTAAAGTTAAATGGTACAGTTGCTAACCCTTAGGACCATATCTGATGCTTGCAGTTATTTATTATGCTACTGTCTTAAAAAACTAACATTATTTGCCTCCACCCCCATGATGCCTGTCAGGCTATCTCAAAGCTTGGAGCCATTTAAATGTTTGAATGTTGATCTCAGGTGCATAAAGGCAAGGTAGACACTCCAAAGCTTGGTTGCAGTATATTTGTTTAATAACGGATATAAGTTGAGAAATTATACAAAAATAAAGAAATAAAATTAAATAAATGGCAACAAATACAAAAATAGGACAAAACAATACTGAGGGTGTTATTACGAGTATGGCGGTCCATGGGACTGCCGTACTCACTGTGGCGGTCTGACCACCACCACCCTGGCGGTGCAACTGCCGTATTACGATGGTGGCAGTGGGACTGCCACAGGACCACCACCTCCGCCGGAATCCAGCATCCTATGGCGGTGTCAGTGCGGAAAGAGGCCTGAATATACTGGCGATGCCGATGCTGGCACTGCCTAGCATATTACGACTTACATTTCCACCGCCCATTTCATGGTGGGGACCCTGCCCTGAAAAGGGTGGCAGAAATGCAGAAAGGGAGCCCTAACAGTACTCCTGGGTGAATCTGCTAATGGGGGTGCATGCGGAGGGGCACATGTTGTGCCCCCTACAATTGCACTTTCGTGTGTGCACAGTGTGGCACGCACAAATTGGTGCATGCCACACAGTGCACGTACATACAGCAGGCTCTGTCGCTGGTGCTCCGCATCCAGTCACGTGTGCAGCAGGGGCAGAACAGCAACAGAATAAAGCCGGCTGTCCAGGGCGTAAAGACAATTCATGTCTCTTTCACCCTGTACTAACTCATCTTTTCTTCCAGACCACGTTGCCGTTGCATCCTCGTCGGGTTGTCGGCTGCTCCTTTCGCTGCCCCTGGACCTCCTACTTAGCTCATCCTGATTTCACTTGCAAGAAAGAAAAGAAACAACAAAGATACTTTAAGCTTCAACCTCCTCTCTGGTGGTAATGCGCTTTCCGCTGCTTGTAAAGTCTGGTTGCATATACTTATCTGTAAATTGTTCTCAGCATGTTGGAGGTCCCATTTTTATTGTGTCAGCCTCGCTCTTGACCTATATAAGCATGAAAGAGAATCAAAGCATACTTCCTGGGTCGACGGAAGGCTGCACGAGCAAACACTCTGAAGGCAGTAAAATGGATGACAACAAATAATATGGGATAATACTGGGAGAGAAAAACTAACGAAGACAAGGAACTATTTGGGGAAACCGGGACGGAATTACAACCGGTTAAAAGATAACACTAACCATACCGACGAAACAGCCCTGAGGAAGTCGCGGCCACCTGTCATGGGCGACGAAATACGTGTTGGCTAAAAAGAGGCTAAAAAAAGAACTAAACAAGAACATATAAGAATAAACCTAACAAATACAAAGAAAGACAAGAATTGTTGATATCTGTTATTTATGTAATACATGTTGACATTAGCGTGTGCTGGGGAAACCAATTTTTTGCACGAAAGAGAATACTTTAGAGATTCTTTTGATATTACATTGCCTCCTGTTTTTTAGCCCTGCACTTATTTTTGTGCTCTGGTTTTTTTGGGGATTACTAATAGGGATACACTCGTTTTCTATATTCCTCTTTTAGAGATTGTTATGTTTTTTGGTCTTACTTATACGCATGACATAATGCTTTTAGGTAGGTTGGGTGTTTATTCATTCATATCCTACAAGAGTTATTTCAACATTCATATGTTCTAAATGCCCTTGCCTTCTTTATTTTTTGTTTCCATAGATTGTATACAAACCCTGTGTATGCAGTCATTCCTTTAATTTCGGAAGAGGGGCCTTATACATGTAGTTAATGCATGAAAGAGCATAGAGATATAGTAGAGTATACTGGTCCTGCCTACATGTACGAAGGGTTCACACCTACTGATATAATTTCTCTCTTCTTCATATGGAGGGAACATAATGAGATACCTGGGACTTTACTTATCTCTCTGAGTTGGCTTCATGGGACCAGTATTTTCTTTCTCACTTTTTCCCCTCTTCCCCCTTTCACCACAACATGCTTTGACATTGTTGGGCAGTCTTAGTTTTGCACGGAATTTGGTATCTCACATCTTGTTTTTCATCTCGATTGTGGAAACGTAGGTGAGAACTGACAGAACGTGAAGCCCATGTAAATTTTCCACCTGAGCGATATGGAAAAACATCAGATGGCATTTGCAGATTTAGCCTTTATGATAGGAAATTTACAGAAAGAGACTCAAGCCCTTACTCTTATGGGAGATACCTTACAGAAGAGTACTATTCCTAATACTGCTGCGGGGGTCAATACTGGAGCTGCAGGAAATTTGTTTTCTCCAGAGACCATTTCTGGGGGGGAGAACCCCAGTTATTCAAGTCACAACTGTGGTGTCTCATGAGCTCCGTGGGCGCTTTCTATCTCGTGGTTCTCGCGAGTACTGCCGCCTCTCTTCCATGTTCTACTTTCACGTTATGTTATGTTATGAAGTAGGCGCGTGTTGTCGCTCATGCCTATTTCATATGTGGCATCTTGAGGGAATGGGTTCTTTCGTGGGGTTGTAAATGTTTGAATGTGGGAGGGGGGACATATATACAGGGGAAGTAATGGTTGAGGGGATTCACGAGCTTACCTCTTACTGTACTGCATGCTGCTCTCCAATAAAACCATACGGAGGTTCCTTTCCTAAAATAAAGCATCGCTGCAGCATTTCTCTTTACCTGGATGTTCCCACAATGGCGACGAGCGGGCATTGAAACACGTGTGGATTTATTTCATTCTGTGTCAATTTTGTTTTGCCCATTTCACGTACTGCCCATTGGTTGTGCTTTTTGGAAACCGTTGTGGATTGGTCTATTAAGGAGCCTGGATATCATCATTGGATTGGTCTTCTGAGGAATGTTGATTCGTTTTTCTGCTGTGCCTTGGTGGATTCCTATCATACGTCTTCCTCATTTGCTTGGAGGAGTGCCCCCTTTCATTGGTTACTTTCATTAGCCACGCCCGCGGCACCATTGACCCCTCCCTTTTCTTTTGCGCTGATGAAGGATTACTGGAGTTTCCCTTGCTGGATACTGTGTTACCCACGCACGTTGTTTCCGATCAGGAAGTATTTGGCTGCATAATTGGATCAGAGGGTTGTGGCAAATTTCAAGGTTACTCTCATTCCTTGGCCCTATTATTGGATGTAACTGTCATACAGCAAGACAAGGCTGGTTTCAAGGAGTGTGTTAGTATGATCTCTGTCTACTGGTCAGCTAAGCAACTGTCATCTGATGCCTTTGAGGTACTGTACTAATATTTTCTCTAATTCCAAAGGTCTCACCTTATGACCTTATAAATGCAAGTTTAGGCCAACTGAAGTTGAGTATCTAGGTCACTCCTTGAGGAGTTCAGGTATAAAGCCCAAGAGGAACCACGTTGAGAACATCGTTAGAGCTCCCATTCCCACCTCAAAGGTGCAATTAGTGGCTTTTTTGGGACTAACAGAATTTTTCTCCAAATTTACTCCTAATTATGCTGATAAAGTTGAACCGTTTAGATGTTTACTAAAAAATAATGCAAGGTTTAATTGGACTGAGGCTATGTCGTCTGCTTTTCAGACATTGAAAGAGTTAAATGTTAATGCACCATGCCTGAAACCTTTTGTAGCCCGGAAACAATGTGTTGTGATGGTTGATGCCAGCAACTGTGGGTTAGGAGCGATGCTTTTACAGAGAGATTGTGGCGAGGAGTGGATAGGTGCGTATGCTTCCATCGTACACAAGAACACCATCCGCATCTCGACTAACTCCGACGAGACCTTCACCGCCGCCGAACACCTACACTTCCAGATACACACTGACCCCAAGACCACCCTCCGAGGCACCCTCATCTACAGACCCCCGGGACCACGCACACTATTCAGCGAAGACATCGCAGACTTCATCAGCCCGCACGCCATGCCCTCCGCCGACTACATCCTCCTAGGGGACCTCAACTTCCACCTGGAGAACAACAACGACAGAAACACCACCGCCCTGCTGGCCAACCTCGCCAACCTCGGACTCAAGCAACTGGTGAACACGCCCACCCACTACGCCGGCCACACGCTTGACCCCGTCTTCTCTTCCAGCAAGCACATCTCCTTCAGCCACGCCACCGGACTCCACTGGACCGACCACAGCTGCGTCCACTTCAGCTTCAGAAAGACTGCGACCCACCACCACCCGCAACAGGCTCCCCGCCGGAGCTGGAGCAAGATCACCGCCGAGCAGCTCACCGCCTCCCTCAGCCAGAACACACCCACCAACACAACGGACCCAAACGAAGCAGCCAGCAACCTCGCCAAGTGGCTGACCGCCTGCGCCGACGACCTCGCACCACTAAAAACCCTCCCAGCAGACCCGGAAGCAAGAAAACCCCTTGGTTCACCAACGAACTCAAGGAATCCAAGAAGAACTGCCGCACTCTCGAGAAAACCTGGCGACTCGACCAGACCACAGACAACAGGACCGCCCTCAAGCACGCCACCCGCAAACACCACCAGCTGATCCGTGCCACCAAGAAGTCGGCACTCAAAGAACGACTGGACAACAACGCCCACGACAGCAAGGAACTTTTCAGCATCGTCAAAGAGTTCTCCAACCCCAGCGCCGGAAACAACGACATCACCCCCTCGCAAGACCTCTGCAACTCACTCGCCGCGTTCTTCCACCGCAAGATCACCGACATACATAACAGCTTCGACGCACAAACCACGCACCCTACCGCCGAACCAACGCCCGCCACCACCACCCTCTGCAACTGGACCCCGATCAGCACCGAAGACACCACCCGCACGATGAACTCCATCCACTCCGGATCACCAACCGACCCCTGCCCACACCACGTCTTCAACAAAGCCGACGCCACCATCGCACCCCATCTCCGGGACATCATCAACTCCTCCTTCCACACCGCCACCTTCCCGGAGAGCTGGAAGCACGCCGAGCTTACCGCCCTCCTGAAGAAACCAACGGCGGACCCCACCGACCTCAAGAACTACCGTCCCATCTCGCTCCTTCCGTTTCCGGCCAAAGTCATCGAGAAGACCGTCAACAGACAGCTTGCCGCCTTCCTCGAGACGAATGGATCCTCGACCCTCGCAGTCCGGGTTTCGGGCCAACCACAGCACCGAGACCGCCCTTATCGCAGCCACCGACGACATCAGAACCCTAACCGACAACGGGGAAACAGCAGCCCTCATCCTCTTGGACCTCTCCGCGGCGTTCGACACCGTCTGCCACCGCACCCTAGTGAAGCGCCTCAGCAACATCGGAATCCGAGAGAAAGCACTGGAATGGATCATCTCGTTCCTCGCCGGAAGAACCCAGAGAGTCCGCCTCCCCCGTTCAGATCCGAGGCCACCGAAGTCATCTGCGGCGTTCCACAAGGATCTTCACTCAGTCCAACCCTCTTCAACGTCTACATGAGCCCCTCGCAGCCATCGCACGCCAACACAACCTCAACATCATCTCCTACGCCGACGACACCCAGCTGATCCTCTCCCTCACCAACGACCCCACCACCGCCAGAGCCAACCTACACGACGGGATGAGAGACGTCGCCGACTGGATGAGGAACAGCCGCCTTAAACTGAACTCAGACAAGACGGAAGTCCTCATCCTGGGCTCATCACCCTCCGCCTGGGACGACTCCTGGTGGCCCCCGGCCCTGGGCACCGCGCCCAAGCCAACGGACCACGCACGCAACCTGGGCTTCATCCTGGACTCCTCCCTGTCAATGACCAGACAAGTCAACGCCGTCTCATCTTCGTGCTTCAACACCCTGCGCATGCTCCGCAAGATCTTCAGATGGATCCCCACTGAAACCAGGAAGACCGTCACCCAGGCACTCGTCACAAGCCGACTGGACTATGGGAACACCCTCTACGCCGGAACCACAGCCAAACTTCAAAAAGACTCCAGCGCATCCAGAACGCCTCCGCACGACTCATCCTGGACATCCCCCGACACAGCCACATCACCGGACACCTGAAAGACCTGCACTGGCTCCCCGTCAGCAAGAGAATCACGTTCAGACTCCTCACCCACGCACACAAGGCCCTCCACGACCTGGGCCCAAAGTACCTCAACGACCGCATGACCTTCTACACGCCCACCCGCCAGCTACGATCAACCAGCCACGCCCTCGCCACCGTACCACGCATCCGCAGAACCACCGCCGGAGGAAGATCCTTCTCCTACCTGGCAGCCAAGACCTGGAACTCCCTCCCCACTCACCTTCGGCGAACCCAGGACCATCTCTCCTTCAGGAAGCAGCTCAAGACCTGGCTGTTCGAGCAGTAACTTACCCCCTCCCCCAGCGCCTTGAGACCCTCCCGGGTGAGTAGCGCGCTCTATAAATGCCGTGATTGATTGATTGATTGAGAGTGTTGAGAGAAGCAGAAACAAATTACTCTGTAATCGAAAGAGAGCTTTCAGCATGCTTGTGGGGAGCAGAACATTTTCAAACATTTTTGTGGGGCACTAAGTTTGTCATCAAGACTGACCATAAGCCATTAATTTACATGATGGCACCTGGGGGTGGGCGTTCTATGTCTGCAAGAAAAGCGAGATTGGCATCCAGATAAAAAAAATTCCAGGACAATTGGAATTTGTACATGAGAAAAACAACATACATGCTGATTGCATGTCTTGTTTGCCTGTTGCTGATGCAACAGACGTTGCTGGAGTGATAGATAAGGAAGACTATGAAGTAGCGTTTACCGTGCAGGATGTCAATTTTCCTAATGCTGAACAACCCACCATTTTAGAGTCTGGATGAGCAGAGGAGATGGAAATTGATAAAGAGCTCAAAAAAGTTATGCAATTGATTTTACATGGCTGGCAAGAAGAGAGAAATGTTTCTAGTTATATCATGGCATATTCCAAAGTACGGGAGGAATTGGCGGTAGAAAATGGCATCATTGTACGTGGTGATAAGTTTATACTGCCATTCAGTCTAAGGAAGGTAATTGTAGACATAGTCCATGAAGGACATATGGGTATATCATACACCAAAAGGCGAGTTAGGGAGAGTTTTTGGTGGCCTGGTGTTGATATCTTTGTTGAGCACCAAGTGAGATTGTGTGGTAGTTGTGCTTCCAGTGATAAGTCTACCAAAGCCATTTGTGTTGAACCTCAACCCGTTGAATTACCTTTTGTTCCATGGCGGAAGGTAGGTTTGAACATTATTGGACCATTCGCTGTTCTACCATAGCGCCAGGCTTAGGGCATTGTTCTACTTGACTATTAATCCAAATGGCCATAAATCAAAATGGTGTGTGAGGTTACTTCACAAGTTGTTGTGGAATTTCTCGATTTTTTTTTTTTAGAGAAGGCATCCCTCAGGAGTTGGTGACTGACAATGGTCCCCAATTCATGAGCACAGTATTTGGAAATTTTGAGGAAAAATGCAGTGTAACACACAGAAGGATACCTGTCTTCCACCCTGAGGCCAATGGTCAAGTTGAGAGGTTCAACCGTATGGTTAAGGAAGCTGTCCAGTTAGCTGTAAAAGTAGGACTAAATTGAAGGAATGCATTGCCATCCATGATACTGAGTTATAGGACATCTCCCAACTCTGTAACCAAGGTGAGCCCTTTTGAATTATTAAGGGGACGCAAACCTAGTACTAAATTGGTTCCTTGGTGGTTACGTAACAAGCATGGTGATTTAGGCGATGTGGCTGAAGTAGATTTCAAGGGAATTAGGTGCAGAGTGGAAGAATATAAAACAAAAATGAAAGAAGAGTTAAAAAGGAGGAAGGGTCCAGCAAGTAAGCAAAAGGTAAATGTTGGTAGTTGGGTTCGCAACAAGAAAGGTAGAACTGATGGGATAGGGTGTGCTGTGTGGTCAGACCCTGTCAGGGTCATTGAAGTCTTCAGAAATGCTGTACAAATTGATGGTAAAGTTGTCTGGAATTTCAACAGGGTGTCCTTGTTTAGGGGGGAGAGAGTGTGTTCAGACTCATAAGGGAGTAACGTTTTTCTAGATGCGGAGCAACAAGGATGTGTGAGGAACTGGGAACAAACGTGTGAGAGGAATTTCGGTTCGCGAGTGGAGGACAAAGTTAAAGACATTTCAATGAATGTTCAGACCTGTCGGCCTCCCAGAAGGTTACAAGATTATACTGTGGGATGATCGTTTGTTAGCTTGGCATGTTATGTTTTTCCTTTGTTAATAAAATTGTAAGAGGGGAGGTGTGTGGTGTCTCATGAGCTCCGTGGGCGCTTTCTATCTCGTGGTTCTCGCGAGTACTGCCGCCTCTCTTCCATGTTCTACTTTCACGTTTTGTTATGTTATGAAGTAGTCATGAGCGACAACGTGTTGTCGCTCGTGCCTATTTCATATGTGGCATCTTGAGGGAACGGGTTCTCTCGTGGGGTTGTAAATGTTTGAATGTGGAAGGGGGACATATATACAGGGGAAGCAACAGTTGAGGGGATTCACGAGATTACCTCTTATTGTACTGCATGCTGCTCTCCAATATAACCATATGGAGGTTCCTTTCTGAGAATAAAGCACAGCTGCAGCATTTTTCTTTACCTGAATGTTCCCACAACAAAACCTCCAGCTTTACCCTTAACCCCTCCTGAACGTTTTACAGGGGATCCCACGAAATTTGCCACTTTCATTAATCACTGTCAATTTCATTTCATGTGCAGAGCTGCGTATTTCCCTACATAACAGGCTAAAGTAGCGTTTGTTTGAGCCTATTTGGGTGGCACTGCTACCAATGAGTCAATCCCTTTGGTACAAAGCAATGCCCGATGCTGTATGATTACACAGCTTTCAAGGATGAACTGAGAAGGTTATTTGACAGGCATTCACTCGTGCAATCAATTGATACAGAGCTACTGAATATCAAGCAAGGAACTAAGGGCCAGATGTACAACAATTTTTGCATGTGCAAACGGGTTTGCGAACCCGTTTGCGCATGCAAAAACAGCATGGGGAATGTACAAACCCTATTTTGCGAGTCGCAATTTTTTGCGACTAGCAAAACAGGGTTTTGCGACTCGCTATTAGGAAGGGGCGTTCCTTTCCTAATAGCGAGCGCAACCCTATGTAAGAATGTTTTGCATCCACAAGAGGGTGGTAATGCACTCGCAAAAGGGAAGGGGTCCCCAGGGGACCCCTTTGCAAATGCAGGGGGAAATATTTTTTAAGGGCAGGCAGTGGTCCCAGGGACCACTGCCTGCCCTTAAAAAATGAAACGAAAAAGTTTCAATTTTTTTAAAAAAAATGCATCTTGTTTTCCTTTAAGGAAAACGGGCTGCATTCAAAAAAAAAAAACTGCTTTATTTAAAAGCAGTCCCAGACATGGTGGTCTGCTAAGCCCAGCAGGCCACCATACCTGGGAGGGCCTACCATTCCCAATGGGGTCGCAAATTGCAAGAGGCTCATTAATATTCATGAGCCTCTCTATTTGCGACCCCATTGGGAATCGCTAACAGTGTGAAAAACACTGTTGTACATTGAAATAGCGCTCGCAAATTGCGAGTCGCAAAAATCTCGCAATTTGCGAGGCGCTATTCCCAACGTCTGTACATCTGGCCCTAAATACTTAATTACATACGTATCTAGTTTCAATAGATTAGTTGCAGAAGCAGGATGTGCTGAGGCTACACGCAGTGCCCTATTTTTATAGAGGACTTAGGGAGGAATTAAAGGATATGTTAGCTCAAGTAGTAGATCCTCCTGAGTCATGTAGTGCGCTGATTAACTTAGAAGTCAAATTAGGTCATCAGTGAAGTGAAAGATGGAGGGGAAAAGGGCACTCAGATAACAGAGGGGCATATTATCAAGGATTTGCGATAATTATCGCAAAGCGCGCTTAGCGCTGTTTTTTTTATCGCCGGCTATCTCTGGATTTCATCGCGGAGATAACGCGTTATTATCAACGCTTATCTCCAAGGCGATAAAAAATCCAGCGATAGCGGCGAAACCCAGCAATAGCGCGAGAAATCCAGCGATAAATTCACTGCGCTAATAAAAAGCTTGCTAATAGGCAGGTGAGGACTTAACCTTACAATCCACCTCCCATTGACAAGATGGTTAAGTCAAGTTTTTATCAGGTGTTAAATTCCAGCAATAATCGCGGTTAGCGCGACTTTTTTTATCGCTTCGCGGGCATTGCTAATAGGGGGAAGTTGTGTTTGCGACTGTTTGCAGTTGCTTTTAGTTGGGAACGCCTACTTTGCATGTCATTAGCGATAATTATCGCTGACATGCAAAGCGGCAACAAAACGGCCGTTATCGCCATTAAGCTGTCGCTAACAGCTGTTAGCGACAGCTTGCTAATAGGGCGATAAAAATATCGCCGCTTTATCGGCAAAAAGTGCCGCTAAAGTGGCGATACTGCCCTTGGTAATATGCCCCAGAATGCTGTTATATAAAGAGAAGACAGTAGATTTTGAGAAATCTTCGGATGAACCAGAACCGATGCAAATTAGCAGCATAAAGGGGCCTTTAAGTGAAGAAGAGCGGCAGAGATAAAAATATGTATCTATACTGTGGGAAGCAGGGGCATTTTTTGCATGATTGTTCTGTGAAACCCAAGAGACAAAAGGAGTTGGGAAAAGACTAAGCCCGAAGCCTGTTGGGACAAGTGCTTCAGGTAGTTTAGATTTAATGGTCTCACAAATAGTGGCACAGGAGAGTCCTTTGTTTTCCCACCATCACTTTTTTGTGGCCTCTCACCTCATGTGGGGAGAGGTGTCAACTGATGTCTAGATTATGATAGACTCAGGGGATACAGGGAATTTCATGGACATTCAATGGGCCAAATGAATGGAAATTCCTTTTTTGACCAAAACTATACAGATGAGGTGAAGACTATAGACGGCAGTAATATCAAATCAGGTCCCATAACACATGCCACTGGAGACTTCACCCTCGGCATACATGACTCTCACTTAGAAACTGTGAGTTTCAATTTAATTCAATCACCTCAATTTCAAGCATTATTGGGTATTCCCTGACTTGTAAAACACAATCCTGATATTGATTAGAGTAGCCATTCTCTGTCTTTTCGTTCTCTTTTTTGAAAACCTCATTGTATTGAGAGAATAGAACATCAGAAAGAAGTAGCTGTAATCATTGAACCTGTGGTACATGTGCTGCCTTCTTGCTAACAGGATTTGGCAGATGTCTTTGATAAAAAAGCATCTTCACTTCCGCCCCATAGACCATATGATTGCCGCATTGATGGAATGGATGAATGGAAGGTGCCTGATACTTAATTCCCAAAAAAACTGAGATCCTCCTTTTTGGCACCAAGTCTTTCCTGGAGGCTAACATTTGATGGCCATCGGAATTAGGTGTTCTCCCTCCCCGGCTCGAGTAGTGAAGAACCTGGGTATAAAATTTGATTTCAATCTCACTTTTGAGCCTCAAGTCAAAAGACTATCTGCTACCTGCTTTGCCGCCTTCAGGGCCCTCTGGAGGATTCTCCATCTGATTCTTGTAGACTGTCGGAAAACGATTGTTCATGCTTTGGTCACGTCCAAATTGGACTATGCCAATAGCTTGTATTTAGGCCTGCCTGCTTTTTTAATTCATCGGCTACAAATCATTGAAAATGCTGCTGCTCTCCTAATCCTTAAACTTCCCCTGCTTTCGTCAGTTTCTCATCACCTCGGGCAGCTTCATTGGCTCACAGTCATCAAAAGGATTCAATTTAAGGCACTTATTTTTGCTTTCAGAGCCTTTACTCACAAAGGTCCACTCTATCTTAGATCCAGATTGAAGCCTTACTCGCAAACCAGTTCCTTAAGATCGAATAAGTTGAAATTGCTCCAAGTTCCACGCATTTATAAAGCAAGAAAAGGGAGGAGTTCCTTCTCTTATCTGGCTCCCAAACTTTGGAATGCACTGCCCCTTGGTTTGCATTCCTGTCCCTCTGAAAGCTGTTTCAGAGTCTCAAGAGTTGGCTTTTTGACTCCGGTCTGATAGGCTAATTGGCCCTTGTCTGTTTTTAGACTTACTCCTCAGTGAACTTTCTGCTAGCGCCGGGACGCCTCCCCAGAGGTAGCTATGTGCTCTAGAAATGCTGTGAATTGAATTGAATTGGTTTGATCACTGGAGCACAAATTCGTTGCAGCAGAATTTATGCCCAAACGAAGAAGGAAAATATTTATTTACAGGAATACTTGGATGAAATGTTGCGAATATGGTTTATTAGACCTTCTCACTCCCACGCTTCTTCTCCTCTTTTTTTATCCATAAACGCGGCAACTACAACGCGAAGCATCCTCTGTCTCTGCCGCTTCCATGACCGGATGTGTGGAGCACTCCCAACAGTACAACCCCCCAAGAACACCCCCAACAGGTTTAGGCATCCCCAGGTACAGCCTGTGAAACAGACATACCAGACCCCCTCCAGTGAACCAGATATTGCAATCTCCATCTGACTCTTCTGGAATCCACAACTGCTTCTGCTTCATATTCAGGTTCACCATCCACCATCACAACTGGTGGCTTGGCCGGCAACTGAGTCCCAGTCACCACAGGTTTCAACAATGAGACATGGAAAACAGGATGTACTTTGAGAGAGAAAGGGAGTTCCAATTTCATGGCGACTGGATTTATCACTTTGATGATTTTGTAAGGGACAATAAAGCGTGGCTTAAATTTACGCGTACCCCTAACTGCAATGTTCTGCGTAGACAACCACATCATGTCTCTTATAACATAAATAGGACTGGAGCAACGATGAAGATCCTCATTTTCCTTCTACAAAGCCTTAGCCCTGTCTGAAATGCTCTGAGATATTGTCTGTACTTCATGTATATGGTCTATTAGTGCTTGGCAGCTGGACTAGAAGAAACACTAGAAGGGGGGCATAAGCCAAAGGTGTGGGTGAAACCCATAGTTACAGAAAAAAGGAGAAACACCAATGGAAGAATGTGGCAGTATGTTGTATAGAGTCTACTATGAGCCTAACATACCCACTGACGTGACACCAGCGCACCACCGCCCGCCTGCCCTGGATTAAACTCTTAATCCGGCAGGTGTGTACACAACAGGCTTGACGGTCTTCCTGGGACCGCCGCGGTGGCAGTCCAAGATGGAGACCACCAAACTCGTAATAAGGCCCTTAATGCTTAAAAAACATAACAATAAAAAACCTTGAATCAATTAATTCAAATAATTAAATAATTTACATAATTAATAATATATTATCCAATAAAAATAAAAATTAACAGATTCTAAAACAAATCATTAAATCATTTATCATTGAAATAATTTACATAACTAATAATCAAATTAACCAAGTAAAATAGTAAATAATTCAGAATTTACAAAAATATTAGTTAGTGATGTATGAATACAGTATAATTAATAATGTAAATAAGTACATAAAGTTTATAAAAGGAAAAATATATTTAAATAATTCATTTATATATTTAAAACAATTCTTAGGTTTTCACCCTACAAAACAGCTTTCAAATGATTAAAAAAATGAAATAAACTCAAAAACAGCAATTTAAAAATATTACCAAAATAATAATAAAGCTACTAAAAATTACAGAAAATTAACACTTACATATTGACAACTTATCAAACACAAAATCATAAAACATTACAAAATAATGAAACAACAATATTATATGCAACTACACTTAAAAAAAGTATTAAACACTTAAAAACGCCCATATTCTTCCCTTCAGTATTCTGACCCATGATATTTCTGTGACCATCATCTTTTTTGATGATCTTTGTATCAGATTATATTTTTTATACATTAATGTTGTGCACACTCGGCACACATGCCTAATACCCAGCTAATGCCTGTATGCATCATTCATGTGTAGTGTACCTTAAATGCCTAGGCTGACGTGACACTTCAGGGTTATGATGCCCAGCTGCTTTACTGACTATCATGAAGAGTGAAGTCTCAGTATGCATGCCAGCTCCTATAAAGAACTCAACCCAAATACCATATGTGTGTGTAAGCTTTCTATAATATTAAGCAGCGGCGGCTCCTCCGTTAAGGCGGAGGAGGGTCGGCCCACTGCTCTCTGAGCAGGGCAAACAAGGAAAAATAAAATGATAATAACACAATGTTATTATCATTTTCTTTTTCCGTACTGAGTCAGTTTTGGGGCGGGGAGGGGAAGGGCTGTCCTCACAGCCAGCGGGGGGAGGAGTGGTTGGTGCACTTAATTGTGCATGATGGTTTGGCCGGCCGTCTTAGGCCGGCAAAACAGTCATGCACACTTAGCATGTTCTCCACTTGGCTGTATTGCACAGCCTGGGTGGAGAACAAGCACAGGCTCTCAGTCCCTGTTTGAGCACCGAACCAGGCTGCTTAGACCAATCACGACGCTGCTGTCATACTGGTGACAGAAGTGTCGGGATTGGCTAGGGGACTCTGGGAGCCTGTGTACTTCCGGGAGTCGAAGAAGACGGAGGAGAGGCGGCGGCCGTACAGAGGTAAGTGGTTTCTTTTTTCTTCATTTCACCCCCCCATCCGCCCGCCACCCCCATTCCTTAACGACCGCCACTGATATTAAGTTATGTACTCATGAAATGTATAAATGAATAGTGACAAAGATTATATATTTTGTCACGGATAAAGGACATGAACATCAAAGTCATCTGTATGTGGGTTTATGCCAGTCCAAATGTATCCATGGTGAAAAGTCCATTTCATTTTTATACTGGAGCGCATTCTCCCACCTTTTTTCAGTGTAGCTAACATGCCTACTTTGGAAAGAACTCTTTATATGTTAATGGCCTCTCCTATTGGTTTGGCATTTACTTAATGAACAAGATAGATTTGTCAGCGAATATGAGAGACCTCAGTCAGGAACACTTTTGTGTGTAGCATATCATGTTTCTGTATGGTACATTCACTTTTAGTTCACCATTTCTCTCTCTCTCTCTCTCTCTCTCTCTCTGTCTCTCTCTCTGAAGCCTCCTCTTACTGAACTGGCATCTTTCATACACAAGTACATTTTTTAAACACTTAAGAATGTAGCATACATTTAGGAAACACAAGTAGGTGCAATGACCATTGACTGCTATTTGGAGTTTATCTGTAGAAGACACACAGAAGTTCAAGATTTACTTGGTATTTACAAGGTCACTACTTAAATTCCATAATGAGAACTAAGCTTGTCATTTAGGTTTTTGGTGTAATACCATCCACCGAATTTAAAGATCTCTGCCAGCCTGGTGGAGGTCTCTTTGCCATTAGAGGAGCTGCCGCCACAGTGGCTGCCAAGTTTTAGACAGTTACTCAGCAGACTTTTTTGTTTCACAAAAAGAAACTCCCAAAGCATAACTTTGTTTCTGTAAAACAAAAAGCTGGAAATTTTCGCTCATGCTCTGGGGCCATTTTTCTTTTTTTCAGTTTGGTACTGCCCAGGCTTGTGTACTCACACTGACGTGCCCATGTTTGTTCACGTGCCCATGTTTTTTTCTGCCTTCGTTGTAGGATTTCCGCCTCTGGAGCCAGCAGGGGCACCACTCTCAGAAATATGGTCTGCCCAACTCTAAGTAGAGTAGGTGAACTGTCCATTTAGCGGACAGGATACCCCGCTATGTTTATGGCAGAGTGCCCTGCCCGCCAAACTCTAAATTTGCTCCAGTTGTTCAGCTATCACCCATGCCCAGGTGTTTTCTCCCAGGCTGTAGAATGGACAGATCTATAAGGGAGGTTACACTTGTCGTCAACCTGAATTTGGAATCGGGTGAGTGAGTGGGTGAATGTGAGAATCAGTTAATTGTTAGATGAATGAACAATTGCTTGCGTTGCCTGCTTGACTAAAGCTTTAGAGGACTTCCTGAAGCTTTGTGGCATATTTTCTGGCAGGTTTCAGACCTTTGCAAACCTTCCTTGTAGGTTGGATCAATGAACTGCTTAAGGGACAAAGGTCATTCATGCACAAATTTATATTGTTACTCTCATCGTCCTTCTAGATCTATTCCTAGTCTCCAAGTTTCTCAGATTCCCACCTCCATCCGTCAATGTCTTCATGAAACTTACTTACATGTATACTATGTCCCCCTCTCTCTGTGTGCTTAGAAACTTCTGTGGTTATTGCCCGCTATACAAATGTGGTTAGTAGAAGTACCTTCAAATGTGATCAATAAAGAGTTGGTAGAGGGGGTGAGGGTCTTTACTAGTCATTTTTGAGGAGCCGCCAAAGAAATTGCAGAAGGGGAGACTCCCTGGTGTAAATGTCTTCCCCTCAACACCTTTGACTGGATTCTGATGGAGCCCTCGAGTCTGTGCCCTTGAAAGATAGGAGTTATAAATTAACTCAAGGGCAGTCATTCTGTCGGCTTCCAAGGATTACAGGACATGCCAGCCCTACATCCTTCAGAGCAGTCTCGTGCAGGTGATGCACATAGGCTCCTGTAACGGGTGCTCCACATAGTTAAATATCTTTCCAGCTGACTGACACCTGCAGAACTGTTGCTTCAACTTAAATATTTGCCTGAGGCGGCATAGCTAAGAATTAACAAATCCTTTTCTTCCACAGAAACCATTTTAACCCTGCAGGATCGCTTCTCTCAACACCATGTGAGCACGGCTGAAAGTAACACTTTAGATGAATATATGCTGTTGTCCATAGTTGTACCACTCTTAAAACTGAAAAACATAACTTTAACAAAATGCAAGCAACACATCCTATTTTTTCGGTGAAAGTGACAAGTGCATGTTTTCAAAGTTCTCACCAAGGTAACCTAATATGTGCTTTAAAATGCTTTCACTTTCAATGTTCCTTTAAGCACGAAAGAGGTGCAGGTGCATTACAATGATGGAAAAATACACCTAAATGCTCTTGCACATTTAAATGTGTGATATTATATTTACTATGCTTGTTTAGGTCTCGCCTACGCAGCGCGCATGCGCTGCATAGGAAAAAGACCTTTTGGAATCGCTTTGGCTTTTCAGCCAAAAACGTGCACGCGTTCCATTGCCTTCAATGGCAACGCGTGCACGTTTGGCGATTCACTTGCGGGAGCGAGCAGCTGGCGCCATATGGTAGCAATTATCGCTCCTGGCGCCGCTCGCTCCTGCAAGTGAATCGCGCAGCCCCCTCCTCTCCCCTCCCCCTGCTGCCGTGCGAGGTGCGCGCTTGTTTTACTTCACGATTTGCCGACACGATTGCTCGTTGTTTACTAATTACTTCATTCACTGTTCCTCCTATGTGTTTACTATTTAACGTCAGTGTTTCTAGCTCCGCCTACTAGACAGAGTGTGTGTGTTGGCGGGGGGGGTGTTAAGTGTTAGGTTTGACGTCACCCGTTTTGACCTCACCCGTTTCGCCGTGCTGAGGTTACGCGCTGACGTTCGCGTATGTCCCGCCCACTGGCCAGCTGTGTTGTGGCCGGCCTTACAGTGAGTGCGGATGGCGGTGTGTGCACGTCTATGCGGGGTCGGGCAGGCACAGGGCTGCCGACGACGGGAGCAGCGGGATCCAGAGGCTGAGCCCGAGGAGGTGTAAGAGGAGCGGATTGAAGCCCCCCGCTGCTTGTTGCAGCTCCCACCGGAGCTTTTGGTGCATATATTCGGGTCTCTACCCGGTACTCAGCTGCCAAGTCTGGCTAGAGTATGCAGGAAGTTCCGACAGATCCTGAGCACTGACACCATCTGGAGAAGGCGCTGCCGGGAGGGTAAGTATAGCCTACTCTCCCAATGAGAGTCAGGGTGGTTTAGTGTATGGAATCGGGAGGGAGGAGGGATGGGAGTGGTGCTTGACTGGTTGGTTTTGGGGAGGGAAAAGGAGGAGGATTACTGTAAGGGCGGGGGTTGAAGCAGTGGATTTAAGTGTCTCGGACTGTGCTCTCCAGTAAGCCCCGCCCCTCCTCACCAGGTGAAATAATTTCACAAGTTGGCAGGTCTGAGAAAGCCTTTCTGTTTCCGACCTCCACTCACCATTTTTATTTCATCTTCCTTGGGGAACAAATCAGGGGTGCTAAAATTGCCCTCCTTAGAGAACCTTGTTTTAGCAGAAAAAAATAAAACCACGAGCAAGGGAAGCCTCCTGGCACAAAACATGCCTCTATCTTTCTGGACTCCACACATCAACTGCGCTTCATCTCCCTTGTTGGACTGTACTGGTCGTGCTAACCGTTATCTGCCCTACACAAAGAGTACTTACAATCCTCTTGTACCAATGGGGTACGTTTGTTCCTGCTCTTAAAAATGAAACGGAGTGGGGAGTCAGGTTCCTGGCAGAAGGCAGCACTCCGACCAGCACCCACCTATTGCATTTCGGCTCCACTGTACTGGAAGTGCCTGTAAGACTAGAGGCAGGAGGCCTTTAGACTAAGTTGTTTCTTGCTGTTTCTGACCCCTGGAAGAGTGTAAAGCCAGGCCTTCTGCCACAAGGATTGTCTGTCTCTCTTATCTTCGTACATATCCTCTCCCCATCAAGAACATATTGGGGAATTTATCTCCCAATCTACTCTCTAGCACTACAGACATTCAGTATCCACAAGGGACGACGGAGCCACACATGTGGTGTCCATAGAGCAACCGGGAGAACAATATCCAAACTGAGTCTATGTGGAGAGCATTTTGATTGCCCATATTGACATTGAGGTTTGTTTGACAAGAGATAATTCTGCAGTTTTTATCCTTGGATAGTCTGGCACCCAGAGAAATGTATCAGCTTCGATACGTAAAAGTAATATGATATGAAACGGATCGAGGAGTCAAATACAACTCCCAAATTATGGGCTGAATTAAGGGAATGTAAATGAATGAATAAAAATGAAGGGGTGGTTAGTGTAAAGAGCCCACAAGCAAATGGAAAAAGGTAAAAGACAATATATTCTATAATCCATTCTTTAAAAATGATATCTAAAACATATTAGCACTCTGGGCCGGGGCACTAGGTTCACTCGACTGTTTTTTGTATTGCAGCGTCTTACATTCTACTTCTACTACCCACCCCCATAGCTTCTTGTTTTTTTGTTTTATTTTTTATGGCGTACTCCCACTGTGTTGCCCTTTTTTCAGGAATCCCTCTCTCCTTCCTACTTTCACTAAAAAGAAATCATCATTTAAATATTTTTAGGGGTCTGAGATTTGAAGGGAGAGTGCCATCAGCATATGGTGCCATTAAGAGATGTAGTAAACGAACAGAGTAATGTGGAAACTTATGAATCATCAGGAAGTACTGTAAATAGACAAAATGTATGTCTAAGTAGAGGATATGTAGAATGCCAGATGTGTCACTGGATAGGAATAAGTGCATAAGATGCTTCGACAGTGCATGCATCTGAATAAGATATTTTAGACGGTTCGGAATAAAATTAAGGTAGCACAGAATCACAAATGCCAAAAAAGGAGAGATTATGCAAAACCTACGGATTGTTTAAGAATAATTTATTATTTCTTAGCTTTCATAATCCAATTTTTCAGTTTGTTAAAGGACACAGGGGCCCATTACGATGGCGGGCGGAAGCACAACCGCCGTGCTGGCGGATGCAAAAACCACCAGTTACCGCCGGCACGCAGCAGTCCACACGCCCGCCCAATTACGATGCGAAAAGTAGGCCAAACACCGCCGGCAAGCCAGCAACACCGTCCGCCATCAAAGTGCGCCCGTACACGTAGCGGCGCAGCCCAACTGACACACACCGTCCGACGAAATCACGTCCCGCCCGGCGTATAAATTACGATGCCGCAAACAAACGGCTCCCACGGCTAAGAGATACCGCACGACAAACAGAGGCGGTAACACGGACGCCGAGCACGGACAACGAAGAAGCGGCACCCCGGGCATGAATCCAGCACTGCAGGCCCTTCCCATGCTTCTGCTGATGCACCACCAAGGACGCAACGTACCGCGGAGACGCAGGTAGGCACACACACAACAAGTGCACGCAAACAGCGCACACAGTGCAAGGGCGGAAAAAGCGGACAACCCCCCACCAGCGCGTGTACACAACACATCTACCATTGCATCCACATATGACACACAGGCCAAATCCTAACATCGCGGAACACATGTGTACACACCACCTGGGACTAGGAACCAACCACCCCGTCACGACCCCAAAGCGCCGATGACGCCGCCACACATGCGCACAACGCAGATGCCAACCGCAGCGCCATGCATGCGTCGCACACAGACACAGGGACACAACCAAGCAGCACACACATCAGCCCCACCCCGAACGCACATGACACGTGACAGGCCGGCCACAGACATGTCCCCAACGCCCAATTCACGGACAACACCCAACGCCACACAACCGACGCACACATGTCAGTGAAGTCACGCAACAGCAGGACACACCCCAGTGTAACAAACATGGCGTAGCACACAGCGGCGGCAACACCAACTAGGAGAAGCAGGACCCCTTCGGGAAGAGGAACGCCAGTACCACACTGAAAAACCCATACCACCCTGCACATATGAACAAGACATATGAAACGGAACACCAAAGAGCCCGGGGACCGACAACAGGTGGCCCAAGAATAACATCCACACACAAGGCCCAACGCAGAGCGGAAAGGCAGCCTGCCGCCCACACAAGGGAGAGCAGACAGCACTGAATGACCTTCCATTCCAACTCCGAAACCACAGCCCTACGACAGAAGCCGGTGAATACAGCCATTGTCCAAGAATAGACCAACACAGGCATGCCGAGGAGACCGACCACAGGGCAGATAGCGCATATCACAGAAGCACACAACGGACGGGGAAGGAAGAAGCAAACACTCCCCCATGTCGGCCACATGCAAGTTAATTGGAAGGAGTCACACAGCACTGACCTTGAACTGTCTGAGAAGCATGTGGGAAGAGGGCCCGTGTCCTCCAAACAAGCCAACAGAACACAAGTCCTGTCTCCCTACGACTACACAGAGCTCACAGCAACCCCGGAGCGTGCACATTGCAGACTGCACACACAGCCGGAGCACGCCACCTCAACGAACCGCTGCGAAATGGCAACCGCAACACACCTACCCAACTACGCCGAACAGCTCAAGCTGTACAAAACCAACCTGTTCCATACATTGGGATGCGATCTCCTGTCCCTGCTGAACGTAAGTTACCGACTGACTTACCGCATCACATTGTTCAGCTGCGTCATGCCCGTCTTCTACTGTCGGAGGTGTCCCTACCAGCATCCCGTCGAGATATGCCTCTCCAACCCGGCATGTCTGAAGGCGGACCTGCTACCACTACTCCTCCCTCTGGACGCACACGACAGGGCCTGCTCTGCCTATGGGGGCATGGCGTATGTGGCCAACATCGCACCCGCACTGAAATGGGACCACTGTGCCTCCACACGACGGATCATCGAGAACAGCTACATCGAATGTCACCCAGCATGCCCCATCATGCTCCTCCAAGGGACAACTTACGAACAACACCTTGACAGCCACCATCCGCTACATTGGCTGGCAAACATGTACACCACCAATGACATGGAAGCCCTGCTGGACGGCATCGCATACCTGACAACCTGTAAATACGTCGGACCACAACGCAGGTTCCCCGAGTGACCTATGAAGTCCAACCCCGCACCCATGCTCAGCTTCCGCACGGACTGGCCAGTCACCACCACAACAGCCATACCAAACGACCGGCAACTGTAACCACACCATCAACGACATCGCCATGACATCGGATATGACCGGGACATGCACACTGTTCCCCATCACATCCAGGAACACCGCATGCATCGTGGGAGGCAGTGGCATGGGCTCTGTGAATCGCACCCACATGGATGGAACTGCACGAACAACCAGGACACGACATGGATCCAGCGCACATGGACACACACACCGCTCAGTGGACATGAATAGGTCGCCTGGAGTCTGTGGGTGCTGCACCCCTCCCACCCCCGCCCCGGGAATCCCATACCAGGACCTTCGCATGGACGACAAGTGCATACAACAACAACACGACCCCAGTGACTGTGACATGTCCAGTAACCACCACAGTGCAACAACAAGTGGCACGCCGCTGCATGCACGCAAGCACATGCCCTGATGTCATCACACATGCACGCGTGCATGAGGAACAACCGCAGCAAACCTGTCACATGGAACTGAGATGGACTGTGCCCATGATGCCGAGCGGTCTGGTAGGCTACATGTATACCGTCTGTGTCAAAGTCCGCAGCTCCGCAGCTATACGTAAATGTACATTCGCACAGCCTTGGCCAAGCAGATGTCACTCTGAAGCCCACATCCCACATGCAACAGCCAATCACATGTAACCCCACACCCTATCCCATTTGCAATCATGCTCAGTATATCCTCAACATGTATTCCGCTGCCAGTAGTGTCCACTATACTGCATCACAGAGGACAGAAGACTCAATATAATGTTTGAAACCAAAACTGTCTCCGCTGACTCATTTCACAAGTACGAATGAGAGAGGATGAGAGCATGTGAAGTACACGGCAGTCGTGACATGACCATGTAGTCCACTGGTATTGGATGTCAACGCAAATGAGTAGCACTACTGTGGAAGACACACATGTGTCGTGTGAAGTCGTATGGACGCAGTGCTCAGGTGGGTGGGTGCGACGGGTAGATGCGCACATGCCAAGTTGGAGCACGCCGTGTTGGGAGGGGTCATGAACAGTACACCACCGCTTCCCTGGGCATTGTGAGAGGACACCTGTCGGGGGGAGTGAACACGTGTGTGCACAGCAGCCGGGCACACGTACAAAGCGGTACCAGGCGCACCTCAGCCCACCCTCTGTGGACAAGCTGGATCCTGTTGTGCGCCCGCCATGCCCCTTGACAAGGCACACACAGCCCCAGTCGACCAGGTGTAACCCCAACATAGTCATTCCGCACAGGCGATACAGGGCACGGGATGGCAGTGGAGCATGGTGTGTGAGAGGTCTCCTCGCGCTCCTCCTGGTCATATCACGCAGGCAATAGAACCTCAACGTCTAGCATGGCACAAGTCAAATGGAAGTGTAGGGGGGACGCACCACAGCACGAGCAGCACTGACGTCACGGGAGGTGGCTCGCACCATCCCATCCATTGCCCATCATACCAACCACGCCACATGCCATTGCGACTAAGTGCAAGCGCGTGCGCCACCACCCCCGAGCCCTCCCCAGAGAGGCCAAAGAGTGAATGTGTGGGCCATCAGTCACAGACGGACGCGGCATGGCCGCAAGGGCAGCCACAGCCACTGGGTGTCGCAGGTGGCGGATCCGGAAGCCGAAGACTGTGATGCATAGTCCATGCAGGCCGGGTCTCCATTTGGGGCACCACGCAGGTGGACGGCGTCCCGCAACACATCATACCCTGAGACAGCCCACCCGTGCAACTGGACCCACACATACACTCCTTGCCCTCTCTGGTGCGAGCTTGGGGCTGCCTGTGCAAGCGCTAGCCTCGCAGGTGGGCATGCATATTGGGGGAGCGAGGGGAGGACATGAGGGCTGGGGCGAAGATGACTGTATCACTGTCAGTTAGTACAAGGGATGACCCAGATGTGGAAAGGAAGAGACGTGTCCCGTGTGTACTGCAACTAGTCGCCAATCCAACTACCCCCCATGTCCGGAATGTAAGCCCGCACCTAGGCCCGCCCATCCGCCACATCGAACATACCACCAGCACGACAACCTTCCCATTCGAAACACTGACTGGGGGTGGCGAGCAGTGAACAATCATGTGTAGCCTACCCACGCGTACATGTGGGCCCTCCATGATCCATGTCACCTGCGGCAAAGACATGACATGCGCAATGAGGGAAGTGAGGAGAGCTGTCCGCCCCACGCACAGAAGGTGCATCAGCTCCACAGACCTAGCAGCGAGTCCAGCAGGGGTCACATGTGCAGGGGCAGCTGTGCCTGGTGTGAAGGCACATGCATATAGACAGCACATCGACCAATGTGTAGTCTGCCCACATCCACAGTCCATCATCATGCGGACATAGGAATTGAACACAGGGCAACACATCTTAGTTGGTGCACCCACCGTGACCAACAATGCGCAATCATCGACGTACCCGCCCTGTGCATGGCCCCCCACCCAACGGAGGCACATCCAGTGCCACCATCCCACACACACAAGCCTTCCACGGAACATGCTGTGTCCAATGGTCAGTACAGAGTCAGCGCCCATCTGGTGGATCCTGAACAGGAGACACATGCACACACATGCCAGCTCCCACTATGTACGTCTGCCACCTGGCACGTGCAATGTAACCTCTCACCTGTGACGTGTGACTGCAAGCACACAGCCGTCTTGGCATGGGGCTGTCAATGTGGACACCAGTCAATGTTTCGGGAGGTGTGATCCGTACAGTGCTGTACATAGGGTGCAGTGCTGACACCTACTACTGTCTCATATCCCCTCGTGCCACAGGTCCCACTTGTATTGGCCGCTCAGCCCGTGCCCACATCGTCGTCGTCGTGTGCCATACTCATCCAGCCTCGGAAGCAGTTCCATGCTCAGCAGACACTCATGTTGCCGTGGCGTTGCCGCTTGACGAACATGCAGTCAGTCCCCATCAGCACGCCCCGCAAGTCATTGGGGCCTAGATCACCATGTGCATGCACATGGCAGTGGTATGTCTCACTTGCCATTGCCATTGTTGGTAGACCTGTGTAAGTGTATTGTGGCCGTGCCGTCCCAGCTTGACAGCTGGGCTGTGGCTCATGTGCTTGCTCAGTCATGTCAGTGATGTGTATGCGAAATTGCTATGTGCCGTGTTGCTTTGACATGTGTCCTCTGCCATTTTCCCCAGGCGGAGACCGAACATTGACCGCCCATACCAATTGCTGGCGGACATGGACGATACAGAGGTTATCAGGAAGTTTCGGCTGGACAGGCCAACCCTGCATCGACTGTGTGCCATGTTAGAGCCCCATCTCCGTCCCCGCAGGGTGTACCCGACTGCTGTCACCCCCACGGCTAAGGTGATGGCCGCCATGCATTTCTTCGCCACTGGGTCATTCCAGCACACAGTGGGCAGTGGAGGAGGGATGTCCCAGCCCATGTTCAGCAAGGTGCTGAGGGATGTACTGGCAGCCATGATGCTGTACCGGAACAGGTACATCCGCTTCCCCAGGGCTCGTGAATTGGCGGCAGTGAAGGGTGCATTCTATGCCCTTGGCAGAATCCCACACGTCGTGGGAGCCATTGACTGCACACATGTTGGCCTTGTCCCACCACAGGCCACTGAGCACCTGTACCGCAACAGGAAGCACACGCACTCCCTGAATGTGCAAGTGGTGTGCCTTGCGGACATGGTGATCACCCACGTGTGTGCCAAGTTTCCAGGCTCTGCCCATGACGCACACATAATGCGCAACAGCATCTTGCCACGACTGATGGCCAATCTGCAACAGGATCGTGGCTGTATTGTCGGTGAGTATGTGGAGTGGTGTAGCGTGCTGGTTGTGCGATGCTGTCCCCTGTCCAGTTGGAATAGCAACGGTTCTCTGTGTCCCTCACACCCAGGTGACTCTGCGTATCCGAATGGGGCATGGCTGCTCAGTCCATTGAGGAATCCTCGCACCCCAGCAGACGATCGATACAATGAGGCACATGGGAGGACCAGACGTGTGGTCGAGCGTACCTTTGGCCTCCTCAAGTCCAGGTTCAGGTGCCTGGACCGCACCGGGGGTGCACTGGCGTACTCCCCACAGAAGGTGTGCCAGATAGTGGTGGCGTGCTGCATGCTGCACAATCTGGCCATTCGTAAGCAGATCCCCCTCATTGTGGATGACGGAGATCAACCAGGGCCCCAGCCCGCAGACCAGGACAGCTCGAGTGAGGTGGACAGCGGAGAGGAGGAAGCTGGGAATGTGCGCCAGCAGCTCATCGCCCGCTACTTCACTTGACGGTGAGTGTCCATGTACGACGGATGATGTGTCTGTATCTGTGCAGGTGTGTGTGTGCTGTGTCAGGGTGGCCGTATGTTCACTGCGTGCAGTGTGTCAACGCTCCATGGCCAGGGTAGTATGCCACTGTTGGTGACTGTGGCATTGTGCCCTATTGCTCTGTGCGATGTGTGTACATTGCTTGTAGTTGTTGACATGTACTGTGTGATGGGTGTGTGACACACTCATTGAATGTGCTCCTGTTCTGTCTCCCACCCCTAGGTCCCTACAGGCCCTCCGGATTCCATTGCCATGCCACGCATCAGGTGCCTTTCCGCCCAAGGTGGCCGTTGTATTCCGTACAAATAAAACACAGGGCACAAACAGCAGTTAGTGAAAAAGGTGCATTTATTCCAAACTGTGACATGTGATTGTGTGTAAGGTGATGACAAAAGTGGTGCGTGCAGTGACAATGAGCTGTCGGTCATGGCTGCGTGGAGCTCAGGGTGTACCCACTGGTTCTATGTCCATAGTCCAACACACACATGCCATCCAGCTGGCTGTGTGGAGTGGGATCGTAGAGCAAGTCAATGCAGTGGCTGGTCAAGGAAGGCTGGCGGAAGGCTGGCTGGCTGCCTCACTTGCGACTGGAGCGTGCGAAGTCCTCCCGGGAGACCTGTTTCCTCTTCGGACGGCCCCTTCCACGTTTGGGAGGGGGTGTGTGGTGGCGACCTGCTGGTGGTGGGTGAGGTGTGCTCACTGGCTGTGGACGCAGGGGAAGTGGACACTGCTGCCCGACCCTGCGCCCTAGCAGGTGGTGGCGGAGGTGGTGTTGCTGGCCTTGCCTGTGACCCCACCGCCACCACCAGCTGGCCCATGAGGTCCACGAGTTGGTCCATACGGGACACGAATTGGCCCATATGGGCGTCCATGGACCTCAGCACCCCCAGCACCTCCCGCGTGTCTGAAGCAGACCTGACCCATTGTTCTTGGGCCTCCTCATAGGCCCCAAGGACTCTGGCCATTTGAGGCAGGGCATGGCTCCCAGGGGAGGCTGGCGTTTCCCTGACTCTGCTCCTCCTACCAGTCCTGCTGCCACCGGCCTGCCCACTAGCCACATTGCTCACCACGGTCCTCGCTGTGGCTCCCAGGGTGGATCCAGTTGGCCGGGCCACCACCTGCGCTGGGGCTGGTGCCAGCGTAGACGTGGTGGTGGTGGCGGCGGCGGTGGTGGTCGGTGCGGCGATGGTGGCGGTTGCGGCAGTGGTAGTGGCCGCAATGACCGTGGGTGTGGCCGCAATGACCGTGGGTGTGGCCGCAACGACAGTGGCAGCAGGGGGCTGGGACTGTTCAGCATCCCTGGATGATGGGTTGGTGGGTAGGAGGGGTCCTGGGGAGCGGCTGGGCCCTGCCACACCAGATGGGCCTGCTTGGTGGTCCGTGTCCGAAGAGGAGGACAGATCCTCCAGATCCGTGTGTCCTCGTTGGGGGCTTGTGGGCTGGCTGTGCTGGCTGCTGTCTCCATCCCCAGCATCCGGCAGTTCGTCACCTGTGGAGAGAATGAGATTTGTTATTGTGTTGCACCTGGCGAAGTATGTATTTGTCGTCTGACATTGGCAGTTCGTGCAATCTCGTACATGGGTTTCCCGGAGGCGAGTGTGTGGCTGTGGCATCTGTAGTTGTGTGTGCTAGGCAATGGGACTGTGTGCTGTGCACATGTGGCATGGGACGGATTGGCCATGCCGATGGGTGTGTTGCTGTGCCCCTACTCATTGTGACTCTGGTGTATGCGGGCTCCTGGCCCATCCTGGGTCTGGTTTGTACTTTGCTTTTGGGGTTCATATGGAACGCTTAGGCACCCATATGGCAACATGGGGGCCATGCCCCAGATTCGCATTTGGGAGGGGATATGCTTTTGGGGTACATGCTGTAAGCCATGGGTGCCGAACGTGACATGTGTTGTGGCAGCATGACAGTGCATGGTTTGAGGTGTGTGCATGCTTGACATGGCCTGCATATTTGCTGTCTGTTGTGATTACTGGACATGGCATTGGACGCATCGTTATGAGTGAGTGTTGGTTGTGTGCCAGCCAACGTATTGCAGTTGTCCCATCTCCTTGGTGTGCGTGCTGCCCTGTGCCATGTGCATCACTGCAGTGCTCGGGGGGCCCATGTTGTGTGTTGTTGCTCACAGTGTGTCGTGCGCTTCATTGACTTCTGGCACATGGTTGGGCATGGGCATGTGTCTTAGCGTGACTGCTGTATATGTGGCAGCTGTGCGGATGACATGCCTTTCATGAGACTGGGGCTGACGGATGGGATGGATGGTATGTTGTATGTGCATGGTGTGTCTGTGTGTTTGATGGGTTCAGTGGTGTTCGTGTGCATTTATGTAGTTCCGCTCTGTTGCGTCTAGTGTTGTTTGTCTTACATAGGCGTAGTTGTGGGGTGTGTGGTTGACAGGCAGTAGGGGCTACATGGACTGGACTTCAATGGTGTTTCGGTTGTGTGTGATGGGTTGCACAGTGGCTGCCGTGTGGTACTATGTTCAGTGTGGCTTGTGCATGCAGACGTGGCTCCTTGGGTGTTGCTGTGTTTGTGATGGGTCATGTGGGGTGTGAGTCTGTTGTTCATGTCCGTGTGCACATTGTTCACTTGTTCGTGACGGTGGGCGGTGCTGCGTGTTCGTCTGCTACGTGACATGTCCCATGTGTTGGTCGTGTTACGGCCCTCATGCCTCCAGTGATCCAGCCCTGTCCAGTTTCCCACCTGCAAGTTGTTCGGGCGTGCACTGTACTGGATGCCACATGGTTCTAAGCGGGGGTGCTCCATGTTGCAGGTCTGTGGGGGTGGGGGGTGTTGTGGGTCGTAGTGGTGGCTGGACACCCACTGACACCGATTGCTGAGGACCGTGATGTCTACCTTTCGGCTGTCGTTGTGCACTGCGGTGGCTGACACGTGGCTGTGGGGTGTGGGGGATGCTCCTCCTTGCTGTACTGTGGGACTAGGGGCCTGGTGTGTGTTGTACTTGGGCTGTCCACCCTCCCACCCACTGCACTTTGTGTTCCTGCCACTTAACTGTTACTTGTCGGTTAGTGCAGCTATGGCGGACACATGGGTGTGGTGGGTGCTCGTTGTGGCGCTTCTGGCATATTTGGGGACCTGTTGGTGGTTACGTGGCTGGCTGAATGTACACATGTCCCCACGCATCTTACAGTTGTTCTGTTTGGGCTGTGTGTGGTGGTGTCTGTTGCATGTGTGTGTGATGTGTTGTGTATTGTGTGCTGGACATGGGGGTGTTTGTCCCTGGGAGCTGTGGCATGGTGGTAGTGCATGTGAGTACATAGCGGTGTGCTGGTATACATTAGTTTGTACTTACCAGCCTCCACTCCCCTGCTAATCCGGCGAGGATCTCGGGATGTATGATGACTCGCACCTTCTCCTCCCACGCTTTGAAGGTCTTGAAGAGCGCGGGATTCCCTCCGCCAGTGACGGCAGCCAGCTCTCTGTTTTTGCCCTCCTTCTTCTTGACCAGGCTCTTGACGTCATTCCACCGTTTGTTAATTTCGACTCTGTTCCTGGGCAGGGTCCCGACTGCATTGACCTGGTCTACGATCCGGTTCCACATTCTGTTTCTGGTGGCTAGTGGTGTGTGTTGGACCATGTTCCCATAGATTTGTGGGTGCACCTTGATGATCTCGTCGACCATGACCGTCAGCTCCATGGGCGTGAACTTGGGCATTCTTTGTGGTGCCATGGTGTTTGTGGTGCTGGTGCGGTGTGTGTTGTGTAATGTGCAGGGGGTTTGTGGTGCCGGTGTTTGGTGGTGGTGGTGGTGGTGGTTGTGATGTGTGCGTTTCTGTGGTGTGCTGTTGTCCTTGCTGTGTCACTGTGTCCTCTCCTCTCCTCTCTGGTTTGCAATGTTGCAAGGGGTTGTGGTCTGTGGGAGTGCTGCTTTTGTACTTACCTATGTGGGTGTGTCCTCATGGTCTGTTGTTTTCAGGTGTGTTGTGTCTGGTGTTCTGGCCTTTGTATTTTTTGTTTGTCCAGGGGGTGTTTTCGGGATGTGTACTGTGCTTGTGTATTTGTGCGTGCCTTGCTGTGTGGACTTATTGGCCATGTTGTGTGCTATTGGTTTTGTGAGCGGATGGTTTCTGTGCAGGGACGTTGGCGCCATGGTTTCTGCCGTGTCGATTTGCATCGGCGTTGTTTGCGCTGGCGGGCGGTATATTTGTGGTTTTCCCGCGCTCATGGCGGTGCGATCGTAATTTCACGTGCGGTGTGTCGGCCGTGTGGGCGGGCGGTTTTGTGTTGTCGTGCGTGTTTCCGTCCGTGGCGGGCGGTTCGACTCCGACTCGGACGATGGCGGGCGGTATTTTGTGTGATTTTTCCGCCGATGGCGGTTTTCGGTTTGTGTTATCGTAATGGCGTGGTCGGTGTTCGGACGGTGTATGCGGGCGGATTTTTGCCGCTTCCATGCCTGGCGGATTTATTTACGCCGGGTATCGTAATGAGCCCCACAGAGAGCCCAGTAGTCCTTATAATGTCCATCCACTTTTAGTCCATCATCTTTTCTCATGTAATCACTCACATGCTTCGTTCAATGGTTCACTCTTATTTCAAACCAGAACCTACCCAATAGGAGAAAGAGATAAACGCAGATGTAACAGTCCAAAATAAATATTTTCCCACTACAGTCAGTTGCTAACCCCACAAAATACCAAACCATATCTTATAAGATCCCGAACACATGTGTTAATCTGCTGCACGGGAGGGAAAATGTCCTGTAGCCTGGTGCAATAATCCTCAGTTCTGTTTCCTTGATAGAATAGAAACTTTCTGTTGCAGATGTAATGTCATACAACCCCGTACTCCTAGCTATGTCACCTGCAATCTTCTGGTGAAATATGGGCAAGGGCTGTCAGTTGGGAGGAGCCTGCACTGTGTTAGGTCTGTTTGGTGTTGCTCTTCTGTGGACTTAATAAATATTCCAATTTAAACCTTTGGGCGAGTCAGGGAGAGTCATTCTGCTCAAAGGATTGCTACATGGATTGTAACATTTACCATTACATAAACTAGGACATCTTACATTCTATGTCAGGACCAGAGGCTTATGCATGCTCAAAGCTACTCCACCACTAATGAAACCAAGTCCAACTTGACTCTGTGGACCAGACCGAAACATACATGATACGTTCAAGTCTCCTGCCAGGGCAAAGGCCTTGGACACCAGGACATCACTGGCTGAAAGAGTTCGAAACTGGGAAGTGTCACCTCACCTCTAGCATTAACTGTCTTAGCCATCTGGCTGTGATATGAGAGTAGACCACCCTTGAAGGGCTTCTTGATTGAGATCAACATTATTTTGCAACTGATGGCCTCATTTCTTTATACATCTTAATACAACGCACTAGGCACAACTTTGGGGCACGAGGAAAGTTAGAAAAGAACTGGCAGCCAGACCTGAGCTCTCCACAGAGGTGTTAGCAGAACTGCATCTTTCATTTCACCTGGAGGGCCATTCTGGTGATCATTGCAAAGGGGGGAAGTGCATGATTGTTACCCTTCTGCCAGTCCTGAAGGAAGTCACCCACTGCCATGGCTTCCAGTTCCAGGAACCAGCTTTCGTAGTTGACTTGTTAGGCAAAGAGAGCCACCACGCAGTGTTCCCGTGAGTTGCCAGAATATCTCCCTCCCCAGCATTCAAATGCTGAAACTCTCAGGTATCTGAAGTTTCAATGTGTCACCATATTCTTGGAATTCGGAAGATACTCTGCCACCACGAGGTCTGCTTTTCTAGGCAGAAATACCAAAAATTTGTGACTGGTTCTGTCAACATTCTTGAACTCATCCCATCTAAGTATGTGATACATCTGACTGAAGAGATGTTGTCCATCCATAGCAAGATGCAACAAGCCACTTTGTCCCCTGTTAGGCACATTACCGGGAATTAACCCACCAGCAACTCTATGCAATTTGAGTTCTTCGGCAAACCACTATCCACGGATGGAAATGTCCTCCCAGCGGGACCCTCGGCACGAACGACTGACATCTGACTCTATAATTAGTTGTGGGGCATTCCCTAAGATGCCTCGGCCGTTAAAGGCCTCCATGTGCTCCCGCCACCACCGGAGTTCTATCTTCGCCTCACCCTACAATCACACTGCCTTTTCTGAAGGCCTCTTTGCAGGTAGCTCGACTTCAGGCTTTACTGAGCCCAATATTGCAGGGGGTAGGATAAAATCATCTGAGTGTAGGCAGAAAGACGTCTCACTATCCTTGCAAACTGACTGAGAGAAATTGTGTTTTTTAGAGAGTCTTGTGTTCCCTCTTGATGCTCTCCGTCTTCTGTCTAGGGAGTTGTAAAAAGGCTGAGAACAAGTCTTTCAAAAACACTAGAAAAGTCAGGGTCCTGGCTGGCAGCAACTCAGACATCCCATCATTGATCACTAAACCTAGGCTTTGAAGCAGAGTTACTAAGACTGTCAGATGTAATCTCTGTTAATCTGGAGATTGATCCATAAGAAGGAGATTGTCCAACAATGAGTTTTAGGACTCGTGCTCTGAGATACTCCGATACTGGTTTGAGGAGCATGGGGTAAAGCACCATGGTACCAATGAGAGAGGGACGGGGAGGACATTGCACTTAAAACATAAGACACCCACCAGAATTGCAGAAGGCAACTGTTAGGAGTAAAAATGGCATCTTTAGATAGGTGCTCTTTCAGGCCTACTATAACTAGCCAAACTTCTTGAAGGAGGACTTCTCTAGGAAGATGGATCCTCTCCATTTCGAAGTGCTGGTATACCAGTAACTCCTTGAACTCGCTTCACTCGATCATTAGGTGGATGCCTTTGTCCTTTTTAGGTCTCGGCCTGCACCAGCGCTTGCGCTGTTCTGGCCGAGAGTTTTAGTAAGCGGGTTTTGGAAGTGCAAACCCACTGGCTTTCGGCTAGCGACCAGCTTGCGTTCACGAAGGCGTGCACGCGCGCAGCTGCCATCTGGGTTTCCTATCTCTTCCTCATTTCCTCGTCATGGCTCATTAACTCTCTGATGTTTCAATCGCAGCAGCAGCTCACATTACCAACTGACGGCCCTGGACTACAGTCACATGAAAAACAACAGCGATTAGCATTGAAATGCAAGCTTTTTTTTGTCTGGTTAGAAATATTGCTTCGGTGGGTTGAGTTCACCTTATATCGCTATTTGTTTTATATTGGGAGTCACAGCCTAATTACCAGTATTTTTGTCTCACTCTGTTTTTTTTTTTTTTTATATATATTTATTTGCGCAAAGCTATATTTAAGGTTACTTTTTCCGCGTCAATTCTTCACTCTATTTAAACTCCACACCCCCCACTCTTATTGTCTCTCTCCTTCTCTCTCCCCTCTCTAATTCTCTCTCTACTTAATTAACTCTCCCCTCTCTATCTTTTTTAGCCTTTCATTCTCTCACCCCTTTATCTGTTTCTCTTTCAAACTCCTTCATTCACTCTCTCTCCCCTTCTTTCTCTCTCTCTATCCCGCTCCACTCTTTATTCTATGTACACCCTTTCTCTCTCTTTCTCTCTCACCACCCTCTCTAATTGGGCATTATATCTTCACTCTTTCTCTCACTCGACAACACCACAGCATCACTCTGCAACACAACAGCATCACTCAGCGCAACCACAGCATCACTCAGCGCAACCACAGCATCACTCAGCGTAACCACAGCATCACTCAGCGTAACCACAGCATCACTCAGTGCAACCACAGCATCACTCAGCGCAACCACAGCATCACTCAGCGCAACCACAGCATCACTCAGCGCAACCACAGCATCACTCAGCGCAACCACAGCATCACTCAGCGTAACCACAGCATCACTCAGCGCAACCACAGCATCACTCAGCGCAACCACAGCATCACTCAGCGTAACCACAGCATCAATCGGAGCCAGCACAGCATCACTCAGCGCAACCACAGCATCACTCAGCGCAACCACAGCATCAATCGGAGCCAGCACAGCATCAATCAGAGCCAGCACAGCATCACTCAGCACCAACACAACATCTCTCAACGCCATCACAGCATCACTCAACGCCATCACAGCATCACTCAACGCCATCACAGCATCACTCAACGCCATCACAGCATCACTCAACGACATCACAGCATCACTCAACGACATCACAGCATCACTCAACGCCATCACAGCATCACTCAGCGCAACCACATCATCACTCAGTGCAACCACAGCATCACTCAGCGCCACCACAGCATCACTCCGCACACCACAGCATCACTCAGCGCCACCACAGCATCACTCAGCGCCACCACAGCATTACTCCGCGCCACCACAGCATCACTCCGCGCCACCACAGCATCACTCAGGGCCACCACAGCAGTATCACTCAGGGCCACCACAGCAGTATCACTCAGGGCCACCACAGCAGTATCACTCAGGGCCACCACAGCAGTATCACTCAGGGCCACCACAGCAGTATCACTCAGCACCACCTCAGCCTGCTCTCGGAATCACCTCAGCATCGTCTCCGCAACAGTCACCATCACCACCACTACCACCTCAGCATCACTCAGCACCACCTCAGCCTGCTCTCGGAATCTGGCATCTGTTGATTCTCCCCTAGCGTCTGGCCGCTGCTAGTGTTATAATACAGGTACTAGTTCCCAACCTTCACCCTCCGATTGTTTATGCCCCCTCAAAAAAAAAGCTTTAACAAACAACCATTGCAATAGGCAGAAACAAGTTGCCAGCATTGCAAGAACAAAAAGAAAACTGAGGAAATTTTTTATTGTAAATACTTTTTTAAATATGGTCGTTCAGTTTTACATAATGCCTTCTTGGTCATATATAAAGTAACAAAAATGCTTCTGACATTTTTTTATTATAACTTTTCAGCATGCTGCACAGCAGCCACACTTCTCTACAGCACAGCTTGAAGACATTGGCAAAGTCAATAGCTCTGGCTAATCACTTATAAGGCCCCAAAGGCGAGACCTATTGGCTATGCCAATGCTTGTTTTATGTAGCACTGGAAGGTCTCGATGGGGGTGGGAGGGCTTAGTAGAGTGGAAACCCAGCATCATCAATTGTGGTGGACCAACCCTAGGTACACAACATTCACACACACCAACACAGATGGAGGCAAGAGGCACACAGACTCAGGCACCAGCTCACACTCAGACATCCAAGGACACACAAAACAGATTCCTTCTAGCACTTAGGTGTGCACAGACCAAGAAACATACAGACCTCAATTGAGACAAATACACACATACTGGGTGTAGTAAAGTAAGAGCTGCTTTCATGGTCACCCCCACTTTTTGCTGGTGTCATTATGTTTTACTGACTAGTCTGACTGGGATTCTGCTAATCAGGACCCCAGTCTCTGAGCTTCTTCCCTAAATTGGACATAGTGAGTACTTAGGTACACTCCAGATTGGCTCTGGTGTACCCTTGTAAGTCCCTAGTATATGGTACTAAGGTACCCAGGGTATAGGTACACCAGGGGTCTCCTATGGGCTGTAGCTTGTATTATGCCACCCATGAGAGACCACTCAAAGTGTGATTACAGGCCTGCCATTGCAGCCTGTGTAAGCTGGTGCTAGCTCCACTTATGACAGATATAAGTTTCCCTATATCTGAGATCACTACACTTAAAACCTATAAGTCACCCCTAAGGCAGGCTTTTCAATCCTGAAGGCAGGGTGCTCGGTTATAAGTGGGAGGGTGCCCCTGCATGAGCAAGACACCCCTACAACCTTTGAAGTCCATTCTCCCGGGTTGTAAGTGCATCAGCCATTACGATATTTAGAGTGGCAATGCGTCATTACGCGATGGCTATCTCTAAACTGGCTGTAACAAACCCTGTTGTGCTTGTTATCAAACATGTTGGAATCATACCCCAACACCGTAAACGGTGTTGGAGGTTGCGGTGCTGGAGGTATGATTCCATGCACTGTAAAGCTCCTCCTGGAGGCCCTCGGTGCTCTGGGTACCAGTCTTCTAGACCCGGACGGCAAACTATGGCTGCTGCCGACTCGAGACATGAATCTGCACTCCCGCTGCTGAGCCAAGCTCAAGAAGGGAAGGCAGGACAATAGGTTTCTTGTCACAGGGAGGTGTGACCACCTCCCAGACTGGACTTAGTGTATTGGGACAGGGTGGGGCCGCTTGCCAGCGCTAATAGACTGCTTTGAAGGGCACATTTGGTGCCCTCCTTGCATACTCCAGTTGAAACCAGTTCAGGGAGCCATGGGCTCCCACTCTAGTGCGAAACTGGACAAAGGACATGGGAGTATCCTCCCCACTGCCCAGCCCCTCCTCAGGGAGGGGCCTCTGAATCATCCCAACCCTTTCCTTAGGGTACTTAAGGGCTTACCTGTGGGTGGGTCCCTAGATTCGTCATGGGACAAGATTCAGATCCGAAACCACTTCAACTTCAACTGTCTGGGCACTTTGGGCTTCGATGGACATCTCTTTAGGAACCCCAGACTGCAACTGGGAAGACTCCTGCTGCTCCTGGTCTCATCATCCTACCAGTCTTCTGCAATGTCTGTGCCTGTGCTCCATACAGGTTCTTCACAGGGCCTGTGGACATCCAAGACACCCAAAGGAATCTCCTTTGGAGTGAAGGAGTCACTCCCCTGCATCTGCAGGCACCTCAGCAAAGCTGACCGGTCTGCTGTTCCTGAGCTCCTACAGACTCTGAAAGGTTCAGCAACACAGGCCATAGTTCTGCAACTCCCTCGAGGCCTGAACTGTCTTCGAAGCAAGTTTGAAGCCAGTATCGCTCATCAGAACCGCAGGAGCAGAACCGCTGTGCACCGCGTTAACTAGCCATTGCCAAGGCTTGTTGACTCTCTCCTCCAGAGATCTTGGGGCTCCAAGAAGCACCAGCCTCAAGCATCTCCTGCAGCCAAGATCTTTGCCTGCACCACATCCTTTGCACTGTGGGCCTTCATCCTTTGGTGAGCTGCTCAAGGTACTCTTGCTACTCCTGTGCCTTCGGCCCGTGGGTCCTCGTGAGGGTCTTCTTTGGCTCCAGTGGGCTCCCCTGCTTGCCCTGTGCCTGCCCTGACGTACCTGCGCGTGGTGAGTCACTTGGACCTTGCTGGTCCCGACCCCGCACCTTCTTCGACTACTACGTTGGTTGCCGTTGCCAAGGCTTGTTGGTGCCCCTGCCGGACACTGACCCCTTGGCTGTTGACATCCGACGTGGGAAAGCTCATGAACAGCTCTTGGTCTTCTACAGCATCGCCTGGTCTGCACATCTGTAACTTCAAGGGCACCGTCAACTCTCCTGCATCCCCAACATCGGTGGGAATTCGTCTTCCATGCCTCCTGGTCACTCCTGAGTGGCATAGACTCTGTTCCCTCTGCTTGCAGGTACCTCTCAATTTGAATCCACCTTTGGGTTTCACCGGATTCTTTCATCTTCTTCGCCAGTGGCCTCTTTCCTGAAGTCCTCCACTGTGGTCTACAGCGGTTTCTGATGTCACTTCGCACCTATGCACCCGACTTCCCTGGTGTAGGTATCCTGGTTCCTGGGGTATCCACAGGTGGGGTGACTCTCCAACCCTATATCTTCCACGAGGTGTCTTCAGGGTCCGCAGTGAAGGGTCCTTTTTCTTTAAAACTGGAACTGCGACTTACCCATTGACTTGTATTGCGCACGCGGTTGTGTGAAAGGGAGGGAGCAGTACAGGGCCACTGCTACAAACATGTGGTGCTATTGTCCTCTTCCCAAGTGCTTATGGTTAATCATGCTGCCTAGCGGCAGGCGCATAACTTTGCACCACAGTGAAAAGCACGGACGGACTGGGAACCGATACCGGACCTGCCAAACAGCTCGACTGGCCCCCCCGGGGGGTGGGGGTGCTAGTTGGAAGCACCACTCCCGTCTCACCACTGCTGCTTTTGTTACAGGGGGCCGATATTGCAGCTATGCTGCAAAATTGGCATCAGTAACAAAAACAGCCCCCCAGGGGTCCAAAACCGGCCCCTACCCTGGCGGCCCACTGGGGAAACGCCCAATGCCCACTAAGGCCAGTCCGGTCCTGGTGAAAAGATGTCAGTGAGTCTAACATAGGTTTTCTATTGAAAGGGCAACTTTCCAGTACAAAACACTATGCTTAGACTAACTTTAAAACTCTTCTCACTTACAAATATGTCATTTTACGTCCCAGGCCTTATTCTCCTTGGTCTCATAGTCTATTTGTATTTTTTCATTCTTTTTAGTTTTTGTGGGTTCTGTATCATATTGCCTTTTCTCATTGGGGTGAGTTCTCTCTGATAGGGATCTGGAAATTCTTTGATGCAGCGCCTTGATACCTACGGGTTAAGAGCCTTTATAAATCTCTTTTTCTTTTCATTTCAAGTGCTGTATTATGCAGCCCACCTGCAATGTTTGAAAAGTCTAGAGAAATATATACATTTATCCTCCTTTGTGCCTCCCTCGATAGGCTTTATTTTTTGTTGCAGAGCCACATCTACCATTATTCATAGACACAACTTTGTGTTAAAAACCATATGTGGTAAGGGGGGTTGAAGGATGGATTTCTAGTAGGGGTAGGTCTGCACTTACCACTAGCAACAAGGCCTCCCACGAAACACAAGGTCTCCCATGCAACATAAGGTCCAGACAAGGTCTCAATACATTAGCCCCTGGCTCAACCCTTGGTAGCTGGTTGCGAACAGGCAGGCTTAACTCATGAGACAGGTATGTAAAGCATTGAAAAACACCAATACATTTAATAAGTAAGACACAACACACAATAAAAGTCCCACACCAATTTATAAACATAGGAAATATTTGTATCTTTAAAATGACAACAAAACAACAAAAATCCAATGTAGGGAACCAGAGATATTCTTTTTAAAGATTAACCACTATATAGTGCTTAAAAACATATAGCTCCACTCTGGGAGGCCCCGGTCAAAATTTTACCTTCACATTTCTGGAGGATTGTCTCTCGACATTGTGCGGTCCCCTCCAGCTGAGGTCCTTTTCATCAGAGTACTGACCCTGGGCCTGTTTAGTAGAGACTAGGGCACAGTCAGAGTCAGTTACCACCAGTATCAATCAAAAAATGGGGGTGAACAGGGCAAAAAGGGAGACTTTCTCACAGTGGGGGACCGCTCATGCACCACAAATGGTCACAGGGCAATCTGGCCCCACGTGTGTGCTGAACTGTGTACATACATATATTGCCTGTGTGTTGGTGCCTGCAATTCATGTCTGTCTTTGATATCTCTTTCTGTTAATATGTGGGTGCAGGCGAACAAATATTATTCTGTCTATCTCTGACTTAAAGCATACTAGTCCTATATTTAGTGCTTAACAGGATTACACTCTAACCATCATCATTTGCTATTGAACATATATATGCATGAGAACATGCATAACAAAGAAATCAATTTATAAAATGTTAAACCATTGAAAAAAAGAAATCAAACAACTAATTGCTCGAATATATTTATCTTGCATTAAATTATACATGCCTTTCTCCTTTGAGTTAAGTTCCACAGTTCCTAATATTAGCTTAATTATTTAATTTATTTAGCAATTCTATGGGTATCGGGAGCATGGACTGGGGAATTAGACCTCTTTACAGTCACTGTTGCAAGATTAGGGAAATTGTGACGGGTTTCCAGAAAATGACATACACATCCAACTTAGGTCCTGATCTTGAGTGTGTAGTGTGTAGTACAGTATTTACATCGTCAGGGCAATGGAATAAAATATTCAGTTGTGCTGTGAGAGAACCTGTAGTCCGCATTTAGAGATGTCTGCCGGCCCTGTAGACATCCCTAGTCATTAGCAGAAACCGCCATCCGGATGGGGTTTCTCTGAATGTTTTTGTCAAACATGATGGCTGGTCTTCAAACTTTTAACACATTTTTGCTTTTTAAAAAACAAAATCCCAAAGTAAAAACTAATGACCCCCATACCATAAGAGTTGTTTCGTATGGCGTGGGGCTAATTATTTTTTTTGCTGTACCCCACCACGAAGCAAACAAGACATATAACACCATCCACCCAAACCGTGCGAATGGTGTTATGTGTAAAGCTCTGATGACCCGTACTCAGGCTGTTGGAGGAGTATGCCAGTGAGAGAACCTGAGTAGGCTCCATCTTTGACATACTTACGTTCTTCCCAACTGTAAATCTGGAGGGAGACTCGGGTTTGGTGGAGAGGGTAATCCTACGTATTGCGATGGAGTATCCTCTACGCCAAACTCTAAATCAGGCTTTCTTTAAACAAAACCCGTAACACAGTGAACAACACCGGCGGATGTTCAAGTGAATGGGAGGAGTCAAAACAAGCAAGAAGGATTTTCTAGCTTGCCAGTCTACCAAAGTAATGAAGGTTTATTTTAAGCACATGAGCAGAGTAGAGCGTCTTCAAATGAAAAGAATGGAGTTATCAGGAGAAATTAGGGCCAATGCGCCCAGGAGCTGCAAGAGAAAATAAACAGACAAGGACAACCAAGTTAAAAAGCCTTTTCAATTAAAAAAGGCATGTTGTATATTCTCAAATTAGTTCGCACATACCCCATATTTACAGTCCACTAAAGATAACCCTTGCCACCCATTCATAATTATACAGAAAGGGTGTGGTACAAGGCACAATATCCTTATTGGGCATATCAGCTATCAAGGAAGTGCCAAAGGAGTTCCTTATTAGAATTATTGAAATATCTTTTTACACATGAATTTGTGCTTTGTCAACGCTGCACTGGTGGGGCCAATGGCTGATTCTTTCAATATGGGTCCCTTTTTAAATAAAATATCTTCTTGTGTGGCAAACCTGTAAATTGGGCTCGGAGGCCTAGCCATGAGATCAGGCTGGTCAACATAGTCAACAAAGGAAATTTGTGCAGACCTCTGAAACGGGGTCCCAAAGCAGTTTCTATTAAAAAAATGCAAGCTAACATCCTAAATGATTGCAGTACAATTGCATTTGCAATCTTCATGCACTTTTGAAATCTGATGCCTTCAATTGGGATTTATGGTTCAGCAGTTCCTTCCTGTATTTAAAAGTAAATTGAATGAATTTAATTTCCCAAGATGAGCAGCCTTTGTAGGTCGATAACATGTTCCCACATTTTTAGTTCAAGACTACTAGACAGCGCATGCGCTGCCTGTTCCCTGACATACTGGGGGCTGGCCAAGAACCCACAGGGACTTGGATCCCAAATACGGCTTACGATTTTTTGACTTTCCTGTCACTCTCATTTACCTGCTTCTTATTTGTGTCCCAGTTTGTCAATTTTGTTTTTGTCGCTCCCGTGGAGCATAGACTCTTTACCATCCCTTTTGATTGGCTGGCTTGTATGCTTCCACTGCTTGCTTTCCAAGCACTACTTTTGGCTTAAGAACTCCAGGGAAATATTTGTGTGTTTCAACTGTCTTCCTTCTGTACTTGTGTCCCCTTACACTCCACGTTGCTGTCTGTCACCTGTGTGCTTCGCCCCACCCCCAACATGTTGTACTCGCACTTGTGTACCTCCCCCATGCTTTCTCACCCTTGTGCTTCTCCCCCGCCTGCTCCACGTTGCTGTCTTGCCTGTTGCTTCACAAAGGAGTGGCCTACTGGCTTTGCCATTGCTTGTTTTTTAAACTGACCAAGTCCCTTGTGATGGTCTTGACTGTTTATTTTTTGATCATCACTTGCAAGTCCCATTGTAAAATGTAATCAAGACTCCTAGATAGTTATATTCATGGATCACATCTACGTTTAGTCTAACAAAGCAACTTTAGTGATAGTTTTTTTGTGCCAGATATCAAACATTTTGTTTAAGAGATGCTAGCCACTTGTTTGTTTATTATATGGTAATTTGTAGGCCCTCTGTCAGTACCTCTCCAGTTGTTGTTGGTGCTTGTATGTTCAGTTTTCATGTAGAGAGTTCACACGTGTCAAATGCATACATTTATATCACAAGCATATTGAGGAAACATCTAAACACACCACTATCAAAAATAAAAATATCTCAATTCACACTAATTGGCACACTTAAAACTGCAAAACAAATTAATTAAACCCATATAATAACCCAAGTTCCCTAAATTCGCCTAATTAACGAAGGCTGCCTTCAGTAAGTATACACAGGTGGACTTTCCCTAAATGCACAAGTTACACTTTACACCAGAGCTATTCACCTCCGCCATCTTGGCCAGAACTTCCAAGAGCTGCCTGTAGATGACAGGCTTGGCACTACACAAAGTATGAATAAATTTACGACTGAATAATTATTTCAAGGAGTTTCCCATCCAACACAGTCGTGTATTACCCCTCCCGTTTTTTGGTCCTGGGATTGATTTTAAATCATAAATCAAAATATGTCTCATTCACCTTTACTCGTCTTGTCAATTAAAAATTCACATTGGTTTTCACGACATTTCTTCAAGGGAAAGACGTTTTATTTGATCTTAAACGTGCTACTTTTATTACTTGAAGTAAATAACATTAAAGTCTACGCGGCTGTTTGTGTGTGGCTGTATTTTCAGTGATTATTACCATATATGGCTGCTCCATGATGTACGAAACTACAATTTTGCAGGCAAACCTTTGAAATGACAACTTAAACTGCAGAGTTTGGAAAACAAGGCCAAGGGAGTCAGTTTCACCCAAAACATTTCCCAGCAAAAAATCTTTGAGGGAGGGTTGCCTTGCAAGAGTTTCGTTTTATGAGTTTGTTCTCCCTCAAAGACTAGTTTTGCAGGGGGGTGTGGCTTGACGCGCGACCAAGATGGCCGCGTCTTTCTAAGCTCCGTTAGACCTCCGGTGCGATTGCTCCTTAGAGCATGCTGCGGGGGTGATTTTCGTTCACCACGCAGCGGAATTGAGCGGCGGAACACCTGGGGACTTGGGAGAACGATTTTCGTGCCGTTTTTTAGCTGCCTTTTCAACGTTTTTTCTTCACGAAGATATTCTCCTCAGCTCGAGCATCAACATGGCGGCAGAATTGAAGGTTCCTGCCGATTCAAGAGATGATTAGCAGGGTGCTGACCTGCATGTTGGGACTAAGTGCACATTTCCTTCAGAAATGAGGTATTGTGTGGATCTCTTTAATACCTCTCTATGTTATGTGCTGCCTTTTTCTCGAGGGATCATCATTCTGAGGAGATAAGCTCCTGTACAAAATGGCGGCCGCTGAGTGAATTTTTGAGCGCATTACTCAAGGCCTTCCATTGTTGAGGGTCACGACTGCCACTGATTTATTCCCTGCTGACTGAGAGTGCGAGGGGAGCGCTCTAAACTCGAGCAAGTAGACTGCAGCCAACCTGTGACTTCACTGTTCTGCTGTTGAGAGCATGCGCAATAAAAGCACGTTCAGCACTGCCGTAAACCCAGCCTAAGCTGTGATTTTCATTTGAATGTGTCACAGCGGTAGATAGGGGGCATTTCCCTTTTTTTTTACTTTCATTTTTGAGCGCATCTCTAAGTGCCTTATTTGTGGACTGATATCCAGTTGGCTTTACTTCAGTGAGGTTGATTAATCACATGTGCAACAGATAGCTTATATTCTTGGAATCTCTGAAGTGCATATTGATTCTGTCTGGTCAGGCAGCATCTGGTCAGCATTTTAATCTGTAGTACAATAACATCCACGTTCCTAAACTGCCTTGTGTCAGTTTAAAATCTCTATACAGCATATTAATTCTGTCTGGGTAGACAGTTTCTAGTCTACATTTTAGTTTGCATCATAAAATATCTACGTGCCTAAGTTGTTCTGTGCGATTCCTTCCTTGTTCCTCATTTCTATGGCGGAAGGCATGGGGGTCTCCCCCAAAGATAGAGATTCGAAGGGGAATCTGAAGAGGTCTAAACAGAATTCCCCCACTCCAGATATGTCAGCGAAGGGCAATATGGACTCTGCTGCAACGTTAGATACTATTCTACTGAAACTTAATACAGTCCATGACATAGCACAATCTACTAAAACGAACACTGATTTACTGCAAGTTGAGGTGGCGGCAATTCGAAATGACCTCAAACATCTTTCATTACGCGTATCCAATGCTGACACGTATAAGCTCTGTTGAGGATTTTACGAATAAGCAAGCTAAACATCTTCAAAGCATGGAGCACTCATTGACCTCTTTGAGAAGAGACCTGACTGAACAGGAAGACAGAAATTGTAGAAGCAACCTTAGAATTTTTGGCCTTCCGGAGGATTGTGAGAAAACTGCTCCTTCAATGTTGGATTTTTTGCTTACCTGGATACCTTCTGTTCTGAATATTACATTTGAAAAGGACTTTGAAATAGAACGTGCGCATAGAGTTCCCACCTTTAAGCCTAAAACACTATCTTTTCCAAGACCGGTGATTTTTAAACCTCTGCGCCATCAACATTCTGAACAAATCCTAGCGCAGGTGAGGAGGATTAAGACTTTACAGTGGGAAGGGCACAGAATATCAATATCGCAGGACTTTGCTAGAGATACTGTCATTCGCCGTAAAGGTTTCTTGAACTTACGCAGAAGGCTTATAGATATGAACATACCATTTTCCTTTGCAGGTCCTTCGCGTTTCAGAATCACCTTTAGAGGGCGTCCACAGATTTTTTATGAACCTGTAGAACTTTCTACGTTGTTGGATAATCAGTCTGAATCACAGATGGAACAGGTGGTTTCTGAATCTCTTCCTAGCACGTCTCTCTCTTGAAATATCTCAGAGGCCGACAATTTAGTACCATACTTCCTGTGTCCTTGCCATTTTTTGTGGCCTTTTTCTGCCTTTGTGCTCTTTGTTGATATGATAGGTTACAGTTGTATCGTTGATATTTTATTATGATTACTCCCTCTTGATTGATTTTTCCTTTCCAGGATATTTGGTCTAGCTCATCGCTATCTGTCTCATTGTTGGACTCCGAGTATCTTCCTGGCACCTCTCATCTTTAAGGCTCTGCCTTTATTGATGGTTTGTTTTATACCCTCAATGCCTTATTTGCTCTATGTGTGATTAATAGTTCCTCTCCGCTTCCCTTTTTGTAAATAATTATCCACTGCAATTGTTGTCGTTTTATATTGACTGTTCTCTTTTAACTGCTCTTTTCTTTTTAGGTTTTAAGGCTGCTCATATTTACATACATGTGATTTAAGAATTATATCTGTCTCGTTAGTATTGTTTCAATATTGTCTTGTCTCCAATTGAATGTCTTTATATTTATATTTCCTTTCTCCTTAACTTTTTTATCATCTCTTTTCATTTCTGTCCTATTCCAGTTGAGTATATGTGTGTCTATGTCTTTCATCTTCCTCTTCTGAATTTTTTGTTTAGTTATTTTCTGTGATGAATGGTGGTCGGTTTGTAACTCTAATTAGTTGCTCTTCTTTGGACTTTTTTCTCTCCATCCTTATGTTACTTGTTATATGTTCTTTTTTCTTTTCTTCATGTTCTCTGTATGCTCTTTGTGCGTTTGGATGGAACTTGTTCTTTTCTTCTTTGCCTGATTCTGTACTGGTGTATAATCTTTGTTTTATCTACGTATTTAAGTTATGAATTATATTTTAGATTGATGTTGATATCTACTTCTTATATACTTATATATTTATTTTTGTTTCCTAAATGAAGATATGCTGGATACCAATTTGACATTATAGGCTTTATTGATTGTGATTTATTTATTACTACTGATTGAATATTTTTCTTTTTGATATATATTTTAGTATTTTTTTACAGATTCTATCAATTTCTATAGTGTTGGGCACAATAGTGGTCTATGAGTTATAATGTTTTCTATTGCGGTCTCCAATGCCTCATTTACTTATTTATTACAGAACTTATGAATATTTATCATGCCTTACACTGGTAGTTATTATATCTATTATTGTTATGTAGGTCGCCTTAATTTAATATTGCCTTAGGCTGGTATTTATATTATCTATTATTGTTATGTAGGATGCCTCAATTTAATATTGCCTTAGGCTGTTACTTATTATATCTATTATTGCTATTTATGTTGCCTTAATTTTATATTACCCTAGACCGTTATTTATAATGCCTATGTTTGTTATTGATGATGCCTTAATTTAATATTGCCTTAGACTGTTATTTATAATATTTATTATCGCTATTTATGATGTCTTAGTTTAATATTGCCTTAGGCTGCTATTTATAATCTCTATTATTGTCATTTATGATACCTTAATATAATATTGCCTATGCAGCTACTTAGAATATTTATTATCGTTATTTATGATGCCTAAATTTAGGATTGCCTTAGGCTGTTTAGTATAATATTTATGGTTATTATTTATGATCTATATCTGATTGTGACATTTCTCCTTTCTAGTTAGGATACGATAATAGCTTGGTCCCTTTTACATTAGGTGGTTTCTAGAATTTTATTCTCTGATCCTATAGATGGTTTGTTGCTATTATAGTACACATTTGCATTATTGTTCTGTCGCTCAATGATATATGTATTTATTTCTGAGCAGTCTGCACTGTCAGTGCTGGCCTCTGTGGTTGCTCCTCCACGTTTTTTCTCCCCATGCAAACTGTCTGTTATAGACATCCCCTGGTGGGGTTCTTCTTTTTACATGCTCCTTTTTTCTTTGGAGCTTCTTTTCTCTCTCTTTTCTTTTTTCTAGTCTTTATTTCTCCTATTTCCCTTTTTTCTTCCTTGGGGACCCCTGCTTCGGCTCATTGGCGGTGTTTTTCCGTTTGTTCTTTTTTTCCATTTACCTCCTTCTTTGCTGTATAGTCTTCCCTTTTTCTTTTATCAGACGTTCTTATTTGCTTGGTGCCATGCTTACTTATGTCTGGTTTAAATGTAATCTCTCTTAATGTTCGTGGTCTGAATCATCCCGTCAAGAGGGCCAAGATCCTAGACTACTGCAAAAGCTTATCTGGGGACATTGTTCTTCTTCAGGAGACTAAAATAGCCTTTAAAGAATTGCTTTGCTCCTGCGGAAGGAGTGGGTTCTTGATGTGACTTGTTCTGAAGCCGCTGGCAAGAAGAACGGGGTTATAACCTTGATTTCTAAAAACTCTGGCCTATCCAATATCACTGCTGAACATGATATGGATGGCAGATGGTTGCTTTCTCGCTTGTCCAATGGCTCAGACGAGGTATATGTGATGAACGTTTATGCTCCTAACATTGATGATCAACTCTTTTGGCGTTCAATAAATTAAAAACTCTCGGACATACCCCAAAATGCTAGACTAATTGTCGGAGGTGATTTTAATTTACCTTTGGATCCTTTTTTGGATAGACATTCTGCTTTTAAATTTCGTCCTCCCAGATCACATAAACAAATGCTCAATATGTGCTCTTCTCATCAGCTTTCTGACGTATGGAGATTACATAACCCTACGGGTAGCAATTTCACGTTTTTCTCCTCGCCTCATTCTAGTTTTTCGCGTATTGATTATCTTCTAGTTGATGCTGTTCTTCTAAAACACACTAGTAACGCTATAATTCACCCAATTGTGGTTTCTCATCATGCAGCTGTCTCATTTACTCTTCTTAATTTGGCGGATAAACAAGGTCCTCGTACTTGGCGCCTAAACACAGAGATTTTGGATGATAAAGAGGAAGTTAAAGAGTTAGCTGTGGAAATTGACAATTTCTTCAATGATAATGAGTCTTCGGTGAACTCCCCAATTGTTTTATGGGATGCATTTAAATGCACTATTAGGGGCCATATTATTTAAAAAAATTCAAAAAGGAATAAAGATATCAGAAGTTCGCTACAGTCGTTAGGAGATGAGATTAAACGTAAAGAAATATTATATAGAAGCTCTAATGATAAGTCTCTCTTGCAAGATATCAAAAATTTGAAATACTCTTTTAACTCCATTGTCACTAAGAGAGCTTATATTGGCGTACATGCTCAAAAGTCCAGACGATTGCTGCTACAAAATAGAGCAGGTAAGATGTTGGCTGCCACTTTAAAATTTCAAAATACGAATGTCAAAACTGCTCAGATTTCCTATATCAATGACACTAATGGTTCTAGGAAATTCCATACTCAAGAAATTCTACAAGTCTTTCGCGATTTTTATGAAAAACTTTACACTCCCAAAGATCAATGTGATTTATCTGTATGTCAACAATTCTTGTCCTCGATTCCTACACACACTATTTCGCAGACGGAGATGACTGCTCTGGGGTAACCGATTAATTCTGACGAGATAAGTCAAGCTATTAGGGCGACTCGGTCAGGGAAGGCTCCAGGGTCTGATGGTTACCATATTGCTTTCTACAAGACTTTTTCATCCTCAATAATGAAATATCTCAAAGTTTTTGATAACTTTGTAATGTCTGGTAAAGTCTCTGGTTCAGCAGCTGAGGCTACTATTGTCGTGATCCCGAAAGAAGGGAAAGATCAATCTGACCCTAAGAATTTCCGCCCAATCTCGCTACTAAATATGGAAGCTAACATTTTTGCCAAAATCCTGGCTAAACGTTTAGAAGGCCATATCCCTAGTCTTATCCATGGGTCTCAAACTGGCTTTGTAAAAGGGAGACTTGCTAGGGATAATATCCAAACCTTTTGTCATATATTGGAGAAAGCGAAACTCTCGGCCTTACCATCGACTGCGATTGCTCTTGATGCCGAGAAGGCTTTCGATAAACTTTCTTGGCCTTTTTTACAAGCAGTTCTCCAATCTCATAACTTAGGGGATTCTTTTATCAACATGGTAATGTCCCTCTATGCGCAACCTAAAGCTAACATCAGAGTCAATTGGGCTACGTCTTCCTTCTTTAATCTACGTCAAGGCACTAGACAAGGGTGCCCGTTATCACCCCTTCTTTTTCTATTGGCTATAGACCCTCTCCTTCGGTTACTCAACTTAAATGATAATATCAAAGGCTTTCAATTTGGTTCACATACAATTAAAACGGCTGCGTATGCAGACGATGTTCTTATCTTCTCGGAAGACATTGCTACTGCCATTCCTGCCATTTCTAATACCATTAAAGAGTTTTCAGTCGTTTCAGGGTATACTCTGAACAGAGATAAGACGGAAATGTTCCCTCTTAATGCGTTGTGCTTCCCTTATCACATGGGGGAGGCCGGATTTAAATGGCAATCGACTCGAATTAAATATTTAGGAATTTGGTTTTGTAATAATCTGTAAGATACTATCTCTTATAATGAATCTCACATACTAGCTAAGGTTAAAGATCTTTTGTCCTGCTGGTCCCCGAAATATATCTCTTGGTGGGGAAGACTTCAAACTCTTAAGATGATGATAACTCCGATTATTAATTTTTTCTCCGCCATGTTGCCTGTGAGGTTGTCTTCATCCTTTTTCCGTGAGATTGATTTACTTACCTCAAAATGTTTATGGAGTGATAAACGTGCTAGAATTGCATATAAACATCTTAGGAAGCCATCTGTTTTGGGTGGATGTAACCTTCCAGATTGGAACTTATATCAAATTGCTTTTTTATCGTCTCAGGGTGCTCTCTGGTTTTTATCGAATTCCCAACATACCCCTCCGTGGATTTATATTGAACAAGAACTATGTTCTCCTCTTTCTACCCCTTCCTTTCTCACTGCTTCTAAGCTTGTGTTACCTCATTCAAGCCGTATTATTTCAGACACAATTAATGCTCTAAAATATATAGATAAAAAGGTTTCCAACCCTATTCATAAGTCCAGATGGTCCTCATTATGGTATAATCCTAAAATTGCTACTGATATTGATTCTGTTACGATATCTTCCTGGGCTAATAGTGGTCTTACGTTGGTCAAACATTTGTATGACTCCAATCATGATCCTCTTCCATTTTCTTCTTTGGCCAGGGAATATAATCTTAGTAATATGGATTTCTATTCCTTTTTGAAACTGAAGGTTGCCCTTTCTAAAGTGACCCTATGTACAGACTCGGTTACTATTTCACTTCTGTCTATGTGGTCTCGTTCAGGTCATACTGCCTCGAAAATATATACATTTTTGTCTGTGCCACGGCCTCCACAGACTACTATTACACAGGATAAATGGTTGCATCATTTTGATAGTGAGATATTCAAACATATTTCACAAGAGTCTTGGCAGTTTATTGGGAAGGTTTCATTACGGAATAAGATTGCTCCGTCTCTTATGCAATCTAAATTCTTCACTATGAATCTTCTACATTGGACCCCTGCTCGCTTATTCAAGCTGAAACTGAGGGATAATGATCGTTGTTGGAATTGCAATTTGGTCTCCGGCACTCACCAACATATGTTTTTTTAATGTTCTTTATTACAATCCTTTTGGGATTTAGTTCAGAAACATCTATCACTAATCTTTGATATTCCGTTGGAGCTCTCGTTACCTAGGATCTTATTGGGACCGTGGGCTGCTTGTACTCCTCTTCCCTTGGATGATACTGATATGCAGCTATCAGACCTCCTTATATCAATTGCTGTTAAGATTATTTTAACTGAATGGAAATCCTTTAATCTCCTGTCCTATCATACTTGGTGGGCTTGGGTATCATTTCTTCGTGGGGCCCATACTTCTGTTGAGGAGAAGCATTGTACTCCTTCCATCTCTAATACTATTTGGAGGTCACTGGATACATATATAAAATTGTCCTCTCAGGGGTTGGTAGCCCAATACCCTTTTGTCTCTATGTCTTAATTTACTCTTTCCACTGCAGCATGTGTCCCCATCTCTCTCTCTCTTTCTTTCCCTCTCGCTTTATCTATATCTAGTTATCTATCTATTTATCTATCTATCGTTCTCTCTTTCTTCCTTTCTTTCCCTGTTTCTTCTTCTCTCTTCCTCTTTCTTTTATTTCTTTTTCTCTTTTTCCTCCTTTCACTCTGATATTTTGTGGTGTCTATGCAATACAATTAATTTGCTGTTAACAATCTAATATAGACATTCCTTCAATATTTGATATTGTTTTTGTATTACTTGTGATTTCATTATTTTTTATGTCATGAATTCTATCTTTTATGTCTACATTCCCTTGAATTTGTTTCCTTTTTACTTATTTATTGATCACTTTGCTTTATTGTATTGCATTCTATTATAAATGTATGAACTCCTTCCTTTTAAAATAATAAAGATATTGAACAAAAAAAACAAAAAAAAGACTAGTTTTGCAGATGTGTTCTCCTGTTTTTTATCTTTCTACTTTGCCAAATCTTAAAATTAGTCAGGTTTCTCAGACACTAACTTCACGCCCTGCTGCTGTTGCCAGTTGAGTATAATGTGTGTGGGTTTGAGTTTTGTACCATTTTAGCAAGTTTCTTACATATGCCTGTTATTCTATAATGGCCACTGTCAGTGAGTGTTTGTCAGAGTGAGGGTGTCCATGTCTGTTACTATGTCTTTGTGTGTGTGTGTGTGTGTGTGTTTATCAGTTTTTGGTTAAATGGGTAAGTGCATGTTGGGCACATGGTGTGAATGTTACGTTATGGTTGTCTAAGTGCCTGTTCCGTTCCAGTGTACATACATTTTCAATGTGTGTCTTTTACATGTGCTTATTCAGTAAAGATGTTATGTTACATTACCTTATAGGGACTTCTTAAGCTTACTTTATTTCTTATTCTAGTATGCTCATTTCTGGGAAACTAATAACTAATGTGACTTCTAATGAAAAGCAATTGGGGTATGCAAAAATCCCATGCTTAGATCCTACTTGCTTCTCTCCTGTGTTTTGCTGGAGTCTGGCACCAGTTGATTGTACAGTATTCAAAAACATGCCATCACTTGGTCATTTGTAACTGAAATTGTGTATACATATTCCAGAGCACAGTCAATAGATTTCAACTACTTTAGTATTTGAGTGGTAATGGGTGGCTAACAGTACAATAATTTGGGATGCAAAAGGTCCAGGGGCAGAGGCGTGGGATGTAGAGGGTATGGATGATTCTAGTGGCTAGAGGCACATTGTGTCTGAAGGCAGCACCTAAAGGCTTCTTTGAGGATGTTATAAGGATATTGAGTTTTAACTCGAGGCATTAAAGTGAAGTAGTGGTCAGTGGGTGAGAAGTCGAATCCAGAAATTAATTTAAATAGGGATTTGATGTGATAAGGTGGTGGAGTGCTTAACCATGGAGGGGTTGGAGGGGTTTACAGAGAGATGCTTTGGGAAAGATGTTGGCTAGGCCGTAGACAGATATAGGAAGCATTGGCAAAGCCAATAGGGCTGGCCTTCGAGAGCTCATGTCATGGATATTTGTTTTTCTTTTTAGTGCAAGCATGTTCTCGAAAAATATGAAGAAAAAAGAACACAAGCTGCCACATAAACATGGCCACTGCACACTTGAAATTATATTTTTAAATCTAAAAAACATTCACCAGTGCAGCTGTTTCACTAGTGATGTTTTTAAACATCAAGACTTTTATAATGTTATAATTGGTATAGTTGAAGGAGACCAGAAAAAATCCTCAAGTAACCAAGCACTCTCTGATCGAAGGCAGGTGCAATGTTACAATATCAATTAAAATCTTGTTAACATAAACTTTAAGAAGGAGTGTAGGCAAAATAAATAGCTGAAATGTAAACATTAATATTAACAAATATAAATGAACACTTTCAACCAGCTTTGTCACTGAAAAGAACGGAACTGCTTTTCAGAAATGGGAACAATGTGCACAGGCTTTGTGCAGTCACTCAGGTAAACTTAGACCTGAAGCCTAAGTTAGACCTGAAGTCCATGTTCACCTTTGTGATTCAGGTCTAACTTAAACTTCAGGCCAAACTTAGACTTCAGGCCCAAACTTAGACTTCAGGTCTAAGTTTACCTTTGTGAATTGGGCACTCAAACTGAAAGAAGCCAATAGGTAAAGTGAGCTGAGCAATTGCTCCATGCTGTATGCTGTGGTGAGCAGAAGCAAAACATGATTGACAGTTCAAAAGACCAATGGAAGAAGCCTGCTAACCAAAAGCCATTCATGTATGTAGGAAAAACAATAGTCTGGTGAGAAAGCTAACGATACCTCACAGGGCAAATGTAAAAATCAGAATCCAGAAGTTAACTTAGGCCCTTAAAGATATAGCTCTTGTATATCTTCCTTCCAAACTTACTGTGTATCTTCCAACTAGAACAGTTTGATCAGGCAGGCAAATGCTGCTGAGGGTCACAAGAACCAGACTTCACTGGAAAGGAGACCAGAGATTTTTGGTATTGTGGCAACATATTTGGACTTTATTGGAGGAAGCCAGCAAACAACTACCAAACCTTCTGAGGTTCAGAAAGGTGGTTAGAACCTGGTGGTATAATGTTTGAGCCACGACTGGAGCATATATGATTTGTGCACCCACCTGCTACACAGTTCTCTTCTTATATTTCCACAGTGCCTACAAATAATCAATTTAGCAGAGAAAAGTCTAAAAAAAATCCTCGCAGCAAGACACAATTGTTCCTACTAACACCCCACCATCTTGGGCCATGGAAGAAGTGTCAGGGAGGAAGGAGGGCACTAACCCTGAGGATGTTCCTGAAACCCTGGGCAACAGGAAGAGGAAGCTGAACTTCACAGAGGAGGAAAGCCAAATATTGATAAGTGAAGTGACCAAAAATGGACATCTTTTGTTTTTCACCTCTAAATTGCCGTTAGCCAAGAAGGATGCTTTAAGGCAAGCAATAGTGGACAAGATCTACTGCGTGGCACTAACAAGAAGGACTGTAGTGGAGGTCAAAAAAATGTGGCATGACCCCAAACGCAAGAGAAAAGAAAAACTGGCCAGGTATCTTAAGGCTTCAATGAGGATTGGAGGAAGACCCATTGGAGGAGCAGGTGGCATCACATATTCCATCTGAGTTGGTTGGCGGAGATAAGAACTTGGACAGTGCTGAGGTAGAGGACCAACAAAACATACAGGGTGAGTGATAACACAACGCATGTAAAATATATGTGAAACTTTGTGATATGAACAGTTACAAACATGGGGCCACACAAACCAAACTTTCACAAAACTAAGGACAGCAAGCAAAGTTGTTGCACTGCATTGTGTGGAAGGGAGAGAGCAGAAATGTTCCATATTTACAAAGATATGGGTCATTTCTAATCTCGCCTTGCAATGGTGCACTGTGTGCTGCCTAGTTGCACAACTTACACACCTCAAACAAACTGGAAGTGTGCCTGCGCTGCAGGCTTCTATATGTGTGGAGGATAGTGTTATACATTCCCAAAAGTCACATGTAGAAAGCAGACACACAGCCCATGATACTGACATCCAAGAGTTGGCATGCCTTATCCTCAAGAAGAGGCAGGGGCATGGTTAGTGATAAAACTATTGAGCGAGACTTTCTCTTTGTTTATGTTTATACTGCCAACCGAAATTGGCGGTGAGCGAATAAAGGGAGTCGAGTACTCCTAGTTGCGAAATAGGGGGTAAAACACTTACAAAACTGAACAACTAGTAATGGATTATACTCTTTAGTAAAAATACTTATAAGAGAGTATGGGCAGTATCTGCAATTCCTTTTCGGAACAGATGATACTCTTTTAGAATTCCTTCAAGAAGGGGCAGTGTATGCAATCCCTTCCCGGTTTGGGAATATAATATGTGGAATTGTATCGATTAATAAATTGTGTACAACAGAAACCACACTTAGATAATAGCCAATAATCATATCTTTGGTGTCAGTTAGATTTGCCATAGTCAATTAGAATAATAAAATCGAAGGTACATAAAGAATATTAGAACATTGGAATGTTGGGAGCTCCATTGAAGACAATGGAGTAGCTCTGGGCTTATAATGGCTGGTATAAGCCCAGCACTCCAACATTCCAATGTTTGTATTTTTGTTTCTCCATTTTTAATTTAGAACATTCTACCCTTAGTGGGTGGCATGTTCTAATAGCCTTATAGCCCTTCTGCCTCAGACTATACCAGTTGTTAAAGGCCCTCTCCCTCGTTATAGGCCCTCGCCTGCGGCTCGGGCCTATAACTCGGGATCAGGGCCTTTAACAACTGGTATAGCCCTCGGCAGCGGGCTATAAGGCTATAGTACTAGTTTGAACAGCATGCGTATAGACAGCCGTTTAATAAGGGGGACTCTATAATTGATTGTATTTGGTTTCTTTTTCTCTCCTCGTTTAGGGGTAGAAGTAAATCACCCTTTGTCGAATCACTACTCCGATGTCTTGAGTAGATGTTCCACTATTCTAACCGCAGTCTGACAAAAGGAGGTACTATAATTGACTCCCAGCTAGCGGTATTGGAAACATTTCCGCGATTCAGGCGAAAGCTTAAAGTATTTCAGAAAGCACGGACATTTGCACAGAGGTCCGAAGAGGCCAGGGTGATGTTTTAATCAAGGTAAGATAACATAAGGAGATGGTTATGTCTAGGAATGGTAGAAGGACAATGTAAGGGGATATGTTTATTTATATGGACCCCTTTCTCTTCATTCAGGGACCGTATAGAGGCCCTTTCTGAACTAATTTGGGTCCAAAAACCAATTTATCAGCCCATACTGCAACAACGTGTGGAACACCGCGGACTGCGGTGAGTGTTTTATCTCTTTCTGAGAGTATGAGGATGGATGGTAGTGTATGCAGTATACTATAGTATGAAATACATAGAAGGGGTTGTCCCTCGTTGTTTTGAGGGGATGTCTTTTCCACCAAAAGAGATCAGACATCAGGGCTGGGTATAGAGTAAATGATGTTTTTTAAGAACTTTTTTATGATGTAGGGATAGGCTCTTTGCTAAATAATAGCTTTTATACTAGTATGGAATATGTGTGGTTTAAAGTATATATTTACATATCTTTTATAGATTTTCTAAAAATGTATCTTTCCAGTTGTGGGAGAAATGCACCCTAAATACTATTGTCCTGAAGAAGGTGGGATTCATTTAATAGCATCCACCGTAACGCGTCGATGCTAGGTTCGAACTGGATCCGATCACGAGGAGTCACTGTGATGGACTGATTTCTGTACTCACCAGGACACAAACTCGATGTTGATTATTGGATCAGAATATGCAACAGCACTTTAAGGACTGTGCATGAGGGTTCTCCCTGTTAGGATTTGTGGTTTTTATAATTCTTCTTTTTTAACAGTGTTGGTGTTTTTATATACATAGTGCATGGGGGTTGGATTTTGCACTATATAGGAATTGTTCTATGTCTATTGTTTTGTTTTAAGATAATTTGTAGAATCAATTTTCTTATGACACAATATTTTTAATTAAAGCCTATGAGGTCATATTTCAACTTTGGTGGCATATGAGCATATTTTCAGGGGTGTTAGTAGACACGAATGTTTGAGAGTGGGTGAATGGTGCCTTACTGTGTGAGAATATTTTTCTCTGATTCCAAGGGGAAGCACAATTTTCCTATTGCCTTATCCTCACACATGACACAGAACACTTCAGTACCTACATGTGTCACACTCCCACAATGCAACAAGTATGAATGTATTTTTGAGAACAAACATACTGGTTGAGATGTTTATGATGAAAAGGTTTTGCTATTTGAATAGATGGTAAGTGAGGTAACATGGGAGTCTCTATTTACCTCAACTCATAAACTTTAAGTAGAATCCATATGCATCTTACGGTAAGTTGATCTCAATGTTGTGTAAAATGTTACATCTGTTTTAAGTTTAAATTAATGTGAAACTTAGTCCCAGATTTCTCAATATTTTACACAGTGCAACACAGTAAGACAACTTTTCGGTGCATTACATCAAATGTTAAGAGCAGGAATGTGCCATATATACTATGATATGGCACATTCATGCTCTCTATCTGCGCTGGTGCTCTGGGTGCTGCCTAGAGCCAACGCACCCACCCTTGCGCCATGGTGCCTGTGTTGCAAGCAGAATTGTTTTTGTGTAGAATGGGCCACCTTCCAGCACAAATTTTATCCTCAGTAGTGTATTCTTCTTCATAAGTGTGCAGTAGAATGCAGCGCACTTAAAAAAACGAGGAGAAATTAACATATTTCTTCTCGTTGCACCTCCATCAGGAAGGCGTACAATTTTGACGCATTCCCAGGTTTACCTGTCTTGTTGAATCTGGGAGTGCACCAAAATATATGGGTGGATGCATGAGAACACCCACTCTCCACCCATGTAACAACCTCCTGGTGCAGATTAACGCAAAGCAGTGACTTGCGATGCCTTGTATTACTCTGGATTTAACAAGCCACTGAGGGTCACACCAGGTGGCTTTGGGTGGCTTGGTAAATCTGATTTAGGGAGTGTGTTGTCCTTGCATCACCTATCGTGATGCAGGGCCGACAACTATCAAAGGTTATCATCCATCGTGAGGTATCCCTGTTGTGTGTAAACTAGTAAATGTAGGATATCTTTGTGAATCTGTGCCTTTGTGTGTGTTGCATTCAGAAATTTAAGTGGAAGGCAATAATCCACTTATATATCTCTGTAACAATGTAGAAATAAAATGTTGCCTACTAATATGCGAGCGCTAATTAATGTCATGCTAAAGTGAAGGTCCACTAGAAGTAGGATACTAAAATAATGTCATGTTTTGGTAACATCCGGTGAACATGCATATAGTAGGCATCTACTACCAATTGACTTTTTTCTCATTATAGAGGTTGTAAGGAACATACAGATTTGTGTGCAAATTTCCACAGGCAATGAATACATCTATGAAGTGAAATCCAGGGCCGGAATTATCATTAGTTGATGAAGTGCAATGCACAAGTACAACTTGTTGCGCTGCATGATATCGAAAGGGCAGGAATGACCTATATCTCCCACGTTATAGCCCATTCTTGATCTCTCCCTGCACTGGCACACTACGTGCTGCTTAGCGCAAATGCAGGCGCCCTTGCAACATAGTGCATGGGTGCCTACATTACAGGTAGGATTTAATTTTTTGCAGGAAGGGACACCGTTCTAAACCCTAAAAAACCTTACAGGGGTTTTCCTTTTTCTAAGTGTGCTGCAGAATAGCACACTTAGAAAGAGGAAAAGTGGAGAAATAATGATATTACTCCCTGCCAGGGTTTTATTGGGAAGGCGTACCATTTTGATGCATTACCAGGTATACTTGTCTTAGTAAATTCGGGAATGCACCAAAAAACATTGGTTGGAAAATCCATGCTCCACCCATCTAATGTCTCCCTGGCGCAGAAAAATACAAGCCAGCAACTTGTGTTACTCAGAATTTACCAAGCCATTCAGGCCCAATGAAGGTGGCTTTGGGTGGCTTGATAAATGTGATTCAAGGATTACGTTGCCCTTGTGTCACCTAGCATAATGCAATGGCAACGCAATACTATGGTAAATCTGGATACCAGTTTGAATAAAAATAGATCTCTACAAGTTTTGTTTTAGGCTGTCTTTTATTCATGAAGCTTGACCTATGCACTGAGGTGTATGCATAACAAATATGTGTGTATCAACATGTTACATTGTTGCACTTATATATCAACAATGCTATTGCACAAAATGAGGTTGTGAAACCATCCCACGTGCCCTTACTGGTGACTTTTGCCTCCAATACAATATGGCAATGTTTACATGTTGGTGTATAGGCTTGTCAAATACCTGTGTAGGAGGAAGCATAATAAATGAGTGACTTAATCAATGTAGGCTCAACCACATCAAATACAGCCTCTTTAGAATGCTAACATATTACACATCTTTTTCAGAGAAAGTTACTGTCTCTCCTGTGCAACAGCCTGTCCATCATGAACAACCTGTCCTCGACTCCCCCTTCCCTCCATGGGTAAAGAAAACCTTCAATCAACTCCTGGACACTATTGATGCTTCTCCTCCGATCTTGGCAAGGAAAGAAGACGTTGTTGGGTCTCCAAGTGAACCAATCCAGAGTGTTCATCAAACATCTGTTTGCCATACTGCCAGCGAGGACTCTGAGACCCCCAAGTCATTTTTTAACGGAGAGTGGTAGGGGTCCAGCAGCGAATGGCAGAAAAATTCAAGCTGGAGATGGAGACCTTTGAGGGCACTCTTGAAGGAGTCCGCCCCAATAAGGGGTTGGCTGAGGCCATACGAAATACCCATTCTTGGCTCCAGGAAATTGATGGCTCCGTAGCTGATATTGCTAGTGTACTGATGCTGAGGGGAAATGAAGATGAGCGTTCAACATCTAACACCAGTGATGTTGTCAACCAGCTCTATGCCATCAATTCCTCTATCCATCCTTGGAACAAGGACTGGAGGCCTTAGGCAATCGATTGGAGTCCAAAATAAACTCCTTCATGGCAGCAACTAGTGCCCTCAGCAGCAATGCAGCCTTAGTGGCAAACACTAATGTTCTTGGAAAGTGGGTCTTACATCTTCACCCTCTGATGTGTGTGCACTGGAGACATCACTCCTCAGCCTCCTATTTCACCACAGCTATAAGCACAGGAGGCTGAACATTCATCAGAGGATAATGAGGTACTGTTCCCAAGTGTAAGAAATTGTATTTCCTGATGAACATCAGCGAGTGTGTTCTGGCCAGTTATAGATGTTGTCATGTGTTTAACATCATGCTACCTTCTTTACAAACAACGATAGTCCTCTATTGGTGGTAGTTGATCTTTGTTATCTGTTCTACTTTGTTGTGCAATTGTGTAAGGGCCTACTGGCACCTATGTAGGAGGCAATTGCTTGGCATAAACGAAGGGACATGTTCCTTTTTTTCTGGTTCTGTGGTGCCTGTCCCTTTGTCGTGGTTGGTGTGGGTCCTTGTTTGCCTGCTTTCTTCCTGCTTCCATGTGGGGTAGCCGACCAGTGGACGATGTTGCCTGCTGTGTTTCGGCAAATGAAGCCCAGGTTCTGGCTGCCTTCCTTGCCTCATAGATTTTGCCCAGGCGTTTGTAGCCATGGGCGGCCTTCTGAATCCTGTCATACTGGACCTTTCTGAATGCAAAGTTCTTTTTGGCATCAGCATTCATATTAGCTACACAAATGTTAGAGAATAAAAAGCATATGACTATGCAACAGTAGAATAATGTCTCTTTGTATAACAACACAATGTTAACAGTGCCAAATACATCCATCCTCTACTGTCAAATTTAAGTAATAAACACTCAAATCACAAACTATGCCAAGGTGTAACTGCATCACCTTGCAACTATTACAACAAGTTACATGTTGGTTTGCTATATTATGCTACTCACATGGCCATACCATAAATGTGAGTCACATAAACTTCTTTCATGACATATATATTGCACGCACTATGATGGTGTCATGTGTCAGATCCTTCTGCATCTGCAAAACATAACGTTTACTAATGTAGATTCCACATTGACTGTTAGTGCTGATAAACTCATGTCCATGTTCCCCCAACATGTATGTATCGATTGAAGTCTAAGTTCTTGAACAACCATATTGGGGAGTTGCTTGTAGATTGGATATACAATATTGGTGACCTAGATTCCACATGTAATAGACGTAGGGCTGCAACCTCAAATGATTGACATCATTGGCTGGAAGTTACAGACCAACATACATTACATTTTCGCTTTACCTTTAATGATGAGTATCAGTAACCCACTCTATCACTATACCATTTGTTTGTTACTTAGTCGCTCGCTGCACATATCCAGCACATATCACAGGATTCAAATAATGGCTTGCCATTTTGTGTATCCATGCCAATAGGCATGACAAATATGCTTTTCTTAACTTTATGATGGAGATGCAATAATTCCACACATATAAATGTACTGTTCTACATTCATATTTGTCAGGAGGATGCTCCTACACATGGAGGTTTGTGACACAGTTTATTTATTTATTTGAAAGTCTTTTATAGCGCTAGCTAGACCCGAAGGTATCAGAGAGCTTTACAACAGTAAATGTTCACATCAAAGATAACAAGTCTATTCAGAGCATCTGAGTCAGAGCCCTTTAAAGTAATAAATGTTCACAACATAGATAACAAGTATAGTAAACATTTATTATAGAGCTAGCTTGACCCGAAGGCATCAGAGCGCTTCACATGCTTTGCGACAATGTCCCCAAGAGGCATACGAGGGGATCCACAAGAACCACAGTTGACCCCTGTCCCCAAAGCACCAGCAAATGTGACAAGACAGAGAATCCAAAGACCTATACATATATTGATAAACAAATAAATAAAAAAATACATTGCTACCATGCACTTCCACCTATTCCATATGTAACCCGTGCAATTGCTGCCTTGCCAACTGTGCAAAGCACTCTGATACCTTTCTTATATAAAAGACATTAGGATATTATTATTTTGAGTTTTGTATAGTGCTAGCTAGATCCGAAGGTATCATAGCACCTCACATGCTATGCGATAACGTCTATAAGAGGTACATGAGGGGATTCATAAGAGTCACAGTTGAGCAATACATCATTAAGTGGTTACAAAGTCACACAGGTATAACACAACCAGCAGAGATAATTTATGAACTGTCAAGTCTTACATGAACATTTTTTGTCCATCATTTCAGCAATATCCAAGGATGTATACCCTCAATCATGTAAAACATTTATTTTATGATGCTGCGACACTTACACCATAGACCTAGGCATCCTGTGTATGGGCTCAGTCACATACAGTACAACATCTAGAGGAATATATCATATGGCACACACTTTATTCTAACATCTAAACATGAGATAGTCAGAGTTAATAATGCTAGTATATGAGAATAATAATATGCAGGATGTTGTATAGAGCATCACACATACAGCTGATTTTTTATTCGTCATGATATGGACATATGGTAATAAGCAGCACTGCTACAGACTCTGTGGGGAGATGTTAGGAATTTGCATTGGAAATCCATCATGGAAATCGTTAGCTGACTAATGAGTTTTTGATTGGGTGAGATTAAGGGAGATATAGACAGCGATGGACATTCCTCCCTCACAAGACCTCTGCGACAAACTCAGCACCTTCTTTCACCACAAAATCAAGAGCATCTACGACAACTTCGACGAAGACAACCAACACACTGAACCCCCGCCAACCACCCCCGACACCCTGAAGCCAGCGATTGACAACTGGACAGCCCTCACCACCGAAGACACACTGAAGACAATGAAGTCAATCCCTCCCGGGGCCCCCACGGACCCCTGCCCCCACCACATCTTCAACAGAGCCGCCGACACCATCGCACCCATACTCCACCACACCATCAACCGCTCCCTGGCAACCGCCTCGTTCCCCGACGACTGGAAATACGCCAAGGTAAACCCCCTCCTGAAGAAACCCTCGGCGGACCCCACCGACCTCAAAAACTACAGACCCATCTCCCTGCTCCCGTTCCCAGCGAAAGTCATTGAGAAAGCCATCAACAGCCAACTCGCCACATTCATCGAAGAGCACAACATCCTCGACTCCTCCCAATCCGGCTTCAGAAAAAAACACAGTACGGAAACCGCCCTCCTCGCCGCAACAGACGACATCCGCACCCTACTGGACAAAGGAGAAACAGTAGCCCTCATCCTCCTCGACCTCTCAGTGGCGTTCGACACAGTCTCTCACCACACCCTAATACGCAGAATCCTCGACGCAGGGATCGAGGACAAGGCCCTCAAATGGATCCCCTCCTTCCTCTCCGGCAGAACGCAGCGGGTCAGACTCCCCCCTTTCCTCTCGGACCCTACACCAACCACCTGCGGAGTCCCTCAGGGGTCCTCCCTCAACCCTACGCTCTTCAACGTCTACATGGCTCCAGTCGCCCCCATCGTCAGAACCTACGGACTCAACATCTTGTCATACACAGACGACACCCAACTCATCCTCTCCCTATCCAACGAACCCAACACCGCCAGACACAACTTTCGAGAAGGCATGGAAGCAGTCGCCAAATGGATGAAAAACAGCTGCCTACAACTAAACACCAACAAGACAGAAGTACTCATCATGGGCCCAAACCCCGATGCCTGGAATGACACCTGGTGGCCCCCCGCCCTCGGAAACCCGCCCACCCCCACGGACCATGCACGCAACCTGGGAATCATCCTGGACTCCGAGCTCAAAATGGACCGCCAGATCAACTCCGTCTCGTCCTCCTGCTTCCACACCCTCCGCCTCCTACGTAAGACCTTCAAATGGATCCCCCTTGAACACAGAAAGACCGTCACTCACGCTCTGGTCACCAGCAGACTCGACTACGGCAACGCACTCTACGCCGGAATAAACAAAAACCTCACCCGCAAGCTACAGAACATCCAGAACGCCGCCGCAAGACTGGTCCTCAACCTGCCAAGACACTGCCACATCTCCCAGCACCTGCGCACACTCCACTGGCACCCCATGGAGTACAGAGTCACCTTCAAGATGCTCACCCACGCACACAAGGCCCTCCACGACACCGGACCAGCGTACCTGAACAGCCAACTCAATTTCCACGCACCCCAAAGGACCCTACGATCAGCCCAGCTCTCCTACGCCGTGGTCCCCCGCACCAAAAAGACCAGATCGGGAGGCCGCTCCTTCTCCTTCCTCGCGGCCAGAGCCTGGAACGCCCTTCCGCTCCACCTCCGACAGACAACATCGCTTCCCATCTTCGCAAGAAACCTCAAAACCTGTCTCTTCGACAGACCCCCTCCTTGATGGACTGGAACCTGCACCCCCCCACCCCCAGCGCCTTGAGACCCTTACGGGTGAGTAGTCGCGCTTAACAAACGCCTGATTGATTGATTGATGCATAATCCTGCTTTCCAAATACTTTATCCCATATATTAACCTACATCTTGCCTTATGTTTGGCCAATTTTAGTGGTGCTGCAATGACGCAACATGCTACTATATATATAAAGAGCCACGCAAGGGCCATTTGTGTTGTGTTACCTTGCTGCATATAGAAAATATATAGTAAGCAAAACAGTGGCTTGTGCTGCATTGCATTACTTTAGTTTCTGTGAAGCAATACATGGGTGGAGCATGGTTGTTTCCTGTGCATCCACCCATGAATTTCACACACTCCAAGATTTCATATGGTGTGTACAACTGAAATTGCAATATATGCCAACCCCTCCCAGAGTATAGCCTAAATAGTAGTAAATATTTTTTCACTTTATCTTTGTAAACTATTTCTATGTGTGCAGCATTCAGAGGCTCACATAAAAAGGAGGAAATGTCACAAGCTATTGTCTGTGGCCTTGAAGGATTGTCTACCTGTACGAAAACAGGTATCCCTGTCAGGCAAACTTTCACCATGGTTGAAGGGTGAGTGGTTGTGCACCAGGATGCATGAAGTGTACCAGTGTTATGAGAGAGCTGTAGTGGGCCATAATTGTTTGAGATATGGGCATTTATGCGCTCTCAATTTCAATGCAGGTTGCCTTGCAGCATTGCATTGCCTAAAAGGTTAGTAAATGTGGGCCAAGGAGTGTGCGTATGTTCGTCTACACTCTGCATGTGACAATGTATAGGGGAATATAGAAGTCAAACTAGGAGCCAGATATATCATGATATTGCATTGCCCTTGCCTCGTGCATGGAGTTGCAAGGGCAACGCAATACTTAAGTAAGATTGAACAAGCAAAACAAGGCCACCGTGGATGGCCCTGTGTAGCTTTCTAAATCTGGAGCAACAAAAGTCAGTGCAAGTCGCTGCCGTGCATAACTCTTCCCTGGAAAAGCGTTCCATGGGTGGAGCGTGGGTGTTCTTATGCATCCACCCAGGGATTGTGGGGCATTCCCAGATTTACCAAGAATGCTAAACCTTGGAATGTGTGAAAATGCAGCGCCATACCAGGGAAGGCGCAACACAGAGAAAGATCTATTTTTCTCTTTATTATTTGCTCTTTCTAAGTATGCTGCGTTTTTCACACTCACATCAAAAACAGTTATGTGGACATGTGTGTGGATGACTTCTAGGTAATAAAGTATCAAATCTTACAAAAAATCATGTTCTACATTGATTTAACCATGTTCTCTGTCTATGTTTCTTGTAATATTTAGCATACATAACCATAGTGCTGTAGTATGAAGGTTATTCTAAGGAATTATGCGGCATGGATATTAAAGGTCCATGCTTCCAAAAAGCTAATAGAGTGTATTCACATATGTGTAGGTCAACTACAAGAATGTAAATATCTGTCAATGTATGTCTTTACCTGTATTGAACCCAATTCAATGTATCAGTGACTCAGATTGTTTCTGTCACTGTTACCAAAAGACATATAGTACTATAGGTCAGGTGTCTAAAATATTCATGACCCAACAGTATGTCATTTTTGTGTCAATCTCATTATCCCAATTTCCTAAAGTTTCCAATATGCAGAACTTAATCAAGTCCCAATCCGATATCTAAATATGGATGTTGAATAGTTGTTGATTTTACACTGTTAAACCGGCTTCCATACAGGCATGTGTGTAAAATAGGCCTTATTCTCAGCTATGTTCACACAAACTTAACAAACGCTAAGATAAAAATTTATAGTTGCTGTACGCTGTTCCCATAACTATCATTAAACCAACATGCACATCTAAGTTGTCAACTACTCTTAATATGTTATGCTATATCTTACTTCAGGTGATCAAGGCTATAGCCTACAGCCAAGGATGATGACCTTGTTTACTACTACACGACTATTGGTCAGAAGAGATACAATGCTGCTTTAAGGAAAACCTGCAATGTCGTGGAAAGGACGTTTGCTGTACTAAAATCACGTTTCAGTTACTTGGATCAGTCGGGCTGAAGGCACCCCTACACACCCTCTATGGTGTGTAAGATCATCCTTGTGTGTGCTATTCTGCACAACATTTGTGTAAAAACGAATCTACAATGGAACTTGGTGGAATGTCAAATGACATGTAATGTCCAATGACACCAATGTAATTCCTTTCCAGCATATGCTAAGGCAAGTCAGTGACTTGCACATGATTATGTAAATGCCGATTTACCATGCTACGCAGAGCACTGCAAGGAGGATGTGTGGGGTAAACGTAATCAGACTTAAGGCCCTGCATTGCCTTGCGTTGCTTAGTAAATTATTGTAATGGAAGCCACCTGCTTGTGGTGCCTCACTTAAAATGACAACGTTTTGTTATGTTTCATATAGAGGCCCTAATATAGACATGTTCATATATGCCCTAATATAGACATAATCGTATATGCCCTATTATGGTCATAATCGTATATGCCCTATTATAGTCATGATCTCCTATGTCCTTATATAGGCATGATCTTTCACCTACATTAGTTCCCTACAGTACACAACGAACACTGAGGGTTGAACGTTATCTAGTCTGTGGTTTGAACACTGAATGGTTTTTTCCGAACACAGGCCTACAATGTACTCATAAATTATGCATGAGCATTCACCAGCTACATCTCCTGCATAATGTGTATGTACAAAGTTCACCCCTGACGTCTTCCTCATGTCTAACAAAGACCAATACACACCATACTTTAGGGTATAAATACACCGCATCTTGCCACGGTAAGGGAGAGGGAACCGAGACTTCCATGCCGACACACTGACCAGAGACGCTGAGGCTCCTGCATGCAGTTGCTCCAGCTGACAGCGGTCTAACACAGCCCTTGCGGGGTGTCCAACTCGAGACCAGGACGGGGTCCCACACTCTCTCTATTCAGGTAATGGGGTTCGACTAAATCCTAGAGGGATTCTTGGCTCTTAGGCTTGTAGACCTACACACATGCTAGGTACACTTAGGTACATCTAGTTAGGCATCGTAGGAGTATGCGCACTTTTATAATGCATTTGATATATTCATGTATGTAACCATTATTATTGCAATATGGTAGAACTGTACTATCCTTTCACTTTTATCGTACTGCTGATAATATATCTCTGCTACTGTCTGCTGGTTGTTGCAGCACATATATTCTACACTAGAATAACAACTGTTCAATAAATACTTATTGAAACGCCCAGACTGTTTATTCTGTGTAACTCTCTGAGACAAACCGAACAAGTAAGCATGAGTGACTGAGCGAAAAGTAGTACATTGTTTCCACGATTCTGAGGGATCAGGGTTGTCATGATCTAGGGTTGCCAGAAACTAATCTCTCCCCGATAAGAGGAGATTCTAGTGGCACTGTGAGCTAGCTAATGCAAAACAGGCTAACATACGCGGTGGGGGTGAACAGAGCCAGTCTGCCACCAAGCCCACAGTTTATGTTATCCAAACGCGCAGGTCCTGCATGGGTACTATAGGAACTACACGACATGGCGCCCAACGTTGGTTGGGTACTTATTTAACAGTAGAATCTGAGTAGTTCAGTCGTGCTATTCTCAGAGAACCTACTCCCAAAACCCCAGAGACGTCTGGAGTGGGTGGGCACAAAATCCGCCGCAGCTGAGTAGTACAAAAATACTATTTATTGGCTGTTGGTTATTCAAGCTTGAAAGGACATAGTGTTCCTAAAATTGTGTATAACACCTTATCTTAGTTCTCTTGGAGCACTTCTTCCTCTAAACATGACTGATGCCTAGGTAAGGGCAGAGAGAGTTGAACTGAATTTTTCAGAAGAAGGAGAAGATCCTACGGATGCAATACAGATTGCACCAAAATTCAGAATGACAGTCACCCTAAGACTATTAGAAAATGGTTTACAAGCTAGGGGTGGCATGGTAGTTTTCGTGATTGAGGCACACGAATCAAACAAAACAGAGGTATTCTATTCATTGGTTACGTTCCCAGCAGCAAATGCAACAACAAAGACTTTTCACTACTATATAGAAGGAGATGCACCACCGGAATATTGTCTGTTTGAGGACATAGAGATTCCACTCACTTACCATGAACATTATTACTGATTTAATGGCGCCCTACCCCACGTACGAAGAAGAGTAAGGCTAGGCCCACTCGGAGGAGAAGGAGCCACATGGCCAATATTAGCGGCCTACACACCACATCCTGACATTGCCACAATGCCACCAGGAGACTTACTCGTACAACACACAGATTTAATTAAAATCTACAGAAACCTGACACAATTTGTCATGAGTGACTTTAACAATCCAACCTGCACCAGGTGCAGCAAATAGTACTCCAGCTCAGGGTACAGGAAATAAAATTACTCCTCAAACATTACACGCGGTAATGGGCAAAATGCCCGCAAAACGCGAACAAATACCATTCTAGATAGCTCAGAAAATAAATCAGCTTGAGGCAGTATTCCCGAATACTACCACCTGTGATAAACACAGAATACTAACAATCTGCTTGCCCATGGGGATCACACCACAAATAGAGGACTGCACCTCTTGGGGTACAGTCTTTGCTGCCATATATACCAGAACGCATGGTATCCCGTCATTAGCAGTAGTACCTGACGTATTGAGACAGATACAAAATGAGTACGGAGCAGAGCCTGCCCTTAACTTAGGGATGAAGTTACTAGGTAACTACGAACAGGTATCATCCATAATACTAGCTAACATTAAGGGGGAAGCAGCTTCAGTGGCGATCCGCCAACGCCTAATGGAGTTCAATCCAGAGATCAACAACACGAACTACCCAAAATAATTGAAACTGCATATGCAGAATTAGGCAGAGACAGTTTAGATGGGAAAGCATTAAAACCACAACTAGTGGGCAGTTCTGAAAAGGACACTACAAAGCAGACCCCTACTTCTAAAAAGAAGTGGGAGCATAAAATGCAACAAAAGACTAAAGACAGCAGACCTCAATCCCGAGGCAGGTCTCTTCAACAGGAGCCCTCTGAAAGGAGGTATAACCTCAGGAATAGGGATAATATTAGGAAACCTGACAGGTATCAGGATACTGATACACGTTCCTCTCGTTCCTTTCAGGGTTCATCAAAAAACTCAGAGAGGGAAGGACGGTCAGAACAAAGACAAGAGGAGCGTACAAAGTCCAGAGAGACGCAACGCGCTGCGGACTACGCACCTAAAAAAGAAGATAAACAAAAACTAAAACCTCAGTTCAAAAAGAAGGTAGCAGGTCTCAAGATCAGACATGCCCAGAATTCTGAGGGCACAGCTTCTGAATGGGGAATGGGCTCTGACGATGCTAGACAGCACGGCAGAAGTAACAATAGCTCGACAAAACCTGAAGGAATTACTGGTGACAGCGGAGTTGAGTGAGTATATCACGGTGGAAACACCTGATACTCGGGTAAGCGTCCCACATAAGTTACAAGAAATAACACTCCGGATGGAGGGGGACAGACCCAGAAAAATAAAAAGTCTCTTTTGGAGAAATCTGTCATCAGGTTATGGCATTCTATTAGCAGAACAAGACTGGCCGCCAGCATTTGTCATGGAGTGCCCAGGGGAGAAGAGATCATTTTTCCAGCCTTTTCCGACCTCGTTCCCATACATTTAAAACATGCATATGCGCAGGAGTGGGCGGTTGCCCTAGCTCCGGCATTGTACAAAAATCATGCTGGTTGGGATGAGGATTCAACCCACCACGTAATCCCATTAAAAGTTTCATCAAATGCTCAAAGGCAATATCCTATAAAGCAAGAAGCTAAAAAACTTGAATACCAAGGGGCGATAGAAAATTGTACCTCACCAATGAACAATCCTTTGTTCCCCGTATCAAAACCGGACAACACATCGTCTAGTTTTAGATTACAGACATTTAAACACTTTTGCACAAAGACATTCGCTGTCCAAAATGCACACAGTGCCGCATTAATGAATAACATTATGCGGAAAAAATACCAAACTACACTTGATATCTCAAATGGATTTTTCTGCCAAAATATAGTGCCAGAAAGCAGGTATTTGACTGCATTCTCAGCGCAAGGGTCCCAACGGCAATTTTGTCGACTCCCCCAAGGGTATAAGAATAGCCCAGGGTTGTTTTCAGCAAGGGTAACAGAGTTACTCCAAAATTTGGATGAAGAAGCATTGTCCTATGTGGATGATATTTATCTGACGGACGATGACTTACCAATGTGTTAGACCTGGTACCATTGGCGTGAGTCTCCCTTCCATTTTTTACTGATTGCCTCCTCTGTTTTTTATATGTTTTGCTGGTTTAGATGCTTTGGGCACTGTGCCACTGCTATTCAGTGCCACAGTGCAAGTGCTCCCTATGTTAAATTGATGTATTGATTAGGGACTCCATGATTGGATTGTTTGATTTACTTGTCAGACCCTAGTATAGTGCACCTTGTGTGCCCAGGGCCTGTAAATCAAATACTGCTAGTGGGCTTGCAGCACTGATTGTGCCACCCACAGAAGCAGCTTGTAAAGTGTGTCTCAGGCCTGCCACTGCAGAGCCTATGTGCAGTCTGTGACTGCCATGTTGACTTGGCCAGTGCACCCACTTGCCAGTCCCTAAACCTTCCCTTTTCTACATATCGGTCACCCCTAAGGTAGGCCCAAGGGCAGGGTTCATTGTATGTAAAAGGTAGGACATGCCCTGGTGTGTGTAGCATGTCCTGATAGTGAATTTCAGGCAATTTTGTTTTCACTATTGCAAGGCTACCTGTCCCCATAGGCCAGAATGGGCAGTTTGATTATAACATCTTATAATCCTAACTGACCCAGGGAACATGGTAGAAATTCGGGTTTAGTATGCCTGAATTTTAGTGAAGTTGGGTTTAACATTCTGTGTTTGAAAATACCACTTTTAGAAAGTAGGTATTTTCTTGCCTAGCCATCCAGCCTGCCTCTGCTAGCTTGTGTATTGTATGTCTGGTTTTGTGAGTGACAGGTGCTGGGGGGCTCCAGGAGACAGGGTGAGTCAGCACTAGGCTGAATAGACCTATCTGCATGAGGAGTGGTGGGAGGAGTAGCACCTGGGCCTGAATAGGGCTGTGCCTGCCTTCCACAATGCTGGCTCCACCTCCTTTGGTGTGTCTGATGACCCTGGCCCACTCTGACAAAGGAAGAAGTTGTGCACTGGCAGAATGCACCCAGAACTGGTTTGGACTAGGTACAGGACCCTCTGCCTTCAGAGGACAAAGGATTTGCTAGTATAAATATTGGGGCCCTGACCCCAAGACTTTAGATCACTTCTGGAACAACAAGACAAACCTTTGCCAAGGAGAAGAACCAAGGAAGCTACAGGAGTTTGGACTGCCCCTCTGCCAGTGTGCTGTTTGCTGGGTTGGCCTGCAGTGGTCTTCATTGCCAAGGAAAGGAGAAGGAACTTTCAAAGAACTTTCATCCTCTTGCAGAACATTTCTCCAAGGGCTTGAACTAGAGCTTGCCTCCTGCTGAAGTCTCAGGGCTACAAGACTTCACCACCAGCTCCCTCCTGAATTCCCTTGCTGGGAATTCTGTCTGCAGAAGCCTGCGTGTCGCTGGCAGCTGGAAGCGCGACTCAACAAGAAGAAGCGTGTCGCTGTCGCAGCTGTTGCCGTCGCATCGCCGGAGAAGCGTGTCGCCGCTGCAGAGGCCACCGCCGCATCACCAGAGAAGCGTGTCTTCGTCGCAGCTGCCTGCCATCGCATCACCGGAGAAGCGTGTCTTCGTCGCCGCTGCCTGCCGTCGCATCACCAGAGAAGCGTGTCGCCACCGCAAGAGTCGCCGTCGCATCACCGGAGAAGCGTGTCGCCGTCGCAGCTGCCTGCCGTCGCATCACCGGATAGGCGTGTCGCAGGGCCTGTCGCGGCTCCAAAGGTACAGAGTTCGCCGCACGGCCGTCGGGCGTGCACGCATCATCTTCACATCGTCGCATCAAGGGCGCACTCTCATCGCATCGCACCGGATCGTCGCACCGCATCGAGGCGACTGCTCGCCGCATCGTCCTCCCTGCGGACCCTTTGTTTGTTTTGCGTTACGCATCTAAGGTACTTTTGTGGGAAACGTGTCGCATTTATCATCAACTTGAACTAAGTTACTTCTACCATCTTTAAGTCTATTTTGAGTACAGTATTGTGGATTTTTGTCGTTTGTGGTCTTGTGTTAAGTCTATATAAAGAATACTTATTTTTATAAAACCTGTGTGGTGTCCATCTGTAGTGTTTTCACTGCATTACTGTATGTGTTCACAAATGCTTAACACACTGCCTCTGAGATAAGCCTGTCTGCTCGTGCCAAGCTACCAAGAGGGTGAGCAGGGGTTATTTTAGTAGTGTATCCCCCTTACCCTGACTAGAAGCAAGGGTCCCTATTTGGACAAAGGTACCTACCTCTGCCAACTAGAGACCCCCAGTTCTAACATTGGTGGTCAACGGTGAGGATTCTGGAGTTGCATTTGTGACTCATATATAGTGATTGGTGTACACTACTAGTGAGTCCAGACCAAACGCAACCACATACTTTTTGGTAGAATTTTTTTTCTCCTTGGACTGTTATTTTTCTAAGAACTGCCAATTCTTACTACCATGAGCCGACCAGCATCTGTTGCATCTATGGATCTAGATTTTGAGGAAGAGAGGTTGGAAACCTACAATGTGAAACAGCTAAAGCGCTTTTGCAAAAAATTTAAAGTTGCTACCCTAGGCGTTGCCAAAAAGGAGGAATACCAAAAGGCGCTGAGGGCCTGGGTGGAAGCAAGAAATACCCCTGAACTGGCGGTGGAGCCAGTTGGGGATGCAGAGGGGCAGCTGAATATACCATTGGTTCCAGCCAGGGCAGGGGTACAGTCCCCGCCTGGCAGTAGCGTCTCTTCCAAAGGCCCGTCCCCAGGAGAGCTGGAAGACAGGGAAAGAGACAGGGCGCACAAGCTGGAGATGGCCAGGCTCAAAATGGAGGGTCAGAGGGACCGAGAGAATAGCAGGTTGTCCTTGGAGAGAGAGAGAATGAGGATGGAGCATGAGAGAATGTTGAGGAGTTAGAGCTCAAAGCAAAGGCTTAGAAATCAATCCCTCTGGTGGCAGCGCACCATCTGTGCCTGCAGAAAGCAGAGTCCATATCCCCAAGGATGTCATAAAGGAATTCCACAGACAGGAAGATATTGGGCAGTGGTTTGCAGCCTATGAGATAGCAATGTTGGCCCACCGGGTCCCTGAGAAGGATTGGGGAGCGGGGTTGTGGGGGCGCTTTTTGAGTGATGGGAGGGATACATTGTTAGACCTACCCAGTGAGAATAGGATGTCTTATGCCCACAGGAAGGAAGCCCTGATGACAAGGTATGGTTTGACCCCAGAACTCTATAGACAGAGGTTCAGGAATTGTAAGAAGCTGGAGGCAACTACCTGGGTGGAGTATAAGTCTTTCTTTTGCAGAGCTATGGATGGTTGGGTGAAGGGTAGCAAAGTGGATACTTTTGAAGCGCTCTATGATTTGTTTGCATGGGAGCACTTGTCTGCTAATTGTTTTCCAGAGCTACGCCAGCACCTTATTGATAGCAAGTGAACTAACCCTAGGAAACTTGCTGAGGAGGCGGACCGCTGGGTAAGCACCCGGGTCCACAAGGGTCACGTGGGAGACTTCGCCAAAGGTGGGCAGGGTCCCCAGCAGAAGAGTGGGGGGGACAAGGGTAAACAGAGGGAGTTCCAGAAAGGGCCCCAAAGTAATCCCCAAGGGAAGGGTTCCCAGCCTCCCTCTGAGAAAAAGCCAGAGGCCCCGACAGGTAAACCTGTTCACAGGGGCCCCTCTAAGTGCTTTACGTGTGGTCAAATGGGCCACCGTTGGTATGATGCACAGTGTCCCATAAGGGATTCCAAAGCACCACCACGTGCACCACCCCGTCAGATGGCGAGTGTAGCCCCGGGGGGGAGGAGATGGGTGCCGAAGGTGGGTGGGGTCCCGCAGAAATGTCCCTTGTCTCGCTAGGGAGACTTTGAGATGGTCCCTGAGACCCAGCTGCCTGATAACACTAAGAAGTACAGGCAGTGGGTGACCATCAATGGCCATAGGGTGGAAGCTCTCAGAGACACTGGGGCTAGTGTGACAGCTGTCAATTGCCGGCTGGTGTCCAGAGAGCAGGTTATCCCCCATGCATTCTTCCCTGTAGTTGCCGCGGACAACTCGCAGAGCCAGTGTGAGGTGGCTCAAGTTCCCTTTGAGTGGGGGGGGTCTCAGGTACTCTTCAAGTAGCTGTGAGGCCAGCCATGCCTGTTGATTGTCTGTTGGGCAATGATTTGAGAGAGCTCCCTTGGGCTAAGGTGGAGAGAAGGTCTCATTTGGAGATGTTAGGTCTGCCTGAGTGGGCGTGTGTGACCACTCGGTCCATGGCAGCCAGTAAGGGTGTTGAAGAGGTTCTGGAGCCTGAAAATATGGCCCAGACCCCTGCCTTAAAGAGAAGAGGTAGGGGGCGTGGGAAACCGGCCCCCATAGTTCCCACGGTCCAGGAGGAGGCAGACCTTGAGGGGGATGCACTGGAACCTACAGGGGAACAAGTGGCCGAACTGGGGGACCTGCCTGAGCTGACCCATTGGCAGCAGGAAGGAGGCCCCTCCAGGGAGGAATTTTGTGAGGAGCAGAAGAAGTGCCCTTCTCTTGTGGGTTTGCGGCAACAGGCCACAAACCAGGCAGCAGGTGATCAGTCTGGATCACATTGGATCTACTGGGAGAGCGACCTCCTGTATAGCGAGCCTAAGGTTGCTGAGCCTGGGTCAGCCCGTGTGCTGGTGGTACCCCAGCGCTTCAGAGCCTTCCTACTGGGTTTGGCTCATGATGTGCCTTTAGCTGGACATCTGGGGCAGAACAAGACCTTTGAAAGGCTTGTCACCCACTTTTATTGGCCCCAGATGCAGAAGAGTTCAGACACTTGTAGGACTTGTCAAACTTGCCAGGCAAGTGGGAAAAGTGGAAGGAAGCACAAGGCTCCTCTCCAACCTTTCCCTGTAGTCAGTACCCCTTTGAACGGGTGGGCATTGACATTGTGGGGCCACTGGACCCCAAGACCGCCATGGGCAGCCAGGTTTATCCTGGTCTTGGTGGACCATGCTACCGGTACCCGGAAGCCATCCCGCTCAGGACAGTGATGGCCCCCGTGGTGGGACGTGTACTGATGGGGATTTTCTCCCGTGTGGGGTTCCCCAGAGAGGTGGTGTCAGACCATGGTACAAACTTCATATCTAACTATATGAAGTCCCTGTGGCAGGAGTGCGGTGTTACCTTAAGTTCACCACTCCTTACCACCCCCAAGGTAATGGGCTGGTTGAGAGATTCAACCGGACCCTTAAAGGCATGATCATGGGTCTTGAGGAACCTATGAAGCGTAAGTGGGACGTCCTCTTGCCATGCCTGCTTTTTGCTTACCATGGGGTGCCACAGAAGTCCTTAGGGTTCAGTCCCTTTGAGCTGCTGTATGGTCACCCGGTAAGAGGACCTTTGAGTCTAGTCAAGGAAGGCTGGGAGCAATCTCCCAGGAAACCTCCCCAGGATGTATACAGTTACATGCTGGCCTTCAGGAACCAGACTAGGCGATTCATACAACTCGCTGAGGCGAATCTGGAAGCCAGCCAGGAGGAAATGAAGCGGTGGTACGATCAGAATGCCACTCTGATTGAGCTTCAACCTGGGCAGAAAGTTTGGGTCATGGCCCCTGTAGAGCCCTGTGCGCTCCAGGACAGGTGGACCGGACCATTTGAGGTGGTGGAGCGCAAGAGTGATGTCACCTACCTGGTGAACTTGCGGTCTACTAGGAACCCTTTGCCTGTCCTGCATGTTAACCGCCTGAAGCCCCACTTAGAAAGGTCCGAAGTGGGCATGCTCCTAACGACAGATGATGGAATGGAGGAGGAGACCGAGCCTCTTCCTGACCTCCTGTCTGCAACAGAGCAAGATGTGTCAGTGGATGGTGTCAACCTCTCTGCCACACTGACCCCTGAACAGCAGCAAGATTGTCGCCAATTGTTGGGACAATTCTCTGATTTGTTCTCCCTGGTTCCTGGCTTCACTGAGTGGTGCGTCCATGATGTGGATACTGGGGACAGTCCTCCTGTGAAGCACAAGGCTTACAGAGTGACTGACAGGGTCAGAGCTCACATCAAGGAGGAGGTCTCCAAGATGTTTGCCTTAGGGGTGATTGAGTCCTCTCACAGCCCTTGGGCCAGCCCAGTGGTCTTGGTCCCAAAAGCTGCAGCGCCTGGTGACACACCCGAACTCCGGTTCTGTGTGGACTACCGAGGACTCAATTCAGTCACCAGGACTGACGCGCACCCCATCCCCAGAGCTGATGAGCTCATTGATCGGTTGGGGGCTGCCCGGTACCTCAGCACGTTTGATTTAACGTCTGGGTACTGGCACTGGTACTGATGGGGCCAAAGAGAGGTCAGCATTCTCCACACCAGATGGGCACTACCAATTCCGGGTTATGCCCTTTGGGATGAAAAATGCCCCTGCCACCTTTCAGAGGTTGGTCAACCAGGTGTTGGCTGGACTGGAGGATTTCAGTGCCGCCTACCTGGATGACATTGCAGTGTTCAGCGCCAGTTGGGAAGAACATCTGCGCCACATCTGGGAAGTGTTGATGGCACTGCGAAAGGCACGCCTCACGATCAAGGCAAGTAAGTGCCAGATCGGGCAGGGTTCGGTGGTGTACTTGGGGCACTAGGTAGGGAGCGGCCAGGTGGCGCCCCTACAACCCAAGATTGATACCATCCTGGCATGGGAACCCCCAAAGACCCAGACACAGGCGAGAGCCTTTTTAGGACTCACAGGGTACTACAGGAGGTTTGTCAAGGGGTATGGCAACATTGTTGCACCCTTGACTGAGCTGACTTCCAGGAAGCAGCCCACGAAATTGAACTGGACTGACACCTGTCAGAAGGCTTTTGACGCCCTGAAGACTGCCATGTGCACAGCACCCGTGCTTCAGGCGCCCAACTTCTCAAAGGAATTCATTGTCCAAACAGATGCTTCAGAGCATGGTGTGGGGGCTGTTCTATCACAGATTAATGAGGAGGGCCTAGACCAACCTGTAGCCTTCATCAGTAGGAGGTTACTTCCACGGGAACAGAGGTGGAGTGCAATTGAGCGTGAGGCATTTGCTGTGGTCTGGGCACTGAAGAAGTTGAGACCATACCTGTTTGGGACTCACTTCCGGGTTCAGACAGACCACAGGCCCCTCAGATGGTTAATGCAGATGAGGGGTGAGAACCCAAAGTTGTTGAGGTGGTCCATTTCCCTACAGGGGATGGACTTCGCGGTGGAACACTGCCCTGGTACAGAACATGCCAATGCTGATGGTCTGTCCAGATTTTTCCACCTTAGTGAAGAGAACTCCCAAGGGGTTGGGTAGTTCTCCCCACATTTCAGCTGGAGGGGACACGTGTTAGACCTGGTACCATTGGCGTGAGTCTCCCTTCCATTTTTTACTGATTGCCTCCTCTGTTTTTGATATGTTTTGCTGGTTCAGATGCTTTGGGCACTGTGCCACTGCTATTCAGTGCCACAGTGCAAGTGCTCCCTATGTTAAATTGATGTATTGATTAGTGACTCCATGATTGGATTGTTTGATTTACTTGTCAGACCCTAGTATAGTGCACCCTGTGTGCCCAGGGCCTGTAAATCAAATACTGCTAGTGGGCTTGCAGCACTGATTGTGCCACCCACAGAAGCAGCTTGTAAAGTGTGTCTCAGGCCTGCCACTGCAGAGCCTGTGTGCAGTCTGTGACTGCCATGTCGACTTAGCCAGTGCACCCACTTGCCAGTCCCTAAACCTTCCCTTTTCTACATATCAGTCACCCCTAAGGTAGGCCCAAGGGCAGGGTGCATTGTATGTAAAAGGTAGGACATGCCCTGGTGTGTGTAGCATGTCCTGATAGTGAATTACAGCCAATTTCGTTTTTCACTATTGCAAGGCTACCTGTCCCAATAGGCCAGACTGGGCAGTTTGATTATAGAATCTTATAATCCTAACTGACCCAGGGAACATGGTAGAAATTCGGGTTTAGTATGCCTGAACTCAGAATGATAAAATACATCTTTTAGTGAAGTTGGTTTTAACATTCTGTGTTTGAAAATACCACTTTTAGAAAGTAGGTATTTTCTTGCCTAACCATCCAGCCTGCCTCTGCTAGCTTGTGTATTGTATGTCTGGTTTTGTGAGTGACAGGGGCTGGGGGGCTCCAGGAGACAGGGTGAGTCAGCACTAGGCTGAATAGACCTATCTGCATGAGGAGTGGTGGGAGGAGTAGCACCTGGGCCTGAATAGTGCTGTGCCTGTCTTCCACAATGCTGGCTCCACCTCCTGTGGTGTGTCTGATGACCCTGGCCCACTCTGACAAAGGAAGAAGTTGTGCACTGGCAGAATGCACCAAGAACTGGTTTGGACTAGGTACAGGACCCGCTGCCTTCAGAGGACAAAGGATTTGCTAGTATAAATATTGGGGCCCTGACCCCAAGACTTTAGATCACTTCTGGAACAACAAGACAAACCTTTGCCAAGGAGAAGAACCAAGGAAGCTGCAGGAGTTTGGACTGCCCCTCTGCCAGTGTGCTGTTTGCTGGGTTGGCCTGCAGTGGTCTTCATTGCCAAGGAAAGGAGAAGGAACTTTCAAAGAACTTTCATCATCTTGCAGAATATTTCTCCAAGGGCTTGAACTAGAGCTTGCCTCCTGCTGAAGTCTCAGGGCTACAAGACTTCACCCACCAGCTCCGTCCTGAATTCCCTTGCTGGGGATTCTGTCTGCAGAAGCCTGCGCGTGTCGCTGGGAGCTGGAGCGCGACTCAACGAGAAGAAGCGTGTCGCTGTCGCAGCTGTTGCCATCGCATCGCCGGACAAGCGTGTCGCCGGCGCAGAGGCCTCCACTGCATCACCAGAGAAGCGTGTCTTCGTCGCAGCTGCCTGCCGTCGCATCACCGGAGAAGCGTGTCTTTGTCGCCGCTGCCTGCCGTCGCATCACCAGAGAAGCGTGTCGCCACCGCAAGGGTCGCCGTCGCATCACCGGAGAAGCGTGTCACCGTCGCAGCTGCATGCCGTCGCATCACAAGAGAGTCGTGTCGCAGGGCCTGTCGCGGCTCCAAAAGTACAGAGTTCGCTGCACGGCCGTCGGGCGTGCACGCATCATCTTCACATCGTCGCATCGCATCAAGGGCGCACTCTCATCGCATCGCACCCGATTGTCGAACCGCATCGAGGCGCCTGCTCGCCGCATCGTCCTCCCTGCGGACCCTTTATTTGTTTTGCGTTACGCATCCAAGGTACTTTTGTGGGAAACGTGTCGAATTTATCAACTTGAACTAAGTTACTTCTACCATCTTTAAGTCTATTTTGAGTACAGTATTGTGGATTTTTGTCGTTTGTGGTCTTGTGTTAAGTCTATATAAAGAATACTTATTTTTATAAAACCTGTGTGGTGTCCATCTGTAGTGTTTTCACTGCATTACTGTATGTGTTCACAAATGCTTAACACACTGCCTCTGAGATAAGCCTGTCTGCTCGTGCCAAGCTACCAAGGGGGTGAGCAGGGGTTATTTTAGTAGTGTATCCCCTTTACCCTGACTAGAAGCAAGGGTCCCTATTTGGACAAAGGTACCTACCTCTGCCAACTAGAGACCCCCAGTTCTAACACAAGGCACTTGATCAGGGTGAGCACCATTATTATGGGATTCGCCTCTGAGGGCTATAAATTTAATTTCAAAAAATCAATGTCCTGTTCTTAGGGTATGAGCTGTCAAGTGAAAAGTGTGTTCTGCTCCAACCTCCAAAATCGTTAAAGAATTTACAATCAATTCTGGGATTCCTAAATTTTGGTCGAACATACATTTTGGATTACACAGGAAGAGTAAAACCTTTCTACGACTTAATAAAACCTGATTTTTCAGTCAGACAATGGACACAGGAACATACAAACATCCTACGTTCACTACAAGAAGACATGATAGCTTCAAAACACTTACAGACACGCGTAAATGTACGCAACTTAGTGATCCGAGTAATAGCGGGTCAATGCGGGTACACTTACTTAACCTTCAATGAAGGTGAAACGGTACCAATCGCATACAAATCACACCTGTACACAAACGCAGAGATGCGTTTCACTTCAACAGAAAAATCCTGACAGCAGTGCAGGCCGCTGTAGCAAGAGAAAGAGCTCTGGCTCAGGGAAAGCGCATAATAGTCGTGACCCCAGTACCAGCCTTAGAGGCTGTTACAAAGGCTAGCATTCCAAATGCGAAAGCCTTACATCCCAGATGGATACAATGGGCTAATTCTCTTACTGCAACGGATGTCGAATACAGATTTGATCCAAGTTTAAAAACACAAGCATTTCTGCAATACGAACAAGAATATCCTCTACCAAATGAGATTTTGCCTCTAGATCAGTATGAATACATTATTTACACTGACGGATCTGCTCAACCGGCCATAGGGAGTAAGCAAGCTTACAGCGCAGCGTGTGCAATCGTTAAAGGTCGCATGCGCGATGGAAAGTTCCATCCAAGTTGCACTAAAACGCAATCTCTGGGGCGTGGCCAAGATGGCGGCGAGATAGGACGTGGGTCCCTATCCCTCTGGCGCTGCCACTACTTAGCTTTGAATTATCGCCCTACCTGGAGCCCATCTGATCATACAGGCGGGTGAGCTGCGTCGCGGAGCTGTCCTGGACCTGATGGCGGGCTCCGTTCTGTGATCTGTGTGACCTGCTCCGCCGCACGATCCTTTCCGGCCCCGGCCTTGCTGCGGCCCGGCGGGTGAGGCGCGGCCGGGTGAAAGGCCGAACATCGCCGTAATCTACGGTGCTACTCAAGGCGACCCTCCAGAGTGCACATAGCGGGGGTGTGCTTCCCCCGCCTACATCGGATCCCCTGCTGGCCCAGACGCTGACACGATAGCGAGGGACGCGATCCGGAGGCGGCGCCATTTTGAGGCCTACAGAGGGACCTGCCCGGGCCGTGACGAAATGGCGGCCCAGAAAGCAGGATAACTACGGAACGGCGACCGGCCTGAGTCCTCCCTGCGCCCGACGAGTCCAGCTCTGGTGCGGTAGCTGAGGGCTGCACCTTGTGCGGGGGAGGCGCTGCCCAGCGGAGGTTATAGGTGAGGAGTAGCAGGCCTAGGAGGGCAGCGTACGAGTGGCGGAGGAGCTCGGTCTGCAGTTCGGCAGACGGAGCCGTGTCTTGATGGTCCCCGGAGGCGGGAAGCAGTGATTGCGGAGACGTGCTGAGCTGCGCTGCTGCCTACCGGGTGGGGATACGGCGGAGCTTCCGCAGCTTTTTGAGTCGGGGGTTATTCTGTGCCTGCCTTCAAGAGGAGACAAGTGACTGTCAGCATCACAGCACCGGCGCCCTCTGAGCGAACTGCCCCGCTGTGCGACCCCCTCCGGCCCCGGTCTTGCTGCGGCCCGGCGGGAGGAGGTGCGGCTGGGGGAAAGGACGAATATCACTGTGGTCTGCTGTGCTCCTCGGGGCGGCCCCTCTGAGTGTCCATAGGAGAGGTGTGCCTGCCGCTGTCGACATCGGGTCCCCCGCTGGCCCAGTTACTGGCGCGACCGCGCAGGCAGGGAACCGGAGACGGCGCCATCTTGGAGTCAGTGGTGGGCCCTGCTCGAGGAACTCTGATTTGGTGCGGTGGCGGGAAGCTGCGCCTTCTGCGGAGGAGGCGCTCTACTGCGGAGCTTGCAGGTGAGGAGCAGCGGGCCTGGGAGAGTGACGTGCGTGTGGCAGTGGAACTCGGTCTGCAGTTCGGCAGACGGAGTGGTGTCCTGCTGGTCCCCGGAGGCTAGAACCGGTGAATGAGGGGACGGGCTGCACTACCGCCTAACAGGTGTTGGTGCGACTGAGCCTACATAGCACATAAAGACTGGGATAACTCTGGGCCTGCCTACGTGAGGGGGACAGTGACTGGCATCACCATAGCACCGACACTGCTAGCTTTAGTACCCGCACGGCTCCCCCCCCGCCGCCACTGACCGCGCCGGTTGGATGGGATGCTGCTGGAGCTGTTTTGACGATCTCTACTGCCTGGCTTGGGCCTGAGGAGGGGACTTCCGGATCACCCTGGGAGTGCCAGTGGCTTCTGCGAGCCTTAATAATGCAGCGTGGCTGACTGCGGGACATCGGGAGAGTGACTATAGAGTTCCCCCGTCTTGCCGGAGCCGCCTTCTGAATTGCGCGGGGGGAGAGAGGGCCCCCACGCGACCTAAGCCCCTGGTAGACGCTGTCTCCCCCTGCTAGCATACGAGATTGATTGTTTCACTGCACTCTTCTAATTCCCACGCTAACCCTACTCTACCAGGTAGGGGCATATCACTGAGGAGGGCATTGGCAGAAGCTCAAGAGAGTGGGGAAGTGGCACATGCCTGGGTTAGGACACGATAAGGATCGCTCCTGAAGCACTGAAGCACCACAGATAGCTTGCGGCAGATCGCTGATCCAGCGGGGGGGGGCGGTGGTGGTGGGTGCACTGGTCTACTACTCCGGCACAGTGGTGAAGGGCACGGGCTTGTCCTGTGACAGACATTCGGCCCCAAGATGTCCTCCGCTAGGGGGAGAAGGGACAAATCCCTAAAGGACCTACTACAGAGCACTCCGCAGCGCAGACAACGACGGGAGCGGCGCTGATGGACGGGGAGGATGCGCCAGCAACGAAGGCTTTTATGGTGGAGCTTTTTTCCGCCATTAAAGAGGACATTCAAGATCTTCGATCGCAGCAGTCTGCGGATCTCCGTGAGGTACGGCGGGATGTGGATGGCATTGGAGAGAGGGTGGCGACATTAGAGGAACATGATCTAAGCAGAGAAGACGATATGCACTAGCTGCAGCAGGAGATGCTGCGTCTCCGAGACCAAAACATAGATCTGCAGGCGCACGCGGAGGACTTGGAGAATTGCTCCAGACGTAACAATATAAGGATCCGAGCAGTCCCGTGGAAGGGAGAAGGCGACGACCTCCGTGAATATGTCAATGCTCTGTTCCTGCAGATTCTTGGGGATGAGGAAACGCCAGAGGTCCAAATGGACCGTGTTCATCGAGTGGGTCTGCCGCGGGGTGCTAAGGCTCCTCCCCCTGACATCCTTGTCTGCGTGCATAATTTTCAGCTAAAGGAATGTATCCTTCGTAGAGCTAGAGACCTTAATCCAATACACTTCCGCGATCACCATCAGGACTTAGCAGCTTCTACATTGATGAAACGAAGAGACTTCAAGCCTATCACCAACCATCTAAGAGAGCTGAAGATTCCTTACTCTTGGGGCCATCCATTCCGCCTTATCTTCAAATTCCAGGGCAAATTACTGCAGTTACGATCTCTAGAGGAAGCCTATGATAAACTAGGCATAGACAGGCCACCTGCTGGAACAATGGAGGATCATTCACTTCACCGCAGGCGTCGGCGCTCCTCGGAATGGCAGAGAGTGGGGAGGCCGCTTCCGGGCGCTGCGCCGGACACAGCTACTAGCAAGCTAGAGAGGGAGGCAGCCCTCTCATCAGTTACTCGAGTGACCGACAACCCCACGACACCCTGAGGTTCTTAAATAGGCGACTGCATGGGCACCCTAGTTGGCGCCGGAGGGAGAAGGCCCTTCGATGAAGCGTAGTGCTCCTGCACCCTAGACATCGGTGTGCTGGACACGTTGATCTGCGGGGGCTATGGGCCCCGGCCACGTCTTCCCCTGTACAGTATGACTCGAATTGGGGGTGAGCCATGTCCCCTGGAACATTTGATCTATCTGACGGACTTGTGTCACTCTACTGGTTTTTCTGGTTTTTCTATTTTGTCTCGTTATTATGTCTTTCTAGCAATCTGGGGTTTTTGGGGTTTATGGGACTGTTTTTGGGGCTCCGCATCAGTTCATAGGCAAGGATGGCAGTTATCCAGACCGTGGGTCTTTGGGGACTCCGCATTTGGTCTCCGGCACGTTTGGCAAATGTCTAGCTTAAGAAAGGTGAATTACATTAGGTCAGGCGCAGGTGGGCTAAGGCTACTAGATGCCTTTCTTTCCCTTGTTAGATTCGATGGGTAGGGACTTGAAAATCGTAAGCTTGAATGTCCGTGGATTGAACAACCGAGTCAAACGCGCTGCAATACTTTCTCTCTTAGAAAATGCTGGGGGGGATATCTGTCTGCTGCAGGAAACCCATCTGTTACCCAAAGATACTAAGCGGATGAGAGATAAACGTTTCCCTCTGCAGATGTGGTCCTCGGGGTCAGCTAAGAAAAATGGGGTGGCGATCCTCTTTAGTGCACGTTCACAATGCAAAGTCATCTCCACGGTAGCAGACATCAAGGGCAGGTTTTTAGCAATCCGCGTTCAATGGGGAGATACACACATGACAATAGGATCTTTATATGCCCCGAATGAACGGCAAGAACCCTTCCTACGACTAGCACTCTCTGAGGTTCTTGCCTCTCCAGATGCGGCACTCTTGGTGGGAGGTGACCTGAATGTGGTAATGGATTCAACGGTGGACAGATCAGAGCAAAGATCGCATCAAACGGGGGCACTGTCGCAGGGAGGGAAGCAATGGTTAACTGACTGTGGGCTGAGCGATGTGTGGCGTACACTGCATCCGAACGCCCGTGACTACACTTACTACTCTGCAGCTCACAAAACCTATGCACGATTGGATCACTTTTTAGCTTCCCCCTCGCTCCTCTCTGACCTCGCGGACAATGATCACCCGGGCACTCCTCCTGCGGCGATTTGGGAAGCCTTGAAGTTAGTGGTGCGGGGCGAATTTATTGCGATTGCCGCATCCTTTGCGCGCCTACGCAGAGAAAAGCGTGCAGAGCTGGAAAGGGAGGTGGGAGAATTGGAAGCAGTTCACAAGCGGACCGGAGCCCCCAGAGTCTGGAGGGAACTAGAAACACGGCGGCGTGTGCTGAAACACCTAGACTTAGACAGGGCAGAGCACGCCCTCCTGAGACTACTCCATAAAATCTATCTTAGCGGGGACAAGGGGGGGAAAATGTTGGCACACAGACTACGAGCGCGAACACAGATGACCGCGATTCAGTCTATTCGAGATCTGAACGCGGTGGAGAATACCACGAACACCCTTATTGTCGACACCTTTCGCCAGTTCTACCAACGCCTTTACACGAAGGGGTCCACTAGCTCACATAACATAACGGAATACTTGGACTCTTGCGATATCACTCCACTGTTTAAATCATCGGCTGACACCTTGGACTCGGCCATTCGAATAAAGGAAGTCATTTCAGCGATTGCAAGATTGAAATTGGCCAAGTCCCCGGGTCCCGATGGCTTTTCCGCACTGTTTTACAAAACATTCTGCGTGGAGCTGGCTCCCCTTTTAACGAGGCTTTTTAACTCTTTCCTCGAAACTGGGGAGGTGACACCCTCTATGTCTGAAGCGGCCATTTCTGTCATCCTTAAACCTGGAAAGGATCCTCAGGAGTGCGGGTCATACCGGCCCATTTCACTCCTTAACATCGACGCGAAGCTATTCGCGAGTATATTGGCAGCGCGTCTTGGTCCCTTGATGGATGGCCTAATTGACCCGGATCAATCTGGTTTCATCCCGACGCGGCAAGGAGGGGACAACACCAAACGGCTCCTTCATCTCCTAGACTACGTTCACCGGTCCCGTACTCAGGCCTTCTTCCTCTCCATCGACGCAGAGAAGGCCTTCGACCGCGTCGACTGGAGCTATCTGTTTGAAGTCCTGCGGGCTTTCGGATTTGGCGATAACTTTGTCCGGTGGGTACAGTGCCTATATGCCTCCCCTAAGGCGGCAGTATGGGTGAACGGGTGTAAATCGACCCTTTTTCCCATTGCACGGGGAACGCGGCAGGGATGTCCCCTGTCCCTGCTGTTATTTGCGCTCTACATGGAGCCTTTTGCCCAACGCATATGATCCAATCCCGACGTTGTAGGTATCAAATTTGGCGCTGACACACATAAGATCAGTATGTACGCGGACAATGTTATCCTCTCACTCATACAGCCCCGGTCGACCCTAAGGCATCTGTCGAGAGAGCTCCTCGCTTTTGGAGAGGTTGCGGGATTCAAAGTTAATTTTTCTAAATCGCAGATTCTTAACATCTCTATTCCTGAAGCTGAGATCCAAGACCTGCAACAGGATTTTGCCTTCCACTGGGCTCACACAGACATAACGTATCTGGGTGTTCGACTGACCTCATCCATTACCAAAACCACTGCCCTTAACTATAAGTTACTGCTGGAACAAACGACCAAGGCATTGTCCGCCTGGTCCCGTCTTAACCTGGCATGGTACGGGAGGTTAGCGGCAGTGAAAATGACCGTGCTCCCACGCATCCTATACATCTTTCAAATGCTTGCTGTAAGCCCCCCTCCAGGCACCCTTCGAAAATTGCAGGGGCTCCTTAACAAGTTCCTATGGGATAATAAGAAACCGCGACTTGCGCTATCTCTAGTAACCTCGCCGAAAGCTAGCGGTGGGCTTGGCTTCCCACTAGTGAGTGCATACTACCAGGCATCTTGCCTTCGCTATATTATGGAATGGAACAGGCCCTTGTCCAGCAAGCACTGGAATTTATGGACCAAACAGTGGCTGGCTGTAATATCTGGCGCGAGTTATGGCTCCCGTGCAAACACAGGGCTTGGGGCCTATACTCCTCTCCGGTTACATCGCCGACACTTAAGGTGTGGGATCAGCTAGCGCGCCAGAGGGGGTGGACCACGTTCCCCTCCCCTATGACCCCTATTGTGGACAACCCTGATTTCCCACCAGGTTGCGCGTCGCCAGTCTTTCACCGATGGCGGGAGGAAGGTTGTAAAAGGGTGGGTTCGCTCTTTGACCTAGACGGCTTGATTCCCTTTCCCCAATTGCGCAAGGATCATTATGATCTACCAGAGTCAGACGCTTTTCATTACTCACAGCTTGCGCACTGGGTGACACAGCCCTCACACTTTGCACACATGTCCTGCCCCTTGACGACTTTCGAAAAGTGGTTGGTCTATAAAAAGGATGACCGGAAACTCATATCTGAACTATACGCTATGATTATTGCACGCCCTAAGACACAACGCACAAAAGCACAGGTTCAAAACTGAATTAGGGCGGCCCTTAACACAGAAAGAATGGGAACACATCTTTTACCGGGCGCATCACACTGCTTCCAATTCCGCGGGGGCGGAATCTGCCTATAAAGTGGTTACTTATTGGTATTATACTCCAGAGCGCATCAAATCATGGGATAGATCTAAGTCAGACCTCTGCTGGCGGGGGTGTGGTCTTACTGGCACCTTGGTGCATTTACTGTGGCATTGCCCGAAACTAGTGCGGTACTGGACAGCAATCATCGATGACCTTGATGCTGCATTTCAGATTACATTTCCGTGAACACCTGAGCACACACTACTGGGACTTCCCCACTCTGGGTCCTTCCCTTTGCGATCACTGAGGGGTAAGCAAATAGCCCTGGCTTTGCTGGCGGCATGGCAGGTGCTGTTGGCACAGTGGGGGTCCACGTCAGCGCTGGACCCTCGAGATTGGATTCAGAGGCTTTGGCATCTCTTAGCAATGGAGCGTCTCTCGCCCCGTGTAGATGGGAAGGGATCGGAGTATGCTGAAATATGGGCCCCATTTTTACAGCTTCTTACCAAAGACATGAGGGAAGTGACATGCCCGAAATATCTGCAAATACTACAGCTCATACCACTGACACCTCCAGGTGCCTCTGCTAAGTAATCCGAAGGATACAAGCCAGGGACTGACAGATAGGGGGAGGTAGAAAAGTAAGTCCTGAACTGATGCAGAGGGGGTGTGGGGGGGCTAGGGCGGAGGGAGGTGGGGTTGTTTGTCCTTTTTCGGTTACATTTTGTTCTATAAAAGTGGTATCTTAGCCAAGTGCCCTATCATTGTGCTAAAGACTGCATATTATCGCGGGGTCGCCCTCCGGGGTGTAGACCTAAACGCTGTGTTCTGTCTTTAAGAGTATGCTCTGCCGACGTCCTGATGTAGGCAGCTAAGCTGTGTATTCTGGTTCTTCTACCACGTAATAAAAATGATTGATTCCTAAAACGCAATCTCTAGGAGACTGCACCGCTCAGTTGGCAAAATTAAAAGCACTGATACTGGCACTTGTAAATACGGATCACGAATTCCCCACACTAATTGTGTGTGATTCCTTTTACTGTGTACAGTCATACAATGAATACTTGTATCATTGGGAACAAAACGGGTTTAAAGATGCAAAGGTGGCACAATTAAGCATAAAACGCTATGGGAACAGGTAGTGGAGTTGAAAAACGACCTACCGAGGGCTCACGTGATACATACACTGAGTCATCAGCGTGATGGCGTTCACGTTGAAGGGAATTCATTGGCTGATGAAGCCGCAAAGGGGGCTGTACGCACAGCGTCCGTAGCTGCAATCACTCGTTCAAAAACGAGGATAGACGGTGAGATTATGGTAGCTGTCATTGCTTCACGCAAAGGCAGCACAGCAGTACCAAAAAAAAATTCCACTCAAATACTCCTACAAGTTAGATGCACACAACATTCCATATGCTCAGATTCCTGGAGTGGGGGATAGAGTAATACCAAATATGGATCGTAGGCAAGGTTTAATTCTAGCAGCACATGAGGGTTTGGGATCTGCGCATACGGGCGTTACAGCGACTATTTCTTTATTGAAACAGCGCTATTGGTGGCCAGGGTTAACAAAACAAACTAAAGACTACGTCTTGAAATGTGACATCTGCCAGCAGATGAAAGGCTCCACCGTAGCACGCCCAGCGCAGACACCATTGTTGAAATCAGACAAACCTCTCGCTTGTGTATATTTGGACCACTGCGGCCCCTTAGAGTCAGATGGGGCCAAGAAATATATCATGGTTGCAGTGGATTCCTGCTCTAGATTCCTATGGGTTTGGCCTCAGCGCTTGGCTGATGCTCGAACTGTTATAAAAGATTTGCGAGTCTTTATCGGCACATTCGCAGTTGGCTCGGTACATTCTGACCGTGGCCCGGCGTTTAGCTCTCTGGCTTACAAAGAGGCCATGGAAGGAATGGGCGTAGCATTGCTGTACTCCTCTCCGTACCATCCTGAGGAAATTTGGTTGTGGAGAGGAAAACCGTGACTTAAAGCAATCTTTAACAGCTAGGGTATTAGGCAAGAGGCGGTAGTTGGGTCAGTCACCTTTATGGGGTCCAAAGAGCAATTAACAACCAGCCAAGAAGCTCTCTAGGGGGTGTCATTCCTTACGAGGTCCTATTTGGGACAAGAATGTGGGTACCTGATCTTGATTGTGAAGGCGCAGTGGCGGGTGAAAAACAATTTGATATCCATGATCATTTGGCTGTTTTACAGGATCTAAATGAATCCAGGACACAACAAAGCAACGTCCACTTAAAACAGACCGCCACTGAGGAAGTCAAGGCAGTAACGGCAAGACCTGTCTGGATTCCAAAAGTCGGGGATATGGTCAGAGAGAAGATTGCAGACAAGAAAGAATTTGGACCATCTTACAGAACAGCTGTACCGGTCCTAGCAATCCAAGGCACAAGAACTGTACTTCTGCCGTCTCTTTCCGGAAAAAAGGAGAAAAGATTTGTCTCAATCGACTTAATCAAACCACACTATGTGGCCAATACTAAACAGTAGGCCACGTGGACTCCACAGTAGCAGACGCCCTCCTCTCGCTACAATCCAAGAAGTTCAAACAGAAAGACTCATCACGTTTGAAGAGCCACCTGTACTGAATGAAGGACTAAGCAACAATGCTATGGAACTCGTTCCACTTCAACAAGAAGTTTGACTTCAAAATGAAAATCAACTTAACCACCAAGTTGCAATCAGACCGACTACAGACGTCTACGTCAACATGCCTCGTCAAGAGCAAAATCCGATTTTAACAAATCCCGATGCGATTCCAACAATTGATCGAACTGCTTCTGGCTACTTCATGAACTTTGATACGTTTTCACTGGATCCAAGCGAGCCGGAAACGACGCCAGCCAAAAATCACACAAACAAAAACTCATTGACTTTCTGAACTTTTTAAAAAGACTTACCTAGTGTCACCCTGGATAGAACTATGGTATATCACTGGGATTCTATTTTTCATTTCCTGGCTAGGTTTAATTATAACTTTTAGTATGCTTATTAATGGACGATACCTTCAACAGAGCTCTACAGCCCAAAAGGTTAATTTAATTTTAAAGCCACACCAATCTTCACATCGTGAACCAAGAGACTTGTCTTCAGTGAATATCACAGCAGTTCCTATACCGGATGTTATAGTATGGGACAAGATTGATTTCGATATATTCGGTCCGACTGAACTTTTAAAGCTTAAATATGTATTTAAAATTTCTTTAAGTGATATCATTACCTCCAGTACATTTTCTGATGATTGGGACTCTGAAACTGTGAATAACATAATGTCTGATTTAGAAAGAAAAATGCAGCATTTACGAACAATGAAATGTTAGAAGGTACTTCAGACTATGATACATTGTACTGTTACCAGCATTATGGTCATCATTTCTTACACAAATCTATAACACCTAGAAATGTATTTGAGTACCACCAGTGGGAACACTGCCCAACACCACCGAAAGGTAGCTCGCAAACCTTTGCACAGAAATTTACATATTTTTCAGGGTTCAACACATCTGACCCAACGTCATTTTATTACAAAGTGAATTTTAAGAGACAGCGGTCCCATACAAGGTGAGTCAATATAAATAGCCACAAAATTACAATCAAGATTGGGTCTAATTATGTCTGAATAGGCAGTGTTTTAATATTGAATTAACAAACAATAACAAAAAAACAATACATAAACAGTGAGTGAGCAGGGCGTGAAAGGGTATTGGGAAATCAGACGATTTCCTTACCACAGGCAGGTGACTTAAAAGTGACTTGCGGAGTGAGAATGCAAATTAGCAGAAGTCACAAATACAAAAACATCTAGTACTCCACAAAATTCTTAATTTTCAGTTTAGAGTTTAAGATGTAGGTGTCGACGACGTTTCGATCCCCAACAAGGTTATGGGATCATCATCAGGACTGAAGCATAAAGCAAATGCCTGGGGAGTTGCTCAAAATGACTTGACAAGTCGGTCCCAAATATACACAGAAAAGCGAGTTATCACGGAATCAAGGAAGGCAACGATCTCAAATGAGTTGACGAGCAGGCGGCCGGAAGGGGTATGTATGAATGGGCAGGTCCGAGCCTTGCGGGTGCCCCGGAGGGGAGGGGGTTCCTCTGTCGCGGAGCAGGGCCGCGGGAATCCTGTGAATTATATAGTCCGTGCTAAACCAATCACGGATAGAGCAAGGCAAGGTAGCCGGATCGGTAAGGGCCAATTGCGATAAGGATGGAGAATGGTCCCACACTAAGATAGAGCAAGGAGGAGGGTCCGAGGGGGCATGATGTCGGGTCAACCGCTACCTGGAACTATGCTCGGTGGCGAGTTCCGGTGTTTGTAAGGGACCGCTGTCTCTTAAAATTCACTACTACCCGTGGTCCCTTTTGACTACACGGGTTTCCTTGTTTCTTGTTCCTGGCTTTATTACAAAGTGGCAAAAACATCAGCTCAGAAAATTATGTTGACAAACACCAAACAGATTTACTCTGCTTCCTTCATGGCCCAGTTGTCTACACAGGGTTTCGACCTATGGAAGGACACAATAGATTTAAAAACAATCTGGGGTTCTAGGGACTGCAAGTCCAGGGAACAGAAGATCTTTTTAGAGCATGTCTCATTCTGCAGCAGATGATATTTCTAAATGAAACTGTGCAACAAACATCCTTTCTTGGACTAGCCAAGAACAAGGAACTGAACTCGCCTGGGTTTCCAACACCATCACAGATGGGCGGGGGCAGAATTCAACTACACATGGGGTAAGACTATATGACATTATCCAGTACAACAGATCAGACCCTGATTGGACAGATTGGCTGATTTGGCCCATTGACACAAATGTCAGCTGAGATTTATGAATACATCCAAAGAGTTTAGTATCCATAGGCCAGATCCACGCTATGTACAAAGACAACACCCAGGGGTAGTGACATCCTATAGTGTTGGGAAGTTGTGCCTTGATTGGCTAGAAACCTCAACACTCACAGAAGTGAAACATCACTTGACCTTACTCACACCTGACATGGATCTTAGGGATTTCTTATTAGGCCTTAGGAAATCACGTCCGAAATGTTTCATATATGCTGGCATTTATGCATATTACAATGAAAACTGGAAAATATCCCAACAAGAGGCCGCAGATAGGATACGGGAAATAGACCGTATTAACTTAGAAAAGGCATTAGCTGTGGTAGATAATGGGTTAACGACTTTGACCTCCAGGATTTACTCCTTAGGCAACATTGTATCTTCGGCAATCGACATATTAGAACAAGATTTGGCCTTGTTACAACACGGGCAATCTCAGTTGCGTTCTATTATGATGTTAAGCTGGACGCTACAATCTTTGCATGCAGGCTATGTGCCCTGGCGTTTTATAAACACCACGTCCCTGTTTTCAGAATACAATCTAACAGATAAACAGACAGAAATGGCACAAAGGGGAGCCAAATATACAATGCTGCGTATTGAGAAACTGGACAGATTACCATTCACTGTAGCAGAATCGCCATCGACCGAATGGCTAATTCATGGCCAAATTACTCTACCGGTCACTACTTTTCAGTTTCAATATTGCCTTGAGCAAAGGCAGGCAGGCAGATATGAAAAGATGGGTAAGGGATACATTAAGGAAACTTGGGAGTTACCATATAGATATCGATGCCGGAGTGGGGATCGAGAAGTGTATCTGAGTGGTACAAACTGCAAGAAAGCTTTAAGCGGTTCTCTCATGTGTCAGGATATTTCTCTGCATGGAGCATGTAGTGGTTCAGTAGTGAACTTATCTTGTCACATGTCAGGGACCCCAGCGGCCATGTTCACGCCGGTTTTCCAGTTGCTCTCGAATGGGAGTTACTTGATGCTAAATGATCAAGGTTGCTGCGGGATGCTTCCGGGCGTCGCCTATCTGGTCACCGTTAACTTCAGGGTTACTTGCTGTATGCAAGTGTTGTTTCCGCCACTGAACACTGTCAGGGAGGCGTCACTGTGGCCTTCGTTGAATGTTTCCTTTATACGATTTGATACTTTGAGCAGACTGAAAGCCATGCTTTTACAGCAACCCGTGCCCTTAACCTCCACTCGAGAAACCTTTGAACTTCAAGTTGCAAGGACCTCGACTGAGATACAAGCGCTTATACGTACAAACTGCCCCTTTCATTTCGCAGAAATGGTGGGTCGTATCTTCAATATGTCCGATACGAGCGGTACTGTACACCTATTTCAGACCATAGGGTCAGACTATTAAACACCTTTCAGACAGTCCTCGGAGGTATCCCAAATTTTATACACTCCGTTTTGGGAAGCGTCTTTGGAGGTCTCCCGCTTATCCTGTTCCTAATTGCAGGAGTCCTGATTGTAATATTACTGCTACGCAATGGACGGCCCAATTTCCGAGGAAATGGCGAACACGCTCATGGAGCGGAAATACCGTGAACGCATGGTACAGCTTCTGGGCATTCCTTGCCTAAGAGAATTGAACGCCTCTTGGCTTCTATCTTTTAGACCAGTCTGGGTGGACTGCATCTTACCTGTTCTTCGATGCCTGTTTTGCGGAGAAGAATGCGCGTTGGATCTCTGTCTAACGTTTCCATCAGATACGCCTCCGGACATGGATGCTATGCTGGACCCCCTAAAGGCCCATGCTCTGCGTTGTCCCCTGCGTCTTCCAATTCTGATGAACGCATTCCTTGAGAATCCACAGGTGCCGTTTGCTCCTGCTGGGTTAGGTGACTCCTCCACAGGCACCCAGGTAACAACTGCCGCACGAACTGCCACAGCAACGACTGTTGGCAGTGCTGAATTCCATCTATGTGCGATTGACGTTCTCTGTGAGGCTTTGGACTCGTCGTCTGCAGTAGCTAACACCGATAATGCTGTATTTTCCAGCCAGGACACTTAATCTCGAATTGGCTCATTGCGTCCTGGAAAAGAATTCGACCTCTTCACTCGTTTCATAAATAAACTAACAAAATTTGGAACATTTCCTAAATTGACACTTTCGCTTGAGAAACCATGGCCTTATTCTGCTTGTAGTGATGCAACTTTTATAAGTGGGACAGAATTGACTTTTTCAAGTGGCGACTATGAATAGCTAATTTTTAACATTTTCTAACATATTTTTTTTAACGATTTTAAAACCATGTTTTTGGCTGCTTTTAAAATAATGTTTTTTAAATTGGCCCAGATTTTAAGTATGGTCATTGTCATCCAATTCGAAAGAGGAGTGGGTGTTATGTTTCATATAGAGGCCCTAATATAGACATGTTCATATATGCCCTAATATAGACATAATCGTATAGGCCCTATTATGGTCATAATCGTATATGCCCTATTATAGTCATGATCTCCTATGTCCTTATATAGGCATGATCTTTCACCTACATTAGTTCCCTACAGTACACAACGAACACTGAGGGTTGAACGTTATCTAGTCTGTGGTTTGAACACTGAAGGGTTTTTCCAAACACAGGCCTACAATGTACTCATAAATTATGCATGAGCATTCACCAGCTACATCTCCTGCATAATGTGTATGTACAAAGTTCACCCCTGACGTCTTCCTCATGTCTAACAAAGACCAATACACACCATACTGAGGGACGAGACACTTTAGGGTATAAATACACCGCATCTTGCCACGGTAAGGATAGAGGGAACCGAGACTTCCATGCCGACACACTGACCAGAGACGCTGAGGCTCCTGCATGCAGTCGCTCCAGCTGACAGCGGTCTAACACAGCCCTTGCTGGGTGTCCAACTCGAGACCAGGACGGGGTCCCACACTCTCTCTATTCAGGTAATGGGGTTTGACTAAATCCTAGAGGGATTCTTGGCTCTTAGGCTTGTAGACCTACACACAATGTAAGTACACTTAGGTACATCTAGTTAGGCATCGCAGGAGTATGCGCACTTTTATAATGCATTTTATATATTCATGTATGTAACCATTAATATTGCAATATGGTAGAACTGTACTATCCTTTCACTTTTATCGTACTGCTGATAATATATCTCTGCTACTGTCTGCTGGTTGTTGCAGCACATATATTCTACACTAGAATAACAACTGTTCAATAAATACTTATTGAAACGCCCAGACTGTTTATTCTGTGTAACTCTCTGAGACAAACCGAACAAGTAAGCACGAGTGACTGAGCGAAAAGTAGTACATTGTTTCCACGATTCTGAGGGATCAGGGTTGTCATGATCTAAGGTTGCCAGAAACTAATCTCTCCCCGATAAGAGGAGATTCTAGTGGCACTGTGAGCTAGCTAATGCAAAACAGGCTAACATACGCGGTGGGGGTGCACAGAGCCAGTCTGCCACCAAGCCCACAGTTTATGTTATCCAAACACGCAGGTCCTGCATGGGTACTATAGGAACTACAGGAGCTGTACTAAAATCAAGTTTCAGTTGCTTGGATCAGTCGGGCTGAAGGCACCCCTACACACCCTCTATGGTGTGTAAGATCATCCTTGTGTGTGCTATTCTGCACAACATTTGTGTAAAAACGAATCTACAATGCAACTTGGTGGAATATTAAATGACATGTAATGTCCAATGACACCAATGTAATTCCTTTCCAGCATATGCTAAGGCAAGGCAGTGACTTGCACATGATTGTGTAAATGCCGATTTACCATGCTACGCAGAGCACTGCAAGGAGGATGTGTGGGGTAAACGTAAACAGACTTAAGGCCCTGCATTGCCTTGCGTTGCTTAGTAAATTATTGTAATGGAAGCCACCTGCTTGTGGTGCCTCACTTAAAATGACAACGTTTTAGATATTCAAAAACAACGTGGACGGACCCACGGATGAATTATTGAACAAGAACGACTCTGCTACAAATCTTGGAGTGCCAGGAACCACTAGGGTTTTGAAGAAGAACCCTCACCCACCAACCTAGTTGGTGGCATGCTTCATCATCGGGTTCCCAGCTGGGCAGCCGAATGCAGCCCAGCTGTGCTTCGATGCCTGAATTACAGCGGAGCGGATTTTGTTTTTGTGTGACTGGTGCTCAAAAAAGTGGTGAGGTTAAAAATGCCTCTGGGACTCCTTGCTGACAAATTTTTTATTCTGAGCGGCCCAGGATATGTTTAAAAGAAAAACAGGGGGATAAAGTGAAGACAAGCAATTGGTCTTCGTTATCCATCAGGTGCTGGTCGACATGTTTCAGCCTCAGGAAACAATTTAGAGGCTTTCTCAGGACCATAAAAAGTGTAAAAAAGTGGTGCTGTGGCAAAAATAAGCTACGTGTACTTTTCCAGCACGCCTGCTAAGGTGTGCTGTGCATGCAGTGGTGTAACCGTACTTACGGACCCACCGTCTGATTTTAAACCTGTAAGAAAAAAACACAGCATAAAGGACGCACACAACATATAGAGTTGGTTAACCCCTTCACTGCTAGGCCTTTTCCCCCCCTGTGCTAAGCCTTTTTTTTGGCTATTTGGGGTAGTTTGCGCTTAGGCCCCTGTAACTTTTTGACCACATAAGGCATCCATGCCAAATTTGCGTCCTTTTCTTCCAACATCACGGGGATTCTAAAGGTACCCAGGGTTTGTGGATTCCCCTGGAGGGGACCCATAAATTAGCCAAAATACAGCTAAATTTGCTGCAAATGAAAGCATCTGGTTTTTTCCCTGCAAATGGTATCAACAAAGGGTTTGTGGGGCTGAAATCACAATGTTCCCAGCTTTCAGGGACTGACAGACATTTGACAGAAAACCAACATTTTTACACAGTTTTGGCATTTTACTGGGACATAGCCTATTTTTGCTATTTTTTGTGCTTTCAACCTTTTTCCAGTTAATGGTAGAAATGGGTATAAAAGCAATAATGGATCCTGGAAAGCTATACATTTTAGAAAAGTAGACAAAATTTTGCATTCAGCAAGGGGTCATTTGTGTAGATCCTTCAAGGTTTCTTTATAGAAACCAACAGTTGAAAATAGGAAAAATTAAAAATGAGTTGAAAAAAACAGCCATTTGTGCCAACGTTTTCACCAGTAACTTCTTCTAATTATGACAGATGTTTGAAAGCAATATACCGTTACATCCGCTGGACCTTTCTGGTAGTGGGGATATATAGGACCTGTAGGTTCACCAAGAACCCAATGAACCCAGAGCCAATAACTGAGCAGCATCTTGCAATGGTTTTTTATTATGTACCTGGTATATAGCAATTAATTTGGGAAAATATATATAGTGAAGAATCGTAATGAAAGACACCTATGTATTTCTGAAATTGGAACAAAACATAGAGTTTAGAAACAGTAGATATTTGCACATTTCCGAATTTGTGAGTACCCATACTAGCATGAGAATTATAGGACATTTTTCAAAGTGACTTCTTTTTTACATATTGTCTTTCATTTGGAAGGCAGAAATGCATCGAAAGTCAATAGGTAATAACAGTTTCTCTACAATTCTGTGTTACCCTAAGTCTCCCGATAAAAATGGTACCTTACTTGTGTGGGTAGGCCTAGTGCCCGCAACAGGAAACGGCACAAAACGCAACGTGGACACACTTCATTTTTACAGTGAAAACTGACCCTTTCTTTGCAAAGTGCCTAGCTGTAGATTTTGAACCCTAGCTCTGCCGGCACCTAGGAAAACCTAGCAAACCTATACATTTTTTAAAACTAGACACCCAGGGAAAATCAGGATGGGGTGACTTGTCTGGCTCTCACCAGGTTCTGTTACCCAGAATCCCTTGCAAACCTCAAACTTTGTCAAAAAAAATACATTTTCCTCACATTTCTGTGGTGGAAAGTTCTGGAATCTGTGTGGATCCACAAAATTCCACCCACTACCCATTCCCCAAAGTCTTCCGAGAAAAATGGTACCTCACTTGTGTCGGTAGGCCTAGTGGCCGTGACAGGAAACGGCCCAAAACACAACATGGACACACCACATTTTCACAGTGAAAACTGACCCTTTTTTTGCTAAGTGCCTAGCTGTAGGTTTTGAACCCTAGCTCTGCCGACACCTAGGGAAACCTAGCAAACCTATACATTTTCGAAAACTAGACACCCAGGGGAATACAAGATGGGGTGACTTGTCTGGCTCTCACCAGGTTCTGTTACCCAGAATCCCTTGCAAACCTCAAACTTTGTAAAAAAAAAAAACAGTTTCCTCACATTTCTGTGGTGAAAAGTTCTGTAATCTGCATGGATCCACAAAATTCCACCCACCCAGCATTCCCCAAAGTCTTCCGAGAACAACGGTACCTCACTTGTGTGGGTAGGCCTAGTGCCCGCGACAGGAAACGGCCCAAAACGCAACGTGGACACACCACATTTTCACAGTGAAAACTGACCCATTTTTTGCAAAGTGCCTAGCTGTAGATTTTGAACCCTAGCTCTGCCGGCACCTAGGGAAACCTAGCAAACCTATATATTTTTGAAAACTAGACACACAGGGGAATCCAGGATGGGGTGGCTTGTCTGGCTCTCATCAGGTTCTATTACCCAGAATCCCTTGCAAACATCAAACTTTGTAAAAAAAAACACTTTTTCCTCACATTTCTGTGGTGGAAAGTTCTGGAATCTGCGTGGATCCACATAATTCCACCCACCCCGCATTCCTCAAAGTCTTCCGAGAAAAATGGTACCTCACTTTTTGTGGGTAGGCTTAGTGCCTGCGACAGGAAACGGCCCAAAGCGCAACATGGACACACCACATTTTCACAGTGAAAACTGACCCTTTTTTTGCAAAGTGCCTAGCTGTAGATTTTGAACCCTAGCTCTGGCAGCACCTAGGGAAACCTAGGAAACCTATACATTTTTTAAAACTAGACACCCAGGGGAATCCAGGATGGGATGACTTGTCTGGCTCTCACTTGGTTCTGTTACCCAGAATCCCTTGCAAACCTCAAACTTTGTAAAAATAACCAAATTTTCCTCACATTTCTGTGGTGGAAAGTTCTGGAATCTGCGTGGATCCACAAAATTCCACCCACCCCGCATTCCTCAAAGTCTTCCGAGAAAAATGGTACCTCACTTGTGTGGGTAGACCTAGTGCCCGCGACAGGAAATGGCCCAAAACGCAACGTGGACACACCACATTTTTACAGTGAAAACTGACCCTTTTTTTGCAAAGTGCCTAGCTGTAGATTTTGAACCATAGCTCTGCCGGCACCTAGGGAAACCTAGCAAACCTATACATGTTTGAAAACTAGACACCCAGGGGAATGCAGGGTGGGGTGACTTGTCTGGCTCTCACCAGGTTCTGTTACCCAAAATCCCATGCAAACCTCAAACTTTGTAAAAAAAAAACATATTTTCCTCACATTTCTGTGGTGAAAAGTTCTGGAATCTGCGTGGATCCACAAAATTCCACCAACCCCGCATTCCTAAAAGTCTTCCGAGAAAAATGGTACCTCACTTGTGTGGGTAGGCCTAGTGCCCGTGACAGGAAACGGCCCAAAATGCAACGTGGACACCACATCTTCACAGAGAAAACTGACCCTTTTTTTGCAAAGTGCCTAGCTGTAGATTTTGAACACTAGCTCTGCCGGCACCTAGGGAAACCTAGCAAACCTATACATTTTTGGAAACTAGACACCCAGCGGAATCCAGGATGGGGTGACTTGTCTGGCTCTCACCAGGTTCTATTACCCAGAATCCCTTGCAAACCTCAAACTTTGTCAAAAAACCCACATTTTCCTCAAACTTCTGTGGTGGAAAGTTCTCGAATCTGCGTGGATCCATACTATTCCACCCACCCCGCATTCCCCAAAGTCTTCCGAGAAAAATGATACCTCACTTGTGTGGGTAGGACTAGTGCCCGCGACAGGAAACTGTCAGGAGCCGGGCCGTGTAGCGCCTACCCAGCCGTTCATTCCTACAACTCCCTTGAGGCCCAGGGAGGGGGCGGAGCCACGCGTCTATTTGACGACGCGTTGGGCGCACATCCAGCGTGCGTAATTCCAGTGGCAGGATTGCAGAGTCGTTTTTCCTGGTCCACGTCGGCAGCATCGAGGAGCGCTGCGGGGTCTTCGCCGGCTGGAGGAGATCCACAACGCTGAGGAGCACGGCACAGGCGGCGGCGTACTATACCGCGGAAGCCCGTCGTTGCTGGACGGAGGTCCAATCACGGAAGGACTCTGGAGAGTTCTTAGTTTTCTTTTTTCCCTTGGAACAAGCCTGGTCGGAGGAGGTCAGGTGAGCTGACTCACGCGGTGCGGGCATCGGTGTGCTAGACCGCGGAAGCCTTAGAACCGTGAGCTTACTTTGTTCATCTGTTTTGTTTAGAATTTTAGGGCGGCGGTGTGCTGTACCGTGGAAGCCTTCTTTAGTTGCTCTCAGACACCTCTTTACTGATAGGCGGCGGTGCTGTAAACCGCATTGGTGCCTTGACTTATGTTGGATATGTAGTTTTCTTATTTTATTTTGCTTTGTGGAACAGAGGGTTTGAGTCATTTGAGACAACATTGTTTTACATGGTTCTAGGATGCCTTGAGGGTTTCATACAACCAACCTACCCTCATGTGAAGCCCTTACGGGGCAATTGTCAAGGGGAGCATCAATTATCATCAGGGGGCCGTATTCCCCGTGAAACGCTAGAACAGACAGTTTAGGGAAATGCCCACAGGAAGACCCCTACTGTTGAGTTCTTTTTTTTCTTTGGTTTTTCTGTTAAAAAGGAAGGAGTATGATTTATGTTAAAAGGTATATATTAAGAACAGTAGCGAGAGATACTGAGAGTAGTGAGGTCTTAACACCTGTTATTCATTGTTGTTATTTTCTTTTTCCAGGTTCTCATCCCAGCTGTTCCCATCCCTTCCTATCCCTCACTTGATCGCCCTACTACTCTGTAAAGTATATATTGGAGTGTGGGGATGTCAGGGGGTGGAACCATTATTGCTTCATCCGGACCCTGAGGCGTACCAGAACCTGACAGAATTACGCACCCAAGATACGATACCCCTCCCGGTCCGGGGGTAGCAATAGATGGCGTCCCTAGACGATGTTGTACAGGCCCTGGCGTTAGTGCAACAGGAACTTGCGGCTTCTAGGCTGGAGACAGCGGCCTTACGAGAAAGGGTAGACAGGCTTACTAGAAACCCTTTTGATGCAACGGTCCCTAGCACTCCCCAAATACAGGTTACGGTTCCTCCTCCCATACCGCTAGCTAGTCCCGAGAGGTATGCAGGGGATCCGCAGAAGATACAGGTCTTTCTCACACAGGTCTTGCTTCATTTCTCCTGTAGGCCTTCATCGTTTCCCAATAACCACTCCAGAGTGGCTTTTGCGATCTCATACATGATCGGAGACGCCGCTAATTGGGCAGTTCCTTTGGTAAGGAACAATGACCCGGTTTTGTCTGATTGGGAAGCGTTCCGATCCGCGTTTGAACAAGTGTTCGACAGACGAACTACTACTTTCAGTGCGGATCGGGAACTCCTTGAGCTACGACAAGGGAAACACGATCTAGTCACGTACCTCACTTCCTTCAATCGTTTGGTGGCTGAAGCTGCGTGGCCCGAGGAAAAGAGAATGTCTCTTTTCTATCAGGGGTTGCGAGAAGAACTCAAAGATGTTATTGCCCAAATAGATCCTCAGCCTGGCTCCTGCGCTGATCTCATCAGTTTGTCCTTGCGGTTGGATGGTAGGATGTATGAGAGAAGTGGTGAAAGGTTTAGAGGGGAGAGGTTGTTTTACAGGTCAGACAAGACCTCCAGGAAGGAGACTGTCACCGCCGACAATCATAGCGAACCCATGGAGGTGGGAGCCATCCGAACACCTCTTTCGCGGAGTGAGAGAGAGAGCAGACGTACTCAAGGGTTGTGTTTGTATTGCGGGAAAAGAGGACACTTTGTACGTGAGTGTCCCTCCAAACCAAAGGCACAAGGATCATCGTACAGGAACAAGAAGGCCGTGGTGTCAGTGTTGAGCACGGAGTCAGGGCCGTCTGTAGAGCCTCCTCCCCTTGGCTTGGGAGAAAGAGACTGGAAAATACCATCTTTATCGAGTGCTAAAGTTAGGGACACCGAATCCCACATAGTGGTGGCGGTGGGACTAGAAACTCAGCATCAGGTACACCAGGTGTTAGCCATGCTAGATTCGGGGGCCACGGGGAATTTCATAGATGGTGGGTTGGTGAAGCGACTAGCTATCGGTAGGGTGACTCGTGAGACCCCTGAGGAGGTGTTCGAGGTGGATGGGAAGCCGCTCAAATCAGGTCTAGTGACGGAGCAAACCGAAACCCTAACAATCTCCATAGATGATGGAGTTAGACAACATGTGGAGGAAATCTCATTAAATATCATAGAAGCCCCCCAATATGAGGTGATACTGGGCATGCCATGGTTCTGGCGTCATAACCCTACGGTTGATTGGAGACATAAGACTGTTAGGTTTTTGTCTCGGGAATGTGAGGAACATTGTTTACAGGGGTACGAGTCACGAGCTGCCGCTTTGTCACACCCGTTTTGCGTAGCCACAGCGGCAGAGAAGGAGGTCGTATTACCAGAAGAGTACACAAAGTTTTCGGATGTGTTCAGTAAGACTCAGGCCGAACAGCTCCCACCCCATAGGGCGTACGACTGTCAAATCGATCTGATTGAGGGAGCCACCATTCCGGCATGTAGGGTTTATGCGTTATCAGAGCCCGAAACCCAACACCTTAGGAAATACCTGGACCATTTCCTAGACATAGGTTTCATTAGACCCTCACGATCTCCCGCAGCTTCCCCTCTTTTCTTTATAGCGAAAGCGAGTGGAGAGCTCAGAGCGTGTTGCGATTACAGAACGCTGAATAAAAACACAGTTCGTAACCGCTATCCTTTACCTTTGATTCCGGTTCTATTAGATCAGGTGCGTGAAGCTACCATCTACACCAGATTAGACCTGAGAGGGGTGTATCATCTGGTGCGCATCAGAGAAGGTGACGAATGGAAGACGGCGTTTAAGACGCGATACGGGTTGTTTGAGTATACTGTGATGCCGTTCGGGCTGTGTAACGCCCCGGCGGCTTTCCAGTATTTTTTGAATGACATTCTGAAAGATTTCGTGGACCACTTCGTGGTCGTGTATATAGATGACATCCTCATTTACTCTGTGTCAGCTGATATACATCACAGTCATGTCATGTGGGTCTTGGAGAGGCTACGTGAGCACCGTCTGTTCTGCAAACTTAGCAAGTGCGAGTTTGGGGTGCGTGAAGTGGAGTTCCTAGGGGTGATTCTGTGTCCGAACGGATTAAGTATGGCAGAACGCAAGATACAAGCAGTGCAGGAGTGGCCCATACCAAAGTGCACTAGGGACGTCCAGTGTTTCTTGGGTTTTGCGAACTACTACCGCAGATTTATCCTGAACTTCTCACAGGTGGCTGTCCCGATCACCCGGCTGCTTCGCAAGGGGGTTCCCTTTGTATGGACACCTGAGGCATCTGCGGCTTTTGGTCACTTGAAGGAGGCGTTTACCACAGCCCCGGTGCCAACACATCCGGCAATGGGGGCTCCGTTCATTGTAGAAGCCGACGCTTCAGATGAAGCCATCGGAGCCATACTGTCTCAGAGAGATAAAGACACCGGACAACTCCACCCTGTGGCTTATCTCTCCAAGAAGCTAAGTGCGACCGAGAAGAACTATACTATCGCGGAGAAGGAACTGTTATCAATCAAGAAGGCCTTCCAGGAATGGCGACATTATCTGATGGGAGCACGATATCCGATCACAGTGTACTCAGACCACCGCAATCTACAGTATATGAAGACGGCCCGTCATCTCACACAGAGGCAAATGAGATGGACCCTGTTTTTTGCTGAATATGATTTCGTCATTACCTTCCAGCCTGGCACTGACAATCGCAAGGCCGACTCCTTCTAGACAGGAATCTGTGGTGGAGAAACCAGCCAGCATCCCTGAAGCTATCATAGATCCAGCAAAGGTCATCTGTGTAATGCGAGTGGAGCGATTCCTGGCAGACGTAAAGAAGAATAGATCCACTGAGAGGTGGGAGAGATGGGCCCAGGAGGACGAAGCTCGTAGCATCAAACAAGGGCTGCCTTTCCAGAACGACAAACTGTACCTTTCCAATAAAATCCTACAGAAAGCCGCATATGAATGGTGCCATGTGTCTCCTTTGGCCGGACATCCAGGAATCCGTAAAACCATCGATCTGGTACAACGGCATTTTTGGTGGAAATCGTTGGTCACTGATGTGCGTGCTTGGGTAGCGCAATGTGAGGTCTGTGCCAGATGCAAGGGCGATACCTCTGGGAAAAAAGGAAAACTCAGGCCGATGCCAACCCCACACCTACCCTGGCAACACATGAGTCTGGACTTCATCACAGGGCTGCCTGTGGATCAGGGATATTCAGCGATCTTGGTAGTGGTGGATAGCCTTACCAAAACAGGCCATTTCATACCGTGCAAGAACTTACCGACCGCAGGCCAGACAGCACAACTATTGATGGACAGGGTATTCAGACTACATGGATTGCCAAAAGTGATCGTGTCGGATAGGGGTCCCCAATTTATTGCCAGTTTTTGGAAGTCGTGGTGTAAAGCCCTGCAGATTGAATCGGCTGTTTCAACAAGTTTCCATCCACAAACCGATGGGCAAACCGAAAGGTTAAATCAGACCCTGAAGAAATATCTGCGTTGTTATGCCATGGAGGCACAGGACTCCTGGGTGTCGTTACTATGGATGGCGGAGTTAGCCTACAACAACGCTCTGCATAGTTCTATCGGGGTCTCCCCATCCAAAGCTACTTTCGGGTACAGCGCAAAGACACTGCCCATTGATCTGCCAGTTGACCTAGCCAACCAACCATCTGTTCTAGCACACATGAGGAAACTACGGTCTGTCCACAAGAAAACAAGGAAACACCTGGTGGAGGCCAAGTTGCTGTATAAGAAGTGGGAGGACAGGCACAGAACCGATGGTCCGGTGTATCAGGTTGGGGACAGGGTTTGGTTGTCCACTAAAAACATTAAGTTTAAGCTGCGCAGTGTATTCCATCCCAAGTATATTGGTCCCTATAGGGTGGTGCGACAGGTGAACCCGGTGGCTTTCAAGCCACGGTTGCCAGCCAGTCTCCGTATCCATCCGGTGTTCCACTGCAGCCTCCTGAAGCCAGCTGGAGAAGCTAGGAGGCGATCGCCACCTCTGATCTCCTGTGAGGGCGGGCTGGAGTACAAAGTGAGAAGAATCCTGGATGCGCAGTATCGCAGGGGTAGTTTGTGGTATCTTGTCTCCTGGAAGGGGTACACCTCAGAGGACGATTCCTGGGAGCCGTGTGTCAACGTACATGCTCCTGCGGCTGTGGCTGCCTTTTATCGCAGGAACCCCGGCAAGCCGGGGTCTAGGAGGCGCTGGAAGGGGGGGCCTACTGTCAGGAGCCGGGCCGTGTAGCGCCTACCCAGCCGTTCATTCCTACAACTCCCATGAGGCCCAGGGAGGGGGCGGAGCCACGCGTCTATTTGACGACGCGTTGGGCGCACATCCAGCGTGCGTAATTCCAGTGGCAGGATTGCAGAGTCGTTTTTCCTGGTCCACGTCGGCAGCATCGAGGAGCGCTGAGGGGTCTTCGCTGGCTGGAGGAGATCCACAACGCTGAGGAGCACGGCGCAGGCGGCGGCGTACTATACCGCGGAAGCCCGTCGTTGATGGACGGAGGTCCAATCACGGAAGGACTCTGGAGAGTTCTTAGTTTTCTTTTTTCCCTTGGAACAAGCCTGGTCTGAGGAGGTCAGGTGAGCTGACTCACGCGGTGCGGTGCGGCGGTGTGCTAGACCGCGGAAGCCTTAGAACCGTGAGCTTACTTTGTTCATCTGTTTTGTTTAGAATTTTAGGGCGGCGGTGTGCTATACCGTGGAAGCCTTCTTTAGTTGCTCTCAGACACCTCCTTACTGATAGGCGGCGGTGCTGTCAACCGCATTGGTGCCTTGACTTATGTTGGATATGTAGTTTTCTTATTTTATTTTGCTTTGTGGAACAGAGGGTTTGAGTCATTTGAGACAACATTGTTTTACATGGTTCTAGGATGCCTTGAGGGTTTCATACAACCAACCTACCCTCATGTGAAGCCCTTACGGGTCAACTGTCAAGGGGAGCATCAATTATCGTCAGGGGGCCGTATTCCCCGTGAAACGCTAGAACAGACAGTTTAGGGAAATGCCCACAGGAAGACCCCTACTGTTGAGTTCTTTTTTTTCTTTGGTTTTTCTGTTAAAAAGGAAGGAGTATGATTTATGTTAAAAGGTATATATTAAGAACAGTAGCGAGAGATACTGAGAGTAGTGAGGTCTTAACACCTGTTATTCATTGTTGTTATTTTCTTTTCCAGGTTCTCATCCCAGCTGTTCCCATCCCTTCCTATCCCTCACTTGATCGCCCTACTACTCTGTAAAGTATATATTGGAGTGTGGGGATGTCAGGGGGTGGAACCATTATTGCTTCATCCGGACCCTGAGGCGTACCAGAACCTGACAGAAACGGCTCAAAACGTATTGAGGAGACATCAAAATTACTTATCAAAAAACAACCTGGTTTTGCAAGGGGGGTCACCTGGGTTTTTAGCCCCGGGCTCGGTGGCCATCTTGGGAAACCTACCAAACCCACACGTTTCTGAAAACTAGACACATGGGGGAGTCCAGCGAGGTATGGCTTGCATGGACCCCCCAACGTTTTCCTACCCAGAATCCCCTGCAAACCTCAAATTTAGCTGAAAAAAATCACATTTTTCTCACATTTCTGTGTGGGAAAGCTCTGGAATCTCCATGGATCCACAAACTTCCTACCACCCAGTGTTTCCCCAGGTCTCCCAATAAAAATGGTACCTCACTCGCATGGGTGGGTCAAGTACCCGCGACAGGCATGGGCCCAAAACGTATTGAGGAGACACCAAAATTACCTATCACAAAACAACCTGGTTTTACAAGGGGGGTCACCTGGGTTTTTGGCCCCGGGCTCGGCGGCCATCTTGGGAAACTACCAAACCCACACATTTCTGAAAAGTAGACACCCAGGGGAGTCCAGCGAGGTATGGCTTGCATGGATTCCCAACATTTTCCTACACAGAATCCCCTGCAAACCTCAAATGTAGCTGAAAAAATCAAATTTTTCTCAAATTTCTGTGTGGGAAAGTTCTGGAATCTCCATGGATCCACAAATTTCCTACCACCCAGCGTTCCCCCAGGTCTCCCAATAAAAATGGTACCTCACTCGCATGGGTGGGTCAAGTACCCGAGACAGGCATGGGCCCAAAACGTATTGAGGAGACACCAAAATTACCTATCACAAAACAACCTGGTTTTTCAAGGGGGGGTCACCTGGGTTTTTGGCCCCGTGCTCGGTGGCCACCTTGGGAAACTACCAAACCCACACATTTCTGAAAACTAGACACCCGGGGAGGCCAGCGAGGTATGGCTTGCGTGGATCCCCCAACGTTTTCCTACCCAGAATCCCCTGCAAACCTCAAATTTAGCTGACAAAACCACATTTTCCACATATTTTTATGTGTAATCACCGTGCCGGTACAAATGTCCTACCCCACAGCGTTCCCCTCAGTCTCCCGAGTAAAATGATACCTAAGTTTTGTGGGTCTCAATATGCAGAATTGGCTAAAAATGTATTCTTTAAAAAATGTAGCGCTTAGAATTCTTGGTGCTATACCCTTAATCCCTATGTTTTTGGCTCTTCCCAGGCACAGGCCCTTGCCCCACCCACACAAATGAGGTATCATTTTACTCGGGAGACTGAGGGGAATGCTGTGAGGTAGGACATTTGTGCCGGCATGGTGATTCCACACATAAATATGTGGAAAATGTGTTTTTTTCAGCTAACTTTGACGTTTGCAGGGGATTCTGGGTAGGAAAATGTTGGGGGATCCATGCAAGCCATACCTCGCTGGACTCCCCCGGGTGTCTAGTTTTCAGAAATGTGTGGGTTTGGTAGTTTCCCAAGATGGCCGCCGAGCCCGGGGCCAAAAACCCAGGTGACCCCTTGCAAAACCAGGTTGTTTTGTGATAGGTAATTTTGATGTCTCCTCAATACATTTTGGGCCTTTGCCTATTGCGGGTACTTGACCCACCCAAGCGAGTGAGGTACCATTTTCATCGGGAGACCTGGGGGAACGCTGGGTGGTAGGACATTTGTGGATCCATGCAGATTCCAGAACTTCCCCACACAGAAATTTGAGGAAAATTTGATTTCTTCAGCTAAATTTGAGGTTTGCAGGGGATTCTGGGTAGGAAAACGTTAGGAGGTCCACGCAAGCCATACCTCGCTGGACTCCCCTGGGTGTTTAGGTTTCAGAAATGTGTAGGTTTGATAGGTTTCTCAAGATGGCCGCCGAACCCGGGGCCAAAAACCCAGGTGACCCCCTTGCAAAACCAGGTTATTTTGTGATAGGTATTTTTGATGTCTCCTCATTACGTTTTGGGCCTTTGCCTGTCGCGGGTACTTGACCCACCCACGCGAGTGAGGTACCATTTTTATCGAGAGACCTGGGGGAATGCTGGGTGGTAGGAAATTTGTGGATCTATGCAGATTCCAGTACTTTCCCACACAGAAATTTGAGAAAAATGTGATTTTTTCATCAAAATTTGAGTTTTGCAGGGGATTCTGGGTAGGGAAACGGGGGATCCACGAACGCCATACCTCCCGGGACTCCCCCGGGTCTCTAGTATTCAGAAATGTGTGGGTTTGGTAGTTTCTCAAGGTGGCCGCCGAGCCCGGGGCCAAAAACCCAAGTGACCCCCCTTGCTAAACCAGGTTGTTTTGTGATAGGTAATTTTGATGTCTCCTCAATACGTTTTGGGCCCTTGCCTGCCACGGGTACTTGACCCACCCACGCGAGTGAGGTACCATTTTTATCGGGAGACCTGGGGGAACGCTGGGTGGTAGGAAATTTGTGGATCCATGCAGATTCCAGAACTTTCCTAAACAGAAATTTGAGAAAAATTTGATTTTTTCAGCTAAATTTGAGGTTTGAAGGGGATTCTGGGTAGGAAAACGTTGGGGGGTCCACGCAAGCCATACCTCCATTTTTTCTCTAGTTTTCAGAAATGTGTGGGTTTGGTAGGTTTCCCTAGATGGCCGCCAAGCCCGGGACCAAAAGCTCATGTGACCCCCCCTTGCAAAACCAGGTCATTTTCGGATACATAGGGGGCATCTGCGTTTTTGGTCCCGGAGTCGGCAGCCATCTAGGGAAACCTACCAAACCCACACATTTCTAAAAACTAGAGACCCGGGGGAGTCAAGGGAGGTATGGCTTGCGTGGATCCCCCAACGCTTCCCTATCCAGAATCCCCTGCAGACCTCAAATTGTGATGAAAAAAATCTAATTTTTCTCAAATTTCTGTGTGGGAAAGTTGTAGGATCGCTGGGCTGACACAAATTTCCTGCCACCCAGCATTCCCCCAGGTCTCCTGATAAAAATGGTACCTCACTCGCATGGGTGGGTCAAGTACCCGCAACAGGCAAGGGCCCAAAACGTATTGAAGAGACATCAAAATTACCTATCACAAAATAACCTGGTTTTGCAAATGGGGTCACCTGGGTTTTTGGCCCCGGGCTCGGCGGCCACCTTGGGAAACTACCAAACCCACACATTTCTGAAAATTCGACACCCGGGGAGTCCAGCGAGGTATGGCTTGCGTGGATCCCCCAACGCTTTCCTACCCAGAATCCCTGCAAACCTCAAATTTAGCTGACAAAACCACATTTTCCACATATTGTTATGTGGAATCACTGTGCCGTTACAAATGTCCTACCCCACAGCGTTCCCCTCAGTCTCCCGAGTAAAATGATACCTCACTTTTGTGGGTGTCCAATGCAGAATTGGCTAAAAACGTATTTTTTTAAAAATGTATCGCTTCGAATTCTCGGTGCTATACCCTTAATCCCTATGTTTTTGGCTCTTCCCAGTCACAGGCCCTTGCCCCACCCACACAAGTGAGGTATCATTTTACTCTGGAAACTGAGGGGAACGCTGTGGGGTAGGACAGTTGTGGGTTTGAAGGACGGGTGGCAAGCCTTGATGAGTAAGTTCTCTCCTAAAAACCTGGCTTGATTTAATGTGCCACTCACCACCGATTAATTTGCCTAAACTAAAAATGCCACTCTTTTCAAATTTCCACCTAGCAGCATCTTTACTCAATACCGAGTGCCTTAACTATCTTTCTAACGCTACTATTTGTCTTCCCCATCGTGTTTGACAACAGGCACCGCCCCTTCCGGATCTATGAAAGCTACTACAGACACGCGGCTTGTGTAAATATGTTTTCTCTTTCTTTGTAACATTATCGAAGTTTTGTTAGGTTCAATATTTGGCGCGAGAATGGATACACATGTACCTATGCCGAGATAACTTGTACGCCAATATTGCACTTTGGCCGCCATCTATTTAGAGAATATAATAATACTCTACCTTGGCCAGGCCACTCAATTTAAGCACAAATGATTACGCCATTATCACATAGATATGTGACTATTCAAGCTATATTAGCACCAACAATACGAGACATGCATGCCTGCACCGAATCACCATGCATGAGTTTGCATACACTAGGTGTATGTTGCATTTCTCCCGTATGATTGATGGTACATATGAATGAATGACTCTAGGAGTGCTAATGACAAGACAAACGCACCATGAGCAAAAGGATGATGAACCAAAATGGAGCAATTTTAACTAACTCTATATGTTGTGTGCGTCCTTTATGCTGTGTTTTTTGTCTTACAGGTTTAAAATCAGACGGTGGGTCCGTAAGTACGGTTACACCACTGCATGCACAGCACACCTTAGCGAGTGTGTTGAAAAAATACACTGGGCTTATTTTTGCCACAGCACCTCTTTTTTTCACTTTTTATGGTCCTGTGGAAAGCCTCTAAATTGTTTCCTGAGGCTGAAACATGTCGACCAGCACCTGATGGACAATGAAGACCAATTGCTAGTCTTCACTTTATCCCCCTGTTTTTCTTTTAAACATGTCCTGGGCCACTGAGAATAAAAAATTTGTCAGCAAGGAGTCCCAGAGGCATTTTTAACCTCACCACTTTTTTGAGCACTAGTCACACAAAAACAAAACCCGCTCCGCTGTAATTCAGGCGTCGAAGCACAGCTGGGCTGCATTCGGCTGCCCAGCTGGGAACCCGATGATGAAGCATGCCACCAACTAGGTTGGTGGGTGAGGGTTCTTCTTCAAAACCCTAGTGGTTCCTGGCACTCCAAGATATATACCAGAGTCATTCTTGTTCAATAATTCATCCGTGGGTCCATCCACGTTGTTTTTGAATATTAATTAGGGGGAACGGATGCACCCCTTTCTTAAGCCTCACTCTCTCTTTTGTTTCTTGCGTAACGTTTTAGATGTGTCATCTGTGAAACAAAGCCTCAGGCAATTGTCAAAACTAATCTACAGTGGGACTTGGAATGTTCAATGACATCTCAGGATGGCGAGGATGATGAATCAGAGTAAGAAATTGTGCATTCAATGGCAAGGTGTGCCAGAAGAGACGATCTTGTGTTAAATGTCTTTACATAATGCAATAAATTGAAAAATAGAACCTCTATCTAAATGTGCACTGTCAATAAAATGTATGTTTACACAGTAGACAGACAAAGTCAAGTTGTTGTGTTTGTGTGAATGTCTACCGATAAATGTGCTAAGTATGTTAAAAATCCTTACACTTATACATATATCACTGATTGTCATAATTAGTATAGTAAAAGTGTGCAGAGTGCTTCTTATGCAAAGGCAGAAATATGAGGCATGAGCAAAGCACAGATGTGTAATCTGGGGATGTATGATGGTAGCTGAGTAGAGTCACCATAGACACATCAACTTATATGTATCAAAATCATCACACATTCTAATGCCGTCACAGTAGTATTGCTGATGTTGCCTGACACTGTCATGCTCAAAATAGCCAGTCCATGATACTTGTCCACACTCCGTGAGTAATGCACAATGTGTAGAACACTAACTAAGGATAGCAGGTGATGTGTGTTGGTGTATATGTGTAGTATCTATAGAACGTCTCAATAAAGCTCATGTGTTTCACAAAATGTGATTGGTAGAAATACTCTACTTACTTTCATTTCACAAAGACTTCATATAAAGTATGTTTGTATCAGGCATGGACTCATTATGCTATGTAATCAGGAAATCATAAACCTAGTGATGAGGCACATAAGGGTATGAATTCCACTTCCTTACAAACGGTATGTATTAAGCTATGGTAGCATAATTTGTGTTGTATTGTGCTAGTTGTTTAACTAAATTAATAGGGCCAAATGGATGTTACTTAATTTTGGAAGCTTGCGTTGTGACGTGCCCCTTAGAATGATTATGCGTGTACCTATATATAGACCCAGGTATGTGTGCCGAAACCAGAAGTGACATAACATTGATTGTAAGAGCTTTAAACTTTGTAAAAGAAGAATGCTGTGGGTGGGGAGCTGGTAGTATTTGTAACCAGAGTTTCAACAAAAGGACTAAGACAACACAGTATGTCAATAATGTATTTCATGACATCTGCAGTTTAGAAAACATGGTTGAGCTAATAATCCAAATTTCAAACAAACAGTACAAATTCTCTTTTCAATTAAACACATGCTACAACATCTGTGACAAACTGTATGTGTCACATACTGTCATGTCTACCCACACTATGGAGAAAAACATTGATGTACACTCTGCTAAGGAACATAGGTGTAAATCTAAAAAATGTGATGTAACACAACGTTGCCATTCCTCTTGCTGTGATATGTAGCTTCCCAGGAATAGAGCAGGAATACCCCAAATGTGACAATATATGGGACATTCCTGACCTCTTATTGCCGTGTACCAATTAGTGCACTATAGTGCCAACCCAGCCACCCTAGCACTATTATGCAAGGGGGCCTGTGTTACAAGTCAAATACATTGTGTTAGGAATGGACACCTACCTGCACTAAAACAAATCCTCAGACAATTTCCCCTTTCAAGGTGTGATGCTGAATGCAGCACCCACCCATACAGTGTGGAAGTACCTTGCAGAAATAAACATAGCTTGTGAAGTTGTGCTTCACCAAGAAAGGCATCTGCTTTTCACAGCTTTCCAAGTTTAATTGTGTAAATTACCATATTATTTAGCCAAAAATGATGGGTGGATTTTTTGAGATCCACATGGTTCACCAATGTAACTCCTTTCCAGCAAATTCTAAGGCAAGGCAGTGGCTTGCACTGGCTTGCATAAATGCTGATTTACCATGCTACACAGAGCACTGCAAGGAGGATTTGTGGGGCATATGTAATCAGACTTAAGGCCCTGCATTGCCTTGCCTTGCTTAGTGAATAATTGTAACAGAATCCAGCTGCTTGTGGTGCCTCACTTAAAATGACAAGGATTTCAGTGTGTTATCTGTGAAGCATGGTTGTTTGCATGCATGCACAAACGTTGTGTCACTTATTCTCAGGTTGACATATATTTGTAATAGAGGGACTGGGCAAAATGTCTACACCCGCACAATTTTCGTGTAATGTGCATACACATTTTGCAAGGTGTCCCCCACTGCTAAACACAAAACCTGCCTCTAATGGAGGCATCCTAGAACTATGTTGAAAGCTTTAGGGAATAATTAATGCAACATCACTATGAGGAAACGGAAATGTAGGTGTGTCCTTGTCACGCAACACTGTGCAGCTGTGCAGCAAGGTGCATTGCTGTGCTGCGCAGCGTCACTTCTGATTGAATGTAGGGAAACGTGTGTGCTGCCCTGCGTTGAGCTAAAGGTAGATGGATACCACAGTCAGCACCTCTAACATGTCTTACCACACATGTCAATGTGTGGTAAAATGGTATGCTGTAGAACAAACATGTCTTGCCTAACCCCTGCATAGTAAAGTCATATGCTGCGTAGGGCAAACATGCCTTGCCTAGCCCTTGTGCTGTAAGATGGTATGCTGCATAGCAAAAATGTGTTTTGAGTGGCCCCTGCATTGTATTATATGACGCTGCGCAGCGCTAACATGTCTTGCGTGGCCCTTGCGTTGTAAATTCGAACACTGCGTACCACAAACATGCCTTGCATGGCACCTGCGTTGTAAAATGGAACGCGCATAACTCTAACATGTCTTGTGTTGCCCTTGCGTCAGAAAATAGTCCACAAAGCTATTCAAATGGGATCGATCCACTCAGGAAATTACGTCAAATGTGTGGCTACATACAAGGAAGAGTAGGAAATTTACTTTCACTTTCTCTTTGTGCTTTGTGATTGGGGATTGTGTGAGAAGGGTGTTTGGAGATTGTAGGTTGTGTCATTTGTCCTGTAAGGGAAGAATAGTGTTTGTTATGGTGATTTGTGTGTCATTTGTGTGTCAATGAGTGTATTGTCTTTTAAAGTTGTTCTTTGTCTTTCTGTTTGGGGTAGTTTTGGGGGTTAGTTTTAGAAGGGTGTCAGAGGTGTTTGGGGGTTTTACTATTTTTTTATAGTGATATTGAGTGGGCGTGTGTCATGCGTGGTAAGGAGAGAGAGAAAAACTTTGAAGAGAGGGAGGAAGTGGCCTTAATATAGCTCATTGTCCACTACCCTCCTCGGATGCTTGGGGTAGGATGGAGAGTCAGCCAAGGTTATGGCTACAGAGAGCTCTGCATTCGGTTGGAGCAGGGGTGAAGATACCTGCTCTCTGTCACATGTGTGGACCGCATCGGCCAACAAATTCAACATAGACGGGCTGATGTGGTCTCAAGACAGGCGGATTTGCTGGACCTCTTGAGGCTGGAGATCCCTGGACCATTTGGTATGTATACACTCTCTGACATCATTACTTTATGAAGTACAAAGAATAGTGACTTAGCAATTTTTGTTATGTGCATATCCAGTTACCAAAAAGGATACTTATAGCTTCTCAGTAATTTTCGAAAACATAGCAATATGGTTGTCATACAAAGCCATGTAAACATGTGTCAAATCACATGTGTAAAGTGCAAATAACAAAAGTTCAATGTTTTGCCGCTTGTAGTATTCGATGGACTGTGAAATATATTATTAGAAATGTTACCTCTGTCAAATAATTAATACATAACTAACTATGACAAAGAATACCAACCTCTACATTTGCAGATGCTTAGCGGACGTATGTATCCCATTATAATTGTTGAACGGATGTAATTACTACTATCAATAACACGTTCTAAACAGGCAGTCACAACACATAGGGGCATGTTTACAAACAAATGTTGGATCGCAGTGTTATGCCAAATTTGGCAACTGCGCACACTGACATTTTTCAAAATGCAAGGATGCACCGTATTCACAAGAATACAGCTCACCCCTGTGTTTCCCCTAATCCTGGAGCTAAAAAAGCTGACTAGCGCCAGCACAGGCACCCTGCCGCCACGTTGCAAGGGTGCCTGCATTGCAGGGGCAATTGTACATAAACACATCAGGAAGGGACACCTTCCTGCACATAAACAATCAATAATGGTGATTTGCTCTATCTATGTGTGCTGCAACATAGAAAGAGCAAAAAACTAGGAGAAATTAATAATTTCACCTCATATCACCATTCCCAGGTATTCCCTTTTTAGTTTTTGGCACTGCCCAAGCCTTGTAAAGCTGTGACAGCTTCAAAAAGTAATGGGTGTTGCTCATTAGCGGCTTGTGCGGGTAAAAGCGGTGAGTCGGGGGGGTGAAGTCAACAGACGATGATGTGGGAAAATTAAAATTAAAACCACTCACCCTGCGCACTCTGCATCGCGAGTGTAAGGTAAGTGTTTTTCTTTTTTAAAATGTTATTTTTCCTTCTCGTCGTCTGCTGACTTCCCCCCCATTCCTTGCCACGCCCCACTGCTCTTACCTGCACCGGCCACGACTGGTGTTGTGGTGGAATGCCCACTGCAACAACCATTGCACGCCCTTTTGCTGCAGCGGACTACGGCGGAAAGGGGCATATTTACAAGGTGGCGTTAAGCCACGTTAACTAGCTTAGCGCCACCTTGTAAATATGGGGAATGACGCTATGGTACAGGAGCATCATAAACAGTGATGCTCTGGTGGTCATAGGGGCTTGCAAATATGCCACAAAATCTGCATCTCAACCCGTCAGCACATACTCGGAGAGTTAAAAGTATTACAGGTACTTGGCTCTTGTCTAAATTAGTCCATGGTTCAAGACGCTGGATATATAATAATAGATCTCTAATTTACTCTGAAGAAACTACTTCCTATAACAATATCATATGTGGCAGGTAGGGATTTGCAAAGGGTGTCTGAAAGCTCTACATCAGTAATTTGCCAGAACATTTTTATTATTGTGTAACATATCAATGCGCGATAATGTGTTTTGTGTGTACAAGTTACAATTGTCTCCTAACATTTCTTTCAGGTGGATGTAAACCATATGATGAAGCTGAAATAGCATCTTTCACAGATCCAAATGCCAAGGGTAAGTATCAGTAATCCGGTACCATTTGTAGCTGACAACATGAGAGCGTGTCAGGTACCTCTTCGGGATTAACAAATAACTAGGAACATATTTATCAAACAATATAAGAAAACGTACATGTTGTTGTCAGCATAATCATAAGTAAGTTATGTCTTAGGTGTGACTACACAACCACATAAGTCTTTTACGACATGCAATATGTGGACAGCATGTTTCTTGTCTTAAGGGTGTCCATGAGTGTGTCCAAACACACCCCATCAGTCCCTCACCAACACTCACAAGGTAAAAAATGACCCCCTTACTTACACCCTTTAAGGGCACTGTCCTTCTCCCCGATAGCATTGTGCATACCCTCCTATGGCCTGATTTATCAAAAATGGAGGCAGCACAATGCAGCAAGCTTTGGTGCGCTGTGTCAAATAGAGAGGGCAGGAATAGGCAATATCGATCAAGACATGGCACTTTCCTGGTCTCTCCTTCTACCTGTGCATCTGTGGCTGCTTAGTGCATATGCAGGCACCCTTGTGCCATGGTGCATGGGTCCTGTGTGCAGCCAGGTCACCTTCCTGCATGAAAACAATCAATAGATATTTATTAATTGCGTAGGAAAATGGCTTGCCATGACACAGAGGTAATGTTTTATTGTTACAAGGGTATCTTAGTTATTCTTACAATGCAACAACTGTGAGCACATACTATGTGTAAAGTGAGCCTTTGCTGTGCCCTTGTGTCTCTTAAGGTGACTGGGGTAGGTACAAAATATTTATGTGTTATTTTGCACGACAGGTAAGCCCATTTTTGAGTTCCCTTGAGTGTGTTTGCAAGGCAGCATTCTTATGTGGACTTATATGGCATTTGTGGCTGGTAGACATTCCATGGATGAATCATGCCCATTCGCATGGATTACCTTAATGTATTCCGCACATTGCCAGACTGGCAGTAGCTAATAACTATGTTAATGCATTAATTGATGTGGATCCCAGACACACACATAAGATTGTGACATATCTTTTGTACTCCTAATAGTTTTGTCTGTCAACATGTACTACCATCTGCAGCACACCTAGTAAGAGGATTAATGATTTCAGCTTTATTTTTATTTGCAATGTTATCCCTTCCTACCAGTAGGGAGTTTACAGCCCATAACAAAGACACACTTGCACTATGGTGCAAGGGTGACTGTGTTGTTGGTAGACTGCACACGGTGCCTCGGCACATGGAAGAAGAAAATATGCCCATATCTTAGCTGGTATTATGGATGTGCCCTCTCTCAATTGGTCATAAGACAGCACAACAACTTTGTTTGCCGCCCTGCATTGCATGAGCAAGTAGTAAAATGTACTCCCAATGGGTCACAATTGGCTATCTGATTGGTTTCATTCCTCCCACTATGTGTACATTTTACACCTTATTTTTGTTTAAATTTGATTTTGGCAACTCAGTTTTTCACCCACACAGGTATAAATAGATGTGCAATTTGACTTACCAATAAGTAGCTCATTTCCATAACTTCCATTCTTGAAATGCTCATTGATGGTCCTGTCCCTAAAGATGTAGGCATCATGGACATTTCTTGGTACTTCACTAGGACATTGGTAAAGAGTCCATTATGGTCCACAATTGACTGCACCAAAAATTTAGTATTTATGCTTACAATTACGGAAAATATGTGCAGTAGCTTCAGGTGGCACCAATTGCACATGGGTGCGATCAATTTCACTAAGCACACAAGGGAATCCTGCAATGTCAAAAAAATCAAGCTTGGTGGCTAGTTGTTGTTGGCTGGTTTTTGGGAAGTCCAGGTATGTGGTGTAAGCTTGATGATGGCATCCAACTCAGATGACAGAAATGCAGAAAAGGCACCCTGTGATATGGCAGCCAACATAGCAGGGCTATTCCGGAAAGACCCAGAGTACAACATGTGCATTAATGCCATCAATTTCACATATGGTGGGATGGCATGGGTCATCCCTGTTGCTGGTTGATGAATTGAGGAGATCTTATCCAACAACTCCAGGATGCTCTTCTTCCTCAAACGGTACAGCTGAGTCACGCCCTCGTCCCTGAGATCAAGAAGGGTAATCCCTAGTCTGAATATGCGCTCCTTCCTCCTTTGCTGTTGTCATATCGCACCAACTCCGAATTGCGGAATAACTGCCTCCATGGCATAGATAAGCTTGCCAGGTAATTTTAGGGTGGAGATCTTTTTATACTGATGGCCTTGTGTCATTGTGTGCGCTTTTGCTGGCCCTGGGTAGCATTCTGACGCATTTCCATCATTGCATTACACTGCATGACGATGTGTCACGCAGTGCTATGTTAGTAAATCTCACTCAGTCAAGGCTGCATTGGTTTTTGCGTGGGAACACTTACATTCCAAACCTTAATTCCTGCTCACGCAGGCTGATGCAGCGCAGCACTTGCACCACGCAAGCTCCTGAAAACGACGCAGGAAGGCTCTTGCGTCACTTGATAAATCCCACTTAAGCCCTTGCGATGCCTTGCCTCGCCTTGGATAATGCAAGGGCAATGCAAAGTCTTGATAAATATTGGTCTAGGGTTGTAGGGAAATCAAGTGATATCAGGACATTATGGTGACTCCAGGGCAGTGGAGCTGTAGAAGAATCTGGCTCAGGTAGGTCAGTAGAGAAAAGACAAACTTGCAGAGGACCATGGCATATTTGGCTGGATGGGGAGATTGGTACTCGGGTATATTGTGCTACGTCAGATTATATTGGTCATATACGCGACAATAGAACCAAAAACATGAGAGAGGAGCGAAGGGAGGTGTTAGTAAAGTAACCAAAAGAGAAGAAAAAGAATATAAGATAGAGGGAATGAGATATGAGCCTTGTGTGTTCAAGCCCCCTCTGCTTTCTCTAGCTTCCTTTCCTGGACAGGATTACACATGCTACCGGAGCAGTGCTAATTTGTGTGAGGTGCTACTCAGATGGTAATTGAATGGTCTTCTACTTGGTTTCTTTCTGTGAGCAATTTTTGGAAGCATCAAACATCAACATATTTTGCCCACGTAGAAAAAGATTAATATTATTCTTTCTACTACTACACAGCACTGACATCTGTAAAACGAAAAGGAGCATAACCGTACTTAATTACAATATACATAATATAATGCTGTAGTGCGCCACTGTGCAAATTGTCACAACCTATGCTGTTTATGTTATTGGGTACCTTCTTTCTCCTGTTCTTGCTCCTTTGCCCTTTTCTCTGCGCTGGTTTGCATGGATCACCCATCTTTCCAGTATCCAGCTTTCCATTCTCAAATGCAATTTTTTTCCTTTCTTGCTCATTTTCTCACATCTTCCCTGTGACCTCCCTGTCGAAAGTGTTTCTATGAGGCTGATAGTTCTTTATTTAACCTCAGTCATTTTCTCCCACGTTTCTTTCAATCATCCCTACTCACTGCTTGACTGATCTTTCCTTCTTCCCTCCCATCTTACCACTCTCTCTTCCTCTATTCTTCATTTGTATGTTCCTTCCTTTCTTTGTTCCTTAAAGCCTTCGATCTTCATTCCTTCATTCTTTCCTTCCTTCCATCCCTCCTTCATTCTTTCCTTCCCCGATCCCTTGTTTCTTTATTTCCTTCCTTGTGCCACCTGTCCTTTCTTTATCCATCCTTCTCTTCTGTTCTTCCTTTCATGATAGCTTCCTTTCTTGCTCCTAGGGACACATGTAAAAGGAATTGTTGTGGTCGGAAACGGCCGATCGGGCCATTTCCGACTGCAAAAATGCTTTTACAAATGTACAAAACACTAATTGGGGTTCGGAAACACATTAGTGAATCGCAATTTGTTTTCGCGATTTGGTATTTGGAAGGTGCGTTTTATGAGCGTCTCTTCCAAATGCTGATTCGCATTGGTATGTATGATTGATTGGAGACCGAAATGCTGTTGCAAAACATTCACATTTTATCACCAACTTGAAGTTGATGGTAACCCATTCACAAATGTGAAGGTGTCCTCGAGGTACCCCTTCCCCTTTGAGAATGGTTGATATTTTTTTAAGAGCAGGCAGTGGTCCCACGGACAACTGCCTGCTCTTAAAAAATAAAAAATAAAACTTTTCATTTTTTTTTAAACGCATCCCATTTTCCTTTAAGGAAAACGAGCTGCATTTTTAATAAAAGATTGCTTTATTTAAAAGTAAACACAGACATGGTGGACCCCAGCAGGCCACCATCCCTGTGATTTTTGTGATTCCCAGTGTGTCGGACACTGAGACCTACCTCAATAATATTCATGAGGTAGTTCTTTGTGCGACCCTCTAGGAATAGCAAAAAAGTATAAAATACAATTAAGTACGTTAGTGTTTACGATTACCAAATAGCGAATCGCAAAAAATAGTTATTTGGTAATAGACACTAATGTTAGTGCATGTGGCCCCCTATTCCCCAACCTATCTATCCTTCCTTTATCCGTGCCTCTTTTCATTTAATTCCTTCCTTTTTTCCTATGTTATGCCCCTTCTTCCCTTTGATTTTTCATCCTTTTTTCTGCTCTTTTATCCTTCTGTCAGAGTGGCCTTTCTTCCTCAGCATCTGCACGTGAGGCTACAATGACCCACCTCCTGGCACCTCTAACTCAGCATGCTATTATAGCACAGAGTATTAGAGCGGACAAACATGTGGAAGTGAATGGGAAGGGAACAGCAGAAAAGGAGCCCTGCAAAAGAAAATAATATATAAAACAATACCCAAAATAAAACTAATCACTGGAAACCTCAAGTATGTGCCAAACAACCAGAGGATGAAAGGAAGCCCTTTAAATAACATATAAAAGTATTATTTGTCACCACCAAGTGATAGTGGATATCCTAGTATTCTCAGGGTCTCTAATATTCTCTCATAGAAAACAAAGTATATATATGTATATAAATGTTGATGTATAGATGTTTTTGGTAAAGGCTACCCATTAAATCATGAGCATAAACCACAACATCTATATTGCTTCTCTTCAATATCGCATCCTTGATAAACCAGGATATTCAGAACTGTTCATATGTGCTCCTACTGAATATTCACCCAATTATAAATCACCCAAAAAAAGGAAGCATATCAACTTACAGCTGCAAGTTGTATTTCTAGGATATTCTTACCGTATAGAGTAAGACCCACTCAGACTAAGGGCCCCCCATGGTGCCCGCCACACTGTTCATGCATAGAAAGGGGGGACCCATGGGTACCCCTACGGGACCGATTTGGATGACCCCGGGTGAAGTGGGGGCTGCTACAGCCCCCCGAAGTCCGATTCCCACAGCCGTTTCGCCTCGGCAAGACCAAGTCGATACGGCTGTCAGAATCGTGCATCGTACTTGCTCGTTCGGAAGCCGGCTCCATTGAGCGGCACGATTCAGCTGCAAACAACTCAGACTGCCAGGATCGGGTTCAGAAATGATTCGGCCAATGCAGATGAGATCTCCCCATCGTACTTGGTCGTTCAGAACCGGGGACGATTCGGTCGGAAACATAGGCTCTGAATCGGATTTGCTTGTTCTGTAACCCGTCTGGAGGCCTTCCTAATGGGATGGGAATCGGGCCCTAAGCGTTTCTCAACTGCATCTCTGCCGAGAACTGCAGGAGCCAGCTGCTGAATCGGAAGACTGCGGAAGCCGGCTGCTGTTCAAAAATGAAGAACGTCACCGGAGATCAGACGAAAAGAAGGACGTCTCCGGAGACCTGCAGGAGTCAGCAGCTGATACACAGGAACAAAACCTGCCAAAGAAGATCACGGTCGTCATCAGGGAAGAGACAAAGGAGCCGATGTCAAAGCACCCGATTCGGGACAGGAAGGCACTCCTTGACACAGAGGTAATGTTTTATTGTTACAAGGGTATCTTAGTTATTCTTACAATGCAACAACTGTGACCACATACTATGTGTAAAGTGAGCCTTTGCTGTGCCCTTGTGTCTCTTAAAGTGACAGGGGTAGGTACAAAATATTTATGTGTTATTTTGCACGACAAGGAAGCCCATTTTTTAGTTCCCTTGAGTGTGTTTGCATGGCAGCATTCTTATGTGGACTTATATGGCATTTCTGGCTGGTAGACATTCCATGGATGAATCATGCCCATTCGCATGGACTACCTTAATGTATTCCACACATTGCCAGACTAACTGTAGCTAATAACTATGTTAATGCATTAATTGATGTGGATCCCAGACACACACATAAGATTGTGACATATCTTTTGTACTCCTAATAGTTTTGTCTGTCAACATGTACTACCATCTGCAGCACACCTAGTAAGAGGATTAATGATTTCAGCTTTATTTTTATTTGCAATGTTATCCCTTCCTACCAGTAGGGAGTTTCCGGCCCATAACACAGGCACACTTGCACTAAGGTGCAAAGGTGACTGTGTTGTTGGTAGACTGCACACGGTGCCTCGGCACATGGAAGAAGAAAATATGCCCATATCTTAGCTGGTATTATGGATGTGCCCTCTCTCAATTGGTCATAAGATAGCACAACAACTTTGTTTGCCGCCCTGCATTGCATGAGCAAGTAGTAAAATGTACTCCCAATGGGTCACAATTGGCTATCTGATTGGTTTCATTCCTCCCACTATGTGTACATTTTACACCTAATTTTTGTTTCAATTTGATTTTGGCAGCTCAGTTTTTTACCCACATAGGTATAATTAGATGCGTAATTTGACTTACCAATCGGTAGCTCAATTCCATATCTTCCGTTCTCGAAATGCTCATTGATGGCGCTATTCCTAAAGATGTAGGCATCATGGACATTTCTTGGTACTTCGCTAGGACATTGGTAAAGATTACATTATGGTACACAATTGACTGCACATAAAATGGTGTAATTATGCTTACACTTACTGAAAAATATGTGCAGTAGCTTCAGGTGGCACCAATTGCACATGGATGCGATCAATTGCACCAAGCACATGAGAGAAGCCTGCAATCCCAAAAAAATCTAGCTTGGTGGTTAGTTGATGTTGGCTGGTTTTTGGAAAGAACGGGTGCTGTGGTGTAAACTTGATGATGGCATCCATCTCAGATGGCAGAAATGTGGAAAAGGCACCCTGTGATATGGCAGCCAACATATCAGGGCTATTCCGGAAAGACCCAGAGTACAACATGTGCAGTACTGCCATCAATTTCACATGTGGTGGGATGGCTTGGGTCCTCCCTGTTGCTGGTTGATGACTTGAGGAGATCTCATCCAGCACTCCAGGATGCTCTTCTTCTTCAAACGGTACAGCTGAATCACCTCCTCCTCCCTGAGATCAAGAAGGGTGATCCCTTGTCTGAATATGCGCTCCTTCCTCCTTCACTATCGCTGTTGTCATCTCGCACCAACTCTGAATTGCAGAATAACTGTCTCCATGGCATAGATAAGCTTGCCAGGTAATTTTAGGTTGGAGATCTTTTTATACTGATGGCCTTATGTCATTGTGTGCACTTTTGCTGGCCCTGCATAGCATTCCGATGCATTTCCATCATTGCGTTACACTGCGTGACGATGTGTCACGCAGTGCTATGTTAGTAAATCCCACTGAGTCGAGGCTGCATTGGATTTTGCGTGGGAACACCTACCTTGCATACCTTAATTCCTGCTCAGGCAGGCTGATGCAGCGCAGCACTTGCACCACGCAAGCTCCTGAAATCAACGCAGGAAGGCTCCTGTGTCACTTGATAAATCCCGCTTAAGCCCTTGCGATGCCTTGCATCGCCTTGGATAATGCAAAGGCAATGCAAAGGCTTGATAAATATTGGTCTAGGGTTGTAGGGAAATCAAGTGATATCAGGACATTATGGTGACTCCAGGGCAGTGGAGCTGTAGAAGAATCTGGCTCAGGTAGGTCAGTAGAGAAAAGACAAACTTGCAGAGGACCATGGCATATTTGGCTGGATGGAGAGATTGGGAATAGCGTATATTGTGCTACGTCAGATTATATTGGTCATATACGTGACAATAGAACCAAAAACATGGGAGAGGAGCGAAGGGAGGTGTTAATAAAGTAACCAAAAGAGAAGAAAAAGAATATAAGACAGAGGGAATGAGATATGAGCCTTGTGTGTTCAAGCCCCCTCTGCTTTCTCTAGCTTCCTTTCCTGGACAGGATTACACATGCTACCGGAGCAGTGCTAATTTGTGTGAGGTGCTACTCAGATGGTAATTGAATGGTCTTCTACTTGGTTTCTTTCTGGGAGCAATTTTTGGAAGCATCAAACATCAACATATTTTGCCCACGTAGAAAAAGATTAATATTATTCTTTCTACTACTACACAGCACTGACATCTGTAAAACGAAAAGGAGCATAACCGTACTTAATTACAATATACATAATATAATGCTGTAGTGCGCCACTGTACAAATTGTCACAACCTATGCTGTTTATGTTATTGGGTCCCTTGTTTCTCCTGTTCTTGCTCCTTTGCCCTTTTCTCTGCGCTGGTTTGCATGGATCACCCATCTTTCCAGTATCCAGCTTTCCATTCTCAAATGCAATTTTTTTCCTTTCTTGCTCATTTTCTCACATCTTCCCTGTGACCTCCCTGTCGAAAGTGTTTCTATGAGGCCGATAGTTCTTTATTTAACCTCAGTCATTTTCTCCCACGTTTCTTTCAATCATCCCTACTCACTGCTTGACTGATCTTTCCTTCTTCCCTCCCATCTTACCACTCTCTCTTCCTCTATTCTTCATTTGTATGTTCCTTCCTTTCTTTGTTCCTTAAAGCCTTCGATCTTCATTCCTTCCTTCTTTCCTTCCATCCCTCCTTCATTCTTTCCTTCCCCGATCCCTTGTTTCTTTATTTCCTTCCTTTTGCCACCTGTCCTTTCTTTATCCATCCTTCTCTTCTGTTCTTCCTTTCACGATAGCTTCCTTTCTTGCTCCTAGGGACACATGTAAAAGGAATTGTCGTGGTCGGAAACGGCCGATCGGGCCATTTCCGACTGCAAAAATGCTTTTACAAATGTACAAAACACTAATTGGGGTTCGGAAACACATTAGTGAATCGCAATTTGTTTTCGCGATTTGGTATTTGGAAGGTGCGTTTTATGAGTGTCTCTTGCAAATGCTGATTCGCATTGGTATGTATGAATGATTGGAGACCGAAATGCTGTTGCAAAACATTCACATTTTATCACCAACTTGAAGTTGGTGGTAACCCATTCACAAATGTGAAGGTGTCCTCGAGGTACCCCTTCCCCTTTGAGAATGGTTGATATTTTTTTAAGAGCAGGCAGTGGTCCCACAGACAACTGCCTGCTCTTAAAAAAAAAAAAAATGCAACTTTTCATTTTTTTTTAAACGCATCCCATTTTCCTTTAAGGAAAACGAGCTGCATTTTTAATAAAAGATTGCTTTATTTAAAAGTAAACACAGACATGGTGAACCCCAGCAGGCCACCATCCCTGTGATTTTTGTGATTCCCAGTGCGTCGGAAACTGAGACCTACCTCAATAATATTCATGAGGTAGTTCTTTGTGCGACCCTCTAGGAATAGCAAAAAAGTATAAAATACAATTAAGTACGTTAGTGTTTACGATTACCAAATAGCGAATCACAAAAATGTGTTATTTGGTAATCACAGACACTAATGTTAGTGCTTGTGGCCCCCTATTCCCCAACTTATCTATCCTTCCTTTATCCGTGCCTCTTTTCATTTAATTCCTTCCTTTTTTCCTATGTTATGCCCCTTCTTCCCTTTGATTTTTCATCCTTTCTTCTGCTTTTTTATCCTTCTTGCAGAGTGTCCTTTCTTCCTCAGCATCTGCACGTGAGGCTACAATGACCCACCTCCTGGCACCTCCAACTCAGCATGCTATTATAGCGCAGAGTATTAGAGCAGCCAAACGGGTGGAAGGGAATGGGAAGGGAACAGCAGAAAAGGAGACCTGCAAAAGAAAATAATATACAAAACAATACACAAAATAAAACTAATCACTGGAAACCTCAGGTATGTGCCAAAGAACCAGAGGATATATGGTGAAAGGAAGCACTTTAAATAACATACAAAAGTATTATTTGTCACCACCAAGTGATAGTGGATATCCTAGTATTCTCAGGGTCTCTAATATTCTCTCATAGAAAACAAAGTATATATATGTATATAAATGTTGATGTATAGATGCTTTTGGTAAAGGCTACCCATTAAATCATGAGCATAAACCACAACATCTATATTGCTTCTCTTCAGTATCGCATCCTTGATAAACCAGGATATTCAGAACTGTTCATATGTGCTCCTACTGAATATTCACCCAATTATAAATCACCCAAAAAAAGGAAGTATATCAACTTACAGCCGCAAGTTGTATTTCTAGGATATTCTTACCATACAGAGTAAGACCCACTCAGACTAAGGGCCCCCCATGGTGCCCGCCACACTGTTCATGCATGGAAAGGGGGAACCCATGGGTACCACTACGGGACCAATTCGGATGACCCCGGGTGAAGGGGGGGCTGCTACAGCCCCTCGAAGTCCGATTCCCACAGCCATTTCGTCTCGGCAAGACCAAGTCGATACGGCTGTCAGAATCGTGCATCGTACTCGCTCGTTCGAAAGCCGGCTCCATTGCGCGGCACGATTCAGCTGCAAACGACTCGGACTGCCAGGATCGGGTTCAGAAATGATTCAGTCAACGCGGACGAGATCTCTGCATCGTACTTGGTCGTTCGGAACAGGGGACGATTCGGTCGGAAACATAGGCTCCGAATCGGATTTGCTTGTTCTGTAACCCATCTGGAGGCCTTCCCAACGGGATGGGAATCGGGCCCTAAGCGTTTCTCAACTTCATCTCTGCCGAGAACTGCAGGAACCAGCTGCTGAATCAGAAGACTGCGGAAGCCGGCTGCTGTTCAAAAATGAAGAACGTCACCGGAGATCAGACGAAAAGAAGGACGTCTCCGGAGACCTGCAGGAGTCGGCAGCTGATACACAGGAACAAAACCTGCCAAAGAAGATCACGGTCGTCATCAGGGAAGAGACAAAGGAGCCGACGTCAAAGCACCCGATTTGGGACAGGAAGGCACTCCAAACCCGAAGTGCTTCAGCTGAATAGTGAGCGCTGAAACTAGGGTGTGGCTGGCTAAATAGACCTGCCACACCCAACATGGCTGCCACTAGGAAACATGGATAATGGATTCTAATGACTACAACAGTAAAAATACACAGAAAGCAGATATTGCATCTCTTATAGCAATTCATGAAGGGCATAAATAAAACCATAAACAACAGATCACTTCAGCACTGCACTGTGTAGGAGATGAGCCTACACTATCGCCGATAGGAACACTGAGACCACCAACGGTTGGAAAGAGTCGCTACATGCGCTTTACCACACCGCGTTTTTCCACACAGTGGGAGAAACATGCAGGGACGCACCATGGAGATGTGTGAGGTGCCCTAGAACGCGCACCGTATTCTGACACCTTCCCTCCTTACATTCTCCCTTCCTTCATAACATCCTTCCTTTCTTCCTTCTTTTTTTACCTTCTTTTTCCTTCCTTTCTGCTCTTCAATCCTTTGGGCCTTTGTTCATCCATGCTTCCTTCCCTTTCATGTCCATACTTTCATTCCAACTGGACTTTTGCTTTATTCTTTCCTACATTTGCCCTTCCCTTCTCCTTTCTTTCTTCCCTTTCTCTCTCCTTCCACCCTCCCTCCCTCCATTTCTTCTGCCCTTCCTTCATGCTTTATCATCTCATCAATCCTCCTGTCCTCTCCTTACCCTTCCTTCCTTCCATCCCTTCAATTCCTTGATCCTTTCTTTTTTTTCTTTCTTCAGCCATTCTTTCCATCCTTCTTTCTTTTGGAACTTTACTTCCATCTTTCCTTTCTTCATTCCTATATCCCTCAATCCTTCCCTACAGCCCTCTTTCCATCCACAATTCCTTCCTCCCATCTATTCCCTCTTTTCTTGTCTTCCTGTTACTGCCCTTATTTTCCTTGCAGTGGATGGTTGCTGGGAAGGCAGGAGTTTTTACTCACCATCAAAGTACAGGGCCAAGTGAGGGATTTTGGCCTTTTGGGAAATCATAGTGCAAATAAAGTCTCTGCAGAGAATTATGTTCAAGCGTCCTGATTCTGGTGTGGTCTAGTGATGGTATCTCGCTAACATAAGAAGGTGGGCATGTAGATAGTTAGGATTTAGCAGTGCCACTTGGCAGCTAATGACCAGCAGGGAGACAACACCACTGCACAATATACATGTTGCATAGATCAGCAACCAGCGCAAAGTAACTGGATTTATTCCTCCTAGAAAGGAAAGAGTAATGGTTAGGTGTGAAACATAGACAAACAATGCGACCAGATATAACCACAGCCCAGAGTTCTTTGTGTTTTGGATGGCCCCATTCCAAGGTTGCACACCTGTGTCTTCCAAGTTTTGAGTTCATTGGTTTAAGCGATTTTGGACCCTTGATGAACTGAGGAACTCTCTTTAGCTGTAGGGTCTAGATGGAGATGCAACCAAGAAACAGCAGTGGTGAAAAGAATTATAGGGCAAAAAGGTAACCAAACTTGGCAGTTCAGGAGCCTGACCTATTGGGCCAGTCTCAGCTCCCCTGCCTCACTTGCTGCTTGTCTACTGTTGCCTAGCCACAGCCAACAATAGCAATTACGCCTTGCTGATGCTGCCCATTTTCCCACTGGTGCCGCGCCCACCCTGCTGCCTCCCTGCCGGGCCCTCCCAGGACTTTTAATGAAGGCTGCAGCGCGGCGGCACTGCAGGCACGCCGTAGACCTGCTAATGTCAAGCCAGTCTGCGCCTGTCCGTGCCTGGACCGCACCCAGCACCAGGAACCCTGATCCACCATTTGCCAATAGAGCACCTAGCAGCTCCTGGCCCTGGACACCGGACACCACAACAACAGCTGCTTCACGTCCTCCCCACAATCAACCAAAGAACCCTGCTGTCACTGCCGCTTCTCCTACTACACGGGACCACCTGCCTTCACTGGTACCACGCTGCCCCCGCACAGAGAACTAGGAACATCACTGAAACACTTCAAAGCCTCCTGCTCAGCGCCCGCTCCCTCTGCAAACATGTAGTGGAAATCTGGGACACCATCACCACCCTCTCCCCGGATGTCATCTTCATCACCGAAACATGGATCAACCCTTCCTCATACTCCTACATTGCCACCGCCACACCCGACGGCTACAAGATGATACACCGAGACGAAACCAACAAGCACGGCGAGGGCATTGGCATTATCTTCAAGGAAACCATCCGATGCACCATCACCAAAGACGACCTAACGCCTCTCATATAACACCTCAGCTTCCGACTATAGACCGACTCCAAGACCACAATAAGAGACACCCTCCGCTACAGACCACCGGGACCATAACCAGCCTTCTGCGACGCCATCTCCAACCTCATCCACCCCTTGCCATTGATTCCCTCCATTACGTCCTACTCGGCAATCTCAATTTCCACATTGAAGACCTCAATGACACCAACTACAACTCTCTCCTGGAGAACCTCAACAACATCAGCCTCATCACACTGGTCAATGAACCCATGCACAAAGCCGGACACACACTTGATGCCATCTTTACCTCCAGTGACAGAATCAAATTCACCCACATCACAGCACTAATCTGGACCGACCATGCCATCGCCCACTTTACCATCTCCGATGCTCAGCACACAATCTCCAAGTACCACAGTGCCACCCACCGAAGCTGGGGCAAGGTAACCAGGACCCAGTGGATACAAGCCCTTGGCATCACACAACACAAAACTGCGGTAGACCTTGACCAGGGTGTCCAGAACTTCTCTTCCTGGATCACCATCTGCGCTGACAGAGTCGCCCTACTAAAATCAGATAAAGACAACAAAACTTCAAGACAAGCCAGATGGTACACCCGAGAGCTCAGAACCACCAAGAGCGACTGCTAATGACTTGAGAAGTGATGTTGTGTCAATAAGGACCCCTCTGACAGGGCCACTCACAAAGCAGTCCTCAGCAACTATCACCTTCACATCAAGCAAGCCAAGAGAGCAGCAATCACCGACTGCATCGACACCGCAGCCAATTACATGAAATAACTCTTCAAAATTGTCAAGGAGATCTCCAACAGACAGCCACAGAGAACACCATTCACCCCTCCCAAGGACTCTGCGACACCCTTCCAGACTACTTCCATAGCAAGTTTGCCACTATCTACAACAACTTTGACTCCCAATCCACCACTATCAGCCAGGACACCCTCAACTAACCAGCGAACACCAGCCGAACGATAACCACCTGGTCTCCGATTACCACTCAAACTACCACAGCCATCATGTCATCCATCCACTCCGGCGCACCCACCAACCACTGTCTCCACCACCTCATAAACTTTGCAGCCAACCCAATCAGCACAGAACTCACCGGCATTCTCAACACCTCCATCTCCACAGCAACCTTCCCAGATGGATGGAAACACGCAGAGGTCAGACCCTTCTTGAAGAAGCCCTCTGCCGACCCCAGCGACCTAAAATATTATTGACCGATCTCCCTGCTCCCCTACCCAGCCAAAGTACTCGAGAAAGACATCAACGAACAGCTCACCAAATACCTGGAACAAAGCCACCTACTCGATGCCTCACAATCAGGATTCCGTGCCAACCACAGTGCTGAGACCGAGCTGATTGCCGCCACAGACGACATCAGAACCCTCCTCAACCATGAAGAAATGGTGGCCTTGATCTTCCTAGACCTCTCGGCTGCGTTCAACACCACCTCCCACCACACCCTCATCGACAGACTCCACAACACCTGCATACAGCAAAACGCCCTCAAGTGGATCGCTTCATTCCTTTCAGGACGCACACAGAGCATCCGTCTGCGTCCATTCACCTCCGCACCCAAGAACATCATATGCGGTGTACCCTAAGGATCATCCCTCAACCCCACCCTGTTCAACACCTACATGACCCCCCTCGCAGAGGTCATTAGATCCCACAGACTCAACATAGTCTCCTATGCTGACGACACCCAACTCATCCTCTCACTCAATGAGGACCCCTCCAATGCCAAAACAAACTACTGCAATGCAATCCCAAAATGGAACAGCAAGCCAAACATCTACACAACAGTGTACATGTGACGCACTTCCCCCAAAACAACAATCCCCCACAGAGAGTCCAGTATTTTGAATATTATGCTCATGCGGTGTGCACCTCCACCGCTCCTGCTGTTTCCAGAGAGCAGTCACCAAGACCAATGTTAAGTTAATCACAAATGTGGATTGCACCACCAATTCCAAGCTCAAGAGTAATTAGGTCCATCCATTATTTGTATCACAAAGTTTCTTTATTCTTCTTTTCGAAAACAACAGCCAGACAGCCAACGCGTTTCGTCCACCTTCCGTGGACTTCCTCAGGGCTTAGTATCTACGTGTGGTCTTCTATGATTGTTGGTCTTTGCAACAGTGTTCTCAGATATAGTATGTGTCTTTTGTTAGAACTGTTCCCTCCTGAATCCAGGGTAAGTTTGATATTGCTCGGCTCCTGTGCCACGCTGTGCAGCAGATCAGGCTGCCATAGTCCGCGTCCTCGACCCTGTAGTGTTGAGCCTTGACCGACGTGACCAAATGGATAAGAGACAGCTGCCTCAAACTTAACTCTGACAAAACAGAAGTACTGATCTTTGGGAAGAACACCTCTGCATGGGACCACAGCTGGTGGCCAGCAGAGCTCGTACCAATACCGACACAGACAGACCATGCACTCAACGTTGGCATCATCCTCGACAGCCAACTAACCATCTTCAGAATCTTCAGATGGATCCCAATCAACACCAGAAAGACCGTTGCGCAGGCCCTCGTCACCAGCGGCTTCGACTATGTCAATGCCCTCTACGTTGGAATTTCAGCTCTTCAATAGACTCCAGACCATACAGAACACTGCAGCCAGACTCATCCCCAGCCTCCCCAAACACACCCACATCACCCCTCACCTCTGAAACCTCCAGTGGCTACCCACCCAGAAGAGATGCCAGTTCAAGATCCTCATGCACTCATACAAAGCTGTATACAAACAAGGACCATCCTACATCAACCATCAACTAAACTTCCACCTGCCCGCAAGACACCTGCGCGCCACTTCGCTTGCCCTCGCATCCCCCCCACGTCCATCGCAGCCCCAGCGGGGGCCACTCCTTTTCCTACATCGCTGCCAAGACCTTGAACAACCTGCCCATCCACCTCTGCACAGCACCCTCCCTGGCAGACTTCAGAAAGAAACTCAAGACCTGGCTTTTTAATGAAGACTTGGCACCTTCAGCGCCCAGAGACCCCTAGGGGTGACAGTGCTGCGCTTTACAAATGCTGATTGATTGATTGAAACTGGTGCATGAGGCGTGATGTAGCAAAATACACATTTATACCTCCAACTGTCTTTAATGGAAATGCAGGGTCTAAATATGAGCATGACACACTACTAACCAAATGCCGACCATTGTGGGATTAGCCTACAGTGAAGTGTCTGAGCACGAGCTCCATGCTGCCTAAGCGGTGGGTGCATGCAGAAAGTGAAGACACAACATCTGGCACCTTATAAATGCCCTTGCTATATAGAACTTGTCTATGGTGCTGTATTAGAACTATTTAACATAAGCATGTGGCCAGATATCCACTGGTGGATAATCTATTGTCATCTGAAGCTTTGGCCTTTCTCACATATTTTTGGAACAGGCTTTGGCTTTCGGCCACAAGCTACTTTGAAACATACCCCTAAAGCCCACATTAGGTATGGTCAGCCTGTTTCTAATTAACTTGGAGTAATATTTGCCCCCAAACTTTAGTGATTTATAAATGGTGCGCCGCATAACTTTCAACATGCACAATCACAGTTGCCTCCAGGGCTTATGGTATTCCCATGGTATGGGACCCCCACGTATACTCTCAGTAACTCTATGTAACACGATGGGTGTTACGAGTGATATCATCGATAATGTCATCAATGCTGTCATTTAACATGTTATGAGTGATATAAATATTCTGATACAAAAATATCAACATTGTATACTTACAATGTAAAGTACGAAATATTGTCTGCAACATATTGTAGCCCTGAGAAACACAGGTAATTGTATATATTTAAATGTATTTGAAATTATATTACATTTAACAAAAAATGTATTAATTTTTAAAAATATTTCATCTAAAAATATATATATATATATAATCTAAAAAAAATGTAAGAGAAAAAATATATAAAACTTAAAAATAAATGTAAATAAAAAATACACAATATATAAACAAATTAAGTTATATTTTTTAAAATAGTACAAATACTATATATATTAGTTTCTGCAATCCAAGTAAAGCGATCACTCAGACCAAGTTTGCTTGACAAGCAAAACGCGTAACCTGAAATAAACAACTTCTGGTATCAGCTGAACTCTGAGTGATCGCTTTACTTGGATTGCAGAAACTAATTTCCTGGTTGGCATAGTACCGCCAACTCCGAGCGATCCTCTGCAAAGGGCGGGGGAAAACAGAAGGAGCCTCCATTGGTAAAATATATATATATATATATATATATATATATATATATATATATATATATATATATATGTATATATATATATATATATATATATATGAAACAAAAAGAGAATGTATATTAAAATTCTGCAATATAATGATTAAATCCTAAAAATTAAATTAAAAATATACATTAATCCAACCTAAGTAACTGTGGGGAAGAGCTGGGCTTTTGAAGGTCATATTTAATATTTCCACTCCAACCATACCAGTTGTGGGGAGAGCACTGGACTTTGAGTGGGTTAATGAACAGCAGGGAAAGCCTAGACTATGGTGGGGTTACATTCACTATTCCCACTCCAACCAAAGTAATAGTAGGGAAAGCATTGGACTTTGCGTGGGGAGGGTTAGATTTACTATTTCCACTCCAACATAAGCAACAGTAGGGAATGTATTTGACTTTGGAGGGGTCAGATTTACTATTCCTACTCCATTCCACACAAAAGTAGGGAAAGCACTGGACTTTGGAGGGGTCATATATCCTGGTCCCACCTCAACCTAAGAAACAGCAGTAAAAGCTTTTGCCTTTAAAAACACATAAAAATGTATATCATAAAAATAATAACTTAAAAGACATAAAAGAATCAAGAACTAAAAATAAAATGTTAAATATTTATGAACATTCAAATACCCTTAACATTTACTTAAGGAATTAATTTAAAAAATACTTATAAAAACATGACCAATTTAAAATGTACTTACTAATTAAAAACTTTAAAAAATATAGTAAAACCACTTGGCACCTTACTCCCTTACAAGCCCAGCAAAACCCAATGTATTGAAATAAAAAACAAAAACATAATACATTAAATTAAAATAAAGCAAATAATTAAAATATTTAAGTAATTTACATAATTATTAATCTAAATATTCAATTAAAATAAAAATATTAATTAGCAATTCACAAAAATGATTAATGTATCAGTTTATCAATTGCATAATCAATAATCTGATTAATCATTTAAAATAATAAATAATTAATAGTTTCCAAAAAAGTAGTTACGTAATATATCAGTTGAACGATTTACATGGCTATTAATTGAATTACCAAATTAAAGTTTAAATAATGTAAGAAAATCTATGAAAAATTAAATATGTATTTCAAAAAATACCACCCTTCTCCCCTACAGACCCAAAACCCGGCAAATAATTAAAAAAAATTATTAAAAAAACAACACATTAAAAATATAATGAAAACAATTATAAAACTACAAATTTATTACATAAAATTGGCAATGCCATGTTTGCAACTTATAACACACAAAATCAGAAAACATTACAATATAATGAAAAATCTATGATCTACATTCAAAAATGATGATAAGCACATACAAACATGATATTCTTCTCTGAAATGTTCTTTCCCTTGATATTTTTGCCATCACAATATTTCTGACAACATTTATTTCAGATGATTTTTTTTTACACAAAGTTATTTTTGTGCACAATAAGCACACATGTGCAATGCCAAAATAAGGACTGCATGCATTATTTAGGTGCAGTGTGGTGAAGAACACAGGATGATGGAACACTTAAGGGTTCTGACGCCCTATTGCAAACCCACTTTTAAAAAAATATTAGAACACTTCTTAGATCTCTATGCTTTCAGACGACCTGCCGCCAGAGCAGGCACTACGGCCGTCATTACGATGACCGACACCATTGCTGGAAAGGAACCGCCCGGACCATGGGTTGGCGGTTCCACATTCCCAGGAAGGATGTGACCGCACATAGGGGCACATATGTTCAAGGAAGTGGCGGAGTGAGGCGTTAGCCGTCATGGCTTAACGCCTCACTCCGCCACTTCAGAAACGCAAGGCTGCACCATATTTACAAAAATATGGTGAAGCCTTGCGTTTCCCTCTGCGTTGGCGCTACACTTAGCAGTGTAGCGCCAACGCAGGCACCCTTGCACCCTAGTGCAAGGGTGTCTGCGTGCAAGGAAGGATTGTTTATGTGTAGGAAGGTGTCCCTTCCTGCACATAAACAATCCTAAAATGCCATTTTGTCACTTTTATGTGTGCTGCTTCATGCAGCACACATGAAAGTCAGAAAATGGCATTTGTTTTTAAAGATTGTTTATGTACAGGAAGGGGGCCTTCCTGCACATAAACAATCCATGGCAGTTTGCTTTTTCCATGTGTGCTGCACAAGGCAACACACATGGAAAAAGCAAAACGAGGAGAAATAATGCATTTCTTCTTGTTTCGCCAAGTTAAGACCAGGTTTTTCCTGGTCTTAATTTTGGCACTGCCTCCTATGTACGCTGCCCTTGTACATAGGGGGCAGTGTCAAAATCAATGGGTGTTGTGGTGGAACGCCCACCGCAACACCCACTGCCCACCCATTTCACGTTAAGCATAGCTTGAAAGGGGGCCTTATTTACAAGGCAGCGTTAAACCATGTTAAGTGGCTTAACGCTGCCTTGTAAATAAGGCGAAGACCCTATCGCTACCACAACGTCGGAAAAAGTGACGTTGTGGTGCCGATAGGGGCTTGTACATATGCCCCATAGTGTGGTCGGAAATTTAAATTTTTCAATGGGAGCTTGTGTGGCGGGCTGAAAACACCCACAGCATAAGCTCCCATTGAAAAATGGAAGTTTGTAAACATCCCTGCACCGTGTTGCCTGCCACACGGTGCAGGGAAATTGAGGTGGTCACCATAGGTGCCCTACAGGCCCAAATGCAGAGGGCCAGGGGGGAAGGGAGCCCTGCTAGAGGCCCCCTAGGTCTGTTTCTGACAGCAAATCCATGTCAGAAAGGCCAACATGGATTGGCTGTCGGAAACCGACATTATAATCCGACTGCGGAATCGGCGTCCTTAAGGGGTTGTGGTGCCTTTCCGACTGACTGACGGGCTCCTTGAGCCCGTCGGAACTGCGTCGGATTCCCCTGCAGGTTTATACTCTGACCTCCGTCATCCTAATACGCCGGTCGGACTTTAAACCTCCCATGTCAGGCAGAAAGCCTCCGACCAGTGGTCGGAGGCTTTCCACCCAACATCGTAATGAGGGCCTATGTTTCATGCGGCCACTGAGTTACCCTTTTTGCTTTACAAAACAAACTTGCAAAGCAAGAAAGTTATTACTAATGGCCCAGACACTCTGGGAGATTCGTCTCATGATGTGGGGTAATTTTTCTTTTTTTTCTGTTTGGGACCTTCCGGTCTGATGCTCTTATGCTGATGGCCCCATGTCCATCAGGGCTGTCGGTGTAAGGTTTCCACTGCCAGCAAAAATATGATGGTCTGCCCGACTTTAAATAGAATGGTGTGACCATCAGTTTAGCGGACAGGGTATAACCTGTCTGCCAAACTTTAAATCAGCTTCTAAGCTGTTTCAGCTATCGCCTACACCCAGGTGTTTTCTCCCAGGCTGTAGAATGGCTAAATCTCAGAGGGAGCTCACTTTTACATTCAACCTTGAACTTGGAAACAGGGCCCGGATTTACTAACGTTTTTCACAGGGTTTGCATCACAAAAGTGACACAAACCTGGCACTAAGTTTTGGGGTGGGATTTACTATCCAGCGCAAACCAGGATTCGCGTTGCAAAGTGCTCCAAAACTATATGATACTTTGCACTATTTTTTGTGAAAGGGGCATTCCATGTGTGGTTGCATTAGCTGTGCTGTGTTGCATCACATATTTGTAAATGTGGCCCCTGGTTTGGAAGGGCAAAGCTGTGTGAGTGGTTGAATGTGATAATTAATTAATAGTTGGATGAATGAGCAACTGCTTGCAGTGCCTACTTGACTAAAGCTTTCAGGGTTGTCCTGTAGCTTTGCGGCATTTTATTCCAATCAGGTTTCTGACCATCACAAACCCACCTTGTAGGTTTGGATCTATGAATTGCTAAAGGGACGGAGGTCATTCACGCACAAATTGATATTCTCATTCACACTGTCCTTATAGATCTGTCTTCAGTCTCAAAGCTTCTCCCCTTCCCGCTCTCAAATGGCAATCAGGGGCTTGCATATGGTTATGACTAGTGCAGAAATTCACAAAGACACCTTCTACTAGAATCCCTATGCTCACGTCCTCTCAAGCATATATGCACAGAAAACACTGTGAGCTGCTGGCCCAAACCACCCTCCTCTTTCACAAAAAGCCCATTCACCTCTGCTTGTGCTTATATTGTGGCTGCATGGAGACTGCTTTTCCAGGGACATGGGAGCCAGGACAAGATATTGGAATGGACTCGGGGAGATAATAGGACCCAGAGTTACTACGCCTTTACGTTGTCCTTGCGTTGTGCAAGGTGACACAAGAACAATGCAAAGGCTTCAGTGATATTTAAAAAGCTACGCAAGGGGTGATTTGGCCGTCTTGAGTGGCTTTGCAAAGAAATGTAATGCTGCACAGTAGCATGTGCTGTGTTACGTTACATTTTGAGCTGAAAGACATTCCATGGGTGGAGCCACAATCCTCCCACTGCTCAAGAATCTATTCACGGACCCATCAATGCTCGCCATCTACAGACCGATAAACAGATGCCTCACCAACCATCTCAATGATCACCAACTCCACAACAGCACACAGTATGGCTTCAGACCCAGCCACAGCACAGAAATATCTCTCATTGCCACCACAGATGACATCCGAAAGATCTTGGTCAGAGGAGACACAACATCCCTCATCCTCCCGGAGCTCTCCATGGATTCCAACATGGGCTTTTACCCTATCCAACGCTTTCACGAGATTAGAATTCAAGGACTCGGAGTTCCGCTGGATTTGCTACTTCCTAACTGGAAGGACACAAGCAGTCAGCCTAGCTCCCTACTTGTTGGACAACCGCACCCTCATCTGTGGAGGATCGACCCTCAGCTCGAACCTCGTCAATGCCTACATGATCCCTCTGGTCAGCAGTATCTGGTCCCACAACTTCAACATACTCTCCTACGCCAAAGAACTCAGCTCATACTCTCCCTCTCTGACTTAACTCCCAGCACCCGGAACTAGTCACTGCCTGTATGAACGAAGTCGCTGACTGTGTGAAGAACAACTGTCTCTAACTCAACACTGACAAGAAAGAAGTTATGATCTTTGGAAAAAACATCTTGACATGGGACTCCACTGGTTGACGGGCAACACTATGACCCACACTCACCCAAGAACCCATGCCTTGGGATCGTCATCGACAACAGACTTGATATGACCACCCAAGTCAATGCTTTCACAGCCTCCTGCTTGTAAACCCCAAGGTGCTGAGCAAAATCTTCAAATTGCTCCCGAGAAGCACCCATAAAACCGTCACACACGCCCTTGTCACTAGCAAACTGGACTATGGGAACTCCCTCTATGCCGGGATCAACAAACACGTCACCATGCAACTACAAACCGTCCAGAACTCTGTAGCCAGAATCACTGTCAAGCACCCACACAGCACACAGATCATGCCACACCTCAAGGAGCCCCACTGGCTTCCTGTACACAAGCGTGCACAATTCAAACTCCTCACTCGCACCTTCATAGCACTACACAGCATTGACCCAGCCGAACTCAATAGTCATATCTCCTTTCACAAAGCATCCAGTCATCTCTTTTCTGCTGCAGTCCTACTTGCACACATCCCACGCATACGCAGACCCAGATCTGGAGGTCAGACCTTTCCCTACATGACCTTCTGCTACACATCAGAGCCTCACACCCATTTCTTGAGTTCCGCAAGAAGGTGATGACCTGGCTCTTCGAACAGCCTGCACTGCCCACCCTGGGTGAGGCTAGACTCTGACCTGCGCAGCGCCAGCATACCCTCAAGGGTGATAGTGCACTCTACAAATACATCTAACATAACTCTCAGCCTCTCCCCCGGGGTGCATACATAAACTACTTTGGTGATAGTAATTTATTCTAATGTGCTGTTTAATACCATGTGATGTATTCTAGGGATGTGCTATTATGCTATATTTATTTTGTGGCAGAGAATTACGTTTTATGGCAGAAAACAGCAAGGTTCAGATGTTGAATACCTAACAAAATAAAAACATCTCTTTCACTCGCATCTACTCCACTTCCCTCCTCTTTCTTCCCCTCTCTAGTCCGCAATCCCTTTCTTTTTTCAGTATTTCCTTCCTCCTTCTTTTTTCTTCCTTCCTTCCTACTTTTCACCCTTTCCGTTTGCTCTCCTTCATCCTTTTGCTGTGGCACCCTCACTTCCTTCGCCCCTTCCTTCCATTCTCTCTTCATTCATTCTTTTACCTTCATTCATTCAACTTTCTCTTTACTTTCCTCTCTCCCTTTCCTTTTTGTCTCATTCCTGTCAGCCCCCCTTCCTTCCTTTCTCCCTCTCCTCCTTTTTTTTCTTTACTTCCATGTTTCCTCGGCTTCTTCCCAAAAGCAGTGCTTTTTTTCTGAACCTCAACTTGCTGCACGTCTTCTCAATCTCTACTTCTGAACTATCATAGCAGAACATTTTTTCCTCAGTTTGACCCACTCTGATTGCTACGTGCGGTGTGACTGCCTTGATGCTAGTTCCCTGTAGGTGAGAAGCTAATTCTCTGCTGAACACGCCCAAGATTTCCTGGTTACCGAAGGGCGGAGTGAGATCAGTCATTCTTGAGCGGAACGGGTACTCTGACTGACTAGACAACAAACCGCGGCTGTGATCAGTGCGCCCAGATGAGCTGCTCAGTGCTCAGGGAAGTCAGTGAGAGCTGGACCGGTCTCCTCTCCTCTCGCCGCCTGACAGGAGTTTCCCGCGCTGGCTGCCCTTTTCAAAGTTGCTTTAACTCCTGCCTACCTGTGCTACTGAACACGTTTGTGCAGCTCACAATACCCTAAGCGCTTGGAGTTATCTCGCCTTCGCAATGGGAACTTTCATCGGACACATCTCCCCAGGTCTGGCTTTTCTTTCCTTTGGCCTCTTTTATGCCTTCAGGTTCTCCTGGATGGTTCTGAATGGGCAGAGGACGCAGTACCAAGAGTGCAAGAGGCCACCTGGCCTGAGGGGAGCCCTACGACACATCCCTCCGGAAGGGGTCTTGAAGGTCATCTACGGCACCATGGCTGTCATGGCCGAGTTCTTTTACCCCCCTGGAGTCAACAAGTTTTACTTCTATGACCTGTCTGACCCGACGTTTCGGTTCAAACACCCCAACGAATGGCAGCACGTGACCATGTACGGCTACTTTGCTTTCAGCGGCTGGTTGGACATCGTAAGCCAGGCATGTCTACCTAAGCGGCTGATCTTGCTGGAGCAGATGGCGTTGTGCATGGCGTTCTACGTCACCACGCTGCTCTTGAAGTTTCACATGCATGGCAAAGATGGTGTGGAGAACCAGATACACACCCTGCTTCTTATGACCTGCTTGTTCACCTCACTTATCCTCACTGTGGAGCTCTGGAAGCCCAACTACCGACGCCTTTGGTTTGCCAAGACTCTAATGGTCATGGTACAGGGGACCTGGCTGTTCCACTCTGCCTTCATCCTCTTCCGTCCGCCAACAGGTGTACGTTGGGTTGACACCAGCATGGAGAACCTGATGTTCTTAACTAACTTCTACTGCTGGCACCTGGCGGTCAACGCTGCTTTACTCGCTGGCATATTTGGACTCACCAAAGTTCTACACAAGTTCCTGCCAAGAAGGCTGAATGAACAAAGATGCCGCAGCGTGCCATCCAAGGGATTGTACCAGTTGGGATGGAATGGCATAGGGAAACATCCAGAGGAGTTGGAGAAGCTGGCGGCTCAAGATGTGGAAGAGGCGGAGAAAACCTGGGAGGAGGAAGTGCTGTGACTTTCTAAAGTAACTTGGGGAAGTTGGTAAAGTGGAGGCACTGATGTTGATTTGATGGGACACTGAGAGCTGATGAAGATGGTGACCATGCTGGTGATATCCGAGAGACACTGAGGGACCACATAGTGATCACCAAGCTCACCAATCATTTCGATTGCTGCTGGTATTACACATATCCCCTCCAGGTTTGCTCAGACCTTGAAAACAGGAGCAGTGGAAAGTACATCCTGAGGGCCTGGATTGTGGCCTTATGAAGGGTCTAAGTATGAACCTAAGACCCTATGAATAAACTATACCTGCTGTTTTCAAGAATTACTATATTTTTATTCTGTGTGTATGGGGTGTGCGTGTGTGTGTTAGTATGTTTCAGAGCTCATCACAGAGGTAATGCAGTAAAGGAGTGACAGACCCACTCATTTTGGCAAAATGTAATGAGCGTTAGATAAAATTTCACTCAGTCTGCAAGCGCGTACAACTTGAACCAAATGTAGTATTATTTCATGCAATCAAAGTTGCTGTGCTGCATTGTGTGAAAGGGATAGAGCAGGACAGCACCACAGCTACTAAGATAGGGTGCTGAAGCTCTTTTCTCATGCACTGGTGCACAATTAGGCAGCCTGGTGGCACACACACATCTTTGCACCACAGTGCAAAGGTGTGCTGTGAGTCTAACATAAGTTATATACTAGAAGGTTAATCTTCCAGTGCAAAAAACTATTCTTAGACCAACTTTAAAATGTTTTCCATGTTGTTTGTATGCTAGATAGTGCAGATGTCATGCAAAGTTTGAAAGGTTTGTAGAACTATAAACATTAATCTTAATTTGTTGCCTCGAGGAGGCGTTATGTTTTGGTGCAAAGCCCTGTCTACCATTATTTGTAGACACAGCTTTGTGTCAAAAATCATGGGTGCTAGCGTGACAACGCACATGCACCACCCATGTGACGCAGTGGAAAGTGTTGATAAATCTGGCTCCATGTGTGTACTGCATGTTGTCTGTTTTTGTGCCTGTATTTTATATCTGCTTAGGCCTATGTTTGTTCTCTCTGTACTTGTTAGTGCATGGGTGCACGAGAGCAAATACTATTCTGTTTATCTCTTGCTCCAAACAGACTAGTCTTTTAGTCTTTTATTTATTCAGTGCTTAGCAGGTTTACACTCAAACCATCATCATGTTTTTTGTCAAACATATATTAGCATGAGAACATACACAAAACTATTTATATCAGTAGACTCACTTTAGAAAAAAAATCGGTTTATCAATTCTAAAGCCATTAAAAAAGAAATCTAACTACTAGTTACTCGAATATCCAAAGTAGTGTTAATTAAATGATACATGCCTTGCTCCTTTGACTGAATATCCACATTACCTAATAGAGGCTTCATTATTTTATTTATTTTGCGATTTGTAATATATAGCGCAAACATGGCCTCTGAGGGCATTAGAGCACTTTACAATCAGACTGAAATGTTACTACATTAGAGGTATTGGGACGGTGATCCGTATACATCAAAAAATGACAGTGGCAAGCAACTTATTTCTGTGGCACAGTGAACAACTGGTGAAAGTTCAAGTGAATGGAGGAGCCAAAACAGGCAAGAAGAGTGTTGTAGCCCAACACGCCTAATAATGAAGGTTTATTATCAACACATGAGCAGAGGAGGGTATTTTCAAAGGAAAGGACTGTGTAAATCAGGCGAGAATAGGAAAAATACTCACAGGAGCTACAAAAGTAAGTAAATAAATAAGGGTAACCAAGTTAAAAAGCCATTTCAATGAAAAAGGGCATGTCATATATTGTCGATTTGGTTCCCATATCTCCCACATTTCTGGTCCATAAAGAACAACCCTTGCCACGTTTCCTAATTATACGGCAAAAGGATGTGGTCCTAGGCAAACTATGGGCTTCATTTACGAGTTTTTGGCGCAGGACAGCGCAGTAAGTCACTTTGCTGCGCTGCCCTGCGTCAAAAGGAAAGGGCAGGAATGTGCCATATTTATGATATACGGCACATTCCTGTCCTTTCCCACTGCACCAGCGCCGTTATGGCTGCCTTGCACCAATGCAGGCACGCTTGTACCATGGTGCAAGGCCGCCTCTATTCTAGGCAGAATTGTTTTTGTGCAGGAAGGCGCCCCTGGAGGCAGAATGCAGCACACATAGAAAGAGGAAAAAACCAGGAGAAATAAAGATATTTCTCCTCATTATGCCTGCCCTGGGGAGGTGGATAGTTTTGACGCATTCCCATGTTTACACATCCTTGTCAATCTGGTAGTGCGTCAAAAGCCCATGGAACCCCTCCCTAATGCAGTGTAAGGCAACGCAGCGACTTGCGCTATGTTGACTTACACCATATCTACGAGGCCATGAAAAGCCATGCAAAGTGTCTTTGCGTGGCTTTATAGCTACGGGTCTGCACTCTGCGCCGCTGGAGCGTTGCAAAAAGGGACCCACCAGCGGCACAATGGGCTTGTAAATAAGCCCTCATATTCCTTGGTCGTCCTAACTATTATGCAAGAGCGATGGAGCTCCACAGGGCCGGCTTTAGTACTGGTGGTGCCCTGTGCGACAATGTTTGTTGGCGCCCCCCCCCAATGACCACCTCGCCACGGATTCCCTCACTACCACCACTTGACAATGCCCCCAAGTCTCCATAACCACTGTCTTAGATTGATTTAGTTTTATAGCGCCACTCATACCAGTTTAAGGTGTCAGAACACTTTACATCACACATACGTTGCACAGAGACAATCATACGTGTGTAAATCAGTGCATAGGAAATGTTGCATAAGACACAGGCCTACAAGGTGTAGGAGTCACATGTCATCCATACTGGTAGGCAGTATAGTTTAAGAGTCCTTGGTCTGGAAAAACACAATTTCCGAATTTAAAATGTAACACCATTGTTAGGTGTTTTCTTTAATAAGAAGAATTGATTTCTACCCAAATGAACCCTTTTTGCAATATTAGGATATGAAAAGACTGGAAAAAAAACATGTAGCTTTAATATATTCCTTGCAGTTTGCATGCAGCTCTTTGACGACAGTTAATAGCTCACCGCTCTAAATTAGGATTTTAACTTTTAAACTGCAACTAACAAAAGGATCTCTGACAAAGCGATAACCCATTGATCTATTTATAGTGTATGCACTTTGTGATCTGAATGGGACACTTTCTTTACAGCAGGCATATTAACCTTCTGTGCTATGATGAGTCAAAACTTCCACTCCGGTCTCTCTCCACGAAGAACATTAATCACCAGAGTTATCGTGACATTCTTATTGATGCTTGAAAATTGCTGGGACAAGGAAAGTGGCATCTGGTGCTTTTAAAACAATAAACATGGCGCCCCCACCCCAAGTCAGCGCCCGGTGCGGTGGCACCGATCGCACCGCCCTAGAGCCGGCCCTGAAGCTCCACTTCATAATTACTGAGATTTTAACATATTCATTAGGTTTGGCCTGTACATTGCTTGCGCTGTACTTGTGGAATCTATTGTTTTTAATATATCTTAAAAGGGACTTACACCCCGCTTTCACTTTTTATTGGTCCCTATGCTTTCCAGTTTACTTTCCTCTGTTTCTATTGGTTGTAGCCTGTAATCCCTTCTGTGTCTCTCTTATCAGTTTCCTGTGGCCTATCTACTCATTCCCATCCGCATTGGTGGTTCAAACTTTTTTCTTTTGGTTAACGTTGCATACCGTTTACAGTTTACATTTTGTTATCTTTCCCTCTGAACACCTAACATTGCTATATTTTACTACTAAACAGGCAGTCACAATTGCAGTTACCTTGCAGTTAAAAGAAGATTGGTTTAAATGGTGCAGCAGGTGCATTTGCACCACGCCAAAAGTTCTAGGGACCCCACTAAGCACAGATTATTGCAAAAGTTTACTACTAAACAGACAGTCACAAGTGCTGTTATCTAGCAGGCACTAGGGTCATGATTACAATGGTGCAGCAGGTGCAGTGACACGAGGACCAAAAGCTCTAGGCACACCAAGAAACACCTAATATTGCTATATTTTACCACTAAACAGGCAATCACAAGTGCAACTACTTTGTAGGCAATAGGGTCATGATTGAAATGGTGCAGCAGGTGCAGTGGCACCGGGGCCAAAAGTTGTCAGAACTCCTCTAAACACCTAATATTGCTATAATTTACTACTAAACAGGCAGTCACAAATGCAGTTACCTTGCATTTAAAAGGGGCATGATTTGAATGGTGCAGCAGGTTCAGTGGCACCATGGTCAAGAGCTCTAGGGCTCCCACTATACACAAGTTATTGCTACATTTTACTACTGAACAGGCACTCATAAGTGCTATTATCTAGCAGGCACTAGGGTCATGATTTCAGTGGTGCAGTGGGTGCATTGGCACCGGGACCAAAAGCTCCGGTCCCCCCACTAAACACTGATTATTGCTATATTGTACAACTAAACATGCAGTCACAAATGCAGTTATCTTACAAGCTCTAGGGTCATGATTTGAATGGTGCAGCAAGTGCAGTGGTACCAGGACTTATTATAACAAGTGACTTAAAAAAAATACAGTATTTGTTACACCATACAGACTTCAAAGTATATAGCACAATTATTGAAAATGTCACAGTGTACTATTTAAATAAAGAAAAACTGTGACCCCTAAGTAACACAATGACAATCTAATTGCAAATATTTATGATATGCTCATAATTGTTTCAGTTTATGTTCATGTTTGAGTTTTTCGCAATCATAAAAAAATGTGCTGTGCAAAATAAAAAGAAACTTCGTAAGAGAAATCTGTAATAAAAAAACAATGCCCATCTCAATAAAACAATAATCTCACTTTCAGTGTGTTTCTTTCACTTTTGTTGCACTGCTCAAGTGCTCATTTGAAAAGTTTAAGATAATTTTCATTTGTTTATCTTAACAATGGACAATACCCAAACAACACCTTTTCATCTAGTTTTTGTAATCTTGTTGTGCTAGATTTGAAAATACAGTGCTAACGCTGTACTTGTATGGTTTTTCATCCACCCTTTACCTATTCTCCCCATAGCTGCACCACTTTCAAATCTACTTATCAGGTACATGGCTTCTCATCTTTGTCCTTCGCCCTTGACCTAATATCCCCACTTAATAATACCACTAGTAACATCACAATATATTGCCTGTTTGTACATAAACAAGTCATAACACTTTAACAGACTTACTGTAACTTATATTGTACGACTACTCAGCAAGCTACATCTTACAACAACAAAAAAGCTTATTAGAACATTAGAATGTTGAGCACTCCATTGCAGACAATGGAGTGCTCCTGGCTTCTATGGGCCGGTAGAAGCCCGCAGAGCAGCATTCCAATGTTTTTTTTATCATTCACAGCTGCTGCTGTGAACAAAGGCCTCTCGGAGCCCGAGGGGATTTAAATCCCTTCAGGCTCCGAGAGGTCTTTGCTTTGTTAGAACATTCTGCCCTCTAGTGGCTGAATGTTCTAATAGCCTTATAGCCCTCCGTAGCTGGGCTATACCGGCCATTAAAGTCCCGCTCCCTTTAACGCTGGAGCTTGTCTTTAATGGCCGGTATAGCCCGCTACGGCGGGCTATAAGGCTATATTATTAAACATTTAGGCGAAACCTAATGCATTTACTAATGCTTGCTATTTCTATGTAAGTGATCTGCGCTGCACTGGTGGGGCCAATTGCTGACTCTTTCACTCTGGTTCTTCTTTCATATAATCTCTTCTTCCATGGCTAACCTGTAAAAAAGGATTGAAGGCCTACCCATGAGATCCAGTTGGTCAATAAAATCAACAAAGGAAATGTATGCAGATCTCTGAGAGGGAGCCCCAGTGGAGCTGCTGTAAAGAATCTTCCAAGATAACTGCCTAAATGATTTGCAGACTTCATGCTCTTCTGAAATCTGGTGCCTTCAATTGGGATTTAAGCACAAGGTACAGCATTTCCTTCGAGAGAGGATCTATAAATTTAAGGCCACCATATAGATGCTCCATACGTGAAGAAATAAGTTACTGTTTCCCAGAAGAGCAGCCTTGGTAAGTTGATAGCGGGTCCCCATATTTTCATTTAAACTGACCAAAGTCCTTGTGATGGTCTTGACTAGTTTTTTTTTGCCCATCACTTGCGAATCCCATCGTAACATGTAAGTAAGACTTCCAGAAAGTTGTTTTCATGGACCAGATCTACTTTTTGTCTGTCAAACCAACTTTTGAGCTAGCCTTTTTTGCCAGCTATTAAGCATTTGGTTTTGGAGATACTACCCACTATTTAGTTTTTTGTATTGCAGTTTGTAGGCTCTCTATCTAGCAGTTGTTGGTGCTTGTGTATACATTCATCATATAGAGAGACCATACTAAATTATCTCAGACTGGTGAAATGCAAACATTTAAATCACAGGCATATTGAGGAAACATCACCACACAATTTTATCTAAAATAATTAGATCCACCAAAGGCAATATTTTAAATTCACACTAATTTGGAGACTTAAAACCCTATAGCAAAAGAAATGAATTAAAGCCATATTGTAACCCAAGTTCCCTAACTAAGGCCCTCATTAATGAGGCCCCTTGCGCTGCCAGTATGTCACTTTTTGTGATGCTCTGGTGGCGCAGGAGCCTGCTCCATATTACGAGGCAACACTAAGCCATTTTTTTTTGGCTTAATGCTGCCTTGTAAATATTGTTCCCTTTGACGAAGTTTTCTCCGTTAAAGGGGCATGCAATGGGTGTTACTGGGGGCGTTCCCAGCAACATCCATGGCTTTTTGACACTGCCCCAGATTTACGAGAAATCATAAATCCGAGGCAGTGCCAAAAACCTACGCCTCCCCAGGAGAGATGTAAGGGAAGCACAACGATGAGAAATATCTTTATTTCCCCTCATTTTTCCTTTTTCCATATGTGATGCATTCTGCAGCACACATAGAAAGAGTAAAAACCTCCTGTGATTGTTTTTGTGCAGGAAGGTTTCCCTTCCTGCACGAAAATAATCTTCCCTGCAATGCAGGCAACCTTGCACCATGGTGCAAAGGTGCCTACGTTGGTGCACAGCAGCCCATTGTGCGCCGGCACAGGGGAAAAGAACAGGAATGCGCTGTATGTGATAGATACAGTGCATTCCTGCCCTTTTCTTTTTCCGTAGGGCAGCACAGCAGGAAGGCCTGCAGCGCTGCCCTACGACAAAACCTCATAAATGAGCCCCTAAATACGCAGAAGAGACTTTCCCTTACAAGATCCATTCATCATCACCTCCTCCATCTTGGCCAGAACTTCCAAGAGCTGCCTGCAGAGGGCAGGCTTGGCACTCCACAAAGCATGAATAAACTAATGAACTAAGAAAGAGTGTAGTGACCTCTGTTACTGAATTATTTCCAGGAGTTACCCCGACCGACCACAGCCGTATATGCCCCCTTCTTCGGTGGTAAGATTTTATTTGTGCTTGAATGTGATACTTTGCTACTTAAAGTTAATAACATGACAGTCTATGCGGCTGTCCATGTGTGTCTGTTTTTTAGGTCTCGCCTAGCGACGCAGCGCATGCGTTGCTCGCTTTGGCGAGATCTATTGTTGTCGATTTAGCTTCCGAAGGGGGACAGGAGATGTGCACGCGCCCGGACAGGCGATTTGCACGTGTATGGCTCGCGGCGTTTCAGCACAACGCACGCATGGCGCGCTTTCACTTTCCCTCCCTCCCCCCGTCGGCTCCAGATCATCTGGGACAGGAGATGTGCAGGCGCCTGGACAGGACATGTGCACGGGTATGTAGTACTATGTGTGAGGCACAAACGCGTGCATGGCGCGCTTTCACTTTCTTTCCTGTGGTATTCTCTCATCCCCAGTCTCGCGCCCCTTGCTTTCCGCTATGCCCTTCCCCTCGCTCATGGAGCGCAGCCAGGCATGTGCACGGCGTCTCTGTAGTACTATGTATGAGGCACAACGCGCGCATGGCGCGCTTTCACTTTTTTTCTGTGGTATTCGCTCATCCCCAGTCTCGCGCCCCTTGCTTTCCGCTATGCCCTTCCCCTCGCTCATGTGACGCCTTAAGACACGGATTCTTTGTGCTGCTGCTGAAGAAACACTGACACACAATTCCCTCTTTCAGATGCGGAGCCCGTTTCCCCCTCGCTCACTCCTTCCCTCCCCTCGTCAGGCCCCTCATCCCTCCATTGTGTGCCGGTGCTGGTCAGAGCCCACTTCACTCTTCCCTTTTTCTGCTCGCCTTGCCGTTGTGTTATCTCTCCTTCTCTAGGTGCCCTTTCTCTTCCTTCCTTCTCACCTCTCCTTCCTAACCGGTTCCATATCTGTTTGCCCAGCTCCCTTCCTCCTCTCGTATCTTTGCTGCTGCTCATTGGTTTCTTGCTGTCACCTCTCACGCGCTTCCCTCTCATTGAATACAGACCACGAGGGCTTCAAAAGGTATCCTGCCCTCAAGTCAGACAACGGCTGGTGACGACGACCTCTGCGCACTGACAGGGTGTTTGGTTAAAGCACTGTTCAGTGACCTGTCTTCAAGGGCGGTTGGGGACAGATGTGATCCAATATGGTTGAATACTAATCGAGTGGGCAGTAGCCTTTTGTTTTTGTTTTTTACAACGCTGAGCTGTTGTACGTAGAAAGAGTGGTGCAGCAGGGTCTGGTAGGGAACGCATTTGTAGATATGTCTATGTCCATTGAAAAACTCACCGTTATATGGCATTTTTTGTAAATATTTTTTAGGCTAATGCAAAGTTTGCTGCCAGTGGCTTGTCGGCTTAATTCATACGACCAACTATCAAATGAACCACCTGTACTGCGTCACTTGTAGATCAGTGAGGTAACAAGTAAGGGTGACATCGGTCAAATGTCTCTCCTACCACCTGTTTAGTAATGAAATACCGCCATACTTCGAGGGAAGTCGGGCCTTACTCTGCTAGGCCACAGTGCCGCTGCACCATTGATAGCTACGCTCATGCCATAAATATATACGGGTGTCTCAGTCACAATTTATTTTGTGGTCCTAATTTAAAATTACCCAAAAAGAGGATTTTTGGGTCTGCGCTTCCAAATTCAGTTTCACGGATTCAGTATTTGATTAATTTCCCCTTCCTGAATCCCAGCCAGGACTACAGAAATGGAATCAGTGTACCTCGGGAACCCTTACATTGTGGGGTCTAGTGGGATGGCTGCAAAAGGTCTCGCATTTACGCGCAATAGCTTAAGCTCGCGTAAATGCGAGACCTATTGCATTGCAAATGCTTGTTTTATTATCAGTGATTATTAGAATATGGCTGTCCCACAGTGTATGAAACTACAGTTTTGCAGGCAGACTTTTGAAATGGAAACGTTTGTCATCTTCGCATAACTGTGCTAAGAGGCACGACTTCACCCAAAAATGTTTTCAGCAAAAGCATTTTGAAGGAAGAGATTTCTGCAAAGAGTTAAGCTTTATTTGGTTCGCCCCCTCCACCCCCAACAAAGCCTACTTTTTGGTGATTTCTTTTCCCTTGCTCTCTGTTTATCTAATACGTAAATATCCCTAAATTGGCGGAGTTCGTAAAACACTAACTTCACACATCACTGCTGTCGCCAGTTAAGTATAAGGTTTGTGTTTTTGCGTTTTGTGTAATTTTAGCATGGTTGAGGTTTCATTATATGTGCCTGCTACACTGCAACGGTCATTCTCAGTGTGTGTGTGTGTGTGTCAGAGTGAGGGTGTGCAGGTCTGTGCATGTTACTTTTCTTTGTGTGTGTGTGAGAGTCAGTTTGTGGTTTTGTAAGTGCTTGCTTGGCAGTTTGTGTCAATGGTTCATTGTGTTTGTTTTGCCTGTGCTTGTTCTTTTGCGGTGAACCTGCATTGCCAATCGGTGTGTTACACATGTGCCTGTTCATTGAAGATGTTCTCTTACGTTATATAACAGGCACTTCTTTATTTCTCATTCTCGCGTTCTTATTCATGGAAGTATATACATAATGGGATTTATAATGAAAATTACTCTGGTATGCAAATAACCCATGCTCAAAGCCTGCTTGCCTCTCTCCTGTGTTTTACCGGAGTCTGGCGCCCTCTTCTGGTTGTTGTACAGTTTTCGAACAAAATGACATCTGCTTTCTGAATGCTTACGTTGAAAGTAAGTAAAACTAACAAATAACACAATACAGACCTTTCACTTGCCTCAATATAGTAAAAATGTCAGTGTTAAATGTCTATTTTGAGCAGAACTATTACCGTTAGCACTTTCACTCATCACCAAGGGATGGAGAAATGAGAAGAAGACATGAGGGATGGGGAGTGAGGGCTCAGGAGGGCTGAGGAGTGAGGGTTCAAGTATAGTGATGCCCTAAAAAGGCAATATAATGCATGTAAGAATGTCAAGTTTTGTCTACTTGACTCACTCTTTGGAAGTGAGGGGTGAGGAGTGAGGGATGTGGATTAAAAAGATGAAAAGTGTGCAGTGGTGGACGAAGAGAGAAAATGATGAAGAGTGAGAAATGAGGAGTGAGGGACGAGGAGTGACATGTGAGGGGTGAGAAGTGAAAGTGGAGGGTGAGGAGTGAGGGATGGAGAGTGAGGGTTGAAGTATAGTGGTGCCCTAAAAAGCCAGGATAATGCATGTAAGGACATCATGTTCTGTCTATTTGACTCAGCCTTTGGAAGTGAGGGGTGAGGGATAAAAAGAAGTGGGTAGTGATGGATGAAGAGAGTAAAAGAGGGGTGAAGGGTGGGGAATGAGGATTGAGGGACGAGGACAAGTGACAAGCAAGGCTGTGGAGTCAGGGTAAGGAGTGAAAGTGATGGGTAAGGAATGAGGAGTGACGAAGAAGTGGTGAGAATAAGGAGTGAAAAGGGATCTGGAGAGAGGGATAAGGAGTGTAAGATGTGGCATAAGGGATGGGGAGTGAGAGATCAGGAGGGAGGGATTAGAAGGTACGGAGGAGAAATGAAAGACGAGGACCAAGAGATGGGGTTGAGGTTTGAGGAGTGATGAGTGATGAATGAGAGCTAGGATATGAGGAATGACGACTGAGGGGTGGGGTGAAAGGGATGAAGAATGAGGAATGAGAGTTCGGAGATGAGTGTTAGTGAGTGAGGGATAATGATAGAGGGACGAGGTTTGAAGAGGAAAGACAAGATACGAAACCATAAAGAAAGTGGCCACCAATATTTCAAGTTTTTTTCACTTTTCAACGACCCGCAAAAGTCGGGTCTCACATCTCAACTCGTATTGCCCTGGTGAGAGCCTCAGGGCGCTCACTCAAAAGGGCTCCTTCTGTGATGAGTTCATATCTTTCCTAGATTGAGGACCTGCTGAGAGTTGAAACATGTTGACTATAGAATAGTACAATGTCAGGCTTAGGAGATTGTTTCCTTGTGCATTAACTTATATTTTAATCCTCACTCAGACAGACAATAATAAAGGATAATGTCTGTTTTGGAGTCAGTTTTAACCACGTCGCTTATATTTTTGTATGCACCACAGCACTGATCACACTCTGCTAGCCTCACTGCACAATTGACTCCATAGGGTACATCATAACATACTGAAACATCGGAAGAGCCCCTCCTAATTAGAGCAGGAGTTGTAGCTTGCGCCGTGACCTGCTGTTACGGTGTGAGGAGAATCCCTATGATGAAGCATGGCACCTCTGGCGGGCGAGGGATTTCGGCCTATTAATTAAATACTCCACAGACACGCTAGGTTTCAAGTATCTACTTTTCTTAGACCCGGGTATTTTGTTGTGTGTACAGTTTATGACTCAGACAGGGTGGTATCTCTACAGCGGATACCTACATGCCTGATTCCGCTCAGGATGCTTGTTTCTGGTCCAGGGAGGACCTTGCCTGGCAGTTCGGGCTGGACAGTTCCCATGAGGCACAGGGTCAAGACTGATTTGCATATGGCTGGATCCAAACTGGGGTGGCGTGGTGAGCAAAAGAATGATGAATTAAACCCAGATCTTTGTGACTGGGGGTGAATCTTTGCATTGTTCAGCATTCCGTCCATCATTAGTTCCTTTTGCTTTTGGTGCAAGCTTGCAACCAGTAAATCCACTTCTGTTGTGCCACAGAATTTTCTCCTGAGAAAACTTGTAATTGTCTAGTGCATACGTGGGAATACCATCTGGCAACAGCAATTCTGGTCTCTTTATTCTTGTGTCTTTTGTACTGGGCAACTTGCAATCTGGCCTTGTGATTACATATGTGATTGATCTGCCCCCGTTAGTGGCTGGAGACCTGTTTCTGATGTCAGGAGAGGATATTAAGCTGGGATGGGATGAGCAATGATGTTTCCTTAAAAGTCGTTTTTTTGTGGTCATGGTGAACTATAACAGGAAAGGGTGTGAACAGAAGACCTCATCTAGGTCTGAGGTCACATTGGAGGATGAAGATTGCAGGCACACTAAGGAGTAGCTCAGCACTAAAAACTGACCAGTCTGTAGAAGGCACTAACAGCATTAAAGGGCCAGTCTAGAAAAACATCCCTGCTTCTTGAAAGTAAATAGTCCTGCAGGTCAATGGGGTGATCTCAGGATATGATGGGACTTTGGAGGCTGAGACAGAGTCAGATATTTGTAGGTTTATAGAGAAGTGATGGGATACTAGAACAACATGGAGAGTCCCTCAGATTGTGAGGGTTGGGACAGAGCCTCGACGGTGGGCCGGTAGGAAAATTGAGAGATCTCATGACAATATGGGGTCTCTACTGGGTGGTGGAGTTGGAGAAGAATCAGACAAAAGTAGGCCAATAGATAAAGGAGAAAAATACAGGTGATGAAGGGGTGATTAAAAGGATGGGGAGACTGGACCTGGGGTAAATGGAGTTATGTTGGATTATATATTTGTTATTTGTATAGTTCTTTACATGACCATTGCACCAAAAACCTAAGAAAGATTGAGCTAGGAGAGGTATTCAAAATGGAACCAGAGAAGAAGAAAAAGAAGACAAGATTGAGAGAATGAGATATGAGCTCTGTCTGTTCTAGAAATCTGCTTTCTCTAGATTCCTTCCCTGGACAGGATTACATGTCCCGCTTGGGTGGTGATAGTTTGTGCGAGATACTATTTATAACCAGATTGCTGATTGAAAGGACATGCTACTTGGTTTCTTTTTGTGTTTCTTTTGTGAGCAAAACCACCATACATCAACATATTTTGACACAAGGAAAAAAATACTAATATTCTTCGTACTACAACACATCACTGATGGATGCAATAAGAAATGGGTCAAAATAGCATACGATTACAATACGTAATATGGTTCTGTAGTGCACCACGGTGCAAATTGACACCTCCTAGATAGTTTTGGTTCCACTGTCTTTCCTGTTCTTGCCTCTCTGCCTTTTTTATGTCTTTCCCTGCAGTGTTTTGCATGGATGTCAAGGGCAGGACGCTGGATCCTTGAGTCCTCTTTCTTCCACCAGAGTTCTGTGAGATATGGTGACCCTCTCCAGTCACCAAGGTGCCACCCAGAGAAACAATCTCACTGCACAACTGGTGCCTTCCAGAATGAGCCCCAAGAAGAAAAAGCCATAAGAGCAAACAACGTTCCGTAAGGAATGGAGCTGAAGATGGTCATGAGGAGCAAGAACTAATGGAGCAAGGACTCAAAATGAGACTTGCTCGTCACCAATCTTCTCACAGTATTAATTAATAAAACTTTGTAATGTCTTTACTAATAAATGCATACACGAACACAGTATCCAAGTGAAGCTTGCCTATGTGTATAAACTAATAAGTAATGCTTGTCTAATCCAAAATGGCCGCTAAAGCGCGGGAACTTCATTGCGCATGTGTCAACCATATCACGTGGTATGACATCTTAATTTGCTTGGAAGGAAAACTCTGCTTCTGCGCAGTGTGTGTTAAAATGGCTGCTTAATGTTTTCACGTGTTAAAGCTTACGCATTTTGCTGCAATTAACACTGTGGTATTCTAACGCTACTAATGCGGGATAGAGTTTATAATTAAATGGGAATAGAGTAGAAATAAGGGGTATACAGTGAAGACATTTATTTTTGATTTTAATACATTTCTTCTTTGATTTCTATTAGTTTGTAAATTGGGCGTGGGTTTTAACGGAAATGACAGCTCGAGAACTATGGGATGTGCGCATGCGCGGAGAAAATCAAGACACAGCGATGAAGTCAACTTGAACGACATCCATGGCCATGACCTGGTGGCCAACTCCAATACATCCGCGATGTTCTCTAAATTGCAACATTTTATGTACATTTTGTATTAAACTTTGTCGTGAGACGGGTGGGAAATAAAGCAAATGTATTAATTGTGAGGGGCGGTATTTAAAACAATGGGCTTAAAGAAATTGAACTAAATTGACATGGTGTGAGGATCAACCCCCTGTCCCCGTCCAATCAGAAGTAGTGGGCCCATAAATTTGAAACATTAATGGGAGGTCCTGGGTGTAGAAGGATATAATAGATATAGAATTAGCTAATTAGTTAGCTCAGGAGCAGAGGCGCACAGGCAGCGTTAGCTTTGGCGTTAGCGATGGAACACACGCATTAGGGCGCACAGAACAAGGCGTTGAGGCTGTCAGCTTGGAGGACCACAGAACGAGCTGATCGATTGCAGACTGAACCGCTGTCCAAAGAGGTCCTGAGGTGGGGGCGGCGGATTCCATTAGAAGGAAGACACGGAAGATATCGAGGAGGAGTGAAAGTGACAGAGAGGGGAACGACGCAGGCGTCGTTGATAGAGAGGTCACCTGTCCCGTCTTGAACCTGGTCCGGAGGTCTTGATCTTCATCCTTCCTAGGACCCTTTTCCAACTCCTTGCCCAAGGGGTTTGGTTCTCACACTCTTAGGTAACTATAAGCGAAATCTTTAGCTGTACTGCTGTCTCTATCCTCTTCTCTCTGAGGGACCGTCATTGATTAATAAGTGATTATTTAGTATTGCTTCATTCTTGATATACGATTAAGTATTATGTGGTTGTAATTTACTCTGCAAAATTCTTTAGATAAACATTTTAAAATTACTGACTCAGTGATTATTTCAGATTTATGAATTGTATTGAATGTCACTCATTTTAAACTTCCCAATTATCAAAAGGTCCATTGGTAAGTCATTACTCTTCAATCAGAAAAGTAATTGGTAGCAGGGATATTGATAAAGAGTACAACTGACCCACCAGCGGAAATTGCTAGCATAGTATGAATGAATGGGCCAAGGTGAGTATTCGGCGTATGAATGCTTGTTGCTAGTAACCCGCTGGATCAGAACCCAGAAGATTTGGAGACAGCAACAGGATACCAAGGACTGCACGGAACCCAGAACCAAGCAGGAAGGGCTGGAGCAAAACGAGCAAATGAAAAGAAAGAATCCCAAAAGCATTGCAGCACACCTTCCTTTGAGCCACAGGAGCTTAAATACTCTCCATACAGGACGCTATCCCCAAATTCCTCTCTATCACCATCTTGGATTGAGATGGACTGAATGAAAGGCATGGGAGGCCCCAAGTAGAGTTGGGTCATAGTAGAAGCTTCTATATCACTTCCCGTAAGAATCCTGAGTAGATAAAAGACATCCACGTCCACCTGTCATAGCAGAGAGGTAAGGATCCAGGACCTGGAACAGACCTGTAAGAAGGAAGCATGGTTTGTAACAAATGGAAGAGGGTTTTAAGAGAAGCTCCAGTTTTGCAGGTAGGTACCGCAGAAACTGTGGGTCTCCGACACACTAACATGCTCGCCCCAGGTGTCTCTTGCCAGTAGACTGCCCATCTCTTCTGTACCTGGCTTGCCAGTCTCATATACCACTTTTTTCTTTTCTTGCTCAGTTACCACATCTTTCCTGTCCTAGCTATCTAAAATGTTGCTTAGAGGTTGCTAGTTCTTCCTTTTCTTTAATCTCCTTCGTCCTCTGCCACTTTGCCTTTAATCATGCCTCTCGCTAGGCAGTGTTTGGCTATTTCCCCACCTTGCTTTCAATCATCCCCCTCCCTGGTCAGTGCTTTCCTGGTCCTATCCCCGCTCTCTCTCACTCCCATCTTTTCAGTCTCTCTTCCTTTTTTCACAATACCACTCTCTTCCATCCTTCTTTCCATGCCACTCTCCCTTCCTCCTACTCTTCCATCACTTGTTTCTTCCTTCATACCTTCTTTCCTTCCTTCCTGCCATTCCTCCTCCTTTCCTTTACTCCCCCTTGCTTCTTTCTTTCCTTCTTTTTGATTCTCCTGTCATTTCTTTATCCGTTCTTTCCTTCTGTTCTTCTTTCCATGACTTCTTCAGTCAGTGCTTCCACTCCCCCTTGATTCCATACTCCCCATGTGCCCTTCTTTCCCTTCCTTACTTTCATCCTTTACATTCTTGCTTCATACCTGCCTCCTTTCTTTCCTTGATCTACTTCCTTCCTTCCTACCTGTCCGTCTTCCTTCCCTCGTCACCCCTTCCTGCTCTCCTTCCCTTTGGTATATCTGCCCTTCCTTTTGCTCTCTTTCCCTTCCCCTTGCTTTCTCCATTCCTTGATAACATTGCTCCTATCCTCCTTCCTTTCCCTACTTCCTTACTTAATTCTCGGCATTACTTCCTTCCTGCTCTTCAATCGTATGGATCTTTGATCATCCCAGCCTCCTTTGCTTTCTTTTCCTATCCTTGCATTCCAGCTGCCTTTACTGCTTCCTTCTTTACACATCCATCTTCCTTTCTCCTTTCCTTCCCCCCTTTCGCTCTCCTCTCACCCTCACTCCCTTTCTCTGCACCTTCATACCTTCTTACCTTCTCATCAATACTTCGTCCTTCCTTTATAATTTCTTCTTTCCCTCCCTTTCATCCTTTCATTCTTCCGTCATCCATTCTTTTCATACTTCCTTGGTATCTTCCTTCCATTCTTTCTTTCTACATCCCTCAATCCTTCTTTACAACCTTCTTTCATCTGCCCTTTCTTCCTCCATTTCTCTCTACTTCCCCTTCCACCCTCCCTCCCCTTCTCTATAACTTCTTTCTATCCTTCCTTAATGCCTTTCTACCATCTCATCTATCCTCCTGTCCTTCTGACGTCCTCCTTTCCTTCTTTTCTTCACTCCCTTTGGCCCTCCCATCCTTTCTTCATCCCATATATCCATTCCCCCATTCCTTCCTTCCTTTGTTCCTTCTTTGAAACCATCTTTTCTTCCATCCTACATTTCTCCTTCCATGCCCTGTCTTTCCTTACTTTATTGTTACTGTCTTTTTGTCCATTCTCTCTTCATTCCTTTTGTAATGTAATGTAGGCACTGAGTAGGTGCGGAACGTCCGGAGCATCAGTCGAAGAGCCAGGTCTTCAGTTTCTTGCGGAATGTTGTGAGCGTGGAGGCTGTTTTGATGTCCGGGGAGGGTGTTCCAGGTCTTTGCTGCTAGATAGGTGAATAAGCGGCCTCTTGCTCTGCATCTGTGAATGCATGGAATGTGTGTGAGTGGCAGCGAGGTAGATCGGAGGTTGCGGGTTGGCTGGTGAAAGTGCAAACGGCGGTTGAGGTAGGTCGGTCCATTCTTATGCAGCGCTTTGTAGGCCCTAACTTTCTTCCTTCCGTAACAGGCATCTTAAAGTAAGTGGGTACTCGGTAAGTAGGGATCTTGGTTCTAAACGCCTTTGGGAAAATATAGTGAAAGTAGACTTTACAGAGAATGAAGTCCAGGGCCCGTGGTGTACGTGGTCAAGTGAGCGTATCTCAGTTACATAACGAGATGTGCCTTTAGATAGCTAGGAGCTAGCAGTGATACTGGACAGTCAATGACCAGTAAAGAGACAATACCATTGCACAATATACATGTTGCATAGATGAGCACCCAGCACACAGTATAAACCTATACCTACCAATCCAGTGATTTGGGCCAAGCGGAGGGAGTCGCGATTTATGACCAACCTAATTAATGTTAGTAAGGTAGATTGGACTGCGGCCCATTCTGATCCCTTATTTTGCAAACCGACCTATTAGTACAAGGATTGGTTTGTACAATACGTATCTGGTAGCAAGAAAGTGGTCGGAAATTGCAACCAATTTTTACGACTGAAACACTAGTACATCTGCCCAAGTATTCTGTGATTCAACTGCATGTACTTGTGTGTGCACATATGTGTGTACCTATGTGTCAGGTTGTTTACGTCTGTATTTTATGCCAATTCATGTTTCTCTTCCAACCCTGTCCGTGCTCATACTACTTTTTCTGATTTTCCTACCCATCCAGAGGTTTTCGATCATGTGTATTAAGATATTACAGATGCAATTTACATGACCTGATACCACATATCAAATATATGCCACTTACTTTGCATCCTGACGTTTGTCTCAGACCTTTAAATGCATGAGGGCAGTATATAGAGGTTATCAAAATTAAAAGCAAGAACGCTTCTTTCCTATGACTACCATGTAATTTACATCTCTAGAATTTTACAGGAAAATTAATGGACATGTCATTTGATAATCACAAACTCCAAACTGCCAACAAGCATTAGCTAAGTCAATAGGTCTGGCCTTTCTTTGAATTAAAGTTTTTTTCAATGTGGGATTTTGTGTGTGGGGTTGAGCAAACTGATGAGTGGGTAAATCCGGCCATGAGTCAAGGGTAGATGGGTGTTTGAAAAAGTACATGGATAAATGAAAACAGGGGTGAGCAAGTGAATGATGGGTGAATGAATGGGTGAGGGATTCAGTGCATGGATAGCAGAATGTGTGAACAAGTGAGTGCAGAAAGGGATAAGCAAGAACAGTACCTAATTGAAGTAGGAAAATGGCAAAACATATTTTGTGAAGAAGAATATAAAACGGCATTCATGAAGGCTTTAAAGGTGAAATTAAAACACCCACTTATAGGCCAGACTATTCTTGACCAAAATAAACCTCATGGGTGTATTTTTTGCAGACTTAAATAGTAACACCATGAATGAGTGATTTACATAGAATTTACGGACATGGTCTGCAGTTCGGTTTATTTCCTTATTATTAGGAAGCGGCTTTCTCCTGCATTTCTTTATCGAATTGTCTGCTGCAAAAGGTCGAAACAAATTTTGTTTAAATGTGTTGCGAAGAAAAACAAGCATTTGCAATGCAATCGGTCTCGCCTTTGGGACCTTATATGTATTTAGCTATGCAGCACATTAGCCTGGGTGCTGAAACATCTACTGTTCTTTAACTTGGAGAGAAAGTAAGCACCAAAGTGCGTGACACGCCAGGTATGGGAACACATGGAGAGAAATATTGCCTTTCAGCGGGAAATGGTATAGTCCAAAGCTCTGTTTTTAATATAAAATCAGGGCCTTCGGTGGTCATATCACTGAAAATACAAGATTTGAAAAAAATATTATTGTCTACGGGTGCTCGTGAAAGACAATTTCTATGGACTGGAATCTAGAGAATGCTAAAGTGATTCTGGTATTTTACTGACCTCTGCTGGTCGTTTTCTATCAAGACAGTTAAATAGAGGCATTTGAAAAAGCAGAAAGCAATTCTGGTATTTTACTGACCTCTGCTGGTCGTTTTCTATCAAGACAGTTAAATAGAGGCAGTTGAACAGAAAAAAAAGTCCCTAAGCAGAAGCAGACAAGTCCTAGGGCTGATCTCCAGAGCCCACAAAGTACATACACATATAAGTATATACTAAAATATATGCAAGAGGTCTCGAATGCTCGACCTAAAAAAGCTGTATGACCTGCTCAACACTTGCCACGTCAAATTGGCAGATGTCCTGACATTGTTACTGCTTTCACAGTTTTTTATGCATTGCAGGCGGAGTTACAGGACGATCCAACCGCTTTGCACTGTAAATCAACCAAGAAAAGTGCCTAAGAGAGGAGGCTGGGTGAAAATACCTCTGGAATGATTTGTCGTGGGTGGGTTTCGTTAGGAAGTGACTGCACTCCTGTACTCCCTGGAAGGATTGCAAGCTGAGTATCTAGGGGCTGGCCCATGATTGCTCCTTGATGGGAGCATCATTCTTCTAAGTATGGCCTCCAGATGTGAGGTAGCCCCATTTGAAGTAATTTGAAGTAGATTCTTTATCAGTTGGCATGTGGTCATGATGCCTGTTGGTTAAACAGCCTGGCAATCAGCTGACGTCAGCTCATCACTGGCTGCTTTTGAATTGCCCATAAGTTAACCCTTTACCTTTTTTTAATAAACCTACAACATAAATTTCTCCAACGAAAGTATTTGCTGCCTGTTATATTATCTGCTCTTCATTTTTATAATGCCTATCTTACATGTGTGTTAATGAGTCTGTGTTCGTTGTTTGTCTGTGGTATAGCAATACAATATATATCGTCAAGGTACATATATGTGGTTATATATAGTAAAACTTTACTTACCTACAGAAATTTACCTTCACTATATTTTTGTCCCCGATATTCTTGACACAACATTTTGTCCCACAATAATTTTGGGACCTGCTGCCTAGGTTGGACTCTTTTGCCTGTGGACTCTGACGTGAAAGGGCAAAATGCTATGACTGACATCCTCGACAGCCAATGGCTGTCCTTTGGGCTGATCTAAAGCTGAATGACACTGACAACAAAGCTAATGTCTGAAAAGAGCCGATCTATTACAACATTTTGTTTTGATGGCTTTTCCAGTATGTGAATGACAATCCATCTGATCGATGGCTGAAGGGGGATGACCCAAAGCAATACTGTGTATAACATGAATTTTTATCTATGTACTATTATTTTTCGTGAAAACAGGCTGGCAGATAGCCAACATGGGGGCCTATTTTGAAGGCCCTTGCTCCCCCGGTGCGTCACTTTTAATATGGGAAAAAGTGACGTACCAGTGGTGCAAGGGGATTGTAAATAAGCCCCATTGTCTCTTAGCCAGAACTGAAAATGTCCTCATGGAAGAATACACAGGTGGGTTTTACTGCAGCACAGGTTATTCTTATTACACACGTTACAAAAGATATGCACAACACCACCTCCTCTATCTTGACTGGAACTTCCAGAAACTGCCCCATGAAGGCAGGTTCAGCACTATTCAAAGAAGAAACAAATAAATGAATAAAAAATGATGACAAAATGAATAAGTAGATCGCCTGCTTGCAGCAACTTGATCACTCTGTTCATAACTAACTATAGAACAAGCCATAGATTTCATAAAATGTGTGATGCTCCTGGCATCAAGCAGAAATGCATCAGCCTCTGCAAATTTGTTTTTCAAAATTGCAAAATATTTGCACTAGTCGATTTCCTCCAAATTCCTGATACCACTGACAGAGCAAGACACTATTAGTTCACTTCACTAATCTTAGAAATTAAATTGCACATTTTTTTTCTCATAATTTCTTTAAGGGAAAGACACTGTGTGCGCCCAAATGTGATAGCTTGACACCTTAAATTAATCAGCATAGCAGCCTAGGGGCCATTGCGACTCTCTGGCAATACGGTGCATTCCTGTCTTTTCTGCCTGCGTTGGTGCCATTTTGGTAGCCTAGCGCCAACGTAGGCACCCTATGTGTGGGGCATGCATGTGAGATTTGTTCAGCATGAACCTAGCTGAATGAAAGCAGAGCACGCTATAAAGTTAAAAGCAAGGACTCAGTCCACACGTGATAGGAGAGAGAGCTGAATCCCATGTTCGGAATGGCCTACAGGGCAATCTACCCATGCCCGAAAGGCTGGTCTAATAGATCAGTGTGTGGGCCATTTTTTGTGGTCGAGCTAGGCAGCGTAGCTGTCCAGGGTCAGCCGGCATGGCTCGCGGGTGGGGGGGTGGGTGCAGGGGCACAGGATCACGAAAGGTGTCGGGGTGGGGGCGGTTACGGGGGGTGTCAGCGGGGTTTTGAAATTGAAAAAAAAGACCTACCTCAAAGCTGGGTCTTGCGTCTTCTGTGCACCTGCTCTCCTGAGTCTGCTTCCAGGAACAGGAAGCAGGCAGCCAGGCTCCCTCCCCTAAGCCAATCACAAAGCTGTAGTGCAGCGTTGTGACTGGTCTGAGCGCCATGACACAGCGCTCAGCCAGGGACTGTAGGGATGGGCATGTTCTCCATGCAGGCTGTAATGCAGCCTGCGTGGAGAACAGGGAAGTGCGCATGACTGCTTTGGGCAGCCCGAGAGGGCCGACCAGTCATTGCGCACTTGAGTGGGCAAACCACTCCACCCCTGCCCTGCTCCGAGAGCAGAGCAGCCCCACCCACCCTCCCGCCCGCAAATGAAACATAACATGATAATAACCGAAAGTTATTATCATGTTATGTTTCCTCTTTTCGCACTACTTGAAAGCAGTGGGGCAATGCTCCTCCACCATAGCGGAGGAGCAGCTACTGCAGCTGTCGACAGACAATTATGTGAGCATCACTAGAGAGGGCCTTTGGCTCTGCCCACATGTTGTGTGCCAGGAGTCCATGTTTTAATTGGGCAGCAGTTGTGTGCTTCTACAAAAAAGTGCTTGCTCTCCACTCAGCTGTGATCATTGTGTTTATTTATCCAGCTTCCTGAGCCTGCCCCATAAGAATGCTCCTCAACTCACAGCCCTTCACCCTAGTGGCATTAACCTTTCACACTGCATTGCATCCTACGGATACTAACCCAACATACTCCCCTGCACCCTGGTGCCACTAGTCAAATATACAGTGCTGCAAGCTATGAGAATGAACTCAGTATTCGGTATTGCATCACAGGGACCCTAGCCCGCTAAAGTACAACTTAGTACTGTACTGTGCGACATTATGGCCATACTATTCTATCACAATGTACTGCATCATAGACGCATCCTGGATTTCACTTCAGTGACCATTAGTGGCAGCTGCTAGGATACGTGGCAGAAAGCAGGGGGGTTTGGAAAAAAAGAAAAAAAGAAAGACGTCTTACCTGCAGAACGCCGGCCACCGCCTCTCTTCCGTCGTTCTGTCCACAACGCACGGAAGCTTAGCAGGAAGCACGCAGTCTCCCAGACTCACCTCGCCAATCACGACACTGCTGTCACCAGCATGACAGCAGAGTCATGATTGGTCTGAGCGGCCTGGTTCAGTGCTCAGACAGGAGTGGGAGCCTGTGCATGTTCTCCACCCAGGCTGTGCAATCCAGCCAGGTGGAGAACATGCATGACGGTTTGGCTGGCTCAAGATGGCCACCAAACCATCATGCCCACTTAAGTGCACCAACCACTCTGTGACGGCAGCCCAGCCCCGTCCTGCCCCGTAAAACTGCCTTAGTATGGAAAAATAAAATGAGAATACATTTAGCTATTATCATTTTATTTTTCCTTTTTGCGCTGCTCAAACAGCAGTGGAGCGGCACTCCACCTTAGCGGAGGAGCACCCGCTGGTGAACATCTCCTTGAATACTGCTTGGATCAATCATTAAAAAGTTCTGATGTTGATCACATCTGAAATGCTTCATTGAACTTCTGCACTCAAATAAACCTATAATCTGGTGGCCAAAAATATCCAGCAAAGATATACAGCATGATCCTTTCCTGCCTTACCCAGACCCAGCAGGACCCTTGGAGGTATTCCAATATTGCACCTTGTGGCATTACCCAGGAAGTGGTTTTACCTTCCCATTGTTAAAATTATGGAGGTTTGTATGACTTATGGAATACAAATAGCCTTTTGGTGGAAAGCATATTGGGAAGTGAAGCCATGGAGTGTGTAGTGTTTTTTAGACAGAGCCTCGATGTAAAAGGTTTTTATTGCATGAGCTAAGCTCTGCAAGCTTCCAAAATATTGGCCATTCTGTAGTTTGTGAAGGTAGCCGCTTTCCCTTTGACTTCGCTTATGCATATTTTTTTCTCGCACTTGCTGGTAGGCATAACACTTTCTCCTGAGTGTTAGCATTACTCTTAAACTGAGGGGCTAATTTCCAAGCCCCTGTGTGCTGCCGGAAAGTCACTTATATTGACGTTCCGGCGGCACACAGTGTAGTGCCATATCAACAAGGCCACGTAAAATCACCCTGTGTTGCTTGTCATGGCCTTGTAGCATTAGTGTGCAGCAACACAGGGCATGTTGCTGTGCAGCCTCACACTGCGATGGGGAGGTGTGCCATGGGTGTTACGGTGGGTGTTCCCACATCACACCCATGGCATTTGACACATTCCCAGATTTACAACGTTCTGTAAACCTGGGATTGCGTCAAAAGTCTACGCCTCCTTCAGGGAGGCGTAGGTGAGAAATAACTTTATTTCTCCTTGTTTTTTCCTCTTTCTATGTGTGCTGCAGAATCTCCACTGATTGTTTTTGTACAGGAAGCTATCCCTTCCTGCACAAAAACAATCATTTCCACAATGCAGACACCCTTACATCATGGTGCAAGGGTGTCTGCGTTGGCGCATGGCAGCCAATTGTGCGCCAAAGCTGGGGAAGAGGACAGGAATGCGCCGTATCTGATAGATAAGGCAAAATTCCTGCCCTTTTGTTTTTGACGTAGGGCAGTGCAGCAAGATGACTTGCAGCATGGCTCTTTGCCAAAACTTTGTAAATGAGGCCCTGAGTGTTACCTTTTCCCAATAGTTTATTATGAAACCGGATGGTGTGCTGCATTTCTTACATTTTCCTCAGAAGTGTGGTGCAGCAGCCAGAGCGGCTGATTCTGGAGCATGGGGATCACGGTTCGATCCCCGGTGCCGGCGGCAGCTCAGCGTCATGTGGCTCTGGGTAATAGCTCACTGATACCCCCAGCGCCTTGAAACCTTAAGGGGTGATATATTCGTGCTTTATAAGCATGGATTATTATTATTACTTTAAACCAAGATGGATAACGCAGACCCTCATGATGGAAAGGTATGCAAATATAGTAAATTTTAAAATAAACATATTTACGTTGGAAAAAGTTACCAGCAACATTTGTCAGATGTGGTAAAGTGTAGAATAATATAGTCAAAATGCGTAGAACTTTGCAACTTCGCACACCCCTAGCAGAGACCTGATAGAGTGAGCTGCCAGTGTTAGGCACTGTTCTGTTGGATATCTCTATAACTTTCTGCATGTGATGGTTCAGAATGTGGCTGGGTGTTCTGAGAGGAACCAGGATTGGCCTGTTTGGTTTCTTGTCCTTTCAAGCAAACAAAGGCTCTTAAAATTACAGGCCCTTATGGTTCCTACAAGAATTTCATTTGACCTCTTTCTGCACAGTGTCTAAATACGGGCTCAATTGTTTCACTATGACATGCATGTACTTATGACATACCCTCGGGGCATAGAGGAGGTGTGCTAACATTCCAGTGGAGAGACATACTATATGTGCATTGAGGCAAACAAATACATAAGTAGACATTCCTTAAGATCAAAAACTGTTCGAGAACAATGGGCGGGAAATCTTCACCCCTATGATCAGTTCACGGCGTGCTTTACTTAGTGGATGTCAACGCAAACTTGGATGAACTCTTAAAAAATCCATATCTTGTAAATTTTCTCACAGTGATGCTTGGCTGAGGAAGCTTAGCAGATTTTTGCTGATATCTCCAATAGTTGCCTTACCACTGACGCCCGGTGATCATTCTTCCCCTTGAGGACCTGGTGGCTTTATTGATGAGCTGAACATAAGGGTTTTTATCAATACCCCTGTATGAGATTGGATTTTGTTCATTGTGAAAAGTCCCAAGAGGATACAAGATTCCAACTCACAGTGCGATGACATAAAAGTTATGAATCTTTCTAGGTTCATTCTACCTTCAAAGTTTCATAGGCTCCTGTATAGACCAATGTGCCTCCTAAAGAGATATGTTTCTAGTTAGAAGACATATATTTGGTCAAATTAGCCTAAATCATGTCTTGTAAGTTCATTATTATTATTATTATTATTTGTTTATTTCACATGAGATTTTCCATAGAACTACACTGGTTGCCAGTTAAGAAACGCTCTTATTGTAAAATCTGCTGTCTCACACATAATGCCTTAAAGGGTAAAGGCCCGCTTTATCTCCGGAAAAGAATAAAAGCCTATGCTCCCTGCCGTAATCCAAGATCTTGCTCGAAAGCCCTGTTGTGGGTCCCCCGCATTCGTTTAACACGTAGTGGTGGAAAGGCATTTTCCTATCTCGCCCCCGTGTACTGGATCAAGCTTCCTCTTCACGTTCGTTCCTGTCCAAATTACTGTAATTTCAGGAAACAACTCAAAGCCCACTTATTTTAATCACCCTCTCCGTCTCTTGATTTTTGTTCCGCAACAGCGCCGAGATGCCCTTGGGTGATTTGTGCGTTATATTAAGTCAAACTAACAATAACAATAGTACAATCCTACCATAATTTAGGTGTCAGCAACCTTCATAATCAAACAACTACAGAGATCAAAATCTCATTAAAATGAGTTAACAAGAAAATCATATGATTTCCAAAAACAAAGACCTTAAGGGACTACATTTACAAACGAGCAGGCTCAAATATACACAGCAAGAACCAGGTGAACAAGCCCAGTCAAAGCCAGTGGGGCTGGTTTATATTAGGTACATGTTCTTTGTTTTACACACAGTAAAGACAGAGAGTATTGGAGAAATTTCAGGCTGTCCTATTGGTGAGTTTGGTATTTAGTGTAACCCCATTAATCAGGTCTCCTTTTAAGTGCAAAGCCAGTTCCTCAACAATGCATTGCAACAGAAAGGAATTATCTTCACAGGCATATATTGAAACTATCTTTACAGACATATATTGGAAAGATAGTATAACCAATATATCATGAATGACAATGTTAATATGGAAATCGGTTCATTCATGAAAATGAAATTTCGTCCTTATCAACAGAATCGCCTGTTGTGAACTCAACATCAACCTCGATTTGCAAATATCTAGTCAAGCAAGCCATGAGGCCTAGGCCTGGGGTTGCTGACTGATAGGTCACAGGTGGGAGGGTGTGTAGCTGGCAGGCAAACATTCGGGCAAGAAACTCTTGATCAGTCTCATGGATAGGCGCAGCTACATTTCAATGGTCAAAGGAGATTGCCCCAATAAAGTGCTCAAGAGGGTACACGCGCTCCTAAAACACTATAAAAATTCAGATGCCACATGAGTTAGGAAAACATAGCCAATCAGGACCTAGCACAAGCAGTGATGACATGCTCCCCATGCCAGGCATCTGGACAGGTTATCCACTGGCCACATTGTGTTCATGCGAGGTTGAGACCCACCTGTGGTAACCATTAGACAATTAATGTATGACTCTAAAAGCAGCAACCAACATTCCTCACCATATATGGTACGCCAGAAACTTTTATAACCCATCACGTTTTGTATAAAAGAGGGACACAGACTGACTGTAAATTGAGACAGTCCACAGACCTTGTGCCTGTGACTGTTCTCCCGGCCGTAATGTTTAATTAAACAAACTGTTCCTGTTTTGCCAAATGTATCTTGTCTTTTGTTTTTTAAAGGATTTCTAATTGAAGTAACAACAGTTACAATAAGAAATAGCTAGAAAGGGGACTCATGAAAGGTCAATTGCACAACAAATAGACCCAAAGGCTGAAGGGAGCTACACCTCTTGCGCCTCTCTGTGTACTATTTGTCAGAGAACCAACTAAAGATGCCATAAACATATACTTTGTTTTGAAAGTCTTGAGAGAATACACATAGCTTTTCATAGAATAGAGTTTGCTCCCTTTGGCCTCCCTTGTCAAGTAGTCAAGCACCCGGTTGGTAGCTAACGAGGTGGATATGAGGGCCTTTGTGGTGCACTCTGAGGCCTGTGATCTCCTGGGCTGTTGCCCTTGTGTGACTGGTGGTGTGTATGTGCTTGGCACCATACCATACCCATAACAGCGGGGACAGACCTCCAGATAATCCCTTTTGCTTGCAGGTACATGGGACAATGTTAGTGTTATTTATTTCTGCTGTTCTATTTTATGTGTTTATGAAAACCTTGATTTGTGAATCCTGTTTAAGTATAACATCAGAGAACCAAAATATCCCTTTCTGGTGGGCATTGGTTGCATATCTTGAGTGCTGATTCAAGCTTCCAGAAGCCCCTTCTAACCACTTATGTCATAAGTGAACCACAAGATGAAATTATGGGAAATATCCCGTTATCAATGCATGTGCAAGAATGTCAAAAGTAGATGTCACCAATACATTAAAAAGGAATCACATATTCTTACTTACCGCCTAGATATTGTCAATAATCGGAAGTAAGGATTCACAGGTGATCAGCATGAGCCAACCCATCATCCCTAATAACTAGGGATTACTGTGCTCGAGTGAGGTGAATACATGGAACGAAATTAGTAAAGGGACTATTAACAAACCGCTTATTTATATGTTTACAAAACGTCATATTGAATCACAAACCAGGTGAATTTTGTCATACAACATTTTAAGACAACTTCAAATGCCTGATATGTTGATTAGTACCTTAAAAGGACCTTGGTGATGGGTATCACTTCAAATGAATGAATAATGGAAATGTTGAGATTCAAAATAGACTTGATTAGGTGTATCGAATTTAACTTGGATGAAATGTAGATAATTTTGGCATGCCATGTTTTTCAATTAGGTAGGTTTTATGAAGATATGAAATATTAAAATACTGTACATTAGCTTGTATTTCAGCCTTAGAAAGGAGAAATTCATTTGGAAAACACAAGTCGGTTGTAAGTACATGAAACTCCAATAAAGATTTGCACCTATTTTGAAACTTGCGTAGGCTATATATTTCAAATTTTTTTGTGCTCAATAATTGAATCACTGCCTCTAACCCTCTTTTCACAGCTGAAACATGCATCATGCCATGAATGTGACTTTCCACCAGTTTTTAAGTTGACACTGAGCCTGCTGGGACTTGTAAGCCCAGCCCTATACATGAGAAAGTAAATCCACAAGTCCTATCATGCTTAGCACTGCTGCCTGAAAAGCAGTATTGGCTTTATGTCACAATTATGATATGAGACCAGATGACAGCTATGGGTGATCTAAGAGTTACACAATATTTTGCATGAAACAAAAGATACATTCTAAAATAGATATCCGAGACCTTAGGACATGCCTGCCAGGACACACAGGCTGTTCAGCTGTCACCTTCAAGAGCACATGTTTTTGTTCAACAGAAATATTGTTCTGAAACTTTCACCTGCTTCTGGTATTTGTGTAGGGAAGTAGGATCTCCCCCACTTTTTGCTTGATGTGATACTGTTTTTGACTAGTCTGACTGGGATCCTGCTTATCAGGACCCCAGTCTATCTACTTTCTCCTTAAACTGTTGTGTTCAGTACTTAGGTACATCCCAGATTGGATACTGGGGTATCCTTGTCAGTCCCTATTATATGGTACCCATGTACCAAGGACATAGGTACCCCAGAGGTCTCCCGTGGGCTGAAGCATGCATTATGCCACCCATGAGAAACCATTCAAAATGGAACTACAGGCATGCCATTGCAGCCTGTGTACGTTGGTGCATGCACCACTTACTAAAGATATAGGTTTACTATATCTAAGGGTCACTGCACTTAAAACCTATAAGTCACCCCTATAGCAGGCCTTTACAATCCTGAAGGCAGGGTGCTTGGTTCTAAGTAAGAGGGTGCCCCTTCATGAGCAGGACACCCCTGCAACCTACGGAGTCCATTCTCCCGGGTTGTCAGTGAAGCAGCCATAACCTATATAGAGGGCCACTGGGTAATTACGCGATGACCATCTCGAAAATGGCTGCAACGAATCCTATCATGTTTGGTGTCAAACATGTTGGAATCATACCCCCACACCATAAACGGTGTGGGAGGTATGATTCCTGGCACTGGGAGAGCCCTCCGTAAGGCTCTCAGTGTTCCCGGTACCAGCCTTCTAGACCCAGACAGCAACAAATGGTTGCTGCCGACCAGAGACACATTTCTGCCTTCCTACTGCTGAGCCAAGCACGAGCAGAGAAATGCAGAACAATAGGCATCCTGTCACAGGGAGGTGTGACCACCTCCCAGACAGGATTTAGTGTATTAGGGCTGGGTGGGTGCACTTGCCAGCGCCAGAAAGTCTGCATGAGGGGCACATTTGGTGTCCCTGTGCATAGTCCAGTTCAAACCACTCCTGGGAGCCATTGGCTCCTGCTCTGGTGCGAAACTGGACAAAGGACTTGGGAGTAACCTCCCTCTGTCCAGACCCTCCCCAGGGAGGGTCCCCTGAATGTTCCCAATCCATTCCCTAGGGTACTTAAGGGCTTACCTGGGTGTAGGTCCCCAGATTCATCGTGGGATAAGATTCAGGTCAGACACCACTGCACTTCTACCTTCTGGGAACTCTGGACTTCGCTGGACTTCGTTTGGGCCTGAATTCATCTCCCTTTCAGTCTTCTGCACCGTCTGTGCCTGTGCATCATACAGGAACCTGCCAAGGCCTGTGAAGCATCAAAGACACCTGAAGAAATCTCCCTTGAGTGAAGGATTCACTCCCCTGCATTTGCAGGCACCGCAACTAAGTTGACCGGTCTGCAAATCCTGAGCTCCTCCGGACTACGTGGGCTCTGCAACAAAGGTGGTGGTTTTCCATAGCTCCCGAGGCCTGCCCTGCCCTCTCACCAAGTTTGAGGCCGGTATCCCTTTGGGGGGGTTGCAATAACCGAACCCCTGTGCATCGCGTTGAAATTGCAGTTGCAAAGGCTTGTTGGCTTCCTTCCAAGAAGATCTTCAGGCTTCGCGTAGCCCCAACCTCAAGCATCTACTGTGACCAGAATCTTCAGCCACACCGGGTTGTGTGCATTGTGATCTGCATCTTTTTGGTGAGCGGCTTGAGGTCCTCTTGCGACTCCAGTGCTTCCAGCCTGTGGGTTCATTTGAGGGTCACACTTGTTTCCTTTGGGCTCCCCTGATTGCTCGGGGCCTGCCCTGACTGCCCTGATTGTGGTGTGTCCCCTGGACCTTGCTGGTCTCAACTTTGCACCTTCTCGACTTCCTGCGTGGGTTGCATTTGCCAAGGCTTGTTGGTGCTCCCGCTGGACACCGACCCCTCAGCACTTGACATCCTTCGTGGGACAGCTCGTACCTATGTCCTGGTCTTCTTCCGCATCGCCTGACCCTCACAACTGCAGAGTAAAGGTCATTGTCATCTTCCCTGAAGCACCGGACATCGGAGGGCCTTTGTCTTCCAAGTCTCCTGGTCACTCCTGAGTGACATAGACTCTGTCCCCTCTGCTGTCAGGTACTGCTTTTCAAAAATCCACATTTGGATCCCCACGGACACTTTCTCCTCTTCCAGCAGCGGCACTTTCCTGAAGTCCTCCATTGGGTTTGACGGTGGTTTCCGACACCACTTCACACGTATGCACCCGGCCTCCCTAGTGTAGGTAACGTGGGTACTAGGGTATCCACGGGTGGGGTGGCTCTCCAACCTTCTGTCTTCCAAGGGGTTCTTCCGGGGTCCACTGGGAAGGGTCCTTTATCTTTAAAAATCCAACTGCGACTTGCACATAGACTTGTACGGCGCACGCAGTCGTGTTCACACACTGCACACGCTCTCCGTGGGGTCCCTATCAACTTACCTTAAATGAGGCCCTGAATCTTCACCTGAACAACTGTCTTGTATCTGAAGGCAAGATTAGTATGGCAGCTGGGGAGGTCATTTTAGTAAAGAACGTCTATGAACTTAGGCAGGAACCCTAGTCTGGAAGGGAGCAGAGGCACGTAATGTTATTATTCTACAATGGCGGCTCCTCCGCTACGGCGGAGGAGCGTCGCCCCACTGCTTTTTAGCAGTGTAAATAAAGGAAACATAAAATGATAATAACTTGTGATTATTATCATTTTATGTTTCCCTGCTGCGGCAGCTCTGCAGACGGGGCAGGGCTGCTCTGGTCTCAGAGAAGGGCAGGGGAGGAGTGGTTTGCCCACTCCAAGTGCGCATGAATGCTTGGCCGGCCATCTCAGGCTGCATTACAGTCTGGGTGGAGAACATGCCCAAGCCCCCAGTCCCTGGCTGAGCACCGAACCACAGCGCTCAGACCAATCACAATGTTGCATTGCAGCGTTCTGATTGGCTATGGGGAGCCTGGGAGTCGGACGCTTCCTGCTTCCCGGTTCCAGCCTGAAGAGACAACGGAGGAGAGACGAGGAGGGACGCAGCCATTAAGTAAGATTTTTCTTTTTTTAACCCCTGCCCTCGATCCATGCCGACGCCACTGGTATTCTAACAATCCTGTGATTTATAGACCAGTGGTCACTCAAAAGTGTCTTCAAACTCACAGTCCCTAAATGTCACCAATGAAGTTGATAAGTAGAGTCCAGCCCTCCTCATTCCAGGCAGTTAGTTGAATACGCAATTCAGGCCGCTGTATGGATCACAAACTTTATCCAATAAAGAAGCAACAGCAGTGATCCTATGTTATTTTAAATAGTTTGCTTTCATTATTTTTTGTGAAATCCCTTTAATTGAAGCAAAATCCATTATGTCCTACTAGAAATACTTCATTTATTGTCTGTATCATGTGTCACATGAATACCACTCCATTTTTGTTTCAGCATATATTTTATATGCCTCATATTACCTCATGTGTGTCACTGATATCTCTTTTATGTGGTATAATCATGCATAAGGGCCATGCACATGCTTGTAGACTCTGTGCTTCAATGTTGTGCACTTTAATCCATAATGTGCTTTCTCAAGGCTAGAAAAACAATTGTGAACTTAATTATTAGTTCACAATCCCATTCATTCTCTTGACACAACTAAGAATGCTCTCAGAGTATTACAAAACAACCGCCTACATTCCATTGTGTCACTGCCAATTGGTTATAAACCCAGTGATGTCACTTTGCAAACAATGCCAATATCCTTGGTCATTTAGAACAAAGAGGGAGTGAGATGATGCCTATGCCTTCAGAATGCCCTGGTCAGAGGTGTGGTGGGGAATGGTCTTTCTCCGTCACCCTTGTTTTCCTGACGATTGTGTTCCTATTCATCGCCCCTATATGATTCTGTCGGAGTCTTGGTGCAGATGGCGGTGAGCCCCTGAGTCCCATAGCTCTTCCGGTCCACTGCACTCTTCTCCTTGAATGGAGAATTCGGATGCCTCCTTTCGAGTCGTGGTAGACTGGTTCAATCAACGCTGCCGCCATACTTGTCCTCGACATCCCCCGCCGCAGCCACATCACGCAACACCTCCAACAACTCCACTGGCTCCCGGTCAACAAGAGAATCACCTTCTAGCTCCTCACACATGCCTAAAAAGCTCTCCTCAACATTGAACCAGCATACCTGAACCACTGCCTCACTTTCCACATACCCGCCAGACAACTTCGTTCTGCGCATCGCACCCTAGCCTCCGTCCCCAGGATCCACAAGACCAGAACCAGACAAAGTTCCTTCTCCTACCTCGCCACCAAGACCTGGAACACTCTGCCCCTCCACCTCAGGCAATCCGCATCGCTGACCCAATTCAAGAAGGACCTCAAGACCAGGCTCTTCAAATGATCCTTCACACCCAGAAGGACCAGCAGTCCACCCCCCTGCCCTCAGTGCCTTGAGACCCTCACAGGTGAGTAGTCAAACTTTATAAACCCCTGATTGATTGATTGAATCCCCAAGAATGACCAGTGCTGGATCGGCTGACCCTATCTACTCCAGCCTCTCGGGCAGTGCCTAGTTTGAAACAGTGGTTTCCGGTGCTCGGCACTGGCACTTAATTGTCAACACCGGCACTTATGAAAGTCTGCAACATGGTGGCGCCGTTTGTCTAATATAGAGACGAGCAAAACAACAGTTCTTTATTAATTCAATATACCTTAACAATGGCTAACACATACCTTCCCAGCCATTCTTATAGCTTTGGGGGCCTTAAATACTCTTAATTGTCCCTCTTGGAGGAGTGTAATGCTTAATAGTTGTGTTGGTACTGGCACTGGCAGTACTGGCACAGGCAATGGGCTGCTGCGAGAAGCTGTGGCCTCCTCTCGAGGGCCCCAGCACGTATTTTCTCAAATTAAGCACTGCTCTTGGGCTTCCCTCTCGCCCTCCTTTGCATAGGAAAGGGAGCTGTGTAGTGTTGGACAGTCCGGGCTGCTTCTTGGAGTAAATGGAGATGGAAGAGGCAGAGGAGGAGCTGGAATTAGCAGCAGAAAACATGGGCTCCCTCCTTGAAGTTTACTGTTTATCAAACGTATAGACCCAGCAAAGGCCTACTATAAACAAGAAGCCCTATAGTAGATCAATATATATAGTCCACAACAGAAATTGTCATACAAAGTTATTTATTACAAAAAAAATCTTTTTGTTTATCCAATAAATATAGTGCAAAAAATACATTACATATCTCAGAAGATTAAAACTTGTATCCAATACATATAGTACGCTATGACATAAAAACACCCAACAACCTAGTATTGAGAGAGACCACAAAAGACATTATACTTTGTCATTCAAAAAGACATATTCGTAAAAACTGTTGTTTGACTGAGACCTGGTACATTGGAACGTGCTCAAGTATCAACAGGTACAGTCACTATCACGAATTTAGTCACAGATGCGTTGTTGCGTTTCGATGGTATTACTGTTCATATCCCATCTTTTTCAAGACTAGTAATATACCCTCTCTTTATTACATTGAAAAGTTGCCCTAAACAGTGAATCCTCGTTTTTCCTTGTGTCGTAGTACTTTTCTAATTATAATGTGGATACATGATTAAAATGAAATAAAAATGTAAACCGGGTTGCACCCTGGAGAAAACAGCACTCGACCACTCAATATAATGGTTCTCTGGTCTGGAGTGTATCTCACAAACGGGTTACGAACGCTCTCTACTCAGTGCGAGTTCACCGCTACTGTTTTAAAAACGTACTTCAGAAAGTTTTAAAGATGCAAACAATGCTCCTGCCTTCTTGGTCTTATAATCTCTATAGGACGTAGAGCTAGGGCTATAGTAGTTATCCTCACTCCGGCGGGCAAATAACTTTGTATGACAATTTCTGTTGTGGACTATATATATTGATCTACTATATGGGCTTCTTGTTTATAGTAGGCCTTTGCTGGGTGATGATTGAGTGAGTGATTCTTCTTTTTAATTCAATGTGCAACGAGCAAGGGAGAACCCCCCTTCTTTCTACTTGTCACTAGTACCCTATTCCCTTGGTGTTTCACAAGGGGTCCCTCTCATTTTATTTTATATATCGAACGTTTAGAGCCATCTTGTAACAGGAACACCATCACATAGAGAGAAGCTGAATCATGCTGCATGAGGGCTGTCATACACAGGCTTCACAAAGGTGCTTTGGGCCTACATAATCTTGTTCAACAAAGTAATGCAACAATCAACAATCATGGCACCAGCTGTTGTCAGCTGCAAAAACGCCAAGGTTTATATTTAAGGCTACCAGTTTTCTGTCTTCACTGACTTTTACAGATAAATTCTGACAGAAAACAATCTATTTCCCAGTGGCGTAGCTAGGCCTTAGGCCGCCTGGGGCGGCCCCTGCGTTTCCGCCAGCGGCGGGCGCATTTAAGAGCGAGGGGAGGGGCAGATGCTGTCGATTCATGCGGCCACTGCCCCGCAACGGCCACAGGTAAGAGCGGGGGGGGAGTGCGCGCCGGCCGCACCCCCCCAAAACTTGTGCCCCCCTGCCCCCTCCTTGCTACGCCACTGCTATTTCCTGTCTGTATTTATTTTTTAAGGCGGAATAATACAGAAAATTGTGCTTTTTATAAGTGACTCTCCTTGTTGTTCTTAATGAACTCTAGCCCAACTGCTAAACAGATAGACTCTATGAGGATGTAAAAGCAGGGAGTGATTCCTTTACATACAGGCATATGTTAACATATATTTGCATATAATGTTAATATTTACCTGTCAGTGTAGTGTTTTGTTATATGTGGCTGCATAATTTGCTAAAACGCGACAGGCATCAGTTAAATAAATGTGGAAATATACCATTTTATGAATAAATTCCAATAAGATGGCCAACAAATAAATATGGATAAATACAGACGGAAATGTTAAAAAAATAAATACCTCAAAACCGGGAGCCTTAATTATTTTTCTAGAGCACAGACCTAGACTGCCTCCTTGCCATCAAGGGCGCGGTTTCCAGCCCTGAGCCTTTCACCTGCAAATCATTTCCATCAGGTGTGTTCGTCATTTGGTTGAATGATATAAACTGTCCAAAGCTCACGCCCCTTCCCCTCCCATGAGCTTGTTATGCTTAACAGTGGGAAAATAGCGCCAAGTTTCTCATGCATGCACGCATCTGATCTCTGGCTTCAGATCCGTGGTAATCTCGCTGCACATCTGGGTCAAGAAGTACAGCACATCCGGGTCAAGAAGCGCACGTAGGAACAGTTTATTATACTGCAGGAATGATCCGGTTTGTAACACAACCTGATGCACTGTGCCTCGTGCACAAGTCTTTATTGCGCTTTCTAATGTGTACACTTTAGAGCTTTAACCTCTTGTGCTCAGGTTATGTTAGTGATCAACCAGTAGGCCAAACAAGACTTAGCAGGACCACATAGAAACAGGTTTTTTAAAAACGAAACTGATTTGCAGTCAATTCTCTTAATTCCAACAACAACACAGCGGGTAAATTTACCTTTACGAAGGTTGTGTTTACCAGGTGAAGCATTTCCTCTCTTCCTGTTATAATGCACGTTTCCCATGTTCCAAACTGCAAAACTCAGAATATTGAGTTTTTTCCCCTCACAAAAATTCTGCGAGATATTTATTACCTGTGCAGGGAAGAGTGTGGAAATGTTGGCTTGATTACGAGTAGCCCACTTTTAGGTCTGGCTAGACCTCTTATCACCACTACACACCACACACAAACATACCCATACACATACAGAACGCGGCTTTTGGTCAGCTCTCTTCAGCCATTGGCTTATTTGGAATGGGCTCCCTTTCAGACATTGTGAGGCATTTTCCTCTTTCTACGTGTGCTGCAGAATGCGGAATGCAGCACACATAGAAAGAGGAATTAACAAGAAGAAATAAAGATATTTCTCTTTTTTATGCCTCACCTGGGGAGGCGTAGTCTTTTGGCGCATTCCAAGGAATACCAGTAATGGGAAATCTGGGAATGCGCCAGAATTCATGGGTGGATGTGTGGACACACCCACACAACGTCCACGGAACGCCTCCCTGGGGCCAGTGGCGGCTGGTAACATTTGAAAGTGGTGCGGCGTAAAACAATTGTGGTAATTCACTGTGGCGAGCGAGCGTAGCGAGCGAGCCTGAACCACCTACGGAGGGTTCGGGGGGGGATTCTTTTCCCTCCGAAACAATTTTGAAAAATGAGTGGGAAAATGGTGCATTTTCAAGCAAATTTGAGAAAGCAGGAAGGTGTTAACCACTCTGAGGTCTGATGACAAGGCACCAGAGCCAGACAGCAGGCAAAGCACTGCAAACAGTACGTGTCCTTGATCAAACCAACTTAAACAGGCACCTCGAACATGATGTCACCCACTCTGCGGCACAATACTGCATCACTGCTAGAGAGACTCGGCATTTTGGTTTTCAGCTGGGGTCTATAGCACATCCCAGCTATTACATGTATCCCTACTTACACACATTTATTGATTCATACCGGCCTCCTGTATCCCATTACCTCTGTGCCTAACTACACCTCACAAATGATCATTTTTTCCATACCTGTGCCTGGTGCCATTTTCTTCTCTTTTTGCAATCACAAAAGCAATCAATTTCTCTACATTCCCACAATAATCCGTATTAAAACTAAATTACCAGTTACAAAAAGACACACTTTCATAATTATTACATATTCACAATTCATATAAGCAAAAACGTGTTACAGTTCATCAAATTTTTGTATAAACCACTTTAACACTCTTATTACAAGGAAAGAAGGATAATTATAAGGTTGCTTCTTGTCAAGCAATGGTCTGTACACTGTAGTGTTGTGGGCCCTGAGCCCACATGCTACTAATGATGGACATGCACACACAGTATTAAGGTACAGGAACTGGCCACGAGCACGTGCACCCGGGCCCTTTTATTAACAGGGTCACATCACTCGTGACGCCTGTGATGGATGGGTGGGGGTTCAAGTGTGCCCAGCCCTCAAGGGAGTGGCTGGGAATATAAAAACCTGCTAAACACTAGAATGTGTCCTGCAGGACACTACATTCCTCCCAAACTTTATTGAAGAACAAAACAAAACAAAACATCAGTCCAAACTGTGGGGACAATTAAAAGTAAACTAAACACCACAGGGTCCATCCGCTTCTCGTGTCAGGCATCAGGAAGACGGTAGACATGGGACTGGAGACTAGGACTGCAGCAGGACCCTCTTTGTCGGCACTCATAATTTAACCTGAGTGGTTCAGGACACAAATGCTGGCTTGGAGACATTGGCTGCACTCCTGTAGCGTGCCAGTGTGAACATGTCCTTTGGTCAGAAGTTGCTCCACTACGCCGATGTTGAGGTGGTCCGTGGTGGGTTCAAACAGTTCATTTAGGACAGGGTGCATCTGGAGCACGGATGGAGTCCTTGGTGAAAAATCACAAAGGTGTTGCCTTGTCGGCAAAAGTTTCGGTTAGCCAACTTCCCTGTGTCCTGTAATCTGGCAGTGGGGCAGTGTCAAGTCCTTCGCTCCCGCCTGGGGAGGCCCCTTGTCGTGGTTGCTACGGGACTGCTTGTGGGCTGCGCTGGAGCTGCTTGTGTGCCGACTGGGGGCAGCTGCAAAACCACCGATGAGGCGTTGTCTAGTCACTCGCACAAACCTCAGGGGTGGATGACTCTTGTTCAAGACATGCTCTCTCAGCCGCTGTTCAGGTGTGAGCCAGGCTAGCAGGTAGCCTCTGGTTCTTATTGTTGGCTGGTGTGGCAACAGTGTATGACTCCAGTCCATCGGTACTCCGGTGATGGTAGTGCTTGACGCCTTAGATGAGGACTGGCGCAATGGCATTACCAGTTGTGTGGTGAATCTGGACACGAGTTGGTGATGACTTGCAGTGAGTGTTGCAGGCCTTCGTTCTTGAGTTGATCACCTGGAGTGGGGGTGGCCAGGTGCTTCCCTCTTCTTTGGGGGAGGCATCTGCAACCTTGCACTTGGACTACTTGGGCTACACAGACGTCAGTGACAGTGGCGTTACGGACATGCGGAGGGACGTGAGGCATGAGACGCGGTTCACGCGTGTGTCCGGCTTACTCTCGGTCTCCCGCTGGGCGGTTGCCAGGTTACTCCCTGGTTGTCGTTCACTTCACTTGTCGTTGGTGTGTCAGGATGCGCCCCTTTCGCCGCTCGAGTTTTCTTCATCGTCCGGCCTGGCCATTCACGAGTTCCCCTCTGGATCTTGACCGGTCGTCAGATTCTCAGTGTAGACCCTCCGGTCACACTTCAACATTTCCTGCTGAGTGCGGTGTAATGCACATGGCAATGGTGATGTGGTTGCCATCGGACCTGGACAACAGGTGGTGATAACTTGCTGGGAGATAGGATATCTGGAGGGACTTCGCAGCCATGTGTCTTCGTCTTGCTGAGGCTGTTCCTTCACCCATAGCATCTGCGGTCAGGAGCAGGGATGCCGTTTGACTCAGACTGCCGACGCTCGGGGATGGACGGTCGCACTGGGAAGTGTTGGGGAGAGACGCAGTTTGCGCTTGCTGCGGCTTGTGTTTGGTTCTTCCGTGGGGCTGTGTCCAGGGACGTCGGTCCGCCGTGGTGGCTGTCTGGTGTGTCTGGGTGCACTCTTGGCTTGCGGTGCGAGTCCTCGTTCTTCTCCTCTTGTTAGTCTTTTCCAGCGCACCTGTGTTCATCTAGCTGTTCAGGGTGACAGGACTGTCACTCCTCTTCACTCAAGGGCGTTGCGCTTGGACCTCGAGGCTGCGCCGTCGTGGCACCTGCTTCTGCCTGTGTTCCGGCATGCTTGGCAGGATTGGTCACTTCGTGTGACGTGCTCCTTGCTTGCTGTGTAACGTGATGTCCGGCCACGTGTCGCCTGTTGTCGGAGCACCTGTTGCTGTGGCGGCCTGCCACGTGGAGTGTACGACTCCTCTCTTGCCTGTCTGGGATCACTGACGACTCGGTCTTGAGGCAGTGCGAGGGAGGACACTGGGCTGTCTTTGGTCCGCTGTGGGGCTTCGCTGGTGCGGCACAGATGTGGATGCTCTCTGTGCTGCGTTTTACCAGTGCTTCTCTGGGAGATGTCTCTATCTCCTAGGTGCCTGCCCATGCAGTCAGTTTCGATGGTGTGGCCTTCTGCGCACCCCGGACCTCCTGCACTCCATCCTCTTCTTGGGTGCCCTCTCCGGGCTTGCGGTGGTGGCTATTCACCACTTGCGTAGGTGGCGCACTCTTCTCACTTGCAGTGGCGTAAGACATCCACTGGGGGTTGTGTCTTCTCTGCACATTCTCCTTGTACTTTGTGTAAGGCTGGATGCCTTCTTAGGCTTTGCTGCTCTTGGCTACTTGTCTCTTCCCTGAGCTGGTGACCCTCTGGGCTTCTCGAGGGGGTCAGCAGAGTTGTGCGGCGCCCGGTAGTAACAGTCCTCCAATGGGGCCATTCGCGTTCCTAGATTCTCCTTTGCACTGTCACATTGGGCTTGGCAGGGGACCTCTGCCGAGGTTCAGTCTCTCCCCCTCTAAACCATTTGGCAGTTCCAGGATGTGTGTGGCTCTCTTTTTGAAATAGTCCTCTTCTGTTGCTGCCCTAGCCTCACGTTTGGGCTGCTCTGCAAAATAGTGCTGCTATTCTTGCACACCGCTTCTTCAGTGCAGTAATGGCAACAGGTGGCCACCAGGGGGCAGGTGGCGCTTTCAGCACTTTCCATAGTTGTTTTTTCAGCCTCTGTCTCAGATGGGTTAGAGTGCGTGAAATGCAGAGGTGCTCCCTACATGTACTCTTTGTGCGTCTCTCTCCCTCCAGGGGTTCTTTGTCTCTCCCCCCCTTCAAACCTCATCAGCCTACCAGGGGTGTGTTGTGCCCTCTGCTCCGTTTTGGCAGTGTTGAATTGGCTGTTACTTTGGGCTGCTGCAGCCTTAGCAGTGCTGCTTTGCAAAAGCGTTCAGTTTTACTTTTCGACGTGGTAATTTTGACTGGCCATTAGGTGGCGCTGCCGGCAATTAGGAAGAGACCACAGCAGCTGTCCCTGAGGGCGCTGGAGGTGCCGGTGTGTGAGGAGAGACACTATGTAGGTGCAGGCCGCAGGGTTGAGACCATCAGTGTGTGTAGGCAGGCTGAGAAGGCCTGTGTGCCTGCTTGATGTGCTGATACCACGATTTTATTTTCCGTGTTCACCCTTCACTCTGGTGCCGGCTGGTAGAGGAGATGCAGGTAGTGATCGCTGGTGGGCTGACAATGCTTGGGCCTACCGCTAAGCATGGATGAAGGTACGCAGGGGACACTGCCTGTTATTCACACATGCCAAAAAGCGTACCTCTTTGAAAACCTGTGCCGCATAGGGGGGCTGCTTCATGTATGTGGTGCAGTGCAGCGCCGTGACACTAGGTGGCACTTCAGCAACTTCCTCTGCGAAACAGCCCCCGTGAAGGTGCAGGCCCCCCGTGCTGGAGAATTAGTTGCAGGTTCAGTATTTGGTGCAGCGGAGCTCCTCGTTTAATTCAGCTGTAGGAGAGACTGGCGTGGGGAGCGGGCTGCTGCAGCTCCTCAGCTTCCTCCCGCTCTCTGGCCCATGAGCTGCGACGGCAGTTTGTAGATGGGGAAGGAGGTGCGGGGAGCGTTCCTTGTTTGAATGTAGGGACTGTGGGGCTTTTCTCTGTAGCGGCAGAGACCGCTTTGTCCACGGGTCAGCGCTGCGGCTATTGGGTGCTTTCAGTTAGCTCTGCGGTGTCGGATCATGCCGGTATGGCGCTTCTCTGCGCGCTTCTCTGCACATATGGGGCCACTGTAGTCTTCACAGCGCTGCAGGCCATTCTTCTTTCCGCCGGCAGCTGCGGAAACCGGCATGGGGCATGCTGTGCAAGAGGCGGTAAATCAGGGCTGGTGTGACCTCGTCACACTTGCCGGCCAGCGCTGCCCTACCTTAGCTTCTCCGTACTTCCGACTTGCGGAGGCGAATGGTGGCAGGCAGGGGCAGCTTGCGGCACCACAGGTGTGGAGCAGAACTGGTCTTACGCCTTTTCGTACCACTGGGGTGTTCGTGGGCTCATCCACTCGCTGCCGTGCATCTCTCCTTATTACATGCCGCGACTCACCACGCAGGCGGCAGCGGGATTACCGGACTGTGGGAGATGATTAGGCTCTTCTCTCCCACCTCAGGGCCGGTCAGCGTAGCAGGCTGCTGCAGGTGGGGGACACGATCTCGCCAATGTGCGCCCAGTAGGTGCAGGGGTGCCTCCTATCTCGGCAACTCTTCCCCCCCCCACGAGGAACAGAGAGTCAGCACCCATGATATGCGCGGGGTCAGACCCTCTCATCGCCAATGTAGTGTTGTGGGCCCTGAGCCCACATGCTACTAATGATGGACATGCACACACAGTATTAAGGTACAGGAACTGGCCACGAGCACGTGCACCCGGGCCCTTTTATTAACAGGCTCATGTCACTCGTGACGCCTGTGATGGATGGGTGGGGGTTCAAGTGTGCCCAGCCCTCAAGGGAGTGGCTGGGAATATAAAAGCCTGCTAAACACTAGAATGTGTCCTGCAGGACACTACATACACCATTCTTTTCACGAATATTAAGCGTCCTTACTGATAGAGAAAAGACACGTCGATCTCAGCTGTTTTTTTTTTTTATTACTAGTCAGGTTTGTTTTGGCAACAGCACAGGCATTACCAAGATATTCGACATCAAAAGTACCTCGCTTAGAAAGAGAAGCCCCTAATAATTATGGCACTGTCAAGCTGTAATCTTTTAAGTATGAGTGACATGTACAGGATTTTTCCTAATCTCGACATCAAGAAATCCTCACTTTTTGAAAAGGCGGAGGTGGTAGCAAATTACTTAGGAAAAAGGTAAACGTAACTCAAATGTCTGGGGTAAAGAAAGGGAATTCACTTCTCTTTCCATCCACATTTCAACTGCAAGGCGAAAATCAATTTGGAAAGAAACGCACATCCCCTTACATGCAGAATACCCTAAACGGCGGGACTCTGAACTACCAGACAGACCTGACAGAGTTCGACAGTACACAAAACATGTCTCTCAGGTTATTGTCTTCCTCGCCCCTGCGCGCGCTTGAGGCAGCTGCATAACTCGAAGTATGCAGCATTAGTACATGTTTCTCTCAACTCAGAGCACAACGAGAAAGATTTTCTGTTGGCACTTGCGAGAGCCTTTCTAGCAAAACAACAAGCACTATCGTGTGAGTGTGTGTGCAATATAATGGAGAGCACGGGGGCGACACAGGGTTAAATAAACAAGCATTGGCATAGCCAATAGGTCTCGCCTTTGGGACCTTATGTGTTTAGCCAGAACTTTTGGCTATGTTGTAGAGCATTGTGGCTGCTGTGCATCATGTTGAAAAGTTATAATAAAAAGTGTTAAGCATTTTTGTTACTTTTATACAAACCAAGACGACATTATATACAACTGAACAACCTGATTAAAAAAAGATTTTAACATAAAAAATGTTTTCTAGTTTTTTTGTACTTGCACTGCTGGCAACTTCATCCTGCCGGTTTTCCTGCTTGTTTGTTATAATTTTTTTTGTTATGGGGGAGTGGGACATAAATAACGGGGGAGTGGAGGTCGGAAAACAGTAATTTAATTAGAACATGAGCAGCGGACGGACACTAGGGGAGAATCAACAGATGCCAGATTCCGAGGGCAGACTGACGTGATGCTTAGGTGATGTTTAGGTGATGCGTAGGTGGTGCGCTGAAATGTAAATATCACAGTATAGGAATATCATAATTACTCGTGGACCTAAATAATACATGTCCAACCATAAACATGCAAACTCTGTTTACTGATATCAAAAATATTTTTTATTATTTTTATTGTTACACATCATATTTACTCAATATGTACATTAAAAAGGAAATGAGTGAACCTCTGTATACAGTGTTATACTGTGAACGGGCAATAGAATTTAGAAAAATCAGTTGTTATATTGGCCCATTATCAAATATATAGTGCACAGTATCAATAATGCATGTTATTACAATGAAGATATTCACAATGTTTAAATTATTTTCTCTTTTCTTTTTTCGAAACATACAAAATTAATAGATCATCAATTCATTATATACAGAGGACATTAAATGTAGGCATGGCTCTTGGAATTCTGTGTCCTACGCGCGTTTCGGCAGTACGCCTTCATCAGGAAGCCATGTTTTTTGTGAACGAAAACCTAAACAGAGTGCATATAAATGTAACATGTATCAATATTCCCAAAACGGTCCTACTAAATTCATTTTATTTAAAAGCCCAAGAATTGGGTCTTAAACATAGACTTAACAACAAGGAAGTTTAAAAACACCAATTCCAAATCAATGAAAATCACATTGAAACATGTAAAACCATAATAGACTTAATACAGTGAACATCGTAATAGAATTCCATCACCAGAGTTTGTAGAAAAAGATTTGAGTATTCACACATCTAAATGTGACATTTGAAATAGAAGATGTCGTAAATAGAAGAAAAAAACCCAAGTGAAGTCAAAAAGTACCATAAATTACAAGTGAATGAAGAGGAAATGAAAAGATTTACACGTCTGGTCTCCCAAAACTTTCATATAGTACTTAAGTGCAAGGTTAATGATTTTATAGACTAAAACGATTACCTCATTGTATTCAACAGAAGAAAGAGTTTCTAGGGTAATGATGAACCTCAAAGTCGATATGAAATAATGCGTTCTAATAAGGGACAACAAGAAATGGGAGAAATGAGATATGGCGAGACTGGGCCAGGAATAGTTGTTAATTAATAGAAGACATATCACTAAGATGAATGAATTACCTTTCGTCTAATCAGATCAAGGATGGCTTGAACGTGTACTGTACACATCAAACGGTCCAAAATAGGGGACCAAATGCTGGACAATGAAGATGCCAGATAGTAGATAACTATGGTCCACTATAGGAACAACAAAAGAAGATAGTTGAAACATTAAAAATTACATATATTTAGAGATGTATATACTTAATCTTCATCTGATTAAATTAATCAATGATTAAAAATAGATGGATCTAAGTGGATTAGGTATCTATGCTAGTAGGTGAATTAAAGACCTAATTGCTAATGGGGTGATCACAGTCACATGACAACTATAGTATGTGCAGTAATCTTATCGATGTCTTACGAAATCTGTGGTCATCATAGTATCACAGGAGACAGCAGTGTTCCAGAAAATTTTAGTATCACAGGGAACAGGAGTGTGGCGAAGAATCTAAACATAAATCAGCGGTTATGTACGTTAAATACCTACTTTAGTAATGCTTGAAGAATGTGGCTGATGATGTTAAAAGGAAGCGTATGGTCAATAGAGCCGGAAGATTCACAATATTACTATAGGTGAAAAGAAATTAACTGATGTTAACAGGCATCAAAGAGTATCATCTAAAGAAACCCTGAACCAGACTCATGCTACGATATATGCACAGCTGAACTTACCCAGTCTGTCGGCATAACCCGAAGGAGGCAGCAACTGAAGTCCCAGAATGTTAAAACACAATAGATGTGTGTAATCACACAACTAGTGCGGGAAGCCGCCCACAAACATCACAGCACGATGGGCGTCGCGTGATGTAGAAAAATCGAGCAAGAGGTGAATATACCAATCGTGACTAGCGCTTATATAATCCTGGCGACCGGATGAAAAACGCGCCAATTCGGGCAAGCAGTCACGGCGTCAGCCGTGAATGGTAGAAAGTGAAGACGGTAAAGGGATATGTTAAAATGTCACACAGATGTATGTGAGTGTTGTCGCCATCTTGGAATGGACCAGACAGACAGCCTAATTCTATTCAATGGCTCTATAGTTAGTTGAACAGAGCCCACTAGATGCTGTAAAACCAGGAATGTAATCTTGGTTGTATAAAAGGTGGAACAGAAAAAGTCAATAAATGAATACACAAAAATAGAAAGTCCATGGACGAGCAGTTATTATTAGCAGATGATGCCCACTAGATACTATAAAACCAGGAATGTAATCTTGGTTGTATAAATGGTGGAACAGATTTAAACATTGTGAATATCTTCATTGTAATAACATGCATTATTGATACTGTGCACTATATATTTGATAATGGGCCAATATAACAACTGATTTTTCTAAATTCTATTGCCCGTTCACAGTATAACACTGTATACAGAGGTTCACTCATTTCCTTTTTAATGTACATATTGAGTAAATATGATGTGTAACAATAAAAATAATAAAAATATTTTTGATATCAGTAAACAGAGTTTGCATGTTTATGGGTGGACATGTATTATTTAGGTCCACGAGTAATTATGATATTCCTATACTGTGATATTTACATTTGAGTTACTTCCCTGAGTTAGGAATTGGCGTCAGGGGTACCCTTGTTTTTACATATATTGTCTCCACAGCCTGTCTGTGCGGGGTTTGCCTGTTTTATCTCTTTACACTAATCCACAAATCATTTTCTTTGTACCATATTTTTCTATTCTATTTCTTCTGTCTGGTAGTTTATCACTTTGTCTAGTCTCCATTATCACTTCTATTCGTATTGTTTTTCTTTTTTGCGTATTATTAGATATAATCTATTCACATTATCATCATAGACATCAGGACCTGGTTTTGTATAGATCCCAGGGCCTTTGATCATGGAAAAACTATTAACGTTTGGCTTTTCCGATGAAGACTTTGCTTCCTTGGTAGGAGAATCCAGTTCAGGCCATAGCTTAACTTCCTCCACAGTATCAAATAATGGGGATATTCAGAAACTTATATCATTGAAGAAAAAAACTAAACGAATAGAACTACATGGCCAGTTTATGCTCGAGTACCTCAAGGCCGGAGTAATCCCACAAGGCTTGAGAGTTCGTAACATACCAGGTCTATTCGTACAAGTTCGTAAATTTCTAGAACGGTGGTCTCTTATCGCTAATAGATGTTCTCGAGATCTCATGATTTTAATTATTGAAACTGCTAAAGAGTTGGTCCAGACACTCCTACAGGACATTTTAGAGTTGGAAGTAAAGATCAAAAACTGTCAAGCTATAGAAGAAGCTCTTAAAAAGCTAGAAGAGGTTGAAAAAGAGATGAATTCTTATAATGAGTATTTACTCAAGAGAAAAACGGACAAGCTTAAGAAAGACATTAGATTTTTTAGTCAGGAAAAGGTCTACCCCTACTTGGCAGACAATTTTTACTACCTAGAACCTAATGGTGACTCACAGGACCAACCTCCGTTTAATAGACCCCCAGAAAAATTACAACTTTCTCAGATACTTCGGACTCGGAGAGCGAAGGAAACAGTCACCATCAAGAACAAGGTCCAGGTAGAAACCTGGCAGGAAATTCCAGAACCAATCGCCTCCTTTTTAGCCAGGCGAGGAAATCAACATACACGCTGGCGGACCAGGTACCAACCCAGATTCAGAGGCAATTATCAGCAGCCACAGAATCAGCAATACCTTCCACCTCAGGATTATCAACACATACAGAACACATATTCAAACCAGGATCAATACCTAGTAACGAGGCACGGCCAATATTGGCGCGATTGAAGGAAATTCCCATCTTTAACCTCAGTAGCCATACTCTAGACCTTGCTACAGAAACTCTCCTTACCAAGGGCCTTTCTTTTGTCCCACATAGTGCCATCAATAGGTTTGAAATATTTAAGGATTTGATCATCTTTTTCGTAAAATTAGACTTCAAAGTTTCTTTGAAGGCCAGGACAATCAAATTCAAAATATTGACAATAGATCAGGCTTGAAACCTGTATCTACTTTCCTTCCCACCTTAGATCAAGTGGGTCCTGAAATATCTATCTTTGAACACGTGGTGTTCAATAAACTCATTACAGCTACAAAATATATTCCTCCACCCAGATATAATTTATCTCTGGAAGAGCACTTGGCACTTAAATCTCTTGCTGCAAATAAGAACTTAACCATCAAATGCTGTGATAAAGGGGAGGCATAGTTGTACTAGACAGTGATCAATATATCTCCAAAATGGAGGATATGTTAAATAACAAACTTCATTATATCCCCATCTTAAAAGATCCCACCAAAAGTGTCCAAAAATCAGTGCTCCAAATCACCACACAGGCACTCAGACAGAATTTGATCTGTGACAAAGAATGGCAATATCTTAACATCAAACAACCTAAAATGGCAGCCATTTATGGGGTACCTAAAATACATAAACATACTCAGGACCCCCGTACAGACCCATAGTTACCACTATTGGGTCAGTCACAGAACCTTTATCTAAATATGTAGATACCATCCTGAGACCGTCTGTTTGCAAGATTCCCTCTTATATCAGTGATACACGAGATATTATTACCAAAGTGGAAAACTTACATTTTAATGCTTCAGTTCACACTCTGGTAACAATGGACATAGAGGCGTTGTACTCTAACATACCACAGACGGGAGCCATTGAAGCTGTCACTTGGTTTATGGATACCTATGATATAGACTGTCCTAGATCGTTTGTCCTTGAATGCCTTCACATAGTTCTGACAGAAAATACTTTCGAATTCAATGGATCTCTCTTTAAACAAACTAAGGGAGTTAGCATGGGCGCATCTTGCGCACCAACAGTAGCCAATATTTATATGGCTCTATATGAAAATCGTTATATCTACAATGAGATTGCCCCATTTAGTGAGTCAGTTAATCTATGGTCCAGATACATAGATGATGTTTTTTTATCTGGACAGCTGACCCTGAAGACATTACGGAGTTCGTTTCTTGGCTTAATCTTTGTGATACCAATATTCTTTTCACAGCCAACTCAAGTAATACCAAGGTTGAATTCTTAGATATCACTATACAACACATAGAAAACCGTTTGGAAGTCGACTTGTATGTCAAGCCCACAGCTCGCAATACTTTACTACACTTTGAGAGTTTTCACCCGCAGATGCAAAAGACCAGCATTCCGTTTGGACAGTTCCTGCGGCTTCGCAGGAACTGTACCAATGTTCAAGACTTTGATATTCGAGCCATAGACATGAAAACTAAATTTATAGCTCGAGGCTACCCCAAGAGATTGGTACGTCATTCCTATAAACGGGCTAGATTCTATGATAGACAACATCTACTTACACCACAAACAAAACATCCCAACTCTAGACTAGTTTTTGTTACAAGACATTCCACCATGAATGAGAGAATTCGCCAAATAGTAAATTCCAATTGGCATATTTTAAATGCCACCAAAACCAAAAGCAATGAATTGCCCAAACCTCTATTTGCATACAGAAAAAATAAGAACCTTAAAGATCTCATTGTTCAATCACGTATGCCAGTTAAGTCTAGTCACATCATTCAATCATCTATTCAAAGTCACACTTTCCCCACAGGCAACTTTAAGTGTATGACCTGTGTGGCATGCCAATTTGCTATTGAAACAAAAGACTTTTCGTTCAACAACATTAATTTGTCGTTGAACACGTTAACGAATTGCAAAACTTCGAATATCATCTACTTAATTTTGTGCCCATGTAATAAAGGTTATGTGGGCGAAACGGCACGCACAATGTCCACCAGACTGTCGGAGCATAGGTCAGCCATTCGTACACAGAAATTACAGGCCCCACTTGTGCATCACTATATAGAAAAACAACATACCCCGGATGATATACGCTGGATCATACTTGAAAAAATTCGCATTAATAGTGGTACTACCAGCACTAATATCCGTAAGTGCAGAGAAGTTTACTGGATATTTTCTCTGGATACCTATTTGAATGGGATGAACAATGAAATTCCCTGGGACCAGGTGATTAAACATAACCCGGGTTGAATTCTCACCATTCATAGTCCTAGTTCTGTAGTGATTGTGCACTGCATCACATTAAGTTTGGTGCCTCTGACTATATTCTACTCTGATCAGGGGCTATACATTAGCTTTCGGATTAGTCATCTCGAATTTCTTCATACAGACATGTCCGTCACCATCTGTTAATAATAACTGTTCGCCCATGGACTTTCTATTTTCCTATTTTTGTATATTCATTAATCGACTTTTTTCTGTTCCACCATTTATACAACCAAGATTACATTCCTGGTTTTATAGTATCTAGTGGGCATCATCTGCTAATAATAACTGCTCGACCATGGACTTTCTATTTTTGTGTATTCATTTATTGACTTTTTTCTGTTCCACCTTTTATACAACCAAGATTACATTCCTGGTTTTACAGCATCTAGTGGGCTCTGTTCAACTAACTATAGATACATTGAATAGAATTAGGCTGTCTGTCTGGTCCATTCCAAGATGGCGACAACACTCACATACATCTGTGTGACATTTTAACATATCCCTTTACCGTCTTCACTTTCTACCATTCACGGCTGACGCCGTGACTGCTTGCCCGAATTGGCGCGTTTTTCATCCGGTCGCCAGGATTATATAAGCGCTAGTCACGATTGGTATATTCACCTCTTGCTCGATTTTTCTACATCACGCGACGCCCATCGTGCTGTGATGTTTGTGGGCGGCTTCCCGCACTAGTTGTGTGATTACACACATCTATTGTGTTTTAACATTCTGGGACTTCAGTTGCTGCCTCCTTCGGGTTATGCCGACAGACTGGGTAAGTTCAGCTGTGCATATATCGTAGCATGAGTCTGGTTCAGGGTTTCTTTAGATGATACTCTTTGATGCCTGTTAACATCAGTTAATTTCTTTTCACCTATAGTAATATTGTGAATCTTCCGGCTCTATTGACCATACGCTTCCTTTTAACATCATCAGCCACATTCTTCAAGCATTACTAAAGTAGGTATTTAACGTACATAACCGCTGATTTATGTTTAGATTCTTCGCCACACTCCTGTTCCCTGTGATACTAAAATTTTCTGGAACACTCCTGTCTCCTGTGATACTATGATGACCACAGATTTCGTAAGACATCGATAAGATTACTGCACATACTATAGTTGTCATGTGACTGTGATCACCCCATTAGCAATTAGGTCTTTAATTCACCTACTAGCATAGATACCTAATCCACTTAGATCCATCTATTTTTAATCATTGATTAATTTAATCAGATGAAGATTAAGTATATACATCTCTAAATATATGTAATTTTTAATGTTTCAACTATCTTCTTTTGTTGTTCCTATAGTGGACCATAGTTATCTACTATCTGGCATCTTCATTGTCCAGCATTTGGTCCCCTATTTTGGACCGTTTGATGTGTACAGTACACGTTCAAGCCATCCTTGATCTGATTAGACGAAAGGTAATTCATTCATCTTAGTGATATGTCTTCTATTAATTAACAACTATTCCTGGCCCAGTCTCGCCATATCTCATTTCTCCCATTTCTTGTTGTCCCTTATTAGAACGCATTATTTCATATCGACTTTGAGGTTCATCATTACCCTAGAAACTCTTTCTTCTGTTGAATACAATGAGGTAATCGTTTTAGTCTATAAAATCATTAACCTTGCACTTAAGTACTATATGAAAGTTTTGGGAGACCAGACGTGTAAATCTTTTCATTTCCTCTTCATTCACTTGTAATTTATGGTACTTTTTGACTTCACTTGGGTTTTTTTCTTCTATTTACGACATCTTCTATTTCAAATGTCACATTTAGATGTGTGAATACTCAAATCTTTTTCTACAAACTCTGGTGATGGAATTCTATTACGATGTTCACTGTATTAAGTCTATTATGGTTTTACATGTTTCAATGTGATTTTCATTGATTTGGAATTGGTGTTTTTAAACTTCCTTGTTGTTAAGTCTATGTTTAAGACCCAATTCTTGGGCTTTTTAAATAAAATGAATTTAGTAGGACCGTTTTGGGAATATTGATACATGTTACATTTATATGCACTCTGTTTAGGTTTTCGTTCACAAAAACATGGCTTCCTGATGAAGGCGTACTGCCGAAACGCGCGTAGGACACAGAATTCCAAGAGCCATGCCTACATTTAATGTCCTCTGTATATAATGAATTGATGATCTATTAATTTTGTATGTTTCGAAAAAGAAAAGAGAAAATAATTTAAACATTGTGAATATCTTCATTGTAATAACATGCATTATTGATACTGTGCACTATATATTTGATAATGGGCCAATATAACAACTGATTTTTCTAAATTCTATTGCCCGTTCACAGTATAACACTGTATACAGAGGTTCACTCATTTCCTTTTTAATGTACATATTGAGTAAATATGATGTGTAACAATAAAAATAATAAAAAATATTTTTGATATCAGTAAACAGAGTTTGCATGTTTATGGTTGGACATGTATTATTTAGGTCCACGAGTAATTATGATATTCCTATACTGTGATATTTACATTTGAGTTACTTCCCTGAGTTAGGAATTGGCGTCAGGGGTACCCTTGTTTTTACATATATTGTCTCCACAGCCTGTCTGTGCGGGGTTTGCCTGTTTTATCTCTTTACACTAATCCACAAATCATTTTCTTTGTACCATATTTTTCTATTCTATTTCTTCTGTCTGGTAGTTTATCACTTTGTCTAGTCTCCATTATCACTTCTATTCGTATTGTTTTTCTTTTTTTGCGTATTATTAGATATAATCTATTCACATTATCATCATAGACATCAGGACCTGGTTTTGTATAGATCCCAGGGCCTTTGATCATGGAAAAACTATTAACGTTTGGCTTTTCCGATGAAGACTTTGCTTCCTTGGTAGGAGAATCCAGTTCAGGCCATAGCTTAACTTCCTCCACAGTATCAAATAATGGGGATATTCAGAAACTTATATCATTGAAGAAAAAAACTAAACGAATAGAACTACATGGCCAGTTTATGCTCGAGTACCTCAAGGCCGGAGTAATCCCACAAGGCTTGAGAGTTCGTAACATACCAGGTCTATTCGTACAAGTTCGTAAATTTCTAGAACGGTGGTCTCTTATCGCTAATAGATGTTCTCGAGATCTCATGATTTTAATTATTGAAACTGCTAAAGAGTTGGTCCAGACACTCCTACAGGACATTTTAGAGTTGGAAGTAAAGATCAAAAACTGTCAAGCTATAGAAGAAGCTCTTAAAAAGCTAGAAGAGGTTGAAAAAGAGATGAATTCTTATAATGAGTATTTACTCAAGAGAAAAACGGACAAGCTTAAGAAAGACATTAGATTTTTTAGTCAGGAAAAGGTCTACCCCTACTTGGCAGACAATTTTTACTACCTAGAACCTAATGGTGACTCACAGGACCAACCTCCGTTTAATAGACCCCCCAGAAAAATTACAACTTTCTCAGATACTTCGGACTCGGAGAGCGAAGGAAACAGTCACCATCAAGAACAAGGTCCAGGTAGAAACCTGGCAGGAAATTCCAGAACCAATCGCCCTCCTTTTTTAGCCAGGCGAGGAAATCAACATACACGCTGGCGGACCAGGTACCAACCCAGATTCAGAGGCAATTATCAGCAGCCACAGAATCAGCAATACCTTCCACCTCAGGATTATCAACACATACAGAACACATATTCAAACCAGGATCAATACCTAGTAACGAGGCACGGCCAATATTGGCGCGATTGAAGGAAATTCCCATCTTTAACCTCAGTAGCCATACTCTAGACCTTGCTACAGAAACTCTCCTTACCAAGGGCCTTTCTTTTGTCCCACATAGTGCCATCAATAGGTTTGAAATATTTAAGGATTTGATCATCTTTTTCGTAAAATTAGACTTCAAAGTTTCTTTGAAGGCCAGGACAATCAAATTCAAAATATTGACAATAGATCAGGCTTGAAACCTGTATCTACTTTCCTTCCCACCTTAGATCAAGTGGGTCCTGAAATATCTATCTTTGAACACGTGGTGTTCAATAAACTCATTACAGCTACAAAATATATTCCTCCACCCAGATATAATTTATCTCTGGAAGAGCACTTGGCACTTAAATCTCTTGCTGCAAATAAGAACTTAACCATCAAATGCTGTGATAAAGGGGAGGCATAGTTGTACTAGACAGTGATCAATATATCTCCAAAATGGAGGATATGTTAAATAACAAACTTCATTATATCCCCATCTTAAAAGATCCCACCAAAAGTGTCCAAAAATCAGTGCTCCAAATCACCACACAGGCACTCAGACAGAATTTGATCTGTGACAAAGAATGGCAATATCTTAACATCAAACAACCTAAAATGGCAGCCATTTATGGGGTACCTAAAATACATAAACATACTCAGGACCCCCGTACAGACCCATAGTTACCACTATTGGGTCAGTCACAGAACCTTTATCTAAATATGTAGATACCATCCTGAGACCGTCTGTTTGCAAGATTCCCTCTTATATCAGTGATACACGAGATATTATTACCAAAGTGGAAAACTTACATTTTAATGCTTCAGTTCACACTCTGGTAACAATGGACATAGAGGCGTTGTACTCTAACATACCACAGACGGGAGCCATTGAAGCTGTCACTTGGTTTATGGATACCTATGATATAGACTGTCCTAGATCGTTTGTCCTTGAATGCCTTCACATAGTTCTGACAGAAAATACTTTCGAATTCAATGGATCTCTCTTTAAACAAACTAAGGGAGTTAGCATGGGCGCATCTTGCGCACCAACAGTAGCCAATATTTATATGGCTCTATATGAAAATCGTTATATCTACAATGAGATTGCCCCATTTAGTGAGTCAGTTAATCTATGGTCCAGATACATAGATGATGTTTTTTTTATCTGGACAGCTGACCCTGAAGACATTACGGAGTTCGTTTCTTGGCTTAATCTTTGTGATACCAATATTCTTTTCACAGCCAACTCAAGTAATACCAAGGTTGAATTCTTAGATATCACTATACAACACATAGAAAACCGTTTGGAAGTCGACTTGTATGTCAAGCCCACAGCTCGCAATACTTTACTACACTTTGAGAGTTTTCACCCGCAGATGCAAAAGACCAGCATTCCGTTTGGACAGTTCCTGCGGCTTCGCAGGAACTGTACCAATGTTCAAGACTTTGATATTCGAGCCATAGACATGAAAACTAAATTTATAGCTCGAGGCTACCCCAAGAGATTGGTACGTCATTCCTATAAACGGGCTCGATTCTATGATAGACAACATCTACTTACACCACAAACAAAACATCCCAACTCTAGACTAGTTTTTGTTACAAGACATTCCACCATGAATGAGAGAATTCGCCAAATAGTAAATTCCAATTGGCATATTTTAAATGCCACCAAAACCAAAAGCAATGAATTGCCCAAACCTCTATTTGCATACAGAAAAAATAAGAACCTTAAAGATCTCATTGTTCAATCACGTATGCCAGTTAAGTCTAGTCACATCATTCAATCATCTATTCAAAGTCACACTTTCCCCACAGGCAACTTTAAGTGTATGACCTGTGTGGCATGCCAATTTGCTATTGAAACAAAAGACTTTTCGTTCAACAACATTAATTTGTCGTTGAACACGTTAACGAATTGCAAAACTTCGAATATCATCTACTTAATTTTGTGCCCATGTAATAAAGGTTATGTGGGCGAAACGGCACGCACAATGTCCACCAGACTGTCGGAGCATAGGTCAGCCATTCGTACACAGAAATTACAGGCCCCACTTGTGCATCACTATATAGAAAAACAACATACCCCGGATGATATACGCTGGATCATACTTGAAAAAATTCGCATTAATAGTGGTACTACCAGCACTAATATCCGTAAGTGCAGAGAAGTTTACTGGATATTTTCTCTGGATACCTATTTGAATGGAATGAACAATGAAATTCCCTGGGACCAGGTGATTAAACATAACCCGGGTTGAATTCTCACCATTCATAGTCCTAGTTCTGTAGTGATTGTGCACTGCATCACATTAAGTTTGGTGCCTCTGACTATATTCTACTCTGATCAGGGGCTATACATTAGCTTTCGGATTAGTCATCTCGAATTTCTTCATACAGACATGTCCGTCACCATCTGTTAATAATAACTGTTCGCCCATGGACTTTCTATTTTCCTATTTTTGTATATTCATTAATCGACTTTTTTCTGTTCCACCATTTATACAACCAAGATTACATTCCTGGTTTTATAGTATCTAGTGGGCATCATCTGCTAATAATAACTGCTCGACCATGGACTTTCTATTTTTGTGTATTCATTTATTGACTTTTTTCTGTTCCACCTTTTATACAACCAAGATTACATTCCTGGTTTTACAGCATCTAGTGGGCTCTGTTCAACTAACTATAGAGCCATTGAATAGAATTAGGCTGTCTGTCTGGTCCATTCCAAGATGGCGACAACACTCACATACATCTGTGTGACATTTTAACATATCCCTTTACCGTCTTCACTTTCTACCATTCACGGCTGACGCCGTGACTGCTTGCCCGAATTGGCGCGTTTTTCATCCGGTCGCCAGGATTATATAAGCGCTAGTCACGATTGGTATATTCACCTCTTGCTCGATTTTTCTACATCACGCGATGCCCATCGTGCTGTGATGTTTGTGGGCGGCTTCCCGCACTAGTTGTGTGATTACACACATCTATTGTGTTTTAACATTCTGGGACTTCAGTTGCTGCCTCCTTCGGGTTATGCCGACAGACTGGGTAAGTTCAGCTGTGCATATATCGTAGCATGAGTCTGGTTCAGGGTTTCTTTAGATGATACTCTTTGATGCCTGTTAACATCAGTTAATTTCTTTTCACCTATAGTAATATTGTGAATCTTCCGGCTCTATTGACCATACGCTTCCTTTTAACATCATCAGCCACATTCTTCAAGCATTACTAAAGTAGGTATTTAACGTACATAACCGCTGATTTATGTTTAGATTCTTCGCCACACTCCTGTTCCCTGTGATACTAAAATTTTCTGGAACACTCCTGTCTCCTGTGATACTATGATGACCACAGATTTCGTAAGACATCGATAAGATTACTGCACATACTATAGTTGTCATGTGACTGTGATCACCCCATTAGCAATTAGGTCTTTAATTCACCTACTAGCATAGATACCTAATCCACTTAGATCCATCTATTTTTAATCATTGATTAATTTAATCAGATGAAGATTAAGTATATACATCTCTAAATATATGTAATTTTTAATGTTTCAACTATCTTCTTTTGTTGTTCCTATAGTGGACCATAGTTATCTACTATCTGGCATCTTCATTGTCCAGCATTTGGTCCCCTATTTTGGACCGTTTGATGTGTACAGTACACGTTCAAGCCATCCTTGATCTGATTAGACGAAAGGTAATTCATTCATCTTAGTGATATGTCTTCTATTAATTAACAACTATTCCTGGCCCAGTCTCGCCATATCTCATTTCTCCCATTTCTTGTTGTCCCTTATTAGAACGCATTATTTCATATCGACTTTGAGGTTCATCATTACCCTAGAAACTCTTTCTTCTGTTGAATACAATGAGGTAATCGTTTTAGTCTATAAAATCATTAACCTTGCACTTAAGTACTATATGAAAGTTTTGGGAGACCAGACGTGTAAATCTTTTCATTTCCTCTTCATTCACTTGTAATTTATGGTACTTTTTGACTTCACTTGGGTTTTTTTCTTCTATTTACGACATCTTCTATTTCAAATGTCACATTTAGATGTGTGAATACTCAAATCTTTTTCTACAAACTCTGGTGATGGAATTCTATTACGATGTTCACTGTATTAAGTCTATTATGGTTTTACATGTTTCAATGTGATTTTCATTGATTTGGAATTGGTGTTTTTAAACTTCCTTGTTGTTAAGTCTATGTTTAAGACCCAATTCTTGGGCTTTTTAAATAAAATGAATTTAGTAGGACCGTTTTGGGAATATTGATACATGTTACATTTATATGCACTCTGTTTAGGTTTTCGTTCACAAAAAACATGGCTTCCTGATGAAGGCGTACTGCCGAAACGCGCGTAGGACACAGAATTCCAAGAGCCATGCCTACATTTAATGTCCTCTGTATATAATGAATTGATGATCTATTAATTTTGTATGTTTCGAAAAAGAAAAGAGAAAATAATTTAAACATTGTGAATATCTTCATTGTAATAACATGCATTATTGATACTGTGCACTATATATTTGATAATGGGCCAATATAACAACTGATTTTTCTAAATTCTATTGCCCGTTCACAGTATAACACTGTATACAGAGGTTCACTCATTTCCTTTTTAATGTACATATTGAGTAAATATGATGTGTAACAATAAAAATAATAAAAAATATTTTTGATATCAGTAAACAGAGTTTGCATGTTTATTGGACATGTATTATTTAGGTCCACGAGTAATTATGATATTCCTATACTGTGATATTTACATTTGAGTTACTTCCCTGAGTTAGGAATTGGCGTCAGGGGTACCCTTGTTTTTACATATATAGGTGGTGCGCTGATGCAAAATGTGGTGGTGAGAGATGTTTGGTGCTCAGGTGGTGCCACTATATGGTGTGGATTGGAGGTACGTTGTGGATTGTGGAGTTGTGGAGTTGAAATATGTTTGGTGTGTAATTATGTGGTGTGTATTGGAAATGTGTGGAGTTGAATTGTGTGGCCTGGAACTGTGGTATTGAGTGAAATTATGCTTAGTGAAATTGTGTCATGGTGTGGAGTGCATTTCTGTTGATTGGTGGTATGTGGCGTAGAGTGCATTTATGTGGAGTATATTTATGTTGCATTGAATAGAGTGCAATTATGTGGCGTGTAATTATGTGGCACTGAGTGGTATTACATGAGTGTATTTATGTTCCATTGAGTAGAGTGTAATTATGTGGTGTGTAATTATGTGGCACTGAGTGGTATTATGTGGAGTGTATTTATGTTGCATTGAATAGAGTGTAATTGTGACGTGTGATTATGTGGTACTGAGTGGTATTATGTGGAGTGTATTTATGTTGCATTGAGTAGAGTGTCATTACGTGGTGTGTAATTATGTGGTACTGAGTGACATTATGTGGAGTGTATTTATATTGCATTGAGTAGTGTAATTATGTGGCGTGTTATTACGTGTCACTGAGTGGTATTATGTGGAGTGTATTATTGTTGCATTGAGTAGAGTGTGATTATGTGGTGTGTAATTATGTGCACTGAGTGGTATGTAGAGTGTATGTTGCATTCAGTAGAGTGTAATTATGTGGCGTGTAATTATGTGGCACTGAGTGGTATTATTTGGAGTGCATGTTGCATTGAGTACAGTGTAATTATGTAACATATAATTATGTGGCACTGAGTGGTATTATGTGGAGTGTATTTATGTTGCATTGAGTAGAGTGTAATAATGTGGCATGTAATTATGTGGCACTGAGTGGTATTTGGAGTGTATTTATGTTGCATCGAGTAGAGTGTAATTATGTGGCATGTAATTATGTGGTACTGAGTGGTATATGGAGTGTATTCATGCTGCATTGAGTAGAGTGTAATTATGTGACGTGCAATTGTGTGGTACTGAGTGGTATTATGTTGAGTATTTATGTTGCATTGAGTAGAGTGTAAATATGTGGCGTGTAAATATGTGGCACTGAGTGGTGTTATGTGGAGTGTATTTATGTTTCCTTGAGTAGAGTGATGCTGTGGTGCTGCTAAGTGATGCTGTGGTGCTGCTGAGTGATAATGTGGTTACGCTGAGTGATAATGTGGTTACGCTGCGTGATGCTGTTGTGGTGCTGAGTGATGCTGTGGTGGCCCAGAGTGATGCTTTCTGACATTGTGGTGGCGCAGTGATGCTGTGGTAGTGCTCAGTGATGGTTTGGTGGCGCAGAGTGATGCTGTGGTGCTGCTGAGTGACGCTGTGGTGCTGCTGAGTGATGCTGTGGTTACGCTGAGTGATGCTGTGGTTACGCTGAGTGATGCTGTGCTGGTGCTGAGTGATGCTGTGGTTGCGCTGAGTGATGCTGTGGTTGCGCTGAGTGATGCTGTGGTTGCGCTGAGTGATGCTGTGGTTGTGCTGAGTGATGCAGTGGTTGCGCTGAGTCATGGTGTGGAGTGCATTGAGTAGAGTGTAATTATGTGGCACTGAGTGGTGTTATGTGGAGTGTATTTATGTTTCCTTGAGTAGAGTGATGCTGTGGTGCTGCTGAGTGATGCTGTGGTGCTGCTGAGTGATAATGTGGTTACGCTGAGTGATAATGTGGTTACGCTGCGTGATGCTGTTGTGGTGCTGAGTGATGCTGTGGTGGCCCAGAGTGATGCTTTCTGACATTGTGGTGGCGCAGAGTGATGCTGTGGTGCTGCTGAGTGATGCTGTGGTTCTGCTGAGTGATGCTGTTGTTACGCTGAGTGATGCTGTGGTTACGCTGAGTGATGCTGTGCTGGTGCTGAGTGATGCTGTGGTTGCGCTGAGTGATGCTCTGGTTGCGCTGAGTGATGCTGTGGTTGTGCTGAGTGATGCAGTGGTTACGCTGAGTGGATGTTGTGGTCGCACTGAGTGATGCTGTGGTCGCGCTGAGTGATGCTGTGGTCACGCTGAGTGATGCTGTGGTCGCGCTGAGTGATGCTGTGGTCGCGCTGAGTGATGCTGTGGTCGCGCTGAGTGATGCTGTGGTTGGGCTGAGTGATGCTGTGGTTGAGCTGAGTAACCGGGCAGGATGGTCTTATAGTTCAAGTTCCGAAAAGAAAGGATCTAGCCAACAGAGGGCTCCGGCAATAGGGGTCTGAAGGAAAGGGTCAGACAGCAGAGGATCCAAGCAGGAGAGGACTGGGCTAGCTAAATCATAGAGAGAAGGGGTCTGGTAGAAAGGTTCGAATTGAAGAGAGTTTAGTTGAAAGGTTCAGATAAAAGTAGTGTGAAGTGGTTTGAACAGAAGAAAACCCTCATGGACGAAGGCCATTAGAGGGGGGTCCCATGGGGGAGGGCTCGCTTGCAAAGGGGGTCACAAAACTGGGGTATGGAAGACGACTTTGGACAGGCGAGAATTTGGATTAGACGAGAGAGCATGGGCAGCAGGACACCACCTAGGGGGTCAGTGAAGGAGAATGGTATGACCTACAGAGGGCCTGCCAGCAAAGCCCCGCTCAGCGAGAGAGTTGTGGGAAACGGGGTGTGTGCAGGACAAATTCAGATAGAGGAGCAGAGGTCAAGAAATGGAGTCCAAGCAGATCCACACAGCAGTAAGCTTTGGGCCCTGGCAGCAGTGGTGTCACAGAGCGCTGGCCCCCACACGCAGCTTCTGTTATGTCTCCTCCAGATGCAGGTGACCCCACCAGAGAGTGAGCAGCACTTCCTGCGTGAACAATTCCAGGAAGGGCTGCTTCTCGGGACACTGAGAATGGGAGCCGGGAGGGCACATGGACGGCGGACAAACAGGCAGCATCAACCCGGCCACAGAAACAAGGGGCTGCAGCAGGCAGCACACAGGAGCAAGACCAACATCTGCCTGTCAGAGACAGCACGAGAGCGCCGCTTCAGATCAACAGGTATAGGAGAGAAAACTAATACGCACTGGCAGTGTGAAGAGAAGGACTTGAAGGGCGAAGGCAAATATACGACAGGGATGCTTACATGATCAACAAATCGCCACCAAATGCTTTATCACTCACCATAATTCTCATTTAAAGTAGAGAATGAGAGCGAAAAAATTAAAATAGAATGGAGAGATGAGAAACAGAAACTAGGATTGCACTCTGAAAACAGAAACCAGCAGCAAGAAAACAGCAAACAAGCCGAGGACCAACAGGTATCCAGCCGAGGGAGAGGGCGTTATCCGGATTGTATAATCAGGTTCCACCGAGACCGGTAAGTGTAGCCACGTGGGCTTCAAATGAGGAACGGCGTTTGACAAGGCAGCCCCCCTCTCCTCCTCCAGTCTTTGAGAGAAGGAAGGGACGGGCGCTGTGGGGGGCACTCCCTGCTCACCCCACCCATGCAGCCTCGGTGCTCCCCTGCAGTCCCATACATACAAAACATTTGCTCTTCACACCATGCATTGTATCATTTTAAGGAAAAGTACATTTAGCAGCCTGGCCCTCTTTCCTGCGCACCACCGCTCTAGTTCTTTCTCTCTCTCTATTCTTCTCACTTACTCTATCTCTGTTTGTCTCCCTGTCTATCAGTATCCCTGTCACTCTCCTGTGCTTCATCTTCCTTTGACACTCTCCTCTCTCTGATTTTCTTTCTAATGTTCCCTCTTTTCTTTCCACTACCTTCGTGCCCTCTCTTTCTCAGTCTCTCCCTCCCTCTCTCTCATATACTGTCTCTGCATGGACTCTCTCTCTTCCCTGGTTTTGATCTCTACCATGTCTCTCGTTCTCTCTCTCTCTCCTCTCCCGCTCTCTCAGCCCCCACCCCTTCCTGTTTCATGTGTGAATATTGTTGTTTCTCTCCAGTATCAGGGAAGGCTTCTGTTTCATATACAATTGTATTTAAATTATGGCTCGCTTTTCGAGATATTTTAACGGAGTAAGCCATGCATGGTTGGGAGTAAAATTAGCCCCGCAAAATAAAGGTAAATTCCTGTTCCGGAGTAACTGCACATTGGCTCCTGCAAACTTTTTATACTGATTGTAAACGTTAATAATCACGGATCATACTTTGAAGCGCTTAGATTATCACACCATTATGCGAAGCGCTACCATAGGTAAACACAATAAAGCAATTCGTTCATGTTAACTAACGTCCTGCAGGCTGGGTTCCCTGTTAGATTATTGTACAAAACCACACGCCGAACAGATAGCACGGTCGGTTGCGCACTTGCTGCACAGATCTACTGACTGCGCCCCGTGTCACGACTGAGCCGGCCACCCTTCCAGTGTTTGATACAACTAACAACATTCAGTTGTGTATTAACAACGCGCACTAGTGAAGCACGCACGGGCAATTGTGCATGTGGTGTCACTACATAAAATATCCCCATTATTATTATTACACCCACCAGACTTGTGTTATTTTGGGGGTACATTTTGATGCAAAGTAAAAATAGCTCAACGGTATGGTGTCTGGGGCGGGGGGTTGGGGGGATCTTGCAGTTAAAACCAGATTACAGCGAACAGCAACCTGTATAGTTGGGGGGCCACATTTAATTTACATATATTTAGAATCGCAGACATATTACTTCGGACGGTGCGCGATCCTTTAAGGCACCAGTGTGCACTAGGCAGAATGATGCCTGTTTTCTTTAAAATGCGTTCAAGGGATTGGGGGAGTGATGGGGGGCCCCAATGACCACCTGATTCCCCAGTTTCCTCTCCGGGACCCTGGTAAACGAGCTGAACATGAAGCCCCTCAAGCACGGAGGGGGGGGGGGTGCTGTAAGTTGAGGTATAAAGGGGACGAGACTTCCAGGCACACATATTAATGCATGTGGAGGCTGGCTTTCGGTCCAATGGAAGGTCTGTATCTCTGATCACCATCCCAAGTGGATCGATTGCCTCTTGGGTGCATGGAACGACTGAGAAAAATGGCGCGTGCCCCCGGGGGCCCTGGATTTTTTGCAACAACGGGGTGTTTCTGCATCTTATGTTAGCAGGCACACCTTTGTAAACGGCGCGTTTGGAATGAGCGACGAATGTCTGACCTGACCGACGTCTGGAGCTAAGGGGTTTAAACCCAGATTGATATGTTTCTTTGATGCCCCACCTTGAGTTGCGTTACTGTCAATCTATAAAGAACACACCACAAATATACATATATATTTTAAGCGCAATGTGCTAGGATAGCCTAGTACGATGGTACTCCTTTTATCAACATCCGTAAAGGATATGCTGAGCCAGCGTTGAAAGAACACACACTACTCTGAGTGGGTTGCGCGCCAATCTCCGCAGCATTTGCCCAACCCACACAGATATCTTGCAAATCAGCCACGCGCGGGAAGAATGCCTCACATTTTATAATAAAACGGCTCCTTGTAGAAAAGGATACCCTGCACTCAGTGACCGAAAGGAAATACTATTTATATCTCGCCGACAATATAATACATTTTAGAGCATTATATAGGGTGCATAATACGTACACTGTATCACAAACGCCCATTTTACGGTTAAAATGACTCTTTCAATGTTCTGGTATCTCTCACCCCGATTATATTGGAGAAAACACTTTACTGTCACTCGAAATCCATGTGAGCCATCACCTCTCCCTGTGCACCATACCCAAATCCACAAAGACACACAGAAAATCTTACAGAGTCTACGAAGAGTCACTAAAGCCCTGGTGCCCAGAGGCGTGTAAGCCAACAGTAGCCGCTGTGGGGCAGAAGAGTGTCCTGTTGTATTTGTACCTTTTTTTACCTGTAGGGTGGAGGGGGACAAGGAAGGAAGGAATATTTTGGGAGAACACCCTTTCTATGTACATAACTGCTTGTATACAAACTTTGATATAAATAAAGAAATGTTTCATCCAGACAAACATTTAAAAATATGGCCCTGTACCTATTCACGATATTCACACACAAACTAACCAAGATCAGTAACCCCCACCCCTCACCTCTTTGACTAATCAAGCCCTGGTCAAATGCTGCATGCATGCTATGCAGGGCTTATGTATATAGCGCCTACTGTCCCCGACAAGGCGCCGAAGCGCTCTGCGGACGTTTGCTTGCACTGTTATCTGAGGAAGGGCTTCTCGTGCACGAGGGAGCACAGGTGCACTTTTCACACCTGTGCATTGTTTGCGTTGGTGCAGCGGCAGACGGCCTCGACTGCACACGATCCGTGCGTTCTCTGCACCAGCCGCCTCTGGGATATTCAACTACTAAATAAATGCAGAGAGAGACACCTAAAAACCGCTCTGACGATGGGGGCGGGGCTTCTACCCCAACGTATTTATCCCTAAACACTTCCACACCAGCCAATACTGAAGGTGTTTTTTTCTTCCTTTATTTTTTCTGCCCCGATGTGATTGGCTATTTTATTTTCTCTTCAATTTGGAAAACGTTTTTACACAATAGCAAAATATGGGGGAAATGTAGGCAGGGGCGTGGGAGGAAGCCAACCGCCCCCAGATCCGTGGGCTGCCCTGGCAAACCACCCCAATGTCCTTTAGGCTCCTCTGATGGGCGGCTGTGCTTGTGTTCAGACTGAGGTGCCCTGACGGAACTGCACTGAACGCGGTTCTGGTGCCCCGGATACCCCCTTCAGGGCCAGGGACTGAGGGCAGGAAGTGGGTTAGTAGTTGGGGGGCTCAGCGGGAAATCTGTCTGCAGCCCGGGTTGGGAGGGTGGCGAGGGTTGTTGCGTTGCCCAATAACATCCGCACTCTTCGTTGTGAAACAGCTGACAACAGTATCTGGTTACGGCGCAGACAGACACGCATCGGCGGGGCTGGGGAGGGGGTGGCCTGCCGGCAGGACCCTCTATCTGCCCCCAGTCCTAGGGTCTTCGTGTTCTGCTGCTCGGCGTGGGTGCTATTATACATGCTATACCTTCCAGGACGTTTTACACAAATATATACGGACTTTAAACCATACTGCACCCTGCGCAGAGTGCGATGTGCATTTATCAGCAGTGGTGTCCGGGGGTGACTGAGAAAATCAAGCCTCGCCAGAGAAATACCTTCCAGGACGTTTTACACAAATATATACGGACTTTAAACCATACTGCGCAGAGTGCAATGTGCATTTATCAGCAGTGGTGTCCGGGGGTAACTGAGAAAACCAGCACTGTAACACAAGTGCGGCCGCGAAAGTGAAACAGTACTCAGGGTTAAAGAAGTGGGAGGGGTGGGGGGAGTGCGATTCCCTTGCGGGAGCGAGCGGCGCCAGGAGCGATAATTGCTACCATATGGCGCCAGCTGCTCGCTCCCGCAAGTGAATCGCCAAACATGCACGCGTTGCCATTGAAGGCAATGGAACGCGTGCACGTTTTTGACTGAAAAGCCGAATCGATTGCAAAAGGTCTTTTTGCCTATGCAGCGCATGCGCGCTGCGTAGGCGAGACCTAAAAAACGGATGTAAAATCGAGCGACATACTCTTCCGTGCTCTTATAACCACGCTGATCCCACATGGTCAGAATATTGTATTGGTATGTATACCAGAAGTGGAGTGTAGATAAGAATGAATGAGGGACGATTGTGTATGTAATAGGGCGGATCTAGCGATACAGTCTGTAAGGCCAAACAGAGGGGGTTCCAGAACAGTAGGTGATGCAATCTCCCTCCATACTTTCACCCCAGACCATGCTTTGGAATGGATACGTTTTCTTTGTTCCAGCCCCAGTGAGAATGCGCAAGAGACGGGGACATATTTCCAGTAAAGCAGGATTTCCTACAGTACAACACATACATGGCAAGAAGTATTTATTCAGGCAACAAAATGCTAAAAAGAGCAATAAATTCGTCACATGTTCTGAGACTTTGTTGAAATTGAAAAGGTGCACATTACTTATTTTAGCGAAAAGCTGAGAAGGGAACAGAGTCTTACCTGCTCCTGGGCCGGTGTCCCGCGCTCTTCAAACAGGAACAGCCGCGACGTCACTGCCAACCCCTCTACTGACGCTGCTCCAGTAGCGCCAGGATTGGCTGAGGGCCTCCCTGCCCATTAGGAGACCGGGGGCTGCGGCATGAAGCAACCCTCGGTCTGTTAAGGGGAAGTGTTAGAAATGGGAGTCTCTAGTTGGCCAGGGCTTGCACCTCTGTCCAAGTAGGGACCCTTCTTCCTAGTCAGGATAAGGGAGTTACACTCCTAAAATAACCCCTGCTCACCCCCTTGGTAGCTTGGCACGAGCAGTCAGGCTTATTCTAGAGGCAGTGTGTAAAGCATTTGCACATAACCAACAGTAATATAGTGTAAGCACTACAAAAGGACACCACACCAGTTTAGAAAAATAGCCAATATTTTTATATACTCAAGACAAGACAAATTACGACAAAAATCCACAATACAGTACTTTAAAAATGATTATGTTATAAGATAACTTCTTCTTTGCAGGAATATCACAAAAACAAAGTTCGTACGAGTCGGTAACTCCGTCCGAGTCTACCGTGATGCTGAAAACAACAGAGTCTAACAGTTCCAGCCGACCGCGTCGATACGGGCCAGCAGAGTCGTGAACAGACTCAGTCACAGTACCTTTTCTCGTTGTGGCGGGCACGGAGCGTGCGAGCCGGTCGGCGTACGTCGCGGTGCAAGACGGAGCGATGCAAGGTGCGGTGTCCTCTCGATGCGGTGCAGGCAGCGGCTCGATGACAGTCATGCAGACGGAGTCGGTGAGACCAAGGCGTGCGATGCAGGGTGAGACGATGCTCGATGCGGTGCTGACAGGTTGCGATGCAGGCGACCAAGCCAGAGTGCGGGAGCTGGCATCGGACAGCGGTGCGAGTCGGAGCGGTGCGTCGCGAAGCGTGCGAGCGGTGCCCCAACTGCAATGCGGTCACGATGGTTGAGCCAGATGCAGCGACAGCGTCGGTCTGGTCCGGCCGGTTCAGTGAAGCAATGCGATGCGAACTGCGGTGCCCACAGGTCACGATGCAAGCAGCGGCTCGATGACGATGGCGTCGGACGTCGTCGTCGGTGAGACCAGGGTTGCGGTGCGAAACGGGGCGATGCGGTCTGCGGTGCAAACAGGACACCGGGCCAGCGATGGAGTCGGTTGACAGAGTCGGTTGCGGTTCCCTTCCTCTGTGGCAACTGAAACAGCGGTTCCAGAAGCGGTACCCAGAGGGTTGTGAAGTCTTTGCAGTCCCTGAGACTTCTTAACAGGAGGCCAGCTCGGTTTCAGGCCCTTGGAGATTCTCAGCACAAAGAGTAGAAAGTTCAGTCCAGTCCTTTCACTCCCCAAGGCAGAAGTAGCAACTGCAGGCCAACACAACAAGGCAATAACTCAGCAAAGGGGCAGTACTCCTCCTAGCAGCTCTCAAGCTCTTCTTCTTGGCAGGTTCCTTGATTCCAGCGAGATCTAAATTCATGGGGTCAGGGCCCCAATATTTATATCCCAAATTCCTTTGTTCTCTGGAGGCAGAGAAGCCTTTGCCTAGTCCAAACCAGTTCTGGAGCACTCTGTTGACAAGACTCCTTCTTTCCTTTCACAGTGCAGGGCAGAAACATCAGACGCCCCACAGGAGGTGGAGCCAGCATTGTGGAGGGAAAGCACAGCCCTGGAGCACTTTGTTGACATGATTCCTTCTCTTCTTTCACAGTGCAGGGCAGAGACATCAGACGCACCACAGGGGGTGGAGCCAGCACTGTGGGGGGCAGGCACAGTCCTATTCAGGTCCCAGGTGCAACTCCTCCCTCCCATCTAGATGCAGATCTCTCTATTCACCACTGGGCGGACTCATTCTGTCTCCTGGAATCCCCCAGCCCTGTCACTCAAACTCCAGACAAGGAATACACAACCTAGCAGAGGCAGGCCTGGATAGTTAGACAAGAAAATACCTACTTTCTAAAAGTGGTATTTTCAAACACAGAATGTTAAAACCAACTTCACTAAAAGATGTATTTTATCATTCTGAATTCAGGCATACTAAACTCAAATTTCTACCATGTTCCCGGAGTCAGTTAGGATTATAAGATGTAATAATCAAAACTGCCCATTCTGGCCTATGGGGGACAGGTAGCCTTGCAATAGTGAAAAACGAAATAGGCTGTAATTCACTATCAGGACATGCCACACACACCAGGGCATGTCCTACCTTTCACATACAATGCACCCTGCCCACAGGGGTACCTTGGGCCTACCTTAGGGGTGACTAACATGTAGAAAATGGAAGGTTTAGGGACTGGCAAGTGTGTGCACTTGCCAAGTCGACATGGCAGCCCCAGGCTGCGCACAGGCTCTGCAATGGCAGGCCAGAGTTACACTTTACGGGCTGTTTGCGTGGGTGGCACAATCCAGTGCTGCAGCCCACCAACAGCATTTGATTTATAGGCCCTGGCACTCGCACTGCACTTTACTAGGGACTGACACATAAATCAAATAGGCCAATCATGGAAACACCAATCCATAACACATTTTACACAGAGAGCATATGCACTTTAGCACTGATTAGCAGTGATAAAGTGCCCAGAGTCCTAAAACCAACACACACAGGGTCAAAAACAGGAAGCCAAAAAGCAAAAAGTCTGGGGGTAAACCCGCTGAAAAACCCAAGTCTAACACAACCCCCTCCCAGCCTAAAGCCAGGGTAGACTAATCAATCCCTTGATGGACTTCCCTGCTTGGGGCGATAGAACATAGACCTGGCCCACAACAGCGGGGGCACGTTCTGGTTCTACGCCTTTCTAAACCCAGTTGGATCCCTCTGTCCTCACTCTCAGGGCCCAATAAGCTGACCCATTGGGTACCCTTCTCCTCACCTGTGGACCCTATCTGTGCAGCACCTAAACTTACTTTGCTCACAGATGTGTCCCAACAGGCCGACAGTGCCCACATGGCCAACACAGTGGTGTGGCCCAGTCCACCCCCGGGTGTGACGCCTGTCCCCCTCCCAGGGGCAACTCTGTCCACCAGGACAGTAAGCCACAGTGGCTACCGACAGTTGTCAGTGGGGAGACCCAGGCCTTATGCCTCTCAGGGCTCTCTAACCTCTGTGGCGTCAGAGAGTGGGGGGGCGGTAGCCCCAGGTGCCTGGCACCCCTCGTCCACTCTCCCTCTGGTCAGGCCAAGGATGACATCCTGGCACTGACCCACTAGCCTAGGGTCTGTACCCGGCGGCTGGACAGGAGACTGGGATAGGCTTTCCCACCCCCGGTCTTCCTCCCAGGGGCTCCGTACCCTCCCACCTGGAGCGGTACCCCCTTCCAGAATTGTCAGGGCACCTGTGGCAGGTGCCTTGCACAATTCGCCCACCAGTTCAGGGGTGCTATCCTGCAACTGGTACACCAGCCTAGGGTCTGTACCCTGAGGCTGGACACAGGACAGGGGTGGCCTCTCCCACACCCTGTCCTCCTCCCTGGAGCACTGCATCCCCCCATCGGGAGCAGTCTCCCTCAACTCCAGAATTGTCAGGCCACCTGTGGCAGGCGTTCTGCACAATTCACCCACCAGTTCAGGGGTGCTATCCTGCAACTGGTACACCAGCCCAGGGTCTGTACCCTGAGGCTGAACAAGGGACTGGGGTAGGCTCTCCCACACCCAGTCCTCCTCCCTGGGGCACTATACCCTCCCACCTGGAGCGGCACCCCCAGAAGACAAACTGGTAGTGGCACTGTTAGCAGTTGCCCCTTCCCCCAGGTCAGGGGGACACCCTGAACCTGGTCCTCCAACCCAGGGCCGGTACCCTTAGGCTGGACCTGTGCCTGGCAACCCAGGACTTCCGGGGGAGTACACCAACCCCCCCAAGGGGAATACACTCCTCATGAGTTGTGTGAGAGTCTGCCTGGCGCAGGTCTCCAGTCTCCTGTCCACCTGACAGAGCATGAAGACCCCCTAGGCCAGAAGTGGCCTCACCAGGGTCAGTCCTGGGGTGCTCCGACCTCAGAGCGGGCAACCCCTGACCCACTGGTCCTTGCCAACTCACAAAGTGGGGGCAGTAACCCCTGGTACATAGTAACCATACTCCACTCTTCCTCTCATCAGTGCAGTTCTAAATAGACACTGATCCTTCAACCTAGGGTCCACACCCTCAGGTTCACCAGAGGTCTCGGGCGAGGCTCTCCTCCCCTTACCTCTCCTTCTGGGGTTCTGCACTATCCTCCCAGGAGAGGGACCCTCAGAACCAAAAACTGTCAGGACGCTGGAACCAGACCTCCTACACAATTCTTCCACCATCTCAGGGCCTTGACCCTGCAACTGATTCACCACCCTTGGATCTAAACCCTCAGGTTGAACCGGGGTCAGAGGCGAGGGCTCCCTCCCTCTGCACCCTCTTCCAGAGCTCTGCACCCTCCCACCTGGAGTGGTACCCCCTAGAAGACAAACCGGTCAGGACACTGCTTACAGTCGTCCTTCCCTCCAGGTCAGGCAGGACCTGAACCTGGCCTCCCAACCCAGGGACTAAACCCTGCAGCTGAGCACCTGCCCGGCGCACCAGGACTTCCTTGGGAGCACGCATGCCCCCCTGAGGGTAACACATGACTCATGCGTTGTGTGACAGTCTGCCTGGCGCAGATCTCCTGACCTCTGTCCATCTGACAGTGCGCGAAGATCCCCCAGGACAGAAGTGGTGTCACCATGGTCACTGCTAGGAGGCTCAGCCCTTCTGGCTGGCCCCTGACCCACTGGTTCTCCCACTGGGGAACGCATCCCCCTCTCACCCCTCCATCTGGACTCCTGCACCCTCCCAACTGGAGCGGTGCCGCCAGACACCAGAACCACTGGAGCTCCGCTTACAGATGCTCCAGATTCTCCTGACTCTAGGAGATCCCCCTCAACGGATGGCCTATCAGTACAGCCTAGGCTCCCCACCTGCTGTTCCCTCCTGGAACCAACCAGGCTCTGGTACCGGGTTTCGGGCACCTTGGGCCATAGCCCCTTCCCACTCCTTCTCCGCAGAGACAGGACGCGAGTCCCTACACCCTTCCCATGACACCAGGACCTAGCTGGGCTACCATGAACCTTTCCCACCACCCTTGGTTGGGAAATACCTAAGCCACTTCCTTCCGGGTCACCCCCAGATGCTTCTCCAGACCCTCTGGAATCCACCAAAAGGTCTGCCTCCAGTGCAAGCTCCCTGGGGTCAGAAAACTCACACTCCACTGGGTGTTGGCATAGCTCTGGAAAACAGGGACTTAAAATATGCTCTCCAACAGTTGAATCACACAGCCCCACACAGGTGTTAACCAAACTACCCTTCACCCAACCATCCAGTGCCTCAGACAAGTACCCCACATCATTCTCACAAGACCGGTGAGACAGTGTCTGACTGTTGCTGTCTCTCAACCCATACTCTTCTGGCTGGTCTCCATACTCACTTACCAGGGCTTTTATCATGGGGGAACCCCTCTCCCTGCACCTCTTATCTAGAGTCAGTAGAGTGTCCCTCCCACTACCAGGAAAGTGATCCCCTGTGCCAGTTCCCTTATCCACCTCAGGGACACTATGCACCACTGGAGTAACCTCACAATCCTGAACCCCCTGGTGTATGTCAACCCCCTCCTTGAAGCAGGGCCCCAAATCTGTGTGTGTGTGTACCTCATCCTCAGTACTAGACACTACATTTTTGCTGCCACCATCTGGGCTGGACAAAGCCCTACCGGCTTCCCAATCCAGCTCCAGCTTTCTCATTTTACGCTCATGATCCAGGATCATCTTCTTTTCCTCCATGGCCAATCTCCTCTCCTCCCTCTTCTCCTCCCGCTCACTCTCCAGCCTGAGCTTCTGCAGCTCAAACTGCCATGCCTCCCGCCTGTCCTCCAGCTCCTCTGGGGATAGACTGCTGCTGCCTGACCTGGCGGGTTCCCCCCCACCCAAAAGCACATCCACCCTGGAAATAGGCTCCTCCACCTCCTCACTGAGATTACCAGGCTGCCCACTGGCATGTCTGGCTGCTACCCAGGCCCTCAGCGCCTTTTGTAGCTCCTCCTTCCTTGGGAGGCCTTTGATTTGGACCTTCAGGTTTTTACAAATCGCTCGTAGCTCTTTTACGCTGTAGGATTCCAACCTATCCTCCTCAATGATAACTTCCAGAGATGCAACGGATGATGCAGTTGATTCAGGCATGATGAAAGTAGTGAGTTGAAAACTGGCAAGATCAAAAATAGGCCAAAAGAAAAAGAACCAGTATGTGGTACGTAATTGTCTGCGATATGGTAGTAGTGCACACCAATCACTGTAAGTCAAGTGCAAACATAAGTCCTATCCTCACCGCTGACAACCAATGTTAGAAATGGGAGTCTCTAGTTGGCCAGGGCTTGCACCTCTGTCCAAGTAGGGTCCCTTCTTCCTAGTCAGGATAAGGGAGTTACACTCCTAAAATAACCCCTGCTCACCCCCTTGGTAGCTTGGCACGAGCAGTCAGGCTTATTCTAGAGGCAGTGTGTAAAGCATTTGCACATAACCAACAGTAATATAGTGTAAGCACTACAAAAGGACACCACACCAGTTTAGAAAAATAGCCAATATTTTTATATACTCAAGACAAGACCAATTACGACAAAAATCCACAATATAGTACTTTAAAAATGATTATGTTATAAGATAACTTCTTCTTTGCAGGAATATCACAAAAACAAAGTTCGTACGAGTCGGTAGCTCCGTCCGAGTCTACCGCGATGCTGAAAACAACAGAGTCTAACAGTTCCAGCCGACCGCGTCGATACGGGCCAGCAGAGTCGTGAACAGACTCGGTCACAGTACCTTTTCTCGTTGTGGTGGGCACAGAGCGTGCGAGCCGGTCGGCGTACGTCACGGTTGCGGTGCAAGACGGAGCGATGCAAGGTGCAGTGTCCTCTCGATGCGGTGCAGGCAGCGGCTCGATGACAGTCATGCAGACGGAGTCGGTGAGACCAAGGCGTGCGATGCAGGGTGAGACGATGCTCGATGCGGTGCTGACAGGTTGCGATGCAGGCGACCAAGCCGGAGTGCGGGAGCTGGCGTCGGACAGCGGTGTGAGTCGGAGCGGTGCGTCGCGAAGCGTGCGAGCGGTGCCCCAACTGCGATGCGGTCACGATGGTTGAGCCAGATGCAGCGACAGCGTCGGTCTGGTCCGGCCGGTACAGTGAAGCGATGCGATGCGAACTGCGGTGCCCACAGGTCACGATGCAAGCAGCGGCTCGATGACAATGGCGTCGGACGTCGTCGTCGGTGAGACCAGGGTTGCGGTGCGAAAAGGGGCGATGCGGTCTGCGGTGCAAACAAGACACCGGGCCTGTGATGGAGTCGGTTGACGGAGTCGGTTGCGGTTCCCTTCCTCTGTGGCAACTGAAACAGCGGTTCCAGAAGCGGTACCCAGAGGGTTGTGAAGTCTTTGCAGTCCCTGAGACTTCTTAACAGGAGACCAGCTCGGTTTCAGGCCCTTGGAGATTCTCAGCACAAAGAGTAGAAAGTTCAGTCCAGTCCTTTCACTGCCCAAGACAGAAGTAGCAACTGCTGGCCAACCCAACAAGGCAATAACTCAGCAAAGGGACAGTACTCCTCCTAGCAGCTCTCCAGCTCTTCTTCTTGGCAGGTTCCTTGATTCCAGCGAGATCTAAATTCATGGGGTCAGGGCCCCAATATTTATATCCCAAATTCCTTTGTTCTCTGGAGGCAGAGAAGCCTTTGCCTAGTCCAAACCAGTTCTGGAGCACTCTGTTGACAAGACTCCTTCTTTCCTTTCACAGTGCAGGGCAGAAACATCAGACGCCCCACAGGAGGTGGAGCCAGCATTGTGGAGGGAAAGCACAGCCCTGGAGCACTTTGTTGACAAGATTCCTTCTCTTCTTTCACAGTGCAGGGCAGAGACATCAGACGCACCACAGGGGGTGGAGCCAGCACTGTGGGGGGCATGCACAGTCCTATTCAGGTCACAGGTGCAACTCCTCCCTCCCATCTAGATGCAGATCTCTCTATTCACCACTGGGCGGACTCATTCTGTCTCCTGGAATCCCCCAGCCCTGTCACTCAAACTCCAGACAAGGAATACACAACCTAGCAGAGGCAGGCCTGGATAGTTAGACAAGAAAATACCTACTTTCTAAAAGTGGTATTTTCAAACACAGAATGTTAAAACCAACTTCACTAAAAGATGTATTTTATCATTCTGAGTTCAGGCATACTAAACTCAAATTTCTACCATGTTCCCGGAGTCAGTTAGGATTATAAGATGTAATAATCAAAACTGCCCATTCTGGCCTATGGGGGACAGGTAGCCTTGCAATAGTGAAAAACGAAATAGGCTGTAATTCACTATCAGGACATGCCACACACACCAGGGCATGTCCTACCTTTCACATACAATGCACCCTGCCCACAGGGGTACCTTGGGCCTACCTTAGGGGTGACTAACATGTAGAAAATGGAAGGTTTAGGGACTGGCAAGTGTGTGCACTTGCCAAGTCGGCATGGCAGCCCCAGGCTGCGCACAGGCTCTGCAATGGCAGGCCAGAGTTACACTTTACGGGCTGTTTGCATGGGTGGCACAATCCAGTGCTGCAGCCCACCAACAGCATTTGATTTATAGGCCCTGGCACTCGCACTGCACTTTACTAGGGACTGACACATAAATCAAATAGGCCAATCATGGAAACACCAATCCATAACACATTTTACACAGAGAGCATATGCACTTTAGCACTGATTAGCAGTGGTAAAGTGCCCAGAGTCCTAAAACCAACACACACAGGGTCAAAAACAAGAGGCCAAAAAGCAAAAAGTCTGGGGGTAAACCCGCTGAAAAAGCCAAGTCTAACAGGAAGGCTAGTGTGCATGTTCGGGCTGATCGTAGAAATTACAAGCCCAAAAACGAACATGCTCACTATTGCTGTGACAGTTGTCTAGTGCGCTGCTGTCACTCAACTGCCTGAGTGCTGTCGCAGCCCTGCCCCCCCCCCCTCCCACCCCCTTCAGCATCCCTCGTTCTACTTCTCCGAAGAATTTGAATGGGGCTGTGGCATTGGGGGGCTGTGGCATTGGTGGGGCAATGCCCCAGCGCCCCCAATGGACGCAACGCCGCTGCCTAGGGCAGAGTAATGCAATGCAGCGATTTGCGCGGAGTTACTATGGATATATCAAGCCACTCAGTGCCACGCAAGGTGACGTTGCTTGGCTTGATAAATCTGACTTAGGTTTTGTGCCACCCTTGTGCTCCTATGCGTGTGGTGCAAGAGCGACGCAAAACCTACATAAATATGCCCCTCACTTCTGTGTGACTGTCCATTGCTGCAGTGGTGTCCATTGCTGCAGTTGTCTCCCCTTAGCTCCTGCACACCCATTTTTCGATCCCCGTGCGGAGGTTGCTCAGAGCCAACCTGGGGCGAAGAGATGCTAGATGAACACACCTCCCTTGGCCGAAGAAATCTCACTTCATTCCTTCTCTGTTTCTAGGCTGCTCGCTATCATTACCCGCAAGGTCTGCATGGCCTTGTCCACTGCAGCTCCAGGCCATGCCAGCTCACAATCTCATTCTGTCAGAGAGGGTACAGATATCAGGAAGGGGCATCGTTGGTCACTAAGATTAGGGGAGGGGGGGTGAGCTTCAGATTTCCCAACATTCACACAGGCACATAATGTTAAAATACATTATACGACGAGCAGTGCGCAAGAGAGGGGCTCAACAAGCAACGGAAAGGGAGAAGAATGCGGATTGATAGGGGTACAAAGTGAGAGAAAGCACATTATTTTGTGAAATAACCAACATTTTTTAATTGTTCACAAACAGAGAGAGGGAGAGAGAGTGTGTGCGTTTTTGTCTCGGTGTAAAAATCCGGGTGAAATCCGACAGACACCTCACCATACCCGACTTAAAGCACCTGTACCCAACTATTTATCACAAAATACATTTATCAAGGGGGCATAACACCCCAAACACCCCCCTGAAGCTACCCCCCTGTATACAGGATGTGGGAACCAAAGATGTGGGTTCAGCTTTAGCTGCAGATGAGTGAGAGGGCATCGGCCACAGTTTGGATATAGATTATGCCCCAACGTGGTTGATAAACTTTGCAATTTCCTGGCACGGCTCCTATCAAAGGTGCTTTCAGTTTTCCTGAGGGAATACCACGGCTTTCACGCATGGCAAGATCCTTCAGGGTACACTCGCATACATTATACACAATCTCTAATCTGCATAAATTCAGTAAGGAGAGCATTCATCTTCTTTTGGTTGTAACGTGAGAGCAGCACAAGCCCTCCCTTTATTGTCCGGGTTGGTTATTAAGCACCATAACATATCATAACGTGTATTTGTAAAGCGGATGTTCAGCCATAGGTATCTTAGCGCTGCATAGCTGATGTTTATTTATTTATTTTAGTTTTATATAGCGCAAACTTGACCCAAAGGTATCAGAGCGCCTTACATGAGCACCAGTTGCGTCACACGAGGACCCATTCATTTTTGTTAGGCACGGGGAGATTAACTGATTTGCCCAGAATCACAGGATTTTGAGCGCCATTGCTGAGACTCAACCCCAGTTCCCCAGATTTGAGATCGACCGCCCTAGCCGTTAGGCCACATCCTCTCCCCAGTTGTTGCCCAACTCAATGGTACTCATTTTATCAACCTCAGATGGATGAACGGCTGAGTGGACCCACTGGGATTTGAAACTGTGACCATGAGTTCCAACACAGGACACTACAGTGGATGCATTAGTCCACTGAGCCACCATACCCGGCAATCTCCACAGTATCCAATGAAGTTCGTGTATCTCTTAGGGATATCACGCCTAATAAGCACCCAGGCATTTCTCATACTGTGGTATTGACTCAATTGTGAGGATTTCAACTAAATTGTCACAAATCCCTCCTCCCCAGCACCTTGAGACCCTTACGGGTGAGTAGTCGCGCTTAACAAACACATGATTGATTGATTAATTGACAAATCGTCATGCAAAGGTTCTTTCTGCGCAAAATTGATATAATTGATGTCAGATATTATCTGGTGCAATAATATTTGAATGAGAGAATTGCGCAGGTTCACCGTCATTCATTTGAATTTTCCAGCACACATTTCTTGGCTGCAAAATACACATATGTTAACCCAATCTTCTCACCCACCCACCCCACAGCCATTATCTCACCATGCAGTAGTAAATTACACTATTCAACTGTTTATAAAGCGAGCACTTGCTTGACAACCGCTAAGCACACCGCACTATAGTATGAAGCATGGTAATGGGCTTCATTCAGCATCCTAGCACTTGAAATTGAAGCCATGAAACCTAAATCCAAGAAACTGGACACCAAGCTATCCAATTAAAGACACCCAAAGGAGCAAAATCTCAGGTGCACCAGATATACTTCGAGAGTTCTTCGGGGTCTTTGGTTTTCATACACTACTCAACCCCAGGCCGCTTGAGGCAGCTAACAACAAGCCCAACTAGTCCTGACAAACATCCTACAGATACAATCAAACATTGGTAAAGGCAGCAGTGCTTGCTTTATTTAAACAAGCATCACCAAAGCCAAGAAGTCTGATTTATAACTAAACATGAAGCCAGACCTGTCAACTTAGCTATTGCTTGTTGCTGAGGACGCCTCCAATCAGACAAAAGTCCTTGCTGGTGCAGGCTGCAGTTCCTTAGATAGTCACCAGAGGTCCCAGTAGCTGGACACAAATTCTTTCTGAAACAGGCAGCAGCACCTTATGTCATTACTGTGGGTCACTAGAGTCAAACACTGGTCGTCCCTGTATTCAAGCTGCAGAGGCTATATATATTGCAGCGCCACAATTCTACAAATAAAGTTCAAACAAAGTGCAGGGATTATCTGTAGGTGTGAAAAATCAGCTGTGCTAAACTAAGAAAGTTCCTCTCTGTGTTTACTACCCCTTTGTGTTGCATGCCTACCCGTCTCCAAGGACTTGGACGATTTCTGTGGATTGCGCTCTCCCTAATCTTTAGGTTTGCATGGATTCTCAAAAAGCCTCTGCTATATTCCTAAAAACCCTGCATGAAAGCTCTCTTTTATTTAAAACTGTCAATCCTCAACTTTCCAATTTCTTTCAAATGCCTATTGCATTCCTTTCCATCCGCTGCATGCCTCCTCTCTCTGAGAACACCCTACTCTAAGTCATATGCATGCCTGCGTGAATACCTATTATTGTATCTATGCAAATTGCCCTCACTTCATTCCAAAGATCACATCTTCTCCTTTAAAAGTCATACCCCTGTACGCTAACAATAACTAATCTCCTGTAGCTCACCTATTAATAGCATCAACTGCCTCTTATTAGTTTAATTTACCATACAGAAACTGAAGTAAATGCATGGCAAGTTGTCTTTAAGAGAACAAGACTAATCCCAACAACCAACAATAAGCCTCCCAAAAATACTAAGCCAGGTATCCGTAGACGCATGCTGCCCGGTGTAAAGTGCTACACTACCTTTTTCATGTGTAGTGAGTGCTATATAAATGCAATTAGAATACAATACAATAAATAACCACCCTGCCTCATGCTAATACTAGTTCCATAACTTCCACTGGGCAATCAACTGTAGTTCATACAGACTGAATAATAATTTCCTTATGCTGCTTGACACTCCCACACTCACATAAGTTAAAACTGCTGAGTCATGCCCATCACCCAGTACTGTACCATTCCACAGCAATTAGACACCCATAACCAACTGAACAGGCACAGACGAACTGAAGAGATCTGCCATATGCCGCTGGGCAATGGAGAACTTTAATTTAGTTCACCACTGTGGGTCCCAACTAGCTACATCCTATGACCGCTTTTGACATCTCTCAATAGCAATCCAATATGGGATGATAGCAACAACGTCTGTCCCAGCTGATCTCCGTTCCATATCTCTCTCCAACTTATGCCTGCTCAGAGCCATAAACTTTACATTTTAGACAAGATATCTCAGAATGCATACCCAGTGCAATAATGAGCTAATTGGACAATGAAAACAAGAAATACCATAAAGGGAACTGCTGAGCTGCTCAAAGTTGCCAGTTTACTGAAAACCATAAACTGTGTGCCTACCTCTCACACTTCGAGTGTTGTGTATCAATGGGGTTACCCGGAATGCTACTAGACCCGGGTCAGAATTACAGTAAAATGAAAAATTGGTCACAGTAGCAACATTTTTCAAAACAAAAGACATAAAGAAAAGCATTCACAATACCAATGTAGCTTAGTCTGCAGTGAATGCAATTTATTTACAAGACAAAAATTCACTTCTGTTTCGGCAACACAGTTGCTCCTTCATATAAAGGCAATTTAAATATTTCTAGGTGCTCTAGTGTTGTTAAAGGATAGGGTGGGGTGTTTGAGGTAACAGCGAGTAAGTGAAGGTGGTGGACAAGGGAAAGGTGATGTGACATATAAACATCCGATTCACATCGTAAGACCAATCCGGCCTAACACAGGTCAGTTGTTCCAATTACATCACATAGCATTGCATAGACACTGATATCGAATTTCAGTCGTGGTGGCTTGTGCAATAGTAGTAGTCAACGTTTCGACCCCTCAAAAGTTCTAGGTGAATCTAGCCTTAGCGTGGGGTCTTCATCAGGACTGTGTGATCAAGGAGCACCTAATCTTTCCGCCAGCACATGAATTGCGGCTGGGCAGTCAAAGAAGATGGGCTCAGCTGAGCTCTGATTTGAGTGAGAAGTACGGCCAGGCATGCACGTACGGGCCTTAGTGTTCAACTGTGGGTCAAGAGATCCCTTGCAGTGACAAGATAAATCTTAGAATCCGACCTTGCTTCTCCGGCTCTCAGGAGAGTACTTCTCACTCAAATCAGAGCTCAGCTGAGCCCATCTTCTTTGACTGCCCAGCCGCAATTCATGTGCTGGTTGAAAGATTAGGTGCTCCTTGATCACACAGTCCTGATGAAGACCCCATGCTAAGGCTAGATTCACCTAGAACTTTTGAGGGGTCGAAACGTTAACTACTACTATTGCACAAGCCACGACGACTGAAATTCGATATCAGTGTCTATGCAATGCGATGTAATTGGAACAATTGACCTGTGTTAGGCCGGATTGGTCTTACGATGTGAATCGGATGTTTATATGTCACATCACCTTTCCCTTGTCCACCACCTTCACTTACTCACTGTTACCTCAAACACCCCACCCTATCCTTTCCCAACACTAGAGCACCTAGAAATATTTAAATTGCCTTTATATGAAGGAGCAACTGTGTTGCTGAAACAGAAGTGAATTTTTGTCTTGTAAATAAATTGCATTCACTGCAGACTGTGCTACATTGGTATTGTGAATGCTTTTCTTTATGTCTTTTGTTTTGAAAAAATGTTGCTACTGTGACCAATTTTTCATTATACTGTACCTCTCACACTTCTTCATCCATTGCACTGCTAAGCGCTGCGTCCCATAATATGATAACCACACCTCGATGGTCATCACGAAATGCATAGAAACAATTCCCGCATAGGATTAAAAGAGAACATTCTTCCAAACACACACCCTACATTGTGTAGCACGCTACCTATGTAGGCAAGCACTTCAGGATGCCTCCTATGGGTATAATAAGCACTATATAAATGTTGCAATTTAATACTTTACCACAGCATACCATTCCATACCATACCATACAGTACAATGGCAGGCCACACCATACCATACTCTACCATACCACAGAACATCACACCATACTATACCATACCTTACATTGACAGGGAAAACCGTACCATAGCATGCTGCTCCATATTGTACCTTCACATAGTATACCATAGAAGGACAAGACATACCATACCATACCATTCTATACAATACCATGACATACCATACCATATGATACCATACCAGACCAACCATATAGTACAATTACAGTTCATACCATACCATAATATACCATACCATACAATGACAGACCATACTATACCATACCATACTTTACTATACTATACCATACAACGAAAGTCCATACCATACCATACCATACAATACCATACCATACAATGACAGTTTATACCATACCATACCATACCAACCATACCATTCCATAGTATGCCATACCATACCATACCATACAGTACAATGACAGTTCATCCCATCCTATCCCATACTATGCCATCCCATCCCATACTATACCATACCATACCATATCATACCATACCATGCAGTACAGTACTGTACAAGGACAGTCAATGTCATACTATACCTTGCCATACCATGCCATAGCATACAATGATAGGCCATACCATACTATACCATACTACATAATGACAGGCCATACCATACCATACCATAACATAACATACTGTACCATACCATACCATACCATACCATACCATACAGCAACACGACAGGCCATATGACACCATACCATACCATATCATACCATGATAGGCATACCATACCACAATACACAATGACAGGCCTTACCATACCATACCATACCATATCATACAATGACAGGCCATACCATATACAACTATACCATACTATACCATACCATACCATACCATGACAGGCCATACCATACCATACCATGACAGGCCATACCATACCTTAACATACCACATGGAGATGAGGCAATATCTCATTGAGAATGCAGCTGCTATGAAAACAAGTTTGATTTCCTCTAGGGGACGAAAGCATTTTTTAGGTCGAGCCTGGGCAGTGCATGCGATGCTCTGTGAAGCATGCTGGATTAGAGTATGGCCTTCAAGCTCCGCCCACTCTCTGCCCATATTTTTCATTGGCTTGTGTGTTTGTCCTTTGTAAATGCTGGCTTCTGATTCAGTAATCAGCTTGTTAGCCCCTCCTTAGTACCGCCTTGTCTTCATTTGTAACCTCCCATGAGGACTGGCTCTTTTACTTCTGTTGTTACACGGTCTGTGTTATTTAGTCTGTAAGCACTATTTTCTTAGTGAGTTTTGTCCTACTGCAGGCACGATGTGCTTTGCAGCAACATTCAGCGCGCCATGCGCACTTTCACTTTCCAAGCAGCGGGGACAATGGTGCCCGCTTCTTTGCAATGCAATAGGTCTTGCATTTAGGAGAGTTTGAGCTATTGGCAATCTAAATGACAATGGCTTAAACTCTTGCAAATGCGAGACCTATTGCTTCGCAAAAACATTTTTTGGGGGGTTGTTTCCAAGCGCCCCATGCTGCGCTTGCACTTAATAGAGACCACGCCCCTTTCTTTAGACGAGCCGCTCTAAAGAAAGGGGCGCGGCCGCCATCAAAATGAAAGCGCAGTTTGGAGCGCTTTTACCAAAAAAAGCATGTGTTTTTCAAACAAATGCTTTTTCGGTAAAAACGCCCCATACCACGCTTTCACTTTAGTGGCGGCCGCGCCCCTTACTTTAGACACGGCTTGTTTAAAGAAAGGGGCATGGCCTCTATTCACGTGCAAGCGTGGCATGGGGAGCTTGGAAACAAAAAATAAAGAAGTCTCGCATTTGCGAGAATTTATCTATTGACATTTACAATGCCAATAGCTCAAAGTCTCGTAAATGCGAGACCTATTGGATTGCAAATTCTTGTCTCTTCTTGGCAGAGTGCCACAGAGTCATCCTTGGCAACCTGAGTGTAGCAACAAGCCTCCCCCCGCAGCCCTCCACCATCCGCCCAACCGCTCCTCTGCTCCTCTACTGATAAATCCCATTTCTATCCAGCAACTCTCTGAAGTTGTTGCTAGCCTGCCTCAGTGGGCTATGGTCTATGCTCTGTGGCACACAGCTATCCCATCCTTCAGCCAGAGCCCCTGAGAGTCATCGGTGCCATCCTAGTGCAGGGCATGCTTCCCCTTTCTCCTTGGTGCCGCCAGGTGCCCCAATTACAATAAATAACTTCAGAGGGGCAGGCACAGCAGGGGTGCCTGGGCACATAAACCAGTAGGGTGACAACCCTGGTTAAAGACATAGGCCTACAGGCCAGAAGCCTGGTCTGACTTATCATGGACTGACTCATCAACGGTAACTCATAAAGCACTGCAACGAGGCAGGTAATACTAACATCAGCTACCTTCAGACCGCGGCGACCAGTTACTCTGCCAGTGAACATTCTATAAAACTCGATTTATTACACCTCTTTTCTTATCCTCCCAGTCCATGATTATCTGAATTCGTAGCTGCAGTGTGGCTCATCCTTTCACATATACTTGATAACCACCTCCGGCAGCCCACAGGGACAGCCTGTGCAGACTCCTCCAGGAAGGCTGCAGATAGCCTCCTTGCACACCACCTGCTCCACTCTTGAAATGTTTCTGCTTTGAACCTGTGCCTTTAATAGCAATTGCCTGTTTGGTTTCACACTCTTTAGCACATGTTTACAATGTATCCTTAGCTACCAGGCTGAGTGGGTCAGCCCCTCTCAACCATTGGTTGCTCTAAATGTACTTCATAGTTGGATGAGCCCACATTACTGTCATTGGTTGTTATAGCTGTCAGTCAGGACATATGGATCTTCATAGGCCTAATTTGGTGCATTGCATACAGTGTCCGCACCAGGGTTTTTGCTACCCTATGAGAGGGAGTAATTGCTCAAAACTATTGCCCATTGGTTTTCTTGTAAGCACTAGAGTGCGTTTTGGGATATACCTGGCTCCTTTGTCACGTCCTAATCGCCATCTTGATAGTGCGGTTTTTACTTTAATTTTATGTTTTTTTTAGTGTTCTCACGCTTATTTTAATTCCGCGTTGGTTGCCAGTAGCTGTACTCCACGAGGGAGCCTGTGGAGCACAGTAGGGGTTGCTGGACCTTGGTTTAATCAGTTTCTTTTCCCACACTTTTGTTTAATGGGTCACGCTGAATAGCGCTCCCAGCTACACCCCCCTGTCACACCCCCGGATGCAGGACGACAAAGCCGGCTTGGAAGGGCGTCCGCGCAGCCTCTTAAAGGGAGCGATTGCTCAAAACTGTTATATTTCATAGGGTACCCCAATATAGGCCCGAGTATTCTCCTAACCTTTCACCTACATTTACTGTACCATTACACTACAGAACGGGTTTTGGTATTGATCTTTTACCTAGTTAAACACTGCATAAAATGTCGTGTGGTTTTCCCCAAAAACTAGCCTCAATAATTATGCAAGAAGATTCTCAGAATCCCAGAAGGATTACCATCTTCTGCATGATAACTATGAATAGGGGTCATCCCTTCCGTTATCCTCAGCCGACATGACACAGCAAGGTAGAATCCCCTGAGGGTACCTTTTGGGTTTATATACACCATATCTTTGGCAAGGCAGGAAGAGGAGAAAGACTTCCATGCTGACACTGACGCGAGACGCTGAGGTCAATCAGTCAGTCAGGGGAATTGTAAGCGCGCTACTCACCCGCAAGGGTCTCAAGGCGCTGAGGGGGGGGGGGGTACGCAGGTCTGTTTTAGCCGAAGAGCCAGGTCTTGAGGCTCTTCCTGAAGGTGTTCAGGGAGGGGGCGGCTGATGTCTACCGGTAGCTCGTTCCAAGTCTTGGCTACGATGTGAGAGAAGGCTCTTCCGCCTGCTCTGGCTCTGTGGATGCGCGGAGTTTCGGCTAGTGCGAGGTTGGCGGATCGGAGGTTTCTTTTGGGTACGTGAAAGTTGATTCTGTCGTTGAGGTATTTGGGTCCGTTGTTGTGTAAGCGTGAGTGAGGATTTTGAATGTGACTCTTTTCTCCACGGGAAGCCAGTTCCTGCACGCAGACACTCCAGCTCGCAGTGGTCTGACATCCCTTGCGGGGTGTCCATCTCGAGACCAAGCTGGGGTCCCTAAGTCTCTCACTTCAGGTAATGGGGTTGGCTTTAGCCTAGGGGGATTCTTGGCTTTACACCTACATACATCATAGGTACACGTAGGTACATCTAGTTAGGGTTGCATCGTAGGAGTACGCATTATTACTGTCATGTATTTTTATACCTGCCTGTCTTCATTGTTTTAGCACTATGGTGGAAATCTACCATCCATTTACTCTGATGGTGCTTATAATCATTTATATCTGTTTCTGTCTTATGGTTGTTTCAGCACGCCTATTTTACACTAGAATGACGCTGGTTCAATAAATGCTTATTGAAAACGTCCCCACCGATTATTCTGTGTATCTCTCCGAGACAAAAGTGAGCACAAGTGACTGAGCGAAAAGTACTGTACTGTTTCCACGATCCCTGATGGGACGGAGTTGTCATGTTCAATAGTTGCCAAGAACTATTCTCTCCTTGGTAAGAGGAGTTTATAGTGGCACTGTGAGCTAGCTAGGTGTACAGGCAAACATACCTGGTGGGGGTGTCTGGAATCAGTCTGGACACCAATCCCACAGTCCATGTTGTCTAAACGTGCAGATCCTATATAGATTTGTAGGAACTACACGACAAAACTACAGCCCATTAGTTTCCTTGTAAGCACCCGAGCATGTTTTGGAAGATGCCTGGCTTCCTTGTCACGTCGTCACTGCCATCTTGATAGTGCAGTTTTTACTTACATTTTATGTTTTTTTAGTGTTCTCATGCTTATTTTATTTTCGTTTTGGTTGCCAGTAGCTGTACTCCACGGGTGAGCCTGTGGAGCACAGTAGAGGTTGCTGGACACCAGTTTTATCTGTTTCTTTGCCTGCATTTTTGTTTAACGGATGGTGCTGAATAGCGCTCCTGGCCATGCCCCCCTGCCACACCCCTGGATGCCGGGCTACAAAGCCAGCTTGGAAGTGCGTCCATGCCAAAGACATGCCAAAAGTGTCCGCTCATGTGTCGCGCTTAGAGCCAGGCCCCCCAGCTGGTTTCGTTCAACACGCGGCAGGCCACTTACGCTATTCCAGGGAAACACTTCTCAGCCTAAACCAACCAGATAAGAAATGCACCGGCCCTGTGTTAATGCCCCTTAGTTGTGACAACATGCCGACATGTCCTAACTGCAAGCTTTCACTAACAAACATCCTAATTCAGACCTCACAGCCCTCCATACCCACCTACAAGACTGAAGGTAAGCACAGTACCAGGTGTCATGGCAGCCTTATTAATGCTAGATCTTTGGTCAAAAAAGCAACTGAGTTTGCTGACTTCATGGTCGCCCATTCCCTTGACCTGGCTTTTGTCACGGAAACTTGGGCAGATGCTGCCTCTGTCCCTGATCTAACCTCAGCCCTGCCTGCCAGCTTCAGAACTTTTAGGATTGACCGCAAGGGAAAAAAAGGGGGAGGCCTCGCTATTTTTTTTAGGGATCATTTTAAGACCTCCTTTAAAGCACTTCCTGCCATTCGGTGCTGTAAAGCCATAGGGTTTAAAATTTGGCGCAGAGACAGAATATCGACGGAAAAATATCGAATTGCAAGAATATCGAGTCAAGAATATCGATGGTGGAAAACATCGAGGTAAGTTTTTTCGTTTTTAAAAATATCGATTTTATTGTTATTTAGAAATATCGAATATGTGAATATCGATGTAAATAATATCGATTTTCTTTTTTTTTCTAATGTTCTATTTTCTTTTTAGTAATTTGGTATTAGTAATTTTATAATGTTTACATGATTTTTTTATGTTTAAATAATTGTATTTTTTGGGTTTTAAAATCATTTTTAGGAGCGGGATATTGGGGCTAGGGGTGGGTAGTCAATTAAAATTTTTGCAGAAAAAAAACAATATTTTCAAATTTGTATATATTTTAGGAGCGGGATGTTGGGTTTATAGGGGATAAGGGTGGGGAGTAATTTAAAAATATTGTGGGGAAAATAAAAAACTTTTTAATTTTTATTATATTTTAGGAGCGCGATATTATATTTATAGGGGATATGGGTGGGGAGTAATTTAAGAATGTTGGTTAAAAAAATTAATTAAAATTAATACATTTAAAAAAATATAGGGGCCCATTAGGATGGCGGGCGGAAGCACCACCGCCGTGCTGGCGGATGCAAAAACCACCAGTTACTGCCCGCATGCCGCAGCCCACACGCCCGCCAAATTACGATGTGAAAAGGCAGCCAAACACCGCCGGCAAGCCAGCGACGCCGTCCGCCATCAAAGTGCGCCCGCTCACGTAGCGGCGCAGCCCAATGGAGACACACCGCCAGACGAAATCGCGTACCGCCCGGCGTACAAATTACGATGCCGCAAACAAACAGCTCCCAAGGCTAAGAGACACCGCACGTGAAAGTGAGGCGGAAACCCGAATGCCGAGCACAGACACCGAAGAGGCGACCCCCCCGAGCATGAATCCAGCACTGCAGGCCCTCCCCATGCTATACCTGATGCACCACCAAGGAGGCAACGTACCGCGGAGACGCAGGTAGGCACACACACAACAAGGGCAAGCAAACAGCGCACACAGTGCAATTGCGGAAAAGGAGGACATGGCACCCCCCCAACACCCCTGCGTGGACAAGACACATCCACCACTGCACCCACAAATGTAACACAGGGCAAATTGCAACATCTCGCAACTATCATGGGCACACCACCTGGGACCAGGAACTAACTACCCCGTCACGGCACCGCAGCACAGCGGCGATGACGCAGCCACACATGCGCACAACTCAGCGCCCAACCATAACGCCATGTATGCGTCGCACACAAACAACACAGGGACACAACCAAGCACCACACACACCAGCCACACCCAGAACGCACATGACACGTGACAGGCCTGCCACAGTCATGTCCCCAACGCCCAATTCACGGACAACACCCAACGTCACACAACCGACGCCCACATGTCAGTGAAGTCACGCAACATCAGGACACACCCCTGTGTGACAAACATGGCGAAGCACACAGCGGCGGCAACACCACCCAGTAGAACATGGGCCCCGTCGGGAAGAGGTACGCCAGTACCACACAGAAACACCCATACCACCCTGCACCCATGAACCAGACATACACAACGGAACACCAAAGAGCCCGGGGACCGACAACAGGTGGACCCAAGAATGACACCCACACACAAGGCCCAACGCATAGCGGAAACACAGCCTGCCGCCCACACACGGGAGAGCAGACAGCACTGAATGACCTTCCATTCCAACTCCGAAACCACAACCCGACTAAACAAGCCGGAGAATACAGCCATTGTCCCAAAAAAGACCAACACAGGCATGCAGAGGAAACCGACCACAGGGCAGATAGCGCATATCACCTAAGAACATACCGAACGGGAAAGAAAAAATATAAAACTCCCCCATTCCGTTCCCATGCAAGTTATCTGGAAGGAGTCACACACCACTGACCTTGAACATTCAGAGAAGCACGTGGGATGAGGGCCCGTGTCCTCCGCACAAGCTAACAGAACACAAGTCCTGCCCCCTACGACCATCACAGACCTCACAGCAACCTCGGAGCTTGCACACTGCAGACTGCACACACAGCCGGAGCACGCCACCACATCGCCCCGCAGCAAAATGGCACCTACAACACACCTACCCAACTACGCCAGACAGGTCAAGCTGTACAAACACAACCTGATACAGATAATGGGATGCGAACCCCTATCCCTGCTGAACGTAAGTTACCGACTGACTTACCGCATCGCATTGTTCAGCTGCGTCATACCCGTCTTCTACTGTCGGAGGTGTCCCTTCCACCATCCTGTGGAGTTGTGCCTCTCCAACCTGGCATGTCCAATGGCGGACCTGCTACCACTATTCCACCCTCTGGACGCACACGACAGGGTCTGTTCAGCCTGTGGGGGCATGGCGTATGTGGCGAACATCGGACCCACACTGCAATGGGACCACTGTGCCTCCACACGACGGATCATGGATCACAGATACATCGAATGTCACCCAGCATGCCCCATCATGCTCCTACAAGGGACAACTTACGAACAACACCGTGACAGCCACCATCCGCTACATTGGCTGGCAAACATGTACACCACCAATGAAATGGAAGCCATCGCATACCTGTCAACCTGTCAATTCGTAGGACCCCGACGCAATCCCCCAATTGAGCCATGATGTCCGACACTGTACCCATGCTTAGCTTCCGCACGGACTGGCCAGTGACCACTACAACAGCCATACCAAACGACCTGCAACTGATACCACACCATCAACGACACTGCCATGACATCGGATGTGTCCGGGACATGCACTCTGTTCCCCATCACATCCAGGAACTCTGCATGTATCGGGGGAGGCAGTGGCATGGGATATGTGTATCGCACCCACATGGACAGAACTGCACGTACAACTATGCCATGACATGGATCCTGCGCCCATGGACATATGCACCGCACAGTGGACAGGAATCGCTCGGCTGGAGTATGTGAGAGCTGCACCCCTTCTCCCCCTCCCCGGAAATCCCGTAACAGGACCTTTGCATGGACGACAAGTGCATACAACAACAACACGACCCCAGTGACTGTGACATGTCCAGTAGCCACCATATGGCAACAACAAGTGGGACGCCGTTGCATGCACGTAAGCCCATGCCCTGATGTCAACTCACACGCACGCGTGCATGAGTAACAACAGCAGCACACCTGTCACATGGAACTGAGATGGACTGTGCCCATGATGCCAAGTGGTCTGGTAGGCTAAATGTATACCGTCTGTGTCAAAGTCCGCAGCACCGCAGCTATTTGCAAATGAACATTAGCACAGCAACGGCCAAGCAGATGTAACTCTGAAGCCCACATCCCACATGCAACAGGTAATCACATGTACCCCTACACCCTTAGCTATGTGTAATCATGCTCAGTATATCCTCCACATGCATTCCGCTGCCAGTAGTGTCCACTATACTGCATCACAGAGGACATAAGTCACAATACATGGTTTGAAGAAAGAAACTGTCTCTGCTGATTCCTTTCACAAGTACGAATGTGAGATGATGAGAGTGTGTGATGTACACGGCAGTCGTGACATGACTATGTAGTCCACTGTCATTGGATGTTGACATGCAAATGAGTAGCACAACTGTGGAAGACACACATGTGTCGTGTGAAGCGGGAGTGACGCTTCGCTCAGGTGGGTGGGTGTGACGGGTAGATGCGCACATGCAAAGTTGAAACACGCTGTGTCGGGAGGGGTCCGGAACTGCACATTACCGCTTCCCTGGGCAATGTTAAAGGCCACCTGTCGGGGGGGGGGATGTGAACACGTGTGTGCACAGCAGCCGGGCACACGAACAATGCGGTATCAGGCGTACACGTCAGCCCACCCTCTGTGGACAAGCTGGATCCTGTTGTGCGCCCGCCAGGCCCTTGACAAGGCACACACAGCTCCTGCCGACCAGGTGTATCCCCAACAATGTCAACCTGCACAGGCAATCCAGGGCACGGGATGGCAGTGGAGCATGGTGGGGGAGAGGACTCGGCGCGCTCCTCCGGGACACATCACGCAGGCAAAACATCCTCAATGTGTAGCATGGCACAAGTCATATGGAAGTATTGGGGGACGCATACATCACGAGCAGGAGTGACGTCACGGAAGGTGGCTCGCACCATCCCACCCATTGCCTACATCTCCACACACGTCACATGCCGTTGCAACAGAGAAGCCAGCGCGTGCGCAAGCACCTCCGAGCCCGCCCCAGTGAGGCAAAAGAGTGAATGTGTGGGTCCATCAGCCCCAGATGGACGCGGCATGGGCCGCTAGGGCAGCTACAGCCTCTGTGTGTCGCAGGTGGTGTATCCGGACTGCGGAGACTGCTATGCATTGTCTATGTTGCCCGGGTCTCGAGTCGGGGCACCACGCAGGTGGACGGCGTCCCGCCACACATCATGCCGTGAGACAGGACCCACACATACACTCATACGTTCAACTGGACCCACACATACACTCCTTGGCCTCTCCGGGGCGAGCTTGGGGCTGCATCTGCATGCGCTAGCCCCACAGGTGCAAATGCATATTGGGGGGAGCGAGGGGAGGCCATGAGGACAGGGACAAAGACGACTGTATTACTGTCAGTGAGTTCAAGGAATGACCCTGATGTGGACAGGAAAAGACGTGCCCCGTGTGTATTGCAACTAGTCGCCAATCCGATCACCCTCCCATGTCCTGCATGTAAGCCCGCACCTAGCCCCACCCACCCACCACATTGAAATTAGCACCAGCACAACATCATTCACATTCGAAGCACTGACTGGGGGTGACAACCATTGGACACACTTGTTGAGGCCACCCACGCGTACATGTGGGCCCTCCATGATCCATGTCACCTGCGGCAAAGTGATGACATGCGCAATGACGGAAGTGAGGAGAGCTGTCCGCCCCACGCACAGATGGTGCATCAGCTCCACAGACCCAGCAGCGAGTGCAGCAGGGGTCACATGTGCAGGGGCAGCTGTGCCTGGTGTGAAGGCACATTCAAATTGACAGCACATCGACCAATGTGTAGTCTGCCCACACCTACAGTCCATTATCATGCGGACATAGAAAATGAACATAGGGCAACACATCTGTGTGGGTGCACCCACTGTGACCAACACTGCGCAATCATCGACGTACTCGCCCTGTGCATGGCCCACCACGCAAAGGAGGTCACATTCAGTGCCACCATCCCACACACACATCCCTATCACGAGACATGGTGTGTCCAATAGTCAGTACTGAGTTAGCGCCCATCTGGAGGGTCCTGAACAGGAGACACATGCAACCCACTAGGCAGTCGGTGCTGTCACCTACTGGCATTGTGCAGTCAATGTGCAGGCCAGGCTTGCTGGGACTGAGAGGGGCAGCATGGCCCAGCCTGACATTCACACGAGCAACAAGTGCACTGAGACCTGCATTGGCAATTGCAGACGTTGGCCTGCACCCAGCTGGCCCGGGACGCCTACCTCCATAGTGGAACACGCAGGGTGCAACCGCGAGGGTCATCGGAGTTGGCCGTAATGGCCTGGCCCATGTTGGTGACAGTCCGCTGATGCCATGTGCACCACACAGTATGATGTGCGCACTGCATCTGCAGGTGTGGCCATGATGTGCGTGTGGGTGCAGGTGCACAATGGACGGGGCCACAACATGCCGTGTGCATAGGCAGGGACGGCCAGTGGCCGGCCCCCACATGTCTGTTAGCATGTCATCATCTGCACATTGGCATGGGTGCATGGTATACGCATATGCACACGCATGTCATCTCTCACTATGTACATCTGCCACTTGGCACGTGCAAGGTTACGTGTCACATGTGATGTGTATTTGCAAGCACACAGCCGTGTTGGCATGGGGCTGTCAATGTGTACACCTGACAATGCTTCTGGAGGTGTGATCCGTACAGTGCTGCACATAGGGTGCAGTGGTGACACCAATGACTGTCTCATATCCCCTCGTGTCACAGGTCCCACTTGTCTTGGCCGCTCAGCCTGTGCCCACATCGTCGTTGGTGTGTGCCATACTCATCCAGCCTCGGAAGCAGTGTGATGCACAGCAGCCAGTCATGTTGCCGTGGTGTTGCCGCTTGCCGAATATGCAGTCAGTCCCCATCAGCACGCCTCACAGGTCATTGAGGCCTGGATCCCCATGTGCATGCACATAGCAATGGTTTGTGTCACTGCCCATTGCTATTGGTGGGAGACCTGTGTAAGTGTATTGTGGCTGTGCTGTCCCTGCATGACAGCTGTTCTGTGACTCATGTTCTTGCTCTGTCATATCAGTTATGTGTATGTGAAAATGCCATGTGGCGTGTTGCTTTGACATGTGTCCACTTCCATCTTTCCTAGGCGGAGACCAAACATTTACCGCCCTTACCAATTGTTGGCGGACATGGAGGATTCTGAGGTCATCCGGAAATTTCGTCTGGATCGACCAACCCTGCATCGACTATGTGCCATGTTGGAACCCCACCTCCGTCCTCGCAGGGTGTATCCGACAGCATTCACCCCCACGGCTAAGGTGATGGCTGCACTGCATTTTTTCACCACTGGGTTATTCCAGCACACAGTGGGCAGTGGAGGTGGGATGTCCCAGCCCATGTTCAGCATGGTGCTGAGGGATGTACTGGCAGCCATGATGCTGTACAGGAACAGGTACATCCGATTCCCCAGGGCACGTGAGTTGGCGGCAGTGAAGGGTGCATTCTATGCCCTTGGACGGATCCCACACGTCGTTGGTGCCATTGACTGCACCCATGTTGGCCTTGTCCCACCACAGGCCACTGAGCAGCTCTTCCGCAACCGGAAGCACACGCACTCCCTGAATGTGCAAGTGGTGTGCCTTGCGGACATGGTCATCTCCCACGTGTGTGCAAAGTTCCCAGGCTCGGCCCATGACGCACACATCATGCGAAACAGCATATTACCACGACTGATGACCAATCTGCAACAGGACCGTGGCTGGATTGTCGGTGAGTATGTGGAGTTGTGTAGCGTGCTGGCTTAAGGATGCTGTCTACTGTCCTGTTTGAATTGCAACGGTTCTCTGTGTCCCCCACGCCCAGGTGACTCGGCTTACCCGAATGGGCCCTGGCTGCTCAGTCCATTACGAAATCCTCGGACCCCAGCAGATGACCGCTACAATGAGGCACATGGGAGGACCAGACGTGTGGTCGAGCGTACCTTTGGCCTCCTCAAGTCCAGGTTCAGATGCCTGGACCGCACCGAGGGTGCGCTGGCGTACTCCCCACAGAAGGTGTGCCAGATAGTGGTGGCTTGCTGCATGCTGCACAATCTGGCCATTCGAAAGCAGATCCCCCTAATTGTGGATGACGGAGATCAACCAGGGCCCCAGCCTGCACACCAGGACAGCTCCAGTGAAGAGGACAGTGGAGAGGATGAAGCTGTGAATGTGCGTCAGCAGCTCATCGCCCGCTACTTCACTTGACGGTGAGTGACCATGTACGACGGCTGATGTGGCTGTAGTTGTGCAGGTGTATGTGTGCTCTGTTACTGGGGCCTTTTGTTCACTGAGTGCTGTGTGTCAATGGTCCATGTCCAGGTTGGTATGCCACTGTCAGTGGCTGTAGCATTGTGCCCTGTTGCTCTCAGAGATGTGTGTGCATTGCTTGTAGTTGGTGACAAGTACTGTGTGATGAGTGTGTGACACACTCATTGAATGTACTCTTGTTCTGTTTTTCACCCCTAGGTCCCTGCAGCCTCTCCTGTCCCATCGACATGCCACACAGCAGATGCTATTCTGCTCATGGTGGCGATTGCACATCGTGGAATAAACCCAGGACACATTAAGCCGATTGTGATCAAGTTGTATTTATTAACAGCGGTGACATGTGATTGTGTGCAAGGTGATGACAAATGTGGTGCATGCTGTGACAATGAGTTGACGGTCATGGCTGCGTGATGGTCAAGGTGTACCCATGGAGTTCTATGTCCACAGTCCAACAGACACATGCCATTCACATGGCAGTGTGGGCTAGGATCGTATTCTAAGTCAATGCAGTAGGTGGTCAAGGTGGCTGGCTGACTCACTGGCGTTTGGTGCGGGCGAAGTCCTCTCTGGACACCTGTTTCCACTTCAGACGGCCCCTTCCACGTTTGGGAGGGGGGGGGGTGTTGATGTTCCGCTGGTGGTGGTTAAGGAGTGCTCACTCGCTGTGGACGCAGGGGAACGCGATGCTGCACGAACCTGCGCCACAGCAGGTGGTGGCGGAGGTGGTGTTGCTGGCCTTGCTTGTGCCCTCCCCCCCCACCACCAGCTGGCCCATGAGGTCCGCGATTTGGGCCATGTGGGCGTCCATGGACCTCACCACCGCAAGGACCTCCCGCGTGTCGCTTGCCGACCTGGCCCATTCGCCTTGGGCCTCCTCATAGGCCCCAAGGACTCTGTCGATTGGCGGCAGGGCTTGGCTCCCAGGCACAGTTGGCGTTGGCCTGGCCCTGCTCCTCCTACCAGTACTGCTGCCACCGACCTGCCCACTAGCCACATTGCTCACCACGGTCCTCGCTGTGGCTCCCAGGGTGGACCCAGTCGGCCGGACCACCACTTGCGCTGGGGCTGGGGCCAGTGATGACGTGGTGGTGGTTGCGGCAGTGGGAGTGGCCGCAACGACCGTGGGAGTGGCCGCCACAACAGTGGTAGTGGCCGCTACGACAGTGGCAGCAGGGGGCTGTGAGTGGTCATCAGCCCTGGATGATGGGTTGGTGGGTGGGAGGGTGCCTGGGGTGTGGTTGGGCCCTGCCACACCAGATGGGCCTGCTGGGTGGTCCGTGTCCAAATCGGAGGACAGATCCTCCACATCCGTGAGTCCTTGTTGGGGGCTTGCAGGCTGGCTGTGCTGGCTGCTGTCTCCATCTCCAGCATCCAGCAGTTCGTCACCTGTGGGGGGAATGAGATATGTTATTGTGTTGCACATGACAAAGTATGTATAGGTTGTCTGACATCCACAGTTCGTGCACAGTCGTGCACAGGTTTCCCGGAGCCGTGTGTGTGGCTGTGCTATTTGTTGTTGTGTGGGCATGCCAATGGGACTGTGTGCTGTGGACATGTGACATGGGACGGATTGGCAATGCCGATGGGTGTGTTGCTGTGCTCCTGCTTTTTGTGGCTCTGGTGTATGCGGACTCCAGACCCATCGTGGAGGTTGGTTTGTACTATGCTCTTGGGGTTCAAATGTAACGCTTCGAAACGCAGATGGCAAAATGGGGGTCAGCCCCCTGAAACGCATTTGAGATGAACTATGCTTTGGGGGTTCATATGGAACGCTTAGAAACGCAGATGGCATAATGGGGGTCAGCCCCCTGAAACGCAATTGAGATGAACTATGCTTTGGGGGTTCATATGGAACGCTTAGAAACGCAGATGGCATAATGGGGGTCAGCCCCCTGAAACGCAATTGAGATGAACTATGCTTTGGGGGTTCATATGGAACGCTTAGAAACGCAGATGGCATAATGGGGGTCAGCCCCTGAAACGCATTTGAGATGAACTATGCTTTTGGGGTACATACTGTGTGCCATGGGTGCAGAACGTGACATGTGTTGTGGCAACATGACAGTGCATGGTCTGAGGTGTGTGTATGTCTGACATACCCTGCATATTTGCTGTCTGTTGTGATTTCTGGCCATGTAATTGGACGCATTGTTATGAGTGAGTGATGGTTGTGTGCCACACGACGTATTGCAGATGGTCCAATTCCTTGGTGTGCGTGCTGCCCTGTGCCATGTGCATCAATGCAGTGCTCGGGGGTGTGTGGCCCATGTTATGTGTGTTGTTGCTCACAGTGTGACGTGCGCTTCATTCACTTCTGGCACATGATTTGTCATGGGCATGTTTCTTTGCGTGACTACTGTATGTGGACCAGCTGTTCGGATGACATACCTTTCATGTGACTGGGGCTGACGGATGAGATGGATGGTATGTTGTATGTGCATTGTGTGTCTGTGTGTTTGATGGGTCCAGTGGTGTTCGTGTGCATTTATGTTGTTCCACGCTGTTGCGTCTAGTGTGGTATGTCTTACATGGGCGTAGTTGTGGGATGTGTGGTTGACAGGCAGTAGGGGCTACATGGACAGGACTTCGATGGTGTTGCAGTTGTGTGTGATGGGTTGCACTGTGCCTGCCGTGTGGTTCTGTGATCAGTGTGACTTGTGCATGCAGACGTGGCTCCTTGGGTGTTGCTGTGTCTGTGATGGGTCATGTGGGGTGTGACTCTATGGTTCATGTCCGTGTGCACATTGTTCACATGGTTGTGGCAGGGAGCAGTGCTGCGTGTTCCTCTGCTACTTGACATGTCCCATGTGTTAGTCGTAATTCAGTCCTCATGCCTCCAGTCACCCCGCCCTGTCCAGTTTCCCACCTGCAGGTTGTTTTTGAGCGTGCACTGGACTGGATGCAACATGGTTATGGGCGGGGGGTGCTCCATGTTGCAGGTCTGTGGGGGTGGGGGCGGTGTTATGGGTCGTGGTGCTGGCTGGACACCCACTGACACCGTTTGTCCTGGGGCGGGATGTCTACCTGTCGGCTGCCGGTGTGCACTGCAGTGGCTGCTACGTGGGTGTGGGCTGTGGGGGGTGCTCCGCCTTGCTGTGCTGTAGGACTAGGGGCCTGGTGGGTGTTGTACTTCAGCTGTCCCCCTCCCACCCACTGCCTTTGTGTTGCGGCTACTTACCTGTTACTTGTCGGTTGATGCAGCTACGGCTGCCACATGGGTGTGGGGGTGCTCGTTGTGGCGCTTCTGGAGTACTAGGGGACCTGTTGGTAGTTACGTGGCTGGCTGGGTGTACACATGCCCCCATGGATTTGTTAGTTGATATGTTTGGGCTGTGTGTGTGGTGGTGCCTGTTGCATGTATGTGTGATGTGTTGTGTATTGTGTACTGGACATGGGGGTGTTTGTCCCTCGGAGCTATGGCATGGTGGTAGTGCATGTGAGTACATAGCAGTGTGCTGGTATACATTTGTTTGTACTTACCAGCCTCCACTCCCCCTGGTAATCCGGTGAGGATCTCCGGATGGATGATGACTCGCACCTTCTCCTCCCATGCTTTGAAGGTCTTGTAATGCGCGGGATTCCCTCCGCCAGTCGTGGCAGCCAGCTCTCGATTTTTGCTCTCCTTCTTCTTGACCAGGCTTTTGATGTCGTTCCACCGTTTGTTTATCTCTCCTCTGTTTCTGGGTACGGTCCCGACTGCATTGACCTGGTCTACAATTCTGTTCCACATTCTGTTTCTGGTGGCTAGTGGTGTGTGCTGGACCTGGTTGCCATAGATTTGTGTGTGCACCTTGACGATCTCGTCGACCATGACCGTCAGCTCAGTGGAAGTGAACTTGGGCATTCTGTGTGATGCCATGGTGTTTGTGGTGCTGGTGCGGTGTGTGATGTGTGATGTGCAGGGGGTTTGTGGTGCCGGTGTTTGGTGGTGGTGGTGGTGGTGGGTGTGATGTGTGCGTATCTGTGGTGTGCTGCTGTCCTTGCTGTGTCACTGTGTCCTCTCCTCTCCTCTCTGCTTTGCAATGTTGCAAGGGGTTGTGGTCTGTGGAGGGGCTGCTTTTGTACTTACCTGTTTGGGTGTGTCCTGATGGTCTGTTGTTTTCAGGTGTGTTGTGGCTGGTGTTCTGGGCTTTGTAGTTTATTTGTTTGTCCAGGGGTGGTGTGTTTTCGGAATGTGTACTTTGTCTGTGTATTTGTGCGTGGGTTGCTGTGTGGACTTGTTTGCCATGTTGTGTGTGTTTGTTTGAGTCCGCGGCTGTTTCTGTGCAGGGACGTGGCCGCCATGGCTTCTGCCGTGTCCATTTTCTTCAGTGTTGTTTCGGCTGGCGGGCGGTGTATTTGTTGTTTTTCCGCGCCCATGTCGGTGCGATCGTAATTTCACGTGCGGTGTCTCGACCATGAGGGCGGGCGGTTTTGTGTTGTCGTGCGTCTTTCCGTCCGTGGCGGGCGGTTAGACTACGACTCGGGCAAGGGCGGGCGGTATTTTGTGTGTTTTTTCCGCCGCTGGCGGTTTTCGGTTCGAGGCATCATGATTGCTGGGTCGGTATTCAGAAGGTGTAGGCAGGCGGATTTTTGCCGCTTTCATGGGTGGCGGATTTTTTTACGCCCGGTATCGTAATGGGCCTTATAATTATTAATATAAATTTATAAATTAAAAATGTTACATTTTGTTAAAATTCAAAATTCTTTGGTTTGAAAAGTTTTTGGTGTAAATTATTTGAAAAAAGTTCGTGAATTAAAAAAAATGTGAACAATTTATTTAAAAATTGTATTAATAGTTATTTATTTAAAATTTTATATTACAACTACAGATTTGTTTTCAAATATTTTTTAGTGTAAAATGAGTTTACAAAGGGTGTAATATTGGATTATAAAATAAGTATGTTTATTTGTAATTTATAATATAGTTTTAAATATTTATTTTGGTTGTGACGTGTTTTTCACATTTTACTTTTTTTAAATATTTAAAAATTTATTTTCATAAAGTTGTATTTTTAATGTTTTAAAATAAAATTAAGTGTATAATTAAAAAAATTATAATATTTACAATTTTTGTTAATAATTTTTAATTAGTAAAAAATATAATTTTTAAATTTAAAAATAGTATTACATTTTATTTAAAAAAAGAAAAGAAAATAAATACATTTTTGTTAATAATACATTTTTGGTAGTTAAAAAAATGAAAATGGGTGGGGGGTTATTTAGTACTTTCCTTGAGTTTAGTTGGATTTGTAGTTGGAATCTTAAATTATTATGGTTTACTATCCAGCACTTTCCCTGAGTTGATTTGGATTTGGAGTTGGAATAGTAAATTATTTTGATTTATTATCCAGCACTTTCCTTGAGTTTAGTTGTATTTGGAGTTGGAATAGTAAATTATTATGGTTTACTATCCAGCACTTTCTCTGAGTTTACTTGGATTTGGAGTTGGAATAGTAAATTATTATGGTTTACTATCCAACACTTTCCCTGAGTTTAGTTGTATTTGGAGTTGGAATAGAAAGGGGGTCATTAGGATGGCGGTCGGAAAATCACTCCGACCGCCATGGTAGCGGGAAAACACCGCCCGCTAGGACCGCGGCATAACCACCGGTCCCATTAGGATGCTCCACAGTCGAAATCCGTCTGCGGCGGTCGGATCGCGGCATCTAGCATTGCGGCGGTTGCTGCTGCCAGCAGCACTGCAGCGATGTCCATAAGAGCATGTCCTGCATATCCCTGCACTGCGTGGCAGGCACTGCACAGTGCCTGCCACATGGTACAGGGACATGTAGGGGGGTACCATGGGTACCCCCCCAGTGCACCCACACACCCCCACAACACAATGGGGGCCTGCAATGGGCCCCCGGAGACATTCTCCGTATGCCTTTTCATGGCGGTTCCACTGCCGCGGAAAGGCTGGCTACCGCTGGCATCATAATCATGCCGGCGGAGCCTGGCCCTGCACAGGCCCCATTTTAGCGGTCCAGCTCCGCCCGCCAGGCAAGCGTGCGGACTGCTACCGGCGGTAAAGTGGCGGGCGGAGAATCGCACCGCCGCGGTCGTCACCGCCATGCTAATGGGACCGGCGGTTTTTAGTGTTGCGGTCGCGGGCGGATGACTGCCGCCGGCCATCCTAATAGACCCCTAAGTTATGTTGATTTATTATTCAGCACTTTCCCTGAGTTTACGTGGATTTGGAGTTGGAATAGTAAATTATTATGGTTTACTATCCAGCACTTTCCCTGAGTTTATTTGGATTTGGAATAGCACATTATTATGGTTTACTATCCAGCACTTTCCCTGAGTTTAGTTGGATTTGGAGTTGGAATAGTAAATTATTTTGATTTATTATCCAGCACTTTCCCTGAGTTTAGTTGGATTTGGAGTTGGAATAGTAAATTATTTTGATTTATTATCCACCACTTTCCCTGAGTTTAGTTGTATTTGGAGTTGGAATAGTAAATTATTATGGTTTACTATCCAGCACTTTCCCTGAGTTTAATTGGATTTGGAGTTGGAATAGTAAATTATTATGGTTTATTATCCACCACTTTCTCTGAGTTTACTTGGATTTGGAGTTGGAATAGTAAATTATTATGGTTTATTATCCAGCAGTTTTGCGGAGTATAGTTATTTTTGTAGTTGGGATAGTAATTTTTGGGGGGTATTATTCAGCTTTTTCTCAGAGTTTAGTTTATTTGGAATTTAGTAATAGTGATTATTTATTATGTATAATTTTTTGTACAGTTTATATGTATATTGAAATATGTAAATAGATGTTAGTTTTTATTGGCAACATTTTTTTATGCAAACACGTGTATATTTTTATTCACAATTACTTTTGATATACAATCTATTATAATATTAAAAACAGAAATCATAAATTCTATTATTCCTATTTTATTATATAAAGTGTAATATATTTGTAACATTCATTTTTCATGTATAAATGTTAAATGAATTATATATTTATAAATGTAAATTTCTTTTTACAGTTTTGAAAAATAGGTATATTTAATATTATTTTTAATAAAATAATATTTAATATGTTAAATAATTTACAATATTTTCAACAGAAATATTTTGTAACACATATATATTTTTTATCACATTTTTATATTTGTTGTACATTTACAGTGTATGAAATAAACATATATTTTAATATACATTATATATTATATTTTTGCTTTTTTTGATAATATAACAGTTAATGTATATTTTACAATTTTTTCACATATTTTTTAACGTTTGGGAAAAAACATTGCAAGAAATAAAGTTATACATATAATTTTTAACATTTTTTTAAATATTTTCCATTGTTGTCTATGGGGAGTTAGTCTTTTTGTTATATTTTAAAAACGCGGCCATTTTTTTTCCTTTTTCCTCATTTTTCTGTCTATTGGTTTCGTTTTTAGGTCATTTTGTAAGATGGAGCCTCACAGTTGGGAGCTGCGTTTCGTCCGTTCAGGTAAGTTTAATTTTATATACTTTTAAGTTAGTTTTAGGGTAGGGATAAGGTAGTAGTAGTGTAAATAGATTTGTTAGGGCGTTATTTGATCGTTTTTGGTGTAGTTAGGTGTTGTTTTGGTTCCCTCAGGCAGCCTTGCAGACTCCTACTTGATGTTTAAATGTGTGCCAGACTATGGGGCCCATTACGATACCCGGCGTAAAAAAATCCGCCAGGCATGGAAGCGGCAAAAATCCGCCCGCACACACCGCCTGAACACCGACCACGCCATTACGATTACACAAACCGAAAACCGCCATCGGCGAAAAATCCACACAAAATACCGCCCGCCAACGTCCGAGTCGGAGTCAAACCGCCCGCCACGGACGGAAACACGCACGACAACACAAAACCGCCCGCCCTCACGGCCGACACACCGCACGTGAAATTACGATCGCACCGACATGAGCGCGGAAAAACCACAAATATACCGCCCGCCAGCGCAAACAACGCCGATGAGAATCGACACGGCAGAAGCCATGGCGCCCACGTACCTGCACAGAAACCATCCGCACACTAAACCAATAGCACACAACATGGCCAACAAGTCCACACAGCAAGGCACGCACAAATACACAAGCACAGTACACATCCCGAAAACACCCCCGGACAAACAAAAAATACAAAGGCCAGAACCCCAGACACAACACACCTGAAAACAACAGACCATGAGGACACACCCACATAGGTGAGTACAAAAGCAGCACTCCCACAGACCACAACCCCTTGCTACATTGCAAACCAGAGAGGAGAGGAGAGGACACAGTGACACAGCAAGGACAGCAGCACACCACAGAAACGCACACATCACAACCACCACCACCACCACCACCACCACCAAACACCGGCACCACAAACCCCCTGCACATTACACAACACACACCGCACCAGCACCACAAACACCATGGCACCACAAAGAATGCCCAAGTACACGCCCATTGAGCTGACGGTCATGGTCGACGAGATCATCAAGGTGTACCCACAAATCTATGGGAACATGGTCCAGCACACACCACTAGCCACCAGAAACAGAATGTGGAACCGGATCGTAGACCAGGTCAATGCAGTCGGGACCCTGCCCAGGAACAGAGGTGAAATAAACAAACGTTGGAATGACGTAAAGAGCCTGGTCAAGAAGAAGGAGGGCAAAAACAGAGAGCTGGCTGCCGTCACTGGCGGAGGGAATCCCGCGCTCTTTAAGACCTTCAAAGCGTGGGAGGAGAAGGTGCGAGTCGTAATACATCCGGAGATCCTCGCCGGATTAGCAGGGGAGTGGAGGCTGGTAAGTACAAACTAATGTATACCAGCACACCGCTATGTACTCACATGCGCAACCACCATGCCATAGCTCCGAGGGACAAACACCCCCATGTCCAGCACACAATACACAACACATCACACACACATGCAACAGACACCACCACACACAGCCCAAACCGAACAACTGTAACATACGTGGGGACATGTGTACACTCAGCCAGCCACGTAACCACCAACAGGTCCCCAAATATGCCAGAAGCGCCACAACGAGCACCCACCACACCCATGTGTCCGCCACAGCTGCACTAACCGACAAGTAACAGGTAAGTGGCAGGAACACAAAGTGCAGTGGGTGGGAGGGTGGACAGCCAAGTACAACACACACCAGGCCCCAGTCCCACAGCACAGCAAGGAGGAGCATCCCCCACACCCCACAGCCACGTGTCAGCCACCGCAGTGCACAGCGACAGCCGAAAGGCAGACATCACGGTCCACAGCAATCGGTGTCAGTGGGTGTCCAGCCACCCCCACGACCCACAACACCCCCCACCCCCACAGACCTGCAACATGGAGCACCCCCGCTTAGAGCCATGTGGCATCCAGTACAGTGCACGCACGAACAACTTGCAGGTGGGAAACTGGACAGGGCTGGATTACTGGAGGCATGAGGACCATAACACGACCAACACATGGGACATGTCACGTAGCAGACGAACACGCAGCACCGCCCACCGTCACGAACAAGTGAACAATGTGCACACGGACATGAACAACAGACTCACACCCCACATGACCCATCACATACATAGCAACACCCAAGGAGCCACGTCTGCATGCACAAGCCACACTGAATATAGTACCACACGGCAGCCACTGTGCAACTCATCACACACAACCGAAACACCATTGAAGTCCTGTCCATGTAGCCCCTACTGCCTGTCAACCACACACCCCACAACTACGCCTATGTAAGACAAACAACACTAGACGCAACAGAGCGGAACAACATATATGCACACGAACACCACTGAACCCATCAAACACACAGACACACCATGCACATACAACATACCATCCATCCGTCAGCCCCAGTCTCATGAAATTCATGTCATCCGCACAGCTGCCACACATACAGCAGTCATGCTAAGATACATGCCCATGACCAACCATGTGCCAGAAGTCAATGAAGCGCACGACACACTGTGAGCAACAACACACAACATGGGCCACACCCCCCCCGAGCACTGCAGTGATGCACATGGCACAGGGCAGCACGCACACCAAGGAGATGGGACAACTGCAATACGTTGGCTGGCACACAACCATCACTCACTCATAACGATGCGTCCAATGCCATGTCCAGTAATCACAACAGACAGCAAATATGCAGGCCATGTCAAGCATGCACACACCTCAGACCATGCACTGTCATGCTGCCACACCACATGTCACGTTCGGCACCCATGGCTCACAGCATGTACCCCAAAAGCATATCCCCTCCCAAATGCGAATCTGGGGCATGGCCCCCATGTTGCCATATGCGTTCCTAAGCGTTCCATTTGAACCCCAAAAGCATATTCCCACCCAAATGCGAATCTGGGGCATGGCCCCCATGTTGCCATATGCGTTCCTAAGCGTTCCATTTGAACCCCAAAAGCAAAGTACAAACCAGACCCAGGATGGGCCAGGAGCCCGCATACACCAGAGTCACAATAAGTAGGGGCACAGCAACACACCCATCGGCATGGCCAATCCGTCCCATGCCACATGTGCACAGCACACAGTCCCATTGCCAAGCACACACAACTACAAATGCTACAGCCACACACACGCCTCCGGGGAAACCCATGTACGAGATTGCACGAACTGTTAATGTCAGACGACAACTACATACTTCGCCAGGTGCAACACAATAACAAATCTCATTCTCTCCACAGGTGACGAACTGCTGGATGCTGGGGATGGAGCCAGCAGCCAGCACAGTCAGCCTACAAGCCCCCAACGAGGACACACGGATCTGGAGGATCTGTCCTCCTCTTCGGACACGGACCACCAAGCAGGCCCATCTGGTGTGGCAGGGCCCAGCCGCTCCCCAGGACCCCTCCTACCCACCAACCCATCATCCAGGGCTGCTGAACATTCCCAGCCCCCTGCTGCCACTGTCGTTGCGGCCACACCCACGGTCATTGTGGCCACTACCACTGCCGCAACCGCCACCATCGCCGCACCGACCACCACCGCCGCCACCACCACCACGTCTTCGCTGGCACCAGCCCCAGCGCAGGTGGTGGCCCGGCCGACTGGATCCACCCTGGGAGCCACAGCGAGGACCGTGGTGAGCAATGTGGCTAGTGGGCAGGCCGGTGGCAGCAGGACTGGTAGGAGGAGCAGGGCCAGGGAAACGCCAGCCTCCCCTGGGAGCCATGCCCTGCCTCAAATGGCCAGAGTCCTTGGGGCCTATGAAGAGGCCCAAGGACAATGGGTCCGGTCTGCTTCAGACACGCGTGAGGTGCTGGGGGTGCTGAGGTCCATGGACGCCCGTATGGGCCAACTCGTGGACCTCATGGGCCAGCTGGTGGTGGCGGTGAGGTCACTGCCAGGGACAGCAGCTCCCCCTCCGCCACAACCTGCCGGGGCGCAGGGTGGAGCAGCAGTGTCCAGTTCCCCTGCGTCCACAGCCAGTGAGCACACCTCAACCACCAGCATGTCGCAAGCAGGCACCCCCTCGCAAGCGTGGAAGGGGCCGTCCGAAGTGGAAACAGATCTCCCGGGAGGACTTCGCACGCTCCAAACGCAAGTGAGGCAGCCAGCCAGCCTTCCGCCAGCCTTCCTTGACCAGCCACTGCATTGACTTGGACTACGATCCCACTCCACACAGCCATCTGGATGGCATGTGTGTGTTGGACTATGGACATAGAACCAGTGGGTACACCCTGATCATCACGCAGCCATGACCGACAGCTCATTGTCACTGCACGCACCACTTTTGTCATCACCTTACACACAATCACATGTCACAGTTTGTAATAAATGCACCTTTTTCACTAACTGCTGTTTGTGCCCTGTGTTTTATTTGTACGGAATACAACGGCCACCTTGGGCGGAAAGGCACCTGATGCGTGGCATGGCAATTGAATCCGGAGGGCCTGTAGGGACCTAGGGGTGGGAGACAGAACAGGAGCACATTCAATGAGTGTGTCACACACCCATCACACAGTACATGTCAACAACTACAAGCAATGTACACACATCGCACAGAGCAATAGGGCACAATGCCACAGCCACCAACAGTGGCATACTACCCTGGCCATGGAGCGTTGACACACAGCACGCAGTGAACAAGCGGCCACCCTGACACAGCACACACACCTGCACAGATACAGCCACATCAGCCGTCGTACATGGACACTCACCGTCAAGTGAAGTAGCGGGCGATGAGCTGCTGACGCACATTACCAGCTTCCTCCTCTCCGCTGTCCTCCTCACTCGAGCTGTCCTGGTCTGCGGGCTGGGGCCCTGGTTGATCTCCGTCATCCACGATGAGGGGGATCTGCTTCCGAATGGCCAGATTGTGCAGCATGCCACCACTATCTGGCACACCTTCTGTGGGGAGTACGCCAGCGCACCCCTGGTGCGGTCCAGGCACCTGAACCTGGACTTGAGGAGGCCAAAGGTACGCTCGACCACACGTCTGGTCCTCCCATGTGCCTCATTGTAGCGATCGTCTGCTGGGGTGCGAGGATTCCTCAATGGACTGAGCAGCCATGCCCCATTCGGGTACGCAGAGTCACCTGGGTGTGAGGGACACAGAGAACCGTTGCTATTCCAACTGGACAGGGGACAGCATCGCACAACCAGCACGCTACACCACTCCACATACTCACCGACAATACAGGCACGATCCTGTTGCATATTGGACATCAGTCGTGGCAAGATGCTGTTGCGCATTATGTGTGCGTCATGGGCCGAGCCTGGGAACTTTGCACACACGTGGGTGATCACCATGTCCGCAAGGCACACCACTTGCACATTCAGGGAGTGCGTGTGCTTCCTGTTGCGGTACAGGTGCTCAGTGGCCTGTGGTGGAACAAGGCCGACATGTGTGCAGTCAATGGCTCCAACGACGTGTGGGATTCTGCCAAGGGCATAGAATGCACCCTTCACTGCCGCCAATTCACGAGCCCTGGGGAAGCGGATGTACCTGTTTCGGTACAGCATCATGGCTGCCAGTACATCCCTCAGCACCTTCCTGAACATGGGCTGGGACATCCCTCCTCCAATGCCCACTGTGTGCTGGAATGACCCAGTGGCGAAGAAATGCATGGCAGCCATCACCTTAGCCGTGGGGGTGACAGCAGTCGGATACACCCTGCGGGGACGGAGATGGGGTTCTAACATGGCACACAGGCGATGCAGGCTTGGCCTGTCCAGCCGAAACTTCCTAATAACCTCTGTATCGTCCATGTCCGCCAGCAATTGGTATGGGCGGTCAATGTTCGGTCTCCGCCTAGGGACAATGGCAGAGGACACATGTCAAAGCAACACGACACATAGCAATTTCGCATACACATCACTGACATGACTGAGCAAGCACATGAGCCACAGCCCAGCTGTCAAGCTGGGACGGCACGGCCACAATACACTTACACAGGTCTCCCAGCAATGGCAATGGCTAGTGATACAAACCACTGCCATGTGCATGCACATGGGGATCTAGGCCCCAATGACTTGCGGGGCGTGCTGATGGGGACTGACTGCATATCCGTCAAGCGGCAACGCCACGGCAACATGAATGTCTGCTGAGCATGGAACTGCTTCCGCGGCTGGATGAGTATGGCACACGACGACGACGATGTGGGCACAGGCTGAGCGGCCAAAACAAGTGGGACCTGTGGCACGAGGGGATATGAGACAGTAGTAGGTGTCAGCACTGCACCCTATGTTCAGCACTGTACGGATCACAGCTCCCGAAACATTGACAGGTGTCCACATTGACAGCCCCATGCCAAGACGGCTGTGTGCTTGCAGTCACACGTCACAGGTGAGAGGTTACATTGCACGTGCCAGGTGGCAGACGTACATAGTGGGAGCTGGCATGTGTGTGCATGTGTCTCCTGTTCAGGATCCACCAGATGGGCGCTGACTCTGTACTGACCATTGGACACAGCATGTTCCGTGGAAGGCTTGTGTGTGTGGGATGGTGGCACTGGATGTGCCTCCGTTGGGTGGGGGGCCATGCACAGGGCGGGTACGTCGATGATTGCGCATTGTTGGTCACGGTGGGTGCACCAACTAAGATGTGTTGCCCTGTGTTCAATTCCTATGTCCGCATGATGATGGACTGTAGATGTGGGCAGACTACACATTGGTCGATGTGCTGTCTATATGCATGTGCCTTCACACCAGTCACAGATGCCCCTGCACATGTGACCCCTGCTGGACTCGCTGCTGGGTCTGTGGAGCTGATGCACCTTCTGCGCGTGGGGCGGACAGCTCTCCTCACTTCCCTCATTGCGCATGTCATGACTTTGCCGCAGGTGACATGGATCATGGAGGGCCCACATGTACGCGTGGGTAGGCTACACATGATTGTTTACTGGTCGCCACCCCCAGTCAGTGTTTCGAATGGGAAGGTTGTCGTGCTGGTGGTATATTCGATGTGGCGGATGGGCGGGCCTAGGTGCGGGCTTACATTCCGGACATGGGGGGTAGTTGGATTGGCGACTAGTTGCAGTACACACGGGACACGTCTCTTCCTTTCCACATCTGGGTCATCCCTTGTACTCACTGACAGTGATACAGTCATCTTCGCCCCAGCCCTCATGTCCTCCCCTCGCTCCCCCAATATGCATGCTCACCTGCGAGGCTAGCGCTTGCACAGGCAGCCCCAAGCTCGCACCAGAGAGGGCAAGGAGTGTATGTGTGGGTCCAGTTGCACGAGTGGGCTGTCTCAGGGTATGATGTGTTGCGGGACGCCGTCCACCTGCGTGGTGCCCCAAATGGAGACCCGGCCTGCATGGACTATGCATCACAGTCTTCGCCTTCCGGATCCGCCACCTGCGACACCCAGTGGCTGTGGCTGCCCTTGTGGCCAGGCCGCGTCCGTCTGTGGCTGATGGCCCACACATTCACTCTTTGGCCTCTCTGGGGAGGGCTCGGGGGTGGTGGCGCACGCGCTTGCACTTAGTCGCAATGGCATGTGGCGTGGTTGGTATGATGGGCAATGGATGGGATGGTGCGAGCCACCTCCCGTGACGTCAGTGCTGCTCGTGCTGTGGTGCGTCCCCTACACTTCCATCTGACTTGTGCCATGCTAGACGTTGAGGTTCTATTGCCTGCGTGATATGACCAGGAGGAGCGCGAGGAGACCTCTCACACACCATGCTCCACTGCCATCCCGTGCCCTGTATCGCCTGTGCGGATTGACTATGTTGGGGTTACACCTGGTCGACTGGGGCTGTGTGTGCCTTGTCAAGGGGCATGGCGGGCGCACAACAGGATCCAGCTTGTCCACAGAGGGTGGGCTGAGGTGCGCCTGGTACCGCTTTGTACGTGTGCCCGGCTGCTGTGCACACACGTGTTCACTCCCCCCCGACAGGTGTCCTCTCACAATGCCCAGGGAAGCGGTGGTGTACTGTTCATGAGCCCTCCCAACACGGCGTGCTCCAACTTGGCATGTGCGCATCTACCCGTCGCACCCACCCACCTGAGCACTGCGTCCATACGACTTCACACGACACATGTGTGTCTTCCACAGTAGTGCTACTCATTTGCGTTGACATCCAATACCAGTGGACTACATGGTCATGTCACGACTGCCGTGTACTTCACATACTCTCATCCTCTCTCATTCGTACTTGTGAAATGAGTCAGCGGAGACAGTTTTGGTTTCAAACATTATATTGAGTCTTCTGTCCTCTGTGATGCAGTATAGTGGACACTACTGGCAGCGGAATACATGTTGAGGATATACTGAGCATGATTGCAAATGGGATAGGGTGTGGGGTTACATGTGATTGGCTGTTGCATGTGGGATGTGGGCTTCAGAGTGACATCTGCTTGGCCAAGGCTGTGCTAATGTACATTTACGTATAGCTGCGGAGCTGCGGACTTTGACACAGACGGTATACATGTAGCCTACCAGACCGCTTGGCATCATGGGCACAGTCCATCTCAGTTCCATGTGACAGGTTTGCTGCGGTTGTTCCTCATGCACGCGTGCATGTGAGATGACATCAGGGCATGTGCTTGCGTGCATGCAGCGGCGTGCCACTTGTTGTTGCACTGTGGTGGTTACTGGACATGTCACGGTCACTGGGGTCGTGTTGTTGTTGTATGCACTTGTCGTCCATGCAAAGGTCCTGGTATGGGATTCCCGGGGCGGGGGTGGGAGGGGTGCAGCACCCACAGACTCCAGGCGACCTATTCATGTCCACTGAGCGGTGTGTGTGTCCATGGGCGCTGGATCCATGTCGTGTCCTGGTTGTTCGTGCAGTTCCGTCCATGTGGGTGCGATACACAGAGCCCATGCCACTGCCTCCCACGATGCATGCAGTGTTCCTGGATGTGATGGGGAACAGTGTGCATGTCCCGGTAATATCCGATGTCATGGCGATGTCGTTGATGGTGTGGTTACAGTTGCCGGTCGTTTGGTATGGCTGTTGTGGTGGTGACTGGCCAGTCCGTGCGGAAGCTAAGCATGGGTGCGGGTTGGACATCATAGGTCACTCGGGGAACCTGCGTTGTGGTCCGACGAATTGACAGGTTGTCAGGTATGCGATGCCGTCCAGCAGGGCTTCCATGTCATTGGTGGTGTACATGTTTGCCAGCCAATGTAGCGGATGGTGGCTGTCAAGGTGTTGTTCGTAAGTTGTCCCTTGGAGGACCATGATGGGGCATGCTGGGTGACATTCGATGTAGCTGTTCTCGATGATCCGTCGTGTGGAGGCACAGTGGTCCCATTTCAGTGCGGGTGCGATGTTGGCCACATACGCCATGCCCCCATAGGCAGAGCAGGCCCTGTCGTGTGCGTCCAGAGGGAGGAGTAGTGGTAGCAGGTCCGCCTTCAGACATGCCGGGTTGGAGAGGCATATCTCGACGGGATGCTGGTATGGACACCTCCGACAGCAGAAGACGGGCATGACGCAGCTGAACAATGTGATGCGGTAAGTCAGTCGGTAACTTACGTTCAGCAGGGACAGGAGATCGCATCCCAATGTATGGAACAGGTTGGTTTTGTACAGCTTGAGCTGTTCGGCGTAGTTGGGTAGGTGTGTTGCGGTTGCCATTTCCCAGCAGTGCGTTGTGGTGGCGTGCTCCGGCTGTGTGTGCAGTCTGCAATGTGCACGCTCCGAGGTTGCTGTGAGCTCTGTGTAGTCGTAGGGAGACAGGACTTGTGTTCTGTTTGCTTGTTTGGAGGACACGGGCCCTCTTCCCACATGCTTCTCAGACAGTTCAAGGTCAGTGATGTGTGACTCCTTCCAATTAACTTGCATGTGGCCGACATGGGGGAGTGTTTTCTTCTTTCTTCCCCGTCCGTTGTGTGCTTCTGTGATATGCGCTATCTGCCCTGTGGTCGGTCTCCTCGGCATGCCTGTGTTGGTCTATTCTTGGACAATGGCTGTATTCACCGGCTTCTGTCGTAGGGCTGTGGTTTCGGAGTTGGAATGGAAGGTCATTCAGTGCTGTCTGCTCTCCCTTGTGTGGGCAGCAGGCTGCCTTTCCGCTCTGCGTTGGGCCTTGTGTGTGAATGTTATTCTTGGGCCACCTGTTGTCGGTCCCCGGGCTCTTTGGTGTTCCGTTTTATATGTCTTGTTCATATGTGCAGGGTGGTATGGGTGTTTCAGTGTGGTACTGGCGTTCCTCTTCCCGAAGGGAGCCCTGCTTCTCCTAGTTGGTGTTGACGCCGCTGTGTGCTTCGCCATGTTTGTTACACTGGAGTGTGTCCTGCTGTTGCGTGTCTTCACTGACATGTGTGCGTCGGTTGTGTGGCGTTGGGTGTTGTCCGTGAATTGGGCGTTGGGGACAAGTCTGTGGCCGGCCTGTCACGTGTCATGTGCGTTCGGGGTGGGGCTGATGTGTGTGCTGCTTGGTTGTGTCCCTGTGTCTGTGTGCGACGCATGCATGGCGCTGCGGTTGGCCTCTGCGTTGTGCGCATGTGTGGCGGCGTCATCGGCGCTTTGGGGCCGTGACGGGGTGGTTGGTTCCTAGTCCCAGGTGGTGTGTACACATGTGTTCCGCGATGTTACGATTTGGCCTGTGTGTCATATGTGGATGCAATGGTGGATGTGTTGTGTACACGCGCTGGTGGGGGGTTGTCCGCTTTTTCCGCCCTTGCACTGTGTGCGCTGTTTGCATGCACTTGTTGTGTGTGTGCCTACCTGCGTCTCCGCGGTACGTTGCGTCCTTGGTGGTGCATCAGCAGGAGCATGGGGAGGGCCTGCAGTGCTGGATTCATGCTCGGGGAGCCGCTTCTTCGTTGTCCGTGCTCGGCATCCGTGTTGCCGCTTCGGTTTGTCGTACGGTATCTCTTGGCCGTGGGAGCCGTTTGTTTGCGGCATCGTAATTTATGCGCCGGGCGGGGCGTGTTTCGTCGGACGGTGTGTGTCAGTTGGGCTGCGCCGCTACGTGTACGGGCGCACTTTGATGGCGGACGGTGTTGCTGGCTTGCCGGCGGTGTTTGGCCTACTTTTCGCATCGTAATTGGACGGGCGTGTGGACTGCTGCGTGCCGGCGGTAACTGGTGCTTTTTGCATCCGCCAGCACAGCGGTGGTGCTTCCGCCCGCCATCGTAATGAGCCCCTTAGAGCCTTTTATGAATTTTGTTTCCAACCCATTTGTTTGTGCACTTTACATAATATTTAGATTAGGGATTCTACCATTGGTTTCCTTTACTTGTTCGTGGCACAAAAATGAAGAATCATCCATACTGTGTCCAATGTATTGCCAGGTAGTTGAAATTGATGAACACATTTTATTCTTTCGTAAAGCCTTAGTAAAATGCAACGTTCATAGTGTATTATCCCTCTTTGTCGTCTCCTTGGTTTTGTTGACCCACATAATGCCATGAGAGTATGCAAAACAAATACTAGAGATTGTATTGTTTTCTCAATCTCGAGTTTTCTGTTCTCAATATGGCACATCAGGATGAATGCATTAAAATAAAATAGACCCAAGATGTAAGGGCTTTCTTCATCCAGTGGCTATCTTGCACAGCTTCAGTTGTTTTTGAATCATGGGTTTGGGCTCTTTCTCTATTGTTAAGCCATTATTGAATTACTTGCATAAAGAATTTGGTTTTATTTAGATATAGATTGTATAGGAATCTATTAATTGGGATTGAGTAATTGTTTTAGTATGCACATTAGGTTTATTGGATTTTATCTGTGCCAAACCATTGTATTGAGGATTCTCAGCTGTTATTGTAAATTGTACTGTAATCTTATATGCTCTTCTTTTTATAGAAAAGCATTGAAATATTTTAAGTCCCAACTCAGAATGGGACTTAGTCAGCTTTTGAGATAAAAAATCATCTCCGCGTAGGCCGCCAATAAAATTGTAGCCGCCGTTGTGGAAGCTGAAGTGGGAATAGTAAGTCTAACCCTTCCAAAGTCCAACATTTTCTCTACTGCTGATTATGTTGGAGGGACAATAGTAAACTTAACCTTTCCAGAGCCCAACACTTCGCCTACTTTTGTTTATATTAGAGTTAGAATAGCAAGTCTGACTTATTTGAAGTCCAATACTTTTGTGAGTGTTTTGTTCACAGTGTTAATTAAAACAATTTTACACTAATTTACGTTTTTAACTAAGGGCCTGATTTAGATCTTGGCAGTACTGGTCCCACTGTCACTTTTTTGATTGATTCACCGTTCGCCTACTTGGCGGTCGGCCCACTCGATTTAGATGTTGTCTGGTCCATGGACGAAAGACCGCCAGAGTCCCGCTGACACTGCCAGGAATTCTCAGCTGCGTCGATGGCACCATAGACAGAAGCGGCTGTCGGCGGGAGTCTAGCCAAGATGAGCACCGAGCTAATCACGATTTGGCTTTCCGTCGAGACAACTGTGGCGGGAATACCTCCTACTTTGAGTTGGCAGAATCGAAGGAAATTAGGTAAGAGCTTATCTTTTTTACTGCTTTCTATTTACGTTTCTGACTTGAACCCCACCGTCCAGGTCCCTTTTATGCTGATCCGACTCCACCACAACGCCAAACAATTCCGTTGTCGCTGGGATCTAAGGTAAGCAACTTATACAATTGTCTTACTATGAATCGTGTGTTTTTGCATTGCTCTTACATGCAATTTGCTCTTATGTGTAATGCAGTAGTGTTCATTTTACAGCTTTTCTAGGTAAAATGAATACACCTGTATTGACACTTAAAAAAAAAAATATTGTTTTGGTGCTTGGGGGTGTTGTGCTTGTGGTGCCTGTGGGTGCGCCTTCAATAGTTTGTGTATGTTGTTTGTGTGGCATGCAATATGTAACAAAAAGTGTCATAACACATTACCTACATATGTTTTGGAGGCAAAGACAACATATGTGTATAGACACAACAATAGGTTGTACTTACCAGTCTCAACTCCACCAGGGACTCACTCTGTCAGCAAACCGCCGCTAGGACTATGCCGGCACAACAGGGACGTCGAAATAGGCTCGGTGGAATACCGCCGGCCTGACAGAGCCAACAGAGCCAGCACACATCTAAGCACGGCAGGTAGGACTCCGTCAACTCGACTGAGTACTTGAAACCGATGCCACGGAGGGACGGCAGGAGTCCTGCCAAGATCTAAAGCAGGCCGTAATTTTGATATATGTTTTTGTTATATATGTGTTGTTAATTTCACCTTGAACTTTAACACTGGTGCACTCCTATCAACTGCCGAGTGTATGTGCTTTGATCACTAAAACATGCCAAAATTGGCTTAAAATATGATTGACATATTTAACTTTCCTATGAGCACTTCATAGCAGTGTCCCAATGTTAGAGATCAAGATTACCAGTAGGTGAGTCCCCCAAAAAATGAAAAACTGAGGTGACCACATGGACTTCATTTAGGGGTTGCTAGGTGTCGCAGCTGCGACCCCTGGCTTGCCCCTTGCAACCCTTGGCACTGACTTTGTGAGCCCTGGCCTCAGAGGTGGCAAAATCAGTGACAGAAGAACAGGGGCAACTCTTGCTTTTGGACGTTGGTTGGGGCTCCACTTACTTTGTTATTTGTCCATTTTTTATTACACTGATAGTGAATAATATTATATTTTTCCCTATTAGGGTATTCAAAAATGGAGTACACTTAGCTGGAATATGACCCCCCTGGCAGTTGAGGTAAATAAAAAATAGGTTTCAATGTATGTTGTGTGGGTGCTGGCAGATGAGTGTGTGTGTGTTAATGTAAAAGAGTATGTGTGTGTTTATGTGAAAGAGTATGTGTGTTTGTGAATGTGTGAGTTTGTGTAAGTGTGTGAGTGAAAGTAAAGGTCAAATGGGATTTGATGGCACTTCCACTACCCCTGCCATGCTGGTGAATTGACGTCCATGGGTGACCACCCAACAAGCGGTCACTTTGCAACAGGCCACAAAAGTCAGACGCTTTAGTAGCTTCTGTGAAACGCAATGGGACAGGGTCAGTTTAAACCAGCGGCGGCCGCCATAAACGAAGGGTGGTGGGCAGGTGGGTTTGCATGGGGGGGGGCGGTATACAACATAAAAAAATAAAGACTTTACCTTTTGCCGCCGGCCGCTTCAGCGTCGCGTCTCGTCACGCTGCCTCTCCTCTTCCTGCCTGCTGGTCCCAGTAGTCCCTGGGACAGACTCCATGTCGAATCCCCGCGCTGCTCTGCAGTGCGGAGATTAGTTTTAGCAGGCAGGTAAGACGCCCTGCTCAGACCAGGAAGTCTGTGGGGTTTCTCCAGCCCAGCTGCTCAATGCAGCTGGGCTGGAGAAAACCTAAGTGCGTATGTGTGTTTTGGTCAGCCTGAGATATGCGCACTTAGGGAGTGGAGAGTGCACGTATCACTCCTCCTCCCCCTTCCCCCCTCCCATGCCTCGGCCCCGCCCCTCCCAACATCGCTGGATAAGAGCCGGCAAATGTAAATTAAAATGATGCAAGAACATCGTTTTAATTTGCGTTTGCTGGCTCTGAGCCAGGCAGTGGGGCAACGCTCCTCCGCCATAGCGGAGGAGCTGCCACTCGTCAAGGTAGCTATTGCATAGCTGCCAAGGTTTTAGATTGCCACGTGTGACATTTTCAGAATTTCAGTGAAATTATGAGTGACATTTCAACGACTGTGAGTGACACTTTCTCGCGAGCAAAAATCATGCCATCAAGACGAGGAAAACTTCTAAATATCAGAAATTACAGCCATTTGAGCAACAAGAAACTCCAAGAAGTTCTTGAAATTGCTGCAGAGCACCAGAAATGGAAGGGCGCTAACCCTAGTGCTCCCGCCTGTAACCTGATTGTACTGTAAACAAATGCTTAACCATGATATTAAACAAGTCTTTCAGTAGCAGTACTTTATTAAAGTTCTGTGTACATATGCTGACACATGCACAGTTAAATACAAAAATACTTGCCCGATGCAAGATTGTCATTTGCATAAAATAAATAATATACTTTTAAAATCCATATGTACATAATATCTAGATCAAGCACAACACCTGCCCAACTAGTTAGACACATGCTGAGGAAGTTCTGTTGCCCTGGCGAAAGCAACAATTCTGGGGAAGGGGCCGGGCCCAGGCTGGGGGACATGAGGCAGGAAAACATAGTACCTGGCAGGCTGGATATCTGTTGCTGGGGGCTGCAATGAAGCCCCGGCCTCTGGCTCCTCCTTCCTAATGATGCTGCAGTTGGAGCATGCATCATCACTTCCGGGCCTCCTTGTAAATGATCATGCGGCTATTGCTTAGCAACTGGATCCCAGGGCCTCTCTCACTGGTCTCTCAGACCGTCCCAGCCCCAAAAGGATGTGTGAAAAGAGGAGCCTCAAGTCAACACAGGTGCCAGTCAGTGTGCTGCCAGGTGGGCCGGCAGAAAAACAACACTGACTAGTAAACAACATAAATTGCCAGCCAGAAGCAGGGCCCGCTCCCCGGCCAGCTTCTGCCTGCAAAATCTGGAGAGAGAGAGCATGATGAGAGGACCGAGGGATCTGACGAAAGTCGTGAGGATCCCCAGCCCCCCTTGTGGGGACAGGATGAGAGAGCAGAGAGCCCTGGCAAAACGCACCACCTGTGTCACTGATGATAAACCCGCTCAGTACGTATATGATTACTTGCACCATCATTTTTATAAATTAAGCACAGTGTGTAAATTATATGTAATGTGACATCACTCTCAACTTAAACATTTAATTAGTTAAATAAGATTATCAGACTGATATAGCTACAGAATCATTCCCTTATAATTGTGCATAAGCTGAAGTAAGTTAATTAGAACCAGAGTGGGTCACGGCTAGTGCTTTCAATGACGGTGCCCAACATAAACCTCGGAAAGATGACGAGACAGTGCAGCCCTGCCTGCACTGTCTGAAATAAATAAAAGGATCAGATCTTGCAGTTCTTGCTAGCCTGTGCAGTAGAACATGCAGGCTCCACCGTCCGATGCGGATGCCCGGCGATGCCGCAGCCTGAGCCGGCAAACATTAATATTAACTAGTATTGGCGCGTGCCCCGCTACTAGGGGCTAAATGAACGACGCGCGGCTGGGACCGTCTGCTGCATCAACCATCTACACCACGGTTATTCACGGAGCTGCCCACTCTGTGTGAGACTCTGTGTGACAACATGAACAACAACAACACTACTACTACTACTACTACTAAAGTCAGTGGCAGGCAGGCTGCCTGGCCTAGTACCTACTTACTTGTTCAACTTCTGTAGTCAGACTCACAGTCCTGGCAGGCACTAGACTCTCTGAGCGCGAGTCGATGGCGAGTTCGGTCCTGGCGGCCTCGGTGAGCCGACCGCACCTGGTCGCGGCGGCCGCACAGAATAGCACTGCAGCTCTCCCCGCAGTGACCAAGGCCTCTCTCATGCGCTGCCATGATTGATGAGAGAGTCAGCGTCTATGCTGCCGTCCGGTCCAACGCCGGGTTATAATATGCGCGGACGCACAACGACACAGCAGAGTACAACTCCACAGTTAAATCCCCCGCCGCTTAATCCTGACCGACCTCACTTCCTTCCTGTTTTCCAGGACGTGAAGTCACATCTCCCCCGCGGCGCAGCAGCCAGTAGTGTACGCAACCACTGCGGGCAGGCCCCACCCCGGGTCTCAGTATTGGGCACACGCTGAGGAGTCAGAGTGACTCACTTTCACTTTTGACAGCCCGCGCGGCGCCGCAGGCGGAAATTTAATTGCAGCCAGGCAGAGCAGGGCTTAAGATCGATTGTAACATTGTAGCGCTTGTCTCAGCCAGCAGACAAAATCATTAACTGTTTACTTAGCCTGCTCATGCTGGCAAGTCTGCGGGGAGCTGCAGAGCCGGCGCAGAGGTTTCACAGGTGCCGCCGGGCGCACTAGCTGGCTGGTACAGCAGAGTGAGACAGCATTAAAATGCGTGAGAATGCATTTCAGTGCAGTGATGCGGAACACCACACTGAAATGCGTTAGCGTCACACCTGATGCGTGATACTTGGCAGGCCTGCTATTGGATAAGGCAGAGTAAAAGACAGGCTGCCATTTTTAAAAAGTTTATTGCACAGCTTTTTTAGAGTTAAAAGATTGGTAAAACATTTTGAGGCAATCAAGTTGCGAGAGAGGATGTGGCGTTGCCCCAGAGCTGCTGACTTTGGAACTAGGGAACGAGGTTCTGAATCCCAGCGTCGGGTGAACACCTTGTGATTTTGGTAAATCACTTAATCTCCCTGTGCCCCAAAAAATGAATTTGACCTTGTGTAGTGTAACTTGTGCCAACGCGATTGGGCCGAGCCATAATATACGGAACTGCAAAAAGTAGTTGAAAGAGATATTAGGAGAATATATGTTGCAATTAATGTGCAAGAAGTAAGTATATTGTCTGCATTGGTGCAAGGCGGGCTTCTGAGATTCAGCAGACTAAAAATTTGTTGAAATATATAAATACTCTTGAAGTAAAAGGAATTGAATTTGCGACTGATCAATGCATTTTCAAACAAAGCGAATACAATATTTGGGAGACAGTCACTTTATTGAACGCTAATGAAATAAAAAATTTCGCTAGGACTTTTTCTGTGGATGAAATGAAGATGAATTAACGCTCCTTTGTATTGTTTGCAATATTTCCAAAGGTTTCAATATAAGAAAAAAACGTTCCAAGCCTTTGGTACTAATAAACTCTCCGACTCCATTACAACACTGCCACCTAGTGTTTAAATATTGAAGGTCAGTCGTAAATCTATGTAGGGACATATTTTCTTTAGTATCTTCTCTAAATGATCTCGGTCAGAATAAAATTGGGTAAAATAATACCATAATTACTTCAGAAGGGGTTTCTTAAGTTTCCTGGATTTATTCCAACCCCAGAGCTACTTCAATATCTTGCTTGATCATGTTGTCAATTTGCATGCAAGGAAAATCAGCCCCCACTTCCTGTTGCAAAGTAAACAAGCATTGGCAGCGCCGATAAATCTGGCCTTTGGAGAGCTATTGGCTTCAGCAATGTGTTTTGCCGATGCCTATGCTTGCGGGGAAAAAAATGCCAAGATGAAAAGAAAGTGAAGCAATGCTGATAGGTGCGGAAAAAAAGAAAAAAAACACGTTTTGTTTAAAAAGGGTATTGCTGAAAATAAGTTTGCCGAAGCACAAGCACAGCGATACAATGTCAACCAAGAGGAAATCAATTCCAATGCGTGTGGAAAAAAAAAATTAAATGCCGATCTGAAATGATAAAAAGAAAGAGACTTAAATACTGAAATGAAACAATAAAAAACATAGGGGTCGATTCCGATCTCGTTCGGAAGGGCTACGAATAGGATTTGGCTTTGTGCAAACCGATCCGGAGCCCTTGTTCTTGCCCGATTTGTTTCCTGTTCCGAACGACCAAGTACGATCCCTGGAAACCCTTAGCGCTGACCGAAACGGTTCCGAAAGGCATCCGGAGAGATCGATCCTTTCCGGAGCCGATTCGTACAGCTCTATGGACTTGGTTTCCGAGCAAGCAAGTACGATAACCGATTCGGACAGCCTTTCTGAATTGGTTTGCCCGTAACAAAAAGGCTGCCTTAATCGGTCTTTGGGGGCCCGTAGCAGGCCCCCCTTTACCAGGGCCCTCTGAATCGAGCCAGTGGGGGTACCCAAGGTTCCCCCCTTTCCAACCATGCACAATGTGGCAGGAACCATGGGGTGCCCGCCACAGGGTGCAAGGTTTCCCCCAACCACCCCTTTCTTCAATGGGAGCCTGTGTTCTCGTTCGGTACACAGGCTCCCATTGAAGACAATGGGAGTCCGACCGAATCGTATCCGGATGCATACGGATGCATCGTACTTGTTCGGTCCGACTCGCCCAATCCGAGTCGTCCGGAAAGCATTCCAGAACCGAGTCGTTCGGTATGCTTTCCGAACGAGATCGGAATCGACCCCATAGTGTTGATAGAGGCAGAAGTACAGCACCAGTAGTGGAGGTACACAATTTAAATTAAATTAATTAGAACTTTGTCCCTGCAGCAGAAAGTAAAAGGAAGTGATGTCAAACGTATGGTAGCCAATTAGGATTCAGCTACAATTATTGACAATCAAGCCTGCAAATGGTAATTGATAGTGGGGCTCCAAGCCCTTTACAACATACAATACCCCTCGCAGCAAACAGCGCATACCTGTTCTTAGGCAAGGCCTAAAAACACAGCCACTAATTGAGATGAAGTATACAAAAAAGAGATGGATGGAATGATAGAATTAATCTCAGCCACTGGGAATTACTCATGACACATCCCAGGCCATCCTGATTCTGCACACCATATCACCTCAGTTTGGAGCCAGACACATTAAAATCAGTCTTGACCCTCCTTCAATAGGAATGAACAGCCCAGCCTGAGCTACCAGGCCAGGGCATCCTTGAAATTGGAATATAGGCAACCCAGGACCGGTTAAGCCAGTGGTGTAACGGAACTTGAGGGGGCCCCCTTGGAAAGTACATGGAGGAGCCCCTTTCCGGACTCACTCAGGTCAGGGTACAGTGCTGAGGGGGCCCCCTGGAGCTCGGGGGACATCCGCACTCTGGGGGCTGAGTGGCCTTTGTTACTCCACTACGTTACGCTCTGATTAGGGCTCATCAGCCAGGTGCATCTTGGTTTCAGTGAGCACGGGATCCCATGTCTGGGCATAGTCATTGCATTTAGGGCGTCCTACTGAAGTATAAAAAAAGTGATGGCTGGAATGTTTGAATTAACTTCAGCCACTGGTAATTACTCCCTTTGCATCCCAGTCCATCGCACAAAATATCCCTCCTGTTTGGACCCAGTCATATGTAAATCAGTCTTGACCATGATGTAGTAGGAACAGTCGAGTCAGAACTGCCAGGCCAGGTCCTGCCTGAAACCAGAATACAAGCAACCTAGGACCGGTTTAGCCATGATTGGTGCTCATCAGATGGGCAAAGTTAGGTTTTAGTGGCACAGGGAGGACGTTAGCCACATCTGGGCATACCCATCGCACTTAGGGGTTGCACTGCACTATTTGAAAAAGTGATGGATGGAATCCTTGAGTTAAACTATAGTTGGGGAGATATTGGCACCTCAGTCCCCTGCGCTGTAGTGTCACTGCACCTGCTGCACTATTAATAGCTAGGCCCCTCATGTCAACTAGGATTGCTTGGAGGGAGTGACCGCTACCCATTGCTGCTCTGGGTCACGTGGGTGATGAATGCAGCACCAGGGACAAAAAAATAAGCAGGCCCCATTGTAGGTTTTACTCCTCTCATAGGCAATAAACAGCAAATGGAAGCTAATGGAGGGACAATGGGTCAACCCTGTGGAGTCTTCAGGGATCAAAGGAAATATGATACCATTTCTGGTACCCCTGGCATACTGTTTCAATAACTCACATGTTCTTTATCTGCATTTGTTTACCTGTTTAATAGTTCCTCTGAGCACAATTTTAACACAATTATAGCCCATAAGTAGAATGCATTGATTATGATTCCTTAAGCTCTCCACTTAGTCTAAAAGGAGATGCCAAGTTTTTTTGGGAACTACAGTTTCTCCTCTTGTCTAGGATGGTTGAGAACTATAAGTATGTCTGGTGACATCGCTCCTTACAAGCCTCCCACTTATGTAGTCTTACAGGAAAAAATGGCAATTGTAGTTAAGGATTTCGATCACCACAACATGCAGGCTGTTCCTGTGCAGTCCCCCTAACACTTAGGGGTACTACAATAGGTTCCAACTGATGTACAATGTATCTTTTGTGTTTTCAGTTTAGTATAGTATCACTTCGACAAGCACTGATTTCCATGATGTACTCTCAAAGTGTTTTTTACCCAGGGGCATAGCTTCAGAGGGGTGGTTATTGGTGTGTTACACCCCTCCTAATAAATTAATTCCTAAGCCTGTAGTGGGGTCTGGGGCCTCAGAGACAAGCAAGGCAGTGTATATGTTAGGATTCTAAAGGGATTTAGTATCATTGGGCAACAAAGACTCTTATTCCTCTGAACCCGGAAAATAACTATTTTAGACACAGTATCCCCTCCTCACTTCCACATCCACAATCCAGCAGTGAAGGAGAGCCTTGTCTCTTTAAAAACAACCTGCAATATCTCCCAGAACTTCTACCGTCATCAACACACAAAGAGAGAGGTGTAATAGGTCACCCTATCGATATATCGGACCACCGCATCATCCTGTTCCACTTAAACCTGGAAGAGCCATACCCCATTCATACTAAGAAAACCCTCCAGTGGTCCAGAAACTTAAGCCAGGTGTCCCTAGCTGATCTGGAAGAAATAATGATCTCTAGCCTTCCCCCAAAAACAGACAACCTCTCAACGATTGAACTCACAACCCACTTTAACTCTACGATGCCAGCCGTCCTAGACCAAGTAGCCCCTCTGAAACTAAAAAGGATTAGAGACACCCTTTCGAGATCCTGGTTTAACAAAGACCTCAACACTGAAAGAAGGCAACTCAGAGCTTCAGAAAGACTCTGGCGAGCAAACCCTTCCTTAACTTACCTCCACCAACTCAGAGCAGAACGCAGAACATATGAAAATCACATTATCAAAGAAAAAGCAGCCTTTTTCCGCAGCGCCCTTGACAATGCAATAAATCGCCTGAAAAACCTTTTCAACATCATAAAAAACCAGACTTCTAAACCACCCGCTAAAGCCCCTCAGGGCTCTAAAGAACGCTGTGATAAATTCTTTGATGAGAAATTCACGATGATCGAGTCCTCTCTTGAATGCCTTGTTATGTCCCGTATAGAGGCCCTAATGTAGACCCGTTCATACATGCCCTAAAATGGACGTATTCATATTTGCCCTAATACGGTCATATTCGTACTTGCCCTATTATGGTCAAAGCCGCATATGCCCTATTACGGTCATAACTGTACATGTCCTATTATAGTCATGATTCCTTATATCGGCATGATCTTTCACCTACATTGGTCCTCGCTAGTACACAACGTGCTCTGAGGGCTGAACGTTATCTATTCTGTGGTTTTGAATACAGCAGGGTTTTTCCCAAACACAGGCCCACACTGTACTCATCAATTATGCATGGCTCTCTAGGAATACACCACCTGCATAATATGTATGTACAAAGTTCACCCCTGACGTCTTCCTCAAGTCTAACAAGGGCCAATACAAACCATACGAAGAAACTAGAGTCTTCAGGGTATAAATACACCACATCTTACCCCAGTAAGATAGAGGGAACCGAGACTTCCATGCTGACACACTGACCAGAGACGCTGAGGCTCCTGCATGCAGTCGCTCCAGCTGACAGCGGTCTGACACAGCCCTTGCGGGGTGTCCAACTCGAGACCAGGACGGGGTCCCACACTCTCTCTATTCAGGTATGGGGGCTCGACTAAATCCTAGAAGGATTCTTGGCTCTTAGGCTTTTAGACCTACACATATGCTAGGTACACTCAGGTACATCTAGTTAGGCATCGTAGGAATACGCACACTTTTCATAATGCTTTTTATATTCATGTATGTATTCATGATTATTGCAATATGGTAGAACTGTTCTATCCCTTTGCTTTTATCGTACTGCTGATAATATATCTCTGCTATTGTCTGCTGGTTTCTGCAGCACATATATTTTACACTAGAATAACAACTGTTCAATAAATACTTATTGAAACGCCCAGACTGTTTATTCTGTGTAACTCTCTGAGACAAACCGAATAAGTAAGCACGAGTGACTGAGCGAAAAGTAGTATATTGTTTCCACGATTCTGAGGAATTAGGGTTGTCATGATCTAAGGTTGCCAGGAACTAATCTCTCCCCGATAAGAGGAGATTCTAGTGGCACTGTGAGCTAGCTAATGCAAATCAGGCTAACATTGTGAGTTGCAGCCTACCTGTGCCCAGATTGCAGTGAGCAGAGTCCAGGAAGTGGTAAGGAGGCAGACTAGTGCTGTCTCTTTCCTTAAAAAGTTTAAAAAACGATTTTCCCCACCTGTGATTGCATCATCTTATTTTTTTCTTTTTAAATTTCTTTACCTGTCTTTGCCTGTGGTTGTTACAGTTTAAAATTGTAGTTTTAACCTGCCAGTGATTGCATAATTTATCCCATGTTTTTGTGTTTAAACTTGTGGTTTTTCCTGCCCGTGACTGCTTCCATTTAACCTGTTGAATTGTGGGATTTGAAGTCCAAACTCTGTAGTTTTTCCCTCTCATTTCCCGTGACTATCAGTTTTTCCCTCCAAATGTCTCCTTTGCTCTGTGCTAAGACCTGTATGTTAAGCAGTGCACCCCCAGCGACCATTTTGTGTTAACAAGTCAGTGAAACCAGCGCCCCCCGTTCCCCCCTGAGACAGCAGTAATCTGCTGTAAGCTGTTTAAACTGAGTTTAATAGGGACTGTGCACTTCGTTTTTTGGCCAGGAGAGGGAGTAAAGCTTTATACAAACAGTGTTGTTAGAGGACAAGTTTGTTAGGGCCTTACCTGCAGAAGTCCAAAGTGTGGATTGAGCCTGTCTGTCTCCTAGGAGATTTCTGAATAGAGGAGCAGCTTCCAACTCCCTGGCCAGCAAACCTTGTCTGAGGTAGCCGGGACCTTATATAGTCTGATAGTGTTTGGTACATGTGTACACTGATTGGTGGTTGTATCTGATGTTTCTATTGGATTAGGGTTAGTGTCCTCATTGGTTGGGTATTTGAGGGTTCTGATTGGTTTCTGGGTCTGTGATTCAATCAATGTAGGGTTGGGACTAGGGCTAGGGTTAGGATTTCTATTGGCAGTAGGGACTAGGGCTTCCTGTGTTATTGGTTGTTGGGACTAGGGTGGGACTAGGGCTAGGATTTTTATTGGAAGTAGGGACTAGGGCTTCCTGTATTATTGGTTGTTGGGACTAGGGTGGGACTAGGGCTAGGGTTAGGATTTTTATTGGAAGTAGGGACTAGGGCTTCCTGTATTAATGGTTGTTGGGACTGGGGTGGGACTAGGGCTAGGGTTAGGCCTTTAATTGGAAGTAGCGATTAGGGCTTCCGGTGTGATTGGTTGCTGGACTAGGTGTGGGACTAAGAGTAGGGTTAGGCTTTCTATTGGAAGTAGGGACTAGGGCTTCCTGTGCCATTGGTTGCTTGGACTAGGGTTGGGACTACTGGTAGGGCTAGGGCCTCTATTGGAAGGAGAGATCAGGGTTTTTGAAACTGATTGGGTGCTTGGACTAGGGCTAAGATTGGCTGTAAGGTCCTGGTCTCCTATTGGTTCTAGATTTTAGGGCTAGTGTTGTGATTGGATAGTGTTAGGGCTAGGGTTCCCATTGGCTGAAGGGGTCACCTGACTACTAGGGCTATAAACGGTCAAGGCTTAGGGCGTCTCACCCTGGGCGTCGAGGCTAAGGGTGGAGAGGACAAGGGTGAGTGCCTGTTTGAGCCGGTTAAGGGTGGAGAGGACAAGGGTGAGTGCCTGTTTGAGCCTGTTAAGGGTGGAGAGGACAAGGGTGAGTGCCTGTTTGAGCCTGTTCGAGACTGGTCGGGACCTGGGCCAGAAATGCTGCCCATTTTCCCATTCATTAATACCCACCCTATGTATGTGTCCCTCTGTATATAAGCATTTATTTTCACTATAGATATGTACCTATCTTTGTGTATTGCTTTGTATAAACATGTAGAATAAATATGTTGTTATAAAAAAAAAAAATACATCTTTGGTCTACATGTACTTGCTTCCATTGTGCATCTATGTACCTACATGTACTTGGATCTGTGTGTCTGTTACTTTTCTCCTGAAAAAGCATATTCAATGCACTACCCTATTTCTCATCCTGTACCTCTATCAATATCTTTAATCTGCGTACACTTACCTCCTTTATGCATCTATATACTTTCAATGTACTTATGGATCTATATATTTATCACTTTCTTCTAATTTAGCATTTCCAATGCACTACCCTATTTCTCAGCCTATACTTCTCTCAATATATCTTCTAGCCCAACTTTCTGACTCATCTCAAACTTCTTTCTACTACTCTTTCCAATGCACTACCCTATCTCTCACCCTATACATCTATCATTATATCCTCTACACCCACTCTCTCATTTATCCCAAACCCCATACCACTACTATGTTCCCCAAAATAACCCTTTCTTGACTCTCTCCTACTCTACCCCTCCTTGCATCATCTGACACTTCTTTTACTATACCGATCCCCCAAAACAAACCTTTCTAAACTCTTCCCTCTGACTCTTCCCCTCCAAAAACCCTTTTTACTCATCCAAAAGCCTCCTCCTACTGCTATGACCTAAAAAAAAGAAATCCTTCACTCTTCTATCCCTCCACTATCCCTTTCAATCAAAATAACAGACAACCATGTTCACTTCTCTAATTCCATATTCCACTATACTAATTCACCACTAATCCTTTATGGGTTCCAGAGTAGCGTGCTATTCGCCAACAAAGCGTTTCAACACCTCATCAGGATTACAAACGCTATATAAATGCAAACCTTTTTCCCTTTTTTACCCCTCCCCAACCCTTCTCAATCCAAATAACTGACTAACATATCCACCACTCAAATTACTTCATATTTCACTATACTAATTTTCAACACTAATCCTTTATGGGTTCCGGAGTAGCCTGCTACTCGCCAGAAAAGCGCTTCAACACACCATCAGGGGTAACAGGCGCTATATGAATGCAAACCTTTCTTTCCCTTCTATCCCTCCGCTATCCTTCTCACTCCAAATAACTGACTAATATCCACCACTCAAATTACTTTCATATTTCACCATACTAATTCACCACTAATCCTTTATGGGTTTCCGGAGTAGTGTGCTACTCACCAAAAAAAAGCGCTTCAAACCCCATCAGGGGTAAGAAGCGCTATATAAATACAAACCTTTTTTCCTCTTCTATCCTTCTGCTATCCTTCCGAATCCAAATAACTGACTAACATATCCACCACTTAAAATTTACTTGCATGTTTCACTATACTAATTCAACACTAATCCTCTATGGGTCCCGGAGTAGTGTGCTACTCGCCGAAAAGCGCTTCGACGCCTCGTCAGGGGTAGTAAGCGCTATACAAATGCAATTACAATACAATACAATACAATATATTAGAGCGAGTGTGAAATTCATGTAATTTGGTTTTGTGTAATTATTCGCAAATCCCTTATTTAGAGCTCCATTTTAGCATGAAATGAGGACTTACATCTTAATTTGTCACCAGGGCACATTTTTCCCTAAGAAATATCACGAAAACAGCAAACAACAGCTTCTCGTGTTCTGGTTGTTCGCTTTGTTCCCGTGCTCATGATGTGGTAAAGTGGTGTCATTTTCCGAAATTTCACATAACAAACATCATGCCAAATTAACAAATTTAAACAAATTACGCAGGCATAATTTCAATTTCATCCGGTCTACTATACAATGGTTGTTATAAGTGGTACTCACACCTTGATCACCATCACTACAGTTGTGGTGTACGGATATTTCCCACTTAAATGGCATCCAGACGTTTGATTGGTGCATCAGTAAGAAAAGTCCACAGAGGGAGAGTTGCCCAAAGAAGAGCAGATTGTGCACTGCTGAGATGTAGCATAAAGTGGGGCTTTCTTTTACAGGTACTTATCCTCGCTACTGCAAAGACTCCAGAGATGATGCCTATGTGAATGGAGTATCCACGGAGCAAGAGGTAGGAGGCAGTGAGGGCGAACAGGTGCTAGGCAACCTGGGAGCTTATTTATGAGAGCCCTGCATCACTTTTGCACCATGTACGGTGGTACATGAGTGACACAGGACTCTCATATAGACTTATGAATCCACGCAAAGCCACCCTGCGTGACTTTGAGTGGCCTAATAAATCATGAGTAATGTGATGCAGCGCAAATCGCGGTGTCACCTTACACTGCACCCGTGAGGCATTCCATGGGTGTTGCAGTGGATTTTCCCACGCAACAACCGTGGAATTTGACGCTGCCCCAGATTTAAAAAGTGATGTAAACCTGGGTATGCATCATATCTGAACGTCTCCAGAGATGAGGCATAACAAGGTGAAATAGGGTTATTGCTCCTCGTGTTTTCCTCTTTCCATGTGTGCTGCATTCAGCAGCACATATAGAAATAGGAAAACGCCTCGTAGGATTGTTTTTGTGGAGGAAGGTGCTCCTTTCTGCAGAAAAACAATCCTGCATGTCACAGAGTCACCCTTGCACTATGGTGCAAGGGTGCCTTCATTGGCGCTGGCTGCCAAAATGGCACCAGTGCAGGCAGAAAAGACAGGATTGCACCGTATTGCCTAAATATGGTGCATTTCTACCCTTTCATTTTGGCTTAGGGTAGCACAGGACGATGCCTTGCTGCGCTGCCCTGCGCCAAAATGAAATAAACGAGGGCCTTGATTCTCATTCAGCTCTTGCTTCAGGCCAGCAGAAACTCTGCCTTTCTGAGGAGGCAGGAATGTCTGTGACAGAAGCTGAGTGCACCTTAAGAGGGGTCCTTTAAACCATTATCACGCTTTAGTGTATGTGGCACTGTGCTCTCACTCATGCCTCTGCCACTGGCACTCATTGGGAGCCTGAGAGGGGACTGAATGAGACAGATACAGCTGCAGAGGCCATGAGAGTTCTTCTCCTGCACTGCTATACCTTTGGGATGCCTTAGCCTAAAGCTGGGTTAGCAATGTTCCAGTGATTTTTCCCAGGTCTATAGCCCTGTTCTTTGATGGTGGATGGCCCAGTGCACAGTGATTCCCCCTGTGCAACTTTTCAGCTTCTAAAGGAGGCATCACCAGCTGCTAATGTTATATGGTCACCATGGTTAGGGATAACAGCTGAGTTTTCAGTAGTGCCTGACTTTCTGCGACTCTCCTATCCGTTTTCCATGTGGTATACCCAGGTTCAATAAAAAGCGATTATGCAGCTGTTGATTTTCCAACTTAATTGTGGATTTAACACACTTGAAACACTCTACACTATAATCTGTGGATGTCAAGAAAAATGTAGCTTCTAGCTCTAATGGATCAAATGTTAATCAAACAAATATGGCGCTCTTGGAGGTACGTGGTTGAATGCAACAGTTAGAAGGAGTGAGAAGTATGTGTAAGGTTTTACCCTCAGCTTGCCTTTTCATATACAACAGTACTTGAGGAGGGTTACCTTATTTTGTTGGATCCTATTACTATCCACAAGACAGAATGTTGTGTTGCCACTGTCTCACTCGGTGTAGGATTGTTCACCCAAGTAAACCGGTGAAAATCACTGTGCTCTTGTGGGATATATTTTAGGGTCCTCACCCACAGGTACCACCTATGGCTTGCTTCATCATCGGACCGTCGTCCCGCTCACCTAGTGAGAGGGAATGGGCTCAATACATTTGTGAGTGGAGTTCCTTGGCTATGTGGTTTTAGGGATTGTGAGAAGAAATCAAAACTGCCTGAGGGATCCTACTGCTTTTTTAATGGTTGGTCCTTTGGCAAGGTTAAAAACAGTGCAATGTCATATGGGGAGTAGTGACCCTATACATCTGAGGTCAACATGTTTCAGCCATTAGAATCGCCCACGTGGGTTGGTCAGCTTTCTTCAGGACCTTATTTTTGCGCTAATCCCTATAAGTGTAATTGGGCTTTGTCGCCGTCTATTTAAAAACGTTTTTAAGAAAGGCATGCACGCAAATCATACAGACCAGTATTTTGGACTTTTTCCTTTTTGCATTAGTCTGAGTGGGCCTATTTAGTCAAGAAAGCTTCATATGGGTCTTTACCTATTCAGCTCCCCGCATCCTGTATCACCAATTTACTTGGGTGACTGATCTTACACCCGAGTAAGACAGTGGACGCGTGGCTGAAGATAGGTAACTGGTCACCTTTCAGTTGTTGATTGCTGCATTCAGGAGGTAAACTGGTCCTAATGAGGTGGAACTATTGCTCATAAATTAGTAACATCCCTTGTTGAAGGACTAGGGAAAGGATTTTGTCTACAGCATGAAAACAAATTCTCCCACATTTAAATGTAATTCAAACAGTGTGTAAAAAGGAGTCCTTCTTTGTCATTAACTTTCTATATTTCACTATTCGTGCACATTTTTGTAACACAAGATACACTATTCGCAGAGCAGCAGTTATAGTAATAGTGCACTCAAAGGGGGCTAGTCATAAAGGTAACTTACCCTCGGAAGTAATTTAGACATGTAAGTTTACTCTTATACGTTTGCTCAACTTTACAACTTTTGACCATTCACGATTTTTGAGTGTAAATTTACTCCAAATTGTACACTTACATTTCTCCACACCGTGATACATTGTGTGGAGCCAAATTTTCAAGTGTCAATTACTATTTGCCAAAAAAGAACTGTAGTGGCCAAACATTGGTACTACAACAGCCTTCCTTAGAAATCAGTGAAAGTAGGGACTTAAAATAAAACCACAGGTTCACACTTGTTGTAACACATGCTATTTTATTCTTCATGTTAGAAGGATAGGTGTGAGGAAAATAGTATATCTGGACTCCATGCATGACAAAAAGGATCATCTCTTGAACCTGGCTGGTAGCCGAGTGAAACAGCGTAAACATTTCCTATAGAATTGAGCATTACTAATGGCAAACCTGCCTTGGGCTTCAGACATAAAACTGCATTTAAAAAGTGACACGCAGACATTTGGTGCTGCAAAATGAAAACATGAGGCTTTGATACTCACAAGCTTTATATAGACACCTTCTATTTAATAAATCATGCAAACCATTGCACAATTAATTCATAGTTTGATTTAATGTGGCTAGTTTAGACTCTGTACTATGTGATTTATTTTGCAAAAATGTTAAATGTGTGCAGCAGTAGAATATAGTTGACTGAATTAACATGACATTTTGTAGAAACACAGACACAGCTCATGATTCAACTCTTGCTCTGAAAGGTCCAGTTGATCTTCGAGATAAGCAAAGGAATTTTTCTTTCCATGTGAAAGAGAGAACGCTTGGCATAATTTACAGCATGTAACCTCGGAGCCTTATCTATTTAGTTGCTGGAAATGTTAAACAAAGCCTCAGTTAATTCTTTTCTTTAGAGAGCATAGAAAGAACACATACTTTAAAAATACATTACTATGTTATGCTTTATTGATTCTTGCTTAAATAACATAGGGGTCTATTACGATGGCGGTCGGATGTCCACCGCCGGGCTGGCGGTGGCGCCCGCCGGACCGTCCATGGACATCCGCCCGCGATCGCAACCAAGAAAACCGCCGGTCAAATTAGGATGGCGGTGGTGACCGCGGTGGTGACCGCGGCGGTGAGAAATTCCGACCACCGCTTTTCATCCGCACTCCTACCTGGCGGATGGAGCAGGACCGGGATAATGGTGGGGGTGCAGAGCAGGCTCCGCCGGCAGGATTATGATACCGGCGGTAGCCAGCCTTTCCTCAGCGGTCAAACCGCCATGGAAAAGCATGCGGAGATTGTCTTCCGGGGGCCTGTTGCGGGCCCCCAATGTTTTGGGGGGGTGTGGGTGCACTGGGGGGGTACCCATGGTCCCCCCCTACATTTCCCTGTACCAGGTGACAGGCACTGTGCAGTGGCTGCCACGCAGTGCAGGGAAATGCAGGACATGCTCCTTTGGACATCGCGGCGGTGCTGCGGGCAGCAGCAACCGCCACAATGTTAAGGCCCGCGATCCGACCGCCGTGGTCGGATTTCGACCGCGGGTCATCGTAATTCGACCTGCGGTGATGTCGCGGTCCATGCGGGCGGTCTTTTCCCGCTACCATGGCAGTCAGGGAGGTTTTCCGACCGCGCCATCGTAATAGGCCCCATAGTTCTTTTGCAGCTAATGTTATGTGTTTAGTTAAAAATAAAATGTTTCTTTAAAGGAAGGTTAGGAGATTAAGTTATATTAAAAAAGATGCAGAATACATTGTGGGAAGGATTTTCACCGGTCTGATGGATGACGTATGCAGACTGCCGAGAGGTGGACATGAGAATGCTGGATTCCAATTGGATGCAGAACAAAAACATGCCACATGCTTTGTAACATTATTTATTATCTAAACGCGATCCCAGTTTAGGAGTTTCAGAACCCTTGCAGATACCTTTAAGAGAGACTGTCTCAGACAGATTTAGAGACGTGGAGGCTGCAGAGGAGTTTCAGACTTCAATGCAGAACTGAAGGGAGCAGAGCAGATGTGATTTGCAGTTGCAGGGAAGGAGAGGACATATCTTGATAGAGAGAAGAACTGAGGCACCTGAAGGCAGATTAGATGCAGGCTTTGTTCATTCTGACTTTTATTAAAATCCCTAAGCTTTATGCTTTGACTAACTGGCTTTGTCAAGGCTTATTTGCTCTATGCTTTATGGGAGATTCTGCAATTATTAATTATTAATTTAGCTTCATGCTAATCTCACTCTTGCTTCTATTCTTGAACTCTTCATGTGTTCTGACTGACATCATTTGTACCTCATTTTCTTAGAATAGGGATTCTTTCCATTATGGAACACGCTGTTTGCAATTTATGATATGCTCTGTACTAACTTAATTTTTCTATTATCAATTCTGTAACCTGATTGATACCTTACTAACAAAAGAGTCAGAAAATCTTAAACTTTAATTAGAAAATAAATCCCTTTAAAACGACTCACAACTCTCATTATTGACTAAAATATTTATTTGCATTTGATTATTTGCCCATGTTTATGAAGGAGTTCTTTTGGTCAAAATACGGTGGCCAAGATGTATCACCTTGAGCGGAAACAAGGGTAATGGTAATTAAATGTAATGGTGCCTCATTTTCTAAATTTCCAAAGAGAGATTACAGTGAGATTTCCGCATTATCACCGTCAACCAGTAGGGTGGCCTTTTGTTATATTTTGATCTCACCACTTGGCTAGAAGGGATAATACTGCATTGAGAACAACCTCTTTTGCAGCAGTTGGTCTTTAGAAAGAGAAGTTTACTGAGAAGGCACCATGTATTTTGGATCCACACTCAAAGATTTTTGTTTTTCTAAACTCCCAATTGCACTATTTGGTGATCTTTTGGGCACCCACAAAAACACCAAATAACAAAAGGACATTTTGTTTTTAAAAAGGAAACTTTGGCCCACCAATCCCTTCAAGTGGACTATTTTCTATATAGTTGACAACATTGTGATTGGACGGAAAGCTGACCCTCACACAAAAAGGAGGTAATGTCTAAAGTATGCTGGCATATTTCCCTATTCTGTATCCTTTCACTGGCGGAATTAAAATTTGAACAAACCAATGAATGAAGAGAAATGAATTTATCTAAGTATGAATTTGTAAAGAATTTTTAAGGATTTTTGTGGAAAAACAACATTTCTTGGTCAAAGTCAGACTTAAAAACAATAGTTTCATGTTCAGCCATCATTTGTTTGTTACAAGCTGTTAAAGCATGAAGGAATAAGCTATAACACATGCTAGATCACACACCATCTTTAAATGCGAGCACATAGTATTCAATTTTTATAACTGTATATTTTTTAATCTCATGTAGTGTTTTCTTTCAATGATGTTTGTGTTGTTGTTTATTTGCATGCTGTGGGTATTGTAATTCAGGCAAGGGACACTCATGGTGCCTCTTTTATGTCCAAACCTATGTGTGAAGGTAACCTTGAATGTTTACATTTTCACCATGTAACATTTTTAACATGCCCATCTGTGCCTTCAGAACAGCTAAAACAACAGTTGGGCACGACAGAAAAGACTATTATAATCTTTGGATGGTGATCTTGTCTGAGAACTCAGCGGAATATACTGACAATTTCTCCTCAAGGAAGATTTAAGCAGCCCTGTCAAGTACCATGCATCTGGGGTTACAGTAACGCGTTTTAGTGCATGTCTCTGCATTCCTGCACTAAAATGCATTCTCACGTTTTTTTTCTCTTCTGAGCATTGCTTGAGGCACTTTGATTTCAGCGTGACTCTCTTTATTTGATTTTTTTTGAAAAAACAAAATAATCAGACATCGTGGAGAATCCAAAGCAGCGCTTCCAAAGGATACATACTTGAAATAAGCGAGCGTGCAACATTCAAAACATCAAAGGCGATGAAACATCAGAGAGGGGGAGAAAATTCTCCTGAGACACCCATCCCATCAATGACCACAACCCAGCAGTAAGTAGAACCAAGGATCACACAGGGTATTCCACTAAAGTTGCCATCCTATCCAGACACCCCGGACAGAGCATCCGCATTCCCCAGTCCCACGTTACCAGACTCATCAGCCTCAGACCCCAAGCCATAGTAACATAACCAGGGTCCCCATACTTTTCTAAATTTGCGGGGAGAACCCTGCTCTTATATGTGACTCGTTCAGCAGCCATGTACATGTCCATTCCCCGCTTTCCATTCACGCAGAGTGGGGACCTCCTGTACTCCCCAGTATTTGCCTACATTACTCTTTGCCATAATCACACCCAGTTTACAGATCGGGAGTTGGGCCCTCAGGATATCCACCTCCGTCGGTATCCCCAGGAGGACATATTTCGGTTCAAGTGGGACATCGAGCTCTAGGATAGCCTGGAGCTCTTGGACAACCTTGGTCAAATAAATCTGGATGATGGGACAACTCCAAAGTTTGTGCAGTAAGTCGCCTTCGACCCTCATACATCTCAAACAATCCAGGGAAGATGCCCTCCCCATTCTATCAGCCTGGCACGGTCATAATAATCCCAATGGAGGACTTTAACCTGTATTAGCCAGAGCCTCGACTTTATTGCAACTTCCCGTGGATGCATTTAGGCTGCCACCCAGTCTGTATCATCAATCTCCCCAATATCAGTCACCCATCTCTCTCGCAGTGTGCCTAGTGTTTCAGGTATATTATTATTGATAGTTTTATATGTGTATGAAATGCCCTTGCCCCCCAGCTCCTCCATAAGCAACCTACCATCAAGCAGGTTGTACTCAGGTATGTCAACCACATCTAACCCCTCAGACAGCCAGGCATGTCAGAACTGTGCAAATTTGAAGTATTTCTTTGGATGGAGGTGGTATTCACGGAGGGAAAAGGCATTAAATCCCCATTCTCCAGTACATCACCTATTTTGGGGATGCCAATCAAGTCCCGGGGCTCGGACCCTTGTAATTTCCCCAATTCTCTAATCAAGCCCCCTTCCCACAGTGGTGATTCGCTGGTAACCTTAAATGCCAAGCACACAAGCTTGGAAGCTCGTCAACAATCCCGCAATGTCCCCTGCACCGCCGGTAGCAACCTGCCCGAACCAGCCTCTCCATATATAAAATGGAGGGCAGAGTGTGGCTGTAACTGGGCCCTCTCCAACATATACGTTGTGTGATCCCGTGGTGCAAACTTCCAGTCATGAATGGCTATCAGGTGTGCTTTCAGTAATAGGCCTGCATATTCGGAAGGGATATACCCCATTATAAGAGTTTTGTTGGAGCATCGGTAGCCCCACCCTGTGGTGTCTCCCACTCCATAGTAACATCCTCATCTCTCTATCAATTTTGTTAAACATCTCCTCCGGGATAGTATAATACGTATTTTGGAGGCTATATAGCAGCTTGGGGAGCGTTATCATTTTAAAGATGGATAGTCAGGGGCTTCCCACGCCAACATTTTGCAGCTTCTCAAAAGGTAGAGTATACCTTCCCAAGGTTGGCAGCTAGACACAGGTCTCTATCAGGCATTACATGAATACCCAGGTATTTAAAACTCATGGTTTCAACTCATAGTCTACCTGGCAAGGTGACAGTGTCAGGGGTGCCATAAGGTTGGAATAGCCCAGATTTCCCCAATTAATTTCTGAGCCCGAGTAGCCACCAAACAACTCTATGGCCTAGAAGATTACCGGGATCGTGGCATGAGGCTCTGTAACATAGAGAAGGATATTGTCCGAGAGAAGCAAGACTTTATCTTCCAGTGGGCTGGATTCTGAGACTTGGAATCCCCCTATATCAGGGTGAGCCCGGGTCTTGCATGCCAGCGGTTCCAACGTGAGAGCAAAAATTAGAAGGGATAAGGGGCATCCCTGCCACATCCCCGCTCAATTGGGAATTTCTCAGAGGGTACCCGATTCACTCTCAGCGATGCAGTTGGGTATGATATAGTAATGCCACTTATTGCCTATACGTAGGACCAAAGCCAAATTTCACCAGTGTTTGCAGCAAATAGGACCAAGGAACAGCATCATATACTTTCTCTGCATCCAGCAAGAGAAAGACATGGGGCGTCTTCCTGCCCCAAACTTCCGCCAGCCAGTTGTGCAATCGTCGCAAGTTAAGTCAGGTGGATCTGCCTGACATGAAGCCTGATTGGTCTCCATGTAACAGTGGGGCTATAACTTTTAACAGCCTAGTCGCCAATATCGTGGCCAACACCTTAGCCTCTATGTTTAAAACTTAAATTGGGCAGTATGAGTCACAGCTGGTCCAAGGTTTGCCCTCTTTCTATAATGCGGTAATGGTCGCACACTCTAAGTCTGGTGGCAGCGCCCCCTGGTTCCTCACTTTGCAAAACAGGTTCAGGAGCCTGTCAGTGTACCTCTCAAAAAATTCAGCTGGGAGACCATTAAGCCCAGGGGTCTTCCCAGGTGTAAGCCTTACAATTGCTGCCTGTACCTCAAAGAGGTCTATTTACCCCTCAAGAGCCATGTGACCCTCTGCGTAGATGAATATGGTTGTCACTGTTACGAAAAAATCCTGGATTTGGTCAGCTCTCAGGAACGAATGCATCCCGTAGAACTCAGTGTAATAGAAGGCGAATTCCCCCACTAGTTGGGTGTCAGACGTATAGGACTCTTCCTTGGAAGCCGTGATGAGCCCCACCCAACCTGCCTCTACCTTTTTCTTGCTAAGCTGTGCCAGCAGTTTGCCTGCATTATCTCTGGCATCATAGAGACAGTGATGGGTTGCTAGCTGACTCTGCCTAACCTCCTCCTGGGCCAATTACCAGTATACCGTTCGCAGCACCTCAAGTTGCCGAAGAGTGCGGAGTAGGATGATCCCGGTGTGTATCTTCCAGGGTCACTCACCCGCACTCAAGCTTTTCATTATGTTCCACCTTGCACCTTTTTTACGCACAAGTATAATCTGTGCTTGGACCCTGAGAACTGCTTTATATGCTTCCCAGAGTGTCAGGGCTGATTCCACAGAGCCCTCACGCTCAGAGAAGTACAGCTCTGTGTTTCTCTGGCCACGTCTGCCTCCCTCAGGTCCCAAGCATTAAACTTCCATCCTGAAGATCCCAGTCGCTTCCTCTTCGTCACTGAGACCTAGAGCGAGGAATGGGTAGTGAGTCGCTCTCAAATGTGTTTCTTGGAGCAGGACCACATCGGGTCTAAGTCTTCCTATGTATAGTGTCACTAATCCTCAGTTTACCTTGCTGCCCATGCCATTTACATTCCAGGACAATACAAACAATTGTGCATCATGCAAGGGCCTATTCTGCATTGTGGATGTCGTTGTGTCTGCAACCTGATGGATGTCGCACTCTAGGACTGTACACTACAATACTGTTGCTGTCACTCCCAACAAATAATATAACAAAAAAAATAACAAACCCAAACACATAACCCTGTGTTCCCCTCCCCACCATCCACCAGTCATCGCGAGCATCTACCCCCTACAAACCAAACATAAGTACTTGCAAACAGATACTTATAGGTCTGTCGTCCGACCACCCTCCCACCATCACACACTACAAACCTAACGCATATTCCACAACCACGTTCCTAGCACTCCCAATGTGCACCACATGCACCAAACACACCATCCGGGGAGGAGGCCCTTTCAGCAAGCCCCGAGCACAGACCAAACATTGTGTTTCCATTTGCCCTCAGCATATCACCCCCCAGGGGGCCCTACAGGTCCCCACAAAATCAAGAGTCCACAGGATCTCTGGTTTCTTTGTGCATCATTTCAGGGTTAGATGCTGCCCCATCAGAGTCAATGCCCAGATCATCCTCTGTTGTCTGCCGGGCCAACAGATCATCCCCACACAGCAAAGAAGGTTGGCTCCTGCAAAGAAGCACCTCTCCTTCCGAGTCCGTTGACTTCTCGCCTCCAACCTGACCACCAGCATCGCCTCGTGTGGGTCTACCCCCACCTCTCCCAGACCTGGCTCTCCTTTTCCGTATCGAGGACCAAAGTTTTGGCCAGGCCTCCGGTCCTCCGCAGTCAGCATTCTCACGTGGCTGTCCCTGTGATTGTCCTGAAGCAAGACCTTCAGTTTGGTGGGTAACAAAGCAACATGTACTGCAGCTGCATGGACCGCAGTTTGGCCTTTACTGTGTCAAATGTCTTCCTCTGAGTCTGCTCCTCCCTAGAGTAGTCCAGGAACCACATAACGGTGGATGTATCATATTTGAACACCACTTTTTACCTTGCCTCTCTAAGGATCAAATCCTGATCCTGAAAGTTCATGAAGCGTGCAATTATCGAACGTGGGGGGGCACCAATCGGCAGCGGCCGACCAGAGTGTGTCCTGTGTGTCCTGTGTGTCCTGTGCGCCTTTGAATAATAAAGCAGGTGCCCCAGAAAGTCACCATATGGGCCCCTCTTGGAATCCCACCAGTCTCAAATTACTGCACTGTGCCCGGTTCTCAGCATCGTCCACCTTCCAGACCAGTTCCTTGGTGATCGCCTTCACCTCCGCCAGGTCTCTCCCAAGGGAATGCGGCATATCTTCAAGTTTGGACACCCTATCCTCTGAGTCTACCACATGGTCCGCAACATTGCGAAGATCCTGCTTCAAACGTGATACCTCAGACCGGACTTCATTAATCCCAGCTTCCAGGGCCACCCTAGAGGTTTAAATCGGCACTAAAATGGCTTCATTATCAGGTAACGAGGTGGCAGCAGAGTCATCTGGGGAAGTTCAGCTGCCTTGGTATACCTGTCAATTTTGCCTTGGGGAGGCGGTTTAGGATCCTTATCTTTTGCCACTGTTAAAAATGAAGTAAGTCACTCACTATAGCATCCGTTGTCGCAGCTGCACACGCTGGCTGAGGATGATGTGGAATGGAGGGGAGGTCAATTTACCCGTGAATCTTATCTCCGGAGCGATAGTAGCTGGTATGCCCTTAGTCACTGGAATCCCAAGGCATCCACACTGGGGGGAGAGAGGGGCAGGGGGAAATCTACCCTCCAAGTGTCTGTTCAGCAGGTACAGGTACCCCTAAACACTTCTCAATGCTGGGCACTTTGTATAGCAGAGAGTAACCAGGCCCGCCACCATGCAGTCACCCCCCCAACATGTGATCCTCCATGGCCCACTCCAAATATGCACCCAATGGGGGAAGAAGAGAGGAGGAAGGATGGCTACCTCAGCATCTTCAAGGTAAAGCTTTTATGTCCCCAGTGGGGCTGAGCCCCTGTTCAGCACTCCCTGATTTGCCAAGCCAAGCAAGCCTTACTTCCCCCAGCCTCCAGCAGGCAATGCGTCTCGCCGGATCAGAGTCTCTGGGATCTGCGTGCCCCATGCACTTACTACGCTTTGCGGGTGTTTTTTCATGTGCGGAGGCGATGCTGTGTAAGGCCGGTCCCCTGTGGTCTTGCCACACGTGGCCTCTTCAGGGGCTCATATAGTACGTCAGGGCACTCCCCAGTCCTCAGCTGCCTCTCGGCCTGCAAATCCCACCTCTCACCGCACTGTGCCCGGGTATGATCCCATGCCTCCACCAACTAGCAAGGGAGCCAGGGAGAGGGCCACAATCCAGGTACAGCAGGGGCCACTCACCCCTTGATGTGCTTCAGGTGGATGGGGGTGCCTCACTGCTCCTCTTGGCTTGGTCTGACACCGGCAGCTGGCATCTTTAGGCCAACAGGCTGCATCCTCTCGGCTATCGGTATTAACCACGGCTCCAATACCGCATCATCCTCAGCATCCTGCATAGTCCACAGGGAGCGCCGCACCACTTAGGACGTTGTTACAAGCCACTCACCTGAATTCCAGGTTGTTCCTCTGGGGAGAGACGATAGTACCCAACACCCCCAGTGACCGTTCTCAGCAACAATCTGTAAACCTTGCAATCTGATGGTCTATGGCTCCCTCTGTGATCAAAAAGTTCAAATAAATGTTAGTAACACAAATATTTTCTCTGGCTGCACAGTTTCGTAAATATCCTAAAACATTATTATATGAAAATATATAACCTGCAGTTCACACATTATAAGTTTGCAAAGTCTCGTTTCTCTGCTCTCTTTCAGGAAGTGATAAATAACATAAAAGCTGCTTGGTTGAAGAACCGCGCGAATGCAGTTTAATAACGTTCTTCAAAAACAAAGTTCCCAGAATAGAAGTGCACTGATTTAAAAGTTTTGTCGAAACAAAGTTCCCAGAGTAACAGTGCACCGTCTTTAAATATCACAGGCTGGATGCTCCATAGATAAGAAATAATGTCATACCTGTAATGTTTTACAAAACAAAATATCGAATACCTGGTTGTTCAATGTTCTTCTTTTTCCTTTTTACTAGGAGGCGCGCTTTCGACGGGGAAAGAACCAGGACAGGAAATCGGAGGTGATGAGGAGATGCCACTATTTGTCTGGAGACGAAGCTGGGAAGGAGGCCGGAATGCAGTAAGCTGCAGTGACCTGCTGGTCCCTGTTCTAGTTGTTGTCAGCACCAGCCACTCCCAGAGAGCTAGCTTACAACCCACCCCACACCCATCCAACACAGGCGTCACAGGCCTTGTGACCCTGACAATAAAAGGGGCCAGCCGCACGTGCCCTGGGCTAGTTCTACTAAGTAACTAACTGTGTCTGTGTCCTTATTATTCATGCATGAGGGCCTAGGGCCCTACAGCATTACATTGGCGACGAGCGGGCTGAGCCCACGTGTGCAGCCGCCTTGCTTGTTTGGTGGTCGAAGGGAGAGAGTGCTGACCGTGTCGAGGGCACCCCCTGTGAGGAGATGCCACTATTTGCCTGGAGACGAAGCTGGGAAGGAGGCTGGAATGCAGTAAGCGACGCGAAGAAAGAAGAAAGGGACCTAAGAGGACGGGTCGCGTTGCTAGAGACAGGAATCCAGGTAAGTGACTAACAATGCCGAAGCCAAGCCAAGTCAGCAGCACGTTGCGGTCTTTTATAGAGCAGACCTGGAACTTCCTAGGATCATGCACAAGACAGTTGGGTGCTGACAGTTGCTCCACGTGTTCCTGAGAGAGCACCGTTGGCACAAGGGGGGTGCAGCAGCAACGAACAATTAGCGCATGTGTGGCCATGTTGTACAACGTGCATGAAAGCAAAATAAAGAGGCTAGCATATTGTACAGTATGCATTATAGCAAAAATAAAGAGTTTGGCATAACAATAAAAATAAAATAAAATAAATGTAATACATCACGTGTCATCAAGAGTGTTAAGTACTCTTTATATTGTGTTTACCACTTGGTACCTTGGTTTTACACCAGTAAAATAGTGAAATAAAAATAGTAAAGACAATATGCCTACCACTTTTTCTAGTGGAAATGACTCTTAGTAAGCACCAAAGCGTGCTAATGCATGGGGATAAGAGCCAACCATAACAGTCGCCCCTCTCAAAGGCCGCCCAACTGGGTGAGGCTTTTCTGGAAGTAGGATATGCAATTGTTTCACTAGTCGGGGTGCATGAAGAAAGGAGGCGGGTTCCCTTGAATTTTCTGAGGCATCATACCCTTTCCAGGCCACTAGATAGTATAAACGCCCTCGCACCCGTTTAGAATCTAAAATGCGCTGCACCTCATATTCTAAATGACCGTTGACTGGGATTGGTGGTGGGGGTCTTTCTTCTCGTGTAGCAGGATTGTAGGGTTTTAACAAGGAAACATGAAAGACAGGATGGATGGGATACTCAGGAGGTAAATCTAATTTTAAGGAAACTGGATTTAGAATTTCTGTTATGACAAATGCCCCAATGAATCTAGGATATAATTTACGAGGTCCTTCTAGTTTGACATTTTTTGTGGATAGCCATACCTGGTCTCCTGGCTTATAAGGAGGAGGAGTTGGAGTTCTGTGTTTGTCTGTTTGTTTCTTTATTTGTTCTTTAGCCTTACTAAGACAGAGCTTCGCCTGTTCCTGAATTGTATACAAGTGGTGTAAACGGTCTTGAACTGCTGGAAACAATGAGGTGTCTAAAGGCTCTTGGGTGATATCCAGTAAGAAAATAGAATGGGGTACAATGAGTAGCTGCATGAGTACTGTTGTTATACACAAACTCTGCTAAGGGTAAAGCTATATCCCATTGACTGGTGGTTGTGGTCACAAAACCATGGAGAATCTGTTCTAAAGTTTGGTTGACACTCTCCATCTGACCATCAGTTTCAGGATGATATGCAGAGGACAAAGCAACCTCTAACCCTATTGCTTTGCATAATGTTTTCCAAAAGCGGGAGACAAATTGACTTCCACGATCGGAAATGATCTTGGTTGGGAGTCCGTGTAATCGTACTACTTGCTGAATAAAGATGTCACTAAATTCCATACCTGAGGGTAACTTGTGTAAGGGGATAAAATGAGCCATTTTCGATAGTTGATCAACGATCACTAAAATAGTAGTGTATCCCTGAGCTGAGGCAGGTCTGTAATAAAATCTACACTAATTGTGTGCCATGGACTTGGTGGTATGGGCAACGGTTGTAAAAAACCCGCTGGTGCTTGATGACTGGCTTTTTTGTCTTGCACAAGTGGGGCAGGTGGACACATATTCTGTTACATCTTTGGACACTGACTCCCACCAAAAGTGTTTTTTGCAATTACCCAGTGTCTTTTGAACCCCTGGATGTCCAGCCAGAGGGGAATCATGATTCCATATCAATACTTGTTTTCTGAGTTCTTGCAATGGTAGGTATACAAGATTGTTGTGATAAATAATTCCATTTTTTTCACTATGACCGGGTTTAGATACCCACGTCTGAAGGTTTTTCTGGTTACTGCCAGACTGTAGAATTGTAAAAAAAATTCCTCTACAGTAGTAGCTACAATTTTGTTTGCAGGAATAATGTTTGGGGTTTCATTGATCTTTGTAATGTCTGTATCGTGGCCAAAGCGGGACAATATATCAGATTGTAATTGCTTTGTACCTGGGCAGTACGTAATAATAAAGTAGAACTCGCTAAAAAAATTCAGCCACCGCATTTGACGTGGTGTAAGGGCTTTAATGGAACTAAAAAATTGCACATTTTTAGGGTCAGTGAAAATTGTTACCAGATGTTTTGCCACCATGAGATGGTGTTGCCATTCCTCAGACACTCGTTTTATAGCAAGCAGTTCACGTTCTGCAATGGTGTAATTTACCTTTGCTGGGAGCAATTCTTTTGAGTAAAAGGCGACCGATGCATGTTACCGGTAGTTGGGTCTTTTTGGGATAAAACACCCCCTATTGCTACCTGAGAAGAGTCAGCTTCTACAAAAAAAGGTTGGTTGGGATCTGGAACTGTAAAACAGGTGCTGTGGTAAATTTATCTTTTAGCCTTTTTAAAGCTTGTGCTGCAGCAGCTGACCAAATGAAATTTTGTCCTTTTCATAATAGTTGAGTGATGGGGGCAACTATTTTGGAGAAATTCTCAATTAATCTCCTATAGAAATTTGCAAAGCCCAAAACACTTCGGAGTTCTTTCAGGTTTGCAGGTTCTGGCCAAGAGAGAATAGCCTCAACTTTTTTGGGGTCCATAGTTATTCCTGTTGGAGATAAAATGTACCCTAGAAAGTCTACTGTGTGGGCATGAAAAACACACTTTTCTAATTTTGCGTGAAGGCTGTTGTCACTTAAACGCTGAAGGACTGCACAGACATGTTGTATGTGTTCATCTTCATTCTTAGAATAGATCAGTATATCGTCTATATAGACGATTATACAAACATCAAGGAAATCTCTCAAAACTTCAATTATAAAAAATTGGAAGGCCGCTGGGACATTGCACAGGCCAAAGGGCATGACGGTGTACTCGAATAATCTAAACTTTGTATGGAATGCTGTTTTCCACTCGTCGCCTTCTTTGACCCGGACAATATGGTCTGCCCTGTGTAAGTCCAATTTCGTATAAATAGTAGAGTGTCTCAATTGGTCCAGAAGAACTGGAATAAATGGTAATGGGTATTTGTTTTTGATGGTGACTTTATTGATAGCGCAGTAGTCTATACAAGCTCTTAAACCGCCATCCCGTTTTGATACAAAAAAAAGTGGTGAGGATACGGGAGCTGTTGAATGACGGATGAATCCTAGTGAAGCAATTCATCTAAGTACTGCTGCAGGTATTGTATCTCAGATTCAGTAAGATCATATACTCTACTACAAGGTAATATTGCTCCAGGGATTAAATCAATTCAACAATCAAAAGATCTATGAGGTGGTAGTCGTTTTGCTTGACCTGAATCAAAAACATCGCGAAAAGACTGGTAATGGCATGATATGTCATATGGGGTTTCTGACACCACTGCGCAATGCAATGGAGCCAACCAGTCTGGAGTGGCTTCCTGATAACACATATGACGACAGTATGAAGAATCCAATGTCACTGTTCTATGAATCCAATCAATTTTAGGGTTATGAGTGGACAACCAAGGAACCCCGAGAATAACCCCAAAAGTTGGGGTGTCAATAAGATCAAAGACGACCTTTTCTGTGTGTCCATTGTCACATACCAGAATCAAAGGACTTGTTTGAAATGTAATAAGGCCAGAAGATAGCTCAGAACCATCCACTGCATGAACAGGTTCTGGTTCCTTCTTTAAAGTTTTTGGAATACCTAATGTATCAGCTAGTTTGAGATCAAAAAAATTTCCAGTGGCTCCAGAATCAAGTAATATAGGAAACGTGTGGCGTACTTGGGAGCCTAACATGATGGTAACATGAATGGTAAAGTGTTGTGGGATTCTTGCGACCGTGTTAGCCAGGTATTGGAAGATCTGTGGTGTCGTTCTCGATTAGGCGACCTCCGCTCCTGTCGAGATGATTAGTTTTCCTGTGGATTAGTTGTTTGTGCAATGTTGGCTACCTTTTTGGGATTTTTTGGTCGTGCAGGACAATCTTTAGCAAAATGCCCAGCTTTTCCACAATACAGGCATAACTGTAGCTTCCGTCTATGTTCTTTCTCCGCTACAGAAGGAGGCCCCCGAACACCTCCTATTTGTCCTTACGCTCTTGTCTGAACACAATAACTTTGGTCTCCGTCTGGGACAATTCTCCTTTACGCTCACTTAAATGGTGATCCAACTTTACGACTAAGTCGAGAAAATCAGAATAGTCTTATGGTAGATCCACTAAGTGAGAAAGGGCATCTTTAAGATCATCTCTCAGACCGCAATAAAAAGAGAGGTTCTCTTTTCTTCAGGCCATTTAGTCTCTGCTAGAAGTCGATTAAATTAGTGATGTAGGTGAATAAATCCTTGGTTCCCTGACGTAAATTGAGCAATTCATTGTCGCTTGCCTGAACAAATGTGTGTTTAGCAAATAATCTTGTCATTGCTGCCTTGAATGCAGGCCAATTGTACAAAAGAGGGTCATTGCTGTGTATCAAAGGAATTGACCAATTAGCCGCCACCCCGCCAAGGTAAGATAGAACAAAGGCGACTTTAGAAGAATCTGTTGGAAAGGCCTGGGGTTTTCATATAAAATGCAACTGACATTGACTAACAAACACAGCGAACTTAGCACTATCTCCAAAGAAACGTTCAGGTGTAGCTAAAGGGACGGGTTTAGGAACAGCTACAGTAACCTGCATGGGAGGTGTGTGTTCTATATTGGACTGTGTGGAGGAAGTTCTAGCTTGTGTGTTAAACGTAAAGGAATGTTTCGAGGATCTTCCTATATTGTCCCAAGGATTGTCTCTAGGTTTATTGCGAACCCACTCATTTCTTAGTTCCTGATTGTCTTCTCTGAGTCTAATCATTTCTAACTGTAACTCTTGTACTAATTTTCACAAATTAGTATCATTGGATGTATCATCCAATAAAGCCTGAGCTAAATCATGGGTATCTATTTGAGCTTGGTCCATGTCTCCCAAAAGGAACTGGCGTTTTTGTGGCTTGGCTTTCTGTTACAAGCCACTCACCTGAATTCCAGGTTGTTCCTCTGGGGAGAGGCGATAGTACCCACACCCCCAGTGACCTTTCTCAGCAACAATGATTGTAATAGCACTGTGCCCAAAAAAGGTCCCAAGGTGAAGGGGGAAGTGGAGGAAGAAAAACAGAAAAAGACAAACCGCACTGAATCACAGAACGTCTTGGTGCATGAGAAGGTGATAACTGCTTCTGGAATGTGCTGTGCCTTGTGGGAAACCTCTCTCAGTTCTATCACTGTTATTGTATTCTGTGAAAATAACAGAAATACACAATTATACTTATAATACCAGTGATTGATACTCTATAATACAATGGTTGAGTAATCTATAAACATACTATGCTTTTAACAACACTCTTAAGTGCAGTCAACAGTTTTCCTTATTGTCCGTATTCACAAACAAGGAATAGACTCTTCTGTAAACCTTGCAATCCGATGGTCTATGGCTCCCTCTAGTGATCAAAAAGTTCAAATAAATGTTAGCAACACAAATATTTTCTCTGGCTGCACAGTTTCGTAAATATCCTAAAACATTATTATATGAAAATATATAACCTGCAGTTCACACATTATAAGTTTGCAAAGTCTCGTTTCTCTGCTCTCTTTCAGGAAGTGATAAATAACATAAAAGTTGCTTGGTTGAAGAACCGCGTGAATGCAGTTTAATAATGTTCTTCAAAAACAAAATTCTCAGAATAGAAGTGCATTGATTTAAAAGTTTTGTCGAAACAAAGTTCCCAGAGTAACAGTGCACCGTCTTAAAATATCACAATCTGGACGCTCCATCGATAAGAAATAATGTCATATCTGTAATGTTTTACAAAACAAAATATCGAATACCAGGTTGTTCAATGTTCTTTTTTCCTTTTTAGGTCTCGCAGACCTGCGTTGCAGCGCGCATGCGCTGCTCGCTCTGCAAGGCTTTTTGTAATCGAGCAGATTTCAGAAGTGGAGTTTAAGCCCCGCCCATCATTCTCATTGGCTGGGGTCATCGTTTATGCTAAACGCTGGCCTCCGATTGAAAATGAGGCTTCTTTGTTACCGCCCTGTCTCCTTTTCGGATGGCCCATCCGGACTGGATTGTTTGCTTGCGGCGTTACACTGTCTCCTTCATTAGTCGGTGTAGGCACTTTGTTTTTTCATTAAACTGAAAGCGCGATGACTCAATCGCGATAGCTTGTTGATGGCTGAGACCGGGGGTATCAGGGTCAGAGCCCAGAGTACCGGAGGACAAGCTGGGCCATCAGACGCTGGCCCTCTTTCACGCCCGTAACATTGAAGCACACGCGAGCCTCAGGTCTATTTTCAGACATTTTCACACTACGTGCACAGGGCAGGCTGCGCTCCCAACATGATACCCATTCTACAAATCATTACTTTTCAAACACTTATACCCCAAGCCCCATCAGACAGGAATTAATATTTCAAATATCTGAGGTAAAGGGCTATCGTGTATTGTTCATTCTCTGTGATCAGCCGATATGTAATTTGGTCAACATAACAAACTCTCTGTCTGCTGGTAACTCGGAGGACAAAGGGCCAATACATTTTGTACCCTGAGCTTGGCCTCGCACTCCATACAAACGCTGGCATTTATTCAAAAAACAATTATTGCATCTTTTGCAGAGGCGGAGTGACACGGGCAGAGAATCACACCACTGTGTCTGAAATTCCAACTGGGCTGGTGAGGAGTGAGTTATGAGTATACTATACTGGTTTGGAAGGTGCCGATGCTTTGAATGAGCAGGTACTGAGCACGGACATTACCTATTTTTTTTTTTTTTTTTTAAAGCGAGAGGACCTACATTTTTCAGCAAGGGTGCAGAACTTTTAGCGGACGAGTAATTCACTTTTCACGAGCAAACAGTTACTCTCGGATATATTTCTATTTCAAGCAGGGCGAAGGTCTGGGGTGACTGGGCTGCTTCAGTCACGCCAGGCCAGTGCCTCTGAAAGGACAGTGCTACGAGGGCAGAGACGGTCACACGGCAGACCAGTGCCGGCCAAGTATGTGCCTCTGAAGGGCCAGTGGGACTGGCAGAATCAGTTGTGTGTGTCGGTGGCCTCGCATTGAAATGGCCTGCTGGGCCGGGAGGAGTCAGTTTCACGGAGGGGTGTTTTTGAAAAGCCATTTGAATTAGGGCAGATTCTGCCACATCAGGTTAGAATGAGTCTCTCAAACGTCAGAGTCATCGGTGCAGAGTTAGTGACACACAAACCAACGTTTCTAAACGTGGCGAGAGACTTTGGCAGAATAATGTGTACGCCAGGTTCACCTCTAAATACAAAGGTCCGGAACAGGGTCAACTGTGTTGGCAGAGTTTAGCCACTGAACGCACCACAGCCCTGTCGGCTTTCCTGTTGGAGAACAACGCCTCGTCATGGGTAATTAGCGCTAAATAGAGAGGTTTTTTCCAAAAGCCTAGTTCCTGTGTGCCTTGTAAAAGGCCCCGCCCAGGTGAGGTGTTGGGCCTGTGACCTCTTTCTTGAGCAATCTCATCCCCACGGTTACGTCACTTTCTTATCTCATGCTGCCTGTGGCCAAAATACAACCCCTACAGTCGCGCGTCCGCCTGCGGGATGGGTTGGGGCGGAGGCCCAGCCCCACGGACAAGCCAATGCAGGGATCCAACTTCCTGTCTACTGACAGTCTCCTATTGCTTCACCTGAGGCCCTCCACAAGTGACGCGACCTTCCCACAGCTCAGAAGTCCGTCTGTCGGCTATTCATAATCACGTAGTCCCTCCCGGTTTTATCTTTTCATTCTGGTCATTGTATGTATCCGCAGATAAGAGTCATCTCTTGTCAGGAGTACAGAAGCTCATGCACTCCTGGTTTTCCTTGTTCTCTCCGGGCGTTTTCAGCTGCGATTTGTAATAACAAAAGCAAAACGGAGAATTCAACAAGCATTTGCAATGCAATAGGTCTCGCATTTGCGAGAGTTTGAGCTTTTGGCATTGTAAATGACAATGGCCTTTATTTAAAACCTGCAAGTATTGTAGTAAACACGCACTTTGTACTTATAGGCGTTTCTTGCGACAAGCAAGGCTGGCAGTAACTGTGCCTCTTTGTACTTGTAGTCCATGCTTACCAGAAGCATGGCTGGCGGTAAAAGAGACGCAGTTACTGGCAGCCTTGCTTCTCATAAAGAATTTGTGTTTATGCACCGCATTACAGGTTTTCAAAACACATAAATAAAAGGCATTGTCATTTACAATGCCAATAGCTCAAACTCTCGCAAATGCGAGACCTATTGCATTGCAAATGCTTTTTTCTAGGAGGCGCGCTTCCAAGGGGGAAAGAACCAGGACAGGAAATCGGAGGTGATGAGGAGATGCCACTATTTGCCTGGAGACGAAGCTGGGAAGGAGGCCGGAATGCAGTAAGCGACGCGAAGAAAGAAGAAAGGGACCTCGGAGGACGGGTCGCGTTGCTGGAGACAGGACTCCAGGTGAGTGACTAACAATGCCGAAGCCAAGCCAAGTCAGCAGCGCGTTGCGGTCTTTTATAGAGCAGACCTGGAACTTCCTAGAATCATGCACATGACAGTGGGGTACTGACGGTTGCTCCACGTGTTCCTGAGAGAGCATCGTTGGCACATGGGGGGTGCGGCAGCAACGAACAATTAGCGCATGTGTGCCCATGTTGTACAACGTGCATGAAAGCAAAATAAAGAGACTAGCATATTGTACAGTATGCATTATAGCAAAAATAAAGAGTTTGGCATAACAATAAAAATAAAATAAAATAAATGTAATACATCACGTGTCATCAAGAGTGTTAAGTACTCTTTACATTATGTTTACCACTTGGTACCATGGTTTTACACCAGTAAAATAGTGAAATAAAAATAGTAAAGACAATATGCCTACCACTTGTTCTAGTGGAAATTACTCTTAGTAAGCACCAAAGCGTGCTAATGCATGGGGATGAGAGCCAACCATAACAGACGTGCTATGCTCTGCGACTAACTCCAGGAGTGCTGCTACTCCCCCGGGACCCAGCCTCACACAGTCTATGCAAGGGCTGCTGCACTGTTCAGGGTTCACTGCACTGGCTGGCCGCAGCCCAGCACTGGGCCCCACTTCACACGACACTCCGGTGAGACACAGTCCTGTGATGTTACCAATCGCAGGGGGAGCAAGCCGTGGGGTCCACAGATCAAGCACTACACTTCCAGCACCCCAGGGAACACACCAGTAGGGTCAGGGGGCCTCACTGTTAGTCCCACCCGGGTTGCTGAGTAGACGCCACCATTTTAGGATTATAAGGGCTGCCTGCCACAGTTTAAGAAGCAGCCACAGCGCTAAGCCCCGGAAAGCAAAACTCATCCCAGGGTACATCCCCCAGTTTGCCAAACACAGTTTGATACTTTTGGGGGACTGATGGGTGCCTGGGTGGCAGGATTCGTGCAGGATTTCGCGGGCCTGGACAGAACTCAGCAAGGCTACGACCAGCCCACCATCTTGCTGGCCACACCCTTGCGACTCATTAGGTTTAATCTATCGGCAGTACCCAGGCAGTGAGTGGTGGGTTGGTTGGAGAAGTGACAGGAGTTTCCATGGAAACCTTCTCTGGGCCCAGCTTGTTACAATGTATGCATCTGATATGTCTGGGATCAACATCACATTGTCTTTTGAGAGGCACACAGACTGAGCAGCTTCTCTTGAGAGCATCCTTTGAAGGTGCATGCTGCTGTGCTCCATTACCGGTGCCCAGCCAACTACTCTGTGTCACACGGCCTGGCAATTTTGAGGCGCTCAGCGCTCTGCTCAGGCTCCCAGTCTGAGACTCTGTGTCTGACAGAGCAGTCACATCCCAACAGTCCGGCCGGTGCACCCAGTCTGCAGATTGAAGTGTTAGCAGATCATTTTCTAAACACTCAAACCAGTTGATTCATGTGAGTGATGCAGCCGTTCTTACGTGTCACGTTTTACTTCACCTTGCATTCTCTAAGGGGCTTATTTACAAGCCCCTAGCGCCGCCGGTGCGACATGTTGCGTTTTATAAAGTGCCAAAAACACCCCCTTAACCCTTCAATACTCACAAATATTTTTCTAGGGACCAAAACGTATGATCCTTGGTATGGCCAAGGGCTGCATTCATACTAACAGGAAGGAGTTCAGGAGAATGGGGGCGTGTAAGGTGGGTATAGGGGAAGCGAAGCATATACTTGATGTAGGTAGATTCGGTTAAAGTAGCAAGTGCTATAAAAAAACTGGACAACGAGGTGTGCAATTCACTGAGGTGGGTAGACACAAACACCCAACCTCCACCGCTAGACTTGGGACAGTAGGAATGTTTTAGCCATGGCACTAGGGGAGAGGTGTGGCGCCGCGGCCAGGGCGACTGACGCTGGACGCAGGGGATCACGGTTTGATCCCTGGCTCCGGCGGCAGGGGTCTGCCCAGCACCATGCGACTCTGGGCAATAGCTCGCTTAATCTTCCCAACGGCCCCCAGCGACGAGATACCCCTTCGGGGGTGATTCATGCGCTATACAAGTACTGGATTTTTTTTTTTTATTTACTAGGAGATTTGACATTTTTAAGTTTAAGAAATAGAAGTTTATTAAAATGATATGCAAATAGGATACAAAGAGATAAAAAACACATCAAAACAAAATATCTTTACAGATATGAGATACAAAGCATTCTCTGGAACAAATATATTAATTCTATAACTACAAGCAGGCACTTTAAAATATGAGAATCCAAAAAAAAAGAAAAAACGGCATAAAACTAAGAAATTAAAAATTATATTACAACTGAAAGAGTTCAAGGTGGTTTAGGCACTTCTTCAATTCTAGGGATATGTAACTGTGAGTTGCGTGCAGACATATTAAAAAAACTTGTATGGGAAGCCATAAGAGATCCCTTTTAATGGCAAGTGTAATTGGGCGAACAAATGCTCTATCCAGCCTATGATTATAACAGACTCCGTACCACCATGCCTGGAAGGATACCTTGGAAGTATCTTTCCATGATTTCGTAATCTGTTGAAAGGCAACAGCCAAAAGTAAATCTATAATGTGAAAATCTTTGGGGTCGGAATTCCAACAATCGGAAACACTACCTAAAAATATGTTGGCGAAGTTAAAAGGGACATGTGTATTAAGAATAATATTAATTTGTTGCCAAACCTTCAACCAAAATTGATAAATAAGAGGACATTCAAAGAGCATCTGTTTAAGATCTGCTGAGGGTTGGGCACAAGACCAACAGTTGAAAGTGATTGAAGAGTCTATTTTATGTAGGGTAACAGGAGTGATCAAAAGCCGATTATAAATAAAAAGCAAAGTTTGAATTGCGTTAGCCGCTCTAGAAGATTTTCTTATTTTAACCCAAATTTTATGCCAAATTTGAATGGAGAACGTAGTTTGTAAATCGATTTCCCAAAAGTTCTCTATTTCTGTTTTGATTCTGTCTTCCGGAATCAGTGTAAGATGTTTATATAACTTGGAGGCAGTAGGGAATGTGGCTGAGGAGGATATTTGATCTAGAGAAATTTTGTTATAAGATGTTTGAGCTGCTGACGTCAGCAAGTGGTATTTGATTTCGTACGAATCTGGGAGGGAAAAAAACGACTGTATTTCTCGAAATGGCAGACAAGTATCATCCTGAAATAATTGATATATCCATTTAAGGCCTCTGGAATACCAATCTTTCCAGAAAATTATTTTATTGTTTATTTTAATAGAAGTATTATACCAAATTGACGAGTGTAAACATTGATCCCTAGGAGACTTATAAGCAATAAAAAGAGGAGATAGAATCTTACAAGTATTCTTGAAAATCGGAAGAGACAAGGATGAGGATCAAGACGTGAAAGACATACATTCCTGCAAGGAAAAAGGATGCCAAAATGATTTCTCAATGTCAACCCATAAAGGGGACAGGGCAAAGTCATTTTCTTGTAATAAAAATACTGCTTGTTTAAGACAAAAAGCTAAGTGATATTTATGAAAATCTGGAAAATTAACTCCTCCCATATGTTTTGGTCTTTTAAGTTTAAGAAGAGATATCCTAGGTTTTTTATTATTCCATAAGAAGTTAGATAACACCGAATAAATCTTTTTAAAATGAGATTGAGGAAGATTAATTGGGATATTCAAAACATAAAACAATATGATAGGTACTAGCATCATTTTTATAGTGTCAAGGCAACCCCACCAAGACAAAAACAAAGGGTTCCAACGAGAGGTATGTGTAAGGAGGGCTGTGTGCAACGCTTTAAAATTGGTATTTATAGTATCTTTAACAGTATCAGAAAACCACAAACCAAGGTATTTAATCTTCCAATGAAAGGAAGACATACTGAAATCAGCATGAAAACAAAGCTTATTCAAAGGAAGGATTTCACATTTCTCTGCATTTAACTTGTATCCTGAGACAAACGCATATTTCTCTACTTCAAACAAAAATGTTGGCAAGGATGATTGAGGGTGAAAAATGAAAAGCAAAATATCATCTACATACACGGAAAGTTTGAGTTGAGTGTCTCCATAAATTAATCCTGTAATCTGAATTGAAACAGATTTTCATTAAAAAAGGTTCCAAAGCCAGAATAAATAGTAATGGAGAAAGTGGACATCCTTGCCTGATACCTCTATGAAGAGAGAAGAAAGGAGACAAAAGACCATTAATAAAAATAGAAGATCTAGGGGAGGAATATATTCAAAGAAACATAATTAATGAACTTAGGACCAAAGCCAAACCAGGACAGCGTAGAGAAAATAAAAGACCAACTCACTCTACAGAATGCTTTCTCTGCGTCTAAAGAGATAGCAGCTAAAGAGGAATTATACGATTTGGATTTACTAAGCACATTAAAAAATAATCTTGCATTGTCCGAAAGATGTCGGCCTTTGATGAAGCCACATTGCTCTTTCCCAATCAATTGGGGCAATAACTTATCTAAACGGAGGGCCAATATTTTCGCAAAAAGTTTATAAACCAAATTGATTAGGGAAATGGGGCGATAGTTTTGACACAGCCAGCGATCTTTGTTATCGTTGGGAATAAGACATATCAAAGCTTCTTGAAAAGTACCCCGAGGTCAGAGAGGCTATAAAATAAAGGAAGAGTTGATATAACTTAGGTAACAGAATTGAAGAAAAGTGTGAGTAGAATTCAATGGTAAAACCATCAGGTCCGGGGACGTTGCCATGTTTAATGAAACGGATGGCATTAGAAATATCATGGATAGAAATATCTTTTTCCAATACAGAAAAATCATTGTCAAAACGTGAGGGACGAGGTATGGATGCTAAATATTGATTAATATCTCTGGAGTTAGCTTGGGATTCCGGAGTATGTAAGTCTTGATAGAATTTTGTGAATTCCATAAGTATATCTTCATTCTTATGTAAAGTTTTGTTAGCAGAGGTTAAAATAGAGTCTATTTTTGCACGTTCCTTTTTAATTTTGAGATAATTAGCAAGAAGTTTTCTGGCATTATTTTGACCTCCATAATATTTCACACTAGATTTAAGTAAATAGGAATTGGTTCTTTCTGTGGAAAGTGTATTAAACTCAAATTTAGCAGATCCCAGATCTTTTAAGGTATGATCAGAAGGGGACTTATAAAAGGAGTATTCTAATTGTTTGATACAGGAACTAAGTTCTTTAAATTTATTGGAAGCAGACTTCTTTTTCTGGGAGACTAAATTAATAATAAAATCTCTAGAGGTGGCTTTAAAAGTATCCCAAATAGTTTGAGGGGATGTAACAGGAGATTCATTTTCTTTAAAAAATGTCCTAGCAAATTGCTCAAAGTTGCATGTAAAGTGCAAATCCAGTAAGAGAGAGTTGTTAAATCTCCATCTTTTAGGTCCTTGCAGGGGAGGAAGAATATCTAAATCCAGGGTTACGGGAGCATGGTCGGAGATTAAAATGGATCCTATATCAGAATGGATAACATGTTGGGCAAGAGCATTGGAAATGAATAAATAATCTAGTCGTGATTGTGAAAAATGAAATGGAGAGAAGAAGGTATATTCCTGAGATGCTGGGTTGCACAATCTACATGCATCAACAAGGGATCGCTGAGAGATTGTCGACTTGAACTGAGTATGCATTGGTGAAGGTAAAAATCTTTTCTATCTATGATGGGGTCAAAGACCATATTACAATCCCCACCAACAATCATATAATCAACCGTATAAGTCATCAACTTAGACAGCACACCTGGCCAGAAGGAACTATCCGGGGTAGTAGGTGCATAAAGTTTAACAATAGTAAAAGGAATATTGTCAATCAGTAGGGAGACTGAAACCCATCTACCATCACAGTCAACATCCTGAGATAAAGATTTTATATTAAGGCGCTTATGACATGACATAGAATAGCAACCCCATTATGTTTTCCTGAGCCTGGAGAAGCAAAGACATTACCAACCCATTGTCTTTTAAGCTTATCTACTTCTTTGTCTGTAATATGAATTTCTTGCAGTAGAACAACATCACATTTTAGATTGGCAATATGAGACACAACCCTTTGACGCTTTATAGGAGAGCCTAAACCTTTAACGTTCCATGAGATACATCTTACAGTCATCTATAATACAATAATAAACTTAGGAAAAATAAGATAAGCCGTAATTAGTATTCTATGCAAACTATGTAAAGCAAAAACAAGAGCCATTGGGGGATATTCTCAAGAACGGGAGATAATTATCGCCAAACTAGGTTAACGCAATTTCACATAACGCCGTCTATCGCGGGAAACCAACGCAGTGTTAACGGCGTATTCTCAACACAACAGGCGATAGTTCCCCGATAACGCGTCAAATGTCCGCGTTAAAATTACCAGGACCCCGATAAAAAAGGAAACCTGACCGTGAAAAAAGTGGCGATGGGCCCAACAGCGATAAAAACAACAGCAATAAGCAGCGCCAGGCTTGCTATTCCCACGTCAGGCGGGAAAAATCACCATAAAAGCTGCAAAAAAATAAATAATGAAAAACAAAACCCAAATAACTGAGAAGCACCATGAAGGAAGCTGGAGCTACTACAGAGGCCAACCAGAACCCCACAAACCCCCCGGAGGACCAGCCAGGGACCTCGGGGAAGGAGAGGGGCAAGGAGAAGAAGAAGAGGAACCCGCGATTCAGTCCGCAGGAAAACAAGATCCTGATCACGGAGGTGGTAGAACACCACCAACAACTGTTCATCACCTCCACTGTGTCATTGGCAACTAAAAATGCAATAAGGCAGTCCATCTTGGCCAAGGTGAATGCAGTCGGAGTGAAGAGAAGGGAAGTGGACGACTGCAAGAAGCGCTGGAATTATGTGAAGCACAAAACCAAGCTGAAACTCGCCAACAACCGGAAAGCCGCAATGCAGACTGGAGGTGGGAGTCCAGCGCCACAGCAGGAGCTGGACGAGATGGAGGAAATGGTGTCCACAGACTTCAGTGGGGAGACGGTGGCAGGAGTTGGGGGACCGGACACTGCTCAACATGACCTGACCCAACAGCAACAGGGTGAGTACCGACCAGGGACTGGGGACACGGGGGGAGATGGGCACAACAGCACACATGCACAATTAGGTATAGCACAGTGCACACCCACAATGACTATGGATCATGTCCCTGATCTCCTTGGCATACTGCAGCACACATAGAAACAGCAAGTAGGCCCCCGTCGACAATGTGCCCAGAGTGGGCCCTCCCCACACATCACCAATCTCACAACAAACCCTTGCATGTGCAAACACATGCACAAGGCTGGCCCTCCACGGGGCAACAATGTAAAGTGGGGTTTGCATGGCCATGTACTGGTCCAGCTTCAACACTCCACCGAATGTGACCAAAACATTCTAATTCACACAGATGTGTCATGTCTATGATCAAGCAAGTATGAAAGTATGGATGAATGTAGGGGCAGTGATTCCAAAAAAGGTACTCCTGGGAACTGATATCAATGCGCATGTTTGACCATGACCCAGACAGGCAGTGAGATGACTGGGAATGTGTGAACTACCTGTGGCCTCATTGCTCCTAAACAACAATCTCGCAATTTCCCAACTTAGCCCCACGTCAATGTAGGAAATAGGGCTGTGTGTAAAAAAGCCTAAGTCTAAGTTATGTCTAAAGTTATGTGGATGCCACAGCTCAAAGCAATGATTTGTTTGAGAGTGCAGCGGTTGGACTCCTGGGATGGTCTGTGCGTAAGTGTGAAGGTCATTCCATGCAAGAGAACTGCGAGCAAGGACTTCTGTGTGTGTATACGTTGGTCTTTGGTTAGCGCTGTGCGTAGTGCGGGAGTCGTCATCAGCTGCTATGGTATCTCTCAGGGGGTGCCGGGCGCATGCAATTACAATGTCGGAGGTGCAGATGTGCTACCGCCTTCTAGTTCAGACAAAGGTGCTTACATCCCTAATGTTAGTTTGTCATCTGCTTGCATTCTGGAAAAGTGATGTGGGTTTTGGGGGGGGGATGTCACTGCTTCGCCTTCCGGCACGGTTGAACCCTAACCAGCCATGTACGTGCCCTCACGGTCAATTTTGCATGCTCAGATGTAGCAGTGGTGTTTTGCTGCTGTCCGACAGTGATGTGTACAGGTAGCTGTGAGGAGGCGTGTGACTTCTCACCTTGCATCTATTAGCTGACACTGTTCACTATTATTGATGGATGACGTCCGTGTACACATGTGATCTGTACATGGCACATATGTCCAGGGGACACCTTGGTGTGTTCCACGCAAGGTATTCCTGCTGGCTTTTTGGCTGGCGTGCATCTCCCATGTTCCTGAGGTGTTCACCTCATCCCCCTTACGTCCATGTTGCACATGTTGTGGGACTTGAGTCACAGGGTGCATCTCTGCATCAGGGTGGTTCATATTTGACCCCAAATGACACCCGCAATTCCATATTGGACCCCAAATGACACCCTAAATGTCATGTTTGACCACAAATGACTCCCTGTTGTCTTTTTTTGAACACCAATGACAGCCTTCATGTCATGTTATTGTACACATGTGATACGCTGATGAGTGGGATTACGTACTACATTTGACACCCTGAAATGGCATTTCGAATACGTGACACCCTAAACAGCCTCTCTGTACAGAGGTGGCATACCCACCATCTATATGCTAATTGTGCGATTATTAGCACTTAATGTTGCACTTAAACTTGTCAGAGTGATGTGCTAATGCAAAGGACTGACATGCACACAGGGAATGTGTGTTGCAATGAATTAATTTGCACATGCTGTTCATGTGGTCATTTTGTACTGTTCCATGATTGCTAAGGACAGTCACAATGTGACGTGCTCATGCGAAGAAATTGCAAATGATTGTGTTCCTTCGGGCTATTCCAGCTGCAGTGGGGTGTGGTCCACCTGCCTCATCTTCCTCATCATCATCCGGTGCATCTGGCACTTGGATCCATGGGGCATTGGTGGGTACACATATGTTGTGCAATACACAACATGCAATGATCATCTTGCACAATATTTCCGGGCTGTACAGGAGTCTTCCACCTGTGATGTCCAGGCACCTGAAACGTGACTTTAACACGCCAAATGTGCGCTCAACAATGACCCTGGTGCATTTGTGGGCCACATTGTACTGCCTCTGGGCTGGGGTGTTCGGGGCACGGAGGGGTGTCATCATCCACGGGCAGAGTGCATATCCTTGATCACCTGTGAGAGGTAAGTGAGATTAGTGTAAATTGGTGGTTCAGCATGCTGTGTTGGCAGACTTACAAGTTTTGTGGTGTGTGATTTGTGAGACTTTGGGATTCATGTTTGCCATGTATTGCTTCTGGCTAATGTGCGGGATCAATGTGTATTACGTAGCCTCACAGCTGCTCGTCCCTCCCCCGAGCCTATTTACTTGTGTGCGCTGCGCGGTTGCATCACTTGCACTCCTACGGCACACCATTGTCATGCCTGTCTGCGCATGTCTGCAAGCCTGACAACAACACTGTAATGTTGGCCGTTGAAGGTGGGCGGCCATGTGTGTGTAGGCCTATGGCAAGGATAGGGCGGACACAGATGTGGATTTCAGTCCTGGCTGAACTTGCGCTGCGATTGAGGCTAGGCCTTTGGCTTATGCTGCGGCAATGAGGATACACACACAACAGTTGGCATGTATGAGCCAAGACCCCGAGCGCTCCTTTATATTTCCATTCGGGCGAGCCCGCCCTCCAGGTGCATGCTACTGTCATGTAATGTCATGTCATGTGGGTAACACGATCAAGCATAAAACGCTTTGGGTACGAGTGACGGCTCTCAAAGAGGGCTTGCCACTTACACATGTAATACATACTCTTGGCCATCAGCGCGTGGGACCACACGCTGTAGGCAACACTCTGGCTGACGAGGCAGCCAGAAATGCAGTAGCCACTTGTTCAGTAGCAGCAGACACAAGGTCTATGACAAAAGTCGATACCGACATACTGGCAGCCGTAGCGGCTACCAGAGGCAGGACGAAATACCCACAGGGCTTCCGTCCAAATATAAATACCAATTGTCCCCAGAACAAGTTCCAACAGTAACAATTCCTTCCGTTGGGGATCCGCTGATTCCCAACGAGGACCGCAGACATGCGTTGATCACAGCTGCACATGAGGGCATGGCTTCGGCGCACGCCGGTGTATCGGCAACGCCGGTGTCTCTCTTGCAGCAACGTCCTGTTTCCGCCCCCGCATGGCATTGCTGATAGCTCTCTGTGGCCTTCTGTTCCCACTATGAAAGCAAGCTTCAACAAATTAAGTAGGCTCAAAGCACTGTTATTCCAACATGAAGTTGCCTTGACCTCGGCCCGTGAAACATTCGAGCTACAGGTGGCTCAGACATCAAGTGAAATACAATCCCAATTAAATACCAATCTCCCACTACATTTTGGGGAGTTAATACACCAAATATTAAATGTTTCTGACACAGAAGGCCTTGCACTTTTTTTTAAATTGGTGGGCTGAGGTCTTGTGTCCTCGTTTCAGACGATATCTGGTGTAATTCCGGGTTGTATTCATTCCATTTTTTCCTGCGCTTTTGGTGGCTTGCCGTTGATCCTCTTGCTCGCTGGTGCTGTCCTGGTACTTGTTTTACTACTTCGTAATGGCTGCCCTTCATGTGGTACTCGATCATCCGGTCCAGCTGGAGCTGTACCGTAGCCGATTGCAGGAATTCCTTGGTTGCCTGCCTATGGCTGTTGTGGGTGCTGCCTACAATGCGACTTACAGATACGCATACTTTACATGCGTCATCCAGTTTTTTGGTGCCGCGACTGTCCTTTCTCCTGGGCTTTGGATTTGTGCCTCTCAAACGCCATACGGCCTTGCCCTGATTACGACCTGTTGCTATGGCCCCTATTGCATCATGATCAATCATGTGCAACTGGTACCCGCATGCTGATGGCGGCCGTGAATGGAGTGCTGGCACAATGGGACATCTGTGAAGGGGCGTCGCGCCTGCTGCACCACAGCTACATTGAGTACGATACAGGATGTACGACCATGCTTTTTGAAGCTATGGATTATGATGAGCACGTATGCTCCTTCGAGTTGTTGAATTGGATGTTGTCCCTCCTTGTCTTTGAGGAGGGGGACCGTCTTTTGGAACACCTTGCCTTCCAAGGTTCAACAGATCTCATATGATTCTGATGATTAATTTTCAACAAGACATTTTTGTTTTTTTTCTTCTTCTCGTATTTTACCACTAATCAACCTTATGATGATTTTGATTTTTTGGAACTTTGCCCCTGCTATGCTCAGTGCTTTGACTCTGCTTGCGACTTGGACCTTGTTTTTTCTATTCTTCTGCAACCTGGCCAGGGAGAGGGTGTCATGTGGATTTAATGGACCCCGTTGACATCTTTAGATTAGAATGGGTCCGGAGGCCATGATGCTGCTTTTGCACACGACACTACAGGCTTATTCTTATGCAAGAATGTTTTCGCTGGTCACCTGCGACCCACTGGCTGCGCTGGTTCCCTGCTTGTTCCTGGAGTTTAGTCTGAACATCGTGAGCAAGGTCAAACAACACCATCCCTTGTTATTTTGATCTGGTCAGGCCCTAGGACATAGACAAAACATAGCCTGCAGCTGCTGTTTGTCGGACACGCACCTTTTTTTTTTATATTAGGAGAATGCATGTTACACGTAGACACACTTGAGGAGAGACTTTTCAAGAATGAAGAGCTGTATGGAGCTGTGATGTAGAGACACGATCTATGTCTTAGAGGTATGGGGTCTACTATACAAACCAAGAGATCTTCTATGATATCATCTTAGTTTTCCCGTCCATGGGGAGGGAGAGTAGTTTTTATTGTCCTGTCTCCAGAATCAATATACAATGATTTCTCCTTTTATAATGTATGGACTTGCTACAATGCTGACAATGTTTGTATTATGCATTCTGATTTTAGTAGTGGCTCGGATACTGCATTTTAGAGCATGTTAGTTAAAATAAACATTTCAAACTAACTCAGTGACTCTGTCAATCTCTTGTTGGGGATGAGTACGAGAGTCTGAGCGAAAGGGAATGACCTGTTACCACGATCCCTGAGTGATTAGGGGAGTGTTGTGTTCTGGGTTGTCTAAACGCCTGTTTCTCTATCTGTGTATAGGAGGGCAGGTGGGACACTATAGCTATCCGGTCGTGGGCTCGTGGGTACTAAGGCTGTAGGAAGGCGTAGCCCCCATATACCGAAGTCCCGCATTGCTGTGCATAGTTCTGTGTATGCGCAGAATCCCTACAACACTACATTGCAACATTGTTGATTAAGGGGCGGGTGGCGCCGACACCACAACAGAGACACACGCCATAGTCACTTTTGTGGCCAGCCCGGAACTGAACCATGCCCAGAGCCCAGAACTGAACCACGCCCAGAGCCCTGGGCCATTTCTTCACACTCCTATGCTGGACTGGCGTACGCCGTGCCAGCCCATTACGCTTACGCTTACAGGGGGGACGACATAGCTACATGTCCAAGGTCTTCCCCACTGCCTGAGGTAACATGGTTGCGTCTAGTGTCCACAACACCACAAACACCAGCAGTATATGTCCACATGGACATGTCTGTGCTCTGCATACTCAAGACTGTCCGGCACATCACCGCCACACTTGGCATTGTGTACATTCTTATTCATGGGTCCATTGCCTCCTTCGTACATTCTTGGTTCCCACCTCTCCCCACATTCTGCAATTGTGTGTCAGAGGGGCTATGCCTTTGTGGATGGTTTGTCTACATGTCTGGCCCCTGTTACCACAGTTACTTGTGTTGTCGTGTCTGGTAGGTGGGCATGTTGGTTGGCATGTTGTATGTGATTTTGTTACGTGTGCATTCCCACAGTTGTGAGTTGTATGATTGTGGAGTTGAGGTGTGTGGTGTGTTCCGTTGGTACTTACCGACGAGCAGTGCATTTCCATAGGTGCCATCCTGAAAGCGCTGGTTGATGATGGACTGTCGGAAGATGTAGGAATCATGCACACTGCCTGGGAAGTTGGCGACGACATTGGTGAACAGTCCCCGGTGGTCCACTATTGCCTGCACATTGATGGAATGTGTGTGCTTTCTGTTGCGGTAATTGTGTGCAGTGTCGGCAGAGGGCACAAGTAGGATATGTGTGCAGTCACTTGCCCCCAACACGTGCGGGAAGCCAGCTATGGCGTAGAAGCCTTGCTTGGTCTCCAGCTGTTCCTGCACAGTGTGGGGGAAGTGAAGGTGCTGGGGTATGAAGCTGATAATGGCATCCAAGACAGGTGTGATGAACTTTGATAGGGCTGGCTGTGAGACTCCTCCGACTCTGGCAGTTGTTGGTTGGAAGGTACCATAGGCCAACAAGTGCAGCACAGCCAGCAGCTTTGTCTGCGGAGGGATGTTGGTTGTCCACTGTGTTGGTACCATCAGCCTGTGGGCAATGAAGGTCAGGATGCGGAGGATGGTTGTCCTTTTGAGCCTGTAGTGGGCAATGACATCCTCTGGCGTTAAGTCTCTGAGGCTGGTGTGTTTTTGGAAGGTCCGCTGTCTTGTTCTGCGCTGCCTCAGTGGTGGTCCGGGGGTGGTGGTCCTGGGTGCGGGGGTGGTCCTGGGGTGGTGGCGGTGGGTGTGGCCCTCTTGGGTCTCCAAGCTGCATGATTAGTAGCTCCATGGCATCTGTTGGTCTTCAGATGTGGCTCTGGGCTGGGCTCCCTTTCTACTGCAGGTGTTCGTCCTACTTAAGACCAGAAAAAAGCAGGTCTTAAGTCCCTGCTGCTAACGTGCCTTATTGCCTGTTTTTGGGCTGCATCGCCGATCTGGCTGGTCATTGAGAATATTGCGAAGTGGTGTTTTCGTGAGTTTTTGCCCGGGAACGACTCCTCTGCATATCATTAGCGTTAGTTGTCGCTGTCAGCCTTGGCGATGTTTTTAGCGGCAGCTATCGCAGGAAAACTGACGATGTCGGCTGTTAGCGCAGGCTTGTGAATAGGGCGATAAATGTATCGCCACCTTCGTGTCGGTAAAGTACCGCTAAATCGGCGATGTGTCCTTGAGAATATGCCCCATTGCGTCGTAATCCTGAAAACGTAATAACTTATTAATGTGAATTGCATATAAAGCAATAGTTAAGATCAAAGAAAAAGAAAGAAAAGAAAGAAGAGAGAAAGACAGAAGAATAGAAAAAGAAGAATTACCATCTAGAAAAAAAAGTTGAAAAAGTAAGCAAAGGTAGATAAGAACTGGATGAGAGTCTTCTTAAAACAAGAAGAAAACATAAAAGACAGAAATATGATGTTGCAAGACAGAAAAAGGAAGACAAAATCTATATAAAAAATATGAAGGTCAACATACCAGAAAACACACACAAACATCGGGGGTGGTAGAGCCGCAAAAAGGGGCAAACCGCACATCGACCGAAACTCCTAAGAGCGGGCATGGGAGGGAGAAGGAGTATCACCAAACAACATGGAGGAGGTCACATGTATGACTTGTAACAGAGGTCAAACCTAAAAAGAGGGAGAGAAAAGACAAGTTATATAGATGCTAACAAAACATTACATAGAACATACTAAATATATAACCAGAAACTAGAGGAGGTACTAGCAACACTCCTAAGAGACATTAAACATTGGGTCTAGTGATTTCCATATCTTCCAGCCTACAATTATCCAGAAAGTGTTAAAGAAGACAAGAATCCTCATAAGTCGTGGTCTTATTCTTATAGGTAACTTTGAACAGGCAGGGATGGATAAGACCAAATCTTGCATTAATGTCCCGTAGTGCTGGTCTCATTTCTAAAAACGTCTTTCGCCTGTTCACTGTAGCTTTTGCATAGTCTTGGGAAAAGAAAAGCGTAGAACTGTGCCAGGAAATTCTCCCTTTAACTCTGACTGCTTGGAGGATCTTCATCAAATCTGTGTATTCTAAAAAATATTAAATAACTCCTCTAGGTTTGCTCGACGAAGCTGCAGACTGTTGGGCATGGCCCAAACGATGAGCTCTCTGAATGTTCAGTGGTGGAGATTCCGAAAGATCTAGTAGCTTAGGAAGGAAAGATTGGAAAAAGGAGATAGGGTTGGATCCTTCAAGTCCTTCTACCAAGCCATATACGCGTAGATTATTACGACAATTGCGATTTTCCAGGTTCTCCACTTGTTTCTGGAGTTATGAGTTCTGAGATTGCATAGGGGGAACTTGATTGGCAATAGATTGAAAAGATTCCACTTTGTTTTCTAGATGAACAACCCTAGTCTCCATATGTGACCATTTATCGTCTAGTTGTTGAAGGCGAACATTAGTTTCTTCCATATACGGGTTGAGTGCTCGAATTTCCTCAAGGATTATTTCCATAGAAATTGGAGGAGGAGAGATAATTGGTGAAAGTGGATCTTTTTTAACTCTCTTCCCCGAGGAAAGGGTAGACGAACCCGGCATTTTAGATAACATTTTGGAATCAGAGAGAGAGGCATTTGAAGGTGAAGGATTTGTTGCAGTAAGGTCTTGTTCTGAGTCCGTCATGTTGTCCTGAAGGATAGAGAATGGATTATAATCTAGCACCGCTGAAGAAGAGTTGGCAACAGGACGTCAAGCAGGTCTCGTTCTCCCCATACACTAAATAGTAATAACAGGCACACACAGCCTGGAATATCAAAGGATCTCGAACATGCACAGCGGAGACGGCAGAATAGATCATTTAAATTTTAAATTGATGAATTTCAGTCACAACGAGGAGAAAATGAGGTAGTACTTCAAAAAGTTCAGAAGAGATCATGAAAAATAAAGTTGCAGTATGTACCAATTCATGACCTCCAAATAACCAGCCAGAACTGCAAATTAAGGGATTCCATATCTTAAAGAGTTCCTTGTCGTTTAATTCTGAGGAAAAAACATCCTCGCAGAAAAACAAAATGGCGGCCGGAGTCTCTAAGAGAAATGCGTCAGCATGAACATATGAGAAAATAGGAGGTCCGCTCACCACAAGGAGGCTTTCACGGGTTTTTTAACGAGAGCTGACATCTTCATCTGCCAATTGCACCTATTTTGAGGCTGGGGGCGAAATCCTGCTGGGAAACGAAGAAAAAACCCTCCCGCGCCGCGTCAGAGCCTACCGCGATGCAGCCATTTCCTTCGGCGTCCAAGCCACGCCCCCCGGAGATTTGACATTTAATGCTGGCTTTACCACTTTGTCAAGATATGCTGGTTGAGAACTCTGTATTTATATTCTGCGCATGATTCACGGCACTGAGGCATTTATTTGGTGATAGTAGTCTCTTAGTCTCACCATCAGAACCACTGACACTCCAGTTGTTGTGTAAAGACCCAGATGCATACTATAGAACCAGAAGACATGTTTTTTAGTAATCTCTGCCTACCTTTCTGACAAATTATGGAGTCCTGCACCGTGGCGTTGGTACTTTTGCTTCATCAAATTGTTTAACCGTAGTCAAATTAACACCTTCCCAAGCTTCCATTGCTGGCATTATGTGATAGAGTGGGCGAGCCACTGAAAAATGTCTATCTTAGGTTGAGGTTCTCTAGGATCCTCAAGCCCAAGCCATGTCTTCTTGTGGCCCCTGTCTCCCAGGTACACTCCAACCTCATCTGCCATGAATTAAGGACAAAGCATTAACTTTTGATGTAAAACGAGAGAGATAAAGAGGTACCCATCTATTGGCTGAATTACAAAGTCAGAAACCAGAAAACCTGAGCTCAATCCCAGCTTCTCAAATTGATCAAATTGTGTGATCCTAAGCAATTGTTTTATTTCACTTTGCCTCCTTTTTTTAGTATCACATATAAGAGCACCATGCAGTGCAGAAGTTCAGGATGTGAACTGGATCCAACTTTCTCCTGCGTTAGATTTAATAAACTGCAATGTTGTTCCATGTATAATGACAGCCTAGACAACCCAGAGGGTGCACATGACAGTTGACTTACCTCTTGGTCTAAAAATTGCATTCTCGTCAGGGCTGGGAGAGGCAGAAATGTTCTACGTTTATATTTGAAAACTATCCGTTTTATTAAATGCCTCTTAATGCTGGTATATAATCTGATGCATAAATGTGAAACACCTCAGCATGTTAATGAAACACACTTTTAAAAAAAAATGTTTTTTTTAAAAAACGTTATCATATTTTCACGTTTGGTGGATGATGTCTTTAAAAATGAAGGTGTTTCCAAAGATTGGTGCAGGACACCTTTGCTTCTTTTCCTTTACTTGGGTTAACATGTAAGTAAATGGTTTCAGCTTTCTGTATATTAGTGTTCAAGCAAGTATGCAGCAGCTCTGTGCTGCTGTTCACCAGGGGGCCACAGAAGATCAGAAGGGCCACGGTGACCCCTGGGCCATACTGTTAATATCCCTGCACCAAGGAATGCAGTACAGTGTTGCCCCATCCCTACAAGTCATGTCATTTTGACTCTCACATTGTTAGTTCATTGTACTTTCTAAGGTCTTCATTACACATCCAATAATAATAATTAGAGATATAAACTATTTATCTCTCAATAACTGAGGTTTATTTTGTGTGAATTACAGCCTGGACAGTTATATGGTGGGCGCTGCACCTGGCCTCACCATATTTCAAATGGGATTACACCACTGATTGCATGTTATTGTTGGGATCTGCTAATCATTTTGCAGAATCTTATCAATGTATGACCTAACTTCTACATTTTGTTAAAGGAGAAACAGCTGGTGAAATTAAAGCTAATGCCTCGATTGCCTTGGATGCATCTCTCTTAAGGGCCTAAGAGCACAGCCATCTCTAATGATAGTCATCTATGGTGCCTGAGAGAGTGACATTCTGGAAATTAACAACATTTACTAGAGGAACTTTACATCATGGTTGATACCGGAGTTTAAACCCTTAAGTGCTGAACCCCCCCCAGTGTTGAGCCCTTTTTGGATATTTGGGGTAGTTCATGCTTAGGTATCCATAATGTTTTGTCCACATAAGGTATCCATACCAAATTTGTGTCCTTTTTTCCCCAACATCCTGGAGATTCTAAAGATACCCATGGTTTGTGGATTTCCCTGGAGAAGGCTGGGAAAATAGGGAAAATATAGCTAAATTTGAGTTTTGTGGGAAAAATAGTAAAACAAAGTACTCTGGATAAAAGTTTCGGTTTTTATTCCTAAAAATGGCATCCAACAAATGGTTTGCTGTGCTAGAGTCACCATCTTCGCAGCTTTCAGAAGCATGCAGGGCTGACTCAAAAAACCTAATATTGTATCACAGTTTTGACATTTATTGAAGAGCTAGCCCATTTGTCCTAAATTGTGTGCTTTCACCTTACTCTCAGTTTGTGGTAGAAACCAGTATGGAACCCACTAGTGATCCTGAAAAATTATATATTTCTGAAAATTAGACAAAACTCCAAATTCAGCAAGGGGTCAAATTTGTAGATCCCTCAAGATTTTCATAGAAAAACTAACTGTTGAAATAAAGAAATATTGAAAATGAGCAGGAAAAAAACAGCTATTTGTGACAATGTTTTCATCTGTAACTTTTTGTCACAATGGCCGATTTACAAAAGCTGTATACCATTACATTTGCTAGATCCTTTTGGTTGTAGGGGTATGCAAGGATTGTAGGTTCTCCAAGAACCCGAGGTACCCAGATCAACAACTGAGCTGAACTGTACAATGTGTTTTTCATTGTGTACTGAGTAAAGACCAATCCATATGGTGAAATATATAAAGGGAAAAATGGGTATCAAGGAAATCTATGCATTTCTGAAATGGGCACAAGATATAGAGTTTAGGAGCAGTGGTTATTTGTATATCTCTGAATTTGTGGGTACCTGTACAAGCATATGATTTAGAGGCTTTTTTTCAAAACATCTCTTTCTTATCCACTCGTCTCCATTTGGAAGGCACAAATGCAGTGAAATCCAATTGGTAATAGCAAATATTCTACTATTCTATGCTCCCACATTTCTCCTAATGAAAATGGTACCTCACTCATGTGGGTAGGCCTAGTGCCTGTGACAGAAAATGGCCCAAAACGTAACATGGACAAATCATATTTTTCCACTGAAATATGACCAGGGCCACTGGAATTATGTGGCAGGAGAGGGCCAAACTATGCGGCAGGGTTTAGCAAATCATGCGGCAGGAAAAGCCAAATTATGCGGCATCATGTGTCACAATTTGTGATAGTATTACTTCATTAATTCAGCCTTTTTAAACTTACTAACACTGTATGGGCATTGGTTGCACATCACTAGTACCAGTTTAACACCCAAATACAGTAATAAGCAACAGAAAGGTGGCCAGTCCAGCTTTGCAAAAGGCATTTCACTGTGCAGCAACACGTGTCGCTGAATTTTTTGTGAATTTTGAACCGTTTGAGCTAGAAAAATTTCTTTTTGTTAAAAGCAGCAGATTATGCGGCAGATGATGAATTTTGGGGCAAATGTGTCAAATCTATAAATATGCAAAAACTGCAGCGGCTGCACAATCGCAGAATTCCATGGGCCCTGTATATGACCCGTTTATTGTTAAGTGGGTTGATGTGGCTTTTGGGCCCTAGTTCAGCCGGCACCTAGGGAAACTAACCAACCTTTACATTTTCAAAAACTAGACACCTGGGGGAATACAGGTAGTGTGACTTATGTGGCTTTCATTGGGTTGTTTTACTCAGAATACCTTGCAAACGACAAACCTTAACAAAAAAAACAACATTTTCCTCACATTTCTGTGATGGAAAGTTCTGTAATCTGGGGAGAGACACAAACTTCCTTCCAGCGTGCATCCCCCTAAGTCTTCCGATAAAAATAGTACCTCGCTTGTGTGGGTAGGCCTAGTGCCCATGACAGGACACGGCCCAAAACGCAACATGAATACACTACATTTTTCCACTCAAAACTGACTTGCTTTTTACAAAACGGGTGGCTGTGAATTTGGGCCCCAACTCAGGCAGGACCTAGGGAAACCTAGCAAGCCCGCACTTTTTAAAAATCGAGACTACTGGGAAATACATGGTGGGAGGACTTGTGTGTCTCCCAACAGGCTGTTTTACCCAGAATCCCTTGCAAATCTCCAACTTTGACTAAAAAAACACATTTCCCTCACATTTCTGTGACAGAAAGTTCTGGAATCTGCGGGGAGCCACATCACTTACCTCCATATGTGTGGTGTTAATATGAACGGATATCACAGGATTCCAGGATTGGAAACATCTGTTGACATTCTAAAGGCAGATTAAGATCTTGTGGAGGGCTGATTTTATCAGCTAAGCATGCCCACCCTTCTGGAAATCATGCATCCACCAAACAGTTGATGAATTTGCTAGGCAAGGGCTGGTACATGGTGTCGAAAAACATGGGCACGTAGCAATAGTCATATTTGAATAATAGAATACATGGAAGATGAACAAGGAGTTAAAAGTGCTAACTACATGGGCATGCAAGCAGTATGATGTTGTAAAGAAAAAGTAGCTGAGAATGATGATTCTTAAAGGTTAACTGAATATGGAATCGCGATTTAATTGAAGACTGGAGGCTAGCATTATGCATGAACTTTTATTCACTCCTTCTAAGCAGCAACTTTTAAATGTTTCCAAAACAGAACTTTAACACCTCACAATGAACCTAGAATGCTTAGTCCCATTAAAACTCTGTGTTCTCCATATTCTTCCTCTTTTGTTTGATTCTTCTCTATAATCTCGATATTCTTCTGTACCATAATCTTTATTCACCCTTAGTTACCTGCAAAATAAACCAAAATCATATCTCTGTGTCTTCTTTAATTTATTAAGTTACCACAGCAAAACTTACTCTAAACAATTATAATTTCCAAAATTATTCATTGTAGCAAAAAGTTTTTTTAATTAAAAATCTCTATTCCATTACCCTACCCAAGAAAACCTTGTTCTGAGTTTAGAGGGGTGGGTGGGATAATGCTAGCCTCCTTGACTTTAATAAAATTGTGGTTCTTTATTCAGTTAACCTTGAAGAATCGTCATTTTACGGCAAGACAGAAGGCTAGCATTATGCATGTTTAAAGTTTTTCAAAGCACTGTTTGAAACGTTCTCAGCTCTGAAATAGACCCATCTAAACGTATCAGCACTAGACCAATCTGCTACCTTCATAATGTCATCCAATTGTCCCCCCGTCATACAAAACTTACTCGCCATGGAACCCCTGACATAGTGCACTGTGAATTTTGATAAATCCACACCTGCTTCCTTCATTACAGCCTTCACCCATCTTAGAATAGTTGCATTCGTAACTCCTTTAAATGGATTTACATATGTTATCAGTAGCTGATACACTCCAGCACACCTCTTATCCAATATTCTACTTTCATACTCTCTCAAACATCCAACCACATACAACTTTGGTGAATTGTCAAATCTAGGGTAAAATATTGAACCAGACGTAGGGCCGGATTTAGATTTTGGCTGATGGTTTACTCTGTCACACGGTGACGGATATCCCGTCCGCTGAAATACAAATTCCATTATATCATATAGGATTTATATTTCGGTGGACAGGATATCCATCACCGATCTAAATCAGGCCCATAGTCTTTGTTTGTTTACAAATTAAAAAAATTACTCAATCCTGTTGCAAAAATCTATTTAACATTTCCAGTGCCCTAATATCTGAAACCCTTCTGCAAGAAATTGAACAAAGTAACGTTGCTAATTTCCAAGTTAACTATCTCACTTCTAACTATTTATTTCTTGACTGTTTCACAAATAACTGTAGTACCAAATCCACCTTCCACAATGTTTGATATTTTGCTTTAGGTGGTCTCTTTAACTGAACCCCTTTTATCACCCTGCATATCAATGGACTTTTACCCACCCACAATCGTTGTTGTAATCAATGTCCTTCTGCAACCGCTAATCTATAACAAATCACAGTTCTATTAGACAATTCTTTCTCATATAACTCTGCTAAGAAATTTGCCACCTCTACTTCATCTGCCTACACGGGATCATAGTCCCTCTCCATGCACCAACATAACCAAACTTTCCATGCACTTCTATATCTTTTCCTTGTCCCTGGTGCCCATGACTCATTGAGTAAATGTGTAGCTCTTCCCCAAAGTCCTGAGAATCTACTAGAACACCTGATATCCTCCAAACTAGAAGGTTGGGTAAACCCGAGTCCACTAAAGGATGCTCCTTCTTCTCTATGCCTAGTAAAAGACCTTCACTTGACTCTATCAGATACGGTATTTCTGTTGCCATTTCCATAACTATTAGAAACCATGCTTGTGTCTTCCAAAAAGGTGTGACTAGCACCAATTGACATCTCTGTTTCCTAACCTGTACTAATACCCTCTGAATCATAGAGAATGGGGGAAATCATACCCTTTCATTTCCTTCCAATCCTGTGTAAACTCATCCACTGCTATTGCCCCTGGATCTGGTCTCCAGCTAATATAATTTGGTAACTGAAAAGTCAGTCTGGAAGCAAACAGATCAACCATTAAAGGTCTCATCCATTCCAGAATCCTCTGTAGTCTATCAAATTTCACGAATTCCTGTCCGCTATCACATTGTGAATCCCAGGTAAATATTCTACCTTCAATTCCATTTAGTGTTCCAAACAAAATTCCCACATATCTCTTCCTAACTGATAGTCTCTTTGACCTGTGTACTCCCAACTTGTTTATATACGTTACTACAGTTAAGTCGTCCATCTTTAATTAAACTGAATTTCTCTTCAATTCTTTTATGAAACTGCAGAGAGCAAACAAACCTGTCTGCATCTCTAGATAATTTATATGCTCCTCTTTCTCTAAAATGTTCCAAACTCCTAACCTGAGCATATGATTCTCCAACCTGAATTGCTCACATCTGTCTCCAGAATAAAATCTGGTGGTGTTCCAAATATTGCCCATCCGTTCCAGACTTACAAATTTTCCTTCCACCATTACAACTCCTCTTTCGCATATTTGCTAAGAGGTACCACATCTCCGTACCACAAACCTTTCGTTAGGCCTAAAGTCTTTAAGCACTGAAGTGCCCTGTAATGTAGAGGTCCTGGAAAATACAGCTTGTATTGATGATGATAACAGACTGATCACCCGTGTTAATTCTCTCGAACTTCACTTTCTCCTTCCATGACAGTAATCTTACTTCCTGTCTTATCTGTTTTACTTTCTTCTCTGGTAACTGTAATTCACTTACCACTGTGTCTACCACAACTCCTGGAAACTCCAACTTTTGTATTTGAATCAGCATCTGAAGTTATCACAAAAACTAGGGTCGCTACCAAATTCTTCACCAAGTTCAACAGTTCCTTTAATTCCTCTGCATTTTAATTCATTAATAAAATGTCATCTAAGTAAACAATCATCCTTACTCCTCTCTCTCTTAGAAAACGCACAATATAGCCTTATAGCCCACCGTAGCGGGCTATACCAGCATTTAAAGGCCCGCTCCAGTGTTAATGGGCCGCGGCGGTAGTGGCGCTTTAATGGCCGGTATAGCCCACTACGGTGGGCTTTAAGGCATTTAGAACATTCTGCCCCTAGAGGGTAGAATGTTCTAATATTAAAACAAAGGCCTCACGGAGCTCGAGGAGGTTGAAATCCCCTCAGGCTCAGTGAGGCCTTTGTTCACAGCAACACCTGTGAATGGAAAACATTGGAATGTTGGTGCTCCGGGCTTCTACCAGTCATTAGAAGCCCAGAGCACTCCATTCTATTCAATGTAGCACTCAACATTCCAATGTTCTAATTGGTCTTAAAACCTTTGTAACACTATGGTGCTGCTGACAGTCTGAATGGGAGACATTGGAATTGGTACAACTGTTGCTTCCATCTGAACAGTAAATCACCTTGGCTCTCTTTTGAAAGTGGAATTGTGAAATAGGAATCCTTGAGATCCATTTTCACCATCCAATCCAAATTCTGAAGCATGTCTCTCAGTAAATGTATCCCCTCCATTTTGAAATGCCGATATGTTACGAATTGATTTAGATTTCTCAGATTTATCACAGGTCTCCACCGTTAGTCTTTTTTTCCACTAGGAACAATTTACTTACAAATTTCGTCTCTTCCTTTCTTATCTTTACTATTGCGTCCTTCTCTATCATTTCTATAATTTCCTCCTGTACAATCTGTTCTAAATCTTTTTGAAAGACTAATTCATTTTGGTTCTTTCAACTGGTATGATTCTGTATCAAACTCCGTTTGATAACCTTCTATTGCCTGTAACACTCATGTAGCCTTTGTTCTTTCTCTCCATTGCTCTTTAAAAACCTTCCTCCAATTCTGCTGGGATAGAACCAGAAACAGTTCTTATACTCACCTTGATTTAGATTGGGAATCTGTCCTCTTCCTCTACCAGAACAACCACACCCTCTCCCCTTCTGGGGATAAAAATGGGACCCTGCTTGGTTCCCTCTGTAATTTCCATATTCCTGGTATCCAGTATTCTGATATTGGGACTTATTATTTGTTTGGCTGGAAGGGTGCCCTCTCCATCCAGCCCTGCCATAAAAACTGTTACCTGTAAATACTCTGTTCATGGAATATTGCGCCTTATCTAAACTTGTGAAAGTTTGAACGTATTAACTCAGGGATTTAACCATCCCATCTCCGAAAAGCAGCCCCTCTGCCTCACCACTAGATTCCTTCCTGGTTAAATCACCTTTATTTAGGATTAATGTGCCTAAGGACAGTCGTGTGTCTTTCCACCAGAAGGCCTGCATTTGCATTGCACAAAAAACAAATGGCACATTGACACCATCCTCTCAATAAATTAATATCTAAATCTATTCCTTTCAAATAGGCATCTTCTATTGAATCGAAAACTCTTGCCAATGACAATGGATCCAAGCTATCCAGAACCCTTTCCTGGTATTGTTTAAGTGATCTCTCCAATCCTTTCCTTGGGCCTCTCCCCATCTTAAAGAGATATGTTATCAGTTCAGGGTCTAGATTTGGAGTCATTGTCACTTTCCCCTCTATCAATGGTCGAGAGCTTTCTGCTGTTGTAATGTTCCTCTCCTCTTTTTCAAAGGGTCTTGTTAATCTGGCTTTGATATAATTAGAAACATGGTCTAAAGGCCATCAACCCTGACCTCTTCAGTGTCTAATATCACTAGGATCAAATAACTTCTCACCCAGTATCTACTACTGTAGTTAACTCCTTATGTTTATTTTTATTGCTATTGTTTTCCACTTCTAGACCATCGTTATAGTCCAAACCTAGGATATACTTATCCCTATTGGACCTTTCTTCTGTCACTTCCATCTCCTCTTTGCGATCAAAATCACTCTCAGTGTAAAACTGACTTTTCCGTTTGCTGCCGTGGACACCAACTCTGATTGACCCCCTTTGGACTCCTTTCGTACTGTATATTCCATCAATATGCTTTTTTTAGTTCATACACTTCCCCCAGGACCTCTATTCTGATCGTCCTCATCTGATATTGAGAAATATTCTTTCAAATCTACATCTCTAACTTCCCTTTTCCTACTCAAAACCTGTTTTACTGTTTCTTGCACACCATCTTGAAATACCTTGCTTATTATTTTTCTTATCAAGTCTTCCGGACTTGGGGCCAGATGTACGACCCTTGTAAATTGCGCCTCGCAATTTGCGCTCGATTGCGAGTCGCAAATTGTGAGGCGCAATTCACAATGTACTACAGTGTCAGAGACACTGAATGCAATTCCCAATGGGGTCGCAAAATGCGAGGCTCATGAATATTAATAAGCCACTCGCAATTTGCGCCCCATTGGGAATGGCTGGCCCTCCCAGGGATGGTGGCCTGCTGGGCTCAGCAGACCACCATGTCTGGGACTGCTTTTCAATAAAGCAAGTTTTTTTTTTTTTAAATGCAGCCCGTTTTCCTTAAAGGAAAACGGGATGCATTTAAAAAAAAAAAAATGAAACGTTTTCGTTTTATTTTTGAAGGGCAGACAATGGTCCCTGGGACCACTGCCTGCCCCTAAAAAATGTTTTCCCCTGCATTTGCAAAGGGGAAGGGGTCCCCTGGGGACCCCTTCCCTTTTGCGAGTGCATTACCACCCTCTTGAAGAGCGTGGTAATTTGCAAGTATTTTGCGACTGCAATTGCGGTCGCAAAACATTCATACATGGCTTTGGGGTCGCTATTAGGAAGGGAACGCCCCTTCCCAATAACGATTCGCAATTCCTAAATAGCGAGTCGCAAATAAATTGTGACTCGCTATTTAGGAATTGTACATGGCCCTGTGACATTTTGCATGCGCAAACGGATCGCAAACCCGTTTGCACATGCAAAATAGGGTTGTACATCTGGCCCTTGGTTCTTCTACATTTTTCTCAGTTATTTTGACTTATTTTTTGATATTTTTAATTTAAATATTAATATACTAGTTTTTTTGCTATTTATTCTCTTTCTTTTCCTATTTGTCCTTCATCTTGCTAAAAAACGCTTCCTACTCTTTGAAAATCGCTGCAGCAAACCGTTCCCGACAACGAATGCTGTTCGGAAGCATTACTTTGTCATGGTCCCTGTATACCTATTGGCTGTAGAAAAAAGCTTTTTTACTCTTATGTGCCCAACATCTTTTAGAAAAAACGCATACGTGCTGACAAGCCGGTCAGACACGTGTACACAATCTTGATGAAAGGCCAATTGCCTCTCAAAAACAAACATCAGATGTGTCCAATGCTCCTAGTACCTGCTTACATGGAAACCATGGCTGTCGTCCTGCATTGACTAACATCCGATCACGAACAGCGTTCAGAATGCGAGGCGGTATGAACTGTTCCTCAGAAGTGCGCGCTCCTCGACAATCATAAAAAAAAACCGCCTCTAGCACCAAAATAGACTAGTACGTCTATTTCTATAATTTTGAACTGTATATTAACACAAAATACTTCAATTGTAAATATAAATTACTGTAATTTCCCAAATTAAAATTTTACTTTCAAAATGCTATGATTTATTGTATTAAAACCAATAATTTCTAAACAGATACTTTTACCCATAAATTGGGTATAAATCTTAAAGAAAACCTTATCCTTAATTATGTTATTACAAAATATCAACTAAATCTTTCACTCAATCTTATCACAAGAATAATACTAATCTGCTCAGAAGCAGCAAGCAAAAGAGGAAGAATATGGAGGACAAGGAGTATTTATGGTACTGAGGATTCAAGGTCATTATGATGTATTTTGGAAGCTTTTTAGAGTGGCTGCTCAGAAGGAGTGAATAAAAGTTCATGCATAATGCTAGCCTTTTTTTTTTTTTTTGTCTTCATTCGCCATTAGATAAACCCAGAGCAATTTAGATTTCTACGCGGCCGCCCATTTGATTGGCACCGACTGAAGAGCTCTGTATCTAAATGGATGGACTTTACACAGAACCTCCCTTTCTCATATTCGGTCTGTTCTGTTCTTCTCTCTGGGCAGCTCGCAGAACAACCAGAGGGGTAAAGTAACTCAGTGTAGAGGCATAATCATTGGACTATTTTCCCCCTGATGTTCAAAAGTGCCCAGCCATTCCTCACATGGTGCCCAAAAGTCTTTTTTCTTGCCCTTCTTTTTAGTAAGGCCCTATCAAGCTTCATCATATATTTAATAGAGATTAACCACTCTAAAAACGTCGGAGATGTACTTTTAACCCAAAATTTACAAATTTCTCTCTGTGCAAGTAAAATTAAATAAAAGAATAACTTGTTTTCCTCCAGGGACATTGACTCATGGTATGGTGACACCCCAAAAAATACCAAAATTGTGCTCACCTGGATACCAGGCCCAAACATGGCTTCCATGCCTCTACTTACAGAGATCCAAAAATGGTATAACATTGGACAGGTTAAAAACATATGGACATCATCAGCTTTAACCTGGAAACATTTCGGACATTTTGGAGTAGGACCCTTCGTGAATTTGGATAGCTTTATGGGAGACCAGTACACCCTGTGGAGACAAAAGATGTGATTTCTCCTTAGGTTTGCAGCTTGAACTGTGGTAAACAAAATGTTATAAGATACTTGCCATAGTTCTTCTGGATGAGCGCCAGGCAAGCACTCGCCCCACAGCTCCGATGGAAGTTTAAATTCGCCCTCTGCCAGGTCTACCAAAAGCCAATATAGGATCGCCACCTCTTTCTTTTTCGCAATTTTCTTCCTCAGGGTCTTCTCCAGTTCGTTAGACAGGCCAACTGTCGTACCGACCGCTTGATGCCAGCTCTTGATTTGCCAATACTTAAATTTGGATAATTCATTGTCTGTAAGTGTGCTCAAAGATTCCCAAGAAAGAAGTGAGCCCTCTGGTACAAGTTGTTCCCAGCATAATATTCCAGCTATTTTCAAGGGGGTTACCAGAGAGTCCTTAGTCCATTCGGGCGAGCCCGGGGCGTCCCAAATGGGCGCCAATGCACTGTAATAGCTGATTTTCAATAACTTCCTAACCTTGAACCATGTAGAGGCTAGACCATTTAAGATCTTTAAGCGAACCTTTAAAAAAAATCTTGGGTCACCAAATTTATATATGAAGCCCTGGTCCCCTCCCTTTAGGTCTAACAGCATCTCCTTGAACATTATACCAATGTCTGAGCTGTCTGGTTCATTCATGAGCATTTCCCCGGCCCTCATTAAGAATATCCACGCGTAAGAAACTAAGTCTGGCAGGCACAACCCTCCCTTGTTTTTCTTTCTGCTTAGTTTCTTCCATGATATCCTAATACCTTTAGAGGCCCATATAAAACTATTTATTTTTGCCTGGAGTTTTTTCAATCCCTCTTCTTTAAATGCCAGGGGATATTTTGAAATAAAAAAATAAGTTTAGGTAGAACCATCATTTTTACTAAATTAACTCTACCTATTAGTGTTAAAGGTAGATATGCCCAGCTCAGTAGGGAATCATATATTTCTTTACTAATTTTATGAAAATTCATATCTATAATATCTTCAATATTTTGTGTGATCATTATGCATAGATACCTTATCACTTTTTTTGTTAAATGTGCGTTTGTATTTTGGTTCCAGGCCATACACTCGGTCTTTGACGCATTAATTTCATAACCAGAAACCTGACCAAACTGTTGCGCCTCCTTGTAAATTATTGGTATTGCAGTGTTTAAATCTGATGTATATACCATCAAATCATTGGCGTATAAAGCCACCTTCCTTTCCCAGGTCTTATATTTAAAAGGAGGTATTCCGGGATGGCTTCTAATCTTTCCAGCTAGGGGCTCAATATATAGATTAAAAAGCAATGGGGATAACGGGCAGCCCTGCTTTGTGCCCCTTCGGATTTTAACTGGAGCAGACAGGTTCCAGTTCACTAAAATTCTGGCTATAGGAGTTTGGTAGATCAAACTAACTGTCCTACAAAAGTTTCCCCCCAGATTACATAATCTCAATATATGCTTTAAATAGGCCCAGTTAACTCTGTCGAATGCCTTTATGGCATCCAACATAATGACAGCCAGTGGGGTTTTAGGAAGTGTTGCTAAATCAATTGCCCCAATCAAGTTATAAGTAAAGTCTCGAATTCCTCTCCCCCGGACGAAGCCTTTTTGATCCCTATGCAATAGACCCCCTATCACTCCATTCAACCTCTCTGCCAAAATCTTGGCAAAAATCTTATAGTCAAGATTGAGCAGAGAGATAGGTCGGTATGAATCGCAGGAGCGAGGCGACTTTGAAGGTTTAAGAATCAAAGCTACTGTAGCTTCATTCCAAGATTGCGGCATATTCCCGCCCTTTTCAAAAATATGGGAAAATAGCTTCTCCATAACGGGAATAAGAGCTTCCACTAGCACCTTATATAGCTCCACCGGCAGGCAATCTGGTCCTGCAACTTTACCAGATTTTCCTGCTGCTAATGCTTTCTTGACCTCATTACTTGTTATCGAACTATTCAAGTTATGAGATTCATTCTCAGTGATTTTATTCGGGAGATCTAGGCCTAACCAGGCCCTAATTACTTCCTCCTGGACAATTAAGTCCTCTCGATATACCTCTTCAAAATGTTTTTGAAAAGCCTCTTCAGTTTCTACAGGGCTCTTAAGTAGAGTCCCTGAGGTGTCATAATTTACTTCTTTGATGTTCCCTCCTGCAATATCTTGTTTGGTCTTCCACGCCAGAAGCTTTCCACAGCCTTCCCCATTCTCAAAGTGAGCAAGCTTGCTGGCTTGCCACCTCTTTTTTAACCTAGAATCAATCACCCCAGTCAGATCTGATTTAAGAGACTGCAAGTTTGCTGAGATATCTTTGTCCGACAGATTGCTCCCATGAGTAATAAGGTTTTGTTCTACCTTTTAAATTTTGCGCTCTATCGCTTCCACTTCAGCTCTATATTTCTTCTGTCTAGCAATTTGGAGTGACGTTGGGTATCCTCTCAAAAAAGCTTTATACGTGCCCCACACGACTTATATTGGGGCAGTATCCATATTGGTTAAAAAAAAAAGCTTTTGTCTCTACAATTAGGCTCTCAATTACATCTTCCTCCAAGAGAATGGCACGATCTAGGGTCCATCTCCTGTGGGTCGACTTTACTGGCATCTTGAAGGATAAAGTTACTGCCGAATGATCCGAGAGATGTTCCCCCAGATGTTTTATATCCTGCACCCATCTTTTTAAATCCAGGCTCACTAGGAAGAGATCTAACCTGGACTTATGGCCATATTTCTTGTTATGAAAAGTGTACCCTCTCCTGTTCCCCATTTTGTCTCTCCAAACATCAAACCAAGCTAACTGATTCATAGCGTTTTTAATCGTAGATCTCATTTTGCAATTCTGAATTGCTCTGCTTTTTAATGACCTGTCCATGGCAGGGACTAAGACCACATTAAAGTCACCTGCCAGAATTAACGGATCTGCAAAATTTAATAATTCTGAGAGCAGATCTCTAAAGGGAGCTGGATCGTCTATATTGGGGCCATAGTATCCTGCCACCGTAAATGTGTAAGCATGACAATTAATTTTAGCTATGGCCCATCTCCCCATCTTATCCACTCTACTGTATTCTAGAGAGATAGCTAGGTTTCTTTTGATAACTATGGCTACGCCCTTGGTTAAAATTTGTTGCATGGTGCAGACCACAATTTGGATCCAATTCCTGGACTTACACAAATTTTTCAACTCGCTCTCTGTTAGATGTGTCTCCTGAAGTATGAGGATTTGTTCTGGGGCATCTCTCAAATATTGAAAGATCTTCTCCATCCTGTACTTTGCTCTTAAGCCATTTAGATTCCATGACAATACCCTTAAAAGAATATTATGATCCTCTATTGGCTGGGCCATCTCTCTATTTGCAAAACAAAAAACAAATTATTTTAAGAACCCTACTTAGGCGACTTGGACATATATTTTTTTTTCCCCCAATGCGCCCCACCCTGTGCTCCCCACCCTCTCCCTCCCCTTTCTCCCTCGTGATCCCTCCCCTGGAGAACCCCCTCTTTCCTTTTCAATGGCCCTACCCTGGCCTTTGAGGCCCCCCCCCTTGAGTCAGGAGTTTTAACACTAGTTACTGTATATTATCCTGGGACAGTTTATATCATAAATCTAGTGATCTTTATATGTTCCTCATTCTGCTTTAAACCTTTAGCCAACGTGACAGGGAAGACTGAGTGCTATGCAGAGCTTCTGTTTAGCTTCTCACTCCCTCTACACCCCCTGAGATAGACTGCAAAAAAATTTCCAGCTTCCTCAACCCGCCTCAATGACTGTATTTTATTGTTATACATCACTTTTAGCATGGCAGGAAATTTAAGCTGTGCTGTTGCGCCCTGCTTTCTGAAGGGTTCTAATAGCTTCCCCAGCTCCCACTGCCTGGTTGCTGTAATTGATGAGACGTCAGATCGTATTTGGAAGATTATACCTTCTGCACTTAACGAACTCATCTTCAGAGCTTTGTTTAAGATTTCATCCTTCAAATTGTATGTTAAAAAATGGACTAGGATCTTCCTGGGTCTAGTTTTATTTGGGTTCAACCTGAATGGGTCCCTATGTACCCTCTGAATATCGGCCATAAGAGCTTGCTCTGAGGTTTCAATTTGAGTAGCTTGTTTAATTAGTTTAACTACATACTGTTTAAGATTGCTCCCCTCGGCCCCTTCAGAGAATTTTAAGTAGGCGAATATTGTTCCTCCTTTGGGAATTTTCAAGAGATTCCAACTTGTCCTGGAAACCCATTTCCCTCTCTTTCAATAAAGTTATATCTCTTGCGTTTTCTTCCGAGTGAGAAGCTAGATCCGCTACAGTAAGTTCTAGAGCTGTGGTCCTGGCTGCTAGTGAGTCCAGTTTGTCTTCCATTTTTTCGCATGACACTTTAATATCGGCTTGTTTTTTTTCTGAGACCACAAATCTGTCTCTAACTTCTTTTGTCAGCGTTTGCAAGAGATCTGAGATTGATCGGGGAGGGTCTCATCTACAGCATCCCCTCTTTGGGTTGCCGTTAACTCAGAGCCAGTTTCACCAGATTGACCCGCCTGATTCTCACTTAGAGAAACCAGATCCCTCTGTTTTGTCATATCTGAACCTTTATCTCCTTCGTCTGCCATTACCGATTCCCTTGTGACCTCTCCTTCTAGTGATTCCGGCTCGCTCGCGAGTGGTTGGAACCTATTTGGGCTTAATATGCCTTCTGAGAATTCAGATACCTTCATGGGGTTGCTAACAGAAATACAACCTATTGGTTTTAGTATTAAGGTGGTGGGTGCAACCTTAAAAGAACTCCTCAGTGAGGGAGTAAGTTTTGGATTATATTGCTTCAGGGAGGGGTTTTTCGTTTTTTTTTACTTTCTTTTTTGAAAGTGACCCATTCCCCAGTTGTTACCTTATTCTGAGAGAGTGACGCTTTAATGTTTTTTTATCAGATTGAGCCCCCTGTTTTCGAATGCTGTCACAAATTTGCAAGTTTACATTGGACAGGTTAAAACTTGCACTTCTCAGTGCGTATCTAGTTTGCCCCCCTGACTTTATCCCTGTGGGTCTGCCGCCTGTTTCGCCCTCCAGAGTCACCAGACCCCCCCCAGTCATACAAGCACCCCCCCGGTTCATCCACCACGGTTGAACTTACTTTACTGCTTACTCCTGCCCCGAGGTCGATAGTAAATTTCTCCGCCGCGTCCTCTTCCAACCTTTGGAGGGCTTCTCGCGATTCCTGTAACACAGGAGCAGCGTTTGTGCTGCCCCTGCCTCTCCAGCCCTGGATGGGGAGCCTCGCGGCGGCTTTCCGTCCACGTCCCAGCTCGCGGGCTGCACGAGACCACAACGATTCTGCGTCTCCTGGGGTTCCCGGGGCTTCTACTCCGTGGCTGCTGCCTCCGTTGATCAGACCGATCCCGCCACCTCCGCCGCACCAAAGAACCAAGCCAGAAACCTAAACCGGGCCGCTAAGCAGAATCCGGGAACCAAAATCCAAACCCAAAATCCAAAGCCAAGCGGGCCGTCACCAACCGCTGCTACCACCGGTAAGCGTCTTAGCTTAACTGTTTCCTTGTGTCAGTAATACTATACTGCCTACATTGCTATATGCCGTTTACAAAACCATTTTCGCGCTACCCCAGGACATGTAGTTCCATTTTGCTCCTGACTTTCGGCAGCCTCCGCGACCAACTACTCGCTGGCCGCCATGTTCTCCCTGCAGCACTGCTAGCCTTCTGTCTTGCCATAAAATCAAAAAGAGCACAAGTCATGTAGTTTCTGCAGACTCACTATGCAACATGTGGAGCTTGTCTCTAGTGATGCAACAGTCAACACATGACCTTAAAACGCAGAGTAGATAATTCCTGAAAGTTAGAGCTAGCGATTGCAGCAAAATTCCATTAGAATAATAGAATATGGGATAGATTTTCTTAATATAAGTGATCCTTACATTACAGGCAATTCAATGCACATGAAAGGACAGCCACCCCTCGTACTGAGGCAATCAATATTAACTGGAAATGGGCACATCCTCCAGGTCTAGATAAAGGATAATCCAAAATGGTGGTGGCTGTGGAGTACTGCACCAAAAATCAAAGAGTGGCAAAAAATCAATGAGGTCATAAAAAGTTTGAAAAATAATTTAAGATGCTGGAGACATTAGTATAGAACAAGGGAGAAGGACTCCTTTGCTTCTCAGAGCTCTTCCCTTATTCATGCGGACTCACAAGAAAGAGGCGAAATTATGTCACTCATGAAGCGGTGAAGAGCGAAGAATGATACACATTGTTTTGAATTGAACAGTCAAATCAGGAAAGTTTTGGGATCCTCTAAAACGATGTCTGCGCAAAAAGATTAACTTGGAAGTCCTACGATTATACCCTTGCAAGGGAAACTACACCTGGAGTAGTAACCTTGTCACTGGTGTGTTTCTTTATATTCTGGGCATGAGAGAGTCTGGGTTGTTGTTTTGAATGCAACTATTCTTCTGTGGGTTATATGAGGAAAAGAAGGAAGAAAAGAAAAAAAGCTTCATGATGAATGACACCAAAAGCACGAAATGGCTGCCATGTGGGCTTTTCAAATATGTGAATGACGTTTCCATCAAAGGAATGGCTAATGGTGGGTGCAGATGACATATACGCACACATGCAGATCTCAGTGTCGGAACGCTGTGTCTGTCTTTTTTCTTTTAGATTTAATTCACCTTTCCAAGATGGTGGATGTGCAACTTGGAATCGTAAATAAAAAAGATTAAAAAAAGATTAAAAAAACACGCATTGACAAAGCCAATTTGTATGGCCTTGGCAAGCTGCTGCAATTGCGTTTTTTATTGCTGGCATATGCACAAAAATACAAAGAAAACATAAAGGAAACATACTGCCACCTATAGATGGTGGTTGTATGCTTACCATTAAAAAAGATGTAACATTAGAACAGGTATACAAACTCATTTAAGTTTTAACGCACATCAGAGGGAAATATGGTTCTTACTGGTGCAAAGAAAAGGCGCAATTGACATTGTAGCCTGACAACATAGTTTAAACATACAAGGATGACTAGAAACAGTGATAAAAAAAGATAAATAATGGTAAAAAAAATTGGCAATATAAGGCATTGACTTGGCTCACCAATGCTGACCCTGAAGTTTACTTCTTTTTACTTAGCTGTGCACATGTGACGAGGCAAACTGCCATCACTCCCAGTCCAAAGGAGCCAATGAGTGAAGTGGGCTGCCCATTGCCCCATATTGTATGCTACGGTGTGCGGAAGCAAATTATGATTGACAGGGATGCTGGAGTGTGATTGGTGTCACCGTGAAGATGCAGGTGTGAGAGTGCGACGGCACTACGTAATGTGGTGAGGGTGATGTGGTGAGTGTGACAGCAACCTGTGATGGTGTAAGTAAGAAGGCAGTGGATGTGATAGCAGTGAGTATGATGGTGTGCGTGTGATAGTGTAATGGCTGGGGTGTTATATGATGAGGGTTATGCAGTGAGTGACTGTATAAGGACAGCAAGTGTGATGGTGTCTGTATAATGACAGTGAGTGTAATGCTGAGTGTGTGTGATCGCGTATGGTGAGTGTGACAGTAATGAGAGTGATGGGGTCGCTGTGAGGACGGTGATTTTGATGGTATGAGTGCAATAGTGATGTGGTTAGTCTATTCATCAATCACTGTGGTGATGGTGTCAGTGTAATGACTGTGGCAATGTGAGAGTGTAATGGCAGTGGCGGCTCCTCCAATAAGTTGGAGGAGCGTCGCCTCACTACTTTTAAGCAGTGTAATTAAAGGAAAAATAAAATGATAATAACTGAATGTTATTATCATTTTATTTGTTCCTGCTGCTTTGCGGCAGGGGTGGGCGGGGCTGCTCTGCCCTCAAAGCAGGGCAGGGGAGGAGTGGTTTGCCCACTACAATTGCGCATGAATGCTTGGACAGCGCTCAGACTAATCACAATGCTGCGTTGCAGCATTGTGATTGGTCAGGGGAGTCTGGGTGCCTCCTGGTTCCTGTTCCAGCTGAGTCCTGGCGCGGAGGAGAGACTGGAGAGATGCGGTAGCGATAAGTTAAGGATTCTTTTTTTACATTCCCCCCCTTTCCCTTTGACCCTCACCACCCCGATCCATGCCAGCCGCCACTGTGTAATGGTGAATGTGATGCAGTATGATGGCAGTGAGTTTGACGGTTTTATGCAATAGTCAAATGGTGAGGGTGATGTTCTGAGCAAGTAGCTAGAAATACTGTTTCTGACAGGCCTGCGAGACATTTGTTTACTCTGAATAAACATGGGGGCCCTGCAGATATGTCCTTTTGTTGTTTGCAAAATTATTTTTCCAAACAACGTAATTTGAACCTTGAGCAGTTAAGAAAATGATTTATTCTAAAGCCCTGTGCATTGATTGTGTATTAGGGCATCAACTTCCCTTCCTGTGGTGTCTTGAAATTACAATTTTTTTTAACTTGAATGCCCATTTAGTGTTTCCTAAAATTGCTTTGGCCTGAAATCGGAATTTTCAAAAAAAGATTGGAGCTTTAAAGGAGAGAAAAACTCAAGTCACTTTGATGTCATGGACAACAACACAAATAGAAATAATGTTGCGGAGTAATACAAACGGTTGCACAGGGATGCTGTTACTGAACATAAATTCAACACTATTAACCAGCATTTTGGTGTTGCTGCTTATCAAAGAGAAGTCTACTATCAGGTGCAAAGTTAGATTTCTAGCTGATACATCAATAAAACGTTTCACAAAATATAAATTCCGCTTCGAATTAGCGATACCAATGCTAATGTAGGCGCGAATTTCAAAATGTCTAATTTTGGTTGCCATCTTTGCTTTGTGACGTGAATATTTTATTTCTAGGCAAGCTGGTATTCTAACTGTCGGATGTGCAGTTCTTTTTTCTTCTTTCCCAAGTGAAGAAATGTTTCTTTTCTTTGTGATTATCCTGGAATGTTCTGATGAATAGCGCATTCAAGAGACACATATAGGGGCATATTCACAAGGACACATCGCGTAGTTAGCAGCACTTTATCGCAGCCAAAGTGGCAATAAATTCATCGCACCATTCACAAGCTGGTGTTAACAGCCCATAACACCATTCTACCCGTGATAGCATCCACAAAAAACATCTCCACAGATGACCCCTGCAACTATCGCTAATGAGATGCAGAGTATGCGTTCCCGAGCAAAAATCGGCGACAACAGCACACCACAATATTCTCAACGACCAGCCCGATCAGCGATAAGACCACAAAACAGGCGATGAGGCACGTTAGCAGCAGGAAACTAACACCTGCTCTGACCTGGTGTAAAGTCGGACGACAACCTGCACCATCAAAGGGAGACCAGTCCACACCCACACATGAAGAAAACAGATGCCATGGAGCTACTCACCATGCATCCCGGAACCCCGAGAGGGCAACAACACCCTCCGCCACCACCCCCCGGGCCCCAGCACCCCCCGTTCCCCCCCCCGGACCACCACAGAGGCAGCGCAGACAAAGACAGTGGACCGGACCCTCAGGAAACGCACCAGCCCCACAGACCTAACACCAGACAATGTCAATGCCCACTACAGGCTCAAAAGGACAACCATCCACCGCATCCGGGTCACCATTGCCCACAGGCTGACTGTACCAACACAGCAGACAACCAACATCCCTCCGCAGACAAAGCTGCTGGCTGTGCTGCACAAGTTGGCCTCCCGTACCCCCCAAACAACATCCGCCAGAGTCGGAGAAGACACACAGCCAGCCCCATCCAAGTTCCCCACACCTGTCCTGGATGCCATCACCAGCCAGGTACCCCAGTACCTAAACGTCCCCCACAATGTGCAGGAACAGCTGGAGACCAAGCAAGGACTACACGCCATAGCAGGAGTCCCGCACCTGTTGGGGGCAATCCACCGCACACATGTGCAACTAGTGCCCCCTGCAGAAAAAACACACAATTACCGCAACAGAAAGCACACGCATCCCACCAATGTGCAGGCAATAGTGGACCAGCGGGGACCTTACACCAAGGTTGCAGCCAACTACCCAGCCAGTGTGCATGATTCCAGCATCCCCCGACAGTCCATCATCAACCAGAGTTACCAGGATGGCACCCATGGAAATGCACTGCATGTAGGTAAGTACCAAATAAAAACAGCACACACCTCAACTCCACAATCATGCAACTCACAACACTGGCAATGCGCACATCACAAAATCACATACAACATGCCAGACAACATGCCCACCCACCAGACACGACAGCACAACTCACTGTGGCAACCTTGCTCAACCATGTACACGAACCATCAATGGCATGGCACCACAGCCACACAATAGTTGAATGTGGGGCGAGGTGGGAACTAGGTATGTGCGAAGGAGGCAAGTGACCCATGAATGAGAATGTACACAATGCCAACTGTGGCGGAGATGTCCTGGACAGATTGCAGTATGCAGACCACAGACACATCCATGCCCACATGCACTGCTGATGTGTGGAGTGCAGTGGACAGTGGACGCAACCATGTCACCACAGCCAGTGGGGAAGAACACGGAAATGTAGCTTGTGACGTCCCCCCCTGCAAGCGTGTGCGGAGTGGCCTGGCCCGGCGTACGCAAGGCCAGCGTAGGGGTGTGAATAAAAAGCACGTAGCCCTGGGCGTGGTCCTCTTCCGGAATGGCAAACGTGCCTGCCAGTACGGCGCCTCCTAGCCCGCCATGAGGCCGACGCCCTTGCCGTGAGCGCTGTGGCCTGCAAACCTATGCGCCTGCTGCACCACGGGCCGCTGGACTCCCAACCTGTCATGCCCGCCCCTGCGAATACAGGCCTCACAGCTCACCTGCTGACACTGGCGTGTGCCGAAGAGGGCCCACCACGTGCTGGCGCAAACTCCAAGCCCGAACCCCGCATCCCTGGCAGCCTCCTCACACCCTCACGGCCCCCGCGACACAGGCCCGCTCCACCCCTTTACCTTTTACGTACTGCACCGCTGCCTCCGGCCTACGCTACGCTCAAGTAGGTCACACATGTGGAACTGAGTCGTGATATCTGCATGGCGGAGTCCATATCATTGTACGCAAGGAGACGAGTAAGAGGAAGACGCGAAGTCCGGAGGAGAAAAGGACCATCTTCACGGAGGTGTCCGGACACTGACGGCAACTGCCCTGGTGTCACTAACTCTGTGCATCGCGGGCCAACGACCCATGGATGTGTGCCCCTACTGACTGCTGCCCCGGGCCTACACTGCGGTCAAGTAGGTCACACATGTGGGACTGAGTCTTGATTTGGCAATGGCCGAGTACACAAGCAAATGCCGAGTTTAACTCACTATACTCCCTTCTATGTGGTGACACAAAGTATGTGCATGGCATCCCAGCCACACGTGTCTGTGGGCCCTTGGAGACTACGCCTTCGGACTACACTGCAGGCCTCACACAAATCCAATCCAGTCTGTACCAGGCAAGACCCGGCATCGTCGCTGGCCAAACACCCGCTCAGCTCTGTCGCTACTGCCTCAGTCAACCACGAGTCATCACCACATGCCATTTCAACGCCGTGTGTTAGTGTTCCAGGAGGAGCTTGCTGAACAGTGGTTGGCCCGCGCTGCCCGCTGCCTCCGGACCACACAGCGGTCGAGTAGGCCACACATTGGGAACTCGGTCATGAATCATTTATGGCCAAGCTGATAACATTTTACTGGCCACGTCAGAGACTGCATCCTCTCACAGCTCCGGTGCCACTAAGTCTGTTCCCCGACATCCATGGACACTTACTTCTTGAGATCTGTTGGATACTGAGTCCATGGTTTGGGGGTTGTCTTCATCATCGTGTTGGTGACACTGACTATGTTGCCAAGATGAGGCTGGAGCATTCCACTCCTCCATTTGCCGCCTCCGGCCGGCTACTACCCTCTGCATCATGCGCCGGTGGGGCCCTTCCACTGTCCCCCACAAACCTCTGCGACATTCACGTTCGACATCGACGAGGACCCGTTCCGCTAGTGTGGCACTATCTCACTGTACCGCAAGTCACCGTCCCATGGCGGTGTGGCTGTGCCCGCTGCAGTGCCACTGGGGCCACTAACTCTGTGCAGCTCAAATCATGGCCCCAACCTGAGGGCATGTCGGATGGCCTCGGTTCCGATGGCCTGGGGGGCCTCAACGCCATGTCTCTGTGGCCCTGCACTGTCTGCTGCCTCCGGACTCAACTGCGGTCCACCTGGGCTCACACATCAGATCGAGTCCTGGCCTGCCCGGACGTCGCATCACTGCAGGATGCACACGCCACCACCGCCAGGACCAACTCCAAACGACAAGTGCCAGAGTCGTAAGTGTCTAACTGCCAGACTGTCAGAGTTGCTCACACCTGTCGTGGGTGCCATCATCAGCTTTATACCCTGCTCAGCCCTACAGGTGCCACTTACTCAGTGCACAACGAATCAAGGACCATTCTGCTTGCATGTTGGGTGAACACTGTACTCTCTCCGGCTACCGTCATGATGCTTCACAATTGTTTCTGTTATGCTGGTGTATTATGTTTCTGCTTCAATTGTGATCACTGTTCCAGTTGTTGCCAGCACCAATGACTCCCTGAGGGTTGGCTGACACTCACCCCACACACATCCAGCACATGCGTCACTGTGCATGTGACCATGCCAATAAAGCTGTTGGGCGCACGTGCCCGTAGCCAGTTCAAGAGCTCTATGATTGTGTATGTGTGCTCATGATGTATGCATTCGGGCCACGGCCCCACAAATCACATTGTGCCATGTGCAGATGACTCAGCCATGTCACCGCAGCCAGAGTGTGGGACATTGCACATGTAGCTTTGTCGTCCCCCACTCAATATTTAAGAGGAGTGGACTGGGCCGGCGTGCGCCAGTCCAGGGTGGGGGTGTGGATGATTATCCCGTGGCTCAGGGTGTGGTCACTCATGGAAATGTGCAGATGCAGGTGTCTCTGTCGCAGTGTGGGTCTCCTTTGGGGAGTGTAGGTGGTCCCTGATGGGACTTAGACACCCACGTATGTGATCTAGTTCGGCTTCCATGAGGTGGGACCCCACCCGCACCTGTTCGGACACCCCTTCTAGCAGTCTGACACCTGGCTTTGGAATGAGATGTGCGCTTGGGTGTGCTGCTGGGAGCCAGCCGTGGTGGTGCGTGCATCCAGCTGTGTTGTCTGTGCAGGGGGTGGGGTATCCTCGATGCAGCGGTGCTGCCCTGCTCCTGGAGGTGTATTGCCTAAGATGTCCATGGCTTGTTGTAGGGCGTCGGAAATGTGGAGGTCCTCTTCAGCATCACTGTAGAGTTGTCTGGTCTGCTCTGCTGGAGGTGTTGTTTGTCCCTCTGCAATGTGAAGGGGAGATGCTTGTTGACATTGTGTTGGCATGTATGTTCATGCATTATTCAGGTTTACATACAGACTGCATGTCAATGTACATTGTGACTGTTTGGGAGGGGCGGACTGTGTGATGCGGGACAGTGGACATTTGGACTACATGACGTAGGTGTGGTTGTACACGTCCATTTGCATCTCACAGTTCCCTGCTAGGTCAGATGTGATTGGCCATTTCCTACGCACAGGCGGACCCAGTTGTGTCCCCTGTTCTGCAGTGTAAGTGTTGCACTGTGTACCACATTGTCGTCCATGTGGATGTGCTGGCATTGCTATGTGTGTGTGCTGCATTTTGGGAGGGTCGCACCTGCAGCTGTGATTTTGCTGCCCCTTATCCCTTGGAGGCGGTGTGCCTTTGACTTTTGGGCTTTTAAAGTGCTGTGATGTTGGCGACTTGGGTCATTTGTGCTCTTGGACGGTTTTTATACTCTTGGGCATTGCTTGTCTGCAGATGTCTTGTTACCATCAGTGGTTGTTTGTGCAGGTGGATGTGTCAGAGTGTGACCTGCTCCTTTCCGGATGTGGTCCACACTCAGCCACCTCAGTATCGTGGCGTGCACAATGTCATGGTCATTGTACTCCGGCCATGCTGCTCATCATGTGGTGTCACTTGCATTGTCAGTGTGGCTCTCACATACGCATCTTTGCTGTCTTTCGCACGAGTGCATGTGTGTGTCGTGGACTTGGTGATGTGTGGGGTGTGACCCCTTTGGGCACATGGTGGACGGGGGTCTACTTGATGTTTGTATATGTGCTGCAGTGTGCCACGGGGATCAGGGACATGACCCAGGGTCGTTGTGGGTGTGCTGTGTGCTACACGTCGTTGTGCATGTGTGCCATTGTGCCCGTCCCCCCCTTCCCCCCAGTCCCTGTTCGTTACTCACCCTGTTAATGTTGTGTCCGGTCATGTCCAGACTCCTTGCACCGTCTCCGCACTGATGACTGTGGCCGCCATTTGCTCCAGCAGCTCCTGTGGCGCTGGGCTCCCACCTCCATTCGCCGTTGCTGCCTTCCTGTTGGCAGCGGGTTTCTGCTTGGCTTGGTTTTTCACATTGTGCCAGCGCATCTTGGCCTCATCGACGCTCTGACTGCATTCAAGATGGAATGCCATTTGTCCGTCTGTGTTGCCAATGACACGGTGGGTTGTGACGGACAGTTGTTGTTGGTGCTTTGTCACCTCCGTGAGGACGATCAGGTTGTCATGCGGACTGTGCCCCGTCTTCCTCTTCCTCTTCTCCTTGGCCTTTCCCGACCCCGAGGTTCCTTGCTGGTGGTCTGTGGGGCTTGTGGGGTTCGTGTTGACCTGGGCACTGGTTCCGGGTGCATCCATGTTGCTACGCAGTTTATTTTATTTTTGTTGTTTTTTTTTGTTGGTCTGCTTTTATTGTGCATTTTTCCTCATGACGCGTGGGTATTGCAGCCCTGTTGCTGGTTATCGCTGATTTTTTTATCGCGGTTGGCCTCATCGCGACTTTATTTGCGTTAGTGTTTCGCATTTTTGCGGCGTTGCGTTGAGTTTAACGCGGACATTTGACGCGTTATCGTGGGACTATCGCATGGTGCCGCCAGGTTGAGAATGCTATGTTAACACGGCGTTGTTTTCCCGCGATGGACTGCGATATACAAAGTTGCATTAAGCTAAATTTGCAATGGTTATCACACGTTCTTGAGAATATGCCCCACAGTGCGCAGACTGGTCCATATACCTTATCTAATTCCAGATAGTGTAAATTTGAAGGACACAGAGAGAAGCTCGTATTATGAGAAACCTTGAGAACATATTCAGTATGTTATTGTATCATCTTGCTTTAACCCGATTGAACGTCCTTCTTGAGAACTGCATATAGCTGTGTAAAATATTAGGATTAGTGTGTCTTTAGTTCAGATGAGCAGTGCAGAGCAGAATGAAGCAGAGAAGACTGAGAGATTTAAGGGACGATTTACAAGCCCCTTGAGCCACAGGTAAGTCACTTTTTCCCATGTTAAAAGTGACGCACTTGCGGAGCAAGGGGCTTGTAAATAAACCCCTTAGAGTCTTCTGTCAGAGAGAGACGACTGACTTTTCCTTTCTCCTTTACTTTTTTTTTTAAACATCTTTCTATTGATTTTGGTAACAAGACAGCAAAAAACAAAGATCACTACATTCTTGAACGGAAATACAGTTGACATAGATTTTCATCTTTGTCTATCCCAAATAGCAGACCATTTACATTTCCGTTTCGATCACATTGCCATTGCTCCTTTCGTCTTCGGAACTATTCCCCTGAAGTGAGAAGGAATTACAAATATTACCTCACCACGCATTCCATGTACCCCAGATCCGGTCCCACTTCCGGGGGCAGCCTCTACTTTTATATACTGCCCTTTCAGCCATCATACAACAATCCATGTCACACTCCCACTCCATCCGGGATGGCGATTCCGCAACTCCCCACCTTCGAGCTACGTTTCGTTTGGCGATTATAAATCCCATAGTGGCCCAGAGCTGCTCCATGCGGGTCATATCCGTTGTTTCCCATATGTTAAGTACACACAGTTTAGGGGATGCCTGAAAGTCTCCGTCAATGACATCTTTTATACATGTTGCCACTGCCTCCCAATATAACTGGATTGCCGGGCAGTCCCACAGTGTGTGATAGCATGTGCTCTCCAAACCACATAGTCTTCTACACCCTGTATCTTCCCTCCTTCCCATTTTTGCCAAAGTGTCACAGGAGAAATATGTTCTGTGGAGTATTTTTAGTTGGATCAATCTTAACCTTGACGAGATAGCTACTTTGTGTGGGGAAGAGAGAACGTCCCTTCCTTCTCCAAGTTTCCCACATCTGCCTACCAGTGCTCGCGAAGACGTAGGAGTGGTCGGGTAGATGATTTATTATTTTTTGATATGTGAGTGGAATGGTCCTACTGTCCATGTAACCTGTCAGGAGTCTATCTTCTAGTGGCGAGGCCTCCGGAATGTCGGCTTCGGCCTGCACGCTGTCCTTAAGGCATGTCGTATTTGTAGGTATCTAAACTTTTCTTTATCCGATAGTTCATATTCTTTCTTTAGATCTGCAAAGGAAATTATATTCTCCTTCACCCACAAATCACTTATTTTTTATATTCCTATGACGTCCCATATGTTGAATCTCCTGCATTTACCCAACTTCCCTAATTCCTCTGCTTCCCAAAGGGGTGTAGCTAGCGTCACTCTGTTATTCCAACCCAGTTTCTTGGTGACTTTGTGCCATAGAGCGATCGTTTGGGCAGACCGTCCAGTAAGCAGATGTCTCTTCGGGTTTGCGTATAATATCCCCCTGTGCCCATCAGCCACCTGTCCGTCCAACAGGATGACTCGTCCTGTGGGTGATGCATCCATTTATTAATGACTGACAACTGCGAAGTCTAATAGTATGCTTGGATGTTAGGTAGCGCAATCCCTCCATCATACCATCCTCTGACGAGTTTTTGAACCGCAATGCGAGGTGGCTTACAATCCCAGAGTAGGGTCCTGACCTCCCCATCTATTGTTTCAAAATATGCCTCGTGGATTGCGAACGGTGTATTTTGTAAGGCGTAAAAACAACGTGGTAGTGCCATCATTTTAAATAAAGCTGCACGTCCCAGTAGGGACAACGGCAGCATTCTCCAGTGATGTTCATCTCCTTGCAGACGTTTCAGCGGGCCTAGGAGATTATGTGCGTAAAATAGTTCCGGGCTTGCTGTAGCAAATATCCCATGGTATTGAAATCCCTCCGTCACTATCCTAGCTGCACAGTTGGTTTGTAGGACCCGAGCGGGGCCGTGCAGGAGATAGATTCCCGATTTGGACCAGTTGATGGTATATCCGGAGTACTTTCCAAAGTTAGTACAAATCTGGAGTACCCTATTTATAGATGACCGCGGCGACGCCACGTATAGCAGCACGTTGTCTGCATACAGGGAGATTCTATCTTCCCAGCCCTCTGTCCATCATAGTCCTCTGATCAAGGGTTCCCCTCTTACCCAGACCGCAAGGAGCTCTAGGATCAGTGAAAATATTATTGGGGACAGAGGGCAACCTTGTCTTGTTTCACGACCAAGGGCGAACCTTTGCGAGGTGTGCCCGTTTACCACTACCTGTGCCATTGGCTCTGCATACAGCAGGCGGATCCAATTGAGAAAGTTTCCCCGAAACAAACACGTTCGAGAACAGCAAGCATATATGGCCATTCGATCATGTCAAAGGCCATGCAAGCGTCCAGTGACAATATTACTGTGTCCTCTGTTATGGAGTCTTGCTGCACGAGCACTCCATTTAGAAGCCGCAAATTGAGGGCAGTATTGCGATCTGGCATAAATCCGGACTGGTCCCCGTGTATTAATTTGGTCACAATTGGGAGCAGTCGCGCCACCAATAACTTCGCCAGGATTTTAACCTCTGCATTCAGCAGAGATATAGGGCAATAGGAACTGCAGTCCTCCGCTGGCTTCCCTCTCTTATGGATCAGCACTATAGAGGTGACTCTCTGATCTCTAGGCAGCTTACCCACCGGCTTACATTCTAAGTACATTTGACGTAGGTGTGGCACCACTTTAGTTGCCGTCATTTTAAAAAACTCTGTTGGGAGCCCGTTAGGGCCCATCGTCTTCCCCGATTGTATATTGCGAATTGCCAACACTATTTCCTCATCTGTGGGGTCTGCCTCTAGTGTTTGTTGGTCCTCTAACAAGAGCGTTGGAACTGGTAGGTCCCTCAACAATTCTCTCGACTCCTCCATCGTGGCTAAAGCCATGGGAGAATACAGTTGCGTAAAATAGGTTGCAAAGGCCTCTGCAATAGCCTGTGGCTCTTTCAGCAAATGATCATCCTCCCCTTGTAGAGCCGCTATCCAGCGGTCTGCCCGTTCTCTCCTATCTAGCCAGGCTAATAATTTACCTGGCCGGTCTCCATGCTCATATACTCTATGTTACAGCCAGGGACAGGTTGTCTGTCCCTGACCGCTTCTGATGTCAAGTTTTTGTATTCTTGTCGCTTTATTTCTAAGGTGTGTTTCCCTGCATCATCATGCGCTAGCGTGCTAGCCAGCTCACTGGTTAAAATATTCTGCTCCAACTCCTCAAGTCTCTTTCTCTTCTCTCTCTTGTGTCCCACCGTGAGGAAGAGTGCATGACCTGTTATTACTGTCGTGTAATCCTCCCAGAGGACTTGGGTAGACTCGACCGACCCCACGTTCTTTTTGAAATAGTCATCCGTCGACTTAATTAAGCTTGTTTTGATGCGTGGGATTTTCAAGTACGAGGGGTTAATTGTGATCATTCTATACTTAGATGCTGTTCCCAAGACATATTTTGCCCATATTGGAGAGTGGTCTGAGATACACCTCCCTAGATGACGTATGTCCGCGAAGTGGTGCTTCTTATCGGCCAGGGTCAGGACATGGTCAATTCGAGACAAAGTATTGTGTGCTCCGGAGTGGAACGTGTATTGCCTTTGTTGAGGGTTAGCTTCGCACCACACATCCACCATGCCCAGGGCACTCATGAAGTCAGCCATACTGGATTTAGTGCGTGTGGTGTCCCTAGGCAGGAATCGGTCTATACGGTCACAAAGGGGCATATTTGAGTCCCCGCCTATTACTAGGTCTCCGTCAGGTAAATCTAGGATTGACTTGCTTATGTCGGGTAATGCCATGCCATGGAGCGCTGGGGGGATATTTACCGACATATTATTAATACAAATCCCCTCCCAGCTTCCAGACACCGCTGTGAAGTGGCCTTGAGCGTCTGTATAGGAGTGCATTACTTGAAAGGGAAAGTTTTTGCGCAAGAGTATCCCTGCCCCTCTGGACCTTGAGGTGAAGCCTGAGTGCATTATCAGTCTATAGCCCCACCTATCAAGTGCCCTGCAAGTGTTAACAACCAGGTCCATTTCTTGTAGTAGAACTATAGCTGGTGATTGTCTTTTAATATATTGAAGCACTATTCCCCGCCTAAGTTTGTCCCCTAGCCCGTTGATGTTCCAAGAGAGTATTTTAAGTGATATCTCTGTTTCCCTTTCTCTCGATTGTTTGTCTGTCTTGGTTGTTCTCTCCATTGCTAAATGTATTACTGGCCCGACCGGATTGTCTCGGTGGATTCGCTTCCCAGATGGGGCATGTACATATCTTTCCCGTGTGTGGCATGTGTGATATGTTATGGATCTGGAAATGTGGTCTTATTAAAAAGAAACTGGTCCGCTGCAATTCCTGAATACTACATCTTAACCAACTACCACCATATTCCACAACCTGACTTTGCCCCTCCCTGCCTGGTGGTGCTTGAGCTGCCCGCCCACCCAACATTGCAGAGTGCTCTTCGCTCACCCCTCCCCGTGTAGGATGAGACATGGACCTGTTCATCCCCCCCCCTTCAACGATGATCATGCATGATACAATCACATTTTAGTACCCCAATCTTGGGATATTCATCAGTACTTGCTTAGGCAGTGGTGTTGGATATGTCCAGTTCTCCTTACGTTACTTATTCTCTCTGGATTGCGCTGCACAGTTCGATACTTGCTAAACAATTCTCGATTGCTTCAAGTTTTTTCCATTTCCCAGGATTCTGAACTGCCCGCTGCCGATCTGCCAAGGGCGGTGCAGTTCGTCGTGTCATATGCCAAGGTGCACGTCGTCGTCAGAGGGAATTCTTTCTTCCTGGAGTAAATCGGTTCATGTCTGGGATTTCACTATCCGTCGCTGACGCCTATCTGGGTTAACTCGGTCGCCTACTCTTCGCCACCCATCCAGTCATTCCCAGACTGCTTCTGGCTCGGTAAAAAAACATGTCTTGCCCTCCGCCTCTACCTTTAGCTTTGCTGGGAAGAGCATAGCATATTTCAAGTTTTTCTCCCTGAGGGCTTTTTTGACTGGAAAAAAGTTATGATGTTATTCTCATATTTGAGTGGTGGGGCACTACGAGCAGTTTATAGTATAACGTCTCTATCTCTAAAATTGAACACCTGTGCTAGTATTGGCCGGGGGAGCATTCCCGGCCTGGGTTTACCTCCTGGTGCTCTGTGCGCCCTTTCAATCGAGAAGTAATTGGAGAGTTTCCGGGGTTGTAGATGTTTTACTTTTAGTTCCTCTACAAAGAGGTCGGCGGTGGGCCCCTCCGCCCTTTTCGTAACCCCAAGGATTCTGACGTTGTTTCGTCTCGACTAACCTTCATAATTGGTGGTTGTTCACTCATGTCTATACTAGTGACTTGCAGCTCACTTACTTGTTTTTTCAGAGCAGCTATTTCCGTTTCAAGGCCGTGTGTTACATCCTCCACCTCTTTCACCCTGCTGTCCATTTTCTGGAGGTCTGCTTGGATTAAGGCGATTTCTGTGGAAACTGTGTCAATGCGCGCTTCCAAGGAGGTGCGCACAGTAGCCCCTCCCTGCTGCCCGACATTACTCCGCCTTCGCTAAAGTATCCGTGAAGTGGTGGTACTCTAAGTAGGGGGCCCGAGGGTAATCACCGCCGCCTGCCTTGGGAGAGACCCCCGCGCGGCCTGTCAGTTTTCCCCCTTCGGGCTCTCTCTCCTCGACTTGTGTCCCCACCTGGTTACTGTCGGCTCGCTTGGTGACGCTCCCTGCGGTGCCTTACTTCTCAGCCCACACTTGCACTGGCGTCTGCTCCTCACCCTTTGGTTTCCGTTATGACAGTGTGTTTATGTGGTGCGTGTTCCTCTTTGTGTCACTGCCTCCAGTTCTGCGCTGCTGAGTTTTTCGTTGGGTGTGGGAGCCGCCTCTCTGCAGGATGTTCAGCCATTCAACACCCCCCACCTGCACGGTATTCCTGGTGCAGTCTAATCTCCCTGTTGCCAGTCGGTGCAGTGCTGCCCTGTTCTCTACTGCATGCACCGGTTCTCATCAATACTTGCCGCCGGCTCACCGGGTCCGCCCGCATGCCAGGCTTGTTCACCTCACTTTGTCTCTTGCAGCCGTTTTCACTCATGCACGCCGTCACTGCCAGTTTGGCCTCAGCAGCGGTCGTTGCGTCGCTTCACTCCCGCACCAGGGGGGACGAGCCTCATGCTCCCGGCAATCCTCGCTCGCCAACAGCACTGAGGGCCGAGTGCTGATTTCCACCCCTCACCGCTTACCTTCGGGCAGCCCGGGAGATGGAGCCGCCGCCTCAGGGAAGACGGCCACTTCGCTCCGTGGCTTGATCACGCTCATCGGCCGCTGCTCTCCACTAGCTCCGCTCGCCTCCGATGAGTGGTGAGTTTGACGTCTTTCGCCGGCCTAAGCAGTTATTTTGCCTGGGTTTATTGTTCCTCTGTTTCATGCCTCGGATTACTGATGGATATTAGGGGGGAAAGGAGTGGGGAGCCAGAGCCGCGCTACAGTGCGACCATCTTCCTTGGCTGCTGGCCATTTGTCCTTTACTTTTGAGACAACCATATGCTGTATTCTTAAGATTTGATCTAATTTGGTAGCCTATTATTTGCAGCCTATAAATTCAGATTATGAATTTCTACTAACCTAATTTTTTCCTTCTGTAAACTGTTAACCTTTAATAAAACTTTATGGTTTGATATTAAAATATTGTCTGTCCTTTTTGTAGAGCCTAATGTGCTTCACATATTATTGAATCTATTCATTTGTTGATCAGGCTCAGGTGTGGAGCATAAAAATGCTTCAGTGATTAAAACCAATCCTGGTCCATTGAGACAAGCTCTTTATGGTTCTCGAAATTGCCCAAAGAAAAGCACCACCACCACCTTATTGCTAAACCTCTGATTAAGGAAACAAAAGACCTGAGTTCTCATTTAGGATTTCATATTTGACTTAAGAATTGTGATTTTCAGCATATCACATGATAGCCCTCTTCTACCAGATGTTTGATGTGCTTCGATTGTTGAAAAAACGAATTTTGAATTCCATTTGCAAAAAACCTTCCTTTGTTTAATGTTGCATGAGTAACAAGCCCATGGAAGTCTAGATTAACACTGCAGAAATATTTATTATGAATCTGATAACTAAAGTTCAAAGGCGATCTACAGATGTTTTCCCAACTATAAAAGACACAGAAAAAGTTACAGGGGGGAAATAAAACCAGAGAAGTTGTAATGTAAAAGGCAGTGTGAGGTACAGTACATGTAATCTTTTAACAGATATGTTTTAATCCCTGTATATGAGTCGAGCAGCTTTTAAAACATGTGTGGCTTGTGTTGGTGAGGTGTGAGGACCAATTAGCCGTTGCCCATCAACATGCATAATATTCAATATGTAGCTATGTTCTGTACTGCAGGCTTGTTATGGAAATCAAATCAGAAAACAATATTAAAGAAGCAGGGTGCCTCGATCAACACCTTAAAAGTTGCCCAGGTTTACAGTCAAATATGATGTACTCTGAAAGTTATTTACCAGTAGCAGGTTCTGCTGTGATATGTCTTTAGTTTGAAGTCATTAAGGCATGGCATAGAGACTTTACACCTGTGTCATGGTGGTGTTATGAATATGATGTTGTTTCTATTCTGGGTTTTCCCATGCTTGAATGACATGTTCCAATCAATCCATCAAAAGTGAATACATGGGATTATTTTTGACACACAATTAGTTTATATTGTTATGTGATAATCAAGCTTATGTGGATATATATGCAGTATTTAATTTATAATCTGCTTTGTTTTACATTAGTTTGTTATGGATTTCTAACAGTTTCTAGTAGGTTGACAACTACATGCCTCGTTTAACGCCTTGGCTGCTCATGACGAGCTCAGCTCGTCATGACTCATGGTCGGGCTGTGCGCATGACGAGCTGAGCTCGTCATGACCCCGCCCGCGATTGGAATGTCCAGCACCTGGCTGGAATTCCTGCCGCAGCGAAGGCGTTATTGTTGTTTTTTAAATGAACACAGTCTCACAAAGTAAAAATGAATCCAAGGGCAGCAGGCCACGTTTTTAGGTCGAGCCTCGAGTAGCGCGCAAGCGCTGCTCTGGCGAAGCATTATGTAGGGGCTTTTGAAAGCTGACCAGACGCTCGTGCGTCATGGCCTTTTTCGTGCGGTTACCCGCAAGCAAAAGGCCATGGTGCACGAGCGTGTGGTCACGCCTGCTGCTCGCAAGCGCGTGCACCACTCGCGTGCTTGTTTTGTTTAACTTTTTTGTTTGTTTCCCTTTCGCATAATCACAGCACCCGCGCTTTACTTTTAAAATTAAAAGTAAAGCGCGGGTGCCAGATTAGTAGCAAAAGTAAAGAAATAGATGTTTTTTCTATTTCTTTACTTTTGCAGCAATCGCAGCATGCGATTGTGAATTACGCCACCCATGCTCTTTATTACCTCCTGCTCGTCTTCATGTTTAGTGTGTGTATGCGTGTGTGTGTATGCGTGTGTGTGTACGTGTCTGTGTATGCATGTGTGTATGCGTGTGTGTGTATGCGTGTGTGTGTATGCGTGTGTGTGTGTGTGCGTGTGTGTGTGTGTGCGTGTGTGTGTATGCGTGTGTGTGTATGCGTGTGTGTATGTGCATGTGTATGTATGCGTATTAATTAGAAATATACTACCTCGGCTGATTAATAGCGGACTCCCACAGCCTGTGTTCTGCCCAAGGCACGGAGCAGTAACATTACTCTGAAAATAGAAAAGGGCAGGCGAAGGCAAGGTGCAGCTGTTAGTACTCCAGGATCTGAGCACAGCCAACATGAAGCCACTGTATCTTCCTACTTTACTATTGTAAGGTATGAGTACACCACCCTCCAAGGTTTTCGTATTTTCCCAGGCCGTTAACTATTTACATCGTTGGGACCTCATTTCTCACCAGGAAGTTCCAAAGTATATGTACCCCTCCTCGCCTTTCTGAAAATCACGAGTGTCTAAAATCAGCATTAGCTCCTCTATTTCAGCAGCAGCCTCATCTACCTATGCTTTACTAACCACCAAATGCAATGCCTAACATTAGAAGTTTTCCTCGTTGATATGAACTCCCTTCGCTGGTGAACAATTTTTGTTAAACCGAAATTCCTTCATGGACTAGACTTCTCCCTTACTCGGACTCTACAGTTGAAGCACGGACAGTGTCACCAATACTCCAGAGTAAACAAGCATTGGCATAGCCAATAGGTCTCGCCTTTGGGACCTAATAAGTATTTAGCCATGCAACACTTGATGTTGTTGCACCAAGGATATTGTGCTGGATAACTAATCACTTATAAGGTCCCAAAAGCGAGACCTATTGGCTATGCCAATGCTTGTCTTTCTTATCTTACAATATAGCTTCCAGTTAAGTATAACACATAAAGACTACAAAACCCAGGGGGGATGTGGCCTGGACAACTAAGATGGATGATGCTCCTTAGAGTATTTGTCAACCTTTCCTCAACATCTGAGATTATCATGGGGCTGGATCGACCAAAAGATGTCTGCAGCAACACCTCTCCATCTCAAATACCCTGGTGTGTTATTTGGGTGGCTCCTGCTTCAAAAGGACATAGAGAGAGAGGTGTACAAAGCTGACACCCTACAATCGGCTCCTGAGGTAAAATGGCAGCAGATGAAGACTGATCCCCTGGACGGATCGCTACCTAGTTGGAGGCTGACTGGGACCCTGGGAGGCCCATGGACTCTTGGCTTGGGCTCGATCTCATCTCTGAGTCCTTTGCAGTGCTCCATGAGAGCCAGGAGGCCTCCTGGAGGTGTGGTTGCTGAACGAATTGTGTCCGCTCCCTGTGACTAGCCAGTAGGAAGCTTGGGGTGATTCGCAACGACACAGGAGATATGGCACTCGCTTCAAGGATTCAACCACTGAGAAAAAACACGGTCTGGAAACCCACGGTCCAAGAGCCCAACCTATGCTGGAACTCGGGCACGCCTAAAAGAGCACCTACAAATGCATTGATTGCTGGGGAAAGGAGGACCTAAACATGGACCTGAAGACCTGGAGGGAGTTGTAACCACAATGGGTTGTAAATGGAGGAGGAGAGGAGTTCCTGAGGTGGAAAGACTCCTGTGAGGCATGTTGCCTGTCCCTGGAAGAGAAACATTTAACCATACAGGCTGGCCCCAATTCAAGCTCCGGTACTGTGCAGGCCCCGGGATCCACAATACAAACACCGGTGTGCCTGTCCCTGCTGGCTGCGATGAAGAGGGCCCCCAGGGGGATTGCACTGCATCTGTCCTGGAGCCCTGACCCTCTGGACTCCCTATGTCTGCCACCAACCGGATCGCAATGGAGAGCAATGGTGGGTGAAAGAGGGAGCCCGTTCCTCTCGTCTGATACCCACATAAAGAAATGGTCATAGGGTTGGATGGACTACTGGTGAGGGCCCAGCTGCATGTGCTGCCTGTGAGTGGCCATCAGGTCCTCAATGCAGAAGGGCTGAGTCGCACACTTGCTGACTGACTCTCTTGCCACTCTTCATACAGGGTGCTGTCAGACCCCCGCCACAGTGGTAGAAAGACCCCGTATTGCATCAGTCCCGACGTACTGCCCCTGACTGACATTCAACAATAGCTGGGCCCCTCCATAGGGTGTTAGCAATAAGATGGCACCTTAGTGGTTATGACCGAGCTCCAATGATACTTGGATAAACTGGCCTTCGGATTGGAGTTTAACCTAGGGGAGTCCAAAAGCATACTTGCTGCAACCTATGGTCCGGACTGGGTACTGACTAATCCTTGACTGTCCCACTGGCCTCATTGCCTGCTGTTGTGAAATGGAAAGTGAAATCCTTAGGGTTTCAGAATATCTGGTGAATCAAGATACACTCCCTTCAGACCAGTGACAATCCACCAAAATCGAGGGATAATGGGGAGAGATTGTCTTTCCTCATCACAGGCCCAAACCAAAATGGATCAATTTAGATCCCCACTTACAGGGCTGACTAAAACTGTTGCCAACTCAACCCTGATTCACTGTCTGCCTGACTCTATGGACACTGATGCAATTTTGTAGGCAATACAGGCTTCCAGGGCTGTGCTGGATGCTAAAATCGGGGCAATGGAAGCAGATATGACACTTCTCCATCAATATTTCTGGAATGTGGTCAACAGGGTCTCAGAGACTAACGGGTGTATTGCAGAGTTGGAGGGTGTGATCACCAGGCTGAAGTCTACAGTGTTTCGACGTACTGCGACTACCAGAACCCTAGAGCAATAGGCAGAGGACTCCGAAATAGGGCAAGAAGATGCAACTTCTGTTTTGTAGGCTTTCCAGAGGGCATAGAGGGGCCATATCCTGATAAGCTTCTTGAATCTAGATTATCTCCTCTTTGCCTTCCAACAAACCATCATTATGCTTTGTAATTGAGAGGGCCCACAGATCACTGCTGCATAAAATTAAAATACCCCCCCCCCCACCACTTTGAACCAAAGCTCTTCTGGCACCAAGAAAACAAAGCAAGTCATCGAAACACTCCCCAGAAGAGCTATCTTGTCTCCTCCATCGAAGCATCTATCCATTCCTTCTTTCATCCTTCCATTCACCCCCGGATATTCACCATTTTACCTTTACATGCTAACATCCATTTATTCTTTCATCCACCATTCTGTCTTTTACCATTCTGTCCATCCATCCATCTGCCCATCCATTTCCAAATCTATCCATCCATCTCCAAATCTATCCATCCATCCCTCATCCATCCTTTAAGTCATCCATCCATCCCTCCATCCAAACCTTTCACTCATCCATCCATCCACCACCCACCCATCCATTCTTTCACTCCATCCATCCAGCCACCCTTACAGTCCAGCCATCCATCCATCCATCCATCCATCCACCCTTCCAGCAATCCACTCTTTGTTCCTGCCATCCTCCCCTTCACTCTTCCCTTCGTCTTTTCACTCACTGATCCATCCATCTACCCTTTCCCACATCCGTCCATCCATTGAACCTTTCACTCATCCATCTACCCTTTCATCTATTCATTATCCATCCATCCACCCATCATTTCATTCATTCATCCATCCATCCATCCTTATATTCATCTTTTCACTTATTCATCCATATTTTCATCTATCCATCCATCCTTTCACTCATCTTTCCACTTCTTCCGTCCATCCATCTTTTCACTCATCCATCCATCTACCCTTCCACCCACTAATCCATCCATTTACTCTTTTACCCATTCATGCATCCCTTTCACTCACTCATCCATCCATCATTTCTCTTAATCATTCATCTATCCCCATTTCACTCCATCTATTGATTCATCCTTTCACTCATCCATCCATCTGCCCTTCCATCCACCATCCCTTTCACTAATACACCCATTCTTTCACTCATCCATCCATACAGCCATACTTTCACGAATGCATTTTAAAAAAAAAGTTTTATATAGTGTGAACTCAAGCCGAACGTATTAGAGCTTTTTACATAAGCACCCGTTGTTTTACAGACGGACACATTCATTTTTGTTTGGCGTGAGGAGATTAAGTGATTTGCCCACAATCATAGGATGTTGAGCGTCCCTGCCGAGACTCGAACCTGGTTCCCCAGCTTCAAGGTTGACCGCTCTAGCCGCCCTTTCACTCACCCATCCATCTTTTCACTCACCCATCCATCCTTGCACTCACTCACTCACCCATCCATCTTTTTATCCATCCACCCACTCACCCTTTCAAATTAATTATGAGCTTTTGTCTGCCGAGTTGTAGACAGAAGAGGCCCATCGAGAACTCCACTACCTCTGTAGCTGTTAAAGCGGGGGGTTCACGGCGTCCCTGGCTACAGACTAATATCACTGCACTTGAACGCGAATATCAGAGTAACCATAACAATAGAATCCAACGTCAGATAGAAGTAGAATGGGCCTTTCTAAGCCAAATTGGTCCAGAAGAAACACATCAATGATCAGGCTCATCTAAGCAGGTTTATGAGTGGGGACATGAGTCTCGGAGGTTAATTTGTTGACTAGCTAATAGAGATATTATTTTTAGGTCTCGCCTGGCGTTAGCAGTGCGCATGCGCTGCTCTCGCCATGCGAGGGCTTCTTGTAATCGATACAGTTTTGGAAGTGGAGTGTAGGCTCCGCCCCCTGTTTCCATTCGCTAGCGTCATCCTGCATGCTAAACCCTGGCTTCCCATTGTTTGTGAGGCTTTTAAGTCCCTCCTGGTTACCACCCTGTCCACTTTTAGCCCCGCCCACCGGGACTGGATGCTTTACTTGCGGCGTGTTACTATCTCCTTTAATTAGAGGGTGAGGACTTTTTTTTGTCATTCCGGCTGGAGCGCGGCACATGCTGTTTATTTAGTGTCATTCTGGCTTGTTATTTATTAATTTTTACTTTACATCGGAGCGCGGCGCGCACGCTGTTTATTTATTATTTTTTACTTTACATCGGAGCGCGGCGCCCACTTTAGGGACACCACGCTCCGTTTATTTATTTATTTTATACCGGATGCCCGCGCTCCGTTAAATATTCGCGCCTAAGTTTCTGTTGTCCGTAGCACTTAAATACCGCTACTTAATCAAGTATCGCTTGTGCCTGATTACGCAGAGTACAGCTGCTTTTCTGCAGCAAGTAAAGGCATTGCCGGAACAACAAGGCTTTTCAAGTGCTCCTCTCTAATCACTGCTGTTTATAGGGTGTGTTGCTGCAATAGGATTCTATCCGTCTTGAAGTTTACAGTCTCTGGGACTTTTACTACTGTAAAATCCTTAGCTGGGTATAAATTGCTGTCAGCGGCGAAGGTCGAGAGCTAGACGACAAAATATCTGGCTTTACATTCCAACCTTGAAAACAGGCCTTGGTTTGCCGTGACATGTGTGTGTGAGAGAGCTTTTGGGGTTCGGCGTGTCTGAGCGTGTCTGAGGACCGTACCTCAGTCTGTGTGTGTCACAGCGGTGATTAACTGTTCATGTGTTTGTCCGTGTGTGTGTGAGACAAAGAGAGATTGATTCTATCTGTCGGTGCCTGTTGTACGTGTTGGTAGAGTTCAGTGTCCTCCAGCCTGTGTGTGCAGGAGCAGTGATGACGTGTGAGATGTTCTGCGCGTGTGTTTGTAGTGTTAAATGTGCCCTAGTATGCTTCTACTTGTGTTTTTTGTGTACAGACTACACTGCTCAGGAATGTGATCACAAACAGGGGCTCATTGCCTGCTTTCACAATCCCCCTGCTAACTGTGCACCCCCTCCCGATGAAATGTGACCCGTCCCTCCCCCACCTCTCGCCTGCCTTCACAGCCGGGAGTGCAGCCTCGTAACAGGGCGCTCGGCAGCTGACTGCCCTGCGTGGGTCAGGGGAGGCGTCTGCGCACTTAACCCACTCCCTGTCTCCTATTCTTTCTCTCTCTGTTACTTTCATCGCTTGCTATCGTTCTCCTTTTCTCTCTCCGTTCCTCTCACTTTCTGTCCCTCTCCTCTTCTCATCTTTCTGTTACTCTCACCTCTTTCTTTCCCTCCCCCATCATGCTGTCTCCCTCCACTCTCCTTCATCGTCTCTTTCTCTCTTCTCACGTGTTCTCTTCATTTCTCGATAGTCCTCTTCTTTCTAACTCCTTCTGTCAGTCTCTCCTTCTTCTTTTGGGTGTCCTTTTCACCCTCTCTGCCCCACGCTTCTATGACACTCTCTTTGTCATCTTTCCTCTCCATCCTCTTCCCTCTTTTTTCTCTCCATTGCATATTGCGCTATTTCTTTCGCAGTCTCTCGGTACTTTCCAACGCTCATTGTCTTCCCTTGCTCTTTCTTTCTCCTTTATTTGTTTCGTTGCGTGCCTATGTGTCCCTTGGTCTGTGTTGCTCCTCCGCCTCCCTCTCTTTCTTTTGCTCTCCGTTCTATTCCCTCTCTCCTCCCCCTCTCTTTCTTTGCTGTTCCGCTGCCCGTCTTCCCTTTTCTCTCGATCCCCACTTATCTCTCCATTCTCCTCAGCCCATCTTGCTGCTGTCTCTTTCTTTCCCATATCTTCCCCTCTCTCTCTCCCCTTCTCTCTTTCTCCACATTCTTTGATTTCTCTTTGCTCTTCTTTCCGCGCTCACTTCCCGCGCCCCTGTTTCCTCATTCTTCGCGGTCTCTTCGCCCCGCTCTTGCTTCTGTCTTTCTCTCTCTCTCTCCTCTGCCTGGCTTTGTGTCAGTGGGAATGCTGTGATTTGGGAGCCAAGCTAGCCTGCTCAGTTTTTCCAGACCCTCATTTGGAAGGAAGAAAGTAGTGTCAGAATAAGAGTTCTTCCCGCCACATACACCTTCCTTCTCTTCCCTCGGTGTGTCACCCTGTTCGCGCGTGTGTGCATGTCTGCGCGCGCATATCGCAAGTGAGTGCACCCATAGCTGCCAAGGTTTCAGATTGCTATGAGTGACATTTTCAAAATTTAAATGCAATTATGAGTGACATTTCAACGAGTAAGAGTGACACTTTCTTGCGAGCAAAAAAATCAAGCAATGAAGAAAGGGAAACATAAAAATGTCAGAAATGAATCAGACCGAGAAACTGTAAGATTTTAAAACTGGTGCAAACAACTGCGGTGGCTGACCCATAATTACAATGAAATTATGAAAATGTCACATATAGCCATCTGAAACCTTGGCAGTTATTGGCAGACTGGCCTGTACCCTCACCTTGGAGAATGCCTGACCAAGAGTTAATGAACGCCTTTGCCTCACTTATGCTTCAGTCCTTCTGAAACAGACAGATGGAATCAGGAGCAGAAATCGAAGCTCTCAGCCGGCGGGGCCCATTCAGCAGTATCCTTACTTAACAAGCATTGAAAATGCAATAGGTCTCTCCTTTGATTAAGTTAAAGCCATTTGCTTTGCTAATGGTATTGTATTCTAGCTTTGCATTACTTAGTGTATATTTGTGATATGTTGTAGTTGTATGTAGTTAGAATTGTTTTGTTAGCTGTGTAGTAGTTTAAAGCAAAGCGTTAGTAGGAAAAGAGCAGTGTTTCAGATTTGGGAGGGTAATGAATAGAAGAATAGTATGTGTTAATTTCGTATAGTGAGGATTACAATAGCATGAGGCAGATGAAAGGGGCGAGGGGAGAGCAAATATATGCAAATATATGCACATATCACAAATATACTCTAAATAATGCAAAGCTAGAATACAATACCATTAGCAAAGCAAATGGCTTTAACTTAATCAAAGGCGAGACCTATTGCATTTTCAATGCTTGTTGTTAATTGTTTATGCTAAGACTTTTTAACAACAATGAAATAAGGTTATAAAAACTGAGCACAGAGAGTGATGGGTAGAGTGGAAGCTTCACACCAGGCGACAGTGGGACAGGCCATACAGAATCACATCTCTGGTTCCAACCGAAGGCTACGGGGATGGCGTCACTCAGGGGCAGATTTATCAAAATGTCAAGCAACGCACTTTGCTGCCCTGTGTTGTGTGACAGGGAGAGGACAGGAATGCGGCATACTTAATATTCTATGGTGCATTCCTGTCCTCTCCTTGAGCAAGCGCACTATGCGCTGCCTAGCTCCACTGCAGGTACCCTGCATGAAGGTGCAAGGGTGCCTGTGTTGCAGGCAGGATTGTTTTTGTGCAGGAAGGGACACCTTACTGCACAAATATTTTCCTCTGAGACTTTTTTTTCTCTTTTTAAGTGTACTGCAGAATGCAGTAAATATGGGAATTCGTAAAAATCCATTGCTGGATGCGTGGCAACACCTGCTCTCCACTCTGGGAACGCCTCCCTGGGGCAGAGCAAAGCATCTTGCGCTGTCTTGTGTTACTCCAGATTTAGAAAGTCACACGAGGTGGCCTTGCGTGTCTTGGTAAATCTCATTCTAGGATTTGTGATGCCCCGAGTCCCTTTGCGTGGTGCCAGGGAGATGAAAAACCTTTGATAAATATGCACCTTAGTCTTCGCTCACAGACTTGCCAGTGTGGCTGAACTTGTGAGAGGACAATCGCTGTCCGTGCTATTTCATTGAACATAAACCTTATTGTTCATACAGGAATTCAGATGTGTCCAATCCCCGAATATTGAAAGAGGTTTTGTTCTCCACTGTGCTAGAATTAGAATAGCTTTTAGAAGTAGCAGAATCAGAGTAAGATCGTTTAAAATATACAGCAGCAATCACCTTGGAGTGGTTCCTCTCATTCACACTTTTAGTAAATGTTGCTTCTGCCATCTTATTTGTCTTCATTCTGGTTACAATTCACGAGTTTCATTTGAAAATAAATCTTTAAAAAGTATCCCTCATCTTCCAGTGTTTTTAAGGGTATTATTCTTTTATGAAAGAGAGTTGGGGTTTATCTAACTATCTTTGCAATGTCTCATGGGATAGATGATTACTTGAAATCCATCTTGGTCAAGTATTGCTCAGTGAGTTGTAGGGTGGTTACAGTACAACTGGTAACCTAATCTAATTTGAGTTCTCACCGCAAAGCTTTAATTCTGGCTAAGGATGTGCTTGCAGAGGGGTCCTTTGGGGTAGGTCTGGCAAGCAGGAGACAGTAACACGGATTTGAGTTAAAGAAACCATTTCAGAATTAGGGCCTATTTATGAAGGGAGTTGCATCACTCCTGCACCAAGCAACGTGGTGCAAACACGATGCAAGCCCAAAATGCGATTTATGAAGCCATGCAAAGCCATCTTGCATTGCCCTGAGTGGCTTCATAAACCTGGACTAACGCAACTCAGCGCAAATCGCTGCGCTGCATTACTCTGCCCTAGAAAGGTGTTCCATGGGCGTTGCGTGGGTGTGCCCACTCATCTCCTATGGTTTCTGATGCATTCCTAGATTCACCAAAAGTGGTAGACCTGGGAATGCGCCAAAAAGATACACCTTCTCAGGGGAGGCGTAACAAGGAGAAATATCGTTACTTTTCCTCTTTTCGTCCTCTTTCTATGTGTGCTGAATACTGCAGCACACGTAGAAAGAGGAATAGGCCTCTGAAATGTTTTTGAACAGAAAGTTGTCCCTTCCTGCACAAAAACAATCCTGCATGCAACACAGGCACCTTGCCCCATGTTGCAAGGGGGCCTGCATTGGCGCTCGGCAGCCAAAATGGCGCCAGCACAGGGACAAAGGCAGGAATGTGCCGTATCCTTTTAAATACGGCACATACCAGCCCTTTATCTGTCACACAGCGCATTGCAGCAAGGCGACTTTTTTTTTTTTTTAACGAAGTTTTATATAGCGCGAACTTGACCCGAAGGTATCGGGTATCAGAGTGCTTTACATAGCACCAGTTGCATTATATGAGGACACATTCATTTTTTGCGAGGCACTGGGAGATTAAGTGATTTGCCCAGAATCATAGGATGTTCAGCGTCATTGCCGAGACTCGAACCCGGTTCCCCAGATTCGAAGTCGACCGCCCTAGCCATTAGGCCAACTCCTCTCCCCTTGTTGCATTCTGCTGCATGACTTTCACATAAATATATCCCTCAGTTTCAAGAGTGGGTGAAAGGCAAGGCTCCCAGTAAAGAACGGTAGTGACTTGCAAAAGGGACCCTCTTAGAATGCTCGTTTGTTTGTTGTCTTTCTCTCTCTGAAGTGTGGGGCAGTTTCAAGGCGAGTGCAGGGGCAAGGGCAGGGATGGTAGGTGGAAACAGCACATGGGGAAAAACAAAGAAACACACAAGCTGCCATGGAATGGTGAAAGCAATAGAAAAAGTGTTTTCCTGAATGTAGACAATGTAAGAATACGGTTTTTGGATGAAATACCAAGTCGTGACTATCAGGAGACAGAAATATCAGAAAAAAGTAAAAGTATTGTGATACAAAAATATTGTGATGCAGGAATATTGTTGCCAAGAATATCATTTTTTAAAGTTAAGTAATACCGTTGTTTAAGGATATTGTTGTTGTCAATATCATTTTCAATGATATAGTTGTAAAATATATTGTTGTTTAATTATCTTATAAATCTTTTATAGTTTAATTGCTGACAGTAATTTATAGTGTTGTAGCAGCTTGCTAAGTTTTAGGGGCAAAAGATGGGAAGTTAAATAAGTAGTAATTAACAATAAATAATTAATTTATTATTACTAATTTAATTGATGATTAATTACGTAAATGGTCTAGTAATTATATTTTTTAGTTATATTTTAAGTGTGGGCTTCTGGATTTGTAGGGGTATAGGGTGGGAAGTTAATTAAGTATTAATTAACAATTAATTATTAACATATTAATTATGTAATTGCTTATTCATTATGTAAATTGTGTAATACCTTTATATTTTAGTTATATTTTAGGTGTGGGCTGTTGGGTTGTAAGGGATATAGGGTGGAATGTTTGTGATAAGTAATTTAAAAATCATAAATTTATTATTAATTATTGAATGGATAATTACTTATGTAAATTCTGTAAGGACTTTGTGGGCTGTTGGGTTGGTAGGGATATAGGGTGGGAAGTTAAGTAATAATTTAAAAATAATTATTTATATATTATTAATTATTTAATTGATAATTAATTATATACATTATGCAGTTATGATTTATTTTAATTGTATTGTAGCTCTGGGTTGCTAGGTTTTTAGGGGCATAGGGTGGGACATCAATTAATTATTAATTAACATATAATTATTTATTGTAAATTAATTACTTGATTATCAATTATGTGCATTCTGTAATTATTATTTATTTTAGTTTTATTTTGTGTGGGCTGCAAGGTTTGTAGAGGTATAGTGTGGAAAGTTAATTAGGTAATAAATAAACAGATTATTTTTAATTTGCTTATTTGAAAACCTGTAATAATGTTGTAAATTGCTCAATTGTTTTTATTTTTATATATATATATATATATATATATATATATATATATATATATATATATATATATATATATATATATATATATATATTGCATGATCAAGGCCAGGAGGGCCAAAGTGCGTTGCATCAATGCCGGTGCCCGTGCTGGACTAAACACCCTTGAAACTTATCCCTGAGTGTGCATGAACTTGTTTATTGCTTACGGTGATTCTGAATACTGTTATCGAGTTCGCTCGCGATTAACATGCACCACCCTGTGGGGGGCAACAGTCCGCAGCAGAAATTGTTTGGTTATATATATATATATATATATCTTCAGCATGGCTGTCCACACACAGAACAAGCACCAGGATGCTCAGGTTCACTTCAGAAACGGTGTATTTGTTCAACAGGTAACGCGTTTCGATCGCAGCCGCGATCTTCGTCAAACCGTAATTTACTCATTGCTGCGTTAATTTAAACTTTCTCTTGACGTCACCACGTTGTTACTTTTTTTTGTATAACAAAAAACAAAGGAGAGAGAAAGGATTTTTTTATATATATATAAAGGGAATACTCCTGGTCCCCTTAGGTAAGGTAATCAAACAATAAGAGGAGTACCAACTTTCTTGCTAACTCGGGCTCTTACAGCACCGATACAACGTATTAGTTCAAAGTGACAGTGCTTTATCAAAACGTTATACACATTACAATTGAAGTTTGTGGCATATTTCAAAACAGTCTGTGTTATCACGTAGTTAAATATAGCAGCCAATACGCAGATACAGTACGCATGAATAAAGTGACAAGTGCCATTGATCATAATTTGGAAATTAAAACGGGTGATTAAGCCCATAATTAAAACCATCTATGTCACTACTGCCAAATTCAATGCATGTGAATATACGGGTCTATCCATATACATCTAATTGTGCTAAAACCATCACTTCCTCTTTTATCTCTATGCTCCCAGTGGTCACATATAATCATACTATATATGTTTTTTCTGTTTTTTCTGTTGGGGTAACAGCCATTATTTAAACAATTTAAATAGTTTAAAAAGACTAAAACACATCATGAACTTAACTCATAAAATGCATCATGGCAAGTGCCAATATATCTTATTCCCCTCCCTCACTATGACCACAGCTGGAATGTGATGGTAACATTATGCAAAAATCGCATCCATGTACTAGTGCAAAAGAAATGAAGAGCCACAATCAATTAGACTCAATACCTTAGTCACTTAAAGTGCAAAAATTAATACAACGACGTCAGGGTAAAATCTCAAATAAAATGATGCTTCATCACGGGGATTTGTTGGAAATAATGCGGATGTAAATACTGCTGAAATAGGTCTACTTCAAATATTGTGTCCCTTGATACAGAGCTAAAACTCACCTTACAGATGTAAATACAGGTCCTCCTCAGTTTTGAGACCATAAGGCACTCTAGAGTTGAATCGTATTATGTGTTTGGATTTTAATTGCCTCAAATGTCGTTCTCTATTGCCCCCTCGGAGTCTCACAGGCACCTGATCTAACACAAAATATTCCAACTCTTTAAGATTGCTATTGTGTTCCAATTCAAAGTGTCTCGCCACTGGGTACGTCTGATCTTTGTTCCTGATGGCTCTTATATGCTGCAGCACTCTCTGATGTGCACGTAGGATGGTGCTACCAATGTACAGTTTTTGGCAACTACATATTAGTACATAAATGGAATATTCACTCCTGCAAGTAAGAGATTTAGTGATTCTCCATTTCTTGTCCCCAAAAGGCAATGCTAGTTCTGTGGTGTTAGTGCCGTACGTGCAAGCTTTGCACTTGTTGCACCTTCTGAATCTTTTTGCGGCACTGAGCCAGGTCTCGTGGTTATTCATACCTGGACAATTAACCACCAAGTCCTGTCTCATCGACCTAGCCTTGCGGAATGTCATAAGGGGTTTCTATGTAACCTTGGTCCTAAGATGGGATCACTACTTAGCAAATGCCAATGCTGTCTAAAAATGGATATATATATATATATATATATATATATATATATATATATATATATATATATATATATAGATATATAGATAGATAGATAGATAGATAGATAGATAGATATTCTTCATAACACTCGCTCCCTTCCCAGAAGGATCGAATGCTGCAGACCAACACTGGTTTTCGGTAATACATTCTATATTAATAAGACAAATACAGACCCAATGCATTTCAGTTCGTAACCTTGGGCCTTGCTCGTGGTTAGGCGTGGTTCCAAACAGAAAGATATTTAAAGAGAAAGTGCACATGTTACAACAAGATGACAGAAATACTTCATAATTTCCTTACAAAAGTCTCTGCATGTGTGTTTCATAAAAAAAGGTTTTAAACCCTGTATACCCTCAAAGCCACAACATAGTTACTAATTTCAATCCTTGTGTCATCATACAGCAACTTAAAGTTCATCTTGTTGCCAAACTTTGATCAATACCTTAATGAGAAGATAATGGTAAATACATATTATATTTATTTTCGTCATGTACAACAAGTTATAAAAATGTACATACAAAAGGAAATAATATACCTTCTGCCTTGTCATAGCATATATTTGTAAACAATATAGAATTCTAGGCATGGATAGCCTCGGCATAGATAGCCTTAACTTTCACTTTTCATCTCATTGTTTGAAGCCCAAGTAGGCAGGAACACAAATTCTTATGTTCTGATGGTCATATAGGGTCAGATGTACGACCCTTTTAGAGGTCGCAAACGGGAAATTGGCCCGTTTGCAACCGCTAAAAAGGATTCTAATATGTACTAACCCTATTTTGCGATTCGGTAACCTATTACCAACTCGCAAAATAGGGTTTGCAAGTCGCTATTAAGAAGGGGCATAGCAAGGGTGCCTCTTCCTAATAGCGAGTTACACTGGTATGTCCGATTGTTTTGACACCACAAATGCAGTCACAAAACAATCACAGTTACCACCTACTTCAAATTATGTGGTAAGCCAGTCGCAAATGGGAAGGGGTCTCCAAAGAACCCCTTCCCCTTGGTTTATGCATGCAAAAATATTTTTTAAGAGCTGGCAGTGGTCCCTCGGGCCACTGTCTGCCCTTAAAAAATGAAAAGAAAACTTTAATTTTTTTTCTTTTAAGCACATCCCGTTTTCCTTTAAGGAAAGCAGGCTGCATTTGGAAAAAAAAGTTGCTTTATTTCAAAAAGCAAACACAGACATGGTGGTCTGCTCTCCCTCGAAGGCCACCATCCCTATGATATGCAAGATTCCTAAGGGGTTGCAAATTGCGACCTACATCTTTAATATTAATGAGGTAGATCTTTAGCGACCCCATTTGGAATTGCAAACAGTGTTGTACAATCCATTTTGCGAGTCGCAAATTGCGAGTCGCAAAATGTTGCAATTTAAGACTCGCAAAATGGAATGCTCGTACATCTGGCCCATAATGCCTTATCAAAAGAGAAAAGGAGGAAAGGCAAGGAGCGTGAACAATAAAGAGACATACTAAGTAAAAATATATATATATATTTTTTATAAACCGTGAGACATCTCTCAGAATCAATGACTTAAGGGCTCATCGGACGGGTAGCAACCACTGAGGATACAAATCTTTTCTCATCATATCTCTAGGTGTACTGCTAGGTCCTCACTTACCTTCAATCCTCCTGGTGCCACTGTGTCCAAATTAATAATATATTGGGATTACAGTTTACACAGTCTTAGGAACTGATCACCCTATTTTTGATGTTTCTTAACCTTGGCCAGACCAAAATATATCATAAGATTCCAGTCCCTAGTTATGTTTTTCTTAAAAGTGTTGTGCCATTGGGTATTTTGAGTCGTTATTCATGAGGGCCCTCGTACTTTCTAAAATCCAATTTTATACTTGAAAGATTGTACTACCAATGTATCTTTTTGGACAGGGACACTCTAATCAATAAATAACATGGTCCGTTTTACATTAAATAAATGTCCTAATCTCATAAGGGTTTTTGTGAAATGGAACAGCATAAGAAGTTTTGTTTGGGCTATGTCTGCAAGCTTTGCAATGAGTACAACAGAAAAAATTCTTAGGTTCCCTCCATAGCCAAGGTTGCTGTATCTCAATTTGGAAATGACTTCGGGCTAACATGTCCCTAATGTTAGTACTTCTACCATATATGATGCTTGGTCTATCCCCTTTCTGTTTATCTATGGTCTGTTCACTTTTCAAAATTGCACTATTCTTTGTCAGGATATTCACGACCTTTTTAGAATCATTATTGAATGTCTTAATAACCCTGACTTTATTGGTAATGTCATCCCCTTCTCCGGGGGTTGTACTTTCGTATTGCCTGATTCCATAGAGTAATTTCTCCCTACCTATAGGTTCAATCCTTCAAGGAAGGCAAGCCATAACATAAGAAGTAATAAAATTACATTGAAATGAAAAATAACAAGCAGTAAGCAGGGAGTTTACTCAAATTCCATTATTATTATTTTTTTTATTTTTTTTAGAGTTTTATATAGCACAAACTTGACCTGAAGGTATCAGAGCGATTTACATGAGCACCAGTTGCGTTACAGACAGACACATTCATTTTTGGTAGGCAAGGGTAGATTAAGTGATTTGTCAAGTACTAATATTGCTTACAAAATGTTTTCAACATCAGACAGATAAGAAATGTCTATAGGTGAGACCTAAAAGGGAACTATTATGAAAAAAAGCAGATTTTTTTCAAGGAATAATTAGGAAAAGTACATGCTGCGATTGAACACATTAATGCAAACAATTGCATGGAAGGGACACCTCTTCATTACTATGTTGCCAAATGTGTATAGTTTTGTCCTTGTATGGGACAGTAAATATTTTAAGATTTTCATAATATTGTGCACTGTATTCCTTCTGTGCTGGCAGTAAAATGTCAATATTTCTTTTGTTTCATCAGCAATACCAAAGCTCTTCTTCTGCAGCAGGGGTCTATCTCAGGGACAGATTTGCAGTTTAGGGGACAGGGTACTCCGTCACAAATGCAACAGAGTACCCTGACCGTCAAACCTCGCTCTACCCGCCTCGTTTAGAGATGGGTAGTTCTTAGGTATTCTGTCAACAGAGTCCCGATTTGTTCTGTCAATTAAGTACTTCCTCCAATGGCCCGATGGAGTAGGGTCCATTGGAGGAAGGACATTAAATCATCTGTCCTACTTATAGTTGACGGTGTAATTGCTTTTTTTCCTGTTCATCACTGCCAGGATAAACCTGGTGGTGAGGGACAGGAAAAATCACTAGTTGGCATGTCGACATCCATGGAAGTAGCAATCAGTGCAGGGTTCTACCTGGTACAGTTGAAAATCTTCCATAGGCCATAATACACAAAAACAAGGTTGCACCACATGGGGAAGACAGGCACAAGCAAATGTGTGAGGGGCTGCGGACAGTCAGAAACACTACTATGTACAATGTGGGGCTGTCATAGGGTTAGGTACTACTGGGATTTGGTGGAGGGTTGGCTCTCGAAGGTCACCGGGGAAGAAATAACTGTGAGGCCGGTGTTGGCAGACTTTGCCCATATACACGCTATTGTTGTGCAACATAGACTTCATGGTGGCTAGAAGGGACATAGTGCAGCTATGGGGCAGCAGCAATACCCCAACTGTGGAACATTGGGTGATCAACAGGGACTGGTGTATGCTGGCACAGAAATCAGTCTATAAAGCCCGAGGTTGCCTGAGGTAATTCGAGAAAGTATGGGGCCTGTGGCAAGAATACAGAAAGGGAGACTAACTTCCCCATGTGTGTGAGGAACAGAAAGAGGTTGGGGTCGGTGTGAATCAGAGGGCTGTGGGAAAATTCACTGTGAACCAACTCTGGAGTAGTAAAGGGACCCCTTGGGGGGCTGGGCATTGGTCTGTGTAGTAACCAAAATGTGTGCCCATTCCAGACTCTTGTCCACTGTTGAAGGGGATTATCGGAAGGAGACCCCAGGCCCTTGGGCTATCCTTGATAGGATTATGGAGCCCTACCACACTGAAGTGTCATGCTTCATCATCGTACCTGCTCCTCGCTGTGCGGTCACTGCAATGCCCAATGGGCACCCACAAGAGAGCTCTTTATCAGAAATCTTTTTCCTATGTGAGCCCGCTGAGGTGTGCCTAATCCTATAGTGAATGTTAGTGGTGTGTGATGCTCTGCAGGGTGTGGTAAATTGATATGAATTAAAATTGGCTCTAAATCCCTGGACACTTTTAATCAGATTCAGGGAGGTAGGTCCGATTAAAAACAAAGTGCAAACTAAATAAGACATCATGTGTCAGATGTTTGCTATTATCAAGGGAAGGTCAACATGTTTGATGCCACTGTTGATCCCTGAAGGGATCCCAACATTTCATCAGGACCATAAAAAAAGTACCTCAAGGCACTCTCATCAACGCACCCAGATCGTCAGAGGCAATATTAACCCCAGTGATAAGTACAAACACAGATAACCATTACCATCGCCTAGGTGGACGGGCTCCTGGTGCCCGGGCCTGGTAAATCGGGTGCCCGTCAGTTGCACCCGACACTATGCTTAGGATCATATTTTCAATCTAGTGGAAGCCCAGTGGTATTCCTACCCAAGTCTTGGTGCGCCGCCGAATACACATTGTTCTGGGTTTTCATCAAGGGGAGGAGAAGAATGCAAAGTGGCTCCAAGATGTCTCTCATTGAGTATTGTTGTTTATGTGAAATGTAAACAATCAATAAAAAGAAGTTTAAAAAAAGAAAAATCGCCAAATACCCCCACACCCTGGGAGTAAACTCAGTGGGTGTGGGGGTCATTAGTTTTTGTATGATCACTTTAGTCCTGGCCTGGAAGGCAGGTTACATATGAACCACATTTTCTCCACAAAGGTCTTTGATCTCTTTGCAGGTTTTTCTGTTGCTCAATTTTGATTTTTTTTGAGTCGGTTATTAAGTGCTCAAAAGCAATGATGAAAACAATCCTGATTATTGTACCTGGAAGTACACAAAAGAAGTATTTTGGTGTTGATGGTGGTACTTGGGTAGACAAATATATTCCTGATACGTGGAGGGAAAGTTTGAATGATGGTAGTTGTCAGTTTCATATTCTTGATTTGTACCCACCCCCAACGACAATGATCTCTCCAGTGATATAAGAGGCATCCGATGACAAGAGAAAAGACACTAGCCCAGCACATTCATCTGGCTCTCCCAATCTGAGGGCAAAAAGAACAGCAGCATTATTAACAAACATTTACAAAGTCAAAAGGCTTGACTTTTGTATTACATATGCAAGCAGAGCCACAAAACATTCTTGGACACATTGATAAAGCTCACACAGACATGCAGATATGCAGACAGAGTATCATACTTACCAACTTTCATGCACAAACAATCCCATCTACAGAGACAGACACATAGAGACACACACACACAAATCACCAGGCCTACATACACCCAAGCACTCAGAGTTCCCGATGTGAAGTCCATGCACAGACCAACAAACATACACGTACCCGTGCACAGATATATAGATAGTCATGCACACAAACCGTCAAACCTACATGCACCCATGTTCAGAGATATCCAGACGCAATCACCTAAGCGGACCCACCAACAGATATACAATTGTTAATGCACTTACACGAACACATGGAGATTCACATACTATTACAGACCAAAGTACTGGTCTGCACAGCATACTTATAATGAGACAGAATATGACCGGCACACATAGATTCATGGGTTTGTCAGACAAGCAGAGGGACAAATGGAGAGATTGGATAAAGCCGCCATGGTCACCTAAAATGCAGCCCTATTATGCAGGACATCACAGTTAGGATGGAGAGAAGGTCAATCCAGGTGAATCCTTCCCTTCCCATTGGAAAAATTATGTCTTCTTCTACTGGAAGATGGAAGACTTCAGTCTGCAAGTTTAATCAGTCTGCAACCCTACTCAATGCTTGTCCTGTCTGGAGCGAATACTTTTATGAGCACTCTACATGTCTTATTAATCCTTTGCCTCTTTTGAATAAACACATATGCCACACTGCAATGAAATATGTGTAACTCTCCAGGACGAATCTATATGAATCTATACCAAATTGAAATTTGGTAGGTACTCCATGAACACTGAATTACATACATTTAATTATGGAATTTGTTATTATCAGGCATGTTACTCCATGTAGGCCAAATAGAATAAACAAAGACTGCAACTTCCAGAGTGCATTTATTTTTAACTGAAATCCTGAGACTAGAAATGTTTCATTTCATCGGATTGCCTTTACTTTTATAGGTAAATTCCATCAGACACGTGAAGGGTCCCATGTTATAAGTCAATCAAACATGCTATTGACAACAACATAGTGTTAGGTCTGTCAATGCACTAACTTTGACATTATTTTATTAGAACAGAATATTTCTTTCTACTAACACCACTGATGAATATTCCAGATAGAGGGAAGGAAGGTATTCAATGGGCATTGACCTTCTCTCCATCCTAACTGTGATGTCCTGCATAATAAGGCTACATTTTAGGTAACCATGGCGGCTTTATTCAATCTCTCCATTTTTCTGTTCACACACAAAGCACTGATTGATTGTTCCTTTGATGTTAACAGCCCTACATCAAAGGCACTTTTGGGACACTTCTGGATCTTGAACTGAACCTCTGTGAGGAAGACTGCAGTGCTGCTTAAAGGACTCAACTGGACTGTTTTTCTGGAAGGACTGCTTTTCTGATTGTCGCCCTGCTGCCTGCTGCTCTCTGACTCTGCTGGAAGGACTCTGCCTTCCCTCCAAGTGATCTCCAAGGGCTTGCTGGCTTGCCTCCTGTTTTCGAAATTCTCAGTGACACAAAAGACTTCCTACAATTCTGCTGGAGCTGCTGGACTTTGTCTTCTGTGAATCCTACCCTTGCCTGAGGTGCCCCCTCCAATCTCTGGGCCTCAGAAGTGGATTCTGCAGCTGTTTTCATCAAAAACCGATGCATTGCATTGACTGCATGAGAAATTTCACTGCATCACCCTTCGACGCAAAGGCTGCATGACGACAGTGGTTCCACAGCCTGCGCGGTTCAACAAAGACGCTCCGTGCGGCTCGACGGCGTCGCATTGCCTTCACTTCAGCAAAGCTCGATGACGACGTAGAAAAGATCGACGCATCGAGCCCTCAGCATTGACGCTTTGCTCCACCCAAGATACTGTCTCAGCGGATCCTTCATGGGTCCTGTAGCCGGTCTGCCCTCCATCGCAGTCAGCCTGAACTTTGGATTTGCACCAGTCCCCCGCAATCTCAAGTAACCTTTTGACCGCTAGTGACTTCTGAGCACTATTTTTGCATTTAAACTTCAAAAATTCATATTTCGACTTCTACTGATTGGATGGTTGCCGTTTTGGTCTTATTTTGCTTAGATATTCTTTATTGTGTTACTGTGTGTGTATTGCACAAATATTGTACACATTTCTTTTGTAGATAAGCCTGACTGCTAAGTGCCAAGCTACCAGAGAGTGAGCACAGGCTATCTTATTGTGTATCTAGCCTATCTTGACTAGAGTGGTGGTTCCTGCCTGGCCTGGGTGCATACCTCAGCCAACCAGGAATCCCATCATTAACATTGCCTATAAGTTAATCCTGACTGCTTTTGTGGCAAGCCACCAGAGGGTTACGCACAGGTTAATATAGTGACTGTTTGTGGTTCCCCCTAACAAGTACTGCATTCATCATTTAAGTGGGGCTTCCAAGATATGTGATTTTTGGATATAGGATTTAACAACTACTACTTTAACAACGAATTCCTAAACCACGAATGCTAAACCACGAGCAATGCCAAACCACTACATTCTTAACAATGACTTCCTAAACAACGAAAATTATTCAATTGGCTCATTTCCTGAATATACCATTCAAACAGATAGTTCCTCATGGTGAGACCCTCTGAGAAAATACCACATATAGAATTACAAATAGAATTGGGAACTTTTTATTTGTCTTTAGTTAATTCATTATACTTTAACACAATTGTAAGCACTGTATTCTTATTACAAAAGCATCTCTGGACCAGCATCATCTTAGTAAGAAAATGTTAACATTCCGAAGCCAGGGTGATTCATGCTTACTAGATTATTTGCAAAAGTGGATTTTTTTGTACTACACTGCTTTGCGGTTGCACTGTGTGTCTTTAGAAAACACCTGAAATTAAATCATTTTTAATACAGATATGAGCTAGTGTATTTTTCATTGAAACGAAATTTAACATTTAAAACATTTTTCCTTCAAATTCTATATTGCGAGACTGCCATTTTCTCATATCAATCTCAACTTTAAGCAGGTGTCTTTGAGGCAAATATTAACTTCGTATTTGTTTTATTATACACGTTTTAAGTGATGTTGATTTACCACCATGACCCCAACAATGCAAACCTATTATTCATGCTTCTAAAATTGTGCTCGGGCGAGTTCTTACTCTTTATTTATACCCCCTCACACAAGGTGATCACTTATAAACACTCTCAAACCACGGCTTGTCATTGGTATATATAACAATAGTGCCATCTATTGGCCAGTTAGGAGGTCGTTTTATTTGTGGTTTAGGAAAGTCGTCGTTCGTGTAAGTCGTGGTTAATGATGTCGTGGTTCATAGAAAGGTCGTTGTTTTGGATTCGTTGTTCAGGTCAGTCGTTGTAAAGGCGTCGTTATTAAGGCTGTTTCCCGTGATTTTTATATAACTAAATACAACAAATGTACATCAGATTAAATTAGTTCTGCTGTCTCCCTTACATGCAACGTAGCTCAGCAACTTCACTTGCTGCGCTGTTCTGCATCAAATGGTTGTAAATCTGGGCCCTAGTGTCATGTGCCCACTTTTTGTTCTAATGTTTGAGGTCCATATGACCTCTACCCTGTGAGGGTAAAAATATTTCTAACATGTTGATGAGCCTCCTCTTTGTAGGTACATGCATAATATGCTGAGATTCTGAGATTGTAATATTGGTCAGTGGTGATCATTGTGAGTCCGTAGACCTTTCTCTTTTGATTTAAGATCTGTGCCTTGCCTGGCACCATGTGCTATCACTTTGGGTTTGGGTGCAAGCTGATCAGGACAATTAAGGTATAAGAAATGTACTTTACCTGCTGAATCCAAAGATTGACTTCAAATATCCAGTTAAGGCTTCTTCGTGCCAATTCTTTTTCATAAAAAGAGAGAAAATATTTTTAGGAATTAATGTGGTCCCAAAAGGTGCATGCATATCACCATCATCCATAACAGAACTGCCTTCCATCTGTTTATCATCTGCTTCTAAATAATTCACTAACCCCTGGCTCAAGAAATAAATGATCCACTTATTAAACTAATCCATAACTACAAATTCAAACATTTATCTGTCCAAGTCAATGTGAGATTGTGGATACGGACTTTGAGGACATTCCTTTAATCACAAGGGCTAGACATCCACTCAGCGCATGCACACCATTCACTCACATCATAAACTGCCTTCATGCATTCAATGCACTACATACATACAACTTTCTATGGTCACAAAATGCACTGTACAGAGTTAGCCATCTCTTGGGCACTAGTAATCCACAGTCTGTGCATTCAGAATAGACAAGACCCCTATAGCAGAAGACCGTTCGTGCATTTCAGAACTATAGTCACTTGAGATCTTGGCAAGCAGACTATGGCCTGATTTAATATTTGGCACATGGCCTGTCATCCACCAGTGTGACAGAGTAAATTACTCCATCTCCCTGACAGAGGTGCCACCCACCAAATTTTGCAATGCCCACTCTCCCAGTGTATATTTCAAGCATTGACAGGAACTGCCATGACGGCAGTTCTTGCCAAAGATTGTAAGTTTGACAGACGGCTCCATGAACAAGATCGAGCCATACGTCAAATGTAGTTTTTTTTTTTTCACAAAGAAAATCCTAAAACAGGATTTTCTTTTTGAAAATAAAAAACACAATGGCCCCTCGCCATGGGAATTTCCTCCCATGGCGAGGGGGGCATTGAGCACTTTTCATTGCGCCTTACTGACAGGTTTTTCCTGGCAGTGAGGAGCATTGAAAAAAGGCTGTATGTCTGCCCATCTGAATAAGGTGGCCAGACATACAGCCAAACCTCTGATGGCCCTTACTCCGTAGTCTCAGCAGTCGTCAAACTATGGTCTGCCCGAATTTAATACGTGCGGGCAGACCATTATGTTGGTGGGGAGGGAACTCTGTCACCCTTGCAACGGAGTTCCCTCCACGCCAACATATAAATCGACCCTGTGACCAAGTCTGGCATCCAAGGCCATTTAAAAACTGTGATTTGTAGCACAGCAACTAGTGAGCAATGAGGGAAGTGCCTCAGCTGTCAGATAAACATGATCTGCCTATGTCAGCCCAGCAAAGCTAATCAAATGTTGTTTTTATCCGTTGCTGGCTGCCGGGGGCAAACTTAGACCCAGTGGTCCTTACTTGTGCACCGCCATGTACCCTGGAGATCCGACTCCCTCATGCCGTCCCCGTTCGACCAAGACGCGTCGTGCAGCAGGCACCCGGCTCCTGGACATTGAGGCTGGACTGGGAGCAGATCGAGGATTCCTTGAGGGAGTTCCTGTCCCCACCGATATATGGCCTCGTCTCGGCTCCAAGGTATGAACCTCTTAGAGTTCACACGTTACATCGATGGTTTGTTGCTTGTTTGTTGTTTGGATGGCAGTGGCATCCCAGATGGTTTGATGGTTGGATGGCTAGGGCTAACTGGGATTTCCACCGAATAGAGATTCCGGCCCATCGGAGCTCACATAGACGCTCCTGCTCCTTTGCCCATCATGCTCGACAGTAAATAGTTTATACTATTTAGCTTGCGGGCAAGTAAATAGCAGAGAAAATTCACTATTTACCCGGCAGCTGGGTAAATAGCTATTAGCATATATTAATACCTGCCAATATTTTTTCCTTCTCTATTTAGGCATCAATATTGTGGTAAAATGGCATTTACCACTCAGTATTTCAGACCCACACCTGATGTGGTTATACCGGCATCCGCTAACCCCTACATTACTCTGCCACCCTCTCTTGCTCTCTTTGCTCCCGGCGCCTGCCCCTACATTACACTGTCAAGTGTAAAATCTTACCTCTGGTAAGTCACTCTCGCTCTGCACCGTGGGCTTCAACATCTCTGCAGCATCCTCTAGCCCCTAGACACAATTCAGTACATTTTATTTATTGTTCAAAAAACCTTTTAGCACAATATTAACAAAACATGACTGCTCAAACTTTAAGGGATTTGTCCTTTCTCTGTCACTAACTAGCTATGAGTGTGCAGCTATTAGACCAGGAATCTCAGCTCAACAAAAGCTCAGTCAAAGATATCAGTCTGTCTGCCTCATTTCAGGCCAGATTCAACACAGATCTGTGACTGGGGGGTGAGTGTCTGAAAAGTTCAGTGCTCCATCTATCATCTCCTTACGTTTGCTTCATCCCAGATCTCAGCTCGAATGCCTTTCCCCCTTCTCTTTCATTTCTTCATAGACTTACCCTGGTACTGAATGCAGTTCTGATAAGACCTGGTGCCAGGGCGTTCACTCGAATATTCATAGGGTCCAAAGCTGGGGCCAGAACCTTGATCAAGCCATTTATAGCCGTCTTACTGACACTGTATGGACCAACATTCTGTGGAAGAGCGGGAAAAGAAAGTGTTACATATGGACATGTTCACACGTGACATCATTCACTTACCACTAGACATGCAATGCACACTGCTCCATGAATGCTGCACATGACAAATTAACAAAGCACGATTGAGAAGCACTTAAACTTTCAGCTTTGCAGTACTTCTAGCAGTACCGCCAGCCACTGAATGAATGGGTTAGTTACTCTGTTGTTTTGTGACTGTTCTACATTGTCTGATTACGCAATGTTTTGCAAACCAGTTATTGCTGCATCAGACAACATCAGCTCACAAGAGGGAAACATAAGACACTCCAAATGCGGCTGTAAGCATCATCAGATACAGGGGTGCAGTTCAGCCCTTAATTTGTAAAACAATAAGTGCCAGGGCTCTCGTCAGGAGGCCACTGCAGCTTGCACCACACGTTGCCCTTGCCATGCTGCCAATGATAAGAACACCAGAACTAGTAACCATCACATTCCTACAAGTGTGACAATTCGGACTATTTCAGGCCCACAAAGCTATAAGAATGGCTTGGGCGGCAGGTAATAGCCATTTTTAATGTATATTAAATGAATTATTAACTGCTGTTGTGGTCATCTCTAAATTAGCCAGACAGTGCCACCTTGTGGCAGACTGTCTCAAGCGCAGGTGTTGACAATCAAGTGCCAGTGCCGAGCATCGGAAACCACCGGCTCAAATTAAGCACTGACGCAGCTATGAATAGTGTAGCAGGTGCAATGGACCCATGGTCCAGGGATCTTAGGCTCCACTGACCCCGACTCATAGCTGTTTTTTTTTACTACCAAACTAAATGAAATAGGACCAAATTCCTATGCTTGCATTAAGGCGTGTGGAACCATAGCTACGTCACTGGTTCCACAGTGACACTGCTGGGCTGGTACTGCTTTGCCTAATATACCATTCTACATAAAGCCTTGAGCTGAAGAGACTGGGCCAGCTGCCTCATAGGACACTGGTGCAGATGAATTTAAATTTGCTAGCATATAATGATTAATTAAGGAGTGCTTCAGTTAGCGTATCTAGGCCACACCAGGCCACATTGACAATCATTCATGAAATGCTACAGAAAAATCCATGTTTATGTAAGGTGTACGAGCGTTCCATGTACAAGTGTCTTTCTCTGTTATAGAAAATCAATGAAAATACACCTGCAGCCACGATCTGTCCTAGTACAATTGTATAATATTTTTTCCCTCCAGAGGAAAAGATTTTCTTACTGTTACAAGTTTCAAGGTTGCTTACTGAGCTGCACTGTAGTAGTTGAGCAAGCTTTTATATTCCTGTGTTTAATAATGGTATATAACGGAAGAACGAAAGCCTTTTTCCTGATGGCTTACAGAACGAATGTTTTAAAATGACGCCGGCATTAGCACACCAGTTTTTTGTATGACATGCTTTATCACGCCATTATATGCATACAGATTGTAAACACCTTTACAACAAACGCCTTGCTAACGCGTCAATTTGGGAAACAGCCACTACAACGCGGCCGGTTCCACGCATTACCATAACCACGCATGCATTACAACGCATGCGTGGTTACCACGAAATGCCTTTACCACGCATACCTTTACTATGAGATACGTAGTAAAGGCATGTGTGTTAAAGGAAAAATTAGAAAAGGGGGGCGGGGGGGTCTCCCCCCCCAAAAAACCGCACCTGTTTCAGTCGAGATGTGGAGGCAATCGGCGTCGTTAGAGGAAACGGAAAGACACTTCCGCTTCCTCTTAACGACGTGCAACGTAGATCGGAACTTCGGAAGAGAAAGGAGAGGAGAGGACGTGGAGAGGTAAGGGGGATTTTAGATTATGTCAATAATAATTTAAGGGATGGGGTCGCACAGGGGTACAGGGACGGGGAATTATGGTAATGGGGAAGGGATCGGAGATAACCTTTACCAAGAAAATGCCATTAACATGCATGATTTTAGAACGAAAAACTTTGTAAAGAATGCGTGTTAAAGGCATTTTCGTGGTAAAGGTTATGAGTGGTAAAAGCATTCGCGTTGTAACGCATGCGTGGTAAAGGCATGCGTTGCAACGGAATGCGTGGTAACGTCATACAACCGTCAATTTATGCCGATTACGACAAATGGTAATTAGGGGCAGTAATCGATGGAAATCAATGTGCTGCTTTAAAAATAAATTTTACATACCATTCCCCATGATAGAAGATTACCAAAAAGACAAACCACGTGTCCGCTTTGGGTTAATATTGAAATTTGACAAACAGTACCATTCCAACGTTAATGCGCAATGCACATATGCAGTATGTGTATGGACTTGTAGTCCGACTCTACCGTCTAAGAATGTTGTACAGCGCTCCCCAAAGCAAATTGGCTCAGCTGGTTAGCCGGTAATGGAAAAGATCATAGTAAAACTCATTTAACCCCTTCGATGCTCATGACGAGCTCAGCTCGTCATGCTGCGCGGTTGGCGTGTGCGCATGACGAGCTGAGCTCGTCACGACCACACCCGCGATCGGAATGTCCAGCACCTGGGCGGAATTCCGATCGCAGCGAAGCGGTTAAAACAATAACATTTTGTCACGTGTGAATTAGGTACAAACAATGCACTCCAAAACATGTTTTCTTTGTAAAAATTATTTATCCTTCGAGAAAGGACGCCAACCATCCTTTTGTCCTCGCTGTCTGACACTAAACCGCACCACAAGTTTTTGAGTCCTCTGCTGAGGAAAAGAGATGTATACGCGTCAGTGCCACCTAGTGGTTAAAGTAAGTTCATCATTTGCACAAACATAGGCATTAAGGGGCACATGCATAATTGGAAATTGCGCTCGCAAAGGGGCAGATTTGCATAATCAGCCCCTTTGCGACCGCAATTTTTGCATTTGGGTTGCATCATCCTAAATGCAAAAATCGAAATTTGCAATTGCATTTAAGGAATCGCAAATTGCAATGCCTTAAATGCAATGCAAGATTGCATTCAAAATAGCGGTTTCGCTAATATGGACCGCTAAATACAGATTATTTCAACCTGTTGGTATTTAGCGCAAACTTTGAAAAATGCACTAAAGTGCATTTTTCAAAGTTTCAGGACACACACACACGTGTGCGCAACATGGGTGCACATCACAATTTCAGGGGCGCAACAGGGTGTCCTTCTGACACCCTTGCACCCTTGAAATTGCATGCGCAATTTGCGAGTACCTATTGGTACTCGCAAATTGCGCCTGCAGGCCCATAGGAATGAATGGGAGGCCATTCCTTAATTGCGACTCGCAATTTGCGAGTCGCAATTAAGGAATGTTTAGGAATCGCTATTTTTATAGCGATTCCTACATGCATAGGCTTTTGCGATTCCTTAATTGCGATTCCTTAATAATCGCAATTAAGGAATCGCAAAAGCCTTCCTTGATGCATGTGCCAGTAACTTCTTTATAATAAATAATGAAAATATTTTTAGAACGACATTTTTATCTTTTTTTCCAGTTTAAATGCCAGTGACTGCACTTCCTCAATTTACTTCACCACAAAAGCTATACCACTTAAGTAAGCACAGTCTAATTTCATCTACCCATTTGACCTTTTCAGTCAGTTATAAAACAGGGAAATATTTAAAAAAAAATAATCATACCCCTCTGGGAATGCAGTGTAGAATATTGTGAGGTACAATTTTTTTCCTAAAAACCCAAATAAGGAGGAAGTCCATTTTCACCGTAGTGATGGACTACAAGTGACTTGTCAGCACATATTCAATTTCAATTAAACTTTAGTCGTATACACTTGGGAACAACGGTCAAAAGTAGCGTATTTAAATCTAGTGTTAGTGTCCATAAATTGGCATCTCAGATGTTATTTAAGAGTTTTTTACGTCCTTTAAAATTGCTTAGACCACAGTACCCATAATGCATCAATCCTGCTTGAATATGTCCATCATGGATTCTTACCACACTTTTTTTCTTTACAGTTTTTCTGGCACCTCCAGCCACTTTCAAATCCTCGTTGTATTATTCGCCTCAAAAGAAACCAATTTCATGTAGGGCAATCCAATAATGTAATCAGCAGAACTCCGGAAGCACCATTTCTGCCTTTTCACATGTTTTGTTTTTTTGGAAAGCTTTTTGTTTCCTTCAAACTAACCTCTGCTTCATAGTTTACTTCAAGCTCCCGGCACGCACAGAGGACCTTCCTCCGTGAATCCTGACTGGCAGAAAGTGTTTCAAAATCAATGTCCCTTTGGGCGGGCCCCCCGTCCTGTATGGACAGTGGCCTCACCTTCGAATCATGTTTCTGTCTCCACTCCGCAGCCGGCGGGCGTCCTTTGCCGTAGAAATCCATGACTTTTGACCGTTGTTCCCAAGTGTATACTACTAAAGTTTAATTGAATATGTGCTGACAAGTCACTTGTAGTCCATCTTCAGTGCCTATGACTATGGATATAAAAGTCAAACAACTGACCACATCACATGGTGCATATGATTAAGACACAGGAGTGTCGAAACGCGTAATGCAACAAACCATCTGCTCAATAAATAGAGATGTAATGCTACTTACTGGCTGGTGGCCTTGTTTTATCCCCGGATGCGGGGGTTTTGTCATTTGGAATATATTAGCGGTGACGCTCCGCTAACAAGCCCCGATCCGCTTGGAAGGGCGTCCTTTTCAGCGTCAAAATTCATCTGAATATATATATATATATATATATTATCTACTGGCGGTCGCCAGTAGATAGTTATAGTTAGGACCTATTTTCCATAGGAAATCCGCAACATTCTATTTGAAATAACTCTTGCGTCGGTTGACGAATCTTCGCGAAATTTTCAAACTTTATGGCCCGCTCCGGTCTGCTCCTACCCTGAAAGTTTCGGGGTGATTCGTCAAGCAAAGGCCGAGAAAAAAGGGGGTTCCTAAAACGTGTTTTCCCCATTCATTTTCCCATAGGAAACTTTAGCCACGGCTACAGCCCGAACTGCTGAACGGAATTACACAAAATGTGGCAAAGAGGTAGTTCTTGGTTCAGAAAGAACCCTTTTTGTTAAATGGTGTAAATCCGTTCAGTAGTTGCGAGAAATTAAAAAAATAAGAGTCAAAAAATCAATTTCCCATAGGAAACTTTATGCAAGGCTACAGCCCGAACTGCTGAACGGAATTACACCAAATTTGGCAAAGAGGTAGTTCTTGGTTCAGAAAGAACCCTTTATGTTAAATGGTGTAAATCCGTTCAGTAGTTGCTGAGAAAATCAAAAGTAAAAACACATATATATCTGGGCGGAGCCTAACCACACATGTCATCGTGAGATCTGATTGGCTGTCAGCACTTCATCCTGGAATTGCTGGCAGCCATCTTGGGACCAATATAAATGATAGTACCCTATTGAAATGCATTGTAGTGAATCGAAGATTGAGGGTTACCAAAAGGAGAACTATAAAGGGTGATAACAGACTTTAGTTACATTAGAATTCATTTGTTGATGGTACCATACTAATTTCAGGAATTGTGGTGTGTTCTAAAGTGATTTTACCCTGTGAAAAACCTTCTGCTGGGATATCATGAATCATGTTTGAGAGAAAACTATTTTCACATGCTTGTCCCATACAGTTTTGGAAGGTGCTCCAGAAGCTAAAATGAGAGCATATTTTCTGTAAACTCACATTATCTTTCTCAGTCATGTGAGAATGAAGTCTGACATTCTCAGTAAAACATGTACATCCAACAATGGCAGAGACTGTCAGTTGATTCCTTTGTGTTCTACTGCAGCTTCCCAGAGTGTTCTAAAGAACAACTAGAGTGCTAACAGCCTTACTTATGACAAAAGTATGGCACACCTGAAGCCATCTTGATTGGAATAAACTGGTAACACTTAAAACATTTAATTTAAAAAGGAACAAAATGATGGGGTTCATTTTGTCATAGAAATTATGGTTAGTGCTGTAGAAAGAAAAATTAGGACATGTTTCAAGTGTGATCTCAAATATCTTCCTGTTAAATTTCAACAGGAGCAGCCTGTCAGTTGATGCCTTTGTGTTCTACTGCAGCTTCCCAGAGTGTTCTAAAGAACAACTAGAGCGCTAACAGTCTTACTTATGACAAAAGTATGGCACACCTGAAGCCATCTTGATTGGAATAAACTGGTAACACTTAAAACATTTAATTTAAAAAGGAACAAAATGAGGGGGTTCATTTTGCCATAGAAATTATGGTTAGTGCTGTAGAAAGAAAAATTAGGACATGTTTTAAGTGAGATCTCAAATATCTTCCTGTTATATTTCAACAGGAGCAGCCTGTCAGTTGATGCCTTTGTGTTCTACTGCAGCTTCCCAGAGTGTTCTAAAGAACAACTAGAGTGCTAACAGCCTTACTTATGACAAAAGTATGGCACACCTGAAGCCATCTTGATTGGAATAAACTGGTAACACTTAAAACATTTAATTTAAAAAGGAACAAATTGAGGGGGTTCATTTTGCCATAGAAATTATGGTTAGTGCTGCAAAAAGAAAAATTAGGGCATGTTTTAAGTGAGATCTCAAATCCTCTTCTATTTCATTAGAAAATTCTGACATGCAGACTGAAACAATCACTTTCAATACCAGCAGTAGACTTCCAGTTAACTCCTTGGTGAGCAGTAGCTTTACTACAGTGATCTAATGAACAACTAGAGTGCTAACATTCTGAATTTATGGCAAATGTGTGACACATCTGAATGCCTTCTTGATGGAATCAAAGTAAAAACTGAAAGCATTTCCTACTGAGGAGACTGTAGTAAATGAGGAAATTAGGAAACTTCATAACAAATAAGTCTCCCAAGATGGCCACCAGAGAAAAAATAGCCCAAATGTAGCACAAATATCACCCAGAGGTAGCCCACGTATAGCCCAATGACAGAAGTGTGCAAAACACTTTTTATTTTTTGTTTTTTTGCAGTTTTATATAGTGCAGACTGGTCAGGTATTGGAGTGCTTTACATGAGCATTGGTTACATCACACAAGGACAAATTCATGTTGGTTGACCCCTACACTACGAAAACACCACTGCACTACCCTAAACCCTAAAACACTACCCCCAGCACGACCCCCTTCACTACCCAAACACAACTGCACTACCCTAAACTCAAAAACACTACCCCCAGCACGACCCCCTACACTACCCAAACACCACTGCACTACCCTAAACCCTAAATCTACCCCCTACACTACACAAATACCACTGCACTACCCTAAACCCTAAAACACTAGAATCCAGCACGACCCCCTACAGTACACAAACACCATTGCACTACCCTAAACCCTAAAACACTACCCCCAGCATGACCCCCTACACTACACAAACACCACTGCACTACCCTAAACCCTAAAACACTACCCCAGCACGACCCCCTACACTACCCAAACACCACTGCACTACCCTAAACCCTAAAACACTACCCCCAGCACGACTCCCTACACTACACAAACACCACTGGACTACCCTAAACCCTAAAACACTACCCCCAGCATGACTCCCTACACTACCTAAACACCACTGCACTACACTAAACCCTAAATCTACCCCCAGCATGACCTCCCACACTACACAAACACCACTGCACTACCCTAAACCCTAAAACACTACCCCCATCATGACCCCCTTTACTACCCAAACACCACTGCACTACCCTAAACCCTAAAACACTAACCCCAGCATGACCCCCTACACTACCCAAACACCACTGCACTACCCTATACCCTAAAACACGACCCCGTTCACTACACAAACACAACTGCACTACCCTAAACCCTAAAACACTGCCCACAGCATGACCCCCTACACTACACAAACACCACTGCACTACCCTAAACCCTAAAACACTACCCCCTACACTACACAAACACCACTGCCCTACCCTAAACCCTAAAACACAACCCCCAGCATGACCCCCTACACTACACGAACACCACTGCACTACCCTAAACCCCCCTACACTATACAAACACCACTGCATTACTCTAAACCCTAAAACACTACCCCCAGCACGACCCCCTCACAGCACAAACACCACTGCACTACCCTAAACCCTAAATCGACCCCCAGCACGACCCCCTACACTACCCAAACACCACTGCCATACCCTAAACCCTAAAACACTACCCCCAGCATGAACCCCTACACTACCCAAACACCACTGCACTACCCTAAACCTTAAAACACTACCCCCAGCACTACCCGCTACACTACACAAACACCACTGCACTACCCTAAACCCTAAAACACTACCCCAGCACTACCCCCTACACTACCCAAACACCACTGCACTAACATAAACCCTAAAACACTACCCCCAGCACAACCCCCTACACTACACAAACACCACTGCACTACCCTAAACCCTAAAACACTACCCCCAGCACGACTCCCTACACTACCCAAACACCACTGCACTACCCTAAACCCTAAATCTACCCCCAGCACGACCCCCTACACTACCCAAACACCACTGCACTACCCTAAACCATAAAACACTACCCCCAGCATGACCCCCTACACTACACAAACACCATTGCACTACCCTAAACCCTAAAACACTACCACCAGCATGACCCCCTACACTACTCAAACACCACTGCACTACCCTAAACCCTAAAACACTAACCCAGCACGACCCCCTACACTACCCATACACCACTGCACTACCCTAAAGCCTAAAACACTACCCCCAGCACGACCCCCTACACTACTGCACTACCCTAATCCCTAAAACACTACCCCCAGCACGACCCCCTACACTACCCAAACACCACTGCACTACCCTAAACCCTAAAACACTACCCCCAGCACGACCTCCTACACCACCCAAACACCACTGCACTACCCTAAACCCTAGAAAAGAACCCCCCACCCCATGCCCAATCCCCCTTACCTCTCACTCCTCGTGGTTCCTCTCTCCTCGTGGTTCCTGCTTCATGTTGTCTCTGAGGGGCGGTGCACGTCGTTGTGAGGAAACGGAACAGCCTCTGTTTCCTTACAACGACATGGATCGTCTACATGTTTTTTAGAACGCATGGTCATTTACCATACATACCTTTACAACAAAATTCGTTGTATAGGCATGTGTGGTAAATGACCATGCGTTCTAAAAAAATGCGTAGTAATGACTTCGTGATGTACAACGCATGCGTAGTAATGCATGCGTTGTAATGGTATCGCAAAGTAAAAAAGTCGTTGTAACGGCTGTTTACCGATCGAAGCTGGCCCCTGTTCTTCAGTGAGACGTTTATTTGATTAATTAGGAGGAAGGAATGTGTTTTTTTACCGAAAAGTGCATTCCCGGCTGTTGTATTGTGAAAGTGTCCGCGTGGCCTGGTTTCACTTCCGGTGAGAGAGTGGAAGAGTCTGTTTGGATCTAAAGGAGTTCTGTTGTTGGACGGGGCCGGCGCGACATGTCATCAGAAAACATAGTTAATGGAAAGCGTCCTCCCTGAAGTGTGGAGCAGTGCCATGAGAGGTCAACGAGTGTGCGTCCCACCGCAGTATGACCGTACCGCGTGACCCATGTGCCACCTCCAGGGTACGGGAGGCAGAAGCGGCATCGCAGGTCCTCTTGAAGACCGTTGTAGCACTAATTCTACATTTTGCTACTAGGGCATTTTAACTTCGTTGTTCCTGCCAGATACAAAGAGAAGATCCTGTGTTATTCAGTGCCCTCGTTACCTTTTTTGTGGGTTGTGGTGCTTGTCACTTCGCTGCCCCGCCGGTGCACACGACTGGGCACCCCACCTCGTGTGCCATCTGCAGGGCCTCTGCCCTCGGATCACTGGTTTCGGTTTCTGGAGTGGCAACATAAACAGTTGCTCCCAAAGGACTAGCCTGAACACTTAGGTGAATATCCCCTGCACCAGCATTCCACGGAAATTCTTTCCTAGCTCTCCCACGTCAACGAGGACGTCATAATAGCACGGCTCCGCTCGCGACACCGTATGACGTCATCGGAGCCATAAGAGAACCTCGTCGGCGTGCTGACGTCAGTTCCACCCATTTTTTCCGTGCCACCGAGGCAAACAGGGGACCGAGACATTTTCACATGTATACATAGTATAATAAATATATATATATTCACTGAAAAAACCATAGGTTTCAGGCACGTTATAGTTAGAAATTAGCATTTAAAAACCTTAGAAATTCACTGAAAAAACCATAGGTTTCAGGCACGTTATAGTTAGAAATTAGCATTTAAAAAACCTTAGAAATTCACTGAAAAAACCATAGGTTTCAGGGGCGTTATAGTTAGTTGGACATTTCACTCGTACAAAACCATAGAAATTCCCCCATTATAGTTAGTTCAGCTAACTATAACTCGCGCGCCCGCAATGCACTGCTGATGACGTCACATATTACATCACTCATGACATGGTCAGTGACATCACTCATGACATCACTGATGACATCTCAAATGACATCACTGATGACATCATCCAGTGAATGTGTGTTTTTCTGAAAATTAAATATGTTTTATATATGTATATCTCAAGGTCGATGGAAGAATAAATGGGTATATAAGTGTCTAAATGGATGATTTTGTTTTGTAAAATTGATTGTATAACTGACTAAGTGTATCTTAGTGAATACATGGGTTAGTGAGTAATGTTTAAATATGAAAATATCTGTATCAGTCTCTCACTTTGTGTATAAGTGGCTGCATGGGTTGGTGAGTAGCTACATGAGTGTCTATATGGGTTATTAGTTGGTTTTTGAGTATCAGTATGAGTGTCTGAGTGTCTGTATGGTTCGGTGGGGGGTATTACTTAGTGCATAGATGCATGAATGAGTGACTCACTGTTTGTATGTGTTGAAGACAGCATGTGTGCAGGACTGTATAGGTGGATGAGTATGTGTATGGGTGTGTTAGTGAGTGAATGACTGTCTCAATAGTGTCTTTATGAGTAACTACATATGTTTTAAACTAGTATATGTGAGTATTGGTGTATATAAGTGAGTATATGTGAGAGTGAGAGATTGGAAGAGTTCCTGTACAAATAAGTAGGTGTTTCTATAAGTGATTGTTTAAGAGAGTAAGTATGTGTAAGTTTCTGTAGAAGTAAGTGTGGTAGTGTGTTTATAACTGTATATGCAAGTAAATGGATGTTTGATACTTTGTTTGCATGTGTGACTATGTGTATGAGTAACTCTATGGATGAGTGGCGGTGTGTAACAGGATGTATAGGTGTATGAGTACATATGATGAGTGAGTACATGTATGAGTGACTGTATAGGGACTGTTGGTGAATGAGTGGATGTGTGTGTAGATCTTGGAATTACTGAATAGGTGTGTTGTAACTGGTATTGGTATGTCCATTGTTTTGAAAATGTTAGTTTGTATTTTTGAGTGTGTGTATCAAAGGTTATATTAGGGTGAGAGGAGGTCTGCCACTCTATCACAAGGATGATGTCATCAGTGATGTCATCAGTGATGTCATTTGAGATGTCATCAGTGATGTCATGAGTGATGTCACTGACCATGTCATGAGTGATGTAATATGTGACGTCATCAGCAGTGCATTGCGGGCGCGCGAGTTATAGTTAGCTGAACTAACTATAACGGGGGAATTTCTATGGTTTTGTACGAGTGAAATGTCCAACTAACTATAACGCCCCTGAAACCTATGGTTTTTTCAGTGAATTTCTAAGGTTTTTTAAATGCTAATTTCTAACTATAACGTGCCTGAAACCTATGGTTTTTTCAGTGAATTTCTAAGGTTTTTTAAATGCTAATTTCTAACTATATCGTGCCTGAAACCTATGGTTTTTTCAGTGAATATATATATATATTCCAACAAACTTCCAAATCCGAAGAGAAAGAAGTGCACCGGACCAGATTTCAGGAATAACTGGTGCTTTATTCCAACAGAAACAGCCTTGTTAAAAGTCCTTACGCGTTTCAACTACATCGGTAGTCTTGTTCACAGGTGAGCTGTATTAATGGATTTGCGGCGTGGCTGCGTGCTTTGTACGCCATTCACGGACTACAACGTTGTTACGTAGTCCTAACATACTGCAATTCCCAACATGCACTTCGAAGGTGAAGTCTCATAATCTAAATACATCAGTGGTATTCATGTTTTGTGTTGTAATACTGGCTGGTGGCCTTGTTTTATCCCCGGATGCGGGGGTTTTGTCATTTGGAATATATTAGCGGTGACGCTCCGCTAACAAGCCCCGATCCGCTTGGAAGGGCGTCCTTTTCAGCGTCAAAATTCATCTGAATATATATATATATATATATATTCACTGAAAAAACCATAGGTTTCAGGGGCGTTATAGTTAGTTGAACATTTCACTCGTACAAAACCATAGAAATTCCCCCGTTATAGTTAGTTCAGCTAACTATAACTCGTGCGCCCGCAATGCACTGCTGATGACGTCACATATTACATCACTCATGACATGGTCAGTGACATCACTCATGACATCACTGATGACATCTCAAATGACATCACTGATGACATCACTGATGACATCATCCTTGTGATAGAGTGGCAGACCTCCTCTCACCCTAATATAACCTTTGATACACACACTCAAAAATACAAACTAACATTTTCAAAACAATGGACATACCAATACCAGTTACAACACACCTATTCAGTAATTCCAAGATCTACACACACATCCACTCATTCACCAACAGTCCCTATACAGTCACTCATACATGTACTCACTCATCATATGTACTCATACACCTATACATCCTGTTACACACCGCCACTTATCCATAGAGTTACTCATTCACATAGTCACACATGCAAACAAAGTATCAAACATCCATTTACTTGCATATACAGTTATACACACACTACCACACTTACTTCTACAGAAACTTACACATACTTACTCTCTTAAACAATCACTTATAGAAACACCTACTTATTTGTACAGGAACTCTTCCAATCTCTCACTCTCACATATACTCACTTATATACACCAATACTCACATATACTAGTTTAAAACATATGTGGTTACTCATAAAGACACTATTGAGACAGTCATTCACTCACTAACACACCCATACACATACTCATCCACCTATACAGTCCTGCACACATGCTGTCTTCAACACATACAAACAGTGAGTCACTCATTCATGCATCTATGCACTAAGTAATACCCCCACCGAACCATACAGACACTCAGACACTCATACTGATACTCAAAAACCAACTAATAACCCATATAGACACTCATGTAGCTACTCACCAACCCATGCAGCCACTTATACACAAAGTGAGAGACTGATACAGATATTTTCATATTTAAACATTACTCACTAACCCATGTATTCACTAAGATACACTTAGTCAGTTATACAATCAATTTTACAAAACAAAATCATCCATTTAGACACTTATATACCCATTTATTCTTCCATCGACCTTGAGATATACATATATAAAACATATTTAATTTTCAGAAAAACACACATTTACTGGATGATGTCATCAGTGATGTCATCAGTGATGTCATTTGAGATGTCATCAGTGATGTCATGAGTGATGTCACTGACCATGTCATGAGTGATGTAATATGTGACGTCATCAGCAGTGCATTGCGGGCGCGCGAGTTATAGTTAGCTGAACTAACTATAACGGGGAATTTCTATGGTTTTGTACGAGTGAAATGTCCAACTAACTATAGCCCCTGAAACCTATGGTTTTTTCAGTGAATTTCTAAGGTTTTTTAAATGCTAATTTCTAACTATAACGTGCCTGAAACCTATGGTTTTTTCAGTGAATTTCTAAGGTTTTTTAAATGCTAATTTCTAACTATAACGTGCCTGAAACCTATGGTTTTTTCAGTGAATATATATATATTTATTATACTATGTATACATGTGAAAATGTCTCGGTCCCCTGTTTGCCTCGGTGGCACGGAAAAAATGGGTGGAACTGACAACAGCACGCCGACGAGGTTCTCTTATGGCTCCGATGACGTCATACGGTGTCGCGAGCGGAGCCGTGCTATTATGACGTCCTCGTTGACGTGGGAGAGCTAGGAAAGAATTTCCGTGGAATGCTGGTGCAGGGGATATTCACCTAAGTGTTCAGGCTAGTCCTTTGGGAGCAACTGTTTATGTTGCCACTCCAGAAACCGAAACCAGTGATCCGAGGGCAGAGGCCCTGCAGATGGCACACGAGGTGGGGTGCCCAGTCGTGTGCACCGGCGTGGCAGCGAAGTGACAAGCACCACAACCCACAAAAAAGGTAACGAGGGCACCTAATAACACAGGATCTTCTCTTTGTATCTGGCAGGAACAACGAAGTTAAAATGCCCTAGTACCAAAATGTAGAATTAGTGCTACAACGGTCTTCAAGAGGACCTGCGATGCCGCTTCTGCCTCCCGTACCCCGGAGGTGGCACATGGGTCACGCGGTACGGTCATACTGCGGTGGGACGCACACTCGTTGACCTCTCATGGCACTGCTCCACACTTCAGGGAGGACGCTTTCCATTAACTATGTTTTCTGATGACATGTCGCGCCGGCCCCGTCCAACAACAGAACTCCTTTAGATCCAAACAGACTCTTCCACTCTCTCACCGGAAGTGAAACCAGGCAACGCGGACACTTTCACAATACAACAGCCGGGAATGCACTTTTCGGTAAAAAACACATTCCTTCCTCCTAATTAATCAAATAAACGTCTCACTGAAGAACAGGGGCCAGCTTCGATCGGTAAACAGCCGTTACAACGACTTTTACTTTGCGATACCATTACAACGCATGCATTACCACGCATGCGTTGTACATCACGAAGTCATTACTACGCATTTTTTAGAACGCATGGTCATTTACCACACATGCCTATACAACGAATTTTGTTGTAAAGGTATGTATGGTAAATGACCATGCGTTCTAAAAACATGTAGACTGATCCATGTCGTTGTAAGGAAACAGAGGCTGTTCTGTTTCCTCACAACGACGTGCACCGCCCCTCAGAGACAACGTGAAGCAGGAACCACGAGGAGAGAGGAACCATGAGGAGTGAGAGGTAAGGGGGATTGGGCATGGGGTGGGGGTTCTTTTCTAGGGTTTAGGGTAGTGCAGTGGTGTTTGGGTGGTGTAGGGGTCGTGCTGGGGGTAGTGTTTTAGGGTTTAGGGTAGTGCAGTGGTGTTTGGGTAGTGTAGGGGGTCGTGCTGGGGGTAGTGTTTTAGGGTTTAGGGTAGTGCAGTAGTGTAGGGGGTCGTGCTGGGTGTAGTGTTTTAGGCTTTAGGGTAGTGCAGTGGTGTATGGGTAGTGTAGGGGGTCATGCTGGGTTAGTGTTTTAGGGTTTAGGGTAGTGCAGTGGTGTTTGAGTAGTGTAGGGGGTCATGCTGGTGGTAGTGTTTTAGGGTTTAGGGTAGTGCAGTGGTGTTTGTGTAGTGTAGGGGTCATGCTGGGGGTAGTGTTTTATGGTTTAGGGTAGTGCAGTGGTGTTTGGGTAGTGTAGGGGGTCGTGCTGGGGGTAGATTTAGGGTTTAGGGTAGTGCAGTGGTGTTTGGGTAGTGTAGGGAGTCGTGCTGGGGGTAGTGTTTTAGGGTTTAGGGTAGTGCAGTGGTGTTTGTGTAGTGTAGGGGGTTGTGCTGGGGGTAGTGTTTTAGGGTTTATGTTAGTGCAGTGGTGTTTGGGTAGTGTAGGGGGTAGTGCTGGGGTAGTGTTTTAGGGTTTAGGGTAGTGCAGTGGTGTTTGTGTAGTGTAGGGGGTAGTGCTGGGGGTAGTGTTTTAAGGTTTAGGGTAGTGCAGTGGTGTTTGGGTAGTGTAGGGGTTCATGCTGGGGGTAGTGTTTTAGGGTTTAGGGTATGGCAGTGGTGTTTGGGTAGTGTAGGGGGTCGTGCTGGGGGTCGATTTAGGGTTTAGGGTAGTGCAGTGGTGTTTGTGTTGTGAGGGGGTCATGCTGGGTGTAGTGTTTTAGGGTTTAGAGTAATGCAGTGGTGTTTGTATAGTGTAGGGGGTTTAGGGTAGTGCAGTGGTGTTTGTGTAGTGTAGGGGGTCATGCTGGGGGTTGTGTTTTAGGGTTTAGGGTAGGGAGTGGTGTTTGTGTAGTGTAGGGGGTAGTGTTTTAGGGTTTAGGGTAGTGCAGTGGTGTTTGTGTAGTGTAGGGGGTCATGCTGTGGGTAGTGTTTTAGGGTAGTGCAGTTGTGTTTGTGTAGTGAACGGGGTCGTGTTTTAGGGTATAGGGTAGTGCAGTGGTGTTTGGGTAGTGTAGGGGGTCATGCTGGGGTTAGTGTTTTAGGGTTTAGGGTAGTGCAGTGGTGTTTGGGTAGTGTAGGGGTCATGATGGGGGTAGTGTTTTAGGGTTTAGGGTAGTGCAGTGGTGTTTGTGTAGTGTGGGAGGTCATGCTGGGGGTAGATTTAGGGTTTAGTGTAGTGCAGTGGTGTTTAGGTAGTGTAGGGAGTCGTGCTGGGGGTAGTGTTTTAGGGTTTAGGGTAGTCCAGTGGTGTTTGTGTAGTGTAGGGAGTCGTGCTGGGGGTAGTGTTTTAGGGTTTAGGGTAGTGCAGTGGTGTTTGGGTAGTGTAGGGGGTCATGCTGGGGTAGTGTTTTAGGGTTTAGGGTAGTGCAGTGGTGTTTGTGTAGTGTAGGGGTCATGCTGGGGGTAGTGTTTTAGGGTTTAGGGTAGTGCAATGGTGTTTGTGTAGTGTAGGGGGTAGTGTTTTAGGGTTTAGGGTAGTGCAGTGGTGTTTGTGTACTGTAGGGGGTCGTGCTGGATTCTAGTGTTTTAGGGTTTAGGGTAGTGCAGTGGTATTTGTGTAGTGTAGGGGGTAGATTTAGGGTTTAGGGTAGTGCAGTGGTGTTTGGGTAGTGTAGGGGGTCGTGCTGGGGGTAGTGTTTTTGAGTTTAGGGTAGTGCAGTTGTGTTTGGGTAGTGAAGGGGGTCGTGCTGGGGGTAGTGTTTTAGGGTTTAGGGTAGTGCAGTGGTGTTTGGGTAGTGTAGGGGTCAACCAACATGAATTTGTCCTTGTGTGATGTAACCAATGCTCATGTAAAGCACTCCAATACCTGACCAGTCTGCACTATATAAAACTGCAAAAACAAAAAATAAAAAGTGTTTTGCACACTTCTGTCATTGGGCTATACGTGGGCTACCTCTGGGTGATATTTGTGCTACATTTGGGCTCTTTTTTCTCTGGTGGCCATCTTGGGAGACTTATTTGTTATGAAGTTTCCTAATTTCCTCATTTACTACAGTCTCCTCAGTAGGAAATGCTTTCAGTTTTTTACTTTGATTCCATCAAGAAGGCATTCAGATGTGTCACACATTTGCCATAAATTCAGAATGTTAGCACTCTAGTTGTTCATTAGATCACTGTAGTAAAGCTACTGCTCACCAAGGAGTTAACTGGAAGTCTACTGCTGGTATTGAAAGTGATTGTTTCAGTCTGCATGTCAGAATTTTCTAATGAAATAGAAGAGGATTTGAGATCTCACTTAAAACATGCCCTAAATTTTCTTTTTGCAGCACTAACCATAATTTCTATGGCAAAATGAACCCCCTCATTTTGTTCCTTTTTAAATTAAATGTTTTAAGTGTTACCAGTTTATTCCAATCAAGATGGCTTCAGGTGTGCCATACTTTTGTCATAAGTAAGGCTGTTAGCACTCTAGTTGTTCTTTAGAACACTCTGGGAAGCTGCAGTAGAACACAAAGGCATCAACTGACAGGCTGCTCCTGTTGAAATATAACAGGAAGATATTTGAGATCTCACTTAAAACATGTCCTAATTTTTCTTTCTACAGCACTAACCATAATTTCTATGGCAAAATGAACCCCCTCATTTTGTTCCTTTTTAAATTAAATGTTTTAAGTGTTACCAGTTTATTCCAATCAAGATGGCTTCAGGTGTGCCATACCTTTGTCATAAGTAAGACTGTTAACGCTCTAGTTGTTCTTTAGAACACTCTGGGAAGCTGCAGTAGAACACAAAGGCATCAACTGACAGGCTGCTCCTGTTGAAATTTAACAGGAAGATATTTGAGATCACACTTGAAACATGTCCTAATTTTTCTTTCTACAGCACTAACCATAATTTCTATGACAAAATGAACCCCATCATTTTGTTCCTTTTTAAATTAAATGTTTTAAGTGTTACCAGTTTATTCCAATCAAGATGGCTTCAGGTGTGCCATACTTTTGTCATAAGTAAGGCTGTTAGCACTCTAGTTGTTCTTTAGAACACTCTGGGAAGCTGCAGTAGAACACAAAGGAATCAACTGACAGTCTCTGCCATTGTTGGATGTACATGTTTTACTGAGAATGTCAGACTTCATTCTCACATGACTGAGAAAGATAATGTGAGTTTACAGAAAATATGCTCTCATTTTAGCTTCTGGAGCACCTTCCAAAACTGTATGGGACAAGCATGTGAAAATAGTTTTCTCTCAAACATGATTCATGATATCCCAGCAGAAGGTTTTTCACAGGGTAAAATCACCTTAGAACACACCACAATTCCTGAAATTAGTATGGTACCATCAACAAATGAATTCTAATGTAACTAAAGTCTGTTATCACCCTTTATAGTTCTCCTTTTGGTAACCCTCAATCTTCGATTCACTACAATGCATTTCAATAGGGTACTATCATTTATATTGGTCCCAAGATGGCTGCCAGCAATTCCAGGATGAAGTGCTGACAGCCAATCAGATCTCACGATGACATGTGTGGTTAGGCTCCGCCCAGATATATATGTGTTTTTACTTTTGATTTTCTCAGCAACTACTGAACGGATTTACACCATTTAACAAAAAGGGTTCTTTCTGAACCAAGAACTACCTCTTTGCCAAATTTGGTGTAATTCCGTTCAGCAGTTCGGGCTGTAGCCTTGCATAAAGTTTCCTATGGGAAATTGATTTTTTGACTCTTATTTTTTCAATTTCTCCGCAACTACTGAACGGATTTATACCATTTAACAAAAAGGGTTCTTTCTGAACCAAGAACTACCTCTTTGCCACATTTTGTGTAATTCCGTTCAGCAGTTCGGGCTGTAGCCGTGGGTAAAGTTTCCTAGGGGAAAACACGTTTTGGGACCCCCCTTTTTTCTCGGCCCTCGCTTGACGAATCACCCCGAACCTTTCAGGGTAGGAGCGGACCGGAGCGGGCCATAAAGTTTGAAAATTTCGCGAAGATTCGTCAACCGACGCAAGAGTTATTTCAAATAGAATGTTGCGGATTTCCTATGGAAAATAGGTCCTAACTATAACTATCTACTGGCGACCGCCAGTAGATAATATATATATATATATATATGAACACCATAACCGTTTGCTAAGAAACAAACCGGCACCAACACGGGGAGATTTTCTGCCATACAGTTGTTTATTCAACAATCACGCTACGACGCGTTTCGGCATATATATATGCAACCTGGGTTTTGTGGATGCCGGAGTGCTGCCTAATTGCCAGTGGTGCTGGTTTAGAGGCGATGCCACACACACTTCTTAACAATCAAAAAACTCCCACTTCTCACATGAAGAATGGACTAGCACTCTAGTCTCTGGATTCATCCAATTAAATTCAGCGGCAGCATTTGTGAGCACATAGAACGCGTTTCGGCTGATCTATCAGCCTTTGTCAACTATAAAATGCCTCATAAAATTCATTTCCTTTTTACCATCCCCTCAGGTGTTACTGATTACAAAAATATAAAAGAGTTACTTTCGTGTCCCTCTTTCTTTCAAGCTTGTTTCATGTTTTCACTGTCTCTCAATAAAGTTTGTGTTCATTCAAACTCCTGTGGTCTTTTTTACAAAGATATCTTTATCGATTCCAGCAGCTAATGAAATCACTGTCATGTATCTTGTTTAAAGCTCCGTGCTCACTGCATTGGAAACGTGTGAGAAAATGCAGGCTTTCATTTACATTTCCACTTGCCCCTTCAAAACATGCTGGCAGTCCGTCTCTGATGTTCAATTGTCCTATTGGTAAGTAGTGTGTTTAAATTCACACCTCGGATCAGCCATAGTCATTTGAATTAAAAAAAACGGGCCAAAAATCCACAGAGTATTTCAACAGTGCTCACCTCCGTTTTTGTTTTACTGCTGCTGGAATTTACATTTTTCCTCACTTGTGCTGTCGAATGATCAACAGGGCCCAGAGAATCGCTATTCGGCAGATGCCTTTGGAAGTGCCTGGCTCCGACCATTCCATTATTAAAGTGTAAAGGGGCTTCCTGCAACATCCTAGCCCCCGCCAAGGGTAACACATATATATATATATATATAGTTTTATATTTCCTCTAGGGGCTTTCCACAACACAAAAGATTTCCACTATGTTCATGTTTTAGAGCAGGTGCTAGTGTTTTGCTGATAGCTGAGTTGCCACAGCATATTTTTCCCCATAGTGCAAGTACAACGTCCACAGACCGGCTTTCCAGTGAAACTGTACTCCTCACAATAGAAAAATACCGTGCTGTCATTATAAGCATTGAGTTGTTAAAATTGACAAGCAAAAGAACAAAACCAAGTAGAGCATTTACTAAAAAGAAGAACTATATTAGAGCAGTTGTGTTTATTAACTGAAGGATTTTTTTTCCTAATGTTATGACATCTAAAACATCTCTCCAAGCAGGTGCAGACCAGTGTTTAGAGATGTAATTTACCTATTCTAACTCCGCAGCAGGCATTCAACAGGGCATGTGCTGGACAATGACCAGGGGCATAAATTACTATTCTAACTCCACCAGGGGGATTCCACAGGGCCGGTGCTGGACAGTGACCGGAGTTTTGAATTACTATTCTAACTCTGCGGGGTATAACTCAGGGCAAGTGCCGGACTGTGACTGGGGGCATTAATTACTGTTCAAACGCTGCAGAAGATATAACTCAGGGCAGGTGTTGGACAGTGACAGGGGGCATGAATTACTAATCTAACTCTGCAGCGGGCATGACTCAGAGCAGGTGCTGTACAGTGACCGGCAGCATGAATAACTACTCTAACTCCGCAGGGGGTGTATATCAGGGCAGGTGCTGGACAGCGACTGGAGGCATCCATTACTATTCTAACTCAGCAGGGGGAAAATGTCAGGGCAGGTGCTGGACATGACCGGGGGCATGAATTACTCTTCTAACTCCGCAGTGGGCATAATTCAGGGCAGGTGCTGGACAGCAACCGGGACCATAAATTACTATTCTAACTCCACAGGAGGCATAACACAGGGCAGGGGGCATAAATCAGAGCAAGTGCTGAACAGTGACAGGAGACATGATTTAGTATTCTAACTCCGCAGGGGACATCGTTCAGGGCAGGTGCTGGACAGCGACCGGGAGCATCAATTGCTATTCTAACTCTGCAGGAGGCATAACTCAGGGCAGGGCCGGACAGCAAAGGGGGGCATGAATTACTATCCTAACTCCACAGGGAACATAACTCAGGGCAGTTGCCGGACAGTGACCAGGGGCATGAATTAGTATTCTAAATCCGCAGGAGGCATAACTCAGGGCAGGACCTGAACAGTGAACGGATGCATGAATCACTATTTTAACTCTGCAGGGGGCATAACTCGGGGCAGGTGCTAGACAGTGACCGGGGGCCTTAATTACTATTCTAAATCTGCAGGGGGCATAACTAAGGGCAGGTGCTGGACAACAAACGGGAGCATGAATTACTATTCTAAGTCAGCAGGGGGCATAACTCATGGCAAGTCCTGGACAGCGACTGGGGGCATGAATTAGTATTCTCACGCAGCAGGGAGCATAACTCAGAACAGGTGCAGGACAGCGACCTGGGGGCATACATTATTATTCTAACTCCACCAGGGGGATTCCACAGGGCCAGTACTGGACAGTGACTGGAGTTTTGAATTACTATTCTAACCTCAGAGCGGGCATAAATCAGGGCAGGTGTTGGACAGTGACATGGGGCACGAATTACTATTCTAACTCTGCAGGGGCATAACTCATGGCAGGTGCTGGACAGCTATTCTAACTCCACTAGGGGGATTCCACAGGGCCAGTGCTGGACAGTGACCGGGCGATAATTACTGTTCTAACTCTGCAAGGGGTTTAATTAAAAGTAGGTGCTGGACAGCGACTGGGGGATGAATAGCTATTCTAACTATGCAGTGAGTGTAACTCAGGGCAGGTGCTGGACAGAGACTGGAGGCCTGAATTACTATTCTAGCTCAACATGGGGGAGTAACTCAGAGCAGGTGCTGAACACAGTGACTGGGGGCATGAATTTCTATTCTCACTCTGCAGGGGGCATAACTCAGGGCAGGAGCCAGACTGTGACTGGGGCATTAATTACTGTTCTAACTCTGCAGAAGGAATAACTCAGGGCAGGTGTTGGACAGTGACAGCGGGCATGAATAACTACTCTAACTCGGAAGTGGACGTATATCAGGGCATGTGCTGGACAGTGACCGGGGGCATCAATTACTATTCTAACTCAGCAAGGGGCATAAGTCAGGGAAGGTGCTGGGCAGCGACCGGGGCATTAATTACTCTTCTAACTCCGCAGTGGGCATAATTCAGGCACGTGCTCGACAGTGACTGGGAGCATAAACTACTATTCTAACTCTGCAGGAGGCAAAACTCAGAGCAAGTGCCGGACAGTGACTGGGGACATGAATTAGTATTCTAACTCCGCATGGGGCATAATTCAGGGCAGGTGCTGGACAGCGACCAGAAGCATAAATTACTATTCTAACTCAGCAGTGGGCATAATTCAAGGCAGGTGCTGGACAGTGACTGGGAGCATAAATTACTATTATAACTACGCAGGAGGCATAACTCAGAGCACTGGGCATAACTCAGAGCAAGTGCCGACAGTGACTTGGGACATGAATTAGTATTCTAACTCCGCAGGGGGCATAATTCAGGGCAGGTTCTGGACAGCGACCGGGAGCATAAATTACTATTCTAACTCCGCAGGGAACATAACTCAGGGCATTTGCTGGACAAGGACCTGGGGCATTAATTACTATTCTAAATCTGTAGGGGGTATAACTCAGGGCAGCTGATGGACAGCAAACTGGGGCATGAATTAGTATTTTAACTCCGCAGCTGGCATAACTCAGAAGAAGGTGCTGGACAGTGACTGGGCGCATAAATTACTATTATAACTCAGCAGGAGGCATAACTCAGGGCAGGGGGCATAACTCAGAGCAAGTGCCGGACAGTGACTGGGGACATGAATTAGTATTCTAACTCCGCATGGGGCATAATTCAGGGCAGGTGCTGGACAGCGACCGGAAGCATAAATTACTATTCTAACTCTGCAGGAGGCATAACTCGGGGCAGGTGTCAGACAGCAAATGGGGGCATGAATTACTATTCTAACTCAGCAGGGGGCATAACACAGAGCAGGTGCTGGACAGCGACCGGGGGCATGAATTACTCTTCTAACTCTGCAGTGGGCATAATTCAGGGCAGGTGCTGGACAGCGACCCGGAGCAAAACTTACAATTCTAACTCCGCAGGAGGCATAACTCAGGGCAGAGGTCATAACTCAGAGCTGGTGCTGGACAGCGACCAGGGGCATGAATTACTCTTCTAACTCTGTACGGGGCATAACTCAGGGCAGGTGATGGACATCAAACTGGGGCATGAATTAGTATTTTAACTCCGCAGCTGTCATAACTCAGAGGCAGGTGCTGGACAGTGACTGGGAGCATAAATTACTATTATAACTCAGCAGGAGGCATAACTCCGGGCTGGGGGCATAATTCAGAGCAAGTGCCGGTCAGTGACTTGGGACATGAATTAGTATTCTAACTCCACAGGCGGCATAATTCAGGGCAGGTGCTGGACAGCGACCAGGAACATAAATTACTATTCTAACTCTGCAGGAGGCATAACTCAGGCAGGTGCAGGACAGCAAACAGGGGCATCAATTACTATTCTAACTCAGCAGGAGGCATAACACAGAGCAGGTGCTTGACAGTGACTCGGGCATGAATTACTCTTCTAACTCCGCAATGGGCATAATTCAGCGCAGGTTCTGGACAGCGACCGTGAGCATACATTAATATTCTAACTCTGCAGGAGGCATAACTCAGAACAGGTGCTGGACAGCGACCGGGGGCATTAATTACTCTTCTAACTCAGCAGTAGGCATAATTCAGGCAGGTGCTGGACAGCGACCGGGAGCATAAATTACTATTCTAACTCCGCAGGAGGCATAACTCACGGCAGGGGCATAACTCAGAGCAAGTGCCCGACAGTGACTGGGGACATAAATTAGTATTCTAACTCCGCAGGAGGCATAACTCAGAGGCAGGTGCTGGACAGTGACTGGGAGCATAAATTACTATTATAACTCAGCAGGAGGCATAACTCCGGGCTGGGGGCATAATTCAGAGCAAGTGCAGGACAGTGACTTGGGACATGAATTAGTATTCTAACTCCACAGGCGGCATAATTCAGGGCAGGTGCTGGACAGCGACCAGGAACATAAATTACTATTCTAACTCTGCAGGAGGCATAACTCAGGCAGGTGCAGGACAGCAAACAGGGGCATCAATTACTATTCTAACTCAGCAGGAGGCATAACACAGAGCAGGTGCTTGACAGTGACTCGGGCATGAATTACTCTTCTAACTCCGCAATGGGCATAATTCAGCGCAGGTTCTGGACAGCGACCGTGAGCATACATTAATATTCTACCTCCGCAGGAGGCATAACTCAGAACAGGTGCTGGACAGCGACCGGGGGCATTAATTACTCTTCTAACTCAGCAGTAGGCATAATTCAGGCAGGTGCTGGACAGCGACGGGGAGCATAAATTACTATTCTAACTCCGCAGGAGGCATAACTCACGGCAGGGGCATAACTCAGAGCAAGTGCCCGACAGTGACTGGGGACATAAATTAGTATTCTAACTCCGCAGGAGGCATAACTCAGGGCAGGTGCTGGACAGCGACCGGGAGCATAAATTACTATTCTAACTCTGCAGGAGGCATAACTCAGGGCAGGTGCCGGACAGCAAACGGGGGCATGAATTACTATTCTAACTCCCAGAGGGGGCATGACTCAGAGCAGGTGCTGTACAGTGACCAGGAGCATGAATAACTACTCTAACTCCGCAGGGGGCGTATATCAGGGCAGGTGCTGGACAGCGACTGGGAGGCATCAATTCCTATTCTAACTCAGCAGGGGGCATGACTCCGAGCAGGTGCTGAAGAGTGACCGGGTGCATGAATTAATCTTTTAACTCAGCAGTGTGCATAATTGAAGGCAGGTGCTGGACAGTGACTGGGAGCATAAATTACTATTATAACTACGCAGGAGGCATAACTCAGAGCACTGGGCATAACTCAGAGCAAGTGCCGACAGTGACTTGGGACATGAATTAGTATTCTAACTCCGCAGGTGGCATAATTCAGGGCAGGTGCTGGACAGCGACCGGGAGCATAAATTACTATTCTAACTCCGCAGGGAACATAACTCAGGGCATTTGCTGGACAAGGACCTGGGGCATGAATTACTATTCTAAATCTGTAGGGGGTCTAACTCAGGACAGCTGATTGGCAGCAAACTGGGGCATGAATTAGTATTTTAACTCCGCAGCTGGCATAACTCAGAAGAAGGTGCTGGACAGTGACTGGGAGCATAAATTACTATTATAACTCAGCAGGAGGCATAACTCAGGGCAGGGGGCATAACTCAGAGCAAGTGCCGGACAGTGACCTGGGACATGAATTAGTATTCTAACTCCACAGGCGGCATAATTCAGGGCAGGTGCTGGACAGCGACCAGGAGCATAAAATACTATTCTAACTCTGCAGGAGGCATAACTCAGGGCAGGTGCAGGACAGCAAACAGGGGCATCAATTACTACTCTAACTCAGCAGGAGGCATAATACAGAGCAGGTGCTTGACAGTGACTCGGGGCATGAATTACTCTTCTAACTCCACAATGGGCATAATTCAGCTCAGGTTCTGGACAGCGACCGGGAGCATACATTCCTATTCTAACTCCGCAGGAGGCATAACTCAGGGCAGGGGGCATAACTCAGAGCAAATGCCAGACAGTGACTGAGGACATGAATCAGTATTCTAACTCCGCAGGGGGCATAATTCAGGGCAGGTGCTGGACAGCGACCGGGAGCATAAATTACTATTCTAACTGCGCAGGGAACATAACTCAGGGCTGTTGCCGGACAAGAACCTGGGGAATGAATTACTATTCTAACTCTGCAGGGGGCATACCTCAGGGCAGGTGCTGGACAGCGAACTGGGGCATGAATTAGTATTTTAACTCCGCAGCTGGCATAACTCAGAGGCAGGTGCTGGACAGTGACTGGGAGCATAAATTACTATTATAACTCCGCAGGAGGCATAACTCAGGGCAGGGGGCATAACTCAGAGCCAGTGCTGGACAGTGACTTGGGACATGAATTAGTATTCTAACTCCGCAGGCGGCATAATTCAGAGCAGGTGCTGGACAGCGACCAGGAGCATAAATTACTATTCTAACTCTGCAGGAGGCATAACTCAGGGAAGGTGCAGGACAGCAAATGGGGGCATCAATTACTATTCTAACTCAGCAGGAGGCATAACACAGAGCAGGTGCTGGACAGCGACTCGGGGAATGAATTACTCTTCTAACTCCGCAGTGGGCATAATTCAGGGCAGGTTCTGGACAGCGACCGGGAGCATACATTACTATTCTAACTCAGCAGTAGGCATAATTCAGGGCAGGTGCTGGACAGCGACCGGGAGCATAAATTACTATTCTAACTCCGCAGGAGGCATAACTCAGAGCAAGTGCCCGACAGTGACTTGGGACATAAATTAGTATTCTAACTACGCAGGAGGCATAACTCAGGGCAGGTGCTGGACAGCGACCAGGAGCATAAATTACTATTCTAACTCTGCAGGAGGCATAACTCAGGGCAGGTGCCGGACAGCAAACGGGGCCATGAATTACTATTCTAACTCCCGCAGGGGGCATGACTCAGAGCAGGTGCTGTACAGTGACCGGGAGTATGAATAACTACTCTAACTCCGCAGGGTGCGTATATCAGGGCAGGTGCTGGACAGCGACCGGGGGCATCAATTCCTATTCTAAATCAGCAGGGGGCATGACTCCGAGCAGGTGCTGAACAGTGACCGGGTGCATGAATTACTCTTCTAACTCAGCAGTGGGCATAGTTCAAGGCAGGTGCTGGACAGTGACTGGGAGCATAAATTACTATTACAAATACGCAGGAGGCATAACTCAGAGCAGGGGGTATATCTCAGAGCAAGTGCCGAGAGTGACTAGGGACATGAATTAGTATTCTAACTCCGCAGGCGGCATAATTCAGGGCAGGTGCTGGACAGCGACCAGGAGCATAAATTACTATTCTTACTCTGCAGGGGGCATAACTCCGGGCAGGTGCTGGACAGCGACCTGGGGTATGATTCAGTATTCTAAATGCGCAGGAGGCATAACTCAGAGCAGGTGTCGGAAAGTGACCGGGAGCATAAATTACTATTCAAAATCCGAAGGGGGCATACTCAGGGCAGGTGCTGGACAGCGACTGGGGGCATAAATTACTATTCTAACTCGACCAGGGGGATTCCACAGAGCCAGTGCTGGACAGTGACCGGAGTTTTGATTTACTATTGTAACTCTGCAGGGGGCATAACTCAAGGCAGGTGCTGGACAGCAACTGGGGGCATAAATTCCTAGTCTAACTCCACCAGGGGGATTCCACAGGGCCGGTGCTGGACAGTGACCGGGGTGATAATTACTGTTCTAACTCTGTAGGGGGCATATTTAAAAGTAGGTGCTGGACAGTGACTGGGTGCATTAATAACTATTCTAACTCCGCAGTGGGTATAACTCAGGGCAGGTGCTGAACAGTGACCAGGGGCATTAGTTACTGTTCTAATTCTGTAGGAGGCATAATTCAGAGCAGATGCTGGACAGCAGCCGGGAACATAAATTACTTTTGTAACTCCACAGGAGGCATAACACAGGGCAGGGGGCATAACTCAGAGATAATGCTGGACAGTGACTGGGGACATGAATAGGTATTCTAACTCCGCAGGGAGCATAATTCAGGGCAGGTGCTGGACAGCGACCGGGAGCATAAATTACTATTCTAACTCTGCAGGAGGCATAACTCAGGGCAGGTGCCGGATAGCAAACGGGGGCATGAATTTCCATTCTAACTCCGCAGGGAACATAACTCAGAGAAGTTTCTGGACAGGGACCTGGGGCATGAATTAGGACCGGTCCTAGGATGCTTGTTTCCAGTCCAGGGAGGACCTGGTCTGGCAGTTCGGGCTGGACTGTTCCCATTGGGCGCAGGGTCAAGACTGATTTGCATATGGCTGGGTCCAAACTGGAATGGCATGGTGAGCAAAAAAACGATGGATTTAGGCCCAGATCTCTGTACTGGGGTATATGTATGACATTGTTCTGCATTCTGTCCATCAATTGTTCTTTTTGCATTTATCACCCAGAGTGGGACGGGTATGCCCAGACGTGGGTCCCGTGCTCTCCATGCCACAGGAGTCAAGCTATCCTGGCTGATGAGGGCTGAAAGCCCGAAACCGGTCCTAGGATGCTTGTTTCCAGTCCAGGGAGGACCTGGCCTGGCAGTTCGGGCTGGACTGTTCCCATTAGGCGCAGGGTCAAGACTGATTTGCATATGGCTGGGTCCAAACTGGAATGGCATGGTGAGCAAAAAAACGATGGATTTAGGCCCAGATCTCTGTACTGGGGCATATGTATGACATTGTTCTGCATTCTGTCCATCAATTGTTCTTTTTGCATTTGTCACCCCGAGTGGGACGGGTATGCCCAGACGTGGGTCCCGTGCTCTCCATGCCACTGGAGTCAAGCTATCCTGGCTGATGAGGGCTGAAAGCCCGAAACCGGTTCTAGGATGCTTGTTTCCAGTCCAGGGAGGACCTGGCCTGGCAGTTCGGGCTGGACTGTTCCCATTAGGCGCAGGGTCAAGACTGATTTGCATATGGCTGGGTTCAAACTGGAATGGCATGGTGAGCAAAAAAACGATGGATTTAGGCCCAGATCTCTGTACTGGGGTATATGTATGACATTGTTCTGCATTCTGTCCATCAATTGTTCTTTTTGCATTTGTCACCCCGAGTGGGACGGGTATGCCCAGACGTGGGTCCCGTGCTCTCCATGCCACTGGAGTCAAGCTATCCTGGCTGATGAGGGCTGAAAGCCCGAAACCGGTCCTAGGATGCTTGTTTCCAGTCCAGGGAGGACCTGGCCTGGCAGTTCGGGCTGGACTGTTCCCATTGGGCGCAGGGTCAAGACTGATTTGCATATGGCTGGGTCCAAACTGGAATGGCATGGTGAGCAAAAAAACGATGGATTTAGGCCCAGATCTCTGTACTGTGATATATGTATGACATTGTTCTGCATTCTGTCCATCAATTGTTCTTTTTGCATTTGTTACCCCGAGTGGGACGGGTATGCCCAGACGTGGGTCCCGTGCTCTCCATGCCACTGGAGTCAAGCTATCCTGGCTGATGAGGGCTGAAAGCCCGAAACCGGTCCTAGGATGCTTGTTTCCAGTCCAGGGAGGACCTGGCCTGGCAATTCGGGCTGGACTGTTCCCATTGGGCGCAGGGTCAAGACTGATTTGCATATGGCTGGGTCCAAACTGGAATGGCATGGTGAGCAAAAAAACGATGGATTTAGGCCCATATCTCTGTACTGGGGTATATGTATGACATTGTTCTGCATCCTGTCCATCAATTATTCTTTTTGCATCTAACTCTGCAGGGGGCATAATCAGTGCATGTGCCGGACTGCGACCGGCGGCATGAATTACTTGTCTAACTCCGCAGGAGGCATAACTCAGGCCAGCTGCCAGACCCTGACCAGAGGCTTTATTTACTGTTCTAATTCTGCAGGAGGCATAACTTAAGGCAGGTGCTGGACAGTGACAGGGGGCATAGATTACTATTCTAACTTCGCAGGGGAGATAATTCAGGGCAGGTGCTGGACAGCGACCGGGGGCATGAATTACTATTCTAACTCTGCAGGAGGTATAACTGAGGGCAGGTGCTGGACAGCAAACGGGAGCATGAACTACTATTCTAACTCCGGAGGGGGCATAACTCAGGGCAGATGCTGGACAGCGACCAGGGGCATGAATTCCTATCCTAACTCCGCAGGGGGCATAACTCAGGGCAGGTGCTAGACAGCAACCGGGGTATGAATCACTATTCTAACTCTGCAGGGGACATAACTCAGGGCAGGTGCTAGACAGCAACCGGGGGCATGAATTACTATTCTAACTCTGCAGGCAGCAGAACGCAGGGCAGGTGCTGGACAGCGACTGGGGCATAAATTACTATTCTAGCTCCACCAGGGGGATTCCACAGGGCCAGTGCTGGACAGGGACCGAAATTATGAATTACTATTCAAACTCCGCAGGGGGCATAACTCAGGGCAAGTGCTGGACAGGAACCAGGGGCATGAATTACTATTCTAACTCCACAAGGGGCATAATTCAAGGCATGTGCTGGACTGTGACCGGGGGCATAAATTACTATTCTAACTCCACTAGGGGAATTCCACAGGGCCGGTGCTGGACAGCAACTGGGGCGACAATTACTGTTCTATCCCTGCAGGGGGCATAATTAAAAGTAGGTGCTGGACAGCGACTGGGGGAACGAATATCTATTCTAACTCTGCAGTGGGCATAACTCATGGCAGGTGCTGGACAGTAACCGGAGGCCTGACTTACTATTCTAACGCCACAGGGGGTATAACTCAGGGCAGGTGCTGAACAGAGACCAGGGACATGAATTCCTGTTCTCACTCTGCAGGGGACATAACTCAGGGTAGGTGCCTGACTGTGACTGGGTGCATTAATTACTTTTCTAACTCTGCAGAAGGCTAAACTCAGGGCAGGTGCTGGACAGTGACAGGGGACATACATTTCTATTCTAACTCCGCAGGGTGCATGACTCAGAGCAGGTGCTGTACAGTGACTCGGGAGCATAAATAACCACTCTAACTCCACAGGGGGTGTATATCAGGGCAGGTGCTTTACAGCAATCGGGGGCATGAATTACTCTTCTAACTCCGCAGTGGACAAAATGCAGGGCAGGTGCCAGACAGCGACCATGGGCATAAATTCCTATTCTAACTACGCAGGAGGCATAACTCAGGGCAGGTGCCGTACAGGGACCTGGGGCATTAATTACTATTCTAACTCTGCAGGGGGCATAACTAAGGGCAGGTGCTGGACAGATACCTGGGCGATAATTGCTGTTCTAACTCTGCAGGGAGCATAATTAGAAGCAGGTGCTGGATAGTGACTGGGGGCATGAATAACTATTCCAACTCCGCAGTGGGCATAACTCACTGCAGGTGCTGGACAGTGGCTTTCGGCATGAATTTCTGTTCTAACTCTGCAGGGGGCATAATCAATGCATGTGCCGGACTGCGACCGGCGGCATGAATTACCTGGGCAGCTGCCGGACCCTGACCAGGGGCTTTAATTACTATTCTAACTCCGCAGGGGGCGTAATTCAGGGCAGGTGCTGGACAGCGACCGGGGGCATGAATTACTATTCTAACTCTGCAGGAGGTATAACTGAGGGCAAGTGCTGGACAGCAAACGGGAGCATGAACTACTATTCTAACTCCGGAGGGGGCATAACTCAGGGCAGATGCTGGACAGCGACCAGAGGCATGAATTCCTATCCTAATTTCCGCAGGGGGCATAACTCAGGGCATGTGCTGGACAGTGATAAGGAATATAAATTACTATTCTAACTTCGCAGGAGGCATAAATCAGGGCTGGGGGCATTACTCAGAGCAAGTCCCAGACAGTGAAAGGGGACATGAATTAGTATTCTAACTCCACAGGGGACATAATTCAGGGCAGGTGCTGATCACTGACCGGGAGCATAAATTACTATTCTAACTCCGCAGGAGGCATAACTCAGGGCACGTGCCTGACAGAAAACAGGGACATGAATTGCTATTTTAACTTTGCAGGGAACATAACTCAGGGCAGTTGCCGGAGAGGGACCTGGGGCATGAATTACTATTCTAACTCTGCAGGGGGCATAACTCAGGGCAGGTGCCGGTCAGTGCCGGTCAGTGACCTGGGACATGAATTTCTATTCTAAATCGGCAGGAGGAATAACTCAGAGCGGGTGTCGGACAGTGACCATGAGCATTAATTACTATTCAAAATACACAGGGGGCATGACTCAGGGCAGGTGCTGGACAGTGACCAGGGACTTGAATTACTCTTCTAACTCTTCAGGGGGCATAACACAGTGCACGGATCGGACAGGGACCGGGGGCATGAATTACTATTCTAACTCTGCAGGGGGAATAACTCAGGGCAGGTGCTGGACAAAGACCGGGGGCATGAATTACTATTCTAACTTAGCAGGGGGCATAACTAAGGGCAGGTGCTGGACAACAAACAGGAGCATGAACTACTATTCTAACTCCGCAGGGTGCATAACTCAGGGCAGATGCTGGACTGTGACCGGGGGCATGAATTACTATACTAACTTTACAGGGGGCATGAATTAGTATTCTAACTCCGCAGGGGCATAACTCAGAGTAGGTGCCATACAGTAACCGGGACAACTAATTACTATTCGAACTCCGCAGGGGGCATTACTCAGTTCAGGAACTGGACAGTGACCGGGGGCGTAAATTACTATTCTAACTCCGCAGGGGGAATAACTCAGGGCAGGTGCTGGACAGTGTCCGGAAGCATGAATTTCTGTTCTAACTCTGCAGGGGGCATAATTCAGGGCAGGTGCTGGAGAATGACAGGGGGGCATGAATTAGTATTATAACACCACAGGGGGCATAACTCAGAGCAAGTGCTGGAATGCGACCAGGAGCATTGATAATTATTCTATCTCCGAGGTGTCATAATTCACCGCAGGTGTCGGACAATGACCGGGGGCATAAATTACTATTCTAACTCCGCAGGGGGAATAACTCAGAACAGGTGCTGAACAATGACCGGGTGCATGAATTACTAGTCTAACTTCACAGGGGGCTTAACTAGGGGCAGGTGCTGAACAACAAACAGGAGCATGAACTACTATTCTAACTCAGCCGGCGGCATAACTCAGGGCAGGTGCTGGACAGCGACAGAGGGCATGAATTACTATTCTAACACCGCAGGGGGCATAACTCACAGCAGGTGCTGTAGAGTGACAGGGCGCATGAATTACTATTCTAACTCAGCAGGGGGCATAACTCAGGGCAGGTGCTGGACAGCGACCAGGAGCATGAATTATAATTCTAACTCTGCCGGGGGCATAACTCAGGGCAGGTGCTGGACAGTGACTGGGGGTATGAATTACTATTCTAATGCAGTAGGCGGCACAGGGCAGGTGCTGGACAGCGACCGGGGTCATAAATTACTATTCTAACTCCACCAGGGAGATTTCACAGGGCTGGTGTTGAACAGTGAGCAGAGTTTTGAATTACTATTCTAACGCCGCAAGGTGCATAACTCAGGGCAGATGCTGGACAGTGACCGGGGGCATGAATTACTATTCTAACTTTACAGGGGGGATAACTCAGGGCAGGTGCCGGACAGTGAACGGGGGCATGAATTAGTATTCTAACTCCGCAGGGGGCATAACGCAGAGTAGGTGCCATACAGTAACCGGGAGCATTAATTACTATTCGAACTCCGCAGGGGGCATTACTCAGTTCAGGAGCTGGACAGTGACCGGGGGCGTAAATTACTATTCTAACTCTGCAGGGGGGATAACTCAGGGTAGGTGACGGACAGTGAACAGGTGCATGAATTAGTATTCTAACTCCACAGGGAACATAACTCAGTGCAGGTACCAGGCGTAAGAGAGTGTAAATGGATACATATCTTTGACACTATCGCAAGGGGATTAAATGAATATGAGGAAATTGCGAGACAAGTAGCCACATTGAACAATGGCTAAGTTTTTTGCCTATTCTGTAACATCTGCCGCATACATCATGTATTGCATCTACCTCGCTATGTCTCACATGTAATTTCCCTTTACTACATGCAGCAATTTACATTTCTTGTATGTATACACTGTAACTGAGTGCTACCCCTTTTTATTTGTTTGCAACCTGTATTCAATACTATTAATAAGGCAATCTCCATCGGTGCAGACATCTCTGCGGACACCGTTGACACTATTTTGATAGTATTTTAATCACATTTTACAAACCGTGTAATCATTCACTGTTACCCTTTATGTTGTATAATACACCACTTTTGTATGTTGTTGCCTTAACTGTTCTCAACGTTTCATGAACAAATTGTTAGGCATTTAGTGCCTTATATATAAAAAAGAATCCGATTCCCGGTTCAATTTCCTTTACAATAAGAGGTTTAGTCTGTTTTCCATTCCCCCTTACCCCCCACCGGTCTCTGCGTGACGCATAAGCCGGGAATCTAGGCAGACACGTGCAGCCTGTCACGGCGCTCGCACCGTGGTGTGCGCGCGCTGTTTTTCCGTGTCCTTAAAATGAATCCTCTTCGCATCGGCCATTCCTTGCTGTACTGTGACGAGTGAAGGACTAACTCCCGGGCAGCTCCAGAAGTTCTTTAAGGTATTTGGGTTAGAAGGCACGCTACCAGCCTGGCGCTTTACACGAGGCCTTTCTTCTTTCTTTTTTAGTGAATTGGGCCCCTCCTAATTTTGGGCTTTATAAATTACAGATTTGTGGGGGTGATTTGTTCCCCTTGGATGGTATTCATCCCTCCTTCATCCGGTATTTTGACTGACTGTATCTGGGTTCCCCGATATCCTGAGATTGGAATTAGTGCTACACCGCATCTACGATGCGGGTAAGCCAAATAATGGTTTTACTTTTCATTGATTGATCAACCTTGCAATTGCTAATCTATAATGCCTCTTCATCCTCTTTACAGACTACCCAATCCCGGGAGCTGTGATCAAGGCCAGTAACCCACGGGCACCTGAAATAGGTTAGTATCCCAGGCACTTACAGGCCTTCTCTAGTTACACTAAGCAACATGATATTAAATCCAACCTCATAATTGTTCCCATAGGTTGCCTCCCACCCTTCCCCTGTCCTGAAGAAGACCTGCAAGCTGAGGATCTAATTACCCTCCACTCACTAAGTCGGGTCGAAACGTCGACATTCGTCCCTAATGGGCCTGTACCTTATGCCACTATTGTCCCGTCCAACCTACAGATGATACCTCTCTGAATTGCTTGTAAAATTATTAAGAGCAACAACGTAAATGACTATTGAAGGACAGGCCATAACGAACTGGTGTTGATTCTATTTACAACCAGTTCTGATTAGAATTATTGTATGCTTCGCCATTTGAACTACCTTCGCTATGTATAATTCCTTTCTTTTATCTTTTTTCTATTTACACATGAGCACTACTCCTTCACCCCTTTCCCTTGGAGCAACCTCTCTATAACTCCTATTATTCGTGGTAATGTGTTTACCTTTTCAATATGTTTCTGTGAATAAATTACAGATGTTTTCTCACATAATCAGTGGGTGCCTTTATTCTCTTTTCGAAGGTGCATATTTAAAATATTTTTGTATTTGGTACGTTTTGCTGATCTTATACATGCCTAGAATTGTATTATAAATCAAAAAGTATCTCTTGACTCAATTGCGTGTTAAATAAGTCTAGGACCAATTGGATAGCGACCAGGGGCATAAAATTCTGTTCTAACTCAATTCAGACCAGGTGCAGGACAGCGACCAGGGGCATTAATTGCTATTCTATCTCCACCAGGGCAATTCCACAGGGCAAGGTGCTGAACAGAGACCAGGGTTTTGTATTACTTTTCTAACTCTGCAGGGGGCATAACACAGGGGAAGTGCTGGATAGTGATCGGAGGCATTAATTACTATTTTAACTCCGCAGGGGACATAGCTCAGGGCAGTTGCTGGACAATTATCTGGCGATAATTGCTGTTCTAACTCTGCAGGGGGCATAATTAGGAGCACGTGCTGGACAGTGACTGGGGGCATGAATTACTATTCTAACTCCACAGTGGGTATATCTCAGGGCAGTTGCTGGACAGTGACAGGAGGCCTGAATTACTATTTTAACTCCGCAGGGGGAATATCTCAGGGCAGGTGCTGGACAGTGACCAGAAGCATGAATTTCTGTTCTAACTCTGCAGGGGGCATATTTCAGGGCAGGTGCTGGACCATGACGGGGGGGGATGAATTAGTATTATAACACCGCGGGGGGCTGGATAGCGACCGGGAGCATTGACAACTATTCTAACTCCACAGGTGGGATAACTCAGGATAGGGGCTGGACAGCGACCGGGGCATGAATTACTATTCTAACTAGGTAGGTGCCATAACTCACGGCAGGTGCCCGACAGTGACCGGGGGCATGAATTAGTATTCTAAATTCGCAGGGGGCATAACCCAGAGCAGGTGCTGGACAGTGACCAGGAGTATTAATTACTATTATAACTCCGCAGGGGACATAATTCAGGGAAGGTGGTGGTCAGTGACTGGGGGCGTACATTACTATTCTATCTCTGCAGGAGCATAACTCAGCGCAGGTGCTGGACAGCGACCAGTGCCATGAATTACGATTCTAACTCCGCAAGGGGGCACTTCTCAGGGCAGGTGCTAGACAGCGACCGGGGGCTTGAATTACTATTCTAACTCTACAGTGGGCACAAGTCAGGGCAAGTGCTGGACAGCGACCGGGGGCATAAATTACTATTCTAACTATGCAGGAAGCATAACTCAGGGCAGGTGCCGGACAGTGACCAGGGGCATGAATTACTATTCCAACTCCTCAGGGGGACATATCTCAGGGCAGGTGCTAGACAGCGACGGGGGCATGAATTACTATTCTAACTCTACAGTGGGCATAAGTCAGGGCAAGTGCTGGACAGCGACCGGGGGCATAAATTACTATTCTAACTATGCAGGAAGCATAACTCAGGGCAGGTGCCGGACAGCGACCGGGGGGTATGAATTACTATTCTAACTATGCAGGGGACATAACTCAGGGCAGGTGCTCGACAGTCACAGGGGGGCAAATATTAGTATTCTAACTTCACAGGGGGCATAACTCAGAGCAGGTGCTGGAAAGTGACCGGGAGCATTAATTACTATTCTAACTCAATTCAGGGCAGGTGCCAGAGAGAGACCTGGCGCATAAATTACTATTGTAACTCTGCAGGAGACATAAGTCAGGGTAGGTGCCGAACACTGACCTGGGGCATGAATTACTATTCTAACTCCGCAGGGGACATTACTCAGGACCGGTGGCCGACAGTGCCTGCTTTATGGTCAAAAAACAATTCTTCACCTTTGGCGCTTCACCTGAGCTCATACCTCTCAAAAAACCATTTCATGAATGAGGACTAAAAAAAAAAAAGAAAAGAAAAAAAAAGACAGTGACCAGGCGCATGAATTAGTATTCTAACTCCGCAGGGGGCATAACTCGGAGCAGGTGCTGGACAGCGACTGGGGGCATGAATTACTATTCTAACTCCGCAGGGGGCATAACTCAGGGCAGGTGCTGGATAGCGACCGGGGGCATGAATTACTATCCTAACTCCGTAGGGGACGTAACTCAGGGCAGGTGCTGGACAGTGACCAGGGACACGAATTACTATTCTAACTCCGCAGGGGGCATAACTCAGGGCAGGTGCTGGACAGCGACTGAGGGCATGAATTACTATTCTAACTCCGCAGGGGGCATAACTCAGGGCAGGTGCTGGATAGCAACCGGGGGCATGAATTACGATCCTAACTCTGCAGGGGGCATATCTCAGGGCAGGTGCTGGACAGCAACTGGAGGCATGAGTTACTATTCTAACGCAGCAGAAGGCATAACTCAGGGCAAGCGCTGGACAGCAACCGGGGGCATGAATTGCTCTTCTAACTCTGCAGTGGGCATACTCAGGGCAGGTGCCAGAGAGCGACCGGGGGCATAAATCACTATTCTAACTCCGCAGGAGGCATAACTCAGGGAAGCTGCTGGACAGCGACCGGGGGCATAAATTACTAATCTAACTCCGCAGGAGGCATAACTCAGGGCAGGTGCCGGACAGCGACCGGGGGCATGAATTACTATTCTAACTCAGCAGCAAACATACCTCAGGACAGGTGCCGGACAGCAACCCTGGGCATGAATTACTATTCTAAAGCCGCAGGGGGTATAACTCAGGGCAGATGCTGGACAGGGGGCATGAATTAGTATTATAACTCTGCAGGGGACATAACTCAGAGCAGGTTCTGGACAGTGATGGGAGCATTAATAACTATTATAACTCTGCAGGTGGCATAACAGGGCAGGTGCTGGACAGTGACCGGGGGCATAAATTACTATTCTAACTCCGCAGGGGGCATAACTCGGGGCAGGTGCTGGACAGCGACCGGGGGCATGAATTACTATCCTAACTCTGCAGGGGGCATATCTCAGGGCAGGTGCTGGACAGCAACTGGAAGCATGAGTTACTATTCTAACGCAACAGAGGGCATAACTCAGGGCAGGTGCTGGACAGCAACCGGGGGCATAAATTGCTCTTCAAACTCTGCAGTGGGCATACTCAGGGCAGGTGCCAGAGAGACCGGGGGCATAAATCACTAGTCTAACTCCACAGGAGGCATAACTCAGGGAGGCTGCCGGACAGCGACCGGGGGCATAAATTACTATTCTAACTCCCTAGGAGGCATAACTCAGTGCAGGTGCCAGACAGCGACCGGGGGCATGAATTACTATTCTAACTCAGCAGCAAACATACCTCAGGACAGGTGCTGGACAGCAACCCTGGGCATGAATTACAATTCTAAAGCCGCAGGGGGCATAACTCAGGGCAGGTGCTGGACAGCGAATGGGACAGGGACAGTGCTGGACAGGGGGCATGAATTAGTATTAAAACTCTGCAGGGGACATAAGTTTGAGCAGGTTATGGACAGTGATGGGAGCATTAATAACTATTCTAACTCTGCAGGTGGCATAACACAGGGCAGGTGCTGGACAGTGACCGGGGGCATAAATTACTATTCTAACTCCGCAGGGGGCATAACTCGGGGCAGGTGCTGGACAGCGAATGGGGACATGAATTACTATTCCAACTCTGCAGGGGGCATAATTCAGGGCAGTTGCTGGACAGTGACAGGGTCATGAATTACTATTCTAACTCCGCAGGGGACATAACTCAGGGCAGGTGCTGGACAGCGACCGGGGGCATGGATACTATTCTACGTCGGCAGTGGACATAACTCAGGGAAGGTACTGGACAGCGCCCGGAGGCAGGAATTACTATTCTAACTCTGCAGGGGGAATAATTCAGGGCAGGTGAGGGGTTTGTCTCATAAATATTCTTGAAAGGCATAATGTTATCAACAGGGAGATAAAGGACACAAGAATTTTTGTTTTTCATTTGCACAGCATTATGGACATTAATGTTCTGCGAACAGATTGGAATTATAATCAGTGTTAACAACTTGTTTTACAATTGAGAATGCATTGGCGACTGGTGTAATTAGAGTACAGATGTGAAGTGCTCTCTGATTCCCAAATAATGACAACGATGCTATACTTTGAAAGTGTTTGACAATCTTGTGAATAATGTGGTTGCGCTCATAGTCCTTCTTCAGTGTTTATGTACTTAAACCCAAGAGCAATCACCCACCCCTTACTTTGTATATGATTAAGACCCGTGCTGGGTCGCAACAAGTCATGCTGTACTGTTTGGATTACCTCTGCAATTAAAACCTTTTACTACTTACACTCGGTTGGAGGGCTTGTTTTCACGCCATGGAGAATGCGTGATTGTTCTTGTGTGACACACACATATATATATATCTATATATATATTTAATAGTTAGGACCTAGCTTCCCTAGGAAGAGCGTCTTTCATTTACCATTAACTTTGGCGTCCTTTGAGTAATCCTCGCTGCATTTTCAAAACTAGTGTGCCACTCACTTCAGCTGCTGTTTTGAAAATTTCGGGGTGATCCATCAAGCGGGGCCCGAGAAAAAGGGGGGGTCCCAAAACACGTTTTCCCCATGTTAATTCCTATTGGATCTTTAGACACGGCTACAGCCTGAACTGCTGAACGGAATTACACCAAATATGGCAGGTAGGTAGATGTTAGTCCAGGGAAGTGCCTTTTTGTAATTTGGTGTAAATCCGTTCAGTAGTTTTAGAGATATTTACCAAAATCCAAATTTGTATATCTGGGGACACTGTGGAACCACAACCCCTCCCGATCTCGTGCTGAGATCTGATTGGCTGCCAACACTTTAAACCGGGAAGTGTTGGCAGCCATCTTGTGACTTGGCTTAACCCGAGTCACCAAAAAATGTTAAAAAAAAGAAAAAGGGGCAGGGTAGAAATATCGTGACCCCCTAGGCCTCTTGGAGGGGTCCCACAGGGACCCTGCAGGGCCAAAAATGCATTTTTTAAAAAACATTTCAGTGGGAGTCGCGCTGGATCCGTGGATCCCTCTGAAAAGTTTGAAAAAAAGAAGCGCAGGCTTCCGCGCTTCATTTCTAATCAGCCCCCGGGGGCATTTTAATAAAGAAGGTGTGCGCACGGTCCCCCTCCTGGGGCTGATTGATGCCCCAGACCACCACCACCCCGGGCTTGTTTAATAAAAAATGTGGGGGAGACTTGTATGGGACCACACCCTCCCCGGGGCTTATTAATTTATCAATGTGGGGCCTCTTGGACCCCCCCAGCCCCGGGAACCACCACCTCCCCGCGGCTTTTTGTTTAAAGAATGCAGGGGCCGCTACCTCTCCAGGGCTTTACTTTTAATTAATGCGGGGGTGCCGCACAGACCCCCCCATTGTACGGGGACCACCACCTTCCCAGGGCAAATTGTAACAAAGGAGGGGGGCCGCGCTGCCCCCCTCCTGGAGCCAAAAATGGCCCTGGGGACCGCCACCCCCAAGGACGGCTACTGCTATGTCCCAGGGTGCTATGGCTTGGGGAGAGCTTTTCCCCTCATGGCAAGCCATAGCAAACTGTGTTCCGCTTTCAGCAGGCGAGAGCATTAAGAATGCATGTTAGCGGCTCCCTCTCTGTAAAAGCAATGGTGGCTCACACAAGAGGCGGGGAACTGGTAGGGACCACGGGGGCCTTCAGGCTCCCCCCTCGGTCCCCATTAGTGGTGAGTGGGTGCCCTGGGTGGGACCAGGGCACCTACTAAAGTTGTTGGGCCCCAGGGGGATGGGGTCCCGTGACCGAAGTTGGCCCGGCAGGGTAGCCACGTGGCCCCCCTTCTCTTATTTTTTTTAATAAAAAAAAGAAGCTGGGCCCTTGGGGATGGGGTCCCTGGAGCTGATATCTGCACTGGAGGGGCGGCACATGGTCCCCCTCCTATAATACATTTTAATCAAAATAAAAATGCGACTGGCAAGTCGCCGGAGGCCCTGCCCCCTTTCAGTACCACTCTGCAAAATCGCTTCCTGATGCACAACTGCCTGGGGGATGAAGTCCCCTTGGCTCCAGAGGGTCATGTCATTAGTGATGTAATAAGTGAGGTCATAAGCAGTGCATTGCAGGGCCATAGGTTATAGTTAGCTCAGGTAACTATAATTGATGAAGATCTCTGGTTTTGTACGAGTGAAATGTCAGCCTAACTATAACATCCCCGTTTTCTTCAGTGAATATATATACATATATATATATATATATATATATATATATACATATATATATTCACTGGGAAAAACATAGATTTCAGGCACGTTATAGTTAGAGATTAGCATTTAAAAAACCTTACAAATTCACTGAAAAAACCATAGGTTTTAGGGACAGTTATAGTTAGTTGGACATTGCACTCGTACAAAACCCGTGAAATTCCCCCGTTATAGTTAGTTCAGCTAACTATAACTCACGCCCCCGCAATGCACTGCTGATGACGTCACATATTACATCACTCATGACATGGTCAGTGACATCACTGATGACATCTCAAATGACATCACTGATGACATCACTGATGACATCATCCATGTGATAATTTCATGCACCTCCTCACACCCTAATATAACCTTTGATACACCCACTCAATTGGATTTACACCATTTAAGCAAAAGGCACGACTCTGAACCAAGGGCTACCTTTTTGCCAAATTTGGTGTCATTCCGTTCAGCAGTTCGGGCTGTAGCTGCGACTAACGGTTCCTATGGAAAAATGAATGGGGAAAACACGTTTTGGGACCCCCCTTTTTTCCCGGCCCCCGCTTGACGAATCACCGCGAGACTTTCAGGATAGGAGTGGACCGGAGCGCCCCAACAAGTTTGAAAATTTCGCGAAGATTCGTCAACCGGCGCCAAAGTTATTTCAAATAGAATGTTGCGGATTTCCTATGGAAAATAGGTCCTAACTATAACTATCTACTGGCGACCGCCAGTAGATAATATATATATATATATACATATATATATATATATATACATACATATATAGATGTGTGTTATGATATAATTATATATTAATAACCAATCAGACATACAGTTGCAGTTCAGACTCATTCTAGTGGTTCTGGCCTGTGGGAGGGAACTACAATGGTACTTATTACAGAGTGCATTTCCCAGGATGAAGTTGATTAGGGTATGGTCTGACAAGGAGAAATGGAATACATTTTCCCAGAAGCCTGGCTTGGGAACAGGAGTGAAGAGAAAATCAATCTAGTGTGCCCCATGGTGTGCAGGGCCATTGACAGCCTGAGACAAGCCAAGAGTGTTTATGTCAGTGATGAATATCTGGGTGTAGGCATCTGAAGTGATGTCAGCCCATTTGTTGATGTTGACTACAATGTAGGCTTGAGTTGAGATGAAAAACATGCACTGGGCAAGATACAGGAGATCAGACGGGAATGGTGGCATGGCATTTTTGGGGAGGGTGGTAGATAACAGCCCGGATAAAGGATACGGTGGGGGTGGAAAGAAACAAATCAGGGGCCATTTAGTAGCTTGGCTGAAATCAAGGAGCCATGGAGTAAAGCAACTCTGCCTCTTCTACTATGCTCCATATTCTTGGTAAAATAAATTTGATCATTTAGCAGATTGGGTTATTTTTGTCAGGCAGTGAGGAGTGAATAAATCAGGTCTTTGTGATGGCTAGTAAGTGGATGGAATGGTGGAGCATGAGATGATGTATGCTAAAGGCATTTTTAAGGTAGATCTGGAATTAAGTAGGGTGCCTCCTAAGGCATTGGCTGAAAAAGATCGGGTCAGTGGTGAAGAAGAAGGGGAAAGGCAGAGGAGAGGATGAGGTGGAGACAAGAAGGGTGTTGTGCAATGATTCATAGAAGGAGTATTGTTATTTGAGGTAGTGTCTTGGGAGTGGTGGCCAGATGTGGTAGAGCTGGTCAAGACTATACCTGTTAGCTGGGGGTGAATCGATCGGAAGATGCTTAGATTGGATTGGTTGCTTTGGATCATGACATTACCACTGCTGTATAGATTAATGGTAAGATAAGAATGTGAAACATTTAACGGGGCAGAAATAAGCTTTTTGCCTCCAAGAATAATGTGGAGGATGAAAGAGGTACATGCTTGTTTTGGGATGGCTAGCCATAAGTTGATGTTGAGCAAATAGAAAATGAGGTCTGTGCGTCAAGGGTGGGTCTAAAGAAGTTATCAGCAATTAGGGTTTCTGGATGGGCAACAAGTACAGTGGATTAGAACTTTTCCCCCCAATTTTGATGTTATAGAGCTAGAGTAGGCTACAGAGAAGGAGTAGGAGCTGTATATGGAGAGGCAGAGCTCTCCATACATGGTGATACATGGTGAAGAAGGGTCTGGACACAAAACTCAGGATTAGGGGAGGTAATTAGTCTAGCATGCAGAAGGTACCTATTCTAAAGTTATGCTGTTACTACAAACAGTACTAGGTCGACCCTATGGTAGGGAGGAATAAATCACTGGTTGATGAAGTAGATGGGAAATTACCTGTAATTATAACTTAAGTAAGTGATGTTTAATGTGCTGACAATGGTCTAATAACCTTGTGATGGAGTAAAAAAGGCGCAGTGCCATGGAGTCCTGGGTAGATCATAAAAGTGCTCATGGGAATTTCAATTCAGGTTAGGAAAGTGGATCTGTAGCCTTACTAAATATATATAGTCCATCTTTTGTGTTCATGAATCCAGCTGCAAAGAGCTTTTTCTGCTTCAATATTTATAGATGCCCTAATGTTGTTGCAGTCCTTTTTCCATGTTTAATAATGTAGACCGTCTTTCATTTCAATGGATGTCAGTGGACTGATCCTGGGGGCTGTAGGCAAGATGGGCACCTCCAGCCAGCCAGTGAGAATCCTGAGGCGATGGTGGTGTGGGCAACCACCAATCAGATGGAGTGGGAGGAAAGATAAACAAAGTCCAAGGCACAAAAGACTCCTCTGGGCTGACCTCAACACCAAAGCAGACCTTTAGCATGCTGCAAAGAAGAAAGTCGGAGCTGAATGCACACAGATCCCCAGGCAACCCCCAACCGCCAATGCAGAAGGCCTCCAATCTGGCCGCATTGGCCACAAAGCTCCCGGAAGGAATGGGCAGCGCTCAGAAGCCGGGCACAAAACAGTGATCAGGGAGTCACCTCCAGAATGGTCTGACACACACTTGCTCCCCGGGTCTGACAAATATTATTTAAATAACTTTTAAGACAGTAATTTAAGCTAACATACAATACTACAGTACATTTTAGTGCAGATATGTTGTGTCTGGATAATGTGATATAATGTGTGTGATGGTGGTTGTTTTGTGGAGGGACATAGACTAGAAAAGTCACAGATAAGAGATCCTGAAAAGTGAATGTGAGGGGTAGGAGAGTCTCACCATTTAGAATAGTTTTTGGCTTTGAGGAGATTGTGCTCAACATCTTAAGGCTTCTTCTCGTTTGAAAATGAGGTAACCAAGCTTGCAACCTCATGGTGTTTGTTGTTGGGAGAATACACACACAGCCCTGACACAGAGCTCTTAGTTGATAATATGTCCTGTTTTGGACTTTCTCAGATGGTGGATGGCTCAACTCATCAGGCCGAGCACACCCTTGATGGGCTGTTTTCAAACAACCCTTTTTTCTCCAACTTGTCTATTCATCCACTGGCCTGGTTGAACCATTGTGCAGTCCTGTGGGATTATGGTTTCCCAAAGATTTTCTCCCTCAGTGACTACAAGGAAATCCATATTCGTCCGCCCTTGGCATAAGTTTCAGGCCGATGAACTGAGGCCTACGCTGGCAAATTCCTAGCCTGACATGACGGATAACTTAGACCAGATGTCAGTTAACTATGCAGAATGGTTAAAACCTGCATGAAACTCACTTGCCGCAGCCAAAGTCACATTGTACAATAGTACAAAGTGTGCTCAATCCTGGTTTAATGAGCAACTTAGGGATGCAAAACAAGGGTGTCATAGACAGGAACGCAAGTGACGGAGATCCTCTGATTTAAAAGAAAAAGTACAATACAAACAATGTATTGGCGAGAATAAAAGGCTTGTGTTGGCTGCTAAATCAGCCTATTATACGGAACAAATCACTTTGGCTAAGAATTCTAGTAAAGCTCTTTTCCAAATGGTAAATAAGCTTACGTTACTTTCTGAGAGCAACTCAGCAGTTTGTAGTCAGGCTTTTTGTGATTCAATAGCAACTTTCTTTCGGAAGAGGGTTGAGGTGATTTTTTATAAATTCTCCACAAATGGCTCCAGTCCAGATGAGAACATGGCACTCCCGGATGATAACACTACGAAGCTGAGTTTTAATATATTTTATTCTCCAACAGGCAAACAATTAAAGGCTGTGATTACTAATACAAAATCTGGATCTCCTCAAGACCTGTGTCCACCTAAAATAATCCAACTTGTGCCCAAAATGGAGGCCAGTCACTTGATTAAAATCTTCAACATTATGTTTGATGTAGGTTATTTCCCTATGCAATGGAAGTCGGTGTTAGTTCTGCCACTGTTAAAAAAACCTAATCTAAATGTGTTGGACCCTAACAACTACAGGCCCATTTCTCGACTTCCTTTTCTGGCTAAATTGGTGGAAAAGATTATGAACATACAGCCTGCTGCCTTTATTGAGAACAACCATCTGTTTGATGACACTCAATTTGGTTTCAGACAAGGTCATAGCACCAAATCGGCGCTAATAGTAGCCACGGAGGAAATCAGGGCTACTCTAGATAAGGGTGGTAATGCAGCCCTTATCTTAATTGACCTGTCGGTAGCATTTGACCATCTTGATTGAACGTTTGTTAAGGTTAGGTAGTGAAGGAAAAGCTCTGGCCCTTCTGCACTCATTCCTTGCAGACCGGTCCAAGCTGTGTCCCTCAAGGAATTCACTTCAGAGCCCTTTTTTGTACCATGTGGGGTTTCCCAGGGGTCATTGTTGAACCCGACCCTGTTTAACTTTTACGTGGGTACAGAGCAAGAATATCGATGTATAAATATCGACCTACAGAAATATCGAGGGAAAAATATCGTGGCTAAGAAATATCGATGTAAAAAATATTGTGGTACAGAATATCGATTGTTAGGTAATTAATATCGATTGCAAAAATATCGAAGTGTTAAATATCGTTTACAAAAATATAGTTGTTAAAAATATCGATTCATTATTAATGTTATGTATTTTAGTATTTTGTATGAGAATTGTTTGTATTTTTATTATATGTGTTAAAATTTTAGCAGTTAATATTTTTTTTAACTTGAATTTTGCGTTTTAGTTCCGTAGCGGATTGTGGGTTTATAGGGGAATAGGGTGGAAAGTAATTTAATTATATAGATTTTATTTATTATTTATAGTAGTTAATTTTTTTAAATGGAATTTTGCGTTTTTAGTTCCCTAGCGGGTTGTGGGTTTATAGGGAATAGATTGGGAAGTAATTTAATTATATGAAATTCATTTAATAATTTATATTTATTCATAATTGTATAATTGTGATGTTATAGAGTTATAAATGTGTAAATTAATTTATTAATAATTGTTTGATAATTAGTTAATTATTTTAAATTAATTATTAAATAATTTATTATGTTAATTGTTTAATTAATTTTAGGTGTGTGTTGTGGTTTTTATAGGTGTATATGGTGGTAAGTAATTTATTTTTATTGATGATTTATTAATTATTTGTTAATTAATTTGCATTAATTAATTGGTTAATTAATTCGAATTAATTAATTAGCAATTATTAATTGTAATTGTGTAATTAATTTTAGATGTGTGTTGTGGATATTATAGTGTTAAACAATGTGTAATTAATGAATGTTTATTTTTTTTAAATAATAATATATTTAAATTTCAATATTAATTATGTTAATAATGGAAATAAAATTTAATAAAAATGTTGATGTTTATTTTTTTATTGGTGTGGTTTCCAGCACTTTCCCTACTGTTGCACTCACTGGAGTGGGAATAGTAATTTTTACCCCTTTGCTATCCAACACTTTCCCTACTGTTGCACTCACTGGAGTGGGAATAGTATTTTTACCCCTCCGCTATCCAACACTTTCCCTACTGCTGCACTCACTGGAGTGGGAATAGTAATTTTTACCCCTCCGCTATCCAACACTTTCCCTACTGCTGCACTCACTGGAGTGGGAATAGTAATGTTTACCCCTCCGCTATCCAACACTTTCCCTGCTGTTGCACTCACTGGAGTGGGAATAGTAATTTTACCCCTCCGCTATCCAGCACTTTCCCTGCTTTTGCACTCACTGGAGTGGGAATAGTAAATTTTACCCTCCGCTATCCAACACTTTCCCTGCTTTTGCACTCACTGGAGTGGGAATAGTAATTTTTACCCCTCCGCTATCCAACACTTTCCCTGCTTTTGCACTTACTGGAGTGGGAATAGTAATTTTTACCCCTCCGCTATCCAGCACTTTCCCTGATTTTGCACTCACTGGAGTGGGAATAGAAATTTTTACCCCTCTGCTATCCAACATTTTCCCTACTGTTGTATTTATTGTGTTGCAAAATGTATTTTTAATATTTCTTTTAATAGTTTAATGTGTTAATGAATTATAGAATGTTTTATTTTATTTTAAATTATTCATATATGTATATATTTTATTTTTATATAATTTAAAAAGTTTATAAATTAAGTAAAGATAATAGTTAATAAAATGTTTTTAAGTAAATATATGTATTTGTACACATTTTTGTGCGTTTATATTTTATTTAATTAAGTTTATTTGTTATATTTAGTTAAAATATATATTAAATGTAATTTATTTTGTTAAAAATATTAATATTATTTAATATATTTTATTTAAGTTATATATCTTTTTAAGTCGATATTTTTTACATCTATATTTTTACTTTGATATTTTTGTATCGATATTATTGTACTTACCTGTTTAAGTTTAGGGAGTCGATATTTTTGTATTCGATATTTTTACCACGATATTTTTGTAAACTATATTTTTTACATCGATATTTAATTAGGGAACCCTTTACGTGATACCCTTGGCTGCCTTGATTAAGTCATTCGGTTTATCGTTGGTATCCTACGCCGACGATACTCAGATCATAGTATTGCTTCCTAAGAACTGTGTTAACATCGGCAATTCCCTTCGGAGTTGCATGAGTGCAGTCTGCAAATGGATGGACAGTAACTGTCTGAAGCTGAATTCATCAAAGACTGAGGTTATTCTTTTTGGGAATAACCCGTCCTTTTGGTCCCCTGTATGGTGGCCCTATGATATGGGCACTCTCCCAATGCCGGTGAAGAAGGTTAGGAATCTTGGGGTTATGATAGATGAGAAACTGAATTTTAAAGATCAAGTCAATATGGTTATTTCATCTTCTTTTTTTGTTCTGCGAACCATTAAAAAAATAGCTTGATTCGTTCCCTTTAACCTTATGAACACAGTAGTCATTGCACTGATCTTATCTAGACTAGATTATTGTAATGGTTTGTATCAAAACCTACCAAAAGGTTCCTGAAATAGATTGAAAATTTGACAAAATGCGGCAGCCCGCATGCTCTAGAATGTCCCCAGATCTCAATCTGCATCCAGAGCTATCAGCAGGATCCATTGGTTGCCTGGGAAGAAACACATAGGGGCCGATTCCGATTCGGGCCGGAAATCACTCCGACCGAGCCGGACCCGGAGAGATTTCCGACCGAATCGGACCCTAGCAGTCCGACCGAACGAGTACGATGCGTTTGCATGCTATCGGACTCGAGTCGGTCGTACTCCCATTGAAGTCAATGGGAGCCGGACGTACAACGCGTACGCGGGCTCCCATTGACTCAATGGGTGCGAGGCGAACATGGGCGCCCCCTACAGCGGGTTCGCGTCGAAGCGGGTCGCGCCGTACATGCACAGGTAGGGGGGACCCATGGGTCCCCCCTGTGTGCGTCTCGCGCGGCTACGCATACAGGGGGGTCCGACACGGACCCCCAAAGTACGGCTCCGACTGCTCGTTCGAGCCGGACGGCGCGAGTCGGTCGGACTGCTCGAGCGCGCATCGTGCTACCCGGCCGGGGAACGTCTCCATTGCGCGGTGCGAGTCGAGTCCGTGCAAGTCGGTCGGAGCGGTTGGGTCCCGCGAACGCGTCGGTCGGCGATTTCGCGTCCGCTCGCATCGTACTCGCTCGCCCGGACGCACGTCCGACTCGGTCGGGAAACAGGGCTCCGAATCGGATCCGGTAATGCCGGATCCGATTTGGAGCCCTACCGGCCGAGATCGGAATCGGCCCCATAGTTTTTAAAGCTGCATGTATTGCCTACAAGGCCATTCATGGACAGGGCCGTATCTTCTTGAAGAAGAGTCTGAGAAGGTAGACGCCTGGGAGAACTCTTCATTCCAGCTTTGCCAGGAATTTGGTCATTCCTCCCTTCAAGCGCTCCTCCTGGGAAGGTAGGAGTTGTCACTTGCACTGCCAAGAATTGAAACCGATTGCACCAGGACCTTCAAAACTGCCACTTCTCTCTTACATTTTAGGAAATCTATAAAAACCTGACTATTTAAACAATATACTTTTTCTGGGTTCCTCTGATCTCATCACTTTAGCACCAAGATGCCCCGGGTATACATTGTGCTTAACAAGTTATTTCATTCATTTCTTTCATTCATAGGTTTTCAGTATTTAAATTGCGGTTAGAGGTGACAGGTGCAAACTATTGGAGTGCTCAGGACATGAGGGTAAGATAATAGCAGGTGCCAGCTTTTACAGAGGACATGGTACATGGGACTCGGTAGAACTGTGGATGAACCGGCTGAGATTTCCTTCTTCTTACAGGATTGAAATCACATTCTATGATTGGGCCTGACAGGGATAGAACGGGGGCACATTTTTGATTGGCCCGCGCCTTTTGCGGACCAAAGTGGAGACTGCGCCTGGACCCTATGATCGGTTTCGTACTTGAAGTTAGAATTTATTTAAGATGATCTATCCACACCAGGCCACTCCCATGGATTGGTTATTAACCACTGTTTGGACAGTCTTGTGCTAAGCAATGACCGTACTCACTACTAGTGATCGACGGAGATTTCTGTTTTTTGCATTTGGCTTGATAGTATTTTTAAGGATTGAAATTGCACACGGTGATTGGTCACGACTGTGACAGAATGGGGGTATATTTTGATTGGTTTACGCTTGTTGCGGACGTAAGTGGAGACAGCGCCCGGATAACTGATGACGTTACATATTCATACATATGGCTTGATTTTGCTGGTACTGGATAGGACGACGGACTGGCAGGAATAGGAATTTATTCTGATTGGCTGACACATAACTTAAATTGGAGGTCGGCGGCGGGAATAATTCAATGACGGATGGATGAATGGCACGACAACTTGGTTACTGCACTCAGCAGGTGAGATACTTCATTGAAGGGACATGTTAGGAGCTGAATTGGATTATTGAAAAAAAAAAATTCCATTTGCTGAGGTAGGGGGATAGATAAACCGTCCTGACACTTTGGGATCCTTCACTCATTTTATGTTATTTTTTTTTTTTTTAAATGATAATTCCGGACTATGGCCCCTACGTTCTACAACCATGGGGTTGCTATTCTGAATATCGCTTTTGAGATTTGATCTAACTTGGGGCACTAATGATAGTCTTGATACTCATCGCTGACTCACGAAATTAGCTGTTAAATTAATTGTGGGAGCTTATACGTGTAGGTAATTGGCCTGACATCATATTAATGTTCTTTACTTCTAGATGTGACATATAAGGCAATTATCCTTTTAGCCTATGGGACGCTACGGGGGACTCCCAGCATGTATTTTGGCAACGATTTAGAAGGAGGATCGTTTCATCGAAATAGCAAAGATAGACCCAAGTGAGTTCTTTTAGTTGATTGATTTGGTTACAAGAGTAATTTTTAGTATTTTAGTACAGCCTGCTGAGGACGTATGCTAGCCACCAATGGTTTCTGGCATAATTGAGATTTTGGATATTAGTAGCCACCATTTGATATTATAATGAACCATGATTCATATTTCTATATTATTTACTACCCACCTTTGGGATGCCGGTTGCTAATTGGATATCAATCGGCTTCTTGTAAGGGTCACAAAAGGACCAGAGAGGTTTTGGGATAACAATTCAATGCCATGTTTACTTGATTTTGATCGACTCGGAATCTCAAGAAATAGTGAATAATGACTGTATTTTTTATAACATTTGCTTGAGGAATATGTTACTACTGATTGTATACAGGCAGGGGGTCACGAATGAAAATAGATATCTTTAATAACACATTCTTGTAAATAGATGAGATACTTTTCTTTGCTTTTTGCCATGTCTATCTTGTTTTTTCTCTGGACTAGAGGTTACTTTAATCTTGTGTTGCATATTAGAAACTAAAAGATACTTATTGAATTGTTTTTACAGCCCCGAGGAAGTCCATGTGGGACGAAACGCGTTGGCTGGGCTGATGTATGCATTCTTACACCTAACTGAGAATAAAAGAAAAAATTGGATACAAGAACTTTCAAGACTCCCTTCTTTATACTTTTTTGGAATTGCATGGATTCAAAGTTATTGCTTGTACTTGACCATTGAATTGTATAGATTTGTATGCTACTTGACATTATCGCCAACATTTAGGAATCCAATTGGATGTAGGCGAGAGATTAATAACGTTAAGTATAAGATGCTCATGTGAGACAATGATCTTCAGATCTGGCATACAATTCATGAATAAGCCGGGCTCTGATAAAAATAAAATTTAAAAAATGAAACATTAAAGCCTTCAAATGTTTTGTGTTATGGTTTTGTCACCTCATCAATTTCCCAAAATCATTTCAAAACTTGTGACAGTCTATGATCTTTACTTACTGGAATGCCTGCAAAGCCGAGAACAGACGAATTCAGGACAATAGACCCACCACTGCAAGAAATGAGAGCAAAAGATGTCTGTGTGGAGTTCTGAAAAGTGGGTACATTTTTCATATCCCAGTCAATAGTTTGCCAATGATTTCTCTCATTTCTTTGATTCCACATCCTTCTTCATTGATACTTTTCTACATAATGCGCCGTAACCACTTCACATTCTCCCACCATAGTTATAGCGTTTTACCTCAATATCATATACCTACCATCAGTGTTTATGTCATGACCCACTGTCTTTCCATTCATCAGTATCTTTCTCTCATTATTTGCTCATTCACCGGTTCTCTGTCCTAGACCCACTAGACTAGATCTGCTCCCACAAATGTTAATTCCTTTCTTCCCTATCTACCCTTTTTGTCCCTTTGCTCCCTTCAGTCATCCGTCTCAACCTAACCCTTGTCCCTTCCTCCGATACCCAATCACTTTTTTATTTTCATCCATACCTCTCTCCCTCCATCAGCCTCAATCACCTAACCCTTTCTTTGGCACAGATGGTTATTTTTTAATTTTCTTCTCACCATCTTTTTAGCCTTGCAAGACCTTTCAGCTTTTTCCACAGCAGTCATATCCTACAACCCGTCTTTCATGATATTTACCCACGCTTCTGCATGTGAGGGAATGTCTCTTGCACCATAAAAAACATTGCCTTCAAGTTCAAGTTCAAGTTCTGAAACCACAAATAAAAAAGAAGCAATGAAGAGAAAAGCATGAAATACTTAAATGAGAGTAATTATATAAACATATAAAATAAATGGTTGTTTCTCAATGCTCAAGTAGTCGGAGACTCTAAAAGTATATCAAAGAGAATTGGAAGTAATGGTCCCTTTCTCTAAATTAAAATATTTAGCTATAATTACATTGGTTACTATCTGTGACTTAGCTTGTGTATGTAATATAGTGACAAGGGAAATGAATTCTTCAGGAAACCCAAAGTATTCTGTACAAAAAGAATTGCACTCTGTCAAATGCTTTTTGCAATTGAGGCTAACTGTAACTCTTGGGACTCCTGAGTTACTGAACAAACCTAATACATCAAATAGGGTGGATATGTTTTTATAGCACAACCTTTCTTTAATGAAGCCAGTCTGGCTGTGATGGTTTAATTTGTGGAATAATCTTCCAATCTTAATACTAAAATGTTAGTAAGAATCTTCAAATCTGCATTAAGTTGGAAGATGGGTCTATAATTGGTACACAAGGTTAGATCTTTATCAGATTTTGGAATTCATTTTTTAACGATCACATACATGATAATCAGTTTACAACTTTTCTGTGGCCTTTATTTATAATCTTGTGTAAGAAGTGGTGAGAGTTTTATATTGCAATCATTACAAAATTTAGTTGGAAAGTCATCTACTAGAAGCGTTGAACCTTTTTTAAGTAGATCTACTGTTAATTCAACTTCCTTATTAGTTAATTCTAATATTATTAAAAATCATCTTCTTAAGTTAAAGTTGGAAAATATGCTTCTCCAAAAAGCATAATTTCCAGCATCAACAGTTAGGCTTTCCTCTTGATATAATAGTTTATAGTAGTACACAAATATATTGTTTATATTTTTATCATGGATAATTGTTTGCCCAAAGTATTAGCAACTGACACAATTATACAGGATTATTATAATGTATTTTTCTTTTGCAAAACTGTTAACTAAAAGTTTACAGTCCTGTTAACCAACTTCAAGTAGATTTGCTTACTGCATATGTTGGATTTAGCCTTTCTGCAGGGTAATCCCAAACATTTATGCCTTCACCTTCCTGTTTTCTGAACCCATTCTTGTTGGCTTTCCGGACTCTGCACACTTTACCATCGCAAATCAGTGCTGAAATGCTTGTACTCACTTCTTCAAACATGGTGAACTGGGCTTGCACCCATATGGCACATTTAATTAACTTGTAGGTCCCTAGTAAAGTGGTACTACATGTACTTAGGGCCTGTAAATTAGATGCTACTAGTGGTCATGCAGCACTAATTGTGCCACCCAGTTAAGTAGCCCCTAAATCATGTCTCTGGCCTACAACTGCAGCCTGTGTATACAGTTTTAAAATGCCATTTTGACCAGTCAAAATTAAACGTCTTGCCAGACCTAAACCTTCATTTTTAATACAAATAAGTCAAACCTAGTGTAGTGTAGGCCCTAGATAACCCTTAGGGCAGGGTGCACAGTATTTAAAAAGCTGGGCATGTACTTTTAACTTTTACATGTCTTAGTAGTGAAAAGCTCTAAATTCGTGTTCACTACTACAAGGCCTGCCTCTCCAACAGGATAATAATGGGTTACCTTATTACAATTAATAAGTGACAACTTTCAATTGGGAGCAGGTAGGAATATCGAGTTTGGTGTCTAAAGAATTGTAATTTAAAACCCTCTTTAATGGTAAAGTTAGATTTGAGTCACTATTCTGAAAATGCCAATTTTAGAAAGGTGGCATTTCTTTTCCCAACCTGTCTGTAAATTCATCCTTAGTTGAGACTATATATGTGTCTTTAATAGAATTTTATTTCAAATGTCTAGCTATGATTTGTGTATAACAGGAATTGCAGCTGACAACCTACTCATTATCTTTAGGATACAAAAATAGAAAATTATTCTGTACCAGGATCTTTTAAAAGCCTTCAATCCAATGAATAGTTTGTACTATAAAAGTTATACGGGTTGATGAAATCAAACACTTTACTATGTTCAATGCACTATTCACAAAAAACTTGCAAATAATCCATCTAATGACAATAAAGTAAGAAAACATTACTATACTACAACATATATGTGTATGCTTACTTAAGGTGCATTTACAAACGTGTAGCTTGTTCATATTTATGTCCAAGTTGCACATGTGTAAACATGTGCTGTACTACCCAGGTACATTCATATAAATCACAACGCATGCAGATTTGAAATCTTTCTCCTATCTTTACATGGGATGCCATCCTGTTTATAATTTATAAAGCACATGTATTCCTTTATGGTGTCATTGAGCTAGGTCAGGTGTGTGACTGAGTGGTCGCAGCTCAGAAGCCAGTCCCAAAAAAGACATGTCTTGCATGCTTTTGAAAAGCCTGTCAAAGATGGCATGGCCCATTACCTGGCATATGCAAATCCCTTTAGCGATGGCATGTTTAACAGAGTCAGCCTCTGCATGCTTTGGTGTCTTTGCAAAGAGCCAATCAAACTTACTTGTGTGTTGTTTTTCATTTATTTCTGTAATCCTTTCATTATGAATTGCAATAGAGGGGCAGATGCATGTTAGGCAGAGGATGGCATGAGATGCTTTACTCTCAGTGGACAGGCAATTGGTGCCAAATAAATATCAGTATTGATGTTATTATAAAAACCTTTCAAAAAAGCAATGATCACCAGGACACAAGTTCAGGTTATCATCATTCTGAGGTTGGTAAGTTAATTATCACCAAATCAGAAACGGCAGAAATGTGGTATAGAGAACTATATAAAATAAATTATTATGATCATAAAGGCAAAACACAGTACACTGAAGTTACCTTAACCTTATTCAGTGAACTGCTCACGAGGTATAAAAAAACATCTTAAGCTTGTTCATTTCAGCAGATATTTCAGAGGGCCATTTAATCATACCAAGAGCCCCGGGAATAATGTGATTCTCCGTCCGTGCCATTTTTCTCATAATGATGGATTTGCCCCATTTTCCGTACAGTTCATCATCTGCTGCATAATTTGCAGATTTTAGCAAAAAAAGTTTGTAGCCTAAACGGATCAAAAGTTACTAAAAACACAGTGACAAGTGTTGTTGTAAAGCCGAAGGTCATTTACAAAGACTGACTAGTCACCTTCCAGATGCTGATTGCTGTATTTGACTGCTAAAGTGGGACTAATTAGGTCAAACGTTTGTCTATACACTGTCAACAAGCGTAAAAATGACAAAATAATGAACTGATACTATCACAGAATGTGATACACCGCAAAAAATTACATTTTATTGGCACAAAATTTGGTCCTCCCTTGCCGCATAATTCCAGTGGATGTGATCTTACCTCTGGCTGGGTCTCACTTTATACATCCATATAAATACTACACACAAGAGTTATCAGAAATTGTTTTGGCGTCTAGCTAGAGAAATTGAGTGCTATATAAATCCAGTTAAAATTGCTGATTGCAGGACTGTCCCTCAAATTACACGCAAACACGTATGCAGTCATTTTTGCAATACCCATATGTTTATTGTGAAGCCACATAATTACATAAGACGGCACTGGTAAAAAGATTTCTTGGCCCAAACATATGGCCGGTTCTTTGAATACAAAGCAACGTGCCTGAACAAAGTCTAAGTAAACATTTGAAAATAAAGTATTGAGATATTTCCTTGAAGCTTAGAGTCAAGACAGACAGAATGCCTACCAAAGTTGCCTGGTCCTGGAATTGTGGACTGAGTGCATGTCTCTGCCGCGAGGTTTACTGCACGCTTCATCGTTTTTGATTACGGGCAAGAAAAGTAGGGGCATGCACATGACGAGGAAGTCTGTACAAAGTAGTCAAGGAACTACTTCTTATGAGAGCCATCTTGATAAAACTGTGCCTGTGACACGCCTGTAGGCCTGGGTAGAATCAGTCTGGTCCTTTTTGCCTGCCCTTGTGTGATTTTTAATTTGTATACGCCATTTCTTGGTGTTGTGATTTTGTGAACAAGGGCTGGCGTGAACCCACTAAGGGCTATTTTCTTTCTTTTTGTGTGTTATATTTTTTAATTTGTAGCCAACGTGTGGGTGAGTTAATAAACTGCTACTTTATTTACTTAACATTGTAGGAGTTTTTTTATTGGAAGCCTGCAACACTGCAGTTGCTGAACTCACAAACTAGTTTTATGGTATGGTCATTAACCCGAGCAGTAGAGGAAGTGCAGTTTAATCTACTGAAATGTCATAGGGGGCGTGCGAGTAGACAGTGGGAAGCTGTCTTGTAAGTTTATTACGCATGTTTAATGTGGGGTCTTTGTTTTCAAAGTTTTTGATGGGCCACCCAGTTAATTTTATTTGTACACTCTGGGGCAGATTTACAAGGAACTGACGCATCTGCATAGATGCGTCAGTTTCCTTACGTCAGCGCCGAATGTCCTTGCACCACTATGGATGCGCTGTATTTACAATACAGTGCTCCATGGTGCAAGGATTAACAGATGCGTCAGAAATTCTGACGCATCTGTTGGCGCAAAAGTGACGCATTGCTGGAGTTGCTCATGAAAGTGACGCAACTCCAGCAATGCGCCACAATAGATGGGTGAGTCCCATTCAAAAAGCAATGCGTCATTCCTTACGCCTGGTCTGAGCAGGCATAGGGATTTTGACGCATGAAGGCGTAGAGTGACGCAGTGAAATCTTGTAGATTTCACTGCGTCAGTTCTACATGGCTTTTTGCGTGGGAACGCCCACCCTGCATACATTATACCTGACGCAGGTATAATGTTACGCAGGGCTTTACAACGAGACGCATCTCCCTAGATGTGTCCCGTTGTAAATGGGCCGCAACATTTACGCTGCGGCGGCGTCACAAAAGTGACGCAAGTGCGGCGCAAAAGTCACGCAAGGGGCTTGTAAATCTGCCCCTCTGTGCCTAAAAGGAGAAATGCTCTTGGAAAGAAGGAGTATTTTGGAGTGCGGGTGCTGTCTCATCTTTCTCTGGCTGCAAAACTACGGAGCTCAGCGGCGATTGGCTGGTGGAACTATTTCGCCTGTGTAATGGGAAGCATACTACCATGGCAACTGCAGAAGAGTTGATGGGCAGAGAGTTTAGGAAAATGGGTTATATAGGGAGTATCCGCAGACAACGTCCGATCACTATAGCCATCGGCTTAGACATCAAAGAGTCCCTCGGAGGGACGCGCGCAAGAACACACTTTAACATGAGATGTTCCTCACCAAGCTGCACTTTGATGTTCGTTCTGCTATCAAATGTTTCAAACCATTACGATACCCTTTGCAGTGTTTAGTTTCTCTCTTTGTTTTAGCATAGGAGGAGGTGGGATTATAGTCGCCTAGCAACATGTATCACTACTCAGCATAGCTGTTAAGTTTTCAGTTTGCTTATGTGTGACATTTCCACATTTTCAGTGTGGTTATGTGTGACATTTTAATGCTTCTTGCCTGACACTTTGGGCCAGATTGTCAAAAAAGTCATGCAATGCTGCGCAGCCCCCAAAGAGGCTGCGCTGCATTGGGTGACAGGGAGGGAGCAGGACAGCACAATATCTTCAGAGATATGGCTCTCTCCTCCAGTTTCCCTAGCTGATTTCAGCTGCTGTGCGCCATGCAGACACCTTAGCGCCATAGCGCTAAGGTGCGTGCCTGAATCTAGCATAGGTTTTGTACAGAAATGGTACCCTTCCTGTACAAAATACTATGCCTAGACAAGTTTCAAAAACAATGGTCCTAGACTAATTTCCTTAGGGAGGTATTCATTAAGTCAAAATCTATGAACATGGTACACATAGAACTCAAGTTACATCATAAGTGTACCCCAGTAGTTTCTCAATTCAATTAATATTTCCTCAAAAAGACACACAAGCACCATAAATAGCTTCAATAGTGACTGTTTAATCTCACAGTTATTATAACAGATCACTGTAGAGAGCGTTCAAAACAGAAAGGAGGGTTGCTCCAGGGGAGTGTGGAAAAAGGATTGTGCTCGTGAGAATAGAACAGATATATAGGGAGGGAAATCAGAGAGTAGTTAAAACAATCAATTACACATAGTAATGTCCTTAGTAAACTGGTCGTGGTTTACAGTAGCACCAGTTTTACAATGGGCCCTGTCCCTCATGGATTCGAAAGTACTTTTCTGGTTCTTGATGTTGTACAGAGTATAATCTTCTGTAAAGAGGTAGGGATGGGGTGAAGTACGGTACAGGCCCACTAGGGGAAAGTGTCGACGTGTCGACCCTGGCGCATAGAGGGTGGTTTGTATCCTCTGCAGGCGGGTCTTCCTCAGGACGGGGATAGGGAGGGAACAACCTAATGGTGCAAAAGGACTTAATTAGAGACTAAATTAATTAAGGACCAAAAGTAGTTACAGAATTTGTGTGCCTACTCACTGACCTGTATCAAGGCAAAGTCAGGGTTACAGCCCCTCAGGTGGCGGATATGGGTTAAAAACTTAAATTGTATATATATAAGTATACAAATCTGTAGCCCAGTAGACCACCGTCTACTTACCCGCATAATTGTAGCGGTGAATTAGAATAGGTATTGGAATTCAATGTGCAGTATTCAGGGCAGCAGTGTCGATTGAATCCTAACACTGGTGGATTAAGGCATCTAAAATAAATAAGGAAGGCTAATTAATTCCCATTTAATGGGTATGAGCAGTAAAGAAAAACCAGCATGGGAGACCTGTGATTACCTTAGTAAGCCTCCGTAGCGCAGTCCCGGTGATCAGCGCTATACTCCTTGAGTCAAGGACTGCCAGTGAGTCAGCAAGCTATAAATAGAGACAAGCATTGGCATAGCCAATAGGTCTCGCTTTTGGGACCTTATAAGTATTTAGTTATGCAGCACAATATCCTTGGTGCAACAACAACTGTTGCTTGGCTAAACACTTATAAGGTCCCAAAGGCGAGACCTATTGGCTAAGCTAATGCTTGTTAATGCTTGTTTGTCTATCCAGAGTGGCACTGGCGGTGCCTTTCATTCAGTGTTGCAATGCCTTTGCCTTCTCATCACACATTTCTGCAGTCTTGTCTTTGTAAGGCCTTAGTCAAAACTCTTAAGATTTGCCATTTCATGACTTCAAAGGAATCGATTCATTGCCTGACACACTAAAAGTCAAGCTGATTTGAAAAGATTATGCCCAAACTGCTATAATTCCAAAGCCACGCCTTTCTTAATCTCGGTTTCTGCTGCAAGTTGACCTCCTTTCAGTGCTAATAAAAAGGCCTGACCTACATACAATTTTAGGTAAATTATCTCAGTGTGGGGTAATTGAATGGGACGCTCAAGAACAAACTTCAATAAAAATAGATCACCAGTTGAAGTCGACAGAGTGAGGGGGCGGAAACAGAAGATGCGCTGTCAGCCCATCAGCCTGGCCACCGACGTGTACTAATGTATTATTCTGTGGGTGAACGCTCTTAATGTGCTGCTTTGACAGGATAATTTCCCTCCTGACAGGTCGATAGTGGACAATTACATGGCCTGAATGGCACATTTTACAACAAAATTTTCGGTGTCTGGCACAGTGAGCAATTAAAGTTCCTCCCACACTCTAATCATGCTGAAAGGTTGGAATTACCGGGAACAGGGTGAAACAGCCATAAAAAAAAATCAATGCTGTACATGTTTTTAAATATAGTAACTTATTACTAAGGTGAATATATTGTATGGCTCTCAAAAACGACTCGCCTGTGCCAACTGAGTACTGCACGCACTGAAAAGTAAGTCCTGAGCGAAGTTCTGCGTGTCGCCTGCACACACATTACATGTAATGCATTTGAAGCTGTTACAGCGCCGAATTTGGCTCTCATTTCTCGCAGCGACGCGTGAACCAGACGCCATCCCAAAATAAACAAACCACACAAGCGTCAGACCTGACAAGAGAAAGAAAAGTTAATTTGGTGAAGTGCCCTTCGCCCCCACTTGTCTGCCAAGGGACACAGGCCGGCGTTTGGGAACAGCCAAGAGGGAGACAGCGCAGCAGGAAGAGAGACAGCTGCAAGCTGCGCTTGACCGGTGACTGCATTCGACCGCGGGATGTTTCAAAACAAGAGAGTAAAAGAAAGGAAAAGTCTAGACAGAGATTGACCAAAGAGGAACTAGCGCACCTCCTGATCCGAGAGAAGTGGGATTTACGTCTGAGCACACGAGGCTTTTAACGTAAACAAGGGCAGTGCCAGGGTCATACATACACCCGGGTGGTGCCGCTCTGCACGCAAATTTTTAAGGAGAGTCCTTGGGCGCCTCACGATTGTGCACCTGGGCATGAACCTCGATTCCAGACGGGGTTGGGTGTTAGGGGGCATGCCGGCGGTAGAGATGGGGCACAGCAAGTCCACCCGGTTACATTTCTTCAGCCTTCTCGTTCTGTCAGCCTCGCCTTTCACTATCAAAAGAACCACTGCCCTAACGCAAACAGGGCTCCATGTTCCCGCCCCCTCCCGTGATCGGTAGAGTAATAAAACAGTCATATCTGGGGAGCGGCGGGCTTTGGTGCCACTGCACCTGCTGCACAACAGATACCTACCCCCCTGATTCCTGTCATCATAGTTACCTAAAACTGTCCTAGCTACCCCTAGTGACACAGCAGCATCACAACCTGCACCCGTGGCCATCAGAGAACCGCCTGGGTGTCAAAGTAAAATAAAACCAGGGCGAGGGAGTAAACAGCTCACTCTCTGGGTGCGGAGTCTCATTAAAGCTACACGTAGAACATTCAGCGAGTTAAACAAAACTCGTCAAAGGCGTAGACCCCAGGGCAGGATCTGGTTGTTCACTCAGGAGACACTAAAAGCATGCACGGGAGGGCGCCCAAAGTCATTCACTGCGTAAGGCAACCCAAGACATTGTGCATACTTTACACCCTGCAATGAGATCAAGTAGGATTTGAACCCCCTTGTCACAGTAACCACAAATAAACGCAAGCATCGCACAAGGCACTGGATTCATGGACCCAGCCACCCTTTCTTCGGAGGGCTACAAAGCCGTCTGAGGGCAGCACACAGCAGCGCTTGTAAAGATCACACGCCGCGACACACGGGATGCAGTGACTGAATCCGGATTCGAGAGAGCACACACTGTAAACAAGGAGCACATGCACGGTGCTTTGGCTCTTGCAGCTTCACTGACAGAGCCGCGAGTGATACACTGCATTCTGGTACTTGCAGTTCTTGGTTTTAGACGATTATAAATCAAAACTACCAATGCCATACATTATATTAAAAGCATAAGTCCGTGAGTTATTCAGCCTTTCACGGGACAGCTTGAGAGCAATTTGTGTAAAAAAAAAAAAGAGTATTAATCACCCCCGGAGTATGGTCCCATGCTAGGGACACAAAATTACACGTTATGTAGGAAACGTGTGTAAACCATCCAGGATCGGGTGAACAAACGTGGAGCATTAAAAACAAAGAAATAAAAAAGCCGCTTAAAGCCAAAGCGGGAGAGGGAAGTGCACAGAACAGACGCCCTTGTACCGCTTTAATGAAAGTAAACAAACGCTGGTGTAAAGCCATAGCGGGAGGGGGAATTGCACGGAAGACGCGAGGCCGTCATTGCTAATAAAAATGATGCGGGGGCGAGCGAGCGCGGCAGCCTGCAGAGCTGACCAGACGCTCGTGCGTCATGGCCTTTTTCCCCGCACGGCCAGCATGTGTTTCCAATTATCACGCCCGTGTCTGGGCATGATAATTGGAAACACATGTCTGCCGCGCGCGTAACCGCAGGTAAAAGGCCATGACGCACGAGCGTCTGGTCAGCTTTTCAAACTCCCTAACTATAAGTCTCGCAGGGCAGCGCTTGCGCGCTACTCGAGGCTCGACCTAAAAAAGCTACTTGGGAGAGCGTGCACGTTGCTGACGTGCAGCCTCACTGCGCCACGTAGCTGGAAACATGCCAGTGATTCACGTAGCTGTCTAAAGAAGACAGACTGCTTCTAGTGAATTAAAATAATTCAATCGGAATGTCAGATGGGGATGTTTAAGGCCAAGGCAGGCTGAATAAGTACATGTAAAATAATTTAAAGGCCTGCTGCTGTATTATCATTCGAAAACCAGACTGTTTCTTTCATGAATTCCAAATTGTGAAGCAGGTCGGAAGGTCAGATGGGAGGTTTGAGGCCAAGGCAGGCTGAAAAAGTACATGTAAAATTATTTCAAGGCCTGCTGCTGTTTTGTCAGTTCGAAAAACAGACTGCTTCTTTCAAATTATAAAACAGACAGAACGTGATGAAAAATCCACAAACATTTAACCAACTTAAGACAGGAAACATTAAACATTGACATTAATGGTGAGGACATCAGTGCAATTTCAAAGGGTAAAGCAATAAAAATGTCAGGCCCTGAAGGTTTTAACCAAGGCAGGCTAGAACAACATATGTGATTTACAGAGGGTTGCTACATGGTCAGGTAGAGAGACAACCAGCTACTACCATGAATTGCAATTTGCAAAAATAATAATTGTACATTTTACCAATTCAACAAAACGTAAAGATGACATAAATGATACCAACATAATTGAGAATCACAAAATTAAAATGCAATTTACAAAAACAAACGTACATTTAATTAATTAAACAAAACAAAGGGATGATATGAATGATACAGACACAAATGACTAAATTAAAGTGTCTAATCACATAATTATATTATACAAAGTATACCAAGGTGATGTGTAGGGGGAAAAAACAATCCTAATAAATACAGTGTATTATACATGGGTGTGAATAATAAAACCTGGTTTGATAGAGATTATGTACATGACGCGGTGAGTAAATGTAGAGTGGCTCGGGAATCCTATGTAGAGAGGTACGGGGATCTAGCCATTATTTAAGGTGGCCACCTGTCTGGCGATCTCCTCGTATTCATTCAGACCCCTAGAGACAGAGTCAATCAATCAATCAATCAATCACAGAATTTGTAGAGCGCACTACTTACCCGCGAGGGTCTCAAGGCGCTGGGGAGAAAAAAGGGGGGGGGGTGTTGCTACTGGTCGAACAGCCAGGTCTTGAGTAGCCTCCTGAGGGTCAGCAGGTCTTGGGTCTGTCGTAGGCTTAGTGGAAGGGTGTGAGAAGGATCTGCCGCCGGTGGTTGTTCTTCGAATGCCAGGGACGGTGGCGAGGGAGAGGTCGGCAGAGCGGAGCTGGCGGTTGGGGACGTAGAAGAAGAGTCGTCTGTTGAGGTAGGCTGGGCCAGTCTTGTGGAGTGCCTTGTGTGCGTGGATGAGGAGTTTGAAGGAGATTCTCCTGTCGACGGGGAGCCAGTGCAGGTTCCTCAGGTGGGGGGTGATGTGGCTGTGGCGTGGTACGTCGAGGATCAGGCGTGCGGAGGCGTTTTGTATGCGTTGCAGTCGCTTGATGATCTTGGCCGGGGCTCCCGCGTAGAGGGCGTTCCCATAGTCAAGTCTGCTACTGACGAGGGCCTGGGTGACTGTTCTTCTTGTATCTGTCGGGATCCACCTGTAGATCTTGCGAAGCAGGAGGAGGTTGTTGAAGCAGGAGGAGGAGACTGCGTTGACTTGCTTGGCCATGGAGAGTGTTGAGTCGAGGATGACTCCCAGGTTGCGTGCGTGGTCGGTGGGTGTCGGGGCTGCTCCCAGCGTCGTTGGCCACCAGGAGTCGTCCCAGGCTGAGGGGTTGGAGCCGAGGATGAGGACCTCTGTCTTGTCCGTGTTGTGCTTTAGTCGGCTGATCTTCATCCAATCGGCGACGGCCTTCATTCCTTCATGGAGATTGGATTTGGCGGCGAGGGGGTCCTTGGTGAGGGAGAGGATCAGTTGAGTGTCGTCGGCGTAGGAGATAATGTTGAGGTCGTGCTGTCTAGCGATGCGTGCGAGCGGGGCCATGTAGATGTTGAACAGTGTTGGGCTGAGGAAGATCCCTGGGGTACGCCGCAGATGATCTCGGAGGCTTCGGATCGGAAAGGTGGGAGGCGGACTCTCTGGGTTCTGCCGTCGAGGAAGGAGGTGGTCCATTCCAGGGCCTTGTCTCGGATCCCTGCGTCGTGGAGGCGTGCGCGTAGAGTGCGGTGGCAGACAGTGTCGAAGGCGGCGGAGAGGTCCAGCAGGATGAGGGCTGCGGTCTCACCGTTGTCCAGCAGGGTCCTGATGTCGTCGGTGGCGGCGATGAGGGCAGTCTCAGTGCTGTGGTTGCTGCGGAACCCTGATTGGGATGGGTCCAGGATGCTGTTTTCTTCGAGGTATCGGGTTAGCTGTTTGTTGACGATCTTCTCGATGACCTTGGCTGGGAACGGAAGCAGGGAGATGGGCCGGAAGTTCTTGAGGTCTCTCGGGTCCACCTTGGGTTTTTGAGTAGGGCGTTGATCTCTGCGTGTTTCCAGCTCTCTGGGAAGGTCGCGGTCTCGAAGGAGAGATTGATAACGTTGCACAGGTGGGGTGCGATGGAGCTGCTGGCTTTGTTGAAGATGTGGTGCGGGAAAGGGTCTGACGGGGAGCCGGAGTGTATTGTGCTCATGGTCTTGATGGTGTCATCGATGTTCACGCTGGCCCAGGCTGGCAAGGGGTCATGGTCGATGGTTTGCGGCGGGTCTGGTGTATCTATCTTAGTAGGGGCTGTCTGGGTGTTGAAGCTGTCGTGGATGTCGGCGATCTTGCGGTGGAAGAAGGTGGCGAGGGAATCGCACAGGGCTTGCGACGGCGGGATGTCGTTGGTGTTGGAGCTGGGGTTGGAGAGTTCCTTCACGATGTTGAAGAGCTCCTTGCTGTTGTGTGCGTTGTTGTCGAGGCGGTCTTTGAAGGAGATTCTCTTGGCGGACCTGATGAGGTGGTGGTGGTTACGGATGGCATCTTTGTGGGCTGCGTGGCTGTCCGGTGTCTTATCACTGTACCATTTCTTCTCTAGTTTCCGGCAGGTACGCTTGGAAGCTAGGAGTTCCGGGGTGAACCAGCTGGCTCTTTTGGTGGTGTCGCTGTAGGTGAGTTTTTTCAGCGGGGCGAGGGTGTTGGCACAGTCGTCTATCCATCGTCTGAGGTTGCAGGCAGCATCGTCGGTGTTGGATGGGTCGGAGGGAGGGCTGAGAGCGAGGTTTGCCCGTAGTTGGTCTTCGGTGACTTTGCTCCAGCAGCGGCGTGGGATCTGTTGGGTGCGGTGGTGTGTGGTGGGTTTCTGGAAGGTGAAGTGGATGCAGCGGTGGTCGGTCCAGAGGAGTTCCGTGGTGTGGCTGAAGGAGACGTGGGAGCTTGAGGAGAAGACGGGGTCGAGCGTGTGGCCGGCGGAATGAGTCGGTGTTGTGACGAGCTGTCTCAGTCCGAGGTTGGCGAGGTTGTCGATCAGGGTGGTGGAGTTGCTGTCGTTGTTGTTCTCCAGGTGAAAGTTCAGGTCTCCGAGGAGGATGTAGTCGGTAGAGGTCAGGGCGTGCGTGCTGATGAAGTCGGCGATGGAGTCGCTGAACTGGGGTCGGGGCCCAGGGGGTCTGTAGACAAGGGTGCCTCTAAGGGTGGTGTTGGGGTCCGTGTGGATCTGGAAGTGCATGTGTTCGGCGGTGCAGAGAAAGTCGTCGGTGCTGGTCGAGACCCTGATGGAGTTCTTGTGGACGATGGCGATTCCTCCTCCTACTCCGTTGACCCGGTCTCTGCGGGTGATCTTATAGCCGTCTGGGATGGCTATGGCGATGTCGGGTGCGGAGGAGTCGTTCATCCAGGTCTCTGTCAGGAAGGCGACGTCTGGTGATGATGTGTCGAGCAGGTCCCAGAGCTCGACAGGCGTGTTTGCGTGCGGAGCGGGTGTTCAGTAGGATGCATCGGAGGTGGTTGAGGTCCTTCTTGGCGGGCGCTTCGGTGGCTCTGAGGCTGGTGTAGCTGCAGTTCCGGCAGGTGAAGGGGCCATGAGTGCGTTTCGGGGCGGCCTTGAAGCAGTTGTGTGTCCGTCCGGGGTTGAGAGCGTGGAGTGTGGTGGCATCGTAACGGCGTCGGTCCTCGAGGCTGGAGCGGGGGCGCGCGGCCCAGGGGTTCTGGCACTGGGCGCGGTCCAGGCGCGGACGGGCGCAGACGGGCTTGCCTTAGGCGCGCCTTTGGCGCGCCAGCGGCCGCCATATATGGGGAGGTGGGAGGGAGGAGCAGCTGGGAGGCGGGAGGCAGGGACAGCGAATGGGCAGTCAGGGGGGCGGGGCCGCAGGGGACGCAGCGACGGGAGTGGAGAGAGGCAACGGGGGGTACAGAAGGCAAAGTTGGGCACAGAAAAATGGGGGCACGAGGGGAAAACAAAAGGCAAAATTGGGCACAAGAAATGGGGGCAACGAGGGGAAAACAGAAGGCAAAATTGGGCACAAGAAATGGGGGCAACAAGTGGAAAACAGAAGGCAAAATTGGGCACAAGAAATGGGGGCAACGAGGGGAAACAGAAGGCAAAAATGGACACACAGAATGGGGGCACGAGGGGAAACAGAAGGCAAAATTGGGCACAAAAAATGGGGGCACGAGGGGAAACAGAAAGCAAAATGGACACACAGAATGGGGGCACGAGGGGAAACAGAAAGCAAAATGGACACAGGAAATGGGGGCACGAGGGGAAACAGAAGGCAAAAACGGGCACCGAGGCAACAGCAGAGGGGCGAGCTTACCAGCAGCAGCAGCAGGCAGGACAACACAGGCGGAGCTGTGTGGCGGGGGAGCGACCTACCTGGCAAGGTCAAGGGTCGCTCTCCTCACCGCGCAGCGGCCGCCATATATGGGGAGGTGGGAGGGAGGAGCAGCGAATGGGCAGTCAGGGGGGCGGGGCCGCAGGGGACGCAGCGGCTGGAGTGGAGAGAGGCAACAAGGGGTACAGAAGGCAAAGTTGGGCACAGAAAAATGGGGGCACGAGGGGAAAACAGAAGGCAAAATTGGGCACAAGAAATGGGGGCAACGAGGGGAAAACAGAAGGCAAAATTGGGCACAAGAAATGGGGGCAATGAGGGGAAACAGAAGGCAAAAATGGACACACAGAATGGGGGCACGAGGGGAAACAGAAGGCAAAATTGGGCACAAAAAATGGGGGCACGAGGGAAACAGAAAGCAAAATGGACACACAGAATGGGGGCACGAGGGAAACAGAAAGCAAAATGGACACAGGAAATGGGGGCACGAGGGGAAACAGAAGGCAAAAACGGGCACCGAGGCAACAGCAGAGGGGCGAGCTTACCAGCAGCAGCAGCGGGCAGGACAACACAAGCGGAGATGTGTGGCGGGGGAGCGACCTACCTGGCAAGGTCAAGGTAGGTGTCAAAAGTATGTATCCATTTGCACTCACGGATACTGAGTGTGTTTGCAAAATTGCCCCCCCTAGGGTTGGGTTTGACCTGTTCAATCACCCACCACTGAAGACTCTCAGCCGAGTGTCCAAAGGATGTGAAATGTTCTACAAGGGGGGCACCCTGTACTCTGCAGCGTATTCGGCTGCAGTGTTGCAGTATTCGGGCCTTTACTTTTTGTATGGTTTGGCCTATGTACCAAAAGTCACATGGGCAGTCTATGGCGTAAATGACTCCCCTGGAGTTACAATTGGTGTGGCTCTGCATGGTATGAGTGTGGTTGTTATATGTACACTGATGAATTTCTTTTGTCATAGCACAGGCCTTGCACTGTTAAATGTTTGTGGATTTTTCATCACGTTCTGTCAGTTTTATAATTTGAAAGAAGCAGTCTGTTTTTCGAACTGACAAAACAGCAGCAGGCCTTGAAATAATTTTACATGTACTTTTTCAGCCTGCCTTGGCCTCAAACCTCCCATCTGACCTTCCGACCTGAAACAGTCTGGTTTTCGAACCGATAATACAGCAGCAGGCCTTTAAATTATTTTACATGTACTTATTCAGCCTGCCTTGGCCTTAAACATCCCCATCTGACATTCCGACTGAATTATTTCAATTCACTAGAAGCAGTCTGTCTTCTTTAGACAGCTACGTGAATCATTGGCATGTTTCCAGCTACGTGGCGCAGTGAGGCTGCATGTCAGCAACGTGCACGCTCTCCCAAGTAGCTTTTTCTCTATTTATAGCTTGCTGACTCACTGGCAGACTCACTGGCAGTCCTTGACTCAAGGAGTACAGCGCTGCTCACCGGGACTGCACTAGTAAGGCTTACTAAGGTAATCACAGGTCTCCCATGCTGGTTTTTCATTACTGCTCATACCCATTAAATGGGAATTAATTAGCCTTCCTTATTTATTTTAGATGCCTTAATCCACCAGTGTTAGGATTCAATCGACACTGCTGCCCTGAATACTGCACATTGAAGTCCAATACCTATTCTAATTCACCGCTACAATTATGCGGGTAAGTAGACGGTGGTCTACTGGGCTACAGATTTGTATACTTATATATATACATTTTAAGTTTTTAACCCATATCCTCAAACCCTTACAGACCGCCACCTGAGGGGCTGTAACCCTGACTTCGCCTTGATACAGGTCAGTGAGTAGGCACATAAATTCTGTAACTACTTTTGGTCCTTAATTAATTTAGTCTCTAATTAAGTCCTTTTGCACCATTAGGTTGTTCCTCCCCCCTATCCCCGTCCTGATGAAGACCCGCCTGCAGAGGATACAAACCACCCTCTTTGCGCCAGGGTCGAAACGTCGACACTTTCCCCTAGTGGACCTGTACCCTACTTCACCCCATCCCTACCTCTTTACAGAAGATGATACTCTGTACAACATCAAGAACCAGAAAAGTACTTTCGAATCCATGAGAGACTGGCCCCATTGTAAAACTGGTGCTACTGTAAACCACGACCAGTTTACTAAGGACATTACTATGTGTAATTGATTGTTTTAACTACTCTCTGATTTCCCTCCCTATATATCTGTTCTATTCTCACTAGCACAATCCTTTTTCCACAATCCTCCTGGAGCAACCCTCCTTTCTGTTTTGAAACGCTCTCTACAGTGATCTGTTATAATAACTGTGAGATTAAACAGTCACTATTGAAGCTATTTATGGTGCTTGTGTGTCTTTTTTAGGAAATACTTAATTGAATTGAGAAACTACTGGGGTACACTTATGTTGGAACTTGAGTTCTATGTGTACCATGTTCATAGATTTTGACTTAATGAATACCTCCCTAAGGAAATTAGTCTAGGACAATTGTTTTCTATACCGAGCATTACCCAGGTCCATGGACTAGTATGGGTCACCCCATTATTTTGTAATAGACAAGTTTCAAAGCTGTTCCCACTTTGTATGTGTGCTGCACAGTGCAGCACGCATGCAAAGTCAGAAATGAAAACATTTCTCCTGTAAGCGCCTCCTTTGAGGTGGCATTAACTTTTGGCGCAAAACCCTGTCTACAAATATTTGTAGATACGGTTTTGCGTCAAAAGTCATGGGTGGCCCCATGTAACTCCTCCTCCGCGCTAACTAACGCAAAGCAGAGCTTCGAGCTCCTTTGCGCTACTTTTAGGGTGCTTGCTGGAAAGTAAATTCTTCCAAAAACCTTTTGCACTGGTTAGCGTCACTTTTGTGACGCTAACCCAGCGCAAATTGTTTGAAAATCTACACCTTTGTATGACATTTTATCGCTGGTTAACATCCTGTTCACATAATGTGTCGAATTTAAGATATTACCACCTCCTGCACAATGTTAAGGTCTAGAAAAAACACTGGGGCAAGCCCCTTGCGCCACTTTTGCGTCACTTTGAACATGGGAAAAGTGACGCAAGAGTGGCGCAAGGGGTTTGTAAATAAGCCCCACTGAATCTTAGGCAATGCGCCAGAAGTTCTTATGAAAAGTATGTCTCTTTTATCGGCAGTACGAGATGAACACAAGTCAGGGCATATAACATTCTCTTGTTCTGTGAAGTGCTCAGTTTATCTATACCATTAGCTGCAACATGTCTGGCACCATTAAGACCTGACGGTTAACTGTTGTTCTGCATACCTCTGAAAAGTAACCTTATCATATGTGACACCTTCAGCCAGACACAGCTTTTTCACCCAACCCTCTGCTTCATTCTGGGACATGCTATTTACTTTTTATACAGGCTGTTGATTAAAAATCCACAACTTGTCAAAGATGCTATACATGAAAGGTTAGGCTCTTAAATGCTCATGAACGTTACTTTAAGGACGAGCTACAGTTGGAAGTGAGGGGTGCTGTTCAAGCACAGCCTTTTAATGGGTGGCCTTGCTTAAAAATTAGCAATCTAAGAAGGCTATTGATAGCTTTTGTTGTGAAAGTTGTATGTGGCTATGAAAAGCTGCTCCAAGCCCATAACCAGTTTCTGACAACTTCATAACCTCACCTTAGCTCTAGGAATGCATCAAGATACTCACTGGCCATGCTGGCCAGCTCCAATACCTTACGCCAATAAAGGCCTGTTCCAATATATCGTAAAAGACTGGACATAATCTGATGCACACTGCATAACTATGCAAGTAAGGTAAATATATCAGTGATGGTAAATTATAAAAAGAAAGTATGCAGCCTGATGTGCGGTTTCTACAGTTTTGTGCAGATCTTGAAATGACTAAACACCCAGAACCCCTCTAACCCAAGTACTCTTATACTGGCAGCTGCAGACTTCTAGGCCCTGCAAGGAACTCTTACCTATGCCTCTGGCTGCAGGCTTCCCAGAGATGGTTCTGGGCAAACGAAGAGGGGTGGCAAAGCATACCACCGGCTGAGCAGGGTTTTACACTACCATGTGGGTGCCAAGGGGTTACATGATCTGAGAAGAGCCTCGGAGCTCCCAGTCACCTGCCTGGAAGAGAGGTTTGTCCCCAGCAACAGGTGGAAGGGGGCTTTCATATTCTCCCTAACAATACTTCTGCACAATGTGAGGTACCCGACCTCTCCTTATGAGAGGCATCCAGTGAAATAATTGGGCTGTGCTATAATTAAACACCAGCTTAAATGGTATTTCATCGCAACATTTAACTCTGTAGAAGCCAGAGCTCAGAGTGCGCATTTGTATATGAAAATCTGGTGAGCACTGTTACCTCTGTTCTGTTGGCTGTCCTGGACAATGACCGGAGACTGGTGCTACCATGCCTTCCACATCCTTTATCTGAACAGTAACACGTCCTGGCTTTACCGCTCTCTGCTGCTGGTGGACTTCGACTGTTCCCATGATGAGCAGGGTCAAGACTTATTTGCATATGGCTGGGTCCTAACTGGAAAGGGGTGGTGAGCAAAACAATGGATTTTACCCACATCTGTGCTGGGAGTGAAGGTTTGATTTGTTCATCTGTTCTTTTGGTATTTGTCGCCCTAAGTGAGAAGGGTATGCCCAGGTATGGGTCATGTGCACGCTACTACCAGATTCAAGCTAGCCTGGCTGATGAGGGGTGATACCCCGAAACCGGTCCCAGGATGCTTGTTTCTGGTCCAGAGAAGCCCTGGCCTGGCAGTTCGGGCTGGACTGTTCCCATGGTGAGCAGGGTCAAGACTGATTTGCATATGGCTGGTTTCTAACTGGAATTGCGTGGCAAGCAAAAAACACAATGGATTTAACCCAGATCTGTGACTGGGGGTGAATGTTTGATTTGTTCAGCATTCTGTCTATCATCTGTTGTTTTTGCAGGGGGACTTCAACTGATGCTAATCACCTAAGTATCCGCAGGGTTATGTGAGATGTGGAGCCACTTGTCTGGGAGTGTGCCACAGGGAAATAAAACATTCACTAGTGCTGCTGCTTGAACCAAAGCACTTCTTGCTGTTTCTTGGACTGTAAGATACACGATGATCAAATGCTACATGATATCAAGTGAATGAATGCCCATGCCTGCTCCTGATAGTGGCGGATACAATGTAACCAACTAGAAATCAAGGACTGCGCCAGTCGAGCCCGGGTCCCTAATGCAGCAAGTGAGTTCCTCGAGGCCCAGCTTGCAGGCCATCATGATGTGAATATGTGGTATCTTCATATGAGTGGTGGAATGCAGAATGAGCGGTGAAGAAGGTTCCAGTGGTGTTGACGGGTGGATTGTGGACTGTTGGAAGGTCAGTGGGTGCTGGGACACTGGTGGAGCTCGAGTCATACCTGTGAATGGAGCCTGCATTATGGAATAATCCTACTTCTTCCTGAGACGGTTGTCCGGCGCTTTATTTAGCTACCTTATTTTGGTGACGATGATGGTTTTGTCAAGTGACAAGGGGTTGGTGTTTAGAGGTACTAGGTTGATTCCCCCAGAATCGGTGAAGATGGTCCATTAGGGTCATCAGGGAATTTCCAGATCAAAAGAGCATTTGTGAGTGGATTATTGGGGCCCACAATGGATAGAGAAGTAGAGAGTGAGGTGAGGGAGTGTATAGAGTGCTGTCTGAGTGACAAGGTATGTAAAACAAGGGAACAATCCATGATAGTGAGAAGTTTGCCTAAGAAAGCTTGAGATTAATATTTTAGGCCCTCTGAATGACAAGGGGCAAAAGAAATCTATTATTGCTTTGGTGGATCTTTATTCCAGGTGTCCGGAACAGGTGGTTGTGAATGAAGTCACCTCACAGAAGGTGATAGAATTTTTATCTCAGGTGTTAGCAAGAGAAGGGCTGCCTGAATCGGTGTGGACAGACAATGGTGTCCACTTTGTTCCAAGAGAAATGCAGGAGTTTTTACACAGAAGAGGCACTAAACACAAAAAATCTGCCTTGTATCATCCAGAAACCAAAGGCACAGTGGAAAGGATGATTCACACCATTAAGGAGGCTATACAATTAGCAGGAAGTTCTGGGATGGAGTGGATGTCTGAACTTTTGAAGTGGTTGAAAGTGTATAGGGTGACACCACATGGTACTACAGGAAATACTCCTTTTGAATTATTGAAAGGGAGCAGAGCCAATTCTGTGTTGTCATCATCATCTTTCAAGCACTGTACTGGAGTGAATGGAACGGATAAGGATGATGGATGGATGGAGGGAAAGAGTGATGGAAAAGGTGATGGAGAGGAAAATAAATACGGTTATGCAGAAAGCTGCTAAAACCATGATGGTAAAGGCGGGATACATTGTTAGGGTGAAAGCTCCTGTCACACATAGTTTGTTTTCAAACTACAGTTATCCAATGAAAGTAACCAAAATGTTTAATAATGCTATAAAAACTGAAAGTGGACGCATTTGGAATCTCAACAGAGTGGTTAAAGTTTTGAAAGAGGATTGGTTGCAAGAAGATAAAGGTGGTTTTGTAATTCAGAAAAAAGAACAATGGTTGCAAGGAGAAGCATTGGACAACAGAAATGATGAAAGGAATACCGATTAGCGAGGTGTTGTGAGGTGTGAAGTAATACTTCCAAGAATATTGGAGGATTACTGTATGTAAAGTCAATATGAACTATTTTACAGAGCCTGATATGTATAGAAGATGTTCTTATTTTGTTCTGTTGTGTTTTGTTTGATTGTTGGCAAAGGGAAGGAGATGTGTGGTATGTTGGTATGAGCGGTGGAATGTGTGGTGAAGAAGGTTCCAGTGGTGGTGATGGAGGGATTGTGGAATGTTGAAAGGTCAGTGGGTGCTGGGACACTGGTGGAGCTGGAGCCATAGCTGTGGATGGCGCCTGCATTATGGAATAAACCTACTTCTTCCTGAGACGAATTTCCTGTGCTTTATTTAGCTATCTTATAATTCTCCTGGCAATCTAGCGCTTCACAGTGGCTGCTTTTATGCCACCAGAGCGCCTCATTGATCCACGCAGTGAGACGAGGAGCTCTGTATGCATGACTAATGTATTCTAGTGCAGTGATGCGGTTATGATCACTAAAATGCCTTAGTGTTAACGGCGGTTTCTGTGTGAGGGCATTGGGGCTCCGTCCCCTGTGCATTCACCATCAAAAAAGAAAGCAATACTACATCTGCTTCAAATGCACATTTGCTTGAACTGGGGGCTGCTGACCAACCCTGTCTGCCACTCACCTCTGTGATGTTGCTGCTGTGATGACACTAGTGCCTCATGGCGCTTTCCCTAGATTTGTTCCCCTCGGCGGGCCCAATTCTAGAGTATTCGCTGTGCTGGCAATCTTGGAGCCCTGAGGCCTGTGAGGTCATCAGCTCAACAAAGACATAGCATCAAGGACCAGTCTCCACCCCCTGATCATGTGAGGGTAAATTTAGCCCTGGTCATTTCAGACTCAAGCCCTGTAGTGGTAAGCCTCAAAAACAATGAAGGAGTTGAGAGCATTGTCACATCGCCCTTTTCCAACTCATCAGAGTGGCGTGGGTCCGGTAGGGTGGGTCCGGTTGGGTGGGCCCAGTGGGGTGGGACCCACCCTGTGATGAGTTGGGAAAGAGTGTGGTAGAGGCTGCAGGCGGCAATCCAAGAAATCGAGTCTGTGCAGTTTGTCATCAGGACTTTAAGACACACTTCGCAGACCCAACTTGAGATGTCTGTTTCCTGTGCTTCGTTAATGCTGGATGCCATTTTAGCCCTGGTGTGTGTGCCTGTTCAGACAGATTTTCTGGCAGTTAGACTCCTGCTGACTGTGGGGGAGCGAAGGACAAGGTGTTGCTTGCACACTGCAGGTTCGTGTTGTGTGTCTGTAAAGGAATCATCGCCGCCTCGCCTGGCTTGAAGGCAGTTCACCAGGTGAGGTAAAAATATACCAGCTGGGCCCGACCCATTTGGTTATTTGCAATTCGAGACCTGTTAAAATTAAAGGATTCTTGTTTCATTGCTTGATCAATACATTGTTAATTAATTACCTCCTTCATGCTGTTTGAACGGTTTTGCAAGACAGTGGCTATGTGTTTATTGGACTGTCTATTGGGATTTCGCATTTCGATTAGTTCCTTTGTTGTGTTAACTCCACAAATAAAATAAGGTCAGTGAGCCCAAGACCGAGGACATAAATAAATTGCTTTGCCTAGATAAATATTTGCATTAGAGTTAATGGGGCGACCCTGTGTCCCTCAGAATCTGGGTATTGGTAATATAGAAAACAGTTGGTTCTGTTGGGTAATACAATTGCTATGGTTCAAGTATTTAATACGAAAGCAAAGAAGTATCTCAATTTGATATCAATAAATGAAAAACAATTTTGGATAAGAACACACCAAGAAAAGGCAATTGTCAACAGAAGAGTTGATTTTACTCTTTTTGTTTTTTCCAAAAAAGCATTAAGTATAAATATATATGGCTGTCACAAACGCAAAACAATTGCAACAATATAAAGTGACTGTTGTGAAAGAGTGACATGTGGTGACTGGTGAACTCAAAGGTGCACTATATACAAGACATACACAAGTGACATAAATTCAATTCAGAAAACTGCGTGAAAGGGGGGTTCAATGGGTGTTGCTGTGGGTGTTCCCACGCAACACCCTTGGAATCTGAAGCATTCCCAGATTTACGAGGCATCGTAAACCTAGGAATGCGTCCGAACCTAACGCCACCACAGGGGTTGCGTTAGGGAGGCGCAGCAAAGAGAAATGAAAACATTTCTCCTCGTGCTCTCATTTTTCTATGTGTGCTGCATTCTGCAGCACACATAGGAAAAGGAAAGCGCATGAATGGATTGATTTTGTGCAGGAAGGGTCCCAAAATCAATCACCCCCGGCATGCAGGCACCCTTGCACCATGGCGCAAAGGTGCCTGCGTTGGCGCACGGCTGCCCATTGTGCGCCGGCGCAGGGGAAAAGGACAGGAATGCGCCGTATCATATAGATACAGCGCGTTCCTGCCCTTTCCTTTTGCCGTACGGCAGCGCAGCAGGGAGGCCTGCGGCGCTGCCCTACGGCAAAAGCCCATAAATAAGGCCCCTAATCTTTTTAGTTCCAACCTCTAAAAGATCAGTTGGGTTGGGGACTTGTCATTCCCATATCAAACTTATAGGTGACACATTTCTAATTCTTTCTAAGTCCTGCTTGATGTTCAGAATCATCAGCCTTTTGCCAATTTGACATATTCCTGTTAAAACTCGTCCACCTCTTCTAGTTTCTTTTACTTACTAAATTTGAGAGCACTTAGACACAGATAAACCACCAGTATTAAGGTCAATAAAAGCACACACTGAAAAACTTAATAGGTCTGTCTTTTTTACAGTGAAATGCTTTTGCCTGATGTATATTAAGACATGTTCTGTGAGTACCTTTGCAAAGAAGGCTGTATGTGAGAAGGATTCAAGCATCATATGTCCTTATCTTACAAAACTCACATTGAAAACAGAAACGATGTTTTTAACTTGATGTTTTTCATGGGAACGAGTTTTGATTTGGGTAATGCAATGTGTTTCTGGCTTAAGATTACCCTTGTTAAAATGCTTTTCGTGTGTGAAGGAGACTGCTGATGCCCACGCTATCAATTTAGTTCACGGGGTTTCCTTTCCTGCATGTGTGTTGAAGCTTGCCCTTCTATTGCCTGTTCTGCAGTTCGATGTTGTTCAAGCACGCTCTGCTATTGAATTTACCTGCTTGCCTTATTTATTTATAAATATATTTTATTATTTGTGTAATGCGCCCACCAAACCTTTCAATTTTTCTCAAGCGCTAGGGTATGGAAAGGCGAAATGTTAATTTGCAGTCCTTTTCAGCCTTGAGTCAGAGGGCCAGTGCGGGAGTGTTTCATAGAGCTGTGCCTTGGGAGTAAATTTCTCAGGAAAATGTTGTAACGCTTTATGCGGAGAGTTGCCATGTTTTGCGCAGCCGTACTTGGGCATTTTGTATGCTAATACACAAGCTTTAACCTTGCTTTGTAGTCTAGTCAGTCAAGCCGACTGTTATGGCTGATAGGGGCCTTCTCCATCCGTCGACACCTTGGGGACTACCCGTGACCCTAAAAGTGCAGAAGGGTACCTCAGAAATGTAGTCCAGCCTGTTGAGGCCCAGATCTTAGGACACTCAGATTCCCTCTCCAAATCACCCAATGGCTCCTAATGCACTAGGAGTGGTTTGAGACCTGTAATCTCTGTAAATGCCTAGAGTGGGAAAGTGGTTTCTGGGCAATAGCCAGCTTATACAAAACAATTAGATAAACAATAAGTAAGTTTAAGTCTTTAGCCACACGTGCCAATGACAAGTACATTTGAAAAGTGGAACGGTATGATACCCAGGCCAGTACTGGACGTAGAGGGCACCGGGCATTTCCCTGGTGGGCTGGATGGATGGGGGCCGGTTTTGTGCCCATGGGGGCCTGTTGTGTCAATGGGGGGGCCGGTTACGCAGCAGTTCAGCAATATCGGCCCCCTGTAACAAAACCAGAAGCGGTGCTTCTTGCTAGCACCCCCCTCCCCCACCCACCCAGCTCCCAAGGCAGATCAAGCAGCATTCTGCCAGGGCTGGTTGCTGTTCCCAGTCCGGCCCTGAGGATACCCTTCTGCAGTGGTAGATGTTACCAGGAGACAGTGGCATTTATGGTCTGGAATAGACAATGTCAGTGTATCAGTGTGCTGGGAGTGTAGCTGTTGTAAGCAGTGCTTGTCTTGGTGTGTGGCATATCCTAAATGTGCAGACTGTCGCAATGACCTCAGTCTGTAGAAACTGCCCTCAACCTGTGCTGTCACGTCAGCGTGTGCTGTGTGTCTCTAAAGTACAGTGGCTGTTCTCCAAGCGCACAGCGTTCCCTCATTGTGCATGTACTTTCCTCATGTGCAGAATTTGTTTCAGTATTCAGAACAGAGGTGTAGGATCCATTGGTGCAGCAGGAGCGGTGGCACCAGGGCCCATAGGCCTGAGGACCCCACTGAACCCTGAATAGTGCTGTATTTCACAATGTAAGCAGCAGCCGGGGGTGGGGAGAAGTATTTCCTTCCTGGGACCAGGGCCCATGACACACTGGCCTCACCACGGATCAGTGACTGCTGTGTGTGTGCTCAGAGACTTCCTGGGTGTGCATGTGCTCTCCTAAGTGCACAGAGTTTGTTTATACTCTGTGTGAAGATACTATTCTGGCATGCGGGAGAGGCCGCCTGCAGTGTGCAGGGAGGGTTCTCAGTGTGATGATGTTATGTTTGTGTAGGTCTCACCTCGTGTGCAAGAGTTGGTATTCTGTATGCACAGTTCTCAATGAGTAGGGAGTGTCTCAGTGTTCAGAAGCTGCCCACTATGCGCAGTTTGTACTCGCTGAGCCAGCCATCCTTCAGTGTAGATTGTGCCAGTGTGTGTGTGTGTGTGTGTGTGTGTGCGTGTGCGTGTGTGTGCGTGTGTGTGTGCGCGTGTGTGTGCGCGTGTGTGTGCATGTGTGTGTGTGTGTGCGTGTGTGTGTGTGCAGGTGTGCGTGTGCATGTGTGTGTGCACAGCGAGTGTGCAGACAACTTGTCCTGTAATATGCTGGCTGGGCTGTGCTAGGTGCTGAGTCCACTGACTCAATTTCATAATTGGGTTTGTTTGACATTGTAAGAGAAGAATGTGTAAACACCATCTTCAAACCCCCCCCACCCCCCGGCCATGCGTGCACATTCCTCCTTTGGTCTCATCCCTGCACATTCCTCTCCTTGTCTCGTGCACATTCCTCTTTCACTATCTCGCTGTGAACAGTGAGCCCATTTGAAATCTTCCATATGTGCAATGTGGGCCCCTAGGCTCTCGTTCTTTGCAGGACATGGCGGCTCTCCAACAGGCCACATGTTGGTCCTCGTGAGGTCTTGTGTCTACGTTTATTTTGGAATCAGCTGGGGTCCCTGCATGATATTAGTGTGTGACCAGGGCAGAAGTCATAAAAAAAGAAGTGGGGGGATTAACTAAGTCAGGCAGTATGCAAGTGACATCCTAGCGCATGACATCAAAGTGTGTGACATCACGGCGCGGGACATCGCATGTGGCATCACAGGAACTGGCATTACAACCTATGACCTCACAGGAAGTGACATCACAAAAAGTGACTTGAGATCTTAAGACCTCACACATATTTTAGCAGGTCTATCGTGAGTACATTTGAGCGCATTACAATTTTTAACAAATTAAATTTTGCTTCAGGGTTGTATCAAAAAACGTGACACAACCCTGATGCAAAATCTGGGCCTAAATATATGCACTTATTTTTTCAAACCCTGCCACAAAGAAATTGGCAATGAGAAGAAACGTGGCAGTAAATTTGTTCTGCTTAATTGGTTGCGCAGTCTGCATTTTAAAATATCTTATGGGGTTAAGGCACCTGCTGCAGAGATCTTTGTGTGCCCAGCAAATCTCAAGGAATAATAATAATGGTAAGATAACTCTGGAAGCTAACATATTTGCTGGAGAGATTTGTGTTTTGTCTAGTCCCAGTTTTGAACCAAAGTAGCATAGAAGGTTAAGGTGTCTCGGGCAAAGCACATCATGTAACACGCAGATGACACATTTTTATTTTAGGTAGATAGGCAGGTGGGATACTGCTTTTAACACAGAGATGCTTTGTTACCTGCAGTTCTCAAATTGTAATCTTAGCAGAGGGAGCTATGAAGGACATGTGACACCTACACCTTGTAACCCTCACTGCCTGATGTAACACATCCTGTACATTGATTTACACACTTGTATGATGTATTGCCAATGTATTATGTGTAAGAGTGATGTAAAATGATGCAGCTTGCGCTTCTCCCAAAGCCATTACAGCCCCTCCCCTGCATCCAATCATCCTATGGCAATGTTATATCACCTTTCACCCCACCCCACGAGAAGAACACAAATCTGAGCTGCAGGTGCTGCAAAAGCCTCAAGCTCTTGTTTTGTTTTCTTTGGTGTAGGTTTACCTTTTGCCCCAGATTTCCAGTACAGTTCCAAGGTTTACTCTTCTGTCCTGTGTCCCTCAAATGGTTGCCTGTGTCTGCTTTTGAGGACTTAAAGAGGTGGGGTGTTTCAGAACTGTCCCCAAAAGTTAGGCCTTGATAGCCTGCAGAAGGTGGATGCACACAGTGTGTCTCTGACCTCAGCCTTCCTCCTGCATCTGAGTGGATGCAGGTGAGAGAGGGTGTCAAGGTCTGAGGCTGCGGTTGTCCCACTCAGTGGGCCTCCCTCCGACAGTATGTTAGTAAGGCCTCCAGAAATGTTGTGTCTCCAAAGCCTGAACTGTGAGTAAGAATGATGCCAGGATTGAAGCATGATTAAGGTAATGGCAGTTTTGCATGTAACGTTTCTATATTTTTAGATCCACATTACCTGGCGCAACATTCACATTTTTAACGGCAGTAAAGAAAAAGACGTACAGGCTTTGGCAAGGGCAACGAGTTTGCAATCTGACATTTCACAGAGGCTCTCTCGAACCACACAGTAAGTTGGCTTTCTGCCATGACAAAGGGTTGTTTGAGAAGTTATGAATGGTTTTTGTATTTGAAATATTTTCCACATAGGGACGGTTGTGGAGTTAAATTACTGAGAAACCTACGCACCACAGTCCCTGCTGGCTTTACAGTGGTCATCTGGTCTTGCTGAAAAATGCGGAATTTAGAGCCTTAGGGCCAAGGTCTTAAGTTCTCTTAGCATCCGTATGAGTTCCTAAAGTTTCAGCTTTTTACTGCCCACCTGTGCCAGCCACTAGCCACCATTGCCAGCTTCTCACACTATCTACCGAGACGTTGGGTCGAGAATGGGACAAGACTCCATGGCCATTTAATACATGGCCTCTTTGCTGTAATTAAGACGTCCCAATGCTGTAATTGTAGTGGTCTTCTGGAGAACTCTTGGATGTGTCACACAGTCAGACAGGTATTTTTAGCCAATCTGTAGTAAAGTGTTTAATTTATTTTTTCTTTGTTCGCTATATTTAGTTTTCGCTCTTGAACAGGACACGAGAGCCTGTCTCTGTTTGTACTGTACATTTCTAGTGCTCAAGGTACCTTTAGCTGCCTTGTATCAAGACACATTATGTAAGGAAAGTAATTGTGCTGCAGTATATTTCAAGCAGTAGGATATCGTTATCGAATGATGTTCGTCTTTCTCTGATGGGGCAATCACGCACAGCAAGCAAAGTAACTTCAATTATTTCTATCTGTTGCTCAGCTTTATTTGTTAATCACACACACTATGTACATGGGTGGATGTGTAAAAAAGAAAGGAAGAACAAGATCTAAATCAACAGGGAGCACTGCTCTGTTAGGACAAGAACCCTCACTCACCCGAAGGTGACATGCTTCATCATAGGGTTCCCTCCTCACATCGGGACCGCAAGGAACCCAGTGTGGGCAACAACTCCCCAAAAGGAGAGGAGCAGAGGAGTTTTTTTAGAAAGAGATGAGCACTATTGATGTTTAGGAGCGAGGGGCAGAGTGCACATGTAAGTGAAAAAAGTGTAAATAAAACTATCTCCTGGAGGGGAAAAAATAGTCTTTTATTCTGGTGCCCCCATTGGACAGGATTAAAAAGCTAAGTGAATAGGGATTATGAATATTACCCTATATTATAAGGTCTGACCTTAGGTTGTCTCCAGGTTCCAGAGGAACACTATATAGTAAATCAACAAAAAGTTTAGCACCTATCACTACAAAGGAACTTGAAGCACATTTGCAAGGCCTTATCACAAGTGATAGACAAATAACAATTAACTACCGCTACTTGGGTATGCTTGACAGCCTTTTTTGTTAGTATAGCTATTGTATTTTAAGTAACATATGCTGGTGTTTTTTATTTGGTGAAAAATCTATAATCGAGTTTAGGTTTTCTTTGTCCTGTTCATTTTATTGTTTGCCAAAATGAACACAGTTGACAGGTTACACACAAAACCATTTTTGGAAATAATACATGAAGATAAACTTTGGGTGAAAGCGCTAGGACCGGATAAACCTGAAATAAACATTGAGCAGTCTACAAAAGACCGGGGTAAGGGTTACAGACAGAGGTTTATACAAACATGGTTTGATAAAATGGAGTTGCTTACTGCCAGCACTTCTAAAAAATGCCTTGTTCTGTATCCCCTGCTTGCCCTTTGGGAGTGAAGTTAGCAGGACTAGAACAGGGGTTACTGATCTAAAACATATGGCAGAAAAAATAAAGTGACGTGATTCTAGTGAATCCCACTTGATCAATGTAGTAAAATTGGGGCACATGCATCAAGGGATTTTGCAATCGCAAATGGTGCGATTCGCAAAAATCGGCCGTTTGCGATCGCAAAATGGCCTTTTGCGATGCATGAAAGTCTTTGGGATGCGCAATTTCGGTAATCGCTATTTTTTGCGATTTCCCAAATTGCGATTGCATTTAAGGAATCGCAAATTGCGATTCCTTAAATGCAATGCATGATGAAATCGCAAATAGCGATTTCGGTAATAGGGGCCGCAAATTACCATCAATTTGAACTTGATGGTAATTTGCAAAAACTTGAAAAATGCACTAAAGTGCATTTTTCAAAGTTATAGATTACACACACACATGCCCTTGGGGCATGTGTGTGCTAGACTATGTGTGCACAGATCAATTTCAGGGGTGCAACAGGGTGTCCTTTTGACACCCTTGCACCCTTGAAGTGCATGCGCAATCTGCGAGTACCTATTGGTACTCGCAAATTGCGCATGTCTATTCCCATTCATTCCTATGGGCCTGTAGGCCCATAGGAATGAATGGGTAGCAATTCCTTAATTGCGACTCGCATTTTGCGAGTCGCAATTAAAAATTTTAGGAAGTGCTATTTTTGTAAGATTTCTTACATGCATAGGCATTTGTGATTCCTTATTAGCGAATCCTTGATATTCGCTAATAAGGAATCGTAAATATATATTTTGATGCATGTGCCCCATTATCTTTATTTGGAAAATCAAATATTGCACTACAGGTAAATGAATCCTACCACAAGGGAGTAATCAAACATAACAAGGACGTTAATAAGAACTGTTTTATATTTTGTCAAAATTGATTGACTGTGTGAACTTTTGTGGAGCCTTTGAATTGGCATTGTGGGGTCATGATGAAATGGAAGACTCACTAAATCCAAGTGTCTTCAGAGGGCTGGTTGATTTTGTGTCTAGTATAGACTGCAATGGAAGCACACTTGAAAAGTGCAACTGTGTTTAAAGGCACTTGTAAGGCAATCCAGAATGAGTTGCTTGACTGTATGCTAGAGGTAACAAGAGGAAATATTGTACATCAATTAAGAAGCACTGATTACTCTGCTATCCAGGGCGATGATACAACTGATGTCTCTACCAAGACGCAGTTGAAACTAGTTTTCTGCTACAATGATGGCAATTCCAAGGCAGGAGAAACATTTTATTGCTTTTTTTATCTTAAAGAGCCATCTGGAGACACAATTGCACCAGCTATTCTTATTAAACTTTACCACATTGCACTGGGAAAATAAGGTTAAGAGAAGTGGTGGGGTTAAAAAACAACTGAGATATCTACCCAAATCCACACTATGTATATTGCTATGCCCACCAACTAAATCTAATCATGGAACAGGCTGCATCAAAAATATCAAGGTCAGAATTTTCTTTAAACAATTGGGTGACATTTCTGTTTTTTTTTACACATTCTCCAAAATGGACTGAAGTTCTTAAACAGATAGTGGCAGGAAGAATACCGAAAGGTTTGCAACTCGCTGGAACTTCAACATTCAAGCTATCAATATAATTCGCGAACAAAGAGATGACCTTGTAGCATGCATGAAATCTATTACAGAAAACAGTACATTTGATTCCGCTTCTGTATGTGAAGCAAAGGGTTAAATTTTGTATTATTTTGTTCCACAGCATAATGCCCCATGTCAATATTTTGTACAATGACTTGCAGAAGTGAGGCATTGATACTGTATTTGCACAAAAAGCCACTTTAGACTTTGTGACCGGCATCAACAAGGTACAGGAAACCATTGACAATTTTGACTCTACATTGCCACGTGATTCTCAATTTACAAACCACAAACTACAGATACGTACCTTGATACAGGAGGGAAAAGAAGCATGTGACGTTATTGTGGTGCATGCCAGGGAGTGCTTTGCAGTTACCAGGCATCTCATGAGTGCAATACTACTGCATAGTAACATGTTTCAAAAAGTTTTCCTACCGCAGCACTCAATGAAACGGTGGAAGCATATCAAATGCTAAACAAGTCAAGATCGCGCACTGAACTTTCAATCCTGTATGGAAGACTGGACTTTCACCAGGCTACAGGTGGTTCCATGGCTTTATATATATTTTTTATGTGAAAACAACTTACAGAAATCTTTTTCTGAGACTCTTAGGTTATTGAGAATTGTCATTACAACACCCATGGAAGCTGAATGATGTTTCTGCACACTGAAGAGGATATAAAGATTTTTAAGAAACACAGTGACCCATGCTCGAATAAATGCATGGGCCGTGCTGTCAACGGAAAAAGAACTAATAAATCAGATTCCAGAAGTCAACAAAAGTACTATTGAAATGTTTGCTCACATTAAAGAAGGGTGTGCAAACTTGCTGCATAAAAAGAAACCATGGAAATGCACATAGTGTTGTGAATCATTGTTCCTAGCAAAAATCGGTTTGGTTTACCTTGAGTTGTAAGTAACATTAAAGAATATTGTAGGAACCTTGTATGATAGTAACTGCACCATGTATTCACTGTATATTTCAGTATCTTGCATTACCTGAGAGGACTTATGCTTACAAGGCCACACAAGTTTGGTGCTGTTTTGGGGTATTAGTTAATTAAACTCTCCCTGACGCTTTTTTCAAAGTCCCCCAGCAAATATGGCCTAGTTTTGTAAATACCCTAAACTCTGGCAAGCTTTGGACTAACTTACAAGTTAGACCCAGGGAGTCAGGCAGACTGTGACCATGTACCTTCCATGACACACTTAAAGATGGTGCGTTCTGGGCAACAATCAGTCTTGTAAGAAACAACAGCATTATATGTATTGGTCTCATCTTTCCTCAAAGTATTAATGTCTTGGTTTGCAAACTTTAGGTGCACAGCAATGACTTTAGGAGAAGGGATTTTCTTCTCCTATCCGATTGATAAAGCTGTGGTTGTTCACTCTTTTCCTATTTGTGAAATCATAAACTGTAATGTTTGTTGTGCTGATAGGGCCCTGTAGAATCCTAGACAGTTTTTGTTTACATATCTAATACTATGAGCATCATGTGGACTAATACTCAGTAAATGTGTTAATAATGTTTCTTACTTTAGAATGATGGACTTCATTACTGATTGAACATGGCTTAATAGTCTTACCCACTGAAGAGCAGACTAGATTATTTGAGACCATCAGATATCTTTACACCTGCACATGAAGTGTTACCTTAAATGTGAATCCTCAACACCAAAGTAAAAAAGTTAAAAAAAATGGCACATGTAGAATTATCCTCTAGTAAGAGTTTGTGATGGCTTCATGGGTGTCCGAAAATATAAATGTGGAAACCCATACAACTTTGAGACAGTGCTATTTCTTCTCTGCACCAATACATATTTATTTCATTATTTATATAATTTCTCTAAAGGACTGGTTAACCTAATTCCTTATCAGAGATGTTCAAAGAATTGAACATTAAAGTATAAAAATTTACTTTTTGAACTATTAAACCTTCCCTACACAACGATTAAGGTCATCTTTCTCAAAAATGATTTGTGAAAGCATTTAACCATACTTGGTTGTTTAAATGTAAATATATATTAAGTAGCCTATGTTACTCGTTGACCAACTGGCTTTGGGGTATATTTACTTTTTATTTTACAACTGTAAACCTACCCTGTTCAACATTTGGTTGACTTTCTATAAAATGAAATTATTATATATTTTTTTCAAATTAATCTTTCTTCTATCTAGCCCATTATATCATATGAAGATTTCTTTAACCTCCTGTGTACTTGGCGTTGATCAGATGATTCAGAAAAGAAACAAACATGCACTGAATTTAGGGAAAACATTTTATGTGTTGCAAGTATATACTTTATCTCTGCGTGTTTCTATGTGTTTTTAGTTTATGCAAGCTGCCTTTGTGCATGATCTTGAGTTTGAATATGTGAAAACTAACCAATACATTGTTCTGTAGAATAAGCAGGCCATGACTCTGTAGGACCAACTTGAAAGTCATTTGATCTCTCGCATGCACTGGCTCAATAGACAGCTCCAGCCTATTCATGCAACATCATTAAAATTGTGATTATTAGCCCCTACCTATCCTATTATCCTCAATACATCAGCCTGGCATGTATTCACATGAAGGTAAGATAATTAATTTTACAAACATGTTGTGAGGGAGATACCAACCCCAAACGTCTTGGCGTATGCACACATCACTAAAGAAGGAAGTCAGGCTTGCCTACCAAGACAGGAATTTTCCAAAATATTTTGAGAGTTTTTATACAAAAGCCTATGAAAACTGTTACTTTTTGCTCTTTTTATTTTAAAAAATTGGGCTGAAAAATACATAATTTTATCCCATTTTTGTTAAATGGGATTTGCAGAGGAAATGGTGACTAGCCTTCCACAAAAATGCCATGCACCTCTAATGTGCACTCCCTCCCCAGGCCAAGTCCCACCCCACCAGTCACAAACTTCACCAGCCACACTCGTCTAACCCCTTATGGTTGATAGTTGGCAAGGTTGCCTCAGCTCAGGTACGAATGGCGGAAGGGAGTATTTCAGCCTGCCAATGAGAATTGCATTCACATATGAAATGCAACAGAGAATTCCCGGCCTGATTTCTTCTTGTGAATTACAGCACGGTCCATGTAAAAGAGCAGTGGGTTGGGCAGGGAGTTCTCAAGGATTGTCTGTGTGTACAGTCTGAACACTCCAAGAGGAATGATATGTGTTGGGTCAGAAATCAGACACTCCCCACACATTTATACAAGCACTGGCAAATGTAAAATAAAATGGCTAAATTGTATCATAGTGATCCCTGGCACTGGAGGGAACTTCCTTGTGTGTGGAGGTGCCCCTTGTGGAAGGGCAAAATGCTGTCACTCGGTGTCTTTCACAGTGAATTTAGCCACTGGCTGAAGAGGGCTGACCTAGTGCCCCATGTTATGGTATAGTGGGCGGAAGAAATATATGAACGCTGCAACAGCAGACCAATGGATGAAGAGGGCTGGCTGGAAGCCCCTATAAAAATTATATTATATATAATTTTAGTAAATTCAAAAGGTCTTCGTGAACCCCAGACCTAAGAAGGTGATAGGTGGGCCAGAATGGTGTGGATAGAGATGGATATAGCCTAGAGAGCTGGAAACACAAGGACCAGCTATGAAGGTATAGGCTGCAGTACAACAAAATGGCCACACACTTGCACACTACAGACTACTGTTTGTATTATTTTTGGATGCAAAATGCATTGCTGGCAACATTTGTTTTTTATGCATGGCTCCGGATGTGCATTTCACATAATGTTATGTCATTTTTGGGTAATTGTTTATAATTACACAAAAAGGAAATTATGCGAATTTGGCACACTTCTAAAGTCAATGGCACTTCAATAAAAAACAAAAGGATCATATTGGAATCTAGGAACAAGCTTCACATACTTTGTGAACAACTGTACAGCATTTGCCACCGCTATTTCAATCTACGAATAAAATACTTCAGTCACATACGCTGGGTCCGCTCTTACCACTAGTATACCTCTGCCTCCATGGGTCTAATCAACATAGTTCTCTGTTTTGTTAACGTGTCTAATGTCAGAATACAGTTATGAATAAAATATGGTGATCGAACATATATTTGTTAGCATTACTGTGCAAGCAGTTAGGTTTCTAGGCTCAAACACGTCACACGCACACTCTAGGGAATTAGTGCATTCATGTTGGCATACATTCAGGTCGGGCTATAACATGTATGTATTACCAGGAAAGACATGCCACACACTGCAGTACACTGAAAAGAAGAACAGAATAGAAGAAGAGAATTTGAATTTGAAACAATAGCGACAAAAAAGTGAGGATGGAGTGAAAGGAGTCCTGAACCCCACGTTCTGCTTCACTCACATGTCAGTGGATAGCATAGAGTATAGTTTCCCTTGACTAATCATGTCAAATGTCAGTGAAAGAGAGAGCAGGACAAGGAAACGGGCACCTCCATCCTTAAGAATGCGAAGAGCATGGTCTACAATGAGAAAAGTGATTGAATCAATACTGGAAAAAGAGACAAACCAAAACTTGTAGGTTTTTATCAATTTCTTAAATTGTAGATGAGTTTCAACTAAAATGAGTCTTCTCCCTCCAGCTTCCTCCCCTCTAAGGCAGGTAAGAATTATAGCATACTTTTAATGGCAGATCTATTGAAAAACAGATTTAGCAGAAGTTATTAGGCTAGTCTAAAGATTCCGATTTAGACCATAATTTTCATACTGGACTGTATAGCTCTTTCTGAGATCTCTTTCGAAATATAGGTTTCAACTGAAAATTTTAGAAAACATTGGTGGCACTATCCTTTTAGTTGAAAAAGAAAGCATATGGTCTGTTTCATCTAGAGGCAATACTTTTACAATAACATCTGCCAGCATGGATTAAGAAGATAGCCTTGTTTTGAGACACTATGTTTTACATAAGTTACACACTGCGCAATTATCTCCATAATTCTCCCTTTTGATTTTTATTCCTCATTTGCAATGGATTTTCAACACACAATATAGCCTTTTGGCACGTTTCTCCTAATTCAAGTAAGCTATCTTCAAAACATGGCAAACCTTCTGATCTTTAGTTAAAATTGTGCAATAGACTGCAGGCTGGAAGCCATTCCTGATGACCTGAGCCTCCCATTCTTACTTGATCCAAATCTGCTCCCTCTTCTTCGAATTTAATCTCAATTTGTTCTCGTGTCCCATCCTGTCCTAATAGAGACAAACATTGAGTCAGGGAGTGAAGCTTGCATATCTGTAATGTCAGCTTCAATTCCTCACCAGCTCATGCTAGTGATGCAGTGTGAGAGAGGGAATCTTCTACTGTTGAGCCACCTAATAAACCTATTTTGTGGATCATGGAAACTTGTACTTTAGAAGCCCATGTGATTCCTATTCTGTGCTGGGAGGAAATTTGCCCTGCAGGTGCTCATGCAGTACATTTACGTATTGTGAGAAATTGGGTTACTCATTGACTGGGGTGTGAGCTCTGGTCAAGCAGCACCCACAATCCTCGTCAGTTTGAGGCACAAGCCAACCGTAAATTAAGCTGTGCTCAACCCCCTGGTAGCTTAGCATAGAGCAGTCAGGCTTAACTTAGAGGCAAAGTGCAAAGTATTTGTGCAACACTTCAAACAGTAAAACAGTGACAACACCACACAAAAAGGATCCCACACCAAGTCAGAAAAATAGAGCAACATTTAATAAATAAAACAAGAACAAAAGAAAATCAATCAGTAGAACCCAGAGTTATGAATTTTTAAAGATTAAAGTGAAACATAGCACCTAAAAGCATAAAAGGCAAACAGGGGATATCTGTTCATGCTGGACTGGGTCAAACTCAAAGGTTCAGGCCAACCGCGATGGAACACCAGTCAGATACAGTCCCAGGTTAGTCCTGCTGAAGATTTAACTTCTCATGTTTTGTGCCAAGAGTCCCGTTTGCGCTGAGGAGGGCCGCGAAGAGCAATCAGAGCGTCGCGGGAGGCTGTCGCTGTGGCACGAAGAGCAGACCGGGCATTGCGGACTGGCAGGTGGAGCTTCACATTGGTGGTGTCCTGCAAGCGGTCGATGCTGTAGAGTAAAGAGACAGGCTGGCAGTGCTTTGGGCTGACTATTGGTGCAAGTGGCGCAGTCTCAGAGCCCAAAAGCTTAATTTAAGCTCCCTGAGCCAAACCAAGGGTCCAGGACCTAAAATGCACCCCTTGGGGGTCAGGAACTCGCTACAGCAGGGTCCGGGAGCTGTTTGGGGAGTATTTTATGTCCCTGAGGCTCAGATCGGGAAGCAACCAGACTAGCCCTTGGAGTCACTCTGGGGTCTTGGGTTCAAGATGAGGTTGTAGGCCCAGTTCTTCCTCCCCAGGCAGGAGGGCAGGAGGGCAGCAGACAGCAGGTCAGCACAGCAGGGCAACAGTTCCTTTCGAGCAGCAGTCCAGCAGAGTGGCAGTCCTTGTAGCAACACAGCAGTCCTTCCTGGCAGAGGATTCACAGGTCCAGAAGTGTACTGAAGAGCTAGTGTCTGACGTTCCTCTTAAATACCCTGGTGTCCTGGTCCTGGAAGGTGGGAAAAGCTTCTAGACACTGGCTTTGAAGTGCATGGAATCCCTTGCCTTCCATGTCCTGGCTCTAAGCTAGCTGCAGTAACAATGCAGGGCCGCTAGGCCCTTTGTGTGAAAAGCCAAAGCTTCTGTCCACAACAGATTATCCACCAGTGGCTATCTTAGCATGTACCCATGTTAAATAGTTAGAAAGGCATACATGTTTATTTCCATAACTTCACTGAAAATGTTGAGGCACTGCACATTGTTGAATGATGTAGAATGTTAGGGTGACACACTTGGAGAAGGTTTAACTCACAGTCTATAGAGGCATTTTGTTTGTTAGGTGGGTAAATACCAGTAAACAGATGGTAAAATCCACCATATATGCATAATGTTGTCAGATATGATATGTGTCCTGCATGTGGCCAAAGGTTATTTCCATTATCACATTATTGGTGATAGAAAATTGGGCACAGGTGTAGCTTGTTGAAATACTTCCTGTTCACAAAGCGTATAGCACACTGTGACAATCATTGGATGATATCATCAGCGATGTCATGAATGATGTAATTTGAGATGTCATCGGTACTGTCATCAATGATGTCAAGAGTGATGTAATATGTAAGGTTACAAGCAATGCATAATGGTGGCTTGAGTCATAGTTTGCTAAACTATAACTGGCAAATTTGAGTGTTTTTTTCAATTTTTACTTCTTTATGTGCTTTAACATAGTGCAATAATAATCCTTTCTTAAATGTCTATTGGCTTTATAATATGATTTTCACAATAGATTCTAGCACATTTCACTGTGGGAAATACACTGATGCACTCTAGCTGCAGGTGTTTCTCCCATGGTGATGTCACCATCATTTTTCTGAGGTCCGCCCCCTTCCCCTATATTACTCCTTCTTTTTTGTTTTTTGTCACTATTCTGTGTTTTTAAGAAGATTGGCTTCCTTTTGTTTGTATGAGTAGACTGTAACCTACATGTGATCCCAGTTTCTGCAGCCCACTTTCTTCCCTTTTTTGATACCACCACATCATCTTCTGCTTTCCTCTGGCCCTTGCCCTTTCCTGCCTGCATCTGCCAAATCGTTTCTTACTGCAGAGGAGTGCAGACAAGAAAATGTCCCATGCAATGGCTACAGTGAAAAGAAGCTTTTAAACAAGATCATGAATATAGAAAATAATTTTTAAAACAATCAGACGAGTCTTCCCCTTGTGTGGTTTCACCCAAATTAGTCTGAAATCTATTGTATGGTTAACTTTTATGTGCCTCGTATAATTCTGTGATAATTTGAGTGCTGGGTCTCCAATCTCATAAATCTCATTATGGACTTTGTCCTGTAGGGAAGGTTAAGGTGACTGATCTTCCAGACCGGTGCACCTTTATTAATTTTTGCTAAATCGTATACCTACTATGGTGATAAGTACGATAGTTGTTGCAGTGGTGTAACAAAACTTGAGGGGGCCTCTCTGCAAAGTACATGGAGGGGGCCCCCCGCACGCTGGACCCAGTCAGGAGCTTTCAGGCCAGGGGCCCAGCACCCATGCACAGTGCCGGAGGAGGCCGCCTTGAGCCTGGGGGCCATCCGCACCACAGGGGCAGCCGTGGCTATTGTTATTCCACTGAGTTGTTACCTCAGTCTCTATGTAAAATACTTGTTATACTACAATAAATAAATCAGGCTTACTAACTTTTCACAATAAACAGATCAGCTCTATAACCTTGATTATTGGTTTGTAACCAAAACTAACTCAGTCCTGCTGTATTGAGCATGAGCTTTCCAACAATGGGAGAGGTGTGGCGCAGCGGGCAGAGCATCTGTCTTCAGAGCCTGCGGATCGATCACCAGCAGCAGCTGAGCTCAGCATCATATGACTCAGGGCAACAGCTCACGTAATCTCCCCTACGGCCCCAAGCGCCTTGAAACCCTTGAGGGGTGATATATTCCTGCTTTACAAATAGGAATTATTTATTATTATTATTAAAATGTGCAACAAAAGCACTCTTTTTCAATGGGTGCACACAACGTCTTCCCAATCAGGGCTGGACTGGCCTTTCTCTTAGAGACTACGTCCCTAAATAGGACATCCCATACCGACTACACATTACTGGATTGAATTTCTTTGGCACACGTACTCCACCACCACTTCATTGCCCTGAAGAAGCCCCTGTTAGGGCGAAACCCGTTGGCTGTCTCTAAAGATGTACACCAAGCGTGTGTGAAATAAAGACATACAACGACATTGACATACGACTATTGATTGATTATCTATCTGTATACCTTGCAACTTACAAATTGCTGCTTGTGTGTATTGCCTCTCATCTATCTTCTTTCATGTTTCTATTTGTGGTCATGTGGCAGCTGACCATTTGAGGTGGGCAATACCAAAACCAAAAATACCACGTGACTGGCTTAGGTAGTGCAGTTGTCAATAACCCGGCTGACTTTCTATATGCTGATCCTGGACTGGCCATTTATTGATCTAGGAAACCCCCGTGAGGGTGGACCCTCAGAGGCAGGATTTTGCCCGAGGGGGTTATCTGAAATAGGCCTTTAAATTGATGCAGCAGTGTTCGGTATTTATCACAACCATTTGCTGCATCATTTTAAATACTTATTATTTCCTAGTATGGTGTGATAGTGCAGCTGCTTTACAGACATGACTGCGCATGTGCACTAATAACAGCCTGTGTGTCTTTCACAGCCTGCCCCTCGCTGGCTTCTGCAATTACTGAAATAAAAAACTTTTGGAATTTGCTGCTCTTTTCAACCTGCCTTCAGCTTACACCAGGAGCATCGCCCCACTGCTCTCAGAGCAGGAAAAAGAAAAAATACAATGATAATAACAGTTATTATAATTTTATTTTTCGTAGCTACGGGGCTGGGTTAGGGTGTAGCGGGCTGGTGTCACAGGGGGAAGAGTGGTTCATGCACTTGAGTGCACATGACGATTTGGCCAGCCGTCTTGGTCCGGCCAAACAGTCATGCACACTAAGCATGTTCTCCACCGGGCTGTAATACACAGCCTGGGGAGAGAACATGCACAGGCTTCCAATCCCCATCTGAGCGCTGAACCACAGCACTCAGACCAGTCACAATGCTGCATTGCAGCATTGTGATTGGCTTAGGGGAGCCTGTGTGCTACCTACTTCCGCGACTCGCCAGGAAGAGAAGCGGAGAGACAACGGTGGAGAGACGGCTGCCGTGAGGAGGTTAATGCTTTTTTTTTTGTATTTTGTCCCCCCAGCTCACCACCCCCATTGCCTGCCAGCCGCCACTGGCTAACACAAGATATAAAACCCCCCACTGATTATGGATCGACACTTAAAATGACAGTGCTGCCACTGAGAGACACCATCTTTTTGGTAGTGCGCTCTCTAGTCTTTTGGCGGCCGGGGCTATTTCAATGCGCGCTGCGCGGACGCAGGCGCCTCAAAGGGGTTGTCTGGTATTGCGATTCTGCCGACCTCGCATAGCCTAATCTTGCTAAATTGCACTGTTTGCCTATTTTGCACAAGATCTGTTGCCCTCTGAATATTTTTAATCAATTTTAAACCACTAACCTTTTAAAAACATGTTCTAGTATTGTGTGTGCTGCTTCTATTGAATCGGACCGCTGCCATTAATTCACTTCCTGTTTCCCCGTGCTGCCACTGAGAGACGCCATCTTTTTGGTAGTGCGCTCTCTAGTCTTTTGGCGGGGCTATTTCAATGCGCGCTGTGCAGACGCGCCAAAGGCGCGCCTAAGGCAAGCCCGTCTGCGCCCGTCAGCGCTCCGGAGGCGGCCAGCGCCAGCCATGCTGCTCGCCGAGGCCCAGGACAGGAGGTCAGACTTTGCTACACTGGGGATGTCCTACGGGCCCTTAACCCTAGCATCTGCCCCTCTCAAGGTAGTTGGGATGTTCATGCTGGCAGTAACAATGTGTGCCCGATCTGTGATTTTAGTTTGGGCTTGGGACCTGCTACTTTAGAGCAAGTAAGCATTCCTTCTAATAGACCTCCAAGGGCTCCCCCCATTGCTGCAGCTTTGATCAATGTTCGATCCCTTAGGAAACACCACTTGGAGGTGTTTGATCTCCTCGATGATGGATCTTTAGATCTACTGTTTAGTCCTGGCTTGACTCTACGTCAGACCCCGTTGTTACCCTTGCCACGCTTGAGGGATACAAGATTGTTAGAGTAGACCACCAAGAAGGGAGGGGGGCCGGTGTGGCCATCTTTTATAAGAACAAGTGGGATTTACGCAAGGGGGACATTACCTTATGGGGGAGGCGGGGAGGTTCTTGATTTTAGTATTCGTTTTTCTGACCACTTTACTGTGGGTGGTTCCCTGATCTATAGGCCTCCCGGTCTGGCGAGTCCCTTTATCCAGGCCTGTGGGGATGCCATAGCGCCTAGGGCACTGAGATTCTCTCATTACATTCTATTAGGGGATCTCAATATTCATCTTGATCAAGTTGATGCCAAGGATTCGTGTGACTTCCTGGATACTCTCCATTTGGCCCAACTGGTCCAGCGGGTTAGGCTCCCCACCCATCAGGCTGGCCATATACTGGACCCAATCTGCAGTAATTTCCCTATTTTGATCAGAGACCCATGTCCGGTTTCTTGGCCTGATCATTTTATAACATATTTTTCATGGGACGTGATGAATGCCGAGCCTGTAGCACGTTCATTTTGCAAACCTTCCTTTAGCAGAATTGCCCCCTGTGCGTTTAAGCAAGTTCTGGAAACCTCTAGACCTATTCTTTCAGGTGACCTTGTAGATCGACTCGATGGTTTTACCAGCTGGATCTCCAAGGCAGTTAACGCACTCGCCCCACAGTGCTCACCTAGGCTGTCCAGGGAATCCCCTTACAAACCCTGGTTCAGCCCCGAGCTTAAAGCACTTAAACGCAAATGTAAGATTCTAGAGCTAGCGTGGTGCCGCAGTGATTACTATTCTGCTGCTAAGCTGAAGCTCAGAATCAAACAGAAGGTCTCTTATGAGGCCATAACGTCTGCCAAAAGGCAATTCTATTCTAACCGAATTGACTCTGCCAAAAACAACGCTAAAGAAATCTTTGCGATTGTTCAGAGCTTCAGGTCTCCCTCGGCCCAAGCTAGTGTGTCATCACCTTCAGTCACCTGGTGCGATACTCTATCGAATTTCTTCCTGGATAAGATCCGCACTATTCAGACAGCTTTTTCACACGGTGACAATGAGACCGTGGCATCTGTCTTGCCTCTACTTCCCAGCGCTGAACATTGCTTGGATGCGTTTAAGCCGGTGGACTTGCATGACTCTTTTAAAATTATTAGGAGCTTAAAATCTGGCTCACCCTCTGATCCTTGCCCTGCTAGACTGCTAGCTGCAGCAGCAGAAACGATCAATGTAGAGGTGAACAGCATCATTAACTTGTCTCTCCAGACAGCCAGTGTCCCAGCGGCCTGGAAGCAGGCCAGGATTTTGCCGCATATAAAAAAGCCATCACTAGATCCCCTCAATCCAGGGAACTATCGTCCCATTTCCCTCTTGCCTGGTCTGGCTAAAGTGTGTGAGAAGGTTGTTAATAAACAACTCACCGAGTTCATTGAGAGGGAGGGTATTCTGCATCCAGCACAGTCAGGGTTCCGGGCTGCCCACAGCACCGAATCGGTCCTGGTGGAGGTCGTGGAGGCTATTCGGGAGTGTCTGGACACCGGCGGGAGGGCAGCATTGATTCTGCTGGACCTCTCGGCGGCGTTCGACACGGTCCCGCACTCTCTTCTCCTTTCACGACTCGCCGGGATATGTGTGTCGGGTACTGCCTGGAACTGGCTCAGATCCTTCTTAGAAGATCGGGCACAGCAGATTTGGATGCCTCCGTCCTCCTCCTCTATACAGTCTGTGACCACGGGAGTGCCCCAGGGGTCCTGCCTTGGTCCCCTTCTCTTCAATATTTATGTTACACCTTTAGTCTATCTGGCCGAGAGCTTGGGGGCCAAGGTGATGGCCTACGCCGCTGACACCCAGCTGCTATTTACTTGGGACATTAACGATGAGTCTGTCTCCTCGGTTCATCACTGCCTCTCATCCATTTTTAAATGGTTAGCGGCTGCGCAGCTAAAGTGTAATGAGGAGAAGTCAGAGATCCTCCTCTTTGGAAAATTCCCTCCCAATTTCCGAGAATCTCTTTGGCCTCCTGAGTTTCCATTGCCAACCTCTGTAGGGAAGCCTGCCAAGAATCTGGGGGTATGGTTTGAGGAGTCTTTCTTTCTCATACCATATTAAGAAGCTGGCCGGCAATTGTTTTGGTCTCCTCAAAACTTTGAGGGAGTTTTTCCCTCTCCTTCCCCAGGCAGCGAGAGAAACACTCACCTGTGCACTCATTTTGTCCCGGCTAGATTATGCCAATGCGCTTAACATCGGCATTCCGGGTTACTTGCTGAAAAAGCTGCAGGTGGTCCAAAATGCGGCAGCCAGACTTCTTCTGGGTATCTCTGCTAGGAACAGAGTGCGATACCACCTTCACTCACTGCATTGGCTCCCTGTTGCGGAACGGGTGAAGTTTAAATCGTTGGTTTTGGTTCACTGAGCTTTGCATGGGTTCGGCCCACTCTATTTACAAAAACGATTCTCTTTCTATGTTCCATCTAGACAGTTGCGCTCTACGTCTCTCCGTCTTGCACAGGTTCCTCGATTTAAATACCAGAGGCTTGGAGGCAGTTCATTGACAAGGAAGGCCACTGTTGCTTGGAACGCACTGCCCCTTGCCCTACGCAACATTCAGGACCCAGCAGTATTCAAGAAAAACTTGAAAACACATCTCTTCGCTTAAACAGACACTTTCACCCTTTGTTGGTTTCGCGCCGGGACACTCGTGAGTATCCGTGCGCGCTATAAATCAAAGTAACATAACATAACAAGTCACAAAATGAGTGTGATTCCCTAACTTGTGATCCAGCTTCGTGACCAGCAGGTGCCCAGGCACAGCACCCATTTACCTGTGACCGATCCTCCCACCAATCAAAGACCATTTGGAGCTGACTCCCTCGCCTCTAGGCTCCAGCCTCACTCCTGCTCTCTCTCATCTGTTGTCCTCTTTCAACCAGCTCCTGTCTCTTCCCTCGCTCTTTCACCGCTTCTTGGCTTCTGCCAAGCTCCTTCAACCTTCTGTGCCTTTTTGCACGTCACCCATTTTCCTGCGCATGTTTTATCTCTTACCCCTTAGTGCCTGTAAGGGTGTTAGCGTCACCGGGGTGTGATGGACCACAAGATGCCGTATTATTGTATACTTGATATCTTTATTTTCTTTTCTTCAGGTGTTACGTGGGTAAGGATTGTAAGGGATTTCGGGTAGAATGATTAACCAAAGGAATAACACAAAAGAAGGTATGAGACAGCTTCTCTTTTCGTTTTCTGGCTCCGGGATGTCGGGGTTGGGTAGGCCGGGATCCTCCTGGGTTTCTTGCACGCTTGCTTGGACTCACTCGGAGGGCGGGGAAAGAAAAGAATACAAAACAGGTTGGGGTCAATAACTGTGCTTTTGTATAGGGTTGGTTTTGTGCTACCGTCACAAAGACGTATGTGCGGGGAGGGTTTGTGTGGGCTTTTTATCAAAGGAACCTCCACCACTACAGTGCCCTACCTCCCCACGCCTCCCCACCTCCCCCACCAGAACGATCCCCGGAGGGACACTTGCCTTGGGCCACAGCCCGTCTCTAAGACCGTGGCGGAGGGACCCGGGGCGTCTTCTCCTTCCTCCAGCCCACCGGGTTTGCGCGCGGTGTACAATACACTCCTCTGTCCTCGTCTGCTCCTCCTCGCTCTCGCCTTCCTCCGCTTTACTGCTGTCCTTCACGCTCACCGTCTCTCTTCCTCCGATACCTCTCGCCGTCTCCTGCTCCTCCGCGTCTTTTGTGCAGCCCTCTTCCGCCTTCGTCACGGTCTCCTCCCCACTCGCCTGAGTCACTGCTAGACCGCTGCCGGCTTCCGGTCCGCATTGAGGTGTCGCAACCTTTCTCCACTTCCTGTCCGCCCCGGCTTCGTCCTCCTTACAGTGCCTTTGCTCTTCACCTGTTTTTTGTGTGGCTGTTTTCACTCGTTTTTCTGCCTGTTGGCACTCGTTTTCATCCGTCTTTTGTGTCTGTGTTCTCTCTCACCCCTTACTGTCTTTTGCTCTTTAACCTTTTTTAGTGCTTGTACTATTACTCGTTTTCACTCATTCTTTGTGCCTGTGTTCTCTCTTTTTCATTTTATTTTTGTGCCTGATTACTTGTTTTCAACCTTTTTGTGCCTATTTTTCTCTCACATCCCTTAGTGCCTTTTGCTCTTCACCTGTTTTTTGTGCCCATTGTCATTTATTTTCACCCGTTTTTGATGCCTTTTTTCTCTTTCACCCCTTAGTGCCCTTCTGCTCTTCTCAATCATTTCTGTGCCCTTTTCACTCGTTTTAGGCCTTCTGCCCCTCTTTATCATGTTCCAACAGCATTTCGGCTCTGCCCGTTCCCTACCTGCTCTTCCTGCTGTGTTTCCTTCCTGCCTCTTCTTCCAGCATCCCTGCAGCCTCGCTCACTGCCAACCCGTGTTCCTCTCCCCTCCCAGGACCTACTCAATGGTGGCTTCTTCACTTCCATGCCACTGAGACATCAAAGTCTGCACCCATTCACGAGTGGACAGTGCCCAGGGCCACAAACCCTGTTCCGATGGCCTCCCAGTGATAACGCCCAGCGATCCTTCAATCGCCTTACCTGGGATGCCTCTCCTCCGGCTGCTGTTGCACCACTACACACACCATGGTAGGAACCCTTCATTTGCAGCCACTGCTGATTCTCCTGCAGCAGCCTACCCACACATTACCCCCACCTAACAACACATGCTATAGCAAACCCACACCCCAACACTCACTCATATGCAGGCTACTCAACACACGATCTCTTTGCAAACATGCAACTAAAATCTATGATCTGCTGATCAACAATGCACTGGACCTCTTTTTCCTCACGGAAACCTGGTTCAACTCCACACTAGGATCCCAACATCGCTGTGACAATACCAGCAGGCTACACGATCGCAAGACAGGTCTGCCCTCACAAACCAGGAGGAGGTCTTGTTGTCATCTACAAAGAATCCATCAAATGTTCAACATCCTCATAGAGTGCCAACGCATTCATGGAACACCTACACTTCAAGCTGCAAATCTCAGTCAACTTCACCCTAAATGGAACCCTTGTCTACCAACCACCGAGCTACCTTTACCAGCCTCATCACTGACTTACTGCCCCTCTTATTATCAAGTCCAGATCCTTAATACTCTTCAGCGACCTCAACTTCCCCCTAGAAGACAGAACCAATCCCTGCTCCACAGCACTTCTTGAAAGCCTGAACAACACTGGACTAACCCAACTCATCACAGAATCAACAAACATCACAGGACACACACTAGACCCCACCGGCATTTTGCCAAGGCGTCAGACTCTTAGAGTAAGTGTGACAACAGAGCAAAGCTCCCTTGGGTTCCCCGTGTTAGGCAAGTTTCCTTTTTACTCGGAGCATTGATCTCCGGAGTACAGTGATGTAAGAATCATTATCTTACACCTTTTATGTTTTCACATTAGGATTTATTAGTCAATGTCATAGGGTACATAGAGGACAGCAGAACGGAGGGCATATTCCCTCCTAGTGGAGGGTGTCTGCCAATTGATTAACCAGAGGCTTAAGGTCCTGAAGTTAGGCATATAAAGGATGTCCGAAACATGTTGACCATGCAGGGATAACAGGGTTACTAATTTCTCTGGGTTCATCCCCCTATTTTTGTTTTTAATCCTATCTGGGCTTCCATCAATAAAAGTAATACATTTGGATAGCTCTAGGTAGTTTTAACCTCTTTTCTTTGCATCTCTGGTTAACGTAGAGTATGTACTCCACACCTAACAAAAACCATTGCTCCCACACTTAGTGTCGTTGAGCCCACCTTAGACTCATACAGGTCCAGGGTATGGGAATTCCAATAATGAAGCATGCAACATCTCAATGTGGGTGAGGGCCTTGTTTATGGCAGAGAGATCTCTGTGTTGCATTATTTAAGCAACAGCCTAGTCTTGCATGGACTTGATCTGTTTTCTGCCTCATTACCAAGTTTGTGTAATATGGTGCCAGTCTCTTCGAAGATATTAGTCCTAGAACTAAACCCACTCAATTGTGTCATCAAAATCATATTGTCCAGTGTTTAATCTTTGAGACTTAATGTATTTTGTTAGTACGGCCCTTAAGGCACAGAGAAATAAAGCATGAGACATTGGATACATCCGATACAACACACTGATGTTAAAGAAATGTGCTCCCATTCAGTGGTGCATGTTGTAACTATACCATAGATACTCCCAATATGTTGGGGCTACTTCAATGAAGCTTTGGGCAGTATCTCTAAATAAACAGCAACTGCTATGAAAATGTTGTCCTGATATAATTGTGTAGGTTTTTAAAAAAAAGTGTTGTCATTTGCAATCTAGTTACTGACTTGTACATGTTTTGGACTTGATAGATGAGTTAATATTTACAGGAAGAGCTGTTGTCCAATATTCCTGGAAGAAGAGGAAATCTCACACCTCTCAACTTTGCAAGGTTCTATATAAAAACGGAACCTTGAAGGCAATTCATTACACAAAAATTTCATTTTGGAGTAATGTGCAAAATGAACTGAACATTTTTTGAAGCTGAATATGGTACAGTGAAAGCCAAACTCCAAGTGTGTTGCATTTGTGACCCCTGTTACATACCGCATCCCAGTCCTCTTCAGTTGTCTTCAAGATGTCCTTGCTAAGTGGTTCCATGGCTGCGTTCGAGAACAGATAGTCAATTCCGCCATATTTGTCTAAGGCCTACACCAAAAACAAAATCAGAAAAAAGAGGAGCATGGAAATTTAACTATGTGCTGATTGTTTAATCAAATACCGCCAAATATTTTATCATCTTAGTATCAAATACTGCTAACATTTGATTGGTCAAATCATGTGGCACTCACCTTCCTACGAAAAGTCAACAGATTGCTCAAACAATCAACTGGATTTAAATACACACATAGATGAAAAATGTCAACAAAGAAAATATCAGTCCCCTTATAGCTAAAAGAAACATTGACACTAGAAAAATTATAGATATTGGTGTCCTGTCTAATCTTTATGGCCCAGATATCTTTGAAATCATTAATACTATTACAAAATCCAAAATATTCAAACCCTGGTGCTAACGAAATATAAATTTAAGCACAATGAGGGTTACAAAATAGAGTTTGTCTTGTTTCACAGGGTCGAGCAACACTAAGGGCCCGATTACGATGCGGTTAGGCACTCGTCACCAGCCGACTGGACTATGGGAACACCCTCTACGCCGGAACCACAGCCAAACTTCAAAAGAGACTCCAGCGCATCCAGAACGCCTCCGCACGACTCATCCTGGACATCCCCCGACACAGCCACATCACCGTACACCTGAAAGACCTGCACTGGCTCCCCGTCAGCAAGAGAATCACGTTCAGACTCCTCACCCACGCACACAAGGCCCTCCACGACCTGGGCCCAAAGTACCTCAACGACCGCATGTCCTTCTACACGCCCACACGCCAGCTACGATCAACCAGCCACGCCCTCGCCACCGTACCACGCATCCGCAGAACCACCGCCGGAGGAAGATCCTTCTCCTACCTGGCGGCCAAGACCTGGAACTCCCTCCCCACTCACCTTCGGCGAACCCAGGACCATCTCGCCTTCAGGAAGCAGCTCAAGACCTGGCTGTTCGAGCAGTAACTTACCCCCTCCCCCAGCGCCTTGAGACCCTCCCGGGTGAGTAGCGCGCTCTATAAATGCCGTGATTGATTGATTGATTGATTAGGAAGGCCTCCTAACGGCATTTGCTCCTATCGGATCGGGTACGTGTCTTCCCGACCGAGTGCCAGATTATGATGCGGTTAGGAACATAGGCTCCCATAGAAGTCAATGGGAGTCCAACCAAATCATATCTGTAAGCATCCGGATGCATCATACTCTGTCGGTTGGACTCTCCCGATCCGAGTCGGTCGGAAACAATTTCCAAACCGATTCGATCGGGAAGATTTCCTAACCGCATCGTAATCGGGCCCTAAGCCTTAAGGCACAGTACTCCAGATACCATAAATAGCAGTCACAAATCATTCACAAGCTTTTCTCAGAACAGTGAAATAAACAACTTAGCAGTATAACACATAATTACAAATATGATCTTCATGAGGGCTAGTTGGTGGTTGTATTCAAAATCCTACTCTATCTGGCCCTCCTTAAGAAAACATTTCAACATTTCAGAACAAGAAAGCAGGTGCATAGGCTACTGGTAAATGTTGGTCAAGAGCAGTGAAGTGGGCCAATCAAGAAATGAATCTCAACATATATTGGTTTATTGTGCCATACAAGAAATAATAAAATGACCCATTCTGATTATAAAAACGCAAAGTATTGGAATCTTGCTACATTTTCCTTTCATAAAGCAGTTCATAGTAGGACAGATAGAGACATTAATAAACAGCCAATGGCATGCCAATAGGTCTGGCTCATAAATGACAGTGTCTCGTGAGTTACTGGTGAGTTTAGGTGCTCAATACCCTGTGAAACATGCACTCTGTCACTCATCATGGCACTCATATAGCAATTCATCCCCCGACTAACTAATTCCTACCTTCATCCACTCACCCGTCTACAGTAAAACACACTCAGATACACAAAAACCATGTACAAGATAAATTATTAGAATAAATAATACAAAAAAGGTGAAATTTGACCGAATAAACATGGCAGAAGTGATTAAGAATAAATAAAAATTAAACATAGAGGCGAGCAGCCATTTTGAAATTGAATATGTGTATAGTGATTAATTAAAGCACTAATCCAATGATATGTTGATTCTGAATGCGACTATCTAGTGAAATGGTAAAACACTGACACACTATATATTATGAAGATGGCTACCTGGTTTAGAATCAGTGGCCAGGCAGGAAAAAGGTGCACTGAATGTGAAATAAGCAATAAACAAGGAGACAATTAGTATTGTCTATAAAGCAGCGGCGGCTCCTCCGCTAAGGCGGAGGAGCGTCGCCACACTGCGATATTAACTTGCGTTATTATCATTTTATTTTGTCCTACTTCCGGCAGCTTTGCGTGAGGGGGCAGTGCCAGGGGAGGAGTGGTAGCACCCTCCTAAGTGCGCAATGACTGCTTGGCTGGCCCTTTCGGGCCGGCCAAACAGTCTTGCGTACTTCGCTTGTTCTCCATGCAGGCTGCATTACAGCCTGCGTGGAGAATATGCCCAGGCTCCCAGTCAGCGTCTGAGCACCAATACACATTGCTCAGACCAATCACAATGCTGCTAAGGCAGTGCGTTACTGGACGGATGCGGACACGCCACGAATACTGGATTAACTCCTATGGGAGTTCATATGAATAGGAAATAAATTGAAGGATACCGACTCCCTTGAGGTGATCCCTCTGTTCAGGGTGAGGACAACTTTCCCCGATCCTGGTGTATTTAGAGAACCAACATATACCACACATAACACCGAACCGTAATTTTGTCTGACTCAACTTTGTGGAGTGGTGGCGCTCCGACATCGAACGGAGAATGTGAAGCTTTCATGCAATTAAGCAAACATCGGATAACGACAAGCACTGATAGGTATCAGCAAGAAAAGCGATGCAGTTTAAAGTCTTCTTCTAATTCATGTGATGTCCATCTAATTGGGACATCATTACTAGAATATACGTCCCCTTGGCTCAGTTGACTGTGTGACTCTGTACCCCATTTGGACAAGGTCCTGATGAAGGTGGTTCACAAATTGTGTTAACCCACCGAAGCGCGTCGATCTCGTGTGTCCAGACCTCTAAATTGTTCAGCTGTGAAAACTAGTTATATCTGTTTGTTTTCCCATTTATCCGGTTGAGTACATGTGTCTTGTATGATTGTGAACGATTGTGTAGAGTGAATGTTTGGGGTATAAGCTTAGGTGTGTTGTGCAGGGGCTACTAAATGTATTTATTTTTGCATTTCATGTTTTATTTTTAACAAAAGAAAAAGAAATTAAAAATATTGATGTAGGTTTTGTTAATAAATGCAAAATATCATGTTCAGAAAGAATTTTTCTTTATAAAGAAATAAGATGTTATTAAGAACAATAAATTAATTTCAATAATTATATGCATTTTTGATATATCCTGTTTGGTTTTTACCCAGAGTGGATTAAATCATTTTAGAAGAAATACAGGTCAAGGGAGTATTTTCTAGTAAAAATATATGGTTGCATTTCCCCTCTTACTCCCAGACCTCATTGCTTGATAGAGGGGGTCCCTTGTTTTCACATATTGGCTGACTGGGAGCCTGGGTGTGCTTCCTGTTCAAGCCAGCGACGGAGGACTACGGAGGAGAGACGTGGCCAGGAAGCGGTGAGAAGGTACAGTTTTTATTTTTATTTTATTTTTTAATACCCACTTCCCTTGCGCCCTCCCCACCTCCCGCCCCGCCCTCCCACTTCCGATCTGTGCTGGCCGCGGCGGCTAAAAAGCTTAAATAAAGATTGAAAAAAGTGAAGGAAAGAAACAATAGGGGGCACATAAAAAGAGAAAATGCTAAACTAAAGTGACTGGCAAATAAGCCCTGGCACTGAAGCACACTTAGTTTTAGGAGAATCTGCAAATGTGATCAGGCAAAAAGCCATCACTCAGAGGGCTATAGAGCCAATGGCTGAAGTGGGCTAAAGTTGACTGATCCATTGTTCCATCTTATATACTGGCATTGACGGAAACAGAATGTGAATGATACTCAAACAGACGAACCACCAAAGAGGTCTAACCCAAAGCCTGTCTATAAATATCTATATATGTATATGATTTGTTTTAAATATAAGAGTTTGGCAGACAGCTAATGCTGTCAGGCTGGATCTAGAAAGCACTTTATTACACACATTGCTAATTGATATGCATAAAATTACAAACGTATAGAATTACCATTGGCAAAACATTATGCAACCCCTTTTAAGAGGCCTAGAAAGGATTATCTAACACAAATCTTCCATGCCTATGGCTTGTCAGAGGGGAGTAGCAAACACCAAACCCCTTTCCTGCTACAGGAATCTGTCAGATTCCGTATAACAAAATTCCTGTCTGCAGGTCTCAACCTAGTATAATAACAATCTTCTCTATTGTCTTTAACAAAATGTTCTTCACTTTAAATAAGTGAGCCCTATTGCCTTTGTGATAACTTTTACTAATAAATAGAGCAGACATAAGACATCTGACATAACTGTTTTCCAAATAACCATTCAGGGGCCGTATTACGCATAGTGCGCCGGAACAAACAGGGACAGTGCACCCTATTACAATGAATGTGCTACTCCATTGCAGTGAAATGCAAAGCAGCTGCTTCAAAGCTGCTCCATGTTTTGTTGTACAGGCCGCAACCCACCTGCACTTTAAATAGGGGTTAGAGATCCGCTCGCAGATGGGTGCATTGAGTGACTGCATCCGCCTGCAGGGGGATGTCTGGGGAGTCCATGGGACCTCATTTCATTCCTTGAGAGGGCTGCTTCCGGAGGCACAATGACAATGCGCCACCTTTTTGTGGCACACTATTGTGTTGCCTCCTAAGGGAATGTTTGCCTCTGCGCCCATATCTATAACACCTGAAATCGTTAAGGGGCAACCCTGTTCTCCTGGGAATCTGGGTGTGTAATCTAAACCTAAAACACAGTGACTCCCTCGGCGAGATCTATTAGCCTACGCCTCTTGGCAAAACATAATACCAATAAAAAAAAAAATATTTAAATATTTTCCTACGAATGTATTTTTGCCGTTTTAAACTAACAGTGGCACAATAATAGCAAGAAAATAACAAAAAAAAGTTGGTGCTCTAAATTGCGGCACAGTGCACTTGAAAGGTGACAAAAAGTGATAATAGGTGCACTTGTGATATAAAACCAACAAAGAATGTATATACATACGCAAAGTCTTGTAAGTACAACAAAACACCATTAATGAATGTTCTGTTTGATAATTCCATATTAATTCAAGTCAAGAGGATAGATCGTTGGCGTTTCGATCCTCTAAGATAACTTCACAGAGTCTTCATCAGGACTAGTAAGTAAATGATAGCAACCTACAACAAATAATATCAATGGATCAGCCACTAAAGCCTGTCCTAATGTCCTAAACATAGAGAACCTGTCACTAATTTTGCAAGAAATATTTTACCCCATAGCCATCATTTTGGTATAAAAAAAGGAGAACCCAATGGTAACGGATTGCCAATAAGCAGGGTCCCAATACTATTAGATTGCCAGTAACCCGAAGGTAATATGGAGCGGCTTCCTTTCACCACTTTGCGCTTCCACTATGCAAAATAGATCCCAAAAAAAGAATGTATCCACACTTTACCACTAGATCTGGGGTAGAAACAACTGTCATTTGTAGGAGATGAAAAAGTAGCATCACACCAATTTGTGAGTATGAAATGGCCGCTGTGTAAAAAACGCATTGTCCAAGCGTTGAGTGTTTAGACATAAAGAATTAAAAAATAATGATATTGAATCGGGGTAATCACCGTATGTTGCCACCATGCATGGTGCACAACTATTGAAAAGAAAGGGTAAACATGTAACCCAATGAAATTAAGGAGATAACCTGTGATTTCATGCATTCTAAGATAAGGACAGTGGTTTCATTATGCCTGGAAAACCACTGACCCTTTTGGTAAATAATGTTTCTGAGGATCAGCGCTTGTGCACGTGGGCAGTATGTTAAAAACCTGCTAAATTGCTTCTACAAAAGTGGAGTGTACGAAAAAATAAAAGTAGTGGCATCGGGATCCCAGGGCTTTGAGAAAATAAATGTAAAAGAGCTGACAAAAAGGTGTTAGTACATGCGCTCCAAAAACTACAATAGGAATGGAAAAAATCCCCAGCTGTTTTAGTGATAAGGAGACTAAACATAGACCATGCAAGCCCTGCGCATCTAGTGTAGCAAGAATGAATAGAAGGGAATAATATAAAGATGTTATTGCTCAAAACAACTTTGATATTACATACATGATTATACGCCATCTCTGTAAGATATATCAGATTTCAACAAATAAAATCAACAAAGCTCATACATGATATGTTATTCAGCAGTGATAAAACAACCTAAAAAAGGCTGCTTGTCTCTAATCCTCTAAATTGTTCAGTCCATTGTTGATTATGTTCAGTTGGTCTGTCTATTTTAGTTCTTTCCTCAAAAGCAGACTGGTAAGATCACCTCCTCTTGCATCTGGTTGCAGCTGCTCAATTGTTTGTCACAAAATATTGTCATGCCCTGCTCGTCTAGTTTTCAAAAATGTCAAGTTTGCTAGGTTTGCCTAGCTGACGGCTGAGCTATGGTCCAAAATCCACAGCTACCCACTTTGCAAAAATAGGGTCAGTTTTCAGTGGGAAAATGTGATATATCCATCTTGTGTTTTGGGCCGTTTCCTGTTGCAGGCACTATGCCTACCCATACAAGTGAGGTGCCATTTATAGCAACAGACTTGGGGGAATGCCGGGTGCATGAAAGTTTGTGGATCCCCACATATTCTAGAACTTTCCATCACAGAAATGAGAGGAAAATGTGCTGTATAATCAAAGTTTGAGGTTTGCAAGTGATTCTGGGTAGAAAAGCCTGGTGAGAACCATGCATGTCCCCCCACCTTGAATACCCCAAGGTTTATAGTTTTCAAAAATGTACAGGTTTGCTACATTTCCTTAGGTGCCGGCTGAGCTAGGGCCCAAAATCTACAGCTACCCACATTGGAAAAAAGAGTCAGTTTTCAGTGAAAAAATGTGATATGTCCATGTTGCGTTTTAGGCTGTTTCCTGTCACAGGCACTATGCCTATCCACACAAGGGAGATACCATTTTTATCAAGAGACTTGGGGGAAGGCAGTTTGTGGCTCCCTGAAGATTCCAGAACTTTTCAATACAGAAATGTTAGGAAAATGTGTTTTATTAGTCAAAGTTTGAGGTGTGCAAGGGATCCTGGGTAAAAAAAACAGTTTAGAGTCATGCAAGTCAACACACCCTCAATACCCCTAAGCATCTAGTTTTAAAAAATGTAAAGGTTTGCTGGGTTTCCCTGGGTGCTGGCTGAGCTAGGGCCCAAAATCGACAGCTAACCTCATTGGACAAAAAGGGTCAGTTTTCAGTGAAAAAAATGTGATGCGTCCATGTTGTGTTCTGGCCCGTTTCCTATCGCAGTCGCTAGGCCTACCCACACAGGTGTGGTACCATTTTTACCAGAAGACTTGTGGGAGCAAATAATAGTGGAACATATGTTATTACCAATTGGATTTTGCTGCATTTGTGCCTTTCAAATGTAAGCCAGTGCATAACAAAGAAGACATTTTGAAAAATAGAATGGGTACCCACAAATTCTGAGATGTACAAATAACCACTGCTCCTAAGCTCCAGATCTTGTGCCCATTTCAGAAATACATAGGTTTCCTTGATACCTATTTTCAATCTACATATTTTTCACTCTATGTCTATACCCTGAAAACTCCACGGCATGTTGCAGCCCAGCTGTTGGCTCTGAGTACCGTGGGTTCTTGGAGAACCTACAAACCCTATAAATCCCTGCAACCAGAAGGGTCTAGCAGACGTAAACTTATATTGCTTTAGTAAATCGGCCATCGTGACAAAAAGTTACAGATGAAAACGTCACAACTGGCCATTTTTTCCAAATCATTTTCAATATTTCTTTATTTCAGCAGTTTATTATTTAGGAAACCTTTGAGAGACCTACACATATGACCCTTTGCTGAATTCAGAGTTTTCTCTACTCTATAGCTTTCCTGGATCACCCATGGGTTTCACACTGGTTCCCGCCACAAACTGAAAGTAGGTTGACAGCACAAAAAAATAGGAAAAATGTGTTACCTCTTTGAAAAATGCCACAACTGTGGTACAAAATTAGGTTTTTTGATTCAGCTCGGCTTGTTCCTGAAAGCTAGAAAGATGGTGCCTTTAGCACAGCAAACCATTTGCTGATGCCATTTTTAGAAAAAAAACTAGCCACTTTTTTCCGAAGCAGTTTCTTCCTATTTTTCTCAAAAAACATAAAATGTAGCTATATTTTCCCTATTTTCTTAGTCCTCTCCAGGAGAATCCACAAATCTTGGGTACCTATAGAATCCCTAGGATGTAGGAAAATAAAGTTGCAACTTTGGTGTGGATACTTTGTGTGGAGAAAAAAGTTATGGAGCCCTAAGCGTGAACTACGCCAAATAGCCAAAAAAGGGCTGAGCACTTGGAGGGAAACGTTCAGCAGTTAAGGGATTAAAAAAAGAAGGACTAACTAAATATATAAACAAAAAATAATCAACTTAATAAATAAAAGGTAACAAAACCATGATTTAAAAACAATAATCATACACTATTGAAATAAATAACAACAGTAAACCTATATTAAACAAAAACAATTGTATAATGAATTTAATTTTTCTACATTAATGTTAAAGGCAAAATGAATCAAGCAAACATATATACTATATTTATATTTAATCAAATATAAAAACTTAAAAATGTAAACTTAATAATGGATAATAATAATAATAATAATGAAAAACCTACAAATTATAAATTTATATAATGTAAAATATTTAAATTTATCTACACCTAAAATATGTTTCTAAATGATAATTTCTTTAATTAAAACTTTATTCAAATTGTAAAAGAAAAATTAAAACATAAAACATTTGAAATAATAAAAATTACTATAAAATGCATTAACTAATATTTAACATTAAACCGTCCATACAAAATTTCAACCAAAAAATAATAAACAAATTCATAGTATAAATAATTTTTAATACTTTTAATAAATGATATATAAATCTATCAAAACAATTAAGTATTAAAAATAAGAAAATATCAATATTGCTATATATTACTATGTTAACAAAAAACTATTTTTATTCAGAAAAATCTTTCATAAAATATTTTCTTATAAAATTTAAAATATTAAATAAAAAATAAAAAAATATCATACTATCACTCATAGAGCAAATATTACAAAATATATAATAACAAATATTTTAGAAATCTTCCCACCCCCATAAACCCAACATCCCTTCCAATATAACAAAGCTTATCAAAATAAAAAAAATAACTGATTTATACATAAAAAATGAATTATATTTACAAATTACATTAAATAAATTAGAAATGAAAATGAACACAATTCACATGCATCACTAATGAAATACTACAAAAATGATAATAAATTAACCATAAAAACATTGCCATATACAACGATAATGTAGAAAACAATATATTTTAAAATTATATTAAAGAGAACACTTAAATCAATATTTTTACCTTTGATATTGCTCTCCACAATATTTTTGACATCACAATGCTTTTGACCGATATTTTTGTTTTACAAAATTTTTTATTCAATATTTTGTCCAAACACCAATAGAACAAAGTGCCAACTGTTAGTGTCTGGTTGCGCAAGACGGGTCAAAATCAAAAGTTAAGGCTGACCGCGATGGAGCATAGGTCAGATACAAAAGGTGGTTTGGGTCCGGTCTCATCTTGCCTTCAGATTTGGAACTTTTTCTTGAAAAGTCTTCTAAGATTTAGAGTCTTTAGTAGGGGAAGGCAGCAGGTTCTGTCTGAGGAGGAGACGTTGTTGCCGGGGAGCTGCTAAATGAGGTTGTGGTGAATATTTTTACCTTCAGACTTAACTGATTTTTGGGAATTTGCATTCTTTCAGTGTGATGAAGCTGCAGGCTGTGGCCCAAGAGGGCTCCACAAGGGTGATACCCTTGCCGAGAGGTCCAACTTAACAGGAATTGCTGCTGTGTAGAAGAACTTAGCAGGAGACACAGCGAAGTCAGGCCGACCGGTGATGTACCTTGGGGGAACTGGTTTGCAGGTAGGTCCTGGTCTTCTGTCAGTTCTCCAGACAGTTTTTTGGAAAAGGCTTCTAAGTCCCAACTTTTAGGGTTAGACAGGAGCAGTAACACCAACACCACTTCCAAGGGTCCAGGACCTGGGGGGCATCACTTGGGGGGTTGGACTCACTCCAGCAGAGGCAATCAGCAGGTTTCAATGCCTTGTTACGTCGATGTAGCTCACACAGGAGATCAGCCAACTAGTCCTTGTTGTCGCTTTGGTGCCCTGGGTTCAGGGAGCAGGTCCAGTTCTCCTTTTAAGCAGCAAGTCAGTCCTTCAAGCAGCAAAGCAGTACATCAAGAAGCAAGGCAGTCCTTCGGGCAGCAAGGTACACCTTCTGTCAGCAGGGCAGTTCTTCTGAATCTTCCACCGGTCCAGGAGTGTACTGAAGAGGGGTTTTGAAAGTCCATTACATATGCATGGTGCCAGTCTTAGGGGCCGATTCCGATTCGGGCCGGAAAACGTACCGACCGACTCGGTACGGGAATTAATTCCGCCCGACACGTACCAGCGCTGCCCGATCCGCGTAGTACGATGCAATGCATGTGAATCACGACCGACTCGTACGGAACACAAGCCGAACGACCGAACCGCACGGAAAACAGCTATCCGGCCGGGAAACCACGTGAATCGAACCGACCGACATGCACCAGGAATGAACCCGACAGAAACGTACCCGCGAACTCCAACCCGCGCAGTACGATGCAATGCGTGGAGAACCAGACCGAGTCGCACGGAGCTCAAGCCGTACGACCGACACGCATACAAAACCGAGCCGAAGCCGAAGCAACCCAATACTCTGTGACCGACGCGTACGCCGCACATGAAACCCATCAGAAACACAGCTTGAAAGACTCAGAGAAGCCCGCACGAGCCAACTTCAGCGTCCTACTTGGTCAGAAGAACGACTCCTACATGCCCAAAACCCACAAAGAAAAAATACAAAAAAAGGGCCAAACAAGCAATGACAAAGTCAATAAATACAGGGGTGAAAAAACATGGAACAAAGACACACCCACAACCCCACCCATATAAAGGCCACAAATCACTACCATGATCCTTTGCAAATTCAACTGACCTGCCAGCACGGAACACCATCAGACAGCAAACACAGACACACCCACAACTCATCCATCACACAAGCCACACACCATTAGCACCTCCCAAATAGCACCCTCACATACACCCAGCAAAACCTACACTCACCCACCCTCACTTGCACACTCACACACACATCAATCCCCACCACCACCCATCACCATGCCCCCAAAGAAGAATCCAAAGTTCCTAGACAGTGAATTGGAAGTCCTGGTAGATGAGATCCTCAGGGTAGAGCCACAGTTGTTTGGTACATTGGTCCAACAAACCCCCATGTCGCAGAACACCAAGATGTGGGAGAGGATCGTCGACAGGGTGAACACACAATCACCATGTTTGCGCACAAAGGAAGACATCCAGAACAGGTGGTATGATGTGCGCAGGAAGGTCAAGGACCTACTAAAGAAGGATTACGCCTTGAGTCATCGCACCGGCAGTGGCCCTCCTGCCAAACCAGTATACCTCAGGCCCTGGGAGGAGAAGGTGCGGGCCATCCTACCACCAGTGAGCGTATATGGACTATCAAACATCCCAGAGCCTGGTGAGTACACAACCAATATACCCAATATTGTGTGACAATACACGCACATCACTGTCAAGGGGATAGTCAAACCATGCACCCTTAGCAAATCCACAGCAACCAAAAGATAATCATCCCAAGATGTGTATGTTAGTTAGATAAACACAATACATGCCATCTCATAGTGATATGTAACTGTGTCATGACATGTACAAACCTAACAACAAATAGAGCAAGGCAGTGGCACAAATCTAACCAACAAACACTGTCAGATATTTTGCCACCACTAGAACACCACCTCACAGGGAAGCTCACTGAAAGGAAGGAATGCTGTGTATGCTGGTGAAGTGAGTGTAGCCAATAGCATGATGGGAGATGTAGTCACAGATATTGGTCACCCTCACAATTGGCCCATTAACACCACTCTGAACCATGCTCACATCACAGGGAGTGGAAAAGAACTGACAAGATGGCTGACACTGGGTACTGCTGTGGGGAGCACAAGGCCCTGCTGGGAACTGTGCACCAACCAACAGCAGGACACCACTGTCTGACATCCTGAAAGCAAACTTGCACTACCTGCAATGGAAGCACGATCCATGGTGGGATATCTGGCTGGGTGGGAAGGAGGACTGACAGCACTGACCATAGTTACCAGCAGCTGTTCTCACACACACCCTTAACACAAACTACACACAACTCACCTGGGAGAATGCATTGCCTCACACTCAAATTAAATATCCCACAAAGAACCACCACCCTGGGTTATGCTGTGTGAAGCACAGGGACACTTCTGAGACTTGTAGCCAAACTAACGCCAGGACAACACTGTCAGCCATCCTGTCAGCACAGGCACACTACCCCACAGGGAAGCAGAGTCAAAAGGAAGGAAGTATAGGCATGGTGGGAAGGGGGGTGTAGGCAATAGCAAGATGGGAGTGGTAGTCACAGCTCAACATCCCCCACCCACATGGCCCAGCAAGCTCATACTGAAGCATGCACACCTCACAGGGAGTGAAAAGCCACTTCAAAGATGTCTGACACTGGTGCTCTGTTGTGGGAGCACAAGGCCCTGCTGGGAACTGGGCACCAACAAACAACAGGACACCACTGTCAGCCATCTTGCCAGTGCTGTCACACTCACACACAGTGAAGTCCACTCAAAAGGAAGGAAGTATGGGCATGCTGGGAAGGGGGTATAGGCAATAGCATGATGGGAGTGGTAGTCACAGCTCAACATCCCCCACCCACATGGCCCGTCAAGCTCACACTGAAGCATGCACACCTCACAGGGAGTGAAAAGCCACTTCAAAGATGTCTGACACAGGTGCTATGTTGTGGGGAGCACAAGGCCCTGCTGGGAACTGGGCACCAACAAACAACAGGACACCACTGTCAGCCACCTTGCCAGTGCTGTCACACTCACACACAGTGAAGTCCACTCAAAAGGAAGGAAGTATGGGCATGCTGGGAAGGGGGGTGTAGGCAATAGCATGATGGGAGTGGTAGTCACAGCTCAACATCCCCCACCCACATGGCCCGGCAAGCTCACACTGAAGCATGCACACCTCACAGGGAGTGAAAAGCCACTTCAAAGATGTCTGACAATGGTGCTCTGTTGTGGGGAGCACAAGGCCCTGCTGGGAACTGTGCACCAACCAACAGCAGGACACCACTGACTGACATCCTGAGAGTCAACCTGCACCCACTGCAAGGGTGGCATGCTTCATGGTGGGATAACTGGGCTGGAGGGAGAAGGATGTCCGGATGTCAACCAAATACCACCAATGCTGGCCATGCACACACCTCAACATTCACATTGAAATGCTTCATGTTGTCAGGACAATGTGCCACACCAATATCAACCTCTGACTGTGACAACTTAGGACAATGCAATGTCAGGTGTTTGAACCATTGATGCCTGTAGAAACATAACATACATTGTGTGTCTCTTCCAAAAACAGGTGATGATGGGGACACAGCAGCAGACGATGAGGAGTCCCTGTCCCAGGCTCCGGGGGACCCTGAGCACTCTGGTGTGGAACAGCCTCTGCCCTCCTTGGATGGCGAAGACCTACCTGGCCCCTCCGGTGTGAGTCATCATGCAGCACCAGCAGGACCACCATCTGCACCCCCTGCACCCACTCCTCCAACAACTGCCAACACACAGACCACCCCCGCCGACACGGACAGACCAAGGACCACCAATGACAACAGCACAGGGACCCCGGCCCACCGTGAAGCAACAGACAACAACCCCAGTACCAACCCCCAAGGGGGCCTAGGGTCACCTGTGCGTGCCACCGCAGGTCCCGCACGTGTGGCCAGGGGTGGTGGGAGGGGTGGTAGGCAGAGGTCACTGTTTGCAGAGGGGTCTGGACTGCATGATGACCCACAACTGGTACGCATTGCTGAAGCGTACCAGAATAGCACCGGAGAGGTCAGCCAGGTAGTGGGGATCCTCAAGGACATGCAACAGCAGCAGGCTGCCCATCATGCCCGCTTGGACTCCCACATGTCCTGTGTGGAGACACACATGTCCCGTGTGGAGACACACATGTCTGGCATGGAGTCCAAGTGGGACACATTGCAAGAACTGACATCGGTGCATAGGGACATATTGACATGCCTCCGCCAGATTAGCACCAACATGGCCACACCTCCCTGTGTGCCCACAACATCTGGTGCCGCAACAACTGCAACTGCCACAGGGAGGGAGGATGACTCTGGCGGAGAGTCCTCTGCACCGCAGCAGCCTGCACGTGAGGGTCCCCTCCCAAAGAAGAGGGGTCGTCCGAGGAAGGACAACTGAGAGGCCGATGGCCATGTACATCCCCCAGGAACCCAACACCTGTTCTGGAAATCCACCTTTGTGTGCAAACTGTTCACCCTGTCGAATGCAACCCAACTCTCCCACATGACATGGGGACTTTAAGTTGGACCAATGTATCAGATGACTGTGGACTTTACTCAGGGCATTTCTCCTACCAACACTTCCAACTCATCTGGGAACTTAGGATTCCAATCCCAATGTACAGCACCCACCATCCTGTGCACTATCCTCACACATGTATGTAAATAAACTCACTAATACACCATACTTGCCTCTGTTGTGATTCCAACGTTGTTTCTGTCATGGAGATGATGATCTGCTAAATGACACTGTGCATGCTAACTGCTACAGCAAGTTCAACACCGTCATGTGAGTCATGGCGACGTGACACATATGAGGGAGACACACCACTAGGGCTACACAACACATACACACCAGGGCCATCTGACTCATCGCCTACACTGATGTTGCCAGGAAATACAGTGGAATGCACAGACACCACACCTATTCACAGTCTGTGTTAACTAGCCCACAGGTGCAGTAAGCATATGTCAGTCAGATGTGTGACCACAGACAACGCACATCCCAAAGTGAAACACAGGTTTATTACACATTTGCAACATGTTGTTTCCACTACAGATGCAAGGTAATCCCACGTGGCAGTGGCCACACAGTCAACAATTGTAGAAGAAATAAAGTCCAGGGGTGTGGGGCACATCATCTGTAGGGAAACGACTGCTTCCACCCTGGAAGTTGAATCATGGTGTCGGGGATCCGAGTGGACCAAACAACTCTGAAAGCACCCTGTGAAGGACAGACATGACACACAGTCAAAAGCACTGAAGAACAGGACAGAACTGCAATACTCATGCCCAATACATGTCACAAGATACCTACACAAAACCAAGTTAGCATGTCAACACTGTTGGGGAGTACAGACTACCTGTAAGGACACATCGCTGCACGCATCCAGTCAAGTAGCACATGGCCACACTCAAACAGCAACAGAGCACCACCAACACATATCATGCAAACTCAAATCATTGACATGACAACTCTGGATACTCACATTCAGCTGAAGAAGTTGGTGATGAGCTGTGTGCGGACATCACCATCATCATCATCACTGGCATCGTGGCCCAGGCCAGGATCCTCCACAGGTGGCGGATGTTGGTCATCGTCATCCAGGATGAGAGGCAACTCCTTCTGCACTGCCAGGTTGTGTAGCATGCAGCAGACAATGACAATCTTGCACACCTTTGCTGGGGCATATGGGAGGGCCCCTCCTGTCTTGTCCAGGCAGCGAAAGCGGCTCTTCAGGAGACCAAATGTCCGCTCGATCACTCTCCTGGTCCGACCATGTGCCTCATTGTAGCGCATCTGGGCTGGTGTCACAGGGTTCCTGAGGGGTGTCCGCAACCACGGCATGTTGGGGTATCCGGAGTCACCTACATACAGACAATTGCACATTAGCTGAGTTGGGTAAAGAGGGTGGAATACAACATTGCAGAACACACACAATGGTAAAAAGTCAGTACACACCGACAAGCCAGGCACACTGGTTCGGCATCTGTGACATCATCCTCGGGATGCGACTACTCCTCATCACGTAGGCATCGTGTGCAGAACCGGGGAAACGGGCACACACATGTGAGATGGTCATATCTGCAAGACATACCACCAGAGCATTGATCGAATGGTAATGTTTCCGGTTCCTGTATGCCTGCTCATGTGCCTGTGGTGGTACCAAAGCCACATGTGTCCCATCAATGGAGACAATGACATGTGGCATCCTCCCCAGGGCATATAAGTCACTCTTGACGTCAGTGAGTTGTTGACGTTTAGGGAAATAGATGTACTGGTTCAGGTATCTCAACATTGCCTTCAAAACATCGCGTAGCTCACGGCTGAACATGGTCTGTGACATCCCACCAGCAGACGCCACAGTGTGTTGAAAGGTACCGGTGGCAAAGAAGTGTAGGGTTGCCATCACCTTCACCTTGGGGGTCAGCGCTGTAGGGTATGTCCGGCCAGGTTGCAAATGTGGGGCCAACCGCACCGTCAATTCCTCAATCAGCGGCCTGTTGAAGTGGTACCGTCGGAAGCACTCACGTTCCACCATGGTTGCAAGGTCAGGGAATGGTCTATGGACAGCTGGTGCCCTGCAGTGCGTAGGTGAACAAAGAAAGATTGTTAGTAACCCCACATATGTGTCATTGACCATACTCAATATCACATGATACATCATTACAAGACACAAGTACTTGATGTGTGTGCCGTTCTGTATGGACATATATGGCACCTACATGGCCAACATCTAACATCACAGTTCAACATGTGTTGACAACAAGTTCCAGGTCGTGCTATGGGAAATCATTAGGCTGTGTCACAGTACCCATGTACTGCTGTCATGTTCCAAACACACACCACAGTGACAAGTGAGGACAGATGTGCCACAGGCATCACAGCTCATTGATAGGTAGATTCCCAGGGACCCTGTATTGCCACATGGACAGTGGCATGACATGGCGTATTATGTACACGTCAGCAAAACAACCATGACTCCCACAGGTAGTGGCCCCTGTTGCCTCTGCAGGACAGACATGGACGTCTGTGACACACACGCACAACATCAAAGTAGATGCACAAACAACGTGGATGTGGAGACTGTCTCCCATTGTGCACATTGAATCAGAGACTTCTGAAACACAACATGCACACAGACTGTGGAGGGCCATCACTATTGTGGCAATGGGTCACCCTGTGATGTACATACCTTCCCACATGGGACTCAGGGTGTATGTGACATGACATACACATACACAACCTGGAAATGTGACCATGCCACATGCCCTGAACTGAACAGTTGCACATCACAGTGGTCATGTGCACAACACACAAAGGATTCTATCCCCATGAACACGTGCACAGCCTGGGAGTGGCTGCCCCCAAGTGCCACCAAAAAAAACACAGGTTGACCCCCATACACACACAGGTAATGCAGCCTTACATGCCTTAGGATACAGTGTGGACAGGCTGTGGTGTTGTAGGTGTGCCCCTGAGTCCCTGGCAAGTAATTGTGGCTGGCATACCTTCACCAGTGACAACCATGGTGACATATGCGAGTTATTTGTACAGGGACGCGTTGTACAGCAATGGACCGATCGGTGTGCACGCATTGGCCATTGCATATGATGTGAACGGGTATGCGTTGTACAGCAATGGACCGATCGGTGCGCACGCATTGGCCATTGCATAAGATGTGAACGGGTACGCGTTGTACAGCAATGGACCGATCGCTGCGCACGCATTGGCCATTGCATATGATGTGACCGGGTACGCGTTGTACAGCAATGGACCGATCGGTGCGCACGCATTGGCCATTGCATATGATGTGAACGGGTACGCTTTGTTTTTCGAAATACGCGTTGTACAGCAATGGACCGATCGGTGTGCACACATTGGCCATTGCATATGATGTGGACAGAAATACGCGTTGTACAGCAATGGACCGATCGGTGTGCACGCATTGGCCATTGCATATGATGTGAACGGGTACGCGTTGTTTTTAGAAATACGCGTTGTACAGCAATGGACCGATCGGTGCGCACGCATTAGCTATGGCCTGGCATGGCAACGGACGCGTTTTCGAACCTTTAACGAGTCTGAGGCAGTGAATTCAGTTAGCCACCCACAACAATGTTGCAAATTCATGGGTGTCATGAAGTTGAACTTTTGAAGGATGCTGTGGGCGTGTATAAGTGGTGCAATTCCATGGATTGGCCAGATTCAGAAGATGCAAACGACTTGGACCTATCACTTTGGACAAATGGGACAGTATCTGCCTCTGCAGCCCACATATAATGCTGGCTGTTCCCCTGAGAGCTCACTTGCCTGCACTACATGCTCCAGGACAACATCTGCCACCAACACTGCTGCTGTCTCTGCATCCTCTGGCTACTGCAATGGCACGTACTGTGGAGAGAGCCCCAGCCTTCAGCACTGAGGAGAACCAGGCCCTGCTGGACAGCCTCCTTCCACAGTACAGCAAGCTGTATGGGAAACCAGGGAGCAGGTGAGTGTGCTGTCCACTGCCTTACTAAATGTGCATGTTGTCTGACTAGCAAGACTTACAGTGTGCACGCCACTGGCTAGCATGCTCACTGAGTAGTTGTAACCCCCAAAGTGTGTAGTTACATGCACTGAACAGGTATAGTGCAGTAACAGTGCATTCCAACAAGGTTTGACTTCCCAGGCAATGATACCATGTGGTAACTGCTGGCAAACTGTCCATAGCCATAGTTGCACTGCCTGTGTACATCATATGCCCCTGTGATTGAGACATGTATATCCAAATGTGTGATGCACGGATATGTTGCATGTGTAGTAATGGCCTTTTCACTTTGTCATCCTCACAGGTTGATGCCCACCAGAAGCAGGAAATCTGGCTGACCATCGCCCGGGCAGTAAGATCTGTGGGGGTCTACAAGCGCCGGATCCGCAACTGCCAGAAGAGGTGGCAGGACCTTCGGGGCTGGACCCGGAGGATCGCAAGGGTCCAGCTGAAGCTGTCGCCTCCTCGCAGGAGGGGCGGACACCGGACCCTGACCCCCCACATGCTCAGGATCCTGGCGGTGGGCAGCTGAAGGCCAGACAGCAGCAAGGAGGGGGTGAGTCCATGACTGAACTGTGAACTTTGTCTGACATGCTATGTGCCCTCCTCTGGCCTGGTTAAACTTCCACAGTACATCAGTCTTGTGGTCCAGGACCCATGTCCCTCAATTGTGACATGCCCACTCCTCATCTGTTGCCCAGGTGTTGCCCTTACATTCAGGAAATTGTGTCACTTGGGTACTGTGTCCTTGCATTTTGCTTAGCTCAAGGTGGGGGACAGCATTTGTTGCCGTATCTTTGTGGTGGGCTTCATGGGTGGGTCAATTGCTTACACAATGCCTGGGTTCTGAAATGTAATCTGCGTGTAACTTTGATATGTGGTCCAATTGCTGATATGACTCACCACATGTGCCTGGGGTATTTGGCACACACCCATGCTGCGGGTGGGAACAATGTTTGGGCCTCAGGAGTATGTATATCAAGTGTGTCACACATACCTAGCCACCTGCCTACTGTCCGGGGCTCATCCCTCTTTCACGTGGAGCAGGACAGTCATGCCTACTCCAGGCCATACAATACACTCTGTACTCCCACTCCCGTGTATCAGCTGACACATTGTGCTCAGTGAAATGTTCCCTCAGGTGTCTGCCTCTGTGTCATTGTGCTGTGGCTTCGTTGTCAGGACTACTGGGGTGTTTATCGGTTAGGGCTCAGCATGCCACCTGAGATGTGACCATAGGAGGCGATACTTGTGTGACATATAGGTGTTTGATCACTTGACTGTGCAGACTGGGGTATGCGACTGTGAAGTTCAGGCAGCTGTTTCTCATTCACAGCAGACTGTGAGGTGCTCAGGTTCAGAGGGTTGTGTTTCATGTCTCCCATATGTCCAATTGGTATGACGTGGACAAATAAGAGTTCAGATGATGTGGTTTGTGGGGGATGGACATGTGCACTTGTCAGCTACAGAACTTGCATTCCCCATGACCTAGGATTGTGACACAGTGCAGACTGTTGTTGGCTGGCTGCCCTGCCCATGTGACTGGAGACAGTGATGTATGACTTTGCAGGCATGCCTGTGCCATGGCATTCAACTCCCTAAGAATGATCCTGCAGGTGAGTGACATGTGCTACATGCACCCCATTGTGGCATTGACTATCAGGACATGGGTGCATCATGGTGTCTGGTGCTGGTATGCATCACATGCATTTCAAATTAGACTCTGGCCATCCCTTTATCCGGACACCTGTACTGACTCAGTGGCAAGAGATGTGATGTGTGCATGTTCACATACTTCACCGTGTTCTCTGCAATGTCCAACTACTGTGTAGGTGGTGCATGTGTCCACACTGGGGTATTAGCATCCGACAGGCACCAGACAGATGGGTGCGAGGCCAGGAGGGATGTGAGTGCCATGGTTGACCATCGGACTGACAATTGGCTTCTCCTAATCTGTTTGAGCACTTTAGGCAATATTCAGCTAAGGATGCCAGGGCTTGCTCTGTAATGTGCTGTACTTACTGTGGTGTGTGCGGTCAGTGCAGGTGACTGATGTTTGTCTGTTTCCCTAATTGTTTGCAGATACATCCACGGCCACAGAAGGGGACAGCTCCATGGACCAGGAGGAGCTGCAGAGCCAGACTGGGTCAGCAGCCGATGAGTGGTCGGAGGGACCCAGTGGCACGGAGGGCGAGGGGAGCCACACCGAGGAGTCCTCAGCACCATCCACCTCAGCTGAGGACCACAGCAGCTCAGAGGATGACTCCCTTGTGGAGGCGGGTGTCAGCAGCCACCACACCCCAGCTAGTATTGCTGTCCCCGCCACCACCACCACCGCCCTCCCATCGGCTCCCATTCCAGAGGTCCGTGGAGGCTCCCGTGTTCGGGAGCGTGTCTCCTTCGTGCCAGGCACCGCACCCCCTGCCCCTGTGTCCCCTGCTGCCCTGAGTGAGTAGTCTGTGTACTTACTTCACCAGCTCCATGTAGGGCAGACAGCAATGCTGAGTGTCCTCCATGCACACACCACTCTGTTGACACAGCTGGTGTCGTTCATGGAGGGCATCTCATCGGGCATGTCTGCCCTACAGAGGAGCAATAAGTCCATGGACTCCTCCCTGACGGCAGCAGTGTCCCTCCTCCAACAGTCCCTCACCCCTCCTACCTCTGCCCCATCCACACTTCCTGGCACCCTACTTGTCCCAAGCACATGCACACCAGCACAATCACCCAAACACACAGACACGAGCAGCACAGGAACACCCAAAACAAAGACAAAACGTGCACGCAAGCATCCTCAGGGGACTGATACCACACCCACAGGGGATGGGGAACAGACACACACACAGGCATCCACAGTCACTCCGCAGTCCTCCGATACCTCTCCCTCCAAGGCCCCTTCCCTTGCCTCACCTGCAACCCCACCTACAAAGCAGCTCTTCCTCTGTGACCTAGGCCTCTTCCCCTCCGATCCAGCTGATCCAGCATACAGGGGGAAGAGGAAGTCCACCCACACAGAGGGGAGTGCCCCGCACCCCCGGCCACCCTCCCCCAGGCACAGACAGACTGAGGCCCCCACCCGCAAGTCCCCCCGGACCCGGAAGAGCAAGACCCCGCCACCGCCCTGCAGCTCAACCACACAGTCTCCTTCCTCCATCCCTCAGGCCCCGACTACACAGGTTCCCCCACCACAACCTGCCCCAGGTTCCCCCACCCACAGATACACCATCCCCAAAATGATCCGGCCTTCTCCCCCTACCACTTGCTCTTCCAGCACCACACCCCCCGCTGCGCATGTTTGTGCCACTGGTGTGGAGACCGTGTCCTCCCCCTCTGTCCTGCCCACCTTACCTGAACCCCATTCTACTCCCCTGGAGATAGGCACTGCAGTGGAGTCCACTACCACCCCGTCTGACTTGGGCACTGCAGTGGGGAACTTGTCCACTCCATCTGGCCAGCCCACTGCAGTCGTGCCGGCACCCACACCATCTGACTCATGCCCCCCCAGTTGTGCCGGCACACACCATGTCAGACACCTCCACTGCAGTTGTCAGTGACTCTCCAGCACCCACCACCCCTTCCCTGCCTCCTTCTGGTGAGCCCTGATCCTGTCCCTGCGGTGCCTGGCCTGCCCCCTGTATGCCCCTCCGAGGGGAATGTCCCTGGTCCGTAGCAGTGCAGGCAAGCAAAGGGTGACATCTGCCACTGTCACCCTGTTCGGTCTTTACTAATGGACTGGCCATTGGCCTTTGTGTTTTTTCAGGACTTTCACTTTTAAAGCCACATATGCTGAATTAAGCTACTTTCTGTTCTCTAGTGGTTTTGCTTCAGATGTACATGATGTTGATGATGCTAACCATGCCCTTGCTGCAGTGATGGTGATTTTTGATGTCAGGAAAATGAAGTGTTACTGTGCAGGACCCCATGTGGTCAAGGGGGAATGTGTCCTATCCTGGTGTGTATCCATGTCATCCTTTGCAGCAATAGGAGGGTGTCATGTTTTCAATATTTGCCAATGGGATTTCCTACTTTTATTTGCAATGTCACATCTGTGGCTTACACCCCTGCACATCTGTTGTGCTTGCCATTGTTCAATTTGTCTATTTCCCTGACCGTGTGACCATCTTCACTGGACATGCAAGTTTGGGCATCAATGGGGAAGGACTCATCTGTGTTATCAGTGCAACTTGCTATACATGTGTGTTGGATCTGTGCGGATGATTTCGGTGACGCTCCCATGACCTGGCTGATGTGACGTGATCCTTCATTTTGTGCTAATTGTTGACTAAGTGACCAAGTGTTCTGCTGACATGATAGAGCCCTGCAGAGACAACGTATGGCACAGCTTTCCTTACACAGGAGTGGAGTCCCCTCATGGCAGTGTGTAATTCCGTGACATTGCCTGAGCCCAAGGTGTGTGTTGTGTGAGCATGTCTGTGTGTGTTCACTTCCATTTTGCTAAGCAGGCTGGGATCCCTAGTGATGTTCCTGTTTGTGATGCTTGCTGAGTTGACCTATGTTCCCCCAAAATCTTCGCCCTGGGTTCTCTGGGATGCGGGTGCATGGCACATTACTGGTCATCAGGGTGTCATCCATAGGTGTGTTTGCTGTCAGGGCTGAGTTTGTGGGCAAACGCAGATGAGACACAGTCAGGATTCCCCTTGGCACTTGTTGGTTACACAAGTCATGTAATTTACAGTTTGTGGTAGCTTTCAGTGATTGTGACACGTTGTGTGTGTGACTGCTGCCACTCCTCTGGGTCAGAGCTGCAATGTTGGAAGTTGTCTATGTGTGTTCTTTGTGGGTGACCTTGGCTTCTTCATTGGTGTGTGACTGTGGCCGGGATCCCATTGGTTGGTGTGGATTTGACGTCATGCCCATGTACGGCGTACTGTGCAGTGTGTCAGACATTCACGAGTCTTGCTGACTGGCCATGTGTGATGGGTTTCTGCACCTTAGTTCCCACCACCACCCCTGGGATTGTCATGGGTGCATGTGCAATGTCACCAGTCCATGTGAGCTTCACTGCTGCACATTGGTGGAGATCAAGGTGTGTGGTGTTGAGTGTGTGCAAATGAGAGTTGTTGCACGGCTAGACCCCTACCTCCATGTTGGCATTGGCTGACAGGCCGTGCTGATTGATTTGTGCTTGTGTAGGTGTGATGGTAGTTTGTTGCTCAGGACACATGACTGTGGTTCACAGTGTGAACGACATCTAGCTTTGTCATCACAGTGGGATTATAATGCAGGCCAGTGTCACCACAATGTGGGGTCCCTGGGGGTGGTGCTGTGGTGGGTCTGTCTCTTGCTGTGTTAGTTGCTGTTCCTACAAGCTTGTGTGACATCTGTAATTTGGGCTCCCTCTCATCTAACAATGCCTGATTGCCCACATAGGGGAATCCGATCCATGAGTTACTTTTGTGTGGCACTGTATACAAATCTGTGTAATTGTGATTCAGGCCTCCTCATGTGTTGTGTGGTTGCCTGGGGACACTGGCACCCCCCCATCACCTGTTGTGTTTGATCTGCAGTGTGAGGCTGCCTGTTTGTGTTTGTGCATCTGCACCACTGCATTGGCATATCTTTAGTGTGCCATTGGCTGTATGTTGATTGGTGGGTTTCCCCTGCTGTCCCTGGGACTCCTAGGTCATCAGTCAGCACAATGATCATGGTTTGTATGTCCCATTGCTGCCATGGTATGGTATTTGTTCACCTCACATCTACAGTCTCCACAGGATATCTACATTTGTGTGTCCATTGGTGCAGATATGTGGGTCTGCATTATGATGGTCACTTCTGTCATTGTGTTATTGATGAATGTTGACAATGTCAGCCCCCATGGGTGATGTTTGTCTGCACATGGCCAAAGGTATGTCTTATTTGCACTGCACTGTTTGCCTCACCCAATCTATGTTGCTATGGGACACAAGCACTACTATGCCACTGATGTGTTTGTTGTTCTGTGACCAGGAGTCATCCATGCTGTTTGGCATTTGCAGCTTTTTCCATGACAACACTTACATTTTGGTCACTGTGATGATGGGGGTTTAGACCCCATTGCCACAATGTTCAAAATGTGCTTCAGCTATGGACCCCACACTTACATTTTGGTCACTGTGATGATGGGGGTTTAGACTCCATTGCCACAATGTTCAAAATGTGCTTCAGCTATGGACCCCACACTTACATTTTGGTCACTGTGATGATGGGGGTTTAGACCCCATTGCCACAATGTTCAAAATGTGCTTCAGCTATGGACCCCACACTTACATTTTGGTCACTGTGATGATGGGGGTTTAGACCCCATTGCCACAATGTTCGAAATGTGCTTCAGCTATGGACCCCACACTTACATTTTGGTCACTGTGCTGTTGGGGGTTTAGACCCCATTGCCACAATGTTCAATATGTGCTTCAGCTATGGACCCCACACTTACCTTTTGGTCACTGTGATGATGGGGTGTTAGACCCCATTGCCACAGTGGTCATGGTCTGCTTGCATTGTGGAGGCCACACACATTTATGTGTGACACATGTGATAGGGGGTCACATTGTATGTTCAATGTCATGTTCAGTGTTGTAGGCATTTGACACAGACTACACATGCTTGTCATGGTGTTGGGGGGATGTGTTTTTCTGACATTCCTTATGTTGGAGTATGCTGGTTGTGTCATGCATTACCCATCCTATGAGTAGGGGTGGTGTTGGTGGTAGGCATCCATCCCCCTATGAGTGGGGATGGTAGTAGTGACAGGCATCCAGGCCCCCCTGAGTAGGGGTGGTGGTAGTGGTAGGCATCCAGCCCCCTGAGTAGGGTGGTGGTAGTGACAGGCATCCAGCCCCCCTGAGTAAGGGTGGTGGTAGTGGTAGGCATCCAGCCCCCTGAGTAGGGGTGGTGGTAGTGGTAGGCATCCAGCCCCCCATGAGTTGGGTGGTGGTAGTGGTAGGCATCCAGCCCCTGAGTAGGGGTGGTGGTAGTGACAGGCATCCAGCCCCCTGAGTAGGGGTGGTGGTAGTGGTAGGCATCCAGCCCCCTGAGTAGGGGTGGTGGTAGTGGTAGGCATCCAGCCCCCTGAGTAGGGGTGGTGGTAGTGGTAGGCATCCAGTCCCCCATGAGTTGGGTGGTGGTAGTGGTAGGCATCTAGCCCCCTGAGTAGGGGTGGTGGTAGTGGTAGGCATCCAGGCCCCCTGAGTAGGGGTGGTGTTGGTGGTAGGCATCCATCCCCCTATGAGTGGGGATGGTAGTAGTGACAGGCATCCAGGCCCCCTGAGCAGGGGTGGTGGTAGTGGTAGGCATCCAGCCCCCCATGAGTAGGGGTGGTGGTAGTGGTAGGCATCCAGCCCCCCCTGAGTAGGGGTGGTGGTAGTGGTAGGCATCCAGCCCCCCCTGAGTAGGGGTGGTGGTAGTGGTAGGCATCCAGACCCCCATGAGTTGGGTGGTGGTAGTGGTAGGCATCCAGCCCCCCTGAGTAGGGGTGGTGGTAGTGGTAGGCATCCAGGCCCCCCTGAGTAGGGGTGCTGTTTTTGGTAGGTATCCATCCCCCTATGAGTGGGGATGGTAGTAGTGACAGGCATCCAGGCCCCCCTGAGTAGGGGTGGTGGTGGTGTAGTGGTAGGCATCCAGCCCCCCATGAGTAGGGGTGGTGGTAGTGGTAGGCATTCAGCCCCCCTGAGTAGGGGTGGTGTTAGTGGTAGGCATCCAGCCCCCCTGAGTAGGGGTGGTGGTAGTGGTAGGCATCCAGCCCCCATGAGTTGGGTGGTGGTAGTGGTAGGCATCCAGCCCCCTGAGTTGGGGTGGTGGTAGTGGTAGGCATCCAGGCCCCCTGAGTAGGGGTGGTGTTGGTGGTAGGCATCCATCCCCCTATGAGTGTGGATGGTAGTAGTGACAGGCATCCAGGCCCCCCTGAGTAGGGGTGGTGGTAGTGGTAGGCATCCAGGCCCCCTTGAGTAGGGGTGGTGTTGGTGGTAGGCATCCATCCCCCTATGAGTAGGGATGGTAGTAGTGACAGGCATCCAGGCCCCCCTGAGTAGGGGTGGTGGTAGTGGTAGGCATCCAGCCCCCCCTGAGTGGGGATGGTAGTAGTGACAGGCATCCAGGCCCCCCTGAGTAGGGGTGGTGGTAGTGGTAGGCATCCAGCCCCCCATGAGTAGGGGCGGTGGTAGTGGTAGGCATCCAGCCCCCCCTGAGTAGGGGTGGTGGTAGTGGTAGGCATCCAGCCCCCCATGAGTTGGGTGGTGGTAGTGGTAGGCATCCAGCCCCCCCTGAGTTGGGGTGGTGGTAGTGGTAGGCATCCAGGCCCCCCTGAGTAGGGGTGGTGTTGGTGGTAGGCATCCATTCCCCTATGAGTGGGGGTGGTAGTAGTGACAGGCATCCAGGCCCCCCTGAGTAGGGGTGGTGGTAGTGGTAGGCATCCAGCCCCCCATGAGTAGGGGTGGTGGTAGTGGTAGGCATCCAGCCCCCCCTGAGTAGGGGTGGTGGTAGTGGTAGGCATCCAACCCCCCATGAGTAGGGTGGTGGTAGTGGTAGGCATCAATTCCCCTATGAGTGGGGATGGTAGTAGTGACAGGCATCCAGCCCCCCTGAGTAGGGGTGGTGTTAGTGGTAGGCATCCAGGCCCCTATGGGTCTGTATGGCATTGGTGATAGCCATCCCGCCCCTATGGTTCTGCTGTTGCTAGTGTAAGTCATTTCTGCATCCCTATGTGTGTGTGTTATATGTCGGGTACGTGTCGTTTGTTTGTGTAGTGGGTGTTTAACTTACCTTCTGCGCCGTACGCGTCCGTACCTGTTCCGGTAATATATGTAGAGTATAGGTAGGACCTGCGCGATGGGATTCATGGTTGGTTCGTCTCGTTCGGCTTTCTCGTTGCTTCGACTCGTACTCGTGGCTGGCTTGTTCGTCTCGTAGCCGTGGATCATCTTGTGGCGTGAATCGGAGCTTATGTGCGGCTCTCCCGGATGTTCTGACGTGCCGGACATAGCGGCGGGTTCGGCGCGTACGGAAGGCGCATCGTACTGGTCCGGCCGGAAGGTGCTGTGTTTTTGCTTCCGTGCGACTCGATTCTACGTTTACGGATCCGGCTCGGGTGGGGAACAGGAGCTGGAATGGGTAAGTACGGCTGGGTCGGGATCTGGGCAGTTATGCGCATCGTACTTGCTCGTTAGTGCGAATGTTCGAATCGGTCGGGAAACACGCGTTCGGCTTGGTTTTTTTCCGGACGAATAGTGTTAGGTGCGCTTCCGGCCGAGATCGGAATCGACCCCTTAGTGTGTGTGTGGACACCATGTCCTACCCCAACATTTTGTTCTGGCGAGGCTTCCCTTCCCCTGTCAAGGCATCAAACTGTCTGTGATGACAATAAGCTTGCGTCAGGTTCCTTTGTGTGTGCTGTAGTTAAGCCCTTTGAAGTGCAAGTGGGGCAGGGCACCCCCAACTATCCTGGCAGGATGGCCCATCCTGCCCACAAATAGTTCCCTTTGTGTCACTGTCTAGGGGGAATACACACACTCCAACAGCAGAGCCATTCACAGCCATGTGACCCAGGACATTCACAGAAGACACAAATGGTTGGGACAAGAAAATGCCAAAGAGTGGCATTTTCAGAATTGCGGCTTAAAATATAACTTTACCATTAAAGAGGGTTTTAAATTACATTTTGAGTCCAATCTCTATCTGCTCCCGATCCAAAGTTAGCACCTATTCAATGTAATAATGTACCCCTGTATAAATCAATGGGATGAATAGGCCTTACAACAGTGAAAAATAACTCTCAGAGATTTTCACTACCAGGACATGTAAAACGTAAACCCACATGTCCTACTTTTTTAAATGCCATGCATCCTGCCCTATGGGCATTTAGGACCTACCTTAGGGGATAATTATAAGTCTTAAAAATGAAGGTTTAAGGCCGGGCAAAAGGTTTATTTTTCCAGGTGGAAATAGCAGTTTAAAACTACACTACAGGCTGCAATGGTAGGCCTGAGAAATGTTTAAAGTGCTACTTCAGTGGGTGGCACAATGAGTGCTGCATTTAGTTTACAGACCTTATGAACTAGGGACGCACAAATAAATGTGCCAATCAGGTGTATTCCAATTTTACCATGTTTTAAGGTGAGAGCACAAGCACTTTCACACTGGTTGACAGTGGTAAAGTGCACAGAGTCAACAAAAACGAATTCAGACAAGTTTGGGGGTGATCCTGCAGAGAGGTCCAACAAGTTTAATAAAAGTTAAATACTTTGAAGTTATGTATGAGAGTTTCCAACCCCTAACATCTCTTAGGGCAATGCATGGCTCCTTGACTCACTACTCCAAGAGGTCTAAGTGGAATCATTTGGTTAAATAAAATTAAATGGAATAATACAGATAGCCCTGGAGCAACAGTCGTAAGTGAAAGTTCTGGCCCAGGACGCTTCACATTAACCAATGATTGCATCAGGTCCTGAGGAAATACCTAGCTATTAGTGACTGTTGTTTTGAGTCATCTGGCTACTGAGTTGAGTGTGGAGTACGACAAGGGTCCCAAGACTCTCCTGCATTTATCTCACCCTACTTTGAGACAGTGGTGGCTGCTATGTTTTAAAAGTGGTGAGGCACATAGATAGATAATTTTTATTGCACAATTAATTAAAACCATTGCAATGAAATCACATATAAATATACAATATAACATTTTGTTCCCTTATTGTACAAGATAAAAAGACAGGTTGTTTCAATCAGTTATGCAAAAGTTAAGAAAATGGAAAGACCATTTTGGTTACTATAAACATAAACACCTTAAAAGGAGTGCATGACATGGCCCAGCTTTACAAGTTAAAGTTCTATACGATGGAGGAGTCCAGAGAAGCCCTTATTGCCATCAAATATTTCAGAAACCGGGCCGCCAGCTGCGCTGATTCACCTTTCATGCACTCAACTAAGGAGGCATGACATGTTCGTATATTTAAAATACGCCAAATAGGACGAAGCCAGTATATTCTCAGTGGACGCAATTTCAGACAAATACACAATATGTGAATTAGTGATTCCTCTGCTGCTCCGCAAGCTCGGCACTTGGTAACTACAGACTCTTTATACCCTTGCCCATATTTGTATGCCAACAGTGGGATCAGACCAAACCGCAACCTCATTAGTTGTCGCTTCAATATTGGTTTTAAAGGAGAGGTCAGATAATATGGCAAAGTCACACTGACGTAGAGGGTCGAGGCCCAGTTTCCATGATTTAAGTTTTTTAATGTTTGCATATCACAGTCGGCAGACAGTAGCTTCGCCCGTTTTGTTAAAAGTCTGGAGGCCGCTGGTTTAGGTAAGGAGGCTGACCATATTTCCTTTGCATCCAATACCTCTACACAGTGGGCTAGATATTCACACCATGTTGACCCTTGGGTATTTATCATTGTCCAGATAGGTGGGGCACATCAATAATGACAGTAAACCTTTTAAAAATAAAACTTGCCACAGGGAAATCACTGGCCAATCTGACATGTGCTGTTCAGTAGACACAGCCTCAGGTCGTCCACTGAACTGCTGTGATGCAGTGGGGAGGTCTGGGGGTCAACGCCCCCACGTCTCTATAGATGACCCACCCCTGGTTTGAGACCTCTTTAAGAGCACTCACATGTCCACAGAATCATATGCTAGTGACACTTAGGTCCATGTTAGATTCTCTGAGGATGCTTTCCTTGTAATAACTTAACAGAAACCTTGAATAATATTCAGTCATGGATGATTGCAAACCTCCTAAAACTTTATCATTCCAAAACAGAGGTCATCATTTTTGTGGCTAAAGGGAGGCAAACAATTACACAATTAACCCCCTTGATTCTTTGGTCCATAGATCACTGAGTTATAAATTTATAAACCAGTTCTATTTAGATTGGCTACCTATAAATGCATCCACTATATGGCCTGAATGTAGTTCAGATATAATGTCTGCTTACAACTCCACTAGGAGCCATCAGAGTTCAAGTCAGGTTCTGCAAAATAGTTTACTTTATATTCTCAGGACTAATGATGGTTCATATTTCTCTGTTCATTACCCTGGCATATGAAATACTCTCCCATTGCATGTTAGGTTTTCCACCATCTTGCCATAATTCAGAAAAAAAGTCAAGACTTTGCTGTTTGCCTCTGATGCACTCAGAAGAGCACGATGAGACTGTCAAATTGTAGTGGCAATATATAAATGCAGTCAGTCGTTAAACAGAACAATAAGATCCCCTGCGTTAGTGGAAGTAGAAATTAACCATATCAGAACCTTCCGACAAAAGTTTTAGAGAGAATCTAATAGTTATTCAGTTCCATTACCCTTATAAATTAATTAAAATAAATGTCAACCTGATCAGTAGTGTGTAAATCAGTAGTGCAAACAGGTAAAACAAAGCTGGAGTACACGTGAAAGACCTGCCTGAACTCGTAAAATCAGTGCGAAACAGACTCATTTTTTGATCCTTCTCTTGCAACAGTTACTTTGTGGGTAGTTGACTAATCTACTTTTTTCTATATCCCTGTGGATGGAGTTTCCTGAGTCTACCTGTTTCTTGTGTGCCACTGATGTTGCTCATGTCTTAGTACATGGCGTTGGCTACTGCCAGAACTAATATCAAAATACCACCCCAACCATGTGTCCATTGAATAAACCTAGGACAAAATAATCTGGCTTAGGTGTGGGGAACGAAAAAATAGAATTATGATATGTCAGTCTGCCAACCAACAACTATGGGAGATTGTGTGCAGATTGCATTTGTGTTTGCATTTGTGGGTCAGGTGTATACAGTTTCAGACAAATAGAGGTTGAATTATACATGTGTGATGTTATCTGTCTACATAAATGACCAGACTGTAATAGACACTCAGTCAAATCTCCTATGGTTTACAAGAAGCAACCATTCTGTTGCGGTTCTGTTTACCAATTGTACTAGATTCTTCCTGTCTTCCTTCTTCCCAGCATCACAAACAGTTCCTGCCACAGTCAGGTTCTCTGCTGCAAGCTTCTCAATGGCTGTATTCACGTTCTCTTGCTTTCGACTGCTCAAAACCACGTGAGCGCCCTGCTGCGCGAGGCGTCTTGCAACTGCAAACCCAATTCTGAAAGAGAGGAATATGAGAGCAGACTGTCAACAGGGCAATGTTAAAACTTTATGTACAAGGTTTTAGAACTACGTGGGTCTGATTCACAAAGGTAAACTTACACTTTTGTTTAAATGTGCTATTTTTTTGCTTTTCACAAACTACAAGTTAATAGTAAGTTTATGACTGCAGAGACTCCGCAGACAGTCGGGGCAGAGAACTCCACACATAAAAAGATAGGACTGTCTTATCTTTTTATGTGCGGAGTACTGTGCCCACTTAGGCATACTGATGTTCTTTTCAATAGGACACCTTCAAGATGCAACTGTAGGTGAGACTGATTGAATTAGATATGATGAATTTTTAAGGGTGCTTTGAAGGGTAATCATCAGAGCATTCAAGTGATTAAGGAGAAAGCTGTAAAAAAATATAGGGAGCAGAAATAAGTGGGTAACAGAATCAAGAGGAAAGACTGGAAATTGTGTTCTACCAAAATCTTGAGATTTTAATATTGATCTACTCTTATATCAACTTCATGCTATCGAACATCAGCTCAATGTCAATGTGAGAAGATGAGGAGTAAGGATTAGTGAATCTAAACTTCCCTATAAATGCTTACCTTAATGATCTGTTGATGTCCAATAATATGAAGTCAATACATTGATATATGGGCAGATCAATTTTATTAACCTGGACACTTTGACATACGATGAAAGCTAGAATCAGATAATGGAACTGGGGCTGCATACAGAAGTAAAAGTTGGGTTAAGAGGGTATAGTGGAAATAACTTCCTGTGGATAGGAAAGAAGCCACAGACTAGATGCTGGAAGGGGTGGAAATCGGGTCAAGGAGTGGAGACTAAAAATTAAGATATTAGACAAAGATGTGTGGGCCAATTACTTGACATTAGCTTGGGCGTAACTAAAATAAAGGCTTTATATTCAGAAGAGAGAAATCACGACATGGAATGGATACTGTTGAGAATGAGAGAAAATCTTAACGGGGGAGGTGTTAATGCAAGTCAATATACACAAATACAAAATAAATTCGCATGGCTTGTTGTTCTCTTTCAGTGGCCCATTGATAATTACTAACAGTGCGGTAAATGTGCATCAGAGAATTAAGAACCCAGTTCACCAAACCTTTATGTCTCAGAAAAGGAACACTTTATTCTGTTCTACTGATGGCAGTCACATCATGGCCATTCTATTTTCATCAAATCTTCACCTGATCATTTGCTAGAAATTAGCCCAGCCCTGTTGGCCCTAACTGAAAATGTATAAACTTTCTTATCCACATACATAGACAAAAGCACATACACACGCGCACCCACACACGTGCACACACACATGCACACAAAGCGGTCTTAAATAACGATGGCAGAGGGTCAATTCTCAAACTGCAAACCAGTCTAGAATTACAAAATGGAGTCATATATCCTGCAGTGCACTAAGACCCTGATTACAAGTCTGGCAGTCCGAGGACCACCAGACTCGCGAGGGCACGGTGCCGCGGTGGCGGTCCAGCCACAGCGGCACCAGCGCTTTGACCGCCCTATTACAACTAGGGCGGTCGGACCGCTGTTGCACCACCATAACCGCCAGGGATCAAAGATCTCTGGTGGTGGTACAGCAGTCTTGAGGCTGCAAAATGCTTGGTGGGACTAACGCGATCCCACCAAGCATATTATGAGCTTCCTCTCCGCCGCGATTTTCATGGCGGTTCCTACTCCATGAAAAACATGGCAGAGAGGAAAGGGCCCCCTGTTCCCTCAGGGCCATGGGGTGCATGCAGGGGGGCACAATATGTGCCCCCTGTGTGCATGCACCCCAGTTCCTGCACGGCATGGACTTTACAATGGCATTCCCATTGCGGTGCCCATTTTGAGAGGCACCGTCGTGGGACTGCCAAAAATTTTTGCCAGACATGAGGAAACTTGTAATCTGGCGGTCCATACACAGGTTTGGCGGTGCAAGAGCAGGTTGCCGGCATAGCGGTCCGCTCCCGCACCGCCAAACTCATAATCAGCCCCTTAGAGTTGTCTATAGCAGATACTCGTTATGGCACATTACACAGTATAGTTGTCTGGAGAAAGTCTTTCTTACATATCTCCAATAGAGTTATCTATTTGCCAGCACACATGTTTGCCCACCACTAGCTTCTTTAGCCACCAACACAGGGACTGCCCCATAGTTGTCTGGCATAATGGAGAACCCCAATATACCTACTGCAATCCCCATGTGCACACTTTCCCAAACTCATTGTAAGAGTTGTATGAGGGTTGCATCTCTGGACTCATAACTTTCTGAACACCCTATCTTGCCATTGAAGTAATGTCCCACATCTTACCTAGAGAAAATGCCTTCAAGGTTCTCCCTGTGATGGACAGCCAACCACAATCTCAGCATTCCTATTACCAGCTCCAAAACTCTTCTGCCCCTATACACCAGTATGTAAGCTTTCCATAGTATGGACTGCTGAACATACAAATCCTGTCAGAAGGTATATATAAGGTGCTTACTTGGTCAGACTAAGTGCAGCAAATTGTGGAGCCATTCAAGCCACTGGGCACAAAATATGGATCAATCACAAGTGGACATGATCAGACACTGCTGACAGCATATCAGGCATCACTCCATATGATAAACTCTGCAAAGGGTTGTGCACATGCATTTACTCTCTATTTTTCATTTTTTCATTGGAAGTGTAATCCATCATACAAATTTCACAGTGAAAAATGCACTATATCATTAAATAAAGTAAATAATAATGAATATGTTAAGAAATACAAGATTATACAAAGTTAATGAGAATTAATGAAAAAACTACCTACAATAAAAGTTGTACTGAAGTCTAATAATTCGTCCTTCTAGTCATACCCCCCCCCGACGGTCTAATCTACCCTTACATTGATACAGCAAATGTTCCCGATAATAACTTGCTAGGTATCTAGCCTTCCATTGATGAGCAATAGGTGGCTTACTGTTGATCTAGGCCGCAGCTAAAGAGATCTGGACTTAGACAAAGGCTACAAATAGAGCGTTGCAATTTGTAGTTGATTTTTTTGTGCTATTATCGACTCCAAAGAACATTCGTTTTGGAGTGATATCATTGATCCCATTAAGACACTGCCAATAACGCCATTTGTCTTGCTCCAAAATGGTTGCAGACGGGGGCAGTTTGGGAACATATGAACTATAGAGGTTTCGGGTAAGCAACAACTTGGGCATTGCTCATTAGATCTGTGTCCCCATTTATATAATTTAACAGGAGTATAATACAAATCAAAATAATTTTAAAATGCTGCATCTTTTTAAATTAGCTCATAGCAGAAGGGTCTTACCTAATTTTATTATTTATAAGAGTTCATCCATGGTTATATTGTTTCCAAGTTTAGTACTCCAGTTTGCAGTCTAGGTGCCAGATTTACGAAGATTTGAGACAGCGCAACGCATCAAGACAACTTGCTGTGCAGCGCTGCATTACATGGAGAGGGAAGAATGCACCATATCTACTTAGATATGGCGTATTCCTGCTCTCTCCCTGTGCTGGTGTACACAGTGCAGCCTAGCACCAACACAGGCACCCTTGCACCATGGTGCAAGGTGCATGTATTAAAGGCAGGATTGTTTTTGTGCAGGAAGGATACCTTCCTGCACAAGAACAATTGTTAGAAGCTTTTTTCCTCTATATGTGCGGCAAAATGCATTACACATAGAAAAAGGAAAAAACAAGGAGAAATGAAGTTATTACTCCTCATTGTGCCTCACCTGGGATGGCATACCCTTTTGACCATTCTCAGGTTTACTACTGATAGTAAATCTGGAAATGGGCCAAAATCCATGGGTGGGTGCATAGGAACACCTGTGCTCCACCCATGAAATGCTTACCCAGAGCAGTATAATGCAAGACAGCGATGTGCTCTGTGTTGCATTACTCCAGATTTACTGTGTCATGCAGAGCCACGCAAGGTTGCTCTGCATGGCATAGTAAATCTCCCTTAAGGCCCTGGGTCTCTAATTCATCAATATTATTTTCTGAAAAAATGTGGTAAAATGACCAATATTTTGGTTATTAGATTTAAGTTGACTAGAAAACAACTGGCATCTATCCAAGCTACATAGATCTTGATCTATTCATAGTATAGTCCCTAATTTCTGAATATTTGAAAAAAGATTCACTAGCTAGGCCAAATATTTCCTGAAGTTAGAAGAAAGAGAGGAATGCAGTGTCTCTATATAGATCACCTAGCCAACAAATCCCCAAAGTGTTCCAGTGTTTGATGTAGTTTTCATGGAATACTGAGAGTAGTAAAGTGTAGCTCCATAAAAGTGTATAATAATGATTTTTTTTTTATATTAAACTGCTTTTTCCATATTTTTGAGACCTTAATCACGATGTAAGCTACCTTGAACCAAACTTTTTAGAAGTAGCTCTGGTGGAAAAATTTAATTAATACAATTGAGCAATGTTTCCCACACTAAGGGGCCTATTAGGATGGCGGGCGGATGTCCACCGCCGGGCCGGCGGTGGCGCCCGCCGGACCGGCGGTGGACATCCGCCTGCGATCGCAACCAAGAAAACCGCCGGTCAAATTAGGATGGCGGTGGTGACCGCGGCGGTGGGAAATTCCGACCGCCGCTCTTCCGCCGGTTGCCATCCGCACTCCTGCCTGGCGGACGGAGCAGGACCGGGATAATGGTGGCGGTGCAGAGCAGGCTCCGCCGGCAGGATTATGATGCCGGCGGTAGCCAGCCTTTCCTCAGCGGTCAAACCGCCATGGAAAGGCATGCGGAGATAGTCTTCCGGGGGCCTGTTGCGGGCCCCCAATGTGTTGGAGGGGGTGTGGGTGCACTGGGGGGTACCCATGGTCCCCCCCTACATTTCCCTGTACCAGGTGGCAGGCACTGTGCAGTGCCTGCCACGCAGTGCAGGGAAATGCAGGACATGCTCCTTTCGGCATCGCGGCGGTGCTGCGGGCAGCAGCAACCGCCGCAATGTTAAGGCCCGCGATCAGACCGCCGCGATCGGATTTTGACCGCGGGTCATCGTAATTCGACCGGCGGTGATGTCGCGGTCCATGGAGGCAGTCTTTTCCCGCTACCATGGCGGTCGGGGAGGTTTTCCGACCGTCATCCTAATAGGCTCCTAAGCTCCTAGACTGCTGGGAGGTTGCAATGTTTTTGGGTATCAGACTGGGGTCCATTACAAGAAAAAGTATGTGCTGCATAAATGCTGAAAAATAGAAAAATCCTGACAACCCTTTGTTTTAGGTAACCTAAGAAGCCCAATAGCTCTATGAGGATGTCTACCTTTCTATATAAATTTGTTACAGAACAAGTCGATCTTTTTAAACTGTTATTTTAATTGAGATGCAACTGGAGAGCTCTAAATAAATATAAGATTTCTGGATGAATCAAGATCTTTATTACATTACAACGAAGGATGAGGGCCAAGTGCAAATTTATTCCAAAGATCATTTTGGCCTTGTTTATTAAGGGAGTGCAATTTAAATTGATTATTTTATCAATATCCGGTGTTAGGATCAACTCAAGATAAAGTGTGATGTTAATCTTCCTGCTATCTTGTAGTGTGATGAACTGATTAGCTAAGGTCTGTATTTTCTTGTTATCCCGAAGATACCCTGAAAGTTTACAGAATCTATTAACTTCTGACTCTATAGCTGTTTCTGGGGAGGTATTCAATATGGCAACATCATCGGCATTGGCCGTGGTATTTTTATGTGATCAGAATACTCTGCCATGATCTGTAGCCTGGCAATCACTGTTCGATATAACATCAGAACTGATTTGATAAATTGTGATCCACAACCCAACGTGTTTCCATAACTGTGAACAAAAATCCTGGGCACACGTTATGAGGATAACTTATTAATAGAAATGTCTCGTATAATCTCTGATTCTTAATGGTCAACACCAGAGTGATTTTATAGAAGTATTTATTTGAGCAACCACTTCAAGAAAAACAACCAGCCTGGTAAGTTATCCTCATAACGTGTGCCCAGGATTTTTGTTCACATTCCTGGTGTGAGTTTCACGACTTACACAATTACGGGGGTTACAGGGTATCTCCTCCGACCAGGTGGCACCGTCCTCACTCGCAGTACGACATACACATCGCATATCAGCTTGAGCGCCAAGCTTCCTCTCTAAAAACCCTACTTCTACTAGTGTTTCCATAACTCTCCATAAAAATAACCAAGTGACTCGATCAAAAGCTTTCTCAGCATCCAGCAGGATCAATGCCAAGAAAGAGTGATTACAGAAGGCTATATCGATCAATGCAACTGCTCAATTAATGTGATCAGTAGTACATCTCCCTGGAGTGAATCCATCTTGACCTTATGAAAAAACCCTGGCAATACCCCACTGAGATGGCGTGCAATAATCTTGGACTATATTTTTGAATCGCAATTGACTAGGGAGATTAGGCGATATGGACCTAATAGATTAGGATCCCAGCTTTTTAAAAAAAAGAAAACTACTATATTCGTCTCAGACTACGATTGTGGCATATAAGTGCCTTGTTGTGCCTCTATAATATTTGCTAGTAAAACTGAGGAGATACAAGTAGAAAAAATATATAAAATTCACAAAGGATTCCCTCGGGGCTGGCTGCTTTCTCATGTGGGAGGATAAAGATGGCATCCTTTAAATCCTGTAGGGTAATTTAGGAGCACAGTAGTTCCATCTGTATATATATTCTAGCTTTGGAAGATTTGTATTAGATAGGTATTCATTTATAAGATCTATTGTGGGATTTGCCTCTTCCTTATATAAATCCTGATAGTGCTCTTAAAAAACTTTGCTAATCTTAGTGGGTTCATCTACGAACTATCCCTTGTTGTTTTAGATAGCATCTATTCTACTCCTTACTCCCTTCTGTCACAACTTCCAAGCTAACACCTTTCCCACATTATCACTAATATTCACAGTTTTAGTTCCTATGAGTTACATATTTCTGTGCTAAGTCGTTGCTGTTGAATATACTTATTTCATCTTTAGCCAATGATATTTGATTTTGGATCATTGCTTATGATTGCTCAAATATGTTTGTGCTCTAATTCAGATAGATATTTATATAATTTATGTTGCATCTTACTTTTATGCTTTTATTTCTGATTGTGTAGTAAGTGTTAATACATGAATGGCTGCTTTTAAAGCATTCCAAACCACATGTAAGTCCCTAGAATTCAAGTTAATATACAAAAAAGTCAGGAATCCACTGATTCTTTAGTCTAAAGTAGCTAGGATCTTTCAATTGTCCATCTAAGATTTTTCTAGTTATTTTGTTATAGGTAATTTCTAGGACTATAGGGTTATGATCAGTAGGTTTTTTGGGAATTATGTAAGTCTGTGAGCCATGCAGTACATTATTAGTGGTTAGAAAGAAGTCGATCCACATATATTTTTTAATGTGGATATGGAAAACAATGTATCCTGGATCGTTTGTGTTTAAGGTTGGCCAGGCTGCCTGGAACCCAGGAGTCTGCATAAGAGTATCAATGGCTTGCCAAACTGTGACGTTTTTTACTTTTATAGTGGCTAAGGGGGCTAAGATTGTCTAGACTGCAGTTTAGTTCACCTCAAAATATTACCAGAGTGCACCATTGTGCTAACTCTAAAATAAGCTTCCCAACGTTCTCGAGATTTGGCCTGTATATAGTGCACAGAGTAAATTGACTTCAAGAACTGGATAGTTCAGCTAAGGTCCATCTCATCGTACTATCACAGAATTTTCTAGCACAGATAAAGCCGCCTGGGTTCATCAGAATGGCTACATCTTTTGTTGCAACCTGTTGTGTGCAGCTGACACTAACTTGAAACCCAAGTTACCCAGCCAAATGGTCTTTGAATCTCAGAAATTACTTTCCTGTAAAAAATCAATTTGCATTGAAATACTTCTCTGGTCATTAAGCCCTTAAATGCTCAGAGATAGATTTCTGAGTTTGCTGTCAGCGATCATTTTTCTGATTCCAACACTGGTTACATTTCTTCTTCTCTGATTGGTTCCATGTTTTGTAAGGGGAAAGCCCCAATCTTTTTTCTGCCAACCAGGAGTAACCCCCCTCCTGAAAGACCCCTTTTACCTCACATCAACTTGGAAACCCCCCTTCCGAGCCCTTTCCTTCCCCCTTCATAATGCCACCTCCATGCCCAAGCACTCAAGGAGAGTGCTGGAGCTACCCACTGGGGTTGGGACAGCCACCGTGACTGTGATGGGGGAGCTCGACATCACCTTCAGCTCTCCTGGGCAAGAGAGAAAAGAAAGAGAAGAGAACTAGAGAATAAAGGAAAAGAAGAAGAAAGAGAGAACCAGATATAGAATACAAAACAAGAAGTATTTTAAATTAGACGAGATCATGGTCAGAATCAGGAGATCTAGAGCAGGTCATGAAGGAATTTTCCCTATCCTCCAGAGGACAGGCAATCTAGTAAACCCTGTGTTTTGATCTCAGATGTAAACATGTACGTTTTTGAGTCTAGCGAAGAAGAGAAACTCCTCTGCGCTTGCTTTCTTTTCTGGTCTTTCTCGCTTAAAGATGTTTTGTCAAAGAAGGTAATTCCCAAAGATTACAAGGACAGTTTTAGGGTATTGTGTAGAGCTGGTCTTGGCTTGCCTCTCTCTAATAGGGAATCTATGAGCACGCTGAATCAGTTGATCCCAGTTCCAGTTCTTTAGGTCAGAAAAACCCAATTTGAAGCTTAATCACGAGCAGTTGCGCATCTGAACATTCTGTCCCTTCTTGGACGTCTAGGGCTCTGAGGTTGTTTCTCATTTGTCTATTTTCAAAATCTTCTAGTTTCCATTGCATGTCTGATATGAGGGCCTCTTGACCTGCTAATTTCTTGTTGACTTGCTTTCTGTCCATCTAGAGCTCGGAGGTTCAAACTTTAAGCACCTTGACTCGCTCACCAATATTCAAGCATGCCTTTGTCATTTTCTGGAGGGCTTCCTGCAATTTGTGTGTGGCATTTCTGGTACATTAGCTGTCATGTCGAGTCACTTCTCTATGCACAATAATGAGCTCAGATATCATTCACAAAGTAGGAAAAGTGCTCACCTTCTCCTATCTTGTCCTGTAGGCCACTGCCACTGTATACAGAAGGGTGATTAGTGAGCTGTGTGGCAGAGTAATCCCATTTGAATCTAAGGAACCCAGATGTTTCAGGGCTGGGCTGCTGATACTCTTGCATTTCCGTATAACTTAATGTGGACTATCTGGGTTGTCTGACGTTCATGCATCACTGTTGATCGGTTCCCATCTACTATTATATGAAACATTAAATGAAAGATCTGATAAGGAAAAGAAATGCAAGGCCATATCTTGCTCTATTTGTCTCTGGGGATCCACCTTTGCGGTGTGGGCATCATCATGAGCCATACCGAATTTGTCATTCTTCCCCCAGGGCATCGTGTCATTACCTGAGTTTTACATTTTGAGAGATGATCAAGGGCTTGAGCATGTGGGTTTTCAGACTGATTTGTAGAATTCTGATGAGGGGCTTGTACACAGAGTTTCTGAGTCGGATTATTTGTCACACTCTCCCAATCAAAATCAGTCCCCAAAAGGTAATTCTCCAAGGTATTAATATTTTATGACTGTGAGCTTCGCCCGGGAAATTGTACATAGGATTAGGACTATAAGACCCATTATGCAGCGCAGCAGTCGCATTTACAGATTGTGTGGATTCGAAATCGTCAGTATCAGATTTTGTGGAAGCAGTATTCTCATCTTGCTGGGCCGCTGCCTATTCTGATTGGCTCAACTGACGGACCTCTCCAGGGCAGGCACTGATGGAACTTATACAATTAGTAACTGTTGACTACTACCTTGAAAGCAAACTGGGAAGGATTGGTATGATGATGCTTAGACACAGTGTTTTCTGAGATGACAGATGTCTATGTCAAAGGCACTGCTACTTTCTTTGCGATAGGCCCTCCCATGTTAGTAAGATCAGCAGCATTGTTTCCATCCAGAGAGAGAATGTTTGTGGTCATTGCATCCTGAAGTTTTCCTAAGCAGGTGAGTATGAGCCATTTGCAGTGGTTCTCTACCTCACAGCCAGTAGCTTATCTGAAGATCCACTGAGCGCTGGGCTTGACGCCATAGCCATCTTGGGCCCCATGTCGCCTACCCCTCTCCAGATGAGCGTAAGGCTGCAGGGCTGCCCAATACATGGTTGACTCCTCTTTTCTCTACTTGGCTGTTGCATTTGCTCTACAAGTCCACCAGCTGGGATGATGAAAATGGGGAACAAAAGCACCAAGTGGCGAGGACAGTGAAGAACCCCACCCATGTCAACTAGAGTGAAACCAGTCCTAGGAAGCTTGTGTTCTGATTCAGGGAGGACCTGGCTTGGCAATTCAGGCTGGACTTTTCTGATTGGAGGGGGGCTAGGACTGATTTCCATATAGCTGGGTCCAAACTGACAAGACATGGTGCGCAAAATAATGATAGATTGGGATGCGGCCCTGAGTAATTATCAGTGGCTGAAACTAATTCAAGCATTCCATCCATTGCCTTTTTGTAAACTTTAGTGGACTGCAGCAGACAGTGATGCCAGATCTGTGGTATCTCCCCTCAGGTGAGATAGCTGGGCAGGAGGAGTGTTCCAAGCTCCCTTCTGCCTCTCCTCACAGCTACCATCTTCCATCCTTTCCATGTGCATTTACTTTCTAAATCAGCTTTCATAACCCAATACTACCCATCCTTCTGCAAATACCGTCAATCAATCAGCCACCTATGTGTAGACCAATCAATGTTAACTGCCTGTCTTGCAACTGACAACATACTTGGACAGGCACTTCTTGCAAAGACCTCCATACATCTTGACCAAGATCAAGGTGTATGGAGGGCTCTGCAAGATGCACACCAGCAGATCTATTAGAATACAAGCAGGAAGTGCAGGAAGGAAATGACCAAGAACTAATGAGCCTTCTTCTACAATGTTCTAAAGTTGAGGAACTCCATACCTGTCAAAATCCTCCAGGCACCCATCTCCCTTTTCATCAGAAAACAGATCAAGATCGTTCTATTCAAGCAACACCTCACCTCTTTGCAATGAGAACTCCCAGTTACCATACCATCAAGAGGAGAATTACAGGCCAAATTTTCTTCTCCTCGAGCCTTCTTCCTTAACCCACACAGGCACCTTGACAGGCAGCACTCTGCAGTCCGGTATTCAATCTGGTCCCCCTCTTTCCACAATGCAACCTGCTCTGCCATGTCAAATGTCCTCTCCCCTCCACTACTTGAATTATTTGTCTACCTCTTTATTATAAAGTGCTCCATTGCTTTAATTTTTGCAATATTTAAGTCAAAATACATACATACTTACCTATGTCCATACATGGCATCCCAGAATATCAAACAAACCTTACCTGTAGAATGACAGTGGGCTCATGACCGTAACTCAGGATAGCTCAATTAAGAGATTAAGGGCCTGATTTAGATCTTGGCGGATGGGATACTCCATCACAAGTGTGACGGCTACCCCGTCCACAATATTACAAGCTCATTATATTCTATGGCACTTGTAATACGGCGGACCCTTTATCACTGTCACTGGCAAAATGGAGCCAACCATAAAGCTGTTTGTTCACTACATTGGACCCGAGACTCATTAGACAGCAAATTCAAAACCCAAAACAACCAAGTTGTCACCGTTTCGATGCTGTGGCTCATAGGGATGCTGTGCACTATGAAATGAGCAGTGAGCAAACGGACCATCAGCACCATCTGGGGAACTGCTGTATGCTCTACAAAATTAAAATTAAAACAGGATAGAAGGGGGAATAAGTGAAAGGGGACCTATAAAAGGAGAAACTTATATGGAAAACTATTGTACTGGCTCACCAGCCCTGGCACTGAACCGCACTCATTTGTAGGGAGATTTGCAATTGTGATCTGAGAAATGCTTTAACTCACAGGGCAAGAGAGACAGTGCCTGAAGTGGGTTGAATGATGGATGGAGCATAGTGTAAATGATGGAGATGCAAAAGAGGGCTGACCCAAAGCCCTAAAAAAAGCGCAAAAGATGAAAATGCCTTAAGTGCAAGAGGACGAAGGCAACAAAATCAGAGATGGAAAAAACGCTAGCCTCTACAGATAAAACTGTAATTAACCTTACCGATATACAACGAAATCAGGCAGAACAACAGCTACTCGCCCTTGGCTTATCGTACTGTCCGGAAAGTAATTTCAGTTATTGCCAAACATGAGTGGATGTGTATAAATTCGTTAGTAAATTTAAGCTAACTAAATACTATACCATCAAAAAATACACCGATGACACCTATAAAGAAAAACAGCTAAACAGTCAGATTAGGCCCACTGGGTTACAATCAGGGGATGTACCATTACTTAGAACATTGCGCGATCTAACTGAAGACACAAACAGTACTATTCACGATACTACCAACACGCAAACCCTTGCCATCACGGAGGGGATCAACCTTACCAAATCAGACCATAGCCCTTTTAAGCCACCATCAACATTTGTACCAACTATGCCTCGAGATGCGGTTGATATTTTTCATAACCGCATTACAGAAGAATTTTAAAAACTTTATCGCATGACCAAATCGCACCTAAATATCCCCAGTTACCATGCAAAGAATTATTTCAATCTCATGACGAAATTGAAGGACAATTCAGCAATTGTAATAAATAAATCGGATAAAGGGGGTAATGTTGTGTTATGGCGGAAAAGCGATTATAAAAAAGAAGCATATAGGCACTTGAACGATGCAGCTTGTTACAAAATCATCAACATTGCACAAGTGAAAAAGATGAGTAAGAACTACAAAGATGATTTGATGCTTCATAAAAGGGATGGTTTGATTTCTAAAGATGAATTTGCGTTTTTAAATAATGATTTCCCCACTATGCCTATGATATACTTTGTACCAAAAGTGCACAAAAATGAGTCACCAGTGCCCGGACGACCTATTATATCCGCCAAAAAGAGCCTGTTTGAGAATACATCCAGATATGTTGACGATTATCTGCAAGAATTTGTAACTATTCTCCCAACATATATTCGTGATACCACAGACGTTTTGCACAAACTCAGTGAACAAATATGGTCCAGTGATTTTATATTTTTAACCATGGACATTACTGCCCTATACACCAGTATTGCACATTGTGATGGACTTAAAGCTGTTGATTATTACCTTGGTAAAAGACCAATTGAAATGTACAGCCACAATCAAATGCTCCTCAAAATGATACATTGGTGTCTACACAATAATGTCTTTATGTTCGATAACATCATCTTCCAACAGCTGAGAGGTGTAGCAATGGGGGCATGCTTCTCCCCCAGCTATGCATGTTTGCATGATGGCTGGTGGGAGGAGCATGTCCTCATGGTAGAACATGAAAGTGACTGGATGTTACATGTTGTGCAATGGTGGCGTTACATCGATGATGTTTTTGTAGTATGGAGAGGGACAGTGGCACAGGCAGAACAATTTATTAAGAAAATCAATGTCAACAATCTGAATTTACAGTTCACAGCACATATCGATGACAAAACCACCAACTTTCTTGATATTATGCTGTATATAGAACAAGGCAAAATTGAAACATGTTTGTTCAGAAAACCAACTGCTGGAAATTCATTACTGCATGCAAAAAGTTTTCATCCCCAACATACCATCACGAGCATTCCATATGGAGAATTTCTCCATATATACAGAGCCTGCAGCACAGAAAGGGACCTGGTACAATACCAACAAGAAGCCAAATTGAGATTCATTGAAAGAGGATATAATCCTAGGAAATTGGATATTGCAATAAAGAAAGCCAACAGTAAGGATAGGAGCTTGTTACTAAACCCCAACAGGGAGATGGAGGTGGTGGAAACACCAGTAGACACCAGCATACCGGAAACAAAAAAGTCACAAATTAGACTGATTACCACTTTCAGTAAGCAGGCTAATAAAATCAGGGCTATAGTAAATCAGCAATGGCCCATTATCCTCACTGACGCTACCCTTAGACAATTGCTCCCTGCAAAACCCATTTTCACATTTCGTAAAGCCTATTCTATGCGAAATGATTTGGTTAAAACAAGTCCTGAAACCGATAATAAAATCAGTTGACTGGCGCCAAAGCGGGGCTTCTTTAAATGCAGTACATGCCGTGCATGTAAATTTGGAACCAATACCACCTCCTATAGTACTGCCTTCTCCACAGACAGCATTGAGCTTAAGGGGTACTACACGTGCAGAACAGACCACGCTGTATACGTGCTACAAAGTAACTGTGGCCTACGCTACATAGGTAGCACTAAGTTGCAAGTCTATATTAGAATCTTGCAGCATCTACGTGCAATAGTCAACTCTGATCCATCATACCCAGTAGCGAGACATTTCAAGTCTGCACACAGCAATAACCTGAGTTGCCGTCAATATTTTGTAATCAATGCTGTACAGACAAACAAAAGAGGGGGAAATCGTGAAAAAATGCTTCGGCAATTGGAATCCAAATACATTTTAGAATTAGATACTAAGACCCCTTTGGGTTTGAATATTAGTGAGGATTTGTATAATTATTTATAAGAAGGCAATTATCTGTATACGGTCCACTAGTGCTGCTGGTTTTTGATGGTTTGATGTGCTGAACACTAGTTTCCTGAGTGTTACACTGTATCTTATATTTTTATGCAACATTGACCCACATATGATGACACAATATAGTTTTGTCGGCTGACAATACTGGGTCCCTCTAGTAAGGCCAATTTAGGTTTACATATTTGTATATATCCTCTTTAGCTGCTATATCTATTTAATTTTAGAAGTTCCAATTTTTGGACTTCACACATGTGAAAGTCTTGGGAACACACTATGTATAGCACTTTAGTTCATAATTTTGGCACGTAAGCACTTTTTTGCACAAGTAGCACTTTAACTTGGATTATTATCATTGTACTGTAGTTAAGATCATATGCAATATGAACCGTATTAATATGAATCTGGCTATTGTTATTTGCACACCTAATGCTATATTGATGTATTTGTACATTTGATGAACGTACTATTTGTCTCTATATACCATTTTGATATGTATATCGTTTTTAGCCTGCTTTTATTACAAGAGGTTCATATAATGAAATTTTGCATATGTTTTTACAGCTTTATCGGCATCTTAGATATAATGTAGAACTGATGTACTATTGTCTATTAGCACCAGTATTTTCCCTCCATTTATTTAAACTTCCAACAATCACACTCAGGTGAGTGATAAAATTGCATGCTGGGACTGGTAGTTCAATCATTACCCATGTGGGTCGCTACTGCTGGCACACATTCCAAAGTTCTTAAAAGGATTAAAATGTCCTGCATCGTTACTCCTGCATAGTCATGCGCCTCCTGCTCCGCATATCAAAGCCCAAATAAGCTGTGGCGGACCTGCTGAGATCACGCAGTGTTGCTGTCCCGTGGCCGGGCTGACCACCAATATTGAAGGAAAAAGAGTTGCCCCTCGAGTGGAACAGCACTTGCTGGAGGGTAAAGCACAGAACAGGAGCAACTGCCGCAGACACTCTCCTCACAAATCACAATGTCCGAGGCGTTTCGGTCCAACGCCCTTCTTCATGGACACTCTCCCTGTAACCAACGGCAGACTAGGAAGCACCAGTATTTTCCCTCCATTTATTTAAATTTCCAACAATCACACTCAGGTGAGTGATAAAATTGCATGCTAGGACTGGTAGTTCGATCCTTACCCATGTGGGTTGCTACTGCTGGCACACATTCCAAAGTTCTTAACTTTTTCCTTCAATATATATATATATATAAATTTGTTGATTTGTGGGTGCGATTAAATCCAGAACAAGGATTCATACCCAACGCGAGTGCTGGTCTTTCCTTTTTGGGAGTGGGAGCGAGATATATAAATATATATGTATGTGTGTGTATATGTATATATATATATATATATATATATATATATATATATTTGTATGTATGTATATGTGAAATGTGAACTGGATTAGGAGGGTGCTCCCAGATCGTCATTGGTGCCCCGATTCAGGCACGTCTACTATCGTGCCACAAATGCAATAAACTCCGTCCTCCATTCAAGAATGGACACAACACTTTAGGCTTTGAAGTAATCTAGCTTCTTTCAGCAAGTTTGGGTTGCGTCCATGCAACCTTGTCCATGACATTATACGACATTTTCGTTTGAATACAGTTTAAATACGGTGACATCACCAAAAGTTAATAACAACAGAAAGGGGACTAGGTCTTATGTCTTACTCCGATCGCCATCTTTTAACATTGTGTGTCTGTTACAGGAATTCATTCATTCATGTGGTGCAAACCAAATATAATAAATCACATCAATGACTACGTGTTATTTGCTCGTACATTGCTTATTAATCAACAGAAGTGAATAATTGCATCCCGAAACATATTTTAAAATATAACACATTTATCAACACAGCACGTGTATCTACTGTGTCTCCCGTTGTATGCATTTATTCGTGTGTCAGTAATAGCTTGAGTAATAAAGACTAATTAAGGGCACAAATTCAACCTCAGGAGCACAGGAACAATGAACTAAGAGACAGCGAGTGGCTGCTGGCTACTGCTGGTCATGTACAGCACCTTTTAGAGCTATTTTCTTAGCGCAGAATACATCCACAGTCCCATTACGGACACAAGGGTGCATTTTGTGCTGAGAAAATAGCGCTAAATGCTGGATTTCGCTTCTCACATATTTACGTGTATTTTTGCTATAATTACAAGTAATTACACTAGAGATAATTACACCAGTTACACCCACCTCTAATAACAAGTCACAGTTAAAGGCCTATTCCCTTTAACTAATATGTATTGCCTTTGCCATATTTGTTCACAATAAACAGATCAGACCTATGGCGTTGGACATAACTGGTCCCAGTGAACCAGTCAGCCTACAGCCTTTATCATGGGCTTGTCACCATAATCAACCTACTGTATTATTCTCTTTTTAACAGCCTATAATGGAACGTGAAAACTATTGTTCCTTCAACATCACTGTACCTATCTAGCAGTGCATTATTCTACATTTTTGCTAAGGCATTTTTTACATGTTTAATGCAATGACAACATTTTAAATCAGGATTTGTTTGGCTATAAGGACGTTGGACCTATTACAAAGCATAATATGGTATGTGGCGGTGTATACTGTGGGTTCCAGTAGAACCAACAAGTCTTTGACAACACATTTAACCACCGCCATAGAACAACGAGTGCCCAAGGGTGCAATCTGAGTTGGCACCCACCTTTTCGACCAGGGCATTTTGGTATTACAGAAGGGACTACAGGCGCTTGCAGTAATATGGATCGTGCTGCACCGAAATGTGGCCCAACATGATCACAAGGGGTCCTTTACTTATTTACATGGGGTCACAACCCAATACACAGGATGGAATACCTTCGCTCTTGTGCTCGAACTGTATTACAGATGTAACTGCCTGGAAGAAACAGACAAATTACTTACATTATTTTACACTTTAGAGGTGCCTGTGGGACGATAACATAGCTTTCAATTCTTCTTTGCACAATGACTTGACCTTGGTCCCCAAAACCGGGACATGTATTTAAAATTAAGAAGAGTGTCAGGACGCCAGGACAGTCCTCTGAAAACCAGGACTGTACCGGGAACTTTGGGACGTTTGGTCATCCTAACCTTAGTGCAAGTGTCTGTGTCAGTCTAGCGTAGGTTTTGTACTGGAATTATATCTTTCCAGTACAAAATACTGTGCTTTGACTACGTTTTATAGTTTTCCTACTTTGTATTTGTGCTGTACAGTGGGGCACACGTGCAAAGTCGGAAAAGCTTGGAGAAATAAAAACATTTCTCCTCGATAATGCCAATGTCAAAAGGGAGATATTTTTTACCCAAAACCCTGTTTACTAGATAGAGTTTTGCATCAAAAACCATGGGTGGTTGCAAGAGAACGCTCATATACCGCCCATGGAAGACAACTTTGACACAAAGTAACGCAAAGCAGCAGTAGGTGGTGCTTTGAATTACTTTCAGGTGACATTCCAACGCAAAACAAGTTGGGTGCTGGAAAGTACATTTCAAATAAACATGTTGCACTAATTTGTGTCACTTCTGTGCAGGGCCAACTCTAGGGCGGTGCGACCGGAGCCACAGCATCGGGCGCTAACTTCGGGGCGCCCTGTTTTCAAATATATTGTGGATGTAAAAGCACCTGCTGCAGCCTCTTTGCATCCAGCAATATCCAGACAACAATACAAAAGTCAAGATAACTCTGGTAATCTGTTGGAGAGAGATCAGAGGTTTGTCTAGTGGAAGTTTTGACTCATCATAAGGTAGCACAGAGGGTTAATATGCCTGCTACAAAGAACGTGCCCCATGCAGATCACAGAAGTGCATATAATATAAATAGCCCAGTAGGTTACTGCTTTTCTCACAAAGATCCTCTTGTTACTTGCAGTTTATAAGTTAAAATCCAAATATAGAACAGTCACCTATTAACTGTCATCAAAAAGCTGAATGCATACTGCAAGGTATAGGTTAGAACATTGTGTTTTCTTGCCCAGTCTTTCATTATCCTAATGTCACATAAAGGGTTCGTTTGGGTAGAAATCAATTATTATTAGTGAAGACAACCCCCAACCATGGTGTTATGTTTTAAATTCTGAGTTTGTGCTTCTCCAGACCAAGCACTCTTAAACCATACAATCTACTAGTATGGATGACATGTGACTTCTACACCTTGTAGTCCTCTGTCTTATGTAACATTTCCTATACACTGATTTAGACACGTGTGATTCATGGTTACTGTGCAATGTGTGTGTGTGATGCAAAATGTTCTGACACCCTACACTGACATGAGTGGCACTATAAAACCAAAAAAAGCATGTGGCAGAGAGTTGGTATGGAGACTTGATGCGCACTGTTAAAGGGTGGTAGTGAGGGAATCAACGAAGGAGGTCATTGGGAGGGCGCCAACAAACACTGTGCCCCCATTGCTAAAACCAGCCGTGCTTCTGTGACGCAAACTCAGGGCAAAATGTTAGTAACTTTGCCCACAGACTCTTCCCTTCTCTCACTGATTCTGCCAGTTACATACACTGCTCCTCTTCCCCTGTTTCCTCCAGCTTCTTGCTTTTTGTTGTTGTTCTGCCCGCATTGCACTCATCTGTCACCTTTCTGCTGTACTTTTCCCCTGTCACCTCACCCCACCTTTTATCTTGTTTCTCTTCCTTTGTCTTACCACCTTTATATTTACTACATCTCATTCTCTGTTCTTCATTTACCCTTGTCCTTCATCCTGGGTGAGTAGGATTGCCACTTGGCTGGTTTTATATCCAGGCACCACCGGTATTTTAATGTCCTAGCCCGAACAAAAAGAAGCAAACTCTACTAAAGCCGGTATTTTTAACCCTTACCTGTACATACTTCAAACAGCAGGTATAAATAGAAAGTACTTTTAAATGTGTTCTACATCTACGTTAATGATCCCTGTGCCTCTGCCTGGCAGAGGTTGCTAGATGGATGGACCTGAATTGCCTCAAATTCAATGCGGGAAAGACAGAGGTTTTGACCCTGGGCAATCAGTCAAACACCTGGTCTACAGCATGGTGGCCTAAGGAGCTGGGTCCAGTATCCGATCCTAAATCTAATGTCAAGAATTTCAGCATTTGGGTAGATGAAAAGCTGTCTTTTGACAGTCAAATCACTGCAGTTGCTGAAAAGGCTTCAGACTTGTCAAAATGCTGAGGAAAATGTTGTGTGTCTTACCAGAGTCGGCTAGAAAGACAGTAGTGCAGGCCTTGATTGTGTCGAGGCTCAACTACTGCAATGTTTTATATCTTAGAATTACACAGGGTAGGATAAAGAGACTCCAGAGAGTGCAGAACGTGGCGGCCCAGCTCCTACTGAATCTGTCAAGGCATGCGTCTATAGGGGCTGCACGTAAGCAGCTTCATTGGCTGCCACTGAGACAGAGATCCTCATTCAAAGCCTTGTATTATTGCTACAGAGCTCTGAATAGTAAAGGCACACAGTACTTGGAATCATTGGTTAGACCTTACATGCCGCCGAGGAATATGATCGACAGGAGATAGGTTGGCCATTGTTCCCAGAGTTATGAAAGTGGGCATGGGTGGGAGCTCGTTTGGCTACCTAGGGCCAAAACTGGGGAATACGCTGCCCCTAACAGTCGGAATGCCTTTTCAGGAAAAAGCTTAAACCTGTTTTTTCTCTTCAGGATGTAAGGGGGCTTAATACTCTAGACAGGCTGGTGGATACCAATACCAAGTGCTGGGACACCTCATCTGAGGTAGCTATGCGCTCTAGAAATCGCTTTAATATTATTATTATTATTATCATCCTTGACTAAAGTTAAACAGAGGTGGAAAAGTCATGTTACAAATGAATATATACAAATTTAAAAAAAAACTATTTTGTATATTGTCTTGCCCTTTGCAGACTCTTACAAACACAACAAATGGTGGTTATTTTTCTCTTGGAAATGTGACAACCCTATAAGGTTAGCAATATTCATTGTGATACAATGTGAGTCTGTCTTGTAGTTTGAGACCTGCAGGTTACCCTGCTTTCCATTCAGGCAGGTGCTGGGCTCTCTTCACACTAAAGGGCACTTCAAGTCCCCATCTAATCACTATTCTCATGCAGATGCAGCAATTGGATTACTGAAGCCTGTTCAGCCCAGGAGGGGGCGCCCTCCCCTAGACCTCACAGCACTGCACCGCCATCATAACAGAGTCTTTTAAAAGGCACTGCTGCAAGGCCCCACTTGCATGTGAACAGATACGGGGCCCTAGGCAGCTACCCGCACTGCCCATGCCTAGCGCTGGCCCTGAATAGGATGCATAATGATTGCTGCTAGTTATGTGTGAGCATCAGGAATCAGTCAAGCTTGTACCCACTTGCACTTTTATCTCTGCCCTCTATCCCAATGATCTCATCACAACATTCAGTTATTTTCTCTTTGGAGTGGTTGTTTACCCCTTAGTGGAGGCAGTCATCACCGCCACCTTCCCAGCATGCATGGCGCTCCTCTCTGCTGCCCTGCTGCTCCTCCTCGATGAACAGCAAAGACTTGTTAGCGTTGATGGCCAAAGAGGCCCCTTAGATTTGATCAGTGAATACATCTCACCCCTGAGACTGGTAACCTGTTCCTGTAGAGTAAATACAAAATGTCATTATCACAATTAGATGCTTGGTTGAGAACCACAACAGAAAAAAAACTACACTATAACTACAAAATGCTACAAAATCTTCTGAAAATATTAAGTGGTAATTGCTCTCTTGACCCCTACCTGCTGTTCTTCTCCTCCAAACTCACCCTTGCAGTTTCTCAGTTTTGATATACCATCCTAAGATGAGAGTGTTGGAAAGTCCAAAACAGAAAGTGGGACAAATCCACTTAGAAATGCAAGGCACAGAATGTCTAAGGGGGGGTGGGGGGGCACATGAAAAAAAGCAACATAGAAATATAGCAATTCCAGTCGACTTACTTCTGCCAGATTGTCAGGTTATCTCCTGAATACAGAGTCATGCTTCCAGCTCCTTTGAAACTTATATACCAAGGAAATTTGGGGGGAGGGTGGCTACAGCCAGTAGGGAAGCAAATGTGTGAAGAGTCTGCCACGGAGCTCTCCACCTGCAACCATGGCTAGACAGACTGTGGTGTTTGCTTAGTTGTGAAAGCTGGGAGAAGCAGCTTTAACCTCACAATAGAGGGTGCAGCAGGTTAAATCCCAGGGATTGATGGCTATTTGGCCAGAAGCTAGAGTAGGGGTGTCATCAGCTTCTCATGTGACTCCTACCACTTCCCCTACCAGCAGAGTAACACAACCCAGAATCCCTGCACAAATGACTGATGCTGGGTGAGGGGTAAGGAGAATAAACCTTTATTTATTGTCCAATTTGGCTATCTTTGGCAAAGAGAAGAAAAGCCTCAATTAATGCCAAACATTATAGGTGTGTAGGGGGAGACACACAAATCTAAGTGACAGGGGGTTTACAGATTATAATACAGCCTGATGTAATGGACAAACACTAATTATGGGGTAGGCACTGTGATTTAAAATGTAGAAACTCTGAGATGAAATATGTGTGCACTTAAAGGAGACAGAGACCAACTTTTAAATGGGGAAGGGAGTTGTCATACTGAGTATGGATCTTAGGGAAAATTTACAGCAAAACATATTATCAGCTCATTTGTCTATGGTTTTAATCAGTGTTCAGACTGCCCTTCCAGAAGCATGTCTATTGGTGATGTGTAATTAACTAAGGGCCTCATTTAGAAATTGGCATAAGGGGAGCACCACCGTAACTTGCGGTTCCTCGACTTTACTTAGAGTAAGGGGAAGTGCAAGGTGTACACTGGCAGAACCTCCATAAAGACCTCCATTGCAAACCTCTGATTTGGAGCCCTCTGAAAAATGGCCACTAGCTCACAGTGGACCCGATGGGTGGAGAGGTCATATTATGATGTGTTGGTTTTGTGTGAGTCTTTTATAAAATCAATAAATATTCTTTTAAAAAAAATATCTCTTTGCCGTGTTAATTGAATAATAGACTGAAATGTTGTCATCCTGAATGGACATTGGGCCAAGTACTTGTTTTAAAGACTTGAGATTCAAAACTGGCCTTAACTCTAAATTTGGTTGCTCCCACCAAAAAGAGAACAGAAAATAGAGATCTGTCTCCTTCTTGCATATGGAACCATCAGAAAATGCCAGATAATGACATTTTCTGACACCAACTGGCAAGACCAAAATGGCCTACATACAGTCATGCTTTGGGGGGGTTTGGCTAATTTTCTGTAACACTGGTTGCAAAGGCCTGTTTTCGTTATCAAAGACGAATCAGCACCCCCTTTCCCCCCAGGCATCGGTCCTGCTCCGAAAGTGTCTTCTAAATTGTTGAAATTGTTGCTGCCCCCTTTAAAACAAGCATTGGCATAGCCAATAGGTCTCGCTTTTGGGACCTTATAAGTATTTAGTAATGCAGCACAATATCCTTGGTGCAACAACATCAACTGTTGCATGGCTAAACACTTATAAGGTCCCAAAGGCGAGACCTATTGGCTATGCCAATGCTTGTTTCTTTTTCTCTGTGAGAAGCCCTACGTGGGGATGCCTAGACTTGGGCGCTTTGCTCATTGAGCCATAGGTCTCAAACTGCCCCTTGCTTGTGATTGGCAGCTGGCTGAAGAACTCCATATGTATGACACCAGTTAGATCAGATGACACATTGTCAGAAGGCCTGTATGACTGAAGAGGACTGTTATTTGAACTGATTGTTGAGAGCAAACGTCACCTTTACAATAGAGGAAGAATTTATGCTATGTTTCTTCCTACTGGGCCAGTAGTGAGAGGGCCTGGAATGTTGTAAGATTTACTAACGATATTGGTTGTTATTAACCTTCCTAGCGTAAACACTCGCTCTTAAGGTGATATTTTAAATACTTTTCAAGTTCTTTGATTCTTCCAGTTGCCATACAGTTTTATTTGTATATATATTTGTTAGAAGTCAATACAAATTGTTTAAAATAAATTTTAAAAAATGCACCTTACTAATGATGCAGAACAAGGTTGAAGCAGGTCCGGGGAGGCCTGTCTTCCGGTTCAGAGGTGAGATGGCATAGCAGTTCAGACTGGACTGTTCCTGTTGTGGCAGGACCAAGACAGATTCGTGTATGATTTCTCCCTCGTTGTAGCGCCACAGTGAGCAAAAAAACAACAAAAAAAATGGCATGGAATGTGGCCCTACCAGAGGCTGAGATTAATTCAAGTATTGCACTCATCACTTTTTGATTTTTAAATTTATGTCGCCGTATAGTGTTGACTGCTGAAAAGCTCTACCGCTTGTTTTAGCGCAGTGTAGAGACCACTAGTGGAAATTTATGTCAATTTAAGATATTTTATACAGATGTCGTTGAGCCATTTTTTACACTGATTGGGTTCGAAGATCCAAAATTAACTTGACATAAAACATTTTTCCAAAATGATGCACGGTATTGCAAGGGGCAGGTGGCTGAGCCATGGGGATGGGCCACTTTAGAGGAAGGGGATCTTTGGTGTTTCAGCCCAGCAATAATATAGGCTTTAGCAGCATCAGTTTTATTAATGTTTACACAGAACCAATTATTTTTTCATTTAGACTTTGACTGCTGATAAACAGTAAACTATTTTTGCCACATGTCTCTGGATATTTGTGAATCACACTCAAATAAGGGGGAAGAGGGAAAACTCCTACTTCAACCTCCACTATCAATCCCAAAACACAACAAGGCAAGTCCCTGAGTGTCAGGATTGTCTGGGACATCCCGGGTGCACTGTCTGCAAAATGGTAGCACCCGCCCTCTTCCCCTCCCCCGCAGGCTGCCCAATGAACACAACACGTCCCCCCAACATCTACATTTGTTTACGCTTAAAGAGGGCTGAACGGGGTTCGTGCGATGGTGATCACCCACTTACCATTCACGTACGCTGCAGCCGTTCGTTCCTTCATCGCAGAGGCGGGAGTGCGGCCGCACACAGGAGTGTCGGTTCGGCAGACGTGGGCTCCAAGCATTCCCGCAATCTGTTTTCAAGAAGGCTCCACAAACTCTTAGTGAGCCAGTAAAAGGCTTCCTTCTCGTACGGTAGTGTTTGTTACAAGAAGGGTGAAACAAGAAAGGCACACCGGAGTGGATGCCTGCTTGTACCCCTGGGGGACCGTAGACATTGTGCTAATTCAGGAGCACTGTAGTCAGTCCCTGCTTGTGCCCCAGGGGCACTACAAAGTGCACGCTACATAACATCAATGCCGAAGAGACACACAGCCCTGAAAATGAAATGGAATGGATTGCGTGCTCGTCCCTGCTCGCTCCCGCGGTCAACTTTTTAAACAAGCCCGGGGAGCATGCTAATGACGGCGCACAGTTCCTGTTTTTTCAGAGGGGACTTTTCTCGCGCAACCAACAAAATAAATAGAACAAGAGAGGCGCGGGGACGAGAGGAGCGGGGGCGAGGGCGAGCGAGCGCGGCAGCCTGCTCAGCTGACCAGACGCTCGTGCGTCATGGCCTTTTGCCGGCATGTGTTTACAATTATCGCGCACGCGTCTGGGCACGATAATTGGAAACACATGTAAAAAAAAAGGAAGCTGATAGCCGCGCGGCCGTGAAAGTGACACAGCCGCGCGGCGCGAAAGTGAAAGGAAAATGAAGCTGACGAGGAGGGAGTGGGAGGAGGGGGAGGGTATTCACGCGCTGTAGACTATTGACATTATGAGAACGAGCAAGATAATTACTAACAGATGCTAGTGCCGCGCGTGCCGCGCGTAACCATCCCAAAAAGGCCAGCCACGACGCACAAGCGTTTGGACTGCTTCTGAAACCCCCTTACTTAAAGTCTTCGCCTAGCAGCGCTTGCGCGCTACTCGAGGCTCGACCTAAAAAGCAAGAATTAAAGAAAGAACAACTGACGTGTCAAAAAAGGCAAAATTGTCTTTATATTCCAAGTGATTTCTTTATCACATTTTCAAGCCTGAACTAAATAAAAGATATCTTAGAAATGACAAATGAAGGAAGAACATGTGCTGACTTGCATTGAACTTCCAAGAACTCAGCTACACCTGCCAAAGACAAAATAGCTGCATCCAAGCTAATTTTGGAATAGGGTCATCACCTGTCTGCATGACTTCAAATGGATTTTGAAAACGTTTAGCAACAACTGCACAGTACGAGTGGCATAGGCTCCTTCCATCATAGCAACATTGAGACTGGATAAGCTCTTTTAAATGGCATGTCAATCTTTTATCTGTACTGCCTGAAGATGATGCATTTGCCAAAGCCAAGAAAGATTGTGAAGACCCACTGACCAACAAATAATTCACTTAGTTATTGCTGCTCACTCCTCATCTTCAATGATTTCGAACCGGTATTTCTTTGCTAAAAACCTGGCTGCTTTTCTATGCCTATTTGTCTTTTTTCCAGATGCCATGGTATTGCTACATTTCCTGAAAAAGAATCAAATCTCTGAGGGTAAAAACCTGCGAAGAAATGCTCCTGAGATTCGTCCATATCAGGAGGTGCAAAACCTAAATTATCTTTTATGTGTGCCAAAAAACCCCTTCAATCTGTGTCCTAAAGATATCTTCTGTTTAGTTCATTTCCTTCAGTTTAATCACAAACATACATAGGAGCAGTTTCAGCATGTTTCCTCGTGCCTTGCTGACTGCTTTATCAATGGTCGTCAGCAACACCTGAAGAGCCAAGAGAGTGTTAGCTCAGCCTCCTGCTCATGCTGAGACTGGTCTGAATGCTTGTGTTTCTCATCACCCCCATGGCCCTTCACAAGAGACGTCAAGCAAAAACAAAAACATTACGAAGAAGTGCATTCAAATATGCTTTATTGCTTTGGTTTCCTATGTTCTTCTAGGTACAGAAAGAACAGGTTGCAAGAACTCAGTGTGCCTGATATCTCAGATAAGCGGAGATACTCCAAGGACTGGTTCCTGGCATCCAGTAAACGTGTACTTTAATTTTGAGTCCAAGTGTTAATGCCTGACTTCCTTGGGTTAAGCCACCTCAAGCTATTGTATAGGACACTAGCTTCCACTCCACATCAGCTAGAGCTTGACATCCAGGGGGCATCTCCAGATACTGCTGCCGTAATCACTATACACTACAGAGGACAACAAACAAAATCAAAAAGTATCTAGTAAGTATCCACATCAAGCTGGGCAGAATAAGAAACTGGGGGGCATATTTACAAGGGGTTATCACCACCAGAACATCACTTTTTTGACGTTCTGGCGGCGATAACCCCTTCGTCTTATTTACAAGCAGGGCCGGACTGGCCATAGCGGGCACCGGGCGTTTCCCCGGTAGGCCGCTAGGGTGGGGGCAGGTTTTGGGCCCCTGGGGGGGCCGTTTTTGTTACCTGGGGTTGGCAATATCGGCCCCCAGTAACAAAATCGGCCGAAACCGGCCCTCGCAAACTGCTCGGCTGCACTCCCCCTCACCCCAGGGGGGGCCGGCTGAGCAGTTTGCCAGGGCCGGTTTCTGTTCCCAGTCCAGCCCTGTTTACAAGGCACCTAACGTGGCTTAACGCCGCCTTGTAAATAATGCCCCTATTCATGCAGCACTTAGCGTGAAAGGGGCGGGCAATGGGTGTTGCAGTGGGCGTTCCGCCCCTGACTGTTTTACTAGGAGGAGAGGTTAGAGCTGGGATACTGGGTCCATGGGACTAGAGCAGGAAGAACAACTTTATGGGAGTAGCTGTGTAAATGTGTTTTTGAGTGCAGAATCTCAAATGTAATCACTGGGAAGAGGAAGGCAGATGAAGTGCTGATGTTGCTTTGTTTGATGACCTAGTGTAGCATAATTTGCTTCTTTTCTTGCCTGCTTTGTAATTTTGAAACCTTAATGTTCCAAATGCCTTTCAGTGGGTGCGACTTTTTTGTGCTGGCCCCTACTGTGCGTTGACAGTATTTGTTGTCTAACCTGTGCTGCACGAGGATAGCGCCTGCAAATGAAAGTGGTGATGAGAGGAATAGCCACATACAGTTGCCAGATCTGCATAAATCCTGCTAAAATAAATAATTAGTTACAAGCTTGTTTTTAATTAAATACTTGCTGTGAGAAAATGCCCCTTTTTGAGTGGTCATCTCCATTTTTTCTCTGAATGTTATTGGTGGTTGTTGTCCAGTCCCAAGTGCATATCATCTGACCCTAAAATATTTCAAAATTGTCTTATCCCTGATTGGCATATTTAGCTCTCCTGTAAGGCCATAGCATATGGTGTAAAAACTCCACCCACGGCATAGAAAGTTAAATGTCACCTGTGGATTGCAGAACTGATTGTGCCATCCTCTAGTCTGTCATGGAAAATGTCTTTGTGTCTACCATTGCAGCCTGACTGTTGTAGTTAAACCCTTCGGAGTGACCTGTTTCAATTTCAAAATACCTTTATTCAATTTTACGGATAAAATCATAAAAGAGCATAAGACGAATATAATACAATGCGTCTTGAAGCAATACAACTATTTATAAAGACAGTTTAGATAATGAATACTCTCACTACTGTTAATGCTTCCATGGAAAGCAAAGTTCTATAAAATGCTCACAATAAAATTTAGATAAGGTGCAAAGTCACTAGAAAATTACCCCTCCCCAAATATCGAACCATGGATTCAACAGCTAACTGAGTACAGCTTCTCAACCGTCCATAGATTTCCTGCTTCTAACTGAAAGTTTAAAACAACGCCACATGCTATGACAAGCAAGCGGACTGCCCAGCAGCTGAAAATATAAGAAAGCATCTGTACACTTCTGGAAGGCAAGAGGTTTCAGGATATGTTTAAGGCAGCTTAGAAGGAAAAGTTTGCTAAATTTGCAAAAAACATCACAAGGGCAGGCCGGTATTTGGATCCCTAAGGCTTCAAGTCATCAGGAAAACACAAAAGGCGGCAAACTGTGCCAGCACTAAATCTATAAAGAAGTGACTTTTCCCACCATAAGATCTCCAAGTGCAAATAAGATGCCTTCTCCCCTGAAGCTAAAAGTATATAACAGTCTTGTGAGTGGCACCTATTAAACACACCCTCCATTCTTTGTGAGCTCCAGAACTCTACAAGACGGGACTTGACTAGCTGCTTGTTCGATTTTCTAAGTTAGCTGGGGTAGTAAACATTTCGTGGAGCCCAATATCCGTGAATACCTTATTAACATATTTCAGCCAGGGTATAGCTAAACCCTTGTGTTGACTGAGGCAATCCAAAACGACCTCCCTATTGAAGCTTTGTTTCTGGCTGGACCATACCTTAATTCACAACAGGAGTGGCGCCAGCTTAAATACATCGGGACCATATTGTTGGTTAACTCTGAGTGCAGAATAAAGTTGGAGCTAGTTGGTGGTGGATTTAGGAGTCTCCTACATATTCTGTTTTCCTCCACCTGAAAGGGGGAAACATTATGGAACCCCAACACAACTGCCCCATAAATAGCTGTAGGGACACACTGCAAACTATAGATTTTCATGTAAGGAGAGATATAACCCTTGCCCTCCTTACGAGTGAGATTAAATAAAGACCCAGCAGCCCTACTTGACCTAAGATGGGCCGTATTAACCTGAGGCTACCAGAAGCCTGGGAATCAAAAGAGACATCAAGATAGCTAACATTTTGAACAAAGCTCATGGACTGATCTAAAACCCGTAAGGACCCTAGATTTCTCTTTTCTGGGCCACATGCCATTGAATGAGATCTCCTAAAATTAGTTGTCAAATCTACACTCCCCATAAATCTGATGAAAGATTCATTCAATATACGCAGGGCACAAGGGGTGTGGGCCATTAGGACAGTGTCATCCACATATAATAATGTCGAGAACCAGGATGTTAGCTATTTTCGGTACGTCTGAAGTAGCTGCCCTTAGGTGAACACTTAACTCATTGATGTAAATAATAAAAAGCAGAGGAGGCAAGATGCACTCCTGCCTAAGGGAAAGATCTCTGAAGTTTCCCCTGCGCGTTCGTAACCTAAACTTGGCCCCTAAGTTCTCATGAAGTGTATACAGAAAATGTACTGAGGGGACTTCCACTCCGAGATCTAAGAGGGTCAGCCATAATTTAGTCCTATTTACACTATCAAATGCAGTTGATAGGTCCATAAAGGTTAGGTGCAGTGGATAGCGCCTAGCAATGGTATACTTCCCCACAATCAAGTGTAGGTTTAGACACTGTTCCAATGTGCCTAACCCAGGGCGGGACCCATACTGACAAGGGGACAAAATGAGGGGAAAAATAATCAAGAAGTAAATTAATTACAATGCAAACATTAAAGAAAGACAAACAGTCCCGGTAGCATGACTGAATGGAATTATATTTCCGGCAAAGACATACAAGTTGAACTTCACAAATCAAAATGCAGCATCAACTATGCTTTAAAGTTATGTAGTAAGTGAAAAGGTGAACACTTTGTGCTCATACAAAAACATTAAAACGGCACAAGGGAAGCAAGTGAAGGGAATAAAAAATGCTACAGCGTACTGGACAAGAAATCAAAACGATATTATGCATGAATCAGTACATATATGGAAGAATTTATAAAATCATGTCATATTTCAAAAGTCCAAATTTAGCTTGTGCAGGTTGACGCGTTTCGACCTTCATGACTGGAGATGATCATCAGGACATAAACCACACAACGTAGGGTGATAGCTGCCTTTATTAGGAGCATGTTTATGCTTCATATCACATGTGAAGCATTTTCACTTTTGTTATGTTTAGGAAGGGGGTGATGTTCCATGCTTTACTTATTATGTATGATGTCTCATTTCTTTCAATGTGTTCCACATTCTACTTGTATATGACCTATGTTCGACTTCCAGGGTGGTGTCCACAGTCGGATTGCCAAAGGCGTCAATCGGCCATGGGCCGGTGCCTAAGTGCCAGCATGGGGCAGCTTTTATTGGGCCTCTGTCAACTGCCCACAGCGTGTCCTATTGTCCTCCCCAGCCACCGCCATCGTTGCCTTCATGCACGAGTCACGGTCAAATTGGGTCGGCAAGGGCAGGTAGGCTAAAGAAACATAGCGCTATGCTTTGAGGCAGGGGCAAGGATGGGGGGGATAGCCGCATCATAATTGGGAGGCTAGCTTAGCCCCCGTGGGGCTGGACCTGACTCCAGAAGCAGCGTTCTTCCACAGCTCTCCTCCGCCAGCTGCCACACTGACACCATAGTGAGCGGGGGAAGGAGTATGAAGAGGCCAGGGGTTGTTGTGGTCTTTGGGCCATTCTCACCTAGTTGTCAGTTCTCACCTCGTCCATCATGGGCCAGAGTGGCCCAGAAGGGAAGCAATGTCAATCACCTTTCATCTGTCCCCCCCTCCTCCACCAGGACTTCACATTTAGGTCATAGTGGGAGGGGGTGGGGGAGTGCACAAAGGTTGAAAGTCTTCTCTGGAAGGCCAGGTCAGGTGTTGTGGCCATTCTCACCTCGACCTGGCCAGTTGAATTTTAATTAATTAATTTACCCACCACAAGCCCAGTTTTTTCTACGCATGTACTTGCTGGAGAGGTCTATGTTTTGTCTAGGCAGGTTTGACGCATCATAAGTGAACAGAGAGGGTTTATGTGCCTGCGGCAAAGCACAACGTGTAGCCTGCAGATCACAGATTTGTATTTTATGTAGAAAAGTCAGTGGGTTGCTGTTTAGAGGTCCTTTTGTTACTTGCAGCTCTTAAGTTATAACCAGGGCCATTGGACTTATGCGGCACGGAGGACTAAATTATGTGCCTCGGTTGACTAAATTTTGGGGCAAGAAAATCCAAATTATGAACCTTTTGTGATGGTATTGCTTCATTATTTAAGCACTTTAAAACATTGTAACCCAGCCTTGGCAAACGTTTCACCTCATTAGTATCAGTTTAACAATCATCTGCTGCAATAAACAACTGAAAGATGACCAGTCAATATTTGAGAAGGGCCTTCCAATGTGTAGGAAAATGTGTTGCCAGGTGTTTAGTAACTTTTAATCTGACAGACAGAGACATTTTTTTCTTATAATCTGCATATTATGCAGTAGATGGATTACGTTGCAAATGCAGCAAATTTATAATTAAGCAGAAAATGCCTTTGCCGCTGAATCACATGCTATACATTTACCAATGGCGTCCCATAGACAAAAAATTACCTCTAGTGTGCCAGCACCAACATTTTGCCATGGGTGCCCCATATCATATGCCAAGAATTACCTCCAATATGCCAATGCCTGCATTTTGCCATAGGTTCCCCTTGTACCATGAATTGTGCCCAGTATGTCAGCACGAGCATTTTGCCACAGCTGTCCCATATGCTAAGAATTATAGTTTATGTGCCTGCATTGTACCTACGTACATAATATACCAAGAATTACCTCCATCTCTCTTCTTCATTCTCACTCACTCTGTCACTCTAGCTCACACTCACTTGCACTCACTTTTACTCACTCTTTAATTCTAACTTAGTCTCACTTATTCCCACTCCCTCTGATTCACTCAATCACACTTAGTTACACCATCACACATACACACACACACACACATACACTCTCAATCAATCACTCAATCAGGAGTTTATATAGCGTGGCTACTCACCTGTGAGCGTCTCAAGGCGCTGAGGGGGTGGGGCTGCTGATCGGTCTGGGCGTGGAGGTTCAGTCGAAGAGCCAGGTCTTGAGGTCCTTCCTGAATTGGGTCATCGACGGGAATTGCCTGAGGTGGAGGGGCAGGGTGTTTCCGGTTTTGGCAGCGAGGTAGGAGAAGTCTCTGCCTCCGGTTCTGGTCTTGTGGATCCGTAGGACGGAGTCCAAGGCAAGTTAGGCGGAGCGAAGTTGTCTGGCGGGTACGTGGAATGCGAGGCGGTGGTTCAGATATTCTGGTCCTGCGTTGTGGAGAGCTTTGTATGCATGTGTGAGGAGCTTGAAGATGATTCTCTTGTTGATTGGGAGCCAGTGGACAACATTTCTTAGGGTTTTATCTTACTTACTTACCTTCAGCTACCTGACCTGTTGTGCTTCAGCTGATGGTACTGGGTAAACTCTCAGGGCAAGTACGCAGCTTCTTCCAGCCTCAAGATATGAAGCACAAAGTTGGAGTCTGCACAGTGAGCCATAGGCTGCAGCTGTCGGTTTCTTGCCTTATCACCTCATCTTGTCATAAGGTAGGGTCCAGTGAACGAGGATCTTACCAACCCCTCTCCGTCTCCCCTGTGATGGGATTGGAGAGGATGAGCTGACAGCATGACTGATGGGAAGCCTTGGGCACGGCAGGGATTATGACAAAAGCACCCGGGCTTACCTGTACCAGTGACACTGCATCATGTCACCAATGGGGAGGTCTTGAGGTCTGGCAGGATCCAGAGGCCAAGGCTAGGACTTTGTTAGTCCTGGTCAATCACGCGGATGGCGGTTGCAGGGCCTCCGTGAGCCGTTGCCAGCCATCAGACTGATTTACTGCCCCAGGTGGACGCATTAATTATTATACTAGTGAATAATAGGTTATTATTAATTTCTGGTATTATGAAAAGGGGAGGGGCAGAAGCAAGGATGACCTCCACTTAAAATGACAGGTGTTATTCTATGAAACCCATATGTAGTGAATCATCAAGAGGATGAATTTCAGAGCCGCCTTTTCTATTTTCTTTTGTCATTGTAGGTTCTTTTCCCAGGAATCCTGCCCTAGCTCTTTTTGCCCCTTGGCTTTGTACTAGATTTCTGATTGATGTTATCTCCACTGTCCTTTTTAACCCAAATAACATATTCACATGTCCACTGCTCAAATAAATCTCAGATTTCCCTATACTAACTCACCACTAATCTTTTTTGGGTTCCGGAGTAGCGTGCTACTCAACGAAAAGTGCTTTGACGCCTCGTCAGGGGTAGTAAGCGCTATATAAATGCAATTACAATTATAATCAGGGTTGAGGACCTAGTTGATTGGGAGCACGATTCTTGCACCCTTGTACAAGGTGTTGAGACTGGAATAAGTATTCAGTTTTTACAGCCACAGTGTTTTCATTCTTCACCAAGGATACTGGGCCAGAAGTACGACCATTCCATTTTGCGAGTCGCAAATTGCGACGTTTTGCGCTTCGCAATTTGCAACTCGCAAATGTAATGTACAACAGTGTCTGAGACACTATTTGCGATTCTCAAATGGGTCGCACGGGACCTGCCTCATTAATATTCATGAGGCAGGTCGCAATTTGCGACCCATTGGGAATGGACAGCAGATCCCCATGTCTGTGTTTGATTTTTCAATAAAGCACATTTTTTTTTCAAATGCATCCCGTTTTTCTTAAAGCCAAATGGGATGAATTAAATAAAAAAATGAACATTTTTCTTTACATTTTTTAAGGGCAGGCAGTGGTCCCTGGGACCACTGCCTGCTTTAAAAAAATATTTTTGCACCCATTCACAAAGGGGAAGGGGTCCCCTCGGGACACCTTCCTGTTTGCGAGTCGCTTATTACCTACTTGAAGTAGGCGGTAAACTGCGTGTGTATAAAACAATGGTACACACCATTCTGACTCGCTATTAGGAAGGGATGCCCTTGGAACGCCCCTTCCTAATAGCGACTCGTTTGTACATACCACCACACTTTTTTGCGGTCGCAAACAGGCCTATTGCTCGTTTGCAACCGCAAAAAACGATCAAACACCTGGCCCACTGACCCTACAAGCTTTCAAATTCTTAATGTACCACACATTTATCCAAATGTAACCTCCTGATACTAACCAAGCAATGTTTTGTGAAAAGTCTCGCTCCTCAAATATGGGCCACTTTGGGCCTATTTTTGGCCCCAATCGGACCCTGATGGTGTCTGCAGTTCTGGGAGTTCAGTTGCAGCTGTTCTTACAGACACTACCAGGTAATGGGCTCAGTTCAGTGGTCGAAGTGGGCGGGATCGGCAGGGTACGGCATGCCCCTACTTCTCTAATTTCATAGATTCCGTTCCCCTACTTTCTTATTTTAAACATGCCCCCCGGACGGCAGAAATCACCAAGGCCCTAGTTAAGGCTCGGCTTTTGGGGACGGGCGGAACGGGCAGAGAAGGAAAAGGACTCTGTCTTTTCCTTCGTGCCCAGAGAAGACAAGGACAGTGTCCAGTTCTCCTGCAGCTGCCCCTCCCCTCTCTTTGTTGCCCCTCTTCCCTCTCTTTCTGTCTCGCTCCTCCTCATTTAGTGAAAACCGAGACTTCAAGAAACCGGTATTACCCTCTCTTTCCTCCTTTCGTTTATTTGCTCCCCTGTAAAATGGATCCAAAAAAGAAAAACACTTTTGCTGGAAACGTTGTCTTTTTCTCACATTTTTCAATTTCTAAGTGCAGTCTCCGGGTGGAGAGAAATAAAACATTCCAAATATGAAAAATAAATAACTAACTAACTAAAGCAAGACAGAGTGGTTGCAAGGTGGCCAGATTGATTTATTCACACCTAAACACATTAGCGCCACTTTACAGTGGTTGCCAGTGAAGCGCTACTTTTGTTTTCTCCTCTCTCTTTGAACAACATTGTTTTCCCTGGGTGGGAAAGTGCACCTTTCCTGGAGGTACTGAAATACCCGCTTGATGGGTGTTTTGGAAAACAAAATGTGTACAGCGGCTCTGTGTTCAGGGATGTGGTCTTTTTAAACCATACTGCTTACGTTTTGTAAGGATATAAGCAATGGGCATTGAAGCGGGTCCCTTCTGGGCCCTGCAGTCATGGCCTTAACTTTTCAGGCAAAAGCACTCACTAATTTCTGAATAATGAGTGTAAAAGGAAAAAGGTAACCATGTTGTTCCTGTTTACATTTCACATGCTTTACTTAATCTTGCATTCCCTATGAGTGTTTGCTTTTTCTAGGATGTTGTTAATTTTTTTTAGGCAGCATATTGTTCTTGTCTAGTGCGTAATTTGAATTGAGTCACATCCAGGTGTTTATAGCAGGTCAGTGCAGTGCAAGTTTCTCTCAGTGGGGCAGTATGGTGTTCAGTGGGGGAGAGGATGTGGCACTATGGTCAGAGCTGCTGAATTTGGAACTGGGGAACCAGGTTCAGCCTTCATGACCAGTCCACTAGACCACTCCCCTTGAGGGAGCACATTCCCATGCTAGACCTTAGAAGGCCCCGCAAGATCTTAAAAGCCCTGGTGTCTTAGAACCGTCAGGTGGACCCTAGCTGTGGCAAGTGTGGGTTAACCTTGAAGGCCTGTCCACCACAATCCATGAACTTCACCTCCAGTCTTGCGGGCAGGCCTATGAAGCAGCACACCATAGAGTGACAGTGACTCTGTCACTGAGGTCACAGGACCCTTGAGCAGGGTGGCTCTAGGGCAGTGCGACCGCACCGGGCGCTGACTTCAGGTGGGGGCGTCGTGTTTGTAAGTATAATATGGTTTTAAAAGCACTTGCTGTCTCCTTCCTGGCCTGCAACAATTTTCGGCAACAATAAAAATGTCATGATAACTCCAGTGATTAATGTTCTTAGTAGAGAGAGATGGTGTTTTGTCTAGTGGAAGTTTTGACTCATGAAAAGGAAGCGCAGAGGGTTAATGTGCCTGCTGCTAAGAACATTTACCATGCAGATCACAAAGTGCACATAATGTAAATAGGTCAGTGGGTTACTGCTTTTGTCAGAGAACCCAATTGTTACTTGCAGTTAATAAGTTAAAATCCTAACAGAGAACAGTGAGCTATTAACTGTCATGTTAAGAGCTGCATGCAAACTGCAAGGTATAAATTAGAGCGTTATGGTTTTTTCCCCCCGTCTTTGATTATCCTTATGTTGCAAAAAAGGGTTAATTTGGGTAGAAATCAACCTTGAGTCAGGGTTCGTCCTCCTGCTGCCACCTGCGCTTCTTGAAGTTCAAATGCGCAGCTCCTGTTCCTAACCTCACTCTCACCGCAGCCGGGTGCGGGGATGAGTTGATGGATTTCCGCCGTGGACGGTCAGTGCAGCAGGGCAAGCCAGACTGAAAGCTGCTGACACCGCCGTCTGTGGTAAAGATGGCTCATGGATCCAATCTGGAATCGGATCCCACATGCACCATTCCGGCGGCGGCCGCAGACAGGGCCAGAGCTGCTGACTCACGAGTGAGTATCACCGAGGCAGCAGTGAGAGTGGGTGCAGCATGATTAATGGCACAGCGGCGGCCGTAATATCTCACACGACCAGGACCCAGAAAACCGGGCCTCGGCACTGTAAAGTAATGGCCTAGGCCTGGGGTCACTACAATAATGAGACCTGGAGACGTGAGTACTTTGGTGGCCAGCTCCAGACTGCGCCACGCCCAGAGCCCTGGGCTATTTATTCAAACCTGTACGTCGCGCCGGCGTACGCCGGGCTGGCTCATAACGTGTGCGCTCGCAGGGGGGTGGGTCAACAGGACCACCCCTCTGTCTCGTGAGGGACGTGGAGGCTTCCACTGTCCTCACAACATTACATTCCTCCTTTACCAGGAGGGACAAAGTCAACTGAAACAAGATACCAACGGGTATGTATGGCAGAACAAAAATGAAACATCTAGTCCAGGACAACACAACCCCACGGGTGGGGTACACATGAAACAGTCTTACTTGGTTTCCACATGCGGCTGTTCCTTCAGGCTGCGACCCGCTCTACTGTCGCCGATTAGCCACAGGATACATAGTCTTTGTACTTCTGAGATGGCTTCGGACAAGGCCGCAGGTTGTATCGGTTCTGGCTGCCTCGTGGGGTAGGTGTCGGTGACAGCTCGAGTGGGCTGCTGCAGGTTGGGAGTCGCAGGTCACGCTCAGGACCCAGGTCTTGTGTCGACGTGGTTACTGGATTCAAGGGTGGATCCTCAGTGGCTGGGTGGCCAGGTCCACACGCTCTGCCGTCAGGACTTGGGCACTCATTTGGGAATGTCTTGTTGTGCCTGTCAATCACTGGGAGGTCGTCTTCATCGTCAAAGGGATTTTTTAAAGAAAGATATGTTGCGGGTTACTCTTTCGTGTCTTCTTTGGGCAGTCACCATGGTGCCTTTTACAGCCGTGACAGTCCAGGGGTTGAGCTCAAAGGGTAACCGGAACTTCCCTCCGGGGTATCGGTCCCGTACAAGTACGCTGTCGCCAACTGCGATGGGGCTCTCTTTGGCGTGTCTTTTCTGGGATGCTGCTTTGTTGTTCTTCGCACGCCGGGAGTCTGACTGGTTCGGGGGGTTTGGTGTGTCTGCCCACGCCGGGTGATGAGGGATGGTATCTGTTACCACTCGGCCAAAACACAGTCGACTTGGGGATATACCCGTAGTGCAATGGGGTGTGAGCCGGTACTCTCGGAGGAATTGATACACGGCTTGCTCCAGATTGAGCCCATCAGCTAGGGCGATTTGAATAGTCTTGTTCAATGTCCGCATCAGCCGTTCTACTTCCCCATTGGTTTGGGGCCATCTTGGTGTGATTTTGCGATGCTTCACTTTATGGGAGGCGAGGTATTCTGCCACATCCGCGCTGGTGAACGGTGGTCCATTATCCGTGCGGAGCTCGCCGAATAGTCCATGAGTCGCCATCAGCTTCTCGAGTTTAGGAATCACTTCCACAGCGGACGTAGATGGGATGAACTCGACTTCTGGATATCGTGAGAAATCATCCACCACCACCAGCATGTACTTTCCACCGGGCAGGCTGCCGAAATCAGCACTAACTCTTTCCCATGGGGCGCTCGGAGCTGCTTCCGTGATTATTGGTGCTGGCCTGCTGGGTAGGCTCGTTGCAAGGCACACCGGGCAGTGCTGCACTACTGACTCAATTTGTTGGTCCAGGCCGGGGAACCAGACTTTGCTGCGGAGTCTGTTTTTGGATTTGACGATTCCTTGGTGCGCGCCATGCGCAAGAAGAGCCGCTTGTCGAGTTAGGCTTTCAGGAAGGACGAGGCGCGGGCCTCTCAGGAGGCAGCCATCAGCGGACACAGACAGTTCTTGACGGACTAGGTGCAGGGACTTCAATGTTGCTTGGGCGGACGCGGTCCGTCGTGGTGAGGGACTTTGTAGGAGCCTCCAGTCGCCTGAGGTGACAGCTTGGATAGCGATTTGGAGACAGTCATCTTCTTGTGTGGCTGCTATGACTTCTTGCAGAGACATGGGGAGAGGCCAAGACCGTTCTACCACCAGCCGTACGTAGTCTTCTGTGGCCGCCGCTTCATCTGCTTCTGGAGGGGTGACTGGTCGAGCGTGCCGCGACAGAAAATCAGCAGGATTGCGGGAGCCAGGTCGGTATTCTACTGTCAGCTGGAATTCTTGCAGCTGCAGGATCCACTTCTCGATCCGTGGGGGAGGGCGAGATGAAGAGCCGCGGAACAGTGGGATCAGCGGTTTGTGATCTGTGATGACGGTGAATGGGTGACCGTATAGGTATATATGGAAATGGCGGCACCCCCATACGATCGCGATGGCTTCCTTCTCGATCTGAGAATACCGTTGCTCCGTAGGTGTGAGGGTTCGGCTGGCATAAGCGACAGGGGCCCACTCGCCACAGTCTTGTTGTTGCGCTAGGACAGCACCTAGGCCTGTGGGGCTGGCGTCTACCACTAATTGGGAGTTGTGTCGTGGGTTAAAGTAGACTAGCGTGGTATCAGCAGACAGGGCAGCTTTCGTCTGTTGGAACGCCTCTTCCTGTTCTGAATCCCACGTCCAGTGGCTGGTGGTTTTGGTGAGATCTCGCAGGGGGCCTGTTAGATCCGAAAGGTTCTTGATGAATCGCCCGCAGTATGTGACCATGCCCAGAAAGCTGCGGACTCCGGACACTGATGTGGGGGCGGGCGCCTCCTGGACATCCTTCACCTTGTCGGGGTCTGGACCGATGCCTTTGTCCGAGAAACGATAACCAAAAAAACTGATGTCTCGCCGCAGGAATTCACATTTCTCCCTGTGCAGGGTCAGCCCGCGGTCTCGTAGGCGATTGAACACGGCAGTGAGGCGTAGTAGATGCTCTTTCAGGGAGGGAGCGTGTACTAAGATGTCGTCGCTCACGTTGAGCACTCCTTCTAGCCCTTGCAGGACGGTCTTGATGATGTTCTGGAATACTTCGGCCGCGCTCGAGATCCCAAAGTTGAGGCGGGTGTAGCGCCAGAGACCAGCATGGGTGGAGAACGTAGTGATCGGGCGGGAGTCCGGGTGCAGAGGGACCTGGTGGTATCCTGAGCGAAGGTCCATCTTCGAGAACCACTTTGACCCTGCAAGTTCGCCAATGATGTCATCAACTGTGGGTGTCAGATGGCGCTCGCGTTTGATGGCGAGGTTCGGGATCCGCATATCTACGCAGATGCGGACTGCGTCGGGCTGCTTCGGTTTCTTTGCGACGACGATGGGGGACACCCACGGGGTGGGGCCGCGCACTCGTTCAATGATTCCAGCAGCTTCCAGGAGGCGGAGCTCCGCTTCGACCTTTGGGCGGAGGTGGAAGGCGATCCTCTGGTGTCTGAGGGCAATGGGAGCCACCGACTTGTCTATGTGTAGTTGGACTGCCGGTCCTTGGAGGCATCCGATCCCTTCGAAGAGAGGTGTGAACTCGGTCAGCAGGCGTCCTAGGTCGTGGGCATGTACATTGAAGGCAAAGTGGATGAGACGAAGGTCTTGTGCGGTGCGACAGCTGAGTAAGAACCCAGACCCTTCCTGTGATACGTAGACCCTGGACCGCTGGTGGACATTGTCATGGGAAAGGCCAGCCTGGAACACACCGCATATCTTGAGCGGGGTGTGGGTGCCGAAGGCATACACCTGGACGTTGGTGTGGTGAAGGGCCGGTAGGCCGGGCAGGCGCTGGTAGACGCTGGCAGACATGAGATTAATGGTTGCGCCCGTATCGATGAGCACTGCCACTGGAGTGTCTTGCACGTTGATGGTGCACATGGGCGCTGCCTGCGGGGAGGCTGTGAGGGCGTGTAGCATGTGTACCACATGCACTGTTGCCGCCTCGTCTTCGTCCATGTCGCCGCTTGAAGAGTCCTCCAAGAGTGGTTCGAGTGTTCGCACATGGCGGGTGGGCCTTTCGTTGGTCGTCGTGGCATCGAGCGGCAGACTTTGGAAAAATGATTGAGCTTGCCACACGCACTGCAGGGTTTTCCGTGTGCTGGGCAGGCGCCGTCGTGGGGAAACGGGCCGCCACACCATCCGCAGGGTCGAGGTCTTGGGCTCTGTCTGGAGGCTTGGGTCGGAGGTCTCTTGGACTTCTGTGGAGAGTCGCGGGCGTCTGAGCGGATAGCGCAGACGGGTTCCTCTTTGATGGCCACTGCGGCTTTGAGTTCCATGTGGGCTGCTCTGACTCTGGAGAGTTCCTTGGAGCGTCCTAGGGTCAGGATGTCCCTCATCGGCATGTTGTGCTCCTGGAGGACACGCTCCCGTAGCTTGGAGGAGGCACAGCCTTGGATGAACTGCGCTCGGATTTCGTCGTCCTCATCGGGGAGGGTGCACGTGCTCGCCAGTTCTTTAAGGCGGCTGAAGAAGACATCGACAGACTCATCTGGCTGCTGTTTCGCCTGGCGGAGAAGGAAGCGTTCATAATCTGCGTTGGCGTAGGGCTCAAAGTGGGCGGTGATGGCATCCCGCATCGAGGCATAGTTTCTCGGGGGCCCAGCTTCGCGGACAGTCTTTGCAATTTTGTGAATGTCCGCCCCCCCCAGGTGGAGGAGCATGGGTCTCCGCCGTGGGGCAGGGATGTCCGCCGCGTCGAAGAATGTTTCCAGGCGCTCCACCCACGCCTTCCATCGCGCGGCTTGGGAGGGTGGTGGCCCTGTTATGGTGAAGGACTCCAGCGGCGGGATGGATGTCATGCTGGCCCGAGCACGAGCCAGGAACGCACTGCAGGCAGCCGCACCCCCTGGTGGCAGAAGGGTGAGCGCAGCGGGAGTCTCCTTGAGGCCTTCGACGTGGGCGGGAGAGGCAGTTCGCAGGCGGTAGGCAGGCCACGCGGGCTGGGGAACTGGCAGGAGCCTGGGCCTGCGTGGGCCTAGTGGCGCGTGTAGCAGCGCAGGCAGCGCTGGGCTGGCAGATGGTAGCAGGCGGCAGCGGGCAGAGCGGCCTACCGGTGGTTGGTGCGCGGTTCCGTCGAGCGCACTGGCGGAATGCGGGGCGCCGCGGCGTCACGCGGGCTTGAGGCTGAGGATGTGCTACCACGTGCGCCCGTCCGCGGAGCCGCAGGATGCGTATGCGGCGGGGGGGTGGCTGGTGAGCACGTTGCAGCGTTGCGGGGCTCTAGGGGCCGGCGGGAGATCAGCTCCGGCTCGGGCTACAGAGCGAGGCGGTCACGTCCGGCGGGAGATCAGCTCCGGCGCGGACTTCAGGGCCCAGCGGTCACGCGGCAGGGGCGCGCCGGAATGAAGGCCTGGGAGGCACGGCAGGGGCGCTCCCAGCGGTGCAGCAGAGGCGGGCACGGTGGGTAAGAGGCGGTGCAGCTGGCTGCAGGACCACCTCGTCGCCAATGTAAAGTAGTGGCCTAGGCCTGGGGTCACTACAATAATGAGACCTGGAGACGTGAGTACTTTGGTGGCCAGCTCCAGACTGCGCCACGCCCAGAGCCCTGGGCTATTTATTCAAACCTGTACGTCGCGCCGGCGTACGCCGGGCTGGCTCATAACGTGTGCGCTCGCAGGGGGGTGGGTCAACAGGACCACCCCTCTGTCTCGTGAGGGACGTGGAGGCTTCCACTGTCCTCACAACAATACAGGCACCACCAGCCTGGCTCAGCTGCCCAGTGACGATCATAATTAAATCAGTAAGTGCCTGGGAGAGCAGGTAATGTATTATTATCAATTACATCTTTTTTAAAACACTTCTCCGTAACTGCCATATATAAATTGCTGCTACAGTACTGAGCTATGTGACTAGGTCAGAGTAGCGTAGTATTGCGCTTACATTTCTAGTGCTTTGCGATGTTTATTTCCTCCCTCAGCCCGTGCCTCAGCCCGGGCCCCCAGAAATTCTTGCTGTCGCCTGGCAACACTGGAACGCCTCATGAACACTGCTCCGAGTCTGGGAGAGGCTGCGCGGGTCGTGTTTAGGGCAGGCACGCCTCTGATACACGCCTGGCATGCAACTACAAATCTAATGAAAGTAATTGTTTAACAGAAACAAACCATGCAGCTTTGAAGCATCGCTAATTCAGAGAACAAGTTCCCATTAATGCACAAGATACAAATATGCATTCCAGTGACCAGTTTTGCATTCAGAGGTCCTCAGCAGCGTTGTGACTGGGGACAGACTGACTTCACCACTGTGCAGCAGGTGAGAGAGTATGCAGCCGGCTGAGCCATTGAGTGTAACAGACATAGAGATATTTCTCAAGGACTTCAGCAGCTGCATTTTTCCCCCACCTAGGTGCAGCACTGTAGTGTTGTAACTTTACTAGAGAAAAAGGTATTATAAAATGAACACTACCACAGTGATTTCGCACAGAGAGGGGTTAAATATCCCTGTTGAAAGCTCTTGACTGTACCAATGATGCATTGCATATTCCCAAAACTACGATCAGTTTACAAGGGCACTAGGTTAGTGCCCTTCTATTTCTGTGATTTGCTGCAGTTTTAAGAGTTTCTTGTTGCTCGAATGGGTGTCATTTCTGATATTTATATGTTTCCCTCATCTTCAATGCTTGATTTTGCTCGCGAGCAAGTGTCGCTCATTGTGGTTGAAATGTCACTCATGATTACACTGAAATTATTAAAAATGTCACACATAGCAATCTGAAACCTTGGCAGCTATGGATTAGGAGAGTTTTATGGTTAACCTAGGCGCTGAAGAAGTAAATGAAATGTAAAGACGCAGGTGCGCGCGCTCTTTGTCCTTCACATCTGAAACGGGCCAAGAAACCTGTCGGAATCCTTGAAACTCGCTTCTTCTGCTGGAAAACAAATACGTCTGTCTCCCTCTTTCCCAAAGTATCCAAAGGTAAACTTTAGGGCACCTCGAAAAAAATAGAAGCAAGGGACGTATCAGGTGCCCGTCTGTTCTCACCTGAGTCGGTGCTGAGCCCACGGCCGCGCTGGTGTGGAGATGGCTTTGAAACAGGTTATTAGAAACGTGCGCTTTATTTCATCGCCGCGCCCTCTTTAGCCCTTCCTACACTCTGGAGAACGCACAACTCTCCCGGCTAGAGAGTGAAAACACGGATACACGGGACAACCGAGTGGGCGGGTGAAAGTGGCAGCGAACTCCGGCTGTAGACATAGGGCGCTGCCTGCAGCGAGCAAAACTTATCTCCTCGGGTCGAAGGTGAGAAAACAACGTTGCGCTCAGTAGATTCTGTGCAGCTTCATGAGGAAGCTGCGCGTTTCGGCCCACGCACAGGGACTCACAGGCTACTTGAGAGCGCCTTTCATCTTTTACCCCGCCCTGCATTCTCAACCATGGTGGTGCCAAGTACACTCTGCTGTTGCAATCAATGCCCATATGAGTTGCCCCTCGTCCAGTTTGGCCTATGATGCAGGCCCGTCCTTTCCCGTTAGAGAGGGTGACCCGGCTTCCCGGATTTGCCAGGACAATCCCGGGTTTTTCAACAGCTGTCCCGGCAGATTTCAGGAAATTTAGCTGATGTCCCGGTTTTTAGAGAGGGTCGACCGAAAACGGCGGGAGGTGCTTTTTTAAATGTTTTACAAAGCAGGGATAGTTAGTTGTTTCAAGAAAGCAGTTTAATTAACAGCCAAGCTACTGGGTTTAAAACATGTATTTTAAGTATGTTCTTACTGCCTGTTCTGTAATTCTCTGCCGAGGAGCGCTATCATGCTGTGCGCTCGCTTGAAGTAAAATTGTAGTCCTTCTTCTATTTTTGTGAAATGTCCCGGTTTTTGGCTTTAAAATTCTGGTCACCCTTTAAGAACTGTTGCACTTTGGGCATCGTGTGTGCGATCTGAAATGTGTACTTAACCCTCAGTCTGGTCAGAGTTAGGGATGAGCAAGGCATACATGGGCACCAAAGCAAATTTACTGCAAGGCCAAGAATTAACAGTAGAGACAATGGATTCTTAAAAATATTTTGGGCTTACTTTTTGCCAGCAGACTAAGCAGAAGGCTTCCACTCAGAAGTGATAGTGAATTGATTTAATTAATAGCACAAAACAAACATCAAAGTGATATATACAGAAAAATAAAAAGGTGATAGTCAATGCCATAGTAAGTAAAATACTTACCCAGGATAAAAAATAAACAAGTGTGCTCCAACAAATGAATCAGGGCATTCGATATTGACAAGAACTAAAAGATTAGCCTGAAAACTGAACTAAATGGAGAGATGCTATTTTCAGAGATCATAGCTTGGACCGATTCTAGGCACTGAGGGGCCTATTAGCAATAACCGGCGATAATTATCGCTAAGCGCAGTTAGCGCTAGGATAATTATCGCCGGCTATCGCAGGTTTCTATCGCGGAGATAGCGTGCTATCAGCAACGCTTATCTCCAAAGCGATAGAAACCCTGGAGAACAGTGTGAATATCGCTTGAAAACAAGCGATATTCGCACTGTGACCAGTGTTAGCTTGGTAATAGGGCGAGGGGGATTTAGCCATGTAATCCACCTCCCATTGGATTACATGGCTAAGTCAGGTTTAGACCAGGCGTTAACAAACCAGCGCTAAACGTGTTTAGCGCTGGTTCGTTAATCACCTCCCCTGCCTCGCTAATAGGCGATAGCGACCTTAGCGACTGTTTCCAGTCGCTTTTAGGTTGGGAACGCCTACTTTGCATGCCATTAGCGATAAATATCGCTGTCATGCAAAGCAGCACCCAACCCGGTCGCTATCGCCTAGAAGCTGTCGCTAACAGCAGTTAGCGACAGCTTGCTAATAGGGCGTTTGAATTATCGCCGCTTTAGCGGGAAAAAGTCCAGCTAAAGCGGCGATAGAGCCCTTGATAATATGCCCCCGAGTTCCTTCGTTAGCTGCTCAGGATGGCTGTACCTCACGTGAGGGTTCTGGAGGGACATCATGGTTAGAGCTGGCCAAGGTAAGCACAGTTCTATTTGCACCAGCGCATTGGCATACATACAGCACACGGATTCTGCATTTCGCAAACTTGCAAAAGTTGTGCCCTAGAACCAGCTTCGCAGGAAGGAAAAGTTTCCTAGTGAGAAAAAAATGATTTTGAGGAAGAATTTACTGCTACATTTTTGTTCGTCTGGAAATCATCTCTCCAATTGTATTTTTTGCCATGTTTGTTTTCCTGCAAGAGCATATGTTTTAAGAGGTTGTTTTAAAATGATATTTTTACATTTCACAAGAATTGTGAACTTTATGAAGGCTTTAAAAAAAAAAATGCAAAAACAACAGTTGATGAACAGAATGCAGAACAATGTCATACATTCACACCAGTAAAGAGATCTGGGCCTAAATCCATCGTTTTTTTGCTCACCATGCCATTCCAGTTTGAACCCAGCCATATGCAAATCAGTCTTGACCCTGTGCCTCATGGGAACAGTCCAGCCCGAACTGCCAAGCCAGGTCCTCCCTGGACTGGAAACAAGCATCCTAGGACCGGTTTCAGGGTTTCACCCCTCTTCACCCTGGATACCTTGATTCCAGTGGCATGGAGAGCACGGGACCCACGTCTGGGCATACCCGTCCCACTCGGGGGTGACAAATGCAAAAACAACAGTTGATGGACAGAATGCAGAACAATGTCATACATTCACCCCAGTACAGAGATCTGGGCCTAAATCCATCGTTTTTTTGCTCACCATGCCATTCCAGTTTGAACCCAGCCATATGCAAATCAGTCTTGACCCTGTGCCTCATGGGAACAGTCCAGCCCGAACTGCCAAGCCAGGTCCTCCCTGGACTGGAAACAAGCATCCTAGGACCGGTTTCAGGGTTTCACCCCTCTTCACCCTGGATACCTTGATTCCAGTGGCATGGAGAGCACAGGACACACGTCTGGGCATACCCGTCCCACTCGGGGGTGACAAATGCAAAAACAACAGTTGATGGACAGAATGCAGAACAATGTCATACATTCACCCCAGTACAGAGATCTGGGCCTAAATCCATCGTTTTTTGCTCACCATGCCATTCCAGTTTGAACCCAGCCATATGCAAATCAGTCTTGACCCTGTGCCTCATGGGAACAGTCCAGCCCGAACTGCCAAGCCAGGTCCTCCCTGGACTGGAAACAAGCATCCTAGGACCGGTTTCGGGGTTTCACCGCTCTTCAGCCAGGATAGCTTGATTGCAGTGGCATGGAGAGCAGGGGACCCACGTCTGGGCATACCCGTCCCACTCGGGGTGACAAATGCAAAAACAACAGTTGATGGACAGAATGCAGAACAATGTCATACATTCACCCCAGTACAGAGATCTGGGCCTAAATCCATCGTTTTTTGCTCACCATGCCATTCCAGTTTGAACCCAGCCATATGCAAATCAGTCTTGACCCTGTGCCTCATGGGAACAGTTCAGCCCGAACTGCCAAGCCAGGTCCTCCCTGGACTGGAAACAAGCATCCTAGGACCGGTTTCGGGGTTTCACCCCTCTTCAGCCAGGATAGCTTGATTCCAGTGGCATGGAGAGCACAAGACCCACGTTTGGGCATACCCGTCCCAATCGAGGTGACAAATGCAAAAACAACAGTTGATGGACAGAATGCAGAACAATGTCATACATTCACCCCAGTACAGAGATCTGGGCCTAAATCCATAGTTTTTTTGCTCACCATGCCATTCCAGTTTGAACCCAGCCATATGCAAATCAGTCTTGACCCTGTGCCTCATGGGAACAGTCCAGCCTGAACTGCCAAGCCAGGTCCTCCCTGGACTGGAAACAAGCATCCTAGGACCGGTTTCGGGGTTTCACCCTCTTCAGCCAGGATAGCTTGATTCCAGTGGCATGGAGAGCACGGGACCCACGTCTGGGCATACCCGTCCCACTCGGGGTGACAAATGCAAAAATAACAGTTGATGGACAGAATGCAGAACAATGTCATACATTCACCCCAGAACAGAGATCTGGGCCTAAATCCATCATTTTTTTGATCACCATGCCATTCCAGTTTGAACCCAGCCATATGCAAATCAGTCTTGACCCTGTGCCTCATGGGAACAGTCCAGCCCGAACTGCCAAGCCAGGTCCTCCCTGGACTGGAAAAAAGCATCCTAGGACCGGTTTCGGAGTTTCACCCCTCTTCAGCCAAGATAGCTTGATTCCAGTGGCATGGAGAGCACGGGACCCAAGTCTGGGCATACCCGTCCCACTCGGGGTGACAAATGCAAAAACAACAGTTGATGGACAGAATGCAGAACAATGTCGTACATTCACCCCAGTACAGAGATCTGGGCCTAAATCCATTGGTTTTTTGCTCACCCTGCCATTCCAGTTTGAACCCAGCCATATGCAAATCAGTCTTGACCCTGTGCCTCATGGGAACAGTCCAGCCCGAACTGCCAAGCCAGGTCCTCCCTGGACTGGAAACAAGCATCCTAGGACCGGTTTCGGGGTTTCACCCCTCTTCAGCCAGGATAGCTTGATTCCAGTGGCATGGAGAGCACGGGACCCACGTCTGAGCCTACCCGTCCACTCGGGGTGACAAATGCAAAAACAACAGTTGATGGACAGAATGCAGAACAATGTCATACATTCACCCCAGTACAGAGATCTGGGCCTAAGTCCATCGTTTTTGCTCACCATGCCATTCCAGTTTGAACCCAGCCATATGCAAATCAGTCTTGACCCTGTGCCTCATGGGAACAGTCCAGCCCGAACTGCCAAGCCAGGTCCTCCCTGGACTGGAAACAAGCATCCTAGGACCGGTTTCGGGATTTCACCCCTCTTCAGCCAGGATAGCTTGATTCCAGTGGCATGGAGAGCACGGGACCCACGTCTGGGCATACCCGTCCCACTCGGGGTGACAAATGCAAAAACAACAGTTGATGGGCAGAATGCAGAACAATGTCATACATTCACCCCAGTACAGAGATCTGGGCCTAAATCCATAGTTTTTTTGCTCACCATGCCATTCCAGTTTGAACCCAGCCATTTGCAAATCAGTCTTGACCCTGTGCCTCATGGGAACAGTCCAGCCCGAACTGCCAAGCCAGGTCCTCCCTGGACTGGAAACAAGCATCCTAGGACCGGTTTCGGGGTTTTACCCCTCTTCAGCCATGATAGCTCGATTCCAGTGGCATGGAGAGCACGGGACCCACGTCTGGGCATACCCGTCGCACTCGGGGTGACAAAGGCAAAAACAACAGTTGATGGACAGAATGAAGAACAATGTCATACATTCACCCCAGTACAGAGATCTGGGCCTAAATCCATCGTTTTTTTGCTCACCATGCCATTCCAGTTTGAACCCCGCCATATGCAAATCAGTCTTGACCCTGTGCCTCATGGGAACAGTCCAGCCCGAACTGCCAAGCCAGGTCCTCCCTGGACTGGAAACAAGCATCCTAGGACCGGTTTCGGAGTTTCACCCCTCTTCAGCCAGGATAGCTTGATTCCAGTGGCATGGAGAGCACGGGACCCACATCTGGGCATACCCGTCCCACTCGGGGTGATAAATGCAAAAACAACAGTTGATGGACAGAATGCAGAACAATGTCATACATTCACCCCAGTACAGAGATCTGGGCCTAAATCCATCATTTTTTTGCTCACCATGCCATTCCAGTTTGAACCCAGACATATGCAAATCAGTCTTGACCCTGTGCCTCATGGGAACAGTCCAGCCCGAACTGCCAAGCCAGGTCCTCCCTGGACTGGAAACAAGCATCCTAGGACCGGTTTCAGGGTTTCACCCCTCTTCAGCCAGGATAGCTTGATTCCAGTGGCATGGAGAGCACGGGACCCACGTCTGGGCATACCCGTCCCACTCGGGGTGACAAATGCAAAAACAACAGTTGATGGACAGAATGCAGAACAATGTCGTACATTCACCCCAGTACAGAGATCTGGGCCTAAATCCATTGGTTTTTTGCTCACCCTGCCATTCCAGTTAGAACCCAGCCATATGCAAATCAGTCTTGACCCTGTGCCTCATGGGAACAGTCCAGCCCGAACTGCCAAGCCAGGTCCTCCCTGGACTGGAAACAAGCATCGTAGGACCGGTTTCAGAGTTTCACCCCTCTTCAGCCAGGATAGCTTGATTCCAGTGGCATGGAGAGCACGGGACCCACGTCTGGGCATACCCGTCCCACTCGGGGTGACAAATGCAAAAACAACAGTTGATGGACAGAATGCAGAACAATGTCATACATTCACCCCAGTACAGAGATCTGGGCCTAAATCCATCGTTTTTTGCTCACCATGCCATTCCAGTTTGAACCCAGCCATATGCAAATCAGTCTTGACCCTGTGCCTCATGGGAACAGTCCAGCCCGAACTGCCAAGCCAGGTCCTCCCTGGACTGGAAACAAGCATCCTAGGACCGGTTTCGGGGTTTCACCCCTCTTCAGCCAGGATAGCTCGATTCCAGTGGCATGGAGAGCACAGGACCCACGTCTGGGCATACCCGTCCCACTCGGGGTGACAAATGCAAAAACAACAGTTGATGGACAGAATGCAGAACAATGTCATACATTCACCCCAGTACAGAGATCTGGGCCTAAGTCCATCGTTTTTTTGCTCACCATGCCATTCCAGTTTGAACCCAGCCATATGCAAATCAGTCTTGACCCTGTGCCTCATGGGAACAGTCCAGCCCGAACTGCTAAGCCAGGTCCTCCCTGGACTGGAAACAAGCAACCTAGGACCGGTTTCGGGATTTCACCCCTCTTCAGCCAGGATAGCTTAATTCCAGTGGCATGGAGAGCACGGGACCCACGTCTGGGCATACCCGTCCCACTCGGGGTGACAAATGCAAAAACAACAATTGATGGACAGAATGCAGAACAATGTCATACATTCACCCCAGTACAGAGATCTGGGCCTAAATCCATAGTTTTTTTGCTCACCATGCCATTCCAGTTTGAACCAAGCCATATGCAAATCAGTCTTGACCATGTGCCTCATGGGAACAGTCCAGCCCGAACTGCCAAGCCAGGTCCTCCCTGGACTGGAAACAAGCATCCTAGGACCGGTTTCGGGGTTTTACCCCTCTTCAGCCAGGATAGCTCGATTCCAGTGGCATGGAGAGCACGGGACCCACGTCTGGGCATACCCGTCCCACTCGGGGTGACAAATGCAAAAACAACAGTTGATGGACAGAATGCAGAACAATGTCATACATTCACCCCAGTACAGAGATCTGGGCCTAAATCCATCGTTTTTGCTCACCATGCCATTCCAGTTTGAACCCCGCCATATGCAAATCAGTCTTGACCCTGTGCCTCATGGGAACAGTCCAGCCCGAACTGCCAAGCCAGGTCCTCCCTGGACTGGAAACAAGCATCCTAGGACCGGTTTGGAGTTTCACCCCTCTTCAGCCAGGATAGCTTGATTCCAGTGGCATGGAGAGCACGGGACCCACGTCTGGGCATACCCGTCCCACTCGGGGTGACAAATGCAAAAACAACAATTGATGGACAGAATGCAGAACAATGTCATACATTCACCCCAGTACAGAGATCTGGGCCTAAATCCATAGTTTTTTTGCTCACCATGCCATTCCAGTTTGAACCCAGCCATATGCAAATCAGTCTTGACCCTGTGCCTCATGGGAACAGTCCAGCCCGAACTGCCAAGCCAGGTCCTCCCTGGACTGGAAACAAGCATCCTAGGACCGGTTTCAGGGTTTCACCCCTCTTCAGCCAGAATAGCTTGATTCCAGTGGCATGGAGAGCACGGGACCCACGTCTGGGCATACCCGTCTCACGCGGGGTGACAAATGCAAAAACAACAGTTGATGGACAGAATGCAGAACAATGTCATACATTCACCCCAGTTCAGAGATCTGGGCCTAAATCCATCCTTTTTTTGCTCACCATGCCATTCCAGTTTGAACCCAGCCATATGCAAATCAGTCTTGACCCTGTGCCTCATGGGAACAGGCCAAGCCCGAACTGCCAAGCCAGGTCCTCCCTGGACTGGAAACAAGCATCCTAGGACCGGTTTCAGGGTTTCACCCCTCTTCAGCCAGAATAGCTTGATTCCAGTGGCATGGAGAGCACGGGACCCACGTCTGCGCATACCCGTCCCACTCGGGGTGACAAATGCAAAAACAACAGTTGATGGACAGAATGCAGAACAATGTCGTACATTCACCCCAGTACAGAGATCTGGGCCTAAATCCATCGTTTTTTTGCTCATCATGCCATTCCAGTTTGAACCCAGCCAAATGCAAATCAGTCTTGACCCTGTGCCTCATGGGAACAGTCCAGCCCGAACTGCCAAGCCAGGTCCTCCCTGGACTGGAAACAAGCATCCTAGGACCGGTTTCAGGGTTTCACCCCTCTTCAGCCAGGATAGCTTGATTCCAGTGGCATGGAGAGCACGGGACCCACGTCTGGGCATACCCGTCTCACTCGGGGTGACAAATGCAAAAACAACAGTTGATGGACAGAATGCAGAACAATGTCATACATTCACCCCAGTACAGAGATCTGGGCCAAAATCCATCGTTTTTTTGCTCACCATGCCATTCCAGTTTGAACCCAGCCATATGCAAATCAGACATTGTTCTGCATTCTGTCCATCAACTGTTGTTTTTGCATTTGTCACCCCGAGTGGGACGGGTATTCCCAGACGTGGGTCCCGTGCTCTCCATGCCACTGGAATCAAGCTATCCTGGCTGAAGAGGGGTGAAACCCCAAAACCGGTCCTAGGATGCTTGTTTCCAGTCCAGGGAGGACCTGGCCTGGCAGTTCGGTCTGGACTGTTCCCATGGGGCACAGGGTCAAGACTGATTTGCATATGGCTGGGTCCAAACTGGGGTGGCGTAGTGGGCAAAAGAACGATGGATTTAACCCAGATCTTTTGACTAGGGGAGAATGTTTGCATTGTCAGCATTCCGTCCATCATTTATTTGCTGTAACACTTTTCGCCCTAAGTGGGATGGGTATGCCCAGACGTGGGTCCCTTGCTCACTGTGCCACTGGATTCAAGCTAGCCTGCCTGAAGAAGGGTGACATACCCTGAAACCGTTCCCAGGATGCTTGTTTCCGGTCCAGGGAGGACCTGGCCTGGCATTTCGGTCTGGACTGTTCCCATGGGGCACAGGGTCAAGACAGATTTGCATATGACTGGGTCCAAACTGGGGTGGCGTAGTGGGCAAAAGAATGATGGATTTAACCCAGATCTTTTGACTGGGGGAGAATGTTTGCATTGTCAGCATTCCGTCCATCATTTATTTGCTGTAACACTTTTCGCCCTAAGTGGGATGGGTATGCCCAGACGTGGGTCCCTTGCTCACTGTGCCACTGGATTCAAGCTAGCCTGGCTGAAGAAGACATACTCTGAAACCGATCCCAGGATGCTTGTTTCCGGTCCAGGGAGGACCTGGCCTGGCAGTTCGGTCTGGACTGTTCCCATGGGGCACAGGGTCAAGACTGATTTGCATATGGCTGGGTCCAAACTGGGGTGGCGTAGTGGGCAAAAGAACGATGGATTTAACCCAGATCTTTTGACTGGGGGAGAATGTTTGCATTGTCAGCATTCCGTCCATCATTTATTTGCTGTAACACTTTTCAGCCCTAAGTGGGATGGGCATGCCCAGACGTTGGCCCCTTGCTCACTGCGCCACTGTATTCAAGCTAGCCTGGCTGAAGAAGGGTGACATACCCTGAAACCGGTCCCAGGATGCTTGTTTCCGGTCCAGGGAGGACCTGGCCTGGCAGTTCGGTCTGGACTGTTCCCATGAGGCACAGGGTCAAGACTGATTTGCATATGGCTGGGTCCAAACTGGGGTGGCGTAGTGGGTAAAAGAACGATGGATTTAACCCAGATCTTTTGACTGGGGGAGAATGTTTGCATTGTCAGCATTCTGTCCATCATTTATTTGAGGTAGCACTTTTCGCCCTAAGTGGGATGGGTATGCCCAGACGTGGGTCCCTTGCTCACTGTGCCACTGGATTCAAGCTAGCCTGGCTGAAGAAGGGTGACATACCCTGAAACCGGTCCAGGATGCTTGTTTCCGGTCCAGGGAGGACCTGGCCTGGCAGTTCGGTCTGGACTGTTCCCACGGGGCATAGGGTCAAGACTGATTTGCATATGGCTGGGTCCAAACTGGGGTGGCGTAGTGGGCAAAAGAACGATGTATTTAACCCAGATCTTTTGACTGGGGGAGAATGTTTGCATTGTCAGCATTCCGTCCATCATTTATTTGCTGTAACACTTTTTGCCCTAAGTGGGATGGGTATGCCCAGACGTGGGTCCCTTGCTCACTGTGCCACTGGATTCAAACTAGCCTGGCTGAAGAAGGGTGACATTCCCTGAAAGTGGTCCCAGAATGCTTGTTTCCGGTCCAGGGAGGACCTGGCCTGGTAGTTCGGTCTGGACTGTTCCCATTGGGCACAGGGTCAAGACTGATTTGCATATGGCTGGGTCCAAACTGGGGTGGCGTAGTGGGCAAAAGAACGATAAATTTAACACAGATCTTTTGACTGGGGGAGAATGTTTGCATTGTCAGCATTCCGTCCATCATTTATTTGCTGTAACAGTTTTCGCCCTAAGTGGGATGTGTATGCCCAGATGTGGGTCCCTTGCTCACTGTGCCACTGGATTCAAGCTAGCCTGGCTGAAGAAGGGTGACATACACTGAAACCGGTTCCAGGATGCTTGTTTCCGGTCCAGGGAGGACCTGGCCTGGCAGTTCGGTCTGGACTGTTCCCATGGGGCACAGGGTCAAGACTGATTTGCATATGGCTGGGTCCAAACTGGGGTGGCGTAGTGGGCAAAAGAACGATGGATTTAACCCAGATCTTTTGACTGGGGGAGAATGTTTGCATTGTCAGCATTCCGTCCATCATTTATTTGCTGTAACACTTTTCGCCCTAAGTGGGATGTGTATGCCCAGACGTGGATCCCTTGCTCACTGTGCCACTGGATTGAAGCTAGCCTGGCTGAAGAAGGGTGACATACCCTGAAACCGGTCCCAGGATACTTGTTTCCGGTCTAGGGAGGACCTGGCCTGGCAGTTCGGTCTGGACTGTTCACATGGGGCACAGGGTCAAGACTGATTTGCATATGCCTGGGTCCAAACTAGGGTGGCGTAGTGGGCAAAAGAACAATGGATTTAACCCAGATCTTTTGACTGGGGGAGAATGTTTGCATTGTCAGCATTCCGTCCATCATTTATTTGCTGTAACACTTTTCGCCCTAAGTGGGATGGGTATGCCCAGACGTGGGTCCCTTGCTCACTGTGCCACTGGATTCAAGCTAGCCTGCTTGAAGAAAGGTGACATACCCTGAAACCGGTCCCAGGATGCTTGTATCCGGTCCAGGGAGGACCTGGCCTGGCAGTTCGGTCTGGACTGTTCCCATGGGGCACAGGGTCAAGACTGATTTGCATATGGCTGGGTCCATACTGGGGTGGCGTAGTGGGCAAAAGAACGATGGATTTAATCCAGATCTTTTGACTGGGGGAGAATGTTTGGATTGTCAGCATTCCGTCCATCATTTATTTGCTGTAACACTTTTCGCCCTAAGTGGGATGGGTATGCCCAGACGTGGGTCCCTTGCTCACTGTGCCACTGGATTCAAGCTAGCCTGGCTGAAGAAGGGTGACATACCCTGAAACCGGTCCCAGGATGCTTGTTTCTGGTACAGGGAGGACCTGGCCTGGCAGTTCGGTCTGGACTGTTCCCATGGGGCACAGGGTCAAGACTGATTTGCATATGGCTGGGTCCAAACTGGTGTGGCGTAGTGGGCAAAAGAACGATGGATTTAACCCAGATCTTTTGACTGGGGGAGAATGTTTGCATTGTCAGCATTCCGTCCATCATTTATTTGCTGTAACACTTTTCGCCCTAAGTGGGATGGGTATGCCCAGACGTGGGTCCCTTGCTCACTGTGCCACTGCATTCAAGCTAGCCTGGCTGAAGAAGGGTGACATACCCTGAAACCGGTCCCAGGATGCTTGTTTCTGGTCCAGGGAGGACCTGGCCTGGCAGTTCGGTCTGGACTTTTCCCATGGGGCACAGGGTCAAGACTGATTTGCATATGGCTGGGTCCAAACTGGGGTGGCGTAGTGGGCAAAAGAACAATGGATTTAACCCAGATCTTTTGACTGGGGGATAATGTTTGCATTGTCAGCATTCCGTCCATCATTTATTTGCTGTAACACTTTTCGCCCTAAGTGGGATGGGAATGCCCAGACGTGGGTCCCTTGCTCACTGTGCCACTGGATTCAAGATAGCCTGGCTGAAGAAGGGTGACATACCCTGAAACCGGTCCCAGGATGCTTGTTTCCAGCCCATGGAGGACCTGGCCTGGCAGTTCGGTCTGGACTGTTCCCATGGGGCACAGGGTCAAGACTGATTTGCATATGGCTGGGTCCATACTGGGGTGGCGTAGTGGGCAAAAGAACGATGGATTTAACCCAGATCTTTTGACTGGGGGAGAATGTTTGCATTGTCAGCATTCCGTCCATCATTTATTTGCTGTAACACTTTTCGCCCTAAGTGGGATGGGTATGCCCAGACGTGGGTCCCTTGCTCACTGTGCCACTGGATTCAAACTAGCCTGGCTGAAGAAGGGTGACATTCCCTGAAACTGGTCCCAGAATGCTTGTTTCCGGTCCAGGGAGGACCTGGCCTGGTAGTTCGGTCTGGACTGTTCCCATTGGGCACAGGGTCAAGACTGATTTGCATATGGCTGGGTCCAAACTGGGGTGGCGTAGTGGGCAAAAGAACGATAAATTTAACCCAGATCTTTTGACTGGGGGAGAATGTTTGCATTGTCAGCATTCCGTCCATCATTTATTTGCTGTAACAGTTTTCGCCCTAAGTGGGATGGGTATGCCCAGACGTGGGTCCCTTGCTCACTGTGCCACTGGATTCAAGCTAGCCTGGCTGAAGAAGGGTGACATACACTGAAACCGGTTCCAGGATGCTTGTTTCCGGTCCAGGGAGGACCTGGCCTGGCAGTTCGGTCTGGACTGTTCCCATGGGGCACAGGGTCAAGACTGATTTGCATATGGCTGGGTCCAAACTGGGGTGGCGTAGTGGGCAAAAGAACGATGGATTTAACCCAGATCTTTTGACTGGGGGAGAATGTTTGCATTGTCAGCATTCCGTCCATCATTTATTTGCTGTAACACTTTTCGCCCTAAGTGGGATGTGTATGCCCAGACGTGGATCCCTTGCTCACTGTGCCACTGGATTGAAGCTAGCCTGGCTGAAGAAGGGTGACATACCCTGAAACCGGTCCCAGGATGCTTGTTTCCGGTCTAGGGAGGACCTGGCCTGGCAGTTCGGTCTGGACTGTTCACATGGGGCACAGGGTCAAGACTGATTTGCATATGCCAGGGTCCAAACTGGGGTGGCGTAGTGGGCAAAAGAACAATGGATTTAACCCAGATCTTTTGACTGGGGGAGAATGTTTGCATTGTCAGCATTCCGTCCATCATTTATTTGCTGTAACACTTTTTGCCCTAAGTGGGATGGGTATGCCCAGACGTGGGTCCCTTGCTCACTGTGCCACTGGATTCAAGCTAGCCTGGCTGAAGAAGGGTGACATACCCTGAAACCGGTCCCAGGATGCTTGTTTCTGGTCCAGGGAGGACCTGGCCTGGCAGTTCGGTCTGGACTGTTCCCATGGGGCACAGGGTCAAGACTGATTTGCATATGGCTGGGTCCAAACTGGGGTGGCGTAGTGGGCAAAAGAACATAGGATTTAACCCAGATCTTTTGACTGGGGGATATTGTTTGCATTGTCAGCATTCCGTCCATCATTTATTTGCTGTAACACTTTTCGCCCTAAGTGGGATGGGAATGCCCAGACGTGGGTCCCTTGCTCACTGTGCCACTGGATTCAAGATAGCCTGGCTGAAGAAGGGTGACATACCCTGAAACCGGTCCCAGGATGCTTGTTTCTGGTACAGGGAGGACTTGGCCTGGCAGTTCGGTCTGGACTGTTCCCATGGGGCACAGGGTCAAGACTGATTTGCATATGGCTGGGTCCAAACTGGGGTGGCGTAGTGGGCAAAAGAACAATGGATTTATCCCAGATCTTTTGACTAGGGGAGAATGTTTGGATTGTCAGCATTCCGTCCATCATTTATTTGCTGTAACACTTTTACGTCCTAAGTGGGATGGGTATGCCCAGACGTGGGTCCCTTGGTCACTGTGCCACTGGATTCAAGATAGCCTGGCTGAAGAAGGGTGACATACCCTGAAACCGGTCCCAGGATGCTTGTTTCTGGTACAGGGAGGACTTGGCCTGGCAGTTCGGTCTGGACTGTTCCCATGGGGCACAGGGTCAAGACTGATTTGCATATGGCTGGGTCCAAACTGGGGTGGAGTAGTGGGCAAAAGAACAATGGATTTAACCCAGATCTTTTGACTGGGGAGAATGTTTGCATTGTCAGCATTCTGTCCATCATTTATTTGCTGTATCACTTTTCGCCCTAAGTGGGATGAGTATGCCCAGACATGGGTCCCTTGCTCACTGTGCCACTGGATTCAAGCTAGCCTGGCTGAAGAAGGGTGACATACCCTGAAACCGGTCCCAGGAGGCTTGTTTCTGGTCCAGGGAGGACTTGGCCTGGCAGTTCCGTCTGGACTGTTCCTATGGGGCACAGGGTCAAGACTGATTTGCATATGACTGGGTCCAAACTGGGGTGGCGTAGTGGGCAAAAGAACGATGGATTTAACCCAGATCTTTTGACTGGGGGAGAATGTTTGCATTGTCAGCATTCTGTCCATCATTTATTTGCTGTATCACTTTTCGCCCTAAGTGGGATGAGTATGCCCAGACATGGGTCCCTTGCTCACTGTGCCACTGGATTCAAGCTAGCCTGGCTGAAGAAGGGTGACATACCCTGAAACCGGTCCCAGGATGCTTGTTTCCAGCCCAGGGAGGACCTGGCCTGGCAGTTCGGTCTGGACTGTTCCCATGGGGCACAGGGTCAAGACTGATTTGCATATGGCTGGGTCCATACTGGGGTGGCGTAGTGGGCAAAAGAACGATGGATTTAACCCAGATCTTTTGACTGGGGGAGAATGTTTGCATTGTCAGCATTCCATCCATCATTTATTTGCTGTAACACTTTTCGCCCTAAGTGGGATGGGTATGCCCAGACGTGGGTCCCTTGCTCACTGTGCCACTGGATACAAGCTAGCCTGCTTGAAGAAAGGTGACATACCCTGAAACCGGTCCCAGGATGCTTGTTTCCGGTCCAGGGAGGACCTGGCCTGGCAGTTCGGTCTGGACTGTTCCCATGGGGCACAGGGTCAAGACTGATTTGCATATGGCTGGGTCCATACTGCGGTGGCGTAGTGGGCAAAAGAACGATGGATTTATCCCAGATCTTTTGACTAGGGGAGAATGTTTGGATTGTCAGCATTCCGTCCATCATTTATTTGCTGTAACACTTTTCGTCCTAAGTGGGATGGGTATGCCCAGACGTGGGTCCCTTGGTCACTGTGCCACTGGATTCAAGATAGCCTGGCTGAAGAAGGGTGACATACCCTGAAACCGGTCCCAGGATGCTTGTTTCTGGTACAGGGAGGACTTGGCCTGGCAGTTCGGTCTGGACTGTTCCCATGGGGCACAGGGTCAAGACTGATTTGCATATGGCTGGGTCCAAACTGGGGTGGCGTAGTGGGCAAAAGAACAATGGATTTAACCCAGATCTTTTGACTGGGGGAGAATGTTTGCATTGTCAGCATTCTGTCCATCATTTATTTGCTGTATCACTTTTCGCCCTAAGTGGGATGAGTATGCCCAGACATGGGTCCCTTGCTCACTGTGCCACTGGATTCAAGCTAGCCTGGCTGAAGAAGGGTGACATACCCTGAAACCGGTCCCAGGAGGCTTGTTTCTGGTCCAGGGAGGACCTGGCCTGGCAGTTCGGTCTGGACTGTTCCCATGGGGCACAGGGTCAAGACTGATTTGCATATGGCTGGGTCCAAACTGGGGTGGCGTAGTGGGCAAAAGAACGATGGATTTAACCCAGATCTTTTGACTGGGGGAGAATGTTTGCATTGTCAGCATTCCGTCCATCATTTATTTGCTGTAACACTTTTCGCCCTAAGTGGGATGGGTATGCCCAGACGTGGGTCCCTTGCTCACTGTGCCACTGGATTCAAGCTATGCTGGCTGAAGAAGGGTGACATACCCTGAAACCGGTCCCAGGATGCTTGTTTCTGGTCCAGGGAGGACCTGGCCTGGCAGTTCGGTCTGGACTGTTCCCATGGGGCACAGGGTCAAGACTGATTTGCATATGGCTGGGTCCAAACTGGGGTGGCGTAGTGGGCAAAAGAACAATGGATTTAACCCAGATCTTTTGACTGGGGGATAATGTTTGCATTGTCAGCATTCCGTCCATCATTTATTTGCTGTAACACTTTTCGCCCTAAGTGGGATGGGAATGCCCAGACGTGGGTCCCTTGCTCACTGTGCCACTGGATTCAAGATAGCCTGGCTGAAGAAGGGTGACATACCCTGAAACCGGTCCCAGGATGCTTGTTTCTGGTCCAGGGAGGACCTGGCCTGGCAGTTCGGTCTGGACTGTTCCCATGGGGCACAGGGTCAAGACTGATTTGCATATGGCTGGGTCCAAACTGGGGTGGCGTAGTGGGCAAAAGAACAATGGATTTAACCCAGATCTTTTGACTGGGGGATAATGTTTGCATTGTCAGCATTCCGTCCATCATTTATTTGCTGTAACACTTTTCGCCCTAAGTGGGATGGGAATGCCCAGACGTGGGTCCCTTGCTCACTGTGCCACTGGATTCAAGATAGCCTGGCTGAAGAAGGGTGACATACCCTGAAACCGGTCCCAGGATGCTTGTTTCCAGTCCAGGGAGGACCTGGCCTGGCAGTTCGGTCTGGACTGTTCCCATGGGGCACAGGGTCAAGACTGATTTGCATATGGCTGGGTCCATACTGGGGTGGCGTAGTGGGCAAAAGAACGATGGATTTAACCCAGATCTTTTGACTGGGGGAGAATGTTTGGATTGTCAGCATTCCGTCCATCATTTATTTGCTGTAACACTTTTCACCCTAAGTGGGATGGGTATGCCCAGACGTGGGTCCCTTGCTCACTGTGCCACTGGATTCAAGCTAGCCTAGCTGAAGAAGGGTGACATACCCTGAAACCGGTCCCAGGATGCTTGTTTCTGGTACAGGGAGGACCTGGCCTGGCAGTTCGGTCTGGACTGTTCCCATGGGGCACAGGGTCAAGACTGATTTGCATATGGCTGGGTCCATACTGGGGTGGCGTAGTGGGCAAAAGAACGATGGATTTAACCCAGATCTTTTGACTGGGGGAGAATGTTTGGATTGTCAGCATTCCGTCCATCATTTATTTGCTGTAACACTTTTCGCCCTAAGTGGGATGGGTATGCCCAGACGTGGGTCCCTTGCTCACTGTGCCACTGGATTCAAGCTAGCCTGACTGAAGAAGGGTGACATACCCTGAAACCGGTCCCAGGATGCTTGTTTCTGGTACAGGGAGGACCTGGCCTGGCAGTTTGGTCTGGACTGTTCCCATGGGGCACAGGGTCAAGATTGATTTGCATATGGCTGGGTCCAAACTGGGGTGGCGTAGTGGGCAAAAGAACGATGGATTTAACCCAGATCTTTTGACTGGGGGAGAATGTTTGCATTGTCAGCATTCCGTCCATCATTTATTTGCTGTAACACTTTTCGCCCTAAGTGGGATGGGTATGCCCAGACGTGGGTCCCTTGCTCACTGTGCCACTGGATTCAAGCTATCCTGGCTGAAGAAGGGTGACATACCCTGAAACCGGTCCCAGGATGCTTGTTTCCGGTCCAGGGAGGACCTGGCCTGGCAGTTCGGTCTGGACTTTTCCCATGTGGCACAGGGTCAAGACTGATTTGCATATGGCTGGGTCCAATCTGGGGTGGCGTAGTGGGCAAAAGATCGATGGATTTAACCCAGATCTTTTGACTAGGGGAGAATGTTTGCATTGTCAGCATTCCGTCCATCATTTATTTGCTGTAACACTTTTCGCCCTAAGTGGGATGGGTATGCCCAGACGTGGGTCCCTTGCTCACTGTGCCACTGGATTCAAGCTAGCCTGCCTGAAGAAGGGTGACATACCCTGAAACCGTTCCCAGGATGCTTGTTTCCGGTCAAGGGAGGACCTGGCCTGGCAGTTCGTTCTGGACTGTTCCCATGGGGCACAGGGTCAAGACTGATTTGCATATGGCTGGGTCCAAACTGGGGTGGCGTAGTGGGCAAAAGAACGATAAATTTAACCCAGATCTTTTGACTGGAGGAGAACGTTTGCATTGTCAGCATTCCGTCCATCATTTATTTGCTGTAACACTTTTCGCCCTAAGTGGGATGGGTATGCCCAGACGTGGGTCCCTTGCTCACTGTGCCACTGGATTCAAGCTATCCTGGCTGAAGAAGGGTGACATACCCTGAAACCGGTCCCAGGATGCTTGTTTCCGGTCCAGGGAGGACCTGGCCTGGCAGTTCGGTCTGGACTTTTCCCATGTGGCACAGGGTCAAGACTGATTTGCATATGGCTGGGTCCAATCTGGGGTGGCGTAGTGGGCAAAAGAACGATGGATTTAACCCAGATCTTTTGACTGGGGGAGAATGTTTGCATTGTCAGCATTCCGTCCATCATTTATTTGCTGTAACACTTTTCGCCCTAAGTGGGATGGGTATGCCCAGACGTGGGTCCCTTGCTCACTGTGCCACTGGATTCAAGCTAGCCTGGCTGAAGAAGACATACTCTGAAACCGATCCCAGGATGCTTGTTTCCGGTCCAGGGAGGACCTGGCCTGGCAGTTCGGTCTGGACTGTTCCCATGGGGCACAGGGTCAAGACTGATTTGCATATGGCTGGGTCCAAACTGGGGTGGCGTAGTGGGCAAAAGAACGATGGATTTAACCCAGATCTTTTGACTGGGGGAGAATGTTTGCATTGTCAGCATTCCGTCCATCATTTATTTGCTGTAACACTTTTCGCCCTAAGTGGGATGGGTATACCCAGACGTGGGTCCCTTGCTCACTGTGCCACTGTATTCAAGCTAGCCTGGCTGAAGAAGGGTGACATACCCTGAAACCGGTCCCAGGATGCTTGTTTCCGGTCCAGGGAGGACCTGGCCTGGCAGTTCGGTCTGGACTGTTCCTATGAGGCACAGGGTCAAGACTGATTTGCATATGGCTGGGTCCAAACTGGGGTGGCGTAGTAGGAAAAAGAACGATGGATTTAACCCAGATCTTTTGACTGGGGGAGAATGTTTGCATTGTCAGCATTCTGTCCATCATTTATTTGCTGTAGCACTTTTCGCCCTAAGTGGGATGGGTATGCCCAGACGTGGGTCCCTTGCTCACTGTGCCACTGGATTCAAGCTAGCCTGGCTGAAGAAGGGTGACATTCCCTGAAACTGGTCCCAGAATGCTTGTTTCCGGTCCAGGGAGGACCTGGCCTGGCAGTTCGGTCTGGACTGTTCCCATTGGGCACAGGGTCAAGACTGATTTGCATATGGCTGGGTCCAAACTGGGGTGGCGTAGTGGGCAAAAGAACGATAAATTTAACCCAGATCTTTTGACTGGAGGAGAACGTTTGCATTGTCAGCATTCCGTCCATCATTTATTTGCTGTAACACTTTTCGCCCTAAGTGGGATGGGTATGCCCAGACGTGGGTCCCTTGCTCACTGTGCCACTGGATTCAAGCAAGCCTGGCTGAAGAAGGGTGACATACCCTGAAACAGGTCCCAGGATGCTTGTTTCCGGTCCAGGGAGGACCTGGCCTGGCAGTTAGGTCTGGACTGTTCCCATGGGGCTTAGGGTCAAGACTGATTTGCATATGGCTGGGTCTAAACGGGGGTGGCGTAGTGGGCAAAAGAACGATGGATTTAACCCAGATCTTTTGACTCGGGGAGAATGTTTGCATTGTCAGCATTCTGTCCATCATTTATTTGCTGTAACACTTTTCGCCCTAAGTGGGATGGGTATGCCCAGACGTGGGTCCCTTGCTCACTGTGCCACTGGATTCACGCTAGCCTGGCTGAAGAAGGGTGACATACCCTGAAACCGGTCCCAGGATGCTTGTTTCCGGTCCAGGGAGCACCTGGCCTGGCAGTTCGGTCTGGACTGTTCCCATGGGGCACAGGGTCAAGACTGATTTGCATATGGCTGGGTCCAAACTGGGGTGGCGTAGTGGGCAAAAGAACGATGGATTTAACCCAGATCTTTTGACTGGGGAGAATGTTTGCATTGTCAGCATTCCGTCCATCACTTATTTGCTGTAACACTTTTCGCCCTAAGTGGGATGGGTATGCCCAGACGTGGGTCCCTTGCTCACTGTGCCACTGGATTCAAGCTAGCCTGGCTGAAGAAGGGTGACATACCCTGAAACCGGTCCCAGGATGCTTGTTTCCGGTCCAGGGAGGACCTGGCCTGGCAGTTCAGTCTGGACTGTTCCCATGGGGCACAGGGTCAAGACTGATTTGCATATGGCTGGGTCCAAACTGGGGTGGCGTAGTGAGCAAAAGAACGATGGATTTAACCCAGATCTTCTGACTGGGGGAGAATGTTTGGATTGTCAGCATTCCGTCCATCATTTATTTGCTGTAACACTTTTCGCCTTAAGTGGGATGGGTATGCCCAGACGTGGGTCCCTTGCTCACTATGCCACTGGATTCAAGCTAGCCTGGCTGAAGAAGGGTGACATACCCTGAAACCGGTCCCAGGATGCTTGTTTCCGGTCCAGGGAGGACCTGGCATGGCAGTTCAGTCTGGACTGTTCCCATGGGGCACTGGGTCAAGACTGATTTGCATATGGCTGGGTCCAAACTGGGGTGGCGTAGTGGGCAAAAGAACGATGGATTTAACCCAGATCTTTTGACTGGGGGAGAATGTTTGGATTGTCAGCATTCCGTCCATCATTTATTTGCTGTAACACTTTTCGCCCTAAGTGGGATGGGTATGCCCAGACGTGGGTCCCTTGCTCACTGTGCCACTGGATTCAAGCTAGCCTGGCTGAAGAAGGGTGACATACCCTGAAACCGGTCCCAGGATGCTTGTTTCCGGTCCAGGGAGGACCTGGCCTGGCAGTTCGGGCTGGACTGTTCCCATGGGGCACAGGGTCAAGACTGATTTGCATATGACTGGGTCCAAACTGGGGTGGCGTAGTGGGCAAAAGAACGATGGATTTAACCCAGATCTTTTGACTGGGGGAGAATGTTTGCATTGTCAGCATTCCGTCCATCATTTATTTGCTGTAACACTTTTCGCCCTAAGTGCAATGGGTATGCCCAGACGTGGGTCTCTTGCTCACTGTGCCACTGGATTCAAGCTAGCCTGACTGAAGAAGGGTGACATACCCTGAAACCGGTCCCAGGATGCTTGTTTCTGGTCCAGGGAGGACCTGGCCTGGCAGTTCGGTCTGGACTGTTCCCATGGGGCACAGGGTCAAGACTGATTTGCATATGGCTGGGTCCAAACTGGGGTGGCGTAGTGGGCAAAAGAATGATGGATTTAACCCAGATCTTTTGACTGGGGGAGAATGTTTGCATTGTCAGCATTCCGTCCATCATTTATTTGCTGTAACACTTTTCGCCCTAAGTGGGATGGGTATGCCCAGACGTGGGTCCCTTGCTCACTGTGCCACTGGATTCAAGCTAGCCTGGCTGAAGAAGGGTGACATACCCTGAAACCGTTCCCAGGATGCTTGTTTCCGGTCCAGGGAGGACCTGGCCTGGCAGTTCGGTCTGGACTGTTCCCATGGGGCACAGGGTCAAGACTGATTTGCATATGGCTGGGTCCAAACTGGGGTGGCGTAGTGGGCAAAAGAACGATGGATTTAACCCAGATCTTTTGACTGGGGGAGAATGTTTGCATTGTCAGCATTCCGTCCATCATTTATTTGCTTTAACAGTTTTCGCCCTAAGTGGGATGGGTATGCCCAGACGTGGGTCCCTTGCTCACTGTGCCACTGGATTCAAGCTAGCCTGGCTGAAGAAGGGTGACATACCCTGAAACCGGTCCCAGGATGCTTGTTTCCGGTCCAGGGAGGACCTGGCCTGGCAGTTCGGTCTGGACTGTTCCCATGGGGCACAGGGTCAAGACTGATTTGCATATGGCTGGGTCCAAACTGGGGTGGCGTAGTGGGCAAAAGAATGATGGATTTAACCCAGATCTTTTGACTGGGGGAGAATGTTTGCATTGTCAGCATTCCGTCCATCATTTATTTGCTGTAACACTTTTCGCCCTAAGTGGGATGGATATGCCCAGACGTGGGTCCCTTGCTCACTGAGCCACTGGATTCAAGCTAGCCTGGCTGAAGAAGGGTGACATACCCTGAAACCGTTCCCAGGATGCTTGTTTCCGTTCCAGGGAGGACCTGGCCTGGCAGTTCGGGCTGGACTGTTCCCATGGGGCACTGGGTCAAGACTGATTTGCATATGGCTGGGTCCAAACTGGGGTGGCATAGTGGGCAAAAGAACGATGGATTTAACCCAGATCTTTTGACTGGGGGAGAATGTTTGCATTGTCAGCATTTCGTCCATCATTTATTTGCTGTAACACTTTTCGCCCTAAGTGCGATGGGTATGCCCAGACGTGGGTCCCTTGCTCACTGTGCCACTGGATTCAAGCTAGCCTGGCTGAAGAAGGGTGACATACCCTGAAACCGGTCCCAGGATGCTTGTTTCCGGTCCAGGCAGGACCTGGCCTGGCAGTTCGGTCTGGACTGTTCCCATGGGGCACAGGGTCAAGACTGATTTGTATATGGCTGGGTCCAAACTGGGGTGGCGTAGTGGGCAAAAGAACGATGGATTTAACCCAGATCTTTTGACTGGGGGAGAATGTTTGCATTGTCAGCATTCCGTCCATCATTTATTTGCTGTAACTAAAAAAAAAAAGGTAGCTTTTAAAGGTGAATTTTTGCAAACTTCCGCACCTCAAAGGTAGGATTTCAAAATGAGCAGAGGGTGTGAACTCTGTTGGAGGCCACTCCAGCTGAAGATAGAAATTACCCGAAGGATTGGCACACTGTGGAAGGGTGCCGAAAATAATCTCTGCTGACAATTGACACACATGATTAGGCCTGAATGCTAATTCAGTGGGCATGACATGACACCACCAACACACATGCAGACTAAACAGAAGTTGGCATTACTTTTTGGCCCATCAAGGCACAGATTAACGATCACTAACCGGTTTGGCACACGTATTACTGAATGCGGAATGATTCAACTTGTTGGAGGAGCTTGCATTTCTTTCCAAGAACACCTAAAGTTTAATGCTAAATAAATGGTTGGCCGGTTTCCAAATCAATGCAGGAAGCAAGTGCCGAATAAATTACAGATCTTACACATGGAGTCAACAGTCACAGCCACAAACTCACAAAGTGGTGGGGCAAGGTGTAGCGTGGGGAGCACTAGTAGCAGCAAAATATCATAGTGTAATCACTGCCACTGGGGTAGACGCATCCACACGGCATGCAAACCACCAGAATCCTACAACAGTTAGTCGAGCCCACGCGTGGACCTTGGCAAAGAACAGAGCTCCGGAGCACAGAACGTAAGTCCACAGCATTAGGCTTAGATTTTCATCTTTGTATTTGCAGGAAAGTCACACACACATCAAAGCCTGAATCATCGAAAGTATCCACCCAAGATGCCGTGTTTCAGACGCTGGCTGCATTGGAGTGGAGGGAAACTCTGGATCCTACAGGACTTTACAGGACGATGCTAGCGTCCGTGGATTGGTAGATGAAAATGCAGGTGAGGACAACAGCATAGCCAATGTGAAAGTGTAATAGCTAACATGGCAGCTCTGACATCATCGGTTCGGTGTTGACAAGTTCCTAAAACTTGTGTGGGTGAATACGCTGGTTGGACCTAGGTAGGATTAGTTGCAGGTGGTGGTAGACTAACTCATGCCTCTGAAATAAAACTCTACAGAGACAAGGCAAATCCCAGATAAACAACACAGTGCAGCCATCTGACCTTAAGATCAGGATTGAAAAATGATAAGTAAATGTACTACTTGAGTTGATAATACTTCTAAGTGCCTGCTCTTGTTGGATATATAGTTGCCTAATCCCAGTTTTATCACAAAAGTATATCCCATAAATTTGTTTAACCAAATTTCCAGTGCTGGGGAGATGTGGCATGAATTTTGAAGGTATCTGAAATTGGTTAGAGCTTAACTAAATCAAACATGTAAACCTGAATATTTTTTTTTCAATTAATGTCCATCCTAACATTCAATTAACAACAACAATGCTAATTTATTGTAGCCACACAGCGCCATGAGTGGATTAAGTCCATGTCGCTAGGAGTTGTTTTGTGTCCAAATAGTCATACTGAAGGTGGCACAACCTTTGCTTTCTAACCGAAGTGGGCTTTTCGTGCCTGGTGTTGGTAGTGGCGGCCTACGATGCACTATGAGTAGATGTCTCCAGTGTTGAAACCATATCTTCTAATGCCTGAATCTAGATTTGAGCAGATCAGCAAATACCATTGTCAGACGTCAGGCTTCCTGCACCCTTTCTCTGCCTAATACCAATCACGGCACTACTGTTCCCAGAATGCACTGCGATGGCTATCACATTGTATGCTTTCCCATGCTGCACTAGTATGGGTCAGGTGACCTTTGACGGCATATAGACAGCCAGCGTCTGTCTTCAGGTGCTTGGCTTTCCTTCTTGGTTAGGACCACGCCCTGTTCCTGTTGTCTCGAATTTGGAAACTCTCCTGTGTCGGAGTGCTGCGGAACTGCCTCTGTTCCCTGTTGTGTTGAAGCCCTGTAGTTCCCCAGCTCCCTCTTTTCTACCCTTAATCGCAAGGCTCAAGTATATGGCCTTTTTTGGTTGCTATTTGCCTTCGCTCGGACGCGAGCCTTCTTTTTTATTTATTTATTATTTTATTATTGACAACCAGGCGTGAGTTCACGCCCTCCTCGGTACACTCCCTTTGAAGTCCCGCGTTGGATTTCCCGGCGGCGTTGAATAGCGCTATTCCCTCTTCTAGCCCCGGCATTGTTTTCCCGTAAAGCCGAATGAGTGACATCAGTTTAGCCTTGCCAGCGTTCAGAAGCACCCAACAAACAGCGCAGGATAAGTCGCTGTCCCTACTTGGAATATTTTGTTGCTCGAGACTTTTATATATTATTCTCTGGATTCAAGTGTGTCTTTGAGGAGTTACAGAAAACTTCTACACGTGGTGAGCACGGAAGGAATTTGGCTAAAGATTCACTTCCTTCTTTTTTCCTTTGGAAGAGACCTGTTTAAGGATTTATGCTGATAATGTGCGCGTGAGTATGGGCGAGCATATAATGTGATTATTTATGCTTAATAGTCTGCCACTCCTGTTTGGTTAGTTATCCCTCTATGACCTTTCTCTCTTTTCTTTTTCTGTTCTCTGCAGGGTTACACGACCTACACCTATTCTTTATTGCAAGAAGACCCGGTGGTCCTTTTTTGGTCTCTTCACTCCCTGGGGGGTATTAGTCTACCTTCTGCAGGTATATTAGTCTAGAGGAGATTATACCCCACTAGAGTGAAAAGGCATTTTCGTCGCTCCTGTGGATCTTGGTTCATCTGGTGGTGAGAGCGGATAAGCGCTACAGACCCCGACAACCATTGGCCAAGCGACCACAGTCATAACTTAAGTGTGCCAAACTCTGCTTATTTGGAGAAATACATGATTTGCTTTGTTGCTCTTTATTGGGGAAACAGAAGATCTCTTTTAGGAGGATGCTGCTCAACTAGAACTTCTGGAAAACAGTTTGTGGGGACACAATGCAGAAATATCCATAAAGGGGAACACACATTCATTCTGGGGACAGAATGAACTCTACCTATAATAGGCAAGCGTAGTGGAGCTGGGTACCAGCACCTTCGCTTTGTACCATACTAGGCCACTCAGGCTTCCTCACCTTTGCTACATGCAGCTTCCCCAGGGTGCCCTCACTGACACTAAAGGCACTGGGCACTGAGAGAATTGAAAGAGCTACCCCTCCTGCTCCCTCTATAGGGAAATAAATACATAACCGGGCTGCCAAAATTCTTACACTGGATCTTTCTACTCCTACAATTGGCGTGACTGAAAGCCTAGGATCAGCACCCACCCTGAACTAGGAAAGGCATTGTTTCATGCCCAAGCAAATCCAGGGGTTTGGTTGGCCTAAAGCGATGATGTGCAATTGATGCCCACTTACTACTGTTTGGAACTGTTACCAAAGAGACAGGACAACTCCATGCTTTTTGAGGTGGAGATCAGGTCACCCGGGAAATCACAGTCAGCAGTTTATGATAAACCGAGTGCTCATCAGTCCTCTTCGAAGGCCCTGCGATGAGTCCTGTCAAAGTCCCTGCAGAGGTATTACTAGGCTGGGCCCCCACAGGGTAGTGCAACACTCATAGTGCTAATCACAGGCCTAGAGATTACTTCTTTTTCTAAGTTATTACATTAATAACCACCTATGTGACCGCACCAGGTCATCATCCGTGACATACATTGAGAAAAGCATGTCTGTCACTGGTCCTTTCTCTGGAGGAAAATGCCAAGCTTCAGAAAAGAATCTCTGACACTCCAACACCTCTGTTCCCAAAAGTCTATATGGCATCAGTTTCAACAGCCAGAAATTCACATCTGATGCCACTGGCAGGGGAAACATCCTTTTCCCCGCATACTTTACAACGACCTGCCTTTACAACAAAGTTAGTACCCCGCATTCGAAGTTACTACACGTTACTTTACCACGCAAGTGGTTACGACTTGCTGTAGGGGGCACGTTGTTGGACTGGTGTTGGATTTTTAAGTCCAACACCTTCCCTGCTGTTGCGTAGACTAGAGTTTGTTGTATCTACGTCACATGGCACCACTCTCTCAAGTATTATGACGCATCACAATTTATCCCTCCCCATTGGCATTTCCCAATAGTTATTTATACTATTCCAAAGTCCAGAACCCCCTAAAGCAAGTAGTTGTAATGACTTGCGTGCTAAAGTAACATGTGGTAATGTTGCATGAGCGGTACTGACTGCGCTGCAAAGGCAGGATTCCGTCATACTACCTTTACTTGCAGCCTCTGGCACAAAAGGCATGGTACAGTCACCCTGCTGCAAAGTCAGCAATGGCATTCACGTAAGAGTCGGGTGGTTGATAAATCGTAAATCCAACTACAATTTGTGTTAAAATATACCTAGGATTCACTCCGTTCGAATGGTCCAATTGCAACCTATCTCACTTCTGATATTCAGATTTTTAGGGCATGTAATAAAGGCCCCAGACTCACTTATTAACAACCTATGCAATAAGAAGAAAGTGGTGTTAAGAGCTCTGGGAGAAGTCACAACTGAGCGTGATCCGGAGTCAGGAGCTGCTGATCCTGGAGGAGTTCTAAAATGTGAAGTATGTCGCGGGATCTAATCTGTGATTGGATTTCTCTAACGAGGGCTCGAAGTACCAGGTGGAAGATCCCTCCATTGTTCTATGCCTCCCTCACAAGTCTAGGGAGCATTGGCCCCACTATCTGCAAACCAAATGGAGATACCGAAAGTGCCACAAGTATTCTGTTCCGTGTAGACCTCACTGGAGGTTATTATTCATGCCAAGAAATACAATCTGAGGTACAATGTTAGCATTGCTCTAAACCAAACAAAATAACCACTATAAGTAATCCAACCCTTACTCAAAGGAGTAATCCAATGAATGAGGTCACAATATATCTCAAAACTCCATCTGACGCAATCAAACAAAGCAACATTCTTGAAGGGCTATTGTTGCTAATTGTTAGAGATGGTGGATTGGGATAAGAGACCTGTTTTTTTTTGTCTCATTCGATGACCGATTTAATCTTACTTGTTTACTAGACAAACTAAATCCAGCATCTAATGCATGTGAGGAACTAGCTACATTTTCAAAATGTTATAAGTATTGAAACTGATTGCCCATTAGTAAAATCTGATGATGATAACAGGGAGTTTATGTAGGAAGCTATTGGTCAGAGGAACCATGGCAGCTTTGTTCTTCAGGGAATAGATAACTAATTTATTATGTGGTTGCTACAGGACAAGTCTGACTGCTTTCCTGCCTTGATAACTAGAACGTTTGCTTATGCACTTGCTCGAAGTATTACCAAAGGGGTTATTTCCGCTCTCATGTCTGGAAATGTGCCGGTGAGGAAACCAGGACCTTCAATCCTCTATTATTGAGCTATATAAAGTACCTTTGCGTGAGCTATTATGGGGTCTGCATGCCAGTGTGGAGCGGAGAACTCAGAGGTGTTTACTCAATTAAAAAAGACTGTATTAGGGGTCTCCTCAATGACCATCCCAGAACCTAATTTGCCTGTTTTACCATGGCTTCTTGTAATGGAAGCTTACATAGATACAAAATGGTCTTTCCTAATATAGAGACACATAGGTCATTTTATTTAAGTGTGAGTGAAATTGTAATGATGACTGTAAAGTTTGTAAAATTCTCGAATTTTTCATTATGCAAAATTCACTTAGGGGCACATGCATCAAACCATTTTGCGATCGCAAATAGTGCGAATCGCAAAATTCGGCCGTTTGTGATCGCAAAATGGCCTTGTGAGATGTATGTACCTTTTTAGCAATTCGCAATTAAGGACATCGCAATTTTTAGCGATTCTCTTAATTGCGAATGCAGTTAGGGAATCGCAAATTGCGATCCCCTAAATGCGATGCATTATGCAATCACAAATTGCGTTTCGCAATTTAGAATGCTAAATTACCATCAACTTCAAGTTGATGGTAATTTGTAATCCTTTGAAAAATGCAAATAAATGCATTTTTCAAAGTGCATTGTGGTGCACACACATGCCCTTAGGGCATGTATGTGCACCACAAGTGCATACCTACCTTTTTTTGGCGGTGCATCAGGGTGGCCTTTTGGCCCCCTTGCACCTTTCCAGATTGCATGCGCAATTTGCGAGTACCTATTTGGTACTCGCAAATTGCGCATGCAATCCCATTCATAGGAATTAATGGGAAGCCATTCCTTAATAGCGAGTCGCAATTTGCGACTTGCTATTAAGGAATGTGTAAAAATCGCAATTTTTTTGGAGTCCTAAATAGCGATTTCTTAAAAATCGCTATTTAGGAATTGCAAATCCTGACTTTGATGCATGTGGCCCATAATTTCTTAACATTTTGCTTTACACAATCTTGTCCAATTGTGACTGCAGAAGACTAGTGCGTACAGAAAATGACTCACCAAGCACATTTTCTACTTGAGTCAGACTCTGCTAGTATCTTGCAAATGTTTTTTATTTGAGGTACTCACTTATATGAAGTAAGTTATGCAAGGTATCTGCAAACCACATTTCAATCTAAAAGTATAATTTCATGTCATTTTGCATGGAATTTAATAAAATGTCACACAACTTAGACAATTTTACACCCCCTAACTTTAGAATGTTTTTGTAGTAGATATTATCGATGTGTTCAAGCTATAATCTCGACTTTACCTTTCACTATTAGTTGAACATTCAGCACACTCTTTTGCAGAAGATGCTTGGTGAGAACCTAAATGTCAGCAATCTGAGAAGCATGAGGACTGTTAAAAAGCTTAGCAAAAGTATGCTACCTTAAATGATTGTGGGAGATAAACTGCCCTAATAATAATGACTTTATTTTTAAGGAGCACCCACTACCATACGTTTGCAGTTGCGTCACTCTGTAAATCGAAGATTTGATATTGCCCAGTTTATTGAATTTAGTCTACCCACCTTTGAAAGGTGGAAGGCTGAGTCTGCCTTGTCCAGATTCAACATCCGGAACTCCAGAACATGAATTTGTCAGGGGGAGAACTATACTTGCATCCTTGGAATTATTCGTTCTCTCCCAGTGCTGTATTCTGTGGACTCAGGTTGGTGATACCCAGGGAGAATTAGATATTGTTTGGATTGTGGTACCCCTGTTGGGCCCGCTACTCTTCCCTGCATCTACATATTTGGATTCTCTCACACTCTGTAACAACTGTTTCTTGGCCTCCAAACTGTTAAATGCAGATCATGTGTGAACTTTTGTTTCTGATCAGTGTCTCAAGTTGTGGAGACTAATAACTGTGATAGGATATTGGAACAAGAGCAGTGTCATGAATTATTCTGGCTGAAGGAAGATAATGGTACTCTGTCACTGAATGTTTGCCATAGTACATCATTTACTACAGTAAAACTTGAGTATCTGTCATTTACTGTAAAATATTGCCATTCATGTGAAATCCATTTAAATGAAAAAAGGCAGTAATTTCAAGTTGACATAAGGTCAGAGTCTAGTTTTGAGTTCTGTATAGTTTAAAAAAAGTAATCACTGGTGGGAGACTACAGATGAGCTGGCTGACTACAAACCGACAATGTCTCTTGTGTGCCCTCTCTCCTATCCCTATCCCTCATCTGCCCTGTTCGCCATCCACGCCGAGTGCGGTCTTGGGCATGCTCAGCACAGTCAATGGGTAAGGAGGATGGTGGGTTCCACGCAGAGCTAGAGGTTAGTGGTGACTCGAGTCTGACAGTAGTGCATAACATTATGAATAGAGCAGTGTTCATTTCTAGGCAACAATGTTTATCCCTTCAGCAAGCAGGTAGATTAATTTTGGAGGCGGTCTGGAGGGGGAGAGGGGTTACAAGAAAACCTTAGCACTAAATACATTTTGTGGCTTGTTATTACCAACAGCATTGTGGGCACTGGCTTCAAAAAGCTAATAGAGTAACAGTCAGCCTTAGTATAAGAGCAAAAGGTACATTTCTGTGAAGAGCCAAAGTATGGTGGCATCAACAAGAGTATACAGATTTTTTTAGCAGCACTGGGGGAAGGAGAGAAAACCAAAAATTACAGTGAGATCTTGTGAGAGGCTGGCCTGGTATATGATGTACACTTATATAAGTGGACACCCTGCACCAGTCCAGACAATCCTTATGGTGATTTAGGAGGTCTTAGACAACCTTAGAAAGCTCTCTAAGTGGTAGCTGTGGAGAGCAGCCTTCAGGCTTAGTCCAGAAGGAGTGTATAGCAGCTTCTTTTAACAGAATGCAATCTTATAGGTATAGATTAAGTGAAAAAAGAACCACACAATGTATTTATAAAAATATGTATTTATTATATAACACTCACTAATACGTACAGATATCTCCTACCCGGAGATATACACAATGCACACAATACTTTGCATAGAAATCAAGTAAATAACACGGAATACACAGTGGACCCCGGGGGGGGGGGACCAAAAAAATACTAAGAAAGTTGTATAAGAACCACGACTTGTGTCAAGACAATGCCCAGAAGTGCCGGGGACCAAGGAACCACCCAAGGTGAGTGACTAGGAACACCACGGAGATTGTGTGCAGTGTGGGAACACAACCGCATTCTCCGTACAAATCAACATGTAAATCGCGGTTGCAATTTTAAAGATTAAGGACCCTTCCCAGTGGACCCTGAAGAAACCCCATCGAAGACAGAGGTTGGAGAGCCATCCCACCCGTGGATACCCCAGTACCCACGTTACCTACACCAGGGAAGCCGGGCAAATAGGTGTGAAGTGGTGTCTGAAACCGTGTCAAACCCAATGGAGGACTTCAGGAAAATGCCGCTACTGGAAAGGAGAAAGTGTCCGGTAGAATCCGAAGGTGGATTCAAGTTGAAGGGTACCTGCAAGCAGAGGATACAGAGTCTATGTCACTCAGGAGTGACCCGGAGACCTGGAAGATGAATGCCCACCGATGTTGGGAGTTGCAGGAGAGTTGACGGTGACCTTGACTCTGCAGCTGTGAGGACCAGGCGATGCTGAGGAAGACCAGGAGCCGTGCATGAGCTGTCCCACGTCGGATGTCGAGAGTTGAGGGGTCGGTGTCCGTCGGGAGCACCAACAAGCCTTGGCAACTTCAAACAACGTAGAAGTCGAAGAAGGTGCAGTGTCGGGACCAGCAAGGTCCAGGGGACTCACCACAAGCAGGGGAGTCAGGTCAGTCCCGAGCAATCAGGGGAGCCCAAAAGAAACAAAGATGACCCTCAACAGTACCCACAGGCCGGAGGCACCGGAGTCACAAGAGGACCTCGAGCAGCTCACCAAAAGATGCAGGCCAGGGTGCAAACGATGCGATGTGAACAAAGATTTTGGTCACTAGAGACACTTGAGGTTGGGGCTACTTGGAGCCCGAAGATCTTAGTGGAAGGAAGCCAACAAGCCTTTGCAATGGCAAATCGACGCGGTGCACAGGGGTTTAGTTCCTGCGGCTCCTACGAGGGATACTGGCCTCAAACTTGGTGAGAAGGCAGGGCAGGCCTCAGGGGTTGTGGAGAACCACCACCTGTGTTGCTGAGCCTTTGGGATCCGTGGGAGCTCAGGATCAGCAGACCGGTCAGCTTAGTTGCGGTGCCTGCAGATGCAGGGAAGTGACTCCTTCACTCCAAGGGAGATTCCTTCAGGTGTCTTGGATGCCCACAGGCCTTGGAAGGTTCCTGTATGGTGCACAGGCACAGACAATGCAGCAGACTGGAAGGGAGACGAAGTCGAGCCCAAACGAAGTCCAGAGTGCCCAGACGGTAGAAGTTGAAGTGGTGTCTGAATTGAATCGTGTTCCACGACGAATCTAGGGACCTACACCCAGGTAAACCCTTAAGTACCCTAAGGAAAGGGTTGGGACGATTCAGGGGACCCTCCCAGGGGGGAGGATACTCCCATGTCCTTTGTCCAGTTTCACGCCAGAGCGGGAGCCAACGGCTCCCAGATGAAGTGGACTATGCAAGGAGGCACCAAATGTGCCCCTCATGCAGACTGAGTGGTGCTGGCAAACGCACCCACTCGGCCCCAATACACTAAATTCTGTTTGGGAGGTGGTCACACCTCCTTGTGACAGGATTCCTATTGTTCTGCCTTCCCCTGCTCGAGCTTGGCTCAGCAGCAGGAGGGCAGAATCATGTCTCTGGTCGGCAGCAGCCATGTTGTGCTGTCCGGGTCTAGAAGACTGGCACCGGGACCACTGAGAGCCTAACGGAGGCCCGTTCCAGTGCTTGAAATCATACCTCCCACACCATTTGCGGTGTGGGGGTATGATTCCAACATGTTTGATACCAAACATGATAGGATTAATTGCAGCCAATTTCGAGATGGTCATCGCGTAGATACGCGGTGCCCCTCTATATGGTATATGGCTGCTTCACTTACAACTCTGGATAATGGACTCCGTAGGCTGTAGGGATGTCCTGCTCATGCAGGGGCACCCTCACACTTAGAACCAAGCACCATGCCTTCAGGATTGCAAAGGCCTGCTATAGGGATAACTTATAGGTTTTAAGTGCAGTGACCCTAGATATAGGAAACCTATATCTTTTGTTAGTGGTGCTAGCACCAGCTTACACAGGCTGCAATTGCAGGCCTGTAGTTACAGTTTGAATGCTCTCCCATGGGTGGCATAATACATGCTTCAGCCCATGGGGGACCTCTGGGGTACCTATGCCCTGGGTACCTTACTACCATATACTAGGGACTGATAAGGGTACCTCAGTATCCAATCTGGGATGTACCCAAGTACTGAACATAACAATTTAGGGGAGAAAGCAGAGAGACTAGGGTCCTGATTAGCAGGATCCCAGTCAGACTAGTCAAAAACAGCTTAGCACCAGGAAAAAGGTGGGGGTAACCATGCAGAAGGATCCTACCTTCCTACAGATCGTTTTAATCCATGCTTATGAAAGGTCCCAGTTCAGAGAATCTCTTTGCCTTCCATTTTTAAGTAGATATTTTGAAATTCAGAGCAGAGCTCATGGTCACGATTACCACTTGGGCTGATTTTAGGCAAATGCTGCATGTTTTATGCATAGATATACATTTAATGTTTTATATTCCTAATACACCTTTGAAAGGACCATTAAAAGAGCTGTATGCAAGTTGATATACAGAATATTAGTTACGTTAATACATAAAATTGCATATATTATTAAACCATTTAGGCTAACTAGGAACGCTAATTATTTGAAAGGTAACTTGGCAGAAGCAAGAAGGCTTATTAATACAGAAATGTAGCTAGAATTTCATTCTAAAATATATTGTAAGTCTGAAATTGGAGACAGCATGTCTTGCTAACTACTGTTTTTGTTTTAAATGGATAAATATAATATATCCATGATATCCATGAGCATAGGGATTTTGTTCAGAGTTCTTCATCCATTGGTCTGTTAAACTGTCCTTCAGACTTTGCTTCCCCCCCTGCAGTATAGATGATATGATAATTGGTCAGCTCACTTCAGCCAATGTCTTCCATCACAGTGAGTGACAGCATTTTACCTGCACAAAATGTGGTTATCCCATTAGTAGTGTGTTTCAGTATCACAGTTTACGCTACAAAGTTTTGTGAGGGCTTGGTAGCTCTTTGCAAACTACCAGTATGCTGCTTGGCGTCAGCCATCTTGGAATGGTAAAGCATTAATAAAGAATGCCCAAAAATATTTCAAGAGGGCCACACATATGTGTACATGCATGAGCATACATGTAGATGCACAGGTGTGCATCTCTAAATGTTTATTGCCATAAATACAACAAACATTATGTTCACCTTTCAGTTGCATATTGCTGGATTTGGGTGCTAAACTAGTACTAATAAAGTAAAATCATTGTCAGATAATTTGGTCCTCCCATGCCGCATAATTCCAGTGACCTGGAACATATTTTACACTGTAGATTAATTCACTGCTTTAATCTCTTTAGTTATTGTAAAATAATATATTCCATTCATTACAAAAGAAAAATCCCAGGTAGGTGCTACCTATAATACATACTTCTTAAAATGTTATACTCAAACAATTCTGTGTCAAATTCTATAAGATTATACCTTTCCAGTAGTAGCTGCTTCCGGATAACATATCACTTTTTATTTTTATTTGTATTTGTAGCTGTTTTTATGAAGCAATCATTCACCGAAGTATCTTGGTGCTGAGAATTTAAAGAAATGCGAAAACAGTAAAAAATACATGACACAACAGTAAATTTGAGACTTTACAAAGATATCATTTAGAAGTTTACAAAACGGGTGCGAGACTGAGGAGGAGCAAAACTCACTGGGGAGTTGGTTCCACTTCCTGGCTGATGCAACAGAAAATGCATCACCTCCAAATGTTTTGGTACGCGTTTTGGAGACTAATTGTGCCACTTACATAAGTAGCCTTTCAAACCTGTCTACAGCCTGCCATTCCAGTGTGCATGTGTGCAGTTTACTGCCACTTCGATTTGGCATTTAAAACTACTTGCTAAGCCTCAAACTCACCATTTATTACATATAAGTCACCCCTAAGGTAGGCCCTAAGTAACCCTAAGGGCATGGTGCCATGTAACTAAAAGGAAGGACATGTGTGTTTAATCTTTGCATGTTGTGATAGTGACAAACCCCCAAATTCGTTTTTTACTACTGTGAGGCCTACCCCTCTCATAGGCTAGCATTAGGAATTCCTTAATACAGTTTCAGCTGTAATTCCCGATCAGAAAGGAGTAGCTTTTTCATGTTTCATTTCATATCTATGGAATGGTAATGATAAATCCTCCTCACTGGTGTAGTTGGATTTAACATTATTGTTTTAGAAATGCCACTTTAAAAAAGTATACGAAAACAGAGCTCTACATTTGCGCTCCTTTACTGTCGCACTGCTGAAAGCGGGAACAACTCCCTCAATTGTAAATAAAGTTCATCCTGGTATTCCCTGTAATCTTAGTGATCAACGTGATTTGTAAACTCCTTATTTCTGTCTTTTTCGTATTCTTCACCACAACGGAGACAGCCGAATCAATTTGCAATCTTTATTAGACATTTCTTAACACAAGCTGTATGCCAATCTAGGCTTCAGTACAACCGTATGTGCAGATTGAACTCCATATGAAATAAGCTCAACATATCCCAATGCATTTCGAGCCCCGAGGGCTCTTCATCAGGGAATCTAAAACATATAAAAATGAACAGTATAACTCATCTGATCCAATGTGACGCATATAAATGTCAAAGAACGCTTTTCACAAAAACCCAATCTCCTTAAAACATCCTCCCTACATTCACATCAGTGAAAATCGTGATTCTAAATATTTCACCCTACTCTGCACCACTCATAAACAAACATGCTCTACCCCTGTAAAATACGCAATCATGCCGCTAAAACATACACACCCCTAACTACCAAAACTCAACACTCTTTTCTCAAATACAACCCCTCCCCTCTCTATCAAACTGCCCTCTCCTCCTTTGGCTTACTTCTCCCTTCAGCCTCACCCACACTTTCATCTCATCTCTCAATATTAATCCACACGCTCACACTCACTAGTTACCATCTATCATCTAATCAATCCAAAACCCCTAATCTATGTGACTCCATACGTCCCCCATTCCATTCCTACTCTCCTCCGTTATCGTCACTCACCCTCCTGCCTCTTATCCCGCGCTATTTAACAACACGCTAACATTCCCTCATCATAGACAAACACATAAACACTCCAAATCCACTGCCTACCCATCGTTATCAGTCTACTTCCTGCATACCAACCCCGTGCTTTCCCCTTCAAGCCACAAATATACCTTCCTCACTGCATCATACTGCCCCTCTCTCTTAACACACACCCGCCTGCATCAATCTCACCTGCTTTGGCTTCACTCCACAAAATAACTAGATCCCCGTACTTCCAAAGACGTCCATCCTTACGCTTTTCACTCGCATTCACTTAAATATTCAACAGGCATACTCATTAACTCCCCACGTGACAATTCTGCCCCTCCCGCATATCCAATGTAATCCACTAACTAAATACTATAACTCCCATAGTGCACTTCCCTGCCTCACTAAAATAACGGAACACATTCCTCATTAATGCTTAACTCCCAAGACTAAATTCCCAACAACTAAATTAAATACCCGATGTATTAATCTCATCGTGCCCCAAATATAACAACTTAACATACAGTGCTAAATAACTGTGAGCAATTATCTCAATTGTGCTCCTGTTGACTGCTCAACTAATAAATTATACTTCTGTGACAACATTACGTGAAAGGGTTCATAAAAACAAAACAATACATGAAAAACACACAAAAGTGAAAGACACTCCTATTTGCCCAATGAATCGATGCATCTGTCCAACTTCAATGTTTGAAAAATGTTCTAATGCTTTCATATTTACACTGTCTCCGCAGTGATAAACTCAGTCTTGTAATGTTCTCCAATTTTTCACTATGAATATCCGATCTGTGGGGTGCAAAAACTCGTTTGAGGCGATAGATTCTGGAAAGAAAGGACGTAAAGAGCATGCACTCCTTCCCTTAATACGAAGCCAAACTTGCAGACTTAATTGAAACGTGCGTGCAGACAGTAATTGCGGATCGCCCCTAACCGCAGATACTGATAAGTATACGAAAACAGAGCTCTACATTTGCGCTCCTTTACTGTCGCACTGCTGAAAGCGGGAACAACTCCCTCAATTGTAAATAAAGTTCATCCTGGTATTCCCTGTAATCTTAGTGATCAAGAGGAGAGGGCAGTTTGATAGAGAGGGGAGGGGTGGTATTTGAGAAAAGAGTGTTGAGTTTTGGTAGTTAGGGGTGTGTATGTTTTAGCGGCATGATTGCGTATTTTACAGGGGTAGAGCATGTTTGTTTATGAGTGGTGCAGAATAGGGTGAAATATTTAGAATCACGATTTTCACTGATGTGAATGTAGGGAGGATGTTTTAAGGAGATTGGGCTTTTGTGAAAAGCGTTCTTTGACATTTATATGCGTCACATTGGATCAGATGAGTTATACTGTTCATTTTTATATGTTTTAGATTCCCCTGATGAAGAGCCCTCGGGGCTCGAAATGCATTGGGATATGTTGAGCTTATTTCATATGGAGTTCAATCTGCACATACGGTTGTACGAAGCCTAGATTGGCATACAGCTTGTGTTAAGAAATGTCTAATAAAGATTGCAAATTGGATTCGGCTGTCTCCGTTGTGGTGAAGAATACGAAAAAAAGACAGAAATAAGGAGTTTACAAATCACGTTGATCACTAAGATTACAGGGAATACCAGGATGAACTTTATTTACAATTGAGGGAGTTGTTCCCGCTTTCAGCAGTGCAACAGTAAAGGAGCGCAAATGTAGAGCTCTGTTTTCGTATACTTATCAGTATCTGCGGTTAGGGGCGATCCGCAATTACTGTCTGCACGCACGTTTCAATTAAGTCTGCAAGTTTGGCTTCGTATTAAGGGAAGGAGTGCATGCTCTTTACGTCCTTTCTTTCCAGAATCTATCGCCTCAAACGAGTTTTTGCACCCCACAGATCGGATATTCATAGTGAAAAATTGGAGAACATTACAAGACTGAGTTTATCACTGCGGAGACAGCGTAAATATGAAAGCATTAGAACATTTTTCGAACATTGAAGTTGGACAGATGCATCGATTCATTGGGCAAATAGGAGTGTCTTTCACTTTTGTGTGTTTTTCATGTATTGTTTTGTTTTTATGAACCCTTTCACGTAATGTTGTCACAGAAGTATAATTTATTAGTCGAGCAGTCAACAGGAGCACAATTGAGATAATTGCTCACAGTTATTTAGCACTGTATGTTAAGTTGTTATATTTGGGGCACGATGAGATTAATACATCGGGTCTTTAATTTAGTTGTTGGGAATTTAGTCTTGGGAGTTAAGCATTAATGAGGAATGTGTTCCGTTATTTTAGTGAGGCAGGGAAGTGCACTATGGGAGTTATAGTATTTAGTTAGTGGATTACATTGGATATGCGGGAGGGGCAGAATTGTCACGTGGGGAGTTAATGAGTATGCCTGTTGAATATTTAAGTGAATGCGAGTGAAAAGCGTAAGGATGGACGTCTTTGGAAGTACGGGGATGTAGTTATTTTGTGGAGTGAAGCCAAAGCAGGTGAGATTGATGCAGGCGGGTGTGTGTTAAGAGAGAGGGGCAGTATGATGCAGTGAGGAAGGTATGTTTGTGGCTTGAAGGGGAAAGCACGGGGTTGGTATGCAGGAAGTAGACTGATAACGATGGGTAGGCAGTGGATTTGGAGTGTTTATGTGTTTGTCTATGATGAGGGAATGTTAGCGTGTTGTTAAATAGCGAGGGATAAGAGGCAGGAGGGTGAGTGACGATACCGGAGGAGAGTAGGAATGGAATGGGGGACGTATGGAGTCACATAGATTAGGGGTTTTGGATTGATTAGATGATAGATGGTAACTAGTGAGTGTGAGCGTGTGGATTAATATTGAGAGATGAGATGAAAGTGTGGGTGAGGCTGAAGGGAGAAGTAAGCCAAAGGAGGAGAGGGCAGTTTGATAGAGAGGGGAGGGGTGGTATTTGAGAAAAGAGTGTTGAGTTTTGGTAGTTAGGGGTGTGTATGTTTTAGCGGCATGATTGCGTATTTTACAGGGGTAGAGCATGTTTGTTTATGAGTGGTGCAGAGTAGGGTGAAATATTTAGAATCACGATTTTCACTGATGTGAATGTAGGGAGGATGTTTTAAGGAGATTGGGTTTTTGTGAAAAGCGTTCTTTGACATTTATATGCGTCACATTGGATCAGATGAGTTATACTGTTCATTTTTATATGTTTTAGATTCCCCTGATGAAGAGCCCTCGGGGCTCGAAATGCATTGGGATATGTTGAGCTTATTTCATATGGAGTTCAATCTGCACATACGGTTGTACGAAGCCTAGATTGGCATACAGCTTGTGTTAAGAAATGTCTAATAAAGATTGCAAATTGGATTCGGCTGTCTCCGTTGTGGTGAAGAATACGAAAAAAAGACAGAAATAAGGAGTTTACAAATCACGTTGATCACTAAGATTACAGGGAATACCAGGATGAACTTTATTTACAATTGAGGGAGTTGTTCCCGCTTTCAGCAGTGCGACAGTAAAGGACCGCAAATGTAGAGCTCTGTTTTCGTATACTTATCAGTATCTGCGGTTAGGGGCGATCCGCAATTACTGTCTGCACGCACGTTTCAATTAAGTCTGCAAGTTTGGCTTCGTATTAAGGGAAGGAGTGCATGCTCTTTACGTCCTTTCTTTCCAGACTTTAAAAAAGTAGACATTTCTCTGCACTTACTGCTGTGTGTTCCTGACAGCCTGCCTCAAATACACATCTGGGGTGGGTGACAGCTACAGATTGTGCAGTCCCTCTATACAGCCACAACACAGGAAGGATAGGTGTGTTTGAGTACCTATCTACATACATCTTTATTCTGATGGCCTTGCCTGGGCAGGATGGAAGGGAGGGGCTAACACTTCACTTGAATAGGCAGTGTCCTGTCCCCACACAAAGCACTGATTACCCCTCATAGATAGCCTGGCAGACAGGACTGGGTTGAAAGGGATACTTGTGCACTTCAGAGAGCTGCTTTGAAGTCACCCCCACATCAAAGGCACTTTGGGTATAAGTACTGGGTCCCTGACCCCATCAAATCAGACACTACTGGACTTGTAGCTGAAGCTGTGCTAGAAAAACTGCTGTGCTGTTTAAAAGACTCAACTGGACTTCTGATATGGAAGGCCTGCTTTTCTGTTTGTTGCCCCGCTGCTCTCTGCCTTTACATCAAGTGATCTTTAAGGGCTTGTTGGCTTGCCTCCTGTTGCTTGAGACTCAGGGATATCAAAGTATCTACCCCTGCTCCTGTGCCTGGTTCTCTGGGAGTGGCCCAGATACTTGCAACACATATTTCAATGCATTTCCTGTCTGTGTGAAGCAGAACCGGCATATCGACCGGGTTGCAAGAGTAAAATCAGTGCATCACCTCGGAACCAGCACATTGCTTCCAGAGATCGATGCATCGGACAGTGTATCGCCACCGCTGCAGCTTGGTGAGATCGACACATGCTCTCAATTGCTTAGCAGATCCTGGCGTATTGCTCGACGTCTCTCGACTCCAGCACCCGTCTTCGGAACCGATGCATCACCTTCACTGCATGAAGAAGATTGATGCATCCTGCACAAGCAGACCTCGACATCGACGCATCTCGCTGTTTGCAACCAAGAAAGGTACTCTGTTTACTGGGGTCTGCGCGGATCCTGTAGGTGGCTGGCGCTCCATCACGGTCGGCCAGATCCTTGACTTTTCCCCAATCCAGTGTGACTGTATGTAACCTTTTTAGCGATACCTGCTTCTAAGCGCCTTACTGCATTTATTGCTTTAAAATTCAATATCTCAACTTCTATACATTGGATTTTTGTCATTTGGTATGAATTTGTTCAAAATATATGAATCTATTTTTCATCACCTGTGTGGAGTCTTTTTGTGATGTATTCATTGTGTTACTGTGTGTGCGTGTTGCACCAATATCGTACACATTGCCTCTTTAGATAAGACTGACTGCTCTGTGCTAAGCTACCAGAGGGTGAGCACACGTTATCTTTTAGTGTGTATCTAGCTTACCCTGACTACAGTGTGATTTCTGCCTGGCCTGGATGCATACCTCAGCTATATAGGAATCCCATTTCTAACAGTGATTTTATCTTATCTGGGCTTCTGCATTTAACTTTGTCTTGGTTTATCCACTGCTTCATTGATTAAACCTCAAAGGATTCAAAATGCAGAGGTCTGGCTTATCTTTGATTTTCCCTGCCACTCATGACGACTGATGTGCTAGCAGTTTTACACGGGCCACTTGTGACTAAACACAAAAGCTCTGAATTACTAAGATTTTGCACCAGGGTTGTGCAAAATCCTTTTTTGTATTTACCTTACATTACTTTGCATCAGGGAGGCATTCCATGGATGATACATGGGCATTTTCCTGCATCCACTCCGGGATTTTTGACGGAAGCCCATATCTGCAAAGACTTGTAGACATTGAGTTGTGCCAGAATCCTGCACCTCGCTGAGGCTGGCCTAACGAGAATAAATACCTTTATTCCTCTTTGTTAATTCCTCTTTGCATGTTTGCTTATTCTGCAGTGCAGATGCATAGAGGAAATAGCCTCAAAGGATAGTTTTTGTGCTGGAAGTTATCCCTTCAGGCACAAAAACTATTCTGACAACACAGATACCCTTGCACAGATACCCTTGCTTAAGGGTGCCTGCGTGGACACTTGTCAGCACAAAGTGTACCAGTGCATGGAGAGAGCAAAACTGCACCATTTCTTTGAAGATATGACACAGTTCTACTCTCTCAAGTTGATGCAACGCAGCACAGCAACTTTTCTCACTGCGCTGGGGTTCACCACTTGTTACTTTATCTGGAAGTCTCTGCCTAGTGCACGGAATGTTCTATTACATCGGCTCTTATCTTCATTCTCTCTATTAACACTATGTACCAGGGCGTTCTCTCAGGTCCTCTTCCGTTCTCCTAAAACATTTTATGATTCAGAAAATTTGGTCAGCAACAGCTCCTTTTTGAATCTGAGAGACAATTATTGGAATGGATTCATTGTCCTTCTGTGCCATTTAGGTGATCACTTGGTCTTCCCTGAACTGCTCGTAAGTTGCTTTTTTTTCCATCAGCTCAGGTCTAATTGTTTTCCTAATTATAATTCACCCTCCGTGCCAGAATACCCTTTTGAATGACAGTATTAGTGCTTTATAGATACTCAGCCATCATCACAAGTTGTGTTGTGGGTAGAAACATAAAATTAAAATAATGAAAATATTTAGCATCACATAAAGGGAAATCATTAAAACATCTCAAAGACATGCATGATGGTTGGAAGCTTATCTTCAAAATAAAGGGACATTGCATTTTAAATCTGAGCCTGATAAGCTGAGTGCTTGCAGACATCTTTGTTCCATGTATGCTGTTAACTATGTTGTTTGTCCCAGCGTGGCCAAATTTACAACATCGTATTGCAGTACACTTCAACCCGCACTGTGATGTGCCTAGGCTTGTCAGATGAGCAATGTAGCTCTCTCTGAAAAATACATCTCTGTGCCCAGGAAAGAGTCCTTCTCGATATCATTCTGATACAAATGATGATAAATTGGATTTTAAGGCGTAATATTGACTTGTAAAGTTTCTGCTCTCATCATTTCACACGTCTGTTGTGTGCTGCACACTATAATATCAGTGTAATACCAGGCAGTAGTCATTGCCTTTTGCAAGTGTCCTTTATAACATTGGTAGTTGTAGGAAACTCCATCTTTTAGCATGCTTTCACCACTTTGTTCTTAACTAGATAGCTGGCATTTGGAAGCTCTAGGCCTCTCTCTGCCTGTGTTCTACCCCTCAAACATGGCAGTTGAATGGCAAACAACAATTAACATATTTACAGTTTAGGTACGTGCAAAACTCACATACCCAATGTGGGATGCAAGAAGGTGTTATGCTTCCCAGGTCAAGAAAACATAGCACAATGGGGGCCCTGTGACACCTCAGACAACAATACAGTGTTAACATGTCAGACTAAATCGTTTTGACATGTTGAAGTCTTTCACCTGACATTCGCAAGTAACATGTAAAGTGCGCCTAGAAGCCAACAAAGCATAATGCTCCAAAGAGAAACAAGGACATTATGCTAACTTCCATGGGCTCGATTACGAGTCTGGCGGTCCACGGACTGCCAGACTCGCGGGGGTGCAGCGGTGGGGGTCTTCCGACCGCCCTATTACAATTATGGCAGCCGAAGCGCCATTGCCCCGCAGCAGCCGCCAGGTTGCCGCCGTTCCCTTGTGGTGGCGCAGTGGTCATGAGGCCATAATACGCTTGGCGGTACCAAGCATATTATGAGTTTCATCTCCGCCACGGTTTTCATTGTGGTTCCTCCTCCATGAAAACCGTGGCAGAGAAGAAACAAAGGACGCCCTACAGGGCCCCCTGTTGCCTATGGGCCATGGGGTGCATGCAGGGGGGCACAGCATGTTCCCCCCTGTGTGCATGCACTCCAGTTCCAGCACGGCATGGACTTTACAATCCATGCCATGCAGGAACTGTTTTTGGCATTCCCATTGCGGTACCCATTTTCAGAGGCACCTCAGCAAGAATGTAAAAAATAAAGCTCGCCAGACATGAGAAGCACTTATAATGTGGTGGGTGGCCCGACCATGGGTTTGGCGGTGCGGCAGCAGGGCCGGTCCGGCACCGCACCGCCAAACTCGGAATCAGGCCCTGTATCTATGTATCAGTAGTGATATGCATATCAGAGTGCTGCAACTGCTTAAGCTGTAGCAGGTTTTCATTGGTAGAACCTGCCCTGTGTATAATAGACATATATTTGTATCTGGGGCTGTGGGAAAGGAAGAAAATGGACTTTGACAGATCTGCCTTCGAAAAGAAGGTTTCACACCTTTGACTGATAAGAGAGGAAATTGCCATTTGTCAGATGAAGGGGGACTTGATTTAGGACCTGATTGGACAGAGTCATAACTATGGGCCTGATTACGATGCCAGTCGGACAGCATTCTGCGGTCTTGTCAGATGCTGTTGGACCGTCAAAGGTCTAGTCGGAAGCGGTCAGTCCGACAGCCGGATTATGATGCATGCTGAATGGAGTCCAACCGACTGCTGGATGACCGCTGACTCCGACATCCTTTCTCCGACCACTGAGATGGCGGTCCGAGCAAAGCAGCAGCCATAGAGCTGTACAGGGAGTTCCAACCGCCGTCCAAATTACGATGTGCATTTCCTCTCCCCAGTGGACTCTGGTGTGGAACCCTTCCTCCAGGTCTCCCCCACACCTCGGCAGCTGCACCCCAAAGTGGATGATCCTGTGGGAGGCGGAATCCAGGTAAGTCCTCAAGCGGCATGTATCCCCATTGACTGGACTGTGCATATATCTCCACACTCCAGCAATGGGGTACATGGTACACAAGGTATGTTCCCACATGTGTCATGCATGTGTGTACAACTGCACATGTTTCCTGTGCATTTGTACCCACTTGCAGAGACATGTCCAGGGAGCGGGGCACAACCAATGATGAGACCTCCGTGGTAGCAGAGTTGCATCGTAATACGGCGAGCGAAGCTTTACTGGCCTCTTGGTCGGACGAGCAGTCCGACCAGCATCGTAATCAGGCCCTATGTCACTACTTCAAGAAAAGAGATGGAAGTTGACACTTGACAGAGGCAGGTTCCCATACTGATGCCTTGCCATTTGTGGTAGCATCAGGGAAGGGGAAAAAGTTAGTTCATTCCTCTGAATACAGTCTGATAGACTTTCAGGAATCAGCTACTAGTGGGGGCCAGTGTAAATGAAGGCTCCCACCATCTAGCTATCAGAATGCAGCCGGGACAGAGATGGATGGAAATAATACGGCTAAATGGAGGAATTATTGATCCCCATGGAACAAGAAGGTGGGGTGCTTGATTTAGGCTCTCGTTGGAATTTCGGCTTCTTATAGGTGTTCTCAGGACCAGGAGCGCTGGTCTCTTGCATTGCAAAAAAAAATATAAAAAGAAGAAAGAAGGGACTCTGGCTTTTCCAGGAGAATCCTCAGCTATTGATCTACTCCTTTGAAGGCTGTGTGAGGAAGACAGCTCCCCGGCACAGCGCACGTGCTGCCTCGGAAGAAACCACAGGCCCAGTAGGAACTGGCCTTTTGGGCGGGGGTCTTAACCTGAGTGGTTAGAAACATGTTTTGGTAGAAGGCGTTTTCCTAAAAACTGTAATGTTTTAAGACCATTCACTGGGTGGAATCACGGTTTGCTTATTACCAAAATCTAAGGCTCCACTACATCTTCCAGGCCACTGTTGAGACAAACTAACAAAAATCTGTGGTGCAAGTTTCTCATTTGCCAAACCAATTTTAAATACACAAAGCATTAAAATGTATGTTTTTGCATCTCTCCCAGTATGTACTTTAGGTTTAATTCATTTTATGACATTTTAATCATTAAAGTGTTTTTATTTGTGGCGAATTCACGTTGGATATTTTTTATGCTGATATTTTAATATCATATTTTTTCCAGACACCACCAAAAAGGGTCTACGACGCTGATTTAAAGTTTGACAAAGCGGGTACTCTGACGTGACATCTAGCGAGGAGGAGGCTCTGATGTGTATAGGGAGGCTGTTCCATGTTTTGTGTGCAATGTAGGAGAAGGCTGGGCCACCCGTTCTTCTTTTGTGAATATGGGTGTGTGTGCGAGATAGAGTGAGGCAGAGCGTAGGTGGCTGGTCAGTTGTGGAAGTGAAGGCAGCAACTGAGGTATGCTGGTCCAGTTTTGTGTAGTGCCTTGTATGCATGCACAAGGAGTTTAAATTGGCAGAGTTGAAGAATATGTAATCAGTGGGGTTCTCTGAGGTGTGGCATGATATGTGTGTGGTGTTTGGACAAAAAATCGATTTAGAAAGATCGGGGGACAGAAATATTGGAAATATCGTGACACACAAATATTGCTATGCACAAATATCGTTGACCGGAATATGGTTTTTGAGGTAAGCAATATCGTATTTAATATTGATGTGTTTAATAAAGTTTTCACTAATATAGTGGTTAAAAATATTGTTTTTTGATTATTTTACTCTGTTTTAGTTGATATATTAATTTTATGTCTTACTATTGTTTATATAAATGTTATTTGTTTTTTTTAAATATAGCTTGTAATTTTAAGTGATTTAGAATTTTAATTAAAAAAATTAATAGTTTATAGTGTCATAGTCAGATGTTGGGTTTGTAGGGGGATAGAGTGAGAAGTTAATTAGGTGAACATTAGTTAAGAATTATTTAATACATTTTATTCATTTATATGATTGATATTTATTGTGTAACTTATATAATACTGATTTATCTTTGTTATATGTTATTTTCAGGCTGTTAGGTTTGTAGGGGTATAGGGTGGGAAGTTAATTGGGTAATTAATTGAAAATTAATTATTAATTGTTAATTATTGAATTTATTTTTAATTATGTATTTTATGGAATGCTCATATACTTTACTTTTATTTTAGTTGTAGGCTGCTAGGTTTGATGGGGTGTGTCCTTAAGCCCCGGTGGAGCGTTGTGCGCTCCTACCGCGTCACTTCCTTGCTCCTCCCCCGCAGAGACACTCAGGCCACAACGGCCGCAGCAACCCTGCCTGACGCGGAACGCTTCGGGTGCCTAAGCCCAACCCAGGCCTGGTCCAGAATGCCAGGCCTTAGCAAGTCGGCTCTGCCAGCTGCACCCAAAATATGCAGCACAGGCCTTACCTCATTCGCGTTGGGCGCAACTATGATGCCTGCGCTCCTGCTGCTATCACCCGTCTTCCTGAGTGCGAAACAGGGCCAACACAGCTGACACAAACTTTTCTCTTAAAACCCCCTAACCTCCTGGCGGTGCTCAGAGTCAGGAAGAGGCCGGACACGCCCTCCTGACTCTTTATATATCCCTAACACAAGTCCACCCCTTCCCCCAAAACAACCTACCCAACCCATACCCTATTTCCGCACAAAGCACCCCGGGGGAAGACTAGTCTGCAACTGTACTTTCCTGTGGGCCATCATTGCAAGCACCACCACTAAGATCATTAGGGATTGGCAGCATCTAGAGCCAGGGTGAACATAAACACTAGAAAGTTCAGGTTATGCAAAAAATATGAAAGTCAGGTGCTTAGGTGGAGCATTCAATATGGCGCACATCACTGTACTCTGATTTGTAGCGATCATAGGAAATGATGGAAGAAAACGATCAACAGAAGACCCTTGTACGCTTATACCCTTGTCACTGGACGGTTCTGGAAGCAAAAGCAAACAAAATCACAGGCTTCAAAAATCTTTAAAAGCAAGATCCCACCAGTTTAATAATTTCTCCTTAAACTTTCAGTGCAACCCGCAGAATTGAAAGCAGCAGCAAATTAGTGGTTACTTTCTCCATCAGGGGCGGCTCCTCCGCTAAGCAAAGCAAAGCAGTGAAAAAAGGAAAAATAAAATGATAATAACTTTGTTATTATTATTTAATTTTTGGTAGCTGCAGGGCTGGGGTCACAGGGGAAAGAGTGGTTGGCACTCTGTAAGTGCGCATGAATGTTTGGCCAGCCGTCTTGAGCTGGCCAAACATTCATGCGCACTTTGCATGTTCTCCACCCAGGTTGCATTACAGCCTGGGTGGAGAACATGCCCAGGCTCCCATTCCCCGTCTGAGTGCCGAACCACGGCACTCAGACCAATCACAATGCTGCATTGCAGCGTTCTGCTTGGCTTAGGGGAGTCTGTGTGTACTTCATGCTTCCATTCTGGGACGTCAGCACGTAAGTGGAGGAGAGACGCGGCCTAAGAGGTAAGTGTTTTTTTTCACCCCTCCTCCCCCCGCCCTGCCACCCCAGTTCCCTGGCAGCCACCACTGTTCTCTACTAAGGGGGCTTCCAAATAAAAAAACAAAATCCCATACACACCAATTGACCTGTTTCAGACTTGAAACTCCCCATTTTCGAAGCAAACAAGGCTTTATTTTAACTGTCTCCTGGCTGAATTTGCCTCTGCTTCAATAGAAGTAACAGGGGGAAATATATACTCCTGGATTTTGTTCAGAATCTCTTGCTTTCCTGTTCTAAAATGTTGGCATGACTTCTGCACTGTGAATAATATGTAAAAAGGCACATAATCTGCATAGTAGTCGCAAGAGTACGAATAAATAGTTGGTCAAACTAAACTTGTATGTAAGAGAAGGACACAGACAAGATTCATTTATATGGAGAAACACTGAAAATATTCTTAACTTGCTTATGTACCTTGATGCCTATTTTTTAAGTTGTTATTTTTCTTCACAGAGAACAATATTTAAAGAATGAAAGATTGCATCAGTGTTCTGGTTAGAAGGACATCAAGTACTTGAAAGTGGTTTATCACAAGTAGAACACTAAAGAAGTGCCAGAGAGTAGTAGGTGAAAGTTGCAGCCACTTACGTCATAAGACAGTTCGTTGAATTGCACCAGTTCATAACTATTTTGCACCAATATAATTCAGGTTAGTCTTGTGTCAGGTTTTACAATAACTTTTCTTAATTGTATTAGAAGTATCTACTGTATAAAATCACTTCATGACCATATGGGGCTGAATCACTAAGGTAGTTGTTCTTAATCTCTTGTTTCCTGTGAACCAACAACAGTGCTTAATTTGTAAAAAACAATTAGGGCCAGGGCCCTCGCCTGAAGGCCCCTGCAGCTTGCACCACCCATTTCCCTTGCCATTGTTTCCAGTGACAGTACCAAAACAACTACTAACCATCAGATTCCAAAAAGTTTGACAGTTCACAGTATTTCATCCCCAAAAGCTATACGAATGGCTTTAGTGGCAGGTATTAGTCATTTAAAATCTACATTGAAAGAATAAACAACTGTTGTGGTGCTCATCTCTAAATGGCAGATTGTCATAAGTGGTGGTGTTGACAATAAAGTGCCCGTGCCGAGCACCAGAAACCACCGGCTCAAATAAAGCACTGACCCCCAGGAAATCACTACCGGAAACTGGGCCTCCCACCTAAGCAATTTCTCTGATTTGAACCTCAAAGCAATACACTAAAAACAGAAACAATTGAACGTCAAAGAAATACACAAATGATGAAATATTATACAGTATGCAAAACTCAAAATTTTAATCGTAGGTTGCATCAGCATATCATTTTGTCTTTTTTGCTCCAATGCATGCTTTCTTTTTGTGGGCATGTTCCAGTTACCAGCTGTCCTTACTAGATTCCTTTAGTAATCTAAAGGAATTTAGATTACTAAAGCTGTTCTGTACTGCTCCCACAAATTAAAATAGGAATACCAACTTAAGTTTTTAGCATCCAATTTCAAATTCCTTCACATTTATAGAGTGTTTTAGTATTTCCAATTTTCAGTTTAGCTTTTTTATGTGCATACTTTTTATTAATCTGCTGTTATTTATTTTTCCAAAGAGCCGGAGCACCCCTGAGTACACATTGCGGACCAAAGATAAAGAATTATTGCACAAAGGTGTTTCGCATTAGGTACAGTAGTAATCATGCAGTATCATTTTACATACTCTTACGTGTCTTTGTGAAATATTTCAAAAATATCTAAATAGGGAAAAAAATGGCAAAATTCAGGTAATAACCATATACAGCTAGTGCAAATAGAAAAGACTGTGCCCTCTTCGCACTTTTACTAATTGGGAGTTTGACACTTCAGACCCCATTCACAAAGACATGCAATAGTATGTAAAAGAGTGTTACTAAAGTACTACTCTCCCTACTCATCAATGCATTTGTGAATCATCTCATAAGCTCCTGTGAACCAATGTAGGAGCCTATTCATTTAAAAAAAAAGATGTATTTTTAGTTTTATAACCAACAGGTAAACTTTAAACACAAGACCGTAGTCTCCACAGAACCCCCAGACATCCTCATGTCCACAGTATAGGAAGAGCTCCAAAAATCAAGTACACATTGCAAGCCCACCTGTAACAAAGGATTCGTACCCCATCATGCTCCCTTGAGGTATCTCTTCACCCCTCCTCCCCGCTCGACTGGAGCCCAGGCAGACACTACAACAATACTTCACGCTAGTGTCCAACCTGGTCCCCACCTTCCAGGTCCTATCTATCTGCTTCGTCCATAAGTTGCTTCCACAGACCCCGTACCTTGTCATGTTTCTCAGGAGTGCCTTGTGACTGATAGACCAGTGTTTCCTGTTGCATGCACCATTCTAAGTTCAATCTCCAAGCCTTGGCTGTTGGAAGCGCTGGAAATTCCCCAGTTGTGCATTATGTCCCTCTGGGCCACTGCCAATGCTACATTACAAACGGTTGCACGTACTTGTCTGTACCCCCTGTGGAATATCTTTAGTTGTACCAACCTATAAATCCCCAGATACCTAAGCCCCTCAGGTTCCCATCGCATAGAGGAACCCCACTCACCTCCAGGTTCCTGCAGTGTCAGGGAGTAAATCGCCGACTTCGCCCAGTTTATGCAGATTCCCCCGTAGGTCCTAAACACTCCCATGATCTGCAGGACCTGTCCTATTGAGCGCTTAGGATCCACCGGGTAGAGGAGCATGTCATCCGCATAGAGCTAGATCACATTCTCACAATCTGGGTCTCACTTCAGCCCCCATAGTAGGGCATCCGTTCGGATTCATCGAGCCAACGGCTGGATTGCCACCACAAAGAGCAAGGGGAACAACCTTGTCTGGTGCCCCTGCCTAGGTGGAATTTGTGAGAAGTCACACCATTGACCCGTACCAGTGCCACTAGCTCCCTGTACATGAGCCATATCCTTGCCAAAAAGGACGGGTCAAAGCCCATTTTGCGTAGGACCTCCTAAATGTATGCAATGCCACAGAGTCGAAGGCCTTTGCAGCATGTAGGGTTAGGAGCACGGCCGGCTCCCTCACACAGTTTAGGCGTGCCAGGTTGTCAAAGAATCTCTTCAGATTATGCTGAGTCACTCTATACGGCATGAAGCCAGACTGGTCGGCCACAATTAGTGCGTCCACCGCCCCCATCAGACGGTTGGCCAGTATTTTGGCCAATATCTTGGTTTCAATATTCAGCAGGGAGACCCGCATATGAGGCATAGTCCTCCCTTGGTTTCCCTTCCTTAACAATGAGCACTATTGTGTCTTGCCTCCAGTCTCTGGGCAGCATTCCCCTTTCCTGGCCACCTCCATCATTTACCTTGAGTGGCCCCATCCTTCTGGGTTTCCCGCATTTGTAATATTCAACCAGAAAACCATTGGAGCCTGGCGCTTTCTGGCTGTGCAACTGGGTTATCACTTCAGAGATCTCCAGTTCCGTGATCTCCACCTCTAAGGTAAGCCTCGCCTCATCTCCTAAGTGGGGAACTGCTAAATCTCTAACAAAGTCAGCCACAGCACTGCCATCCTGCACTGCACTTGATACAGACTATTCAGGTGAATGGCAAATGCCTGGGCTATGCCCTCCCCGTAGTCACTCGGGCCCGCCCAGCCTACACATCCTGTGAACCCACAACTGCTCTTCCTCCTTGCAGGCTAGCCAGGCCAGGAGCATCCCATTTATGTTCCACACTTCATATTGGTGAGATTTCTTACTCTGGAAGAGAGCTCTCGCCTCCTGAGTGGCGCAGGCCCCATACTCCTCTGGAGGATCTGCTCTGTGGTGGGGATGGCTATGTAGTCTGCCTCCTCATGCACCAGTTGGTCCTTTAAGTCTCTCAGGTCCTTCTCCCACTCCCTACATTTCCCTAATATAGGGGTTATCAAGTGACCATGCATGACTGTTTGTACACATCCCATAGGGTGGCGCAGCGCTAACCAACCCAGCATTGTCCAGGAGGTAGTTCCCCATTTCCTGGAGTATATGATTTTGCGTGTTCAAGTCTGTCAGGTTCCAGGGATCAAGTCTCCACCCCTCCCCCCCTTTGTCTAGACAGGGATGATTGTATAACCGTCGTGGCCCACAGTACAGTCCTTCAGCCACATTAATACCCCTCTACAGGGAGCCACTGCCCCCCACCCTGCCAACAGTGACCTCCATACTCCTCCTGGCACCCCTTTCAAATTGTCATCTGCGGTCATCGGGGTTACCTTTGACTGGGAGGGCTCTCCGCCCTTCCCTCTTCAATCAGAGTCCCCAGAGTCGATTGTCAGGGTTGACCACCTATTTGGTTGTACAGAATATCTTCATTGGTGAATTTCCCCCACCACTTTGGCCCTTTCCAACTTGGCCTGGTCTCTGGTGGGGCTGTCTGCGCCACTTACTGCACTGTCGCCGTCTGTGCCAACATCTTGAAGGCCACTTTATTCTTGATCCCCAGGTCTGGATAGTCCTCAGGTCTCTAACCAGTCCCAAACATCTTCTGCCGCATCAAACAAATGCGATTCCCCTTGGTCCTCGATTCGCAGTTTTCCTGGGAACAACAGGGCATAGTGAAGGTTTAAAGTTCGTAGGTGCCGCTTCACCCCGAGGAATGACTCACGTTGGTGCTGCACCACAGCTGTGTAATTCGGGTAGAAATTTACTGTTCCGCCCTCAATGTTCCATGGGCCTTGCATCCTGGCTTCGTGCAGGATTGCATCCTGATCACTGAAATTGAGCAACCTGGCCACCACTGCCCTTGGGGGGGACCCCCAGCACCAGCGGTCACCCGGGAACCCTGTGAACACGTTCAACTATGAACCATTTGGAGGCCTTACCTTTCAGCATGGTATAGGATAGCCAGTCCTCCAAGAACAGTTCCATGCTGGGGCCCTCTGCCTTTTCGGGGAGGCCCACCAAGCTGATATTATTCCATCGAGACCGACCTTCGATGTCATTGAGCTTCTCTGCCAGAATGCCCACAGTTCCTTCCAGTGCCCACACCCTGTTTGAGTGGTCATTGGACGCATGATCCAGTCGGGCAAGGACTGACTCTGCCTTTGTCACACTGTCCCTCAGTTTTCTATGGTCAGCCTGTAGGAGATGGACGTCCTGGGCCACCGTGCCAATCTTCAATTTCAGGGCTGTTTCAGTATTCCTGATGTCTGCCAATATAGTCACCGACCGACGCCTAGGGCACAGGCTCCACCTCCGCGTCTCTGCTACGGACCGATGCTTCTGTGGAGGAGGGTTTGGCAGGCTTCGGTCGCTCTATTGCCGTGTCATTGTTCTGCTCACCATTCACTCTCAGGTGTCCATCAACTGGGAGGGGGAGAAAGCGACCCTAAGATCAGTGACCCCAATTGCATGCAGCCGCAGTGAGAGGCCACCTCCTGTCAGTATTGTTGCTCCCCTAGAGGGGTCAAGTGCAGTCCAGCATGTCCTGCTGTCCACGGGTGGGAATCCTGGGCAGACTAAGCACTCCTTCCTAAGGCCACAGCCATTAGCAATTCCCTGGCATGAGCACCTCTTTGTGGGGAGCGACGCCCTCAGCCAGAAGCAAGAGGTCCGTCCAACGCCATGCCCAAGACCGTGGTATCCCTTCCTGCATAAAAACAGTCACCCCTACCATGCAGATACCCTGGCATCATGGCACAAGGGTGCCTGCATTGGTGCATGGCAGGAAGGCTTGCTGTGCTGCCATGCATCAAAATATTGTAAATGAGGCCTCCTGTTCACCAAGTTTGTTGCCTTAGCCAGCAAGAAACTCTGCAGTTTGAGGGTTTTCCCGAGTGACTCTGGTTCTTCTATTCCAGTGGATCCCTTGCATTGCCTCTGCACCAGCACTTTGTCTTGAGCTAATATTCTCTTTTTTATCTCTCTTTTTAACCTGATCTCTGCTCTAAATTGCTCACAAATGCCCCTGTGTTTTTAGGTCTCGCGCCTAGCGTTGCAGTGCGCAGCGCGAGACCTCTAGAAAGGGCTTCTGAAAGCTGCCCACACGCTTGTGCGTGTGGTTTTGCTTTGGGAAGCCCACATTGGCTGGAGCGTGCTTTTTTTTTACAAAAACGGCACGCGATTGGGCAAAGGCGGGCGCATGTCCCGCCTTTGCTCCTCCCATTCCCGTCGGTGGCCAGCACGCGCAGCAGCGCGCGTTCGTCTCGCTGCCGCGCTCCCTCCCCCCGCTCCTCTGTGGTGCGCGCGCACCACTGTTTATTTTTTTTTTACTGCGCGGCCGCCATTTCTTTTTTATTTCAGCGTCTGTCTCTCCGCTCGCTCGCATGTTACATTTATCTCTAAAGTTCCCGCACTATTGTGTTGTGGCCTTTTTACTAGAAACACGACAGATTACACCATAATAGGCAAACGGTCTTCTGCCATGGGCCGAAAAAATTCTGTCTTGCTTTACAGAGGATAGAAGAAATAACAAAAAGCACCATGTCCATGAGGGAACTGCCATTCCCATCTTCTGTAGGGTTTAAAACTGTTGTCTCCCACACAATCTCGCCTGTAGTTGGGGGAGTGCAGCGGGCTTCTGAATCCGTTTGAAATGTATTTTATTTGTAGTTTCCTCACGCATTTCACCTATTTAGAAGCCAACCTTGCAGTTCAATTACCAAACACCACATGAGCACGTAACTGCACTTTCTCTAGCAACAGCTGCGAAACTTGCTAATATTAGGTCTAATTTAGCTACAATAAATTAGCAAATGTGCGGAAGCACAATGATGACAGCATAATTACATCAAAAGCCAATGCGCGTGGAAGTATGTAGATGACAATACATGCTAATTTCGGCGAATACCATGGCAAATGAAGAGCATGCAAAGAACAGGCGGGGCTGATAGCTCAGACACATATTCTTAATGTGACCAGTCACTGAAAAAACACAAAAAGACAGATGAAGCCGTTCAGAAGCCCGCGCCAACAAGCAGTGTATTCGGCAGCCATTAGCTGTCAGGGGTAATAACACTCAAGGTACTGAAGTGCAGTAAAACAGCGGCCCGCTCGAGCTGATGATGTGCTGATGTACAGGCACACACCTGTGAGGAGGGCACGAGATGTCTCCTCATTCGCCGCTTCAGAGGTCGGAAAAACAACAGCCACAAAGCGCGGGGCATAAACGGAAACAGCAGACAGCAGAGAGTGACATGTGTATGGTCCCAGACAGCTTGTTAGCTGAAGTGGGTTTTAATTAGCTATTTTCCAGCAAGCAAACGAGCAAATTAGTGGCAGCCATAAACAAGCACAGACAATCAGGCCCAAAGAAAAAGCTGAACTACTGAACACGTTTATTTGATTCATTCCGTTTTTTCACTTGATTGGGGTTGGGGAGAGCAGGAAAATGCAAGGAATGTGGGGTGTTGCATTTAACACATTTTCAGTCACAAAATGAAGCCTTTGTGTGCACTTAAGGGCAGCATATAGTTTATTCACAGCAGTTCCCTGTAATATTACTGGAAAACTATTGTTTTAAGTATTTTAATGGTACCTCAGCCTTTTAAAAACACGCACAGACACACGCACTCACACACGCACTCACGCACAGACACGCACAGACACACACACTCACACGCACTCACGCACAGACACTCACAGACACTCTCACAGACACTCTCACAGACTCTCTCAGACTCTCTCACACTTTCACTCTCTCACACTTTCACTCTCTCACACTGACTCACTCTCACACTGACTCTCACACTGACTCTCACACTCACACTGACTCTCACACTCACACTGACTCTCACAATCACACTGACTCTCACTCACACACTGACTCTCACTCACACTGACTCTCACTCACACTGACTCTCACTCACACTGACTCTCACTCACACTGACTCTCTCACTGACTCTCTCGCTCTCACTAACTCTCACTGACTGACTGACTCTCACTGACTGACTGACTCACTCTCACTGACTCACTCTCACTGACTCACTCTCACTGACTCACTCATTCTCACTGACTAACTCTCCCACTCTCACTGACTAACTCTCCCACTCTCTCTCACTGACTGACTCACTCTCACTGACAGACTCACTGATTCACTCTCACTGACAGACTCACTCTCACTGACAGACTCACTGGCTCACTCTCACTGACAGACTATCACTGACAGACTATCACTGACAGACTCTCTCACTCTCACAGACCCTCTCTCACTAACTGACCCTCTCTCACTGACTGACTCTCTCTCACTGACTGACTCTCGCTAAAACACTGACTCTCTCGCTAAAACACTGACTGACTCTCACTGACTGACTCACTCTCACTGGCTGACTATCTCACTGACTCACTCTCTCACTCACTGACTATCTCACTGACTCACTCTCTGACTAACTGACACTCTCACTCTCATTCACTGTCACTCACTGACTCTCACTCTCACTGTCTGACTCTCTCACTCTCACTGACTGACTCTCTCACTCTCACTGACTGACTCTCTCACTCTCACTGACTGAATCTCTCACTGACTGGCTGACTCTCACTCTCTCACTGACTGGCTGACTCTCACTCTCTCACTGACTGACTGACTCTCTCACTCTCACTGACTGACTGACTCTCTCTCTCACTCTCTCACTGACTGACTCTCTCTCACTGACTGACTCTCGCTAAAACACTGACTCTCTCGCTAAAACACTGACTGACTCTCACTGACTGACTCACTCTCACTGGCTGACTCACTCTCACTGGCTGACTATCTCACTGACTCACTCTCTCACTCACTGACTATCTCACTGACTCACTCTCTGACTAACTGACACTCTCACTCTCATTCACTGTCACTCACTGACTCTCACTCTCACTGTCTGACTCTCTCACTCTCACTGACTGACTCTCTCACTGACTGACTCTCTCACTCTCACTGACTGAATCTCTCACTGACTGGCTGACTCTCACTCTCTCACTGACTGGCTGACTCTCACTCTCTAACTGACTGACTGACTCTCTCACTCTCACTGACTGACTGACTCTCTCTCTCACTCTCTCACTGACTGACTCTCTCTCACTGACTGACTCACTCACTCTCACTAACTGACTGACTGACTGACCTTCACCCTCCTGTTATTTATGCCCCCCCATAACAAAAAAAACAACAACAAGCAACCATTGGGACAGGCAGATACAAGTTGCCAGCATTGAAAGGACAAAAAAACTCAAGACATTATTTTTAATACTTTTTAATATGGTCGTTCAGTTGTACATAATGCTTTTTTGGTCATATCTAAGGTAACAAAAATGCTTCTGACACTTCTTTATTATAACTTTTCAGCATGCTGCAGACTTCTGTGCAGCACAGCTTAAAGACATAGGTAAAGTCAATATCTCTGGCTAAACACTTATTTTAAAAGTCGCTGCTTGTTTGGTTTACTTTTGGCCAGTCACTCTCCAACAGAGCATTTTGGCACTCCGACACCAACTGCTCCCTCCATCCTCCCTTAGTAGGTAACATACATTGCCATTTACAATGCCAATAGCTCTAACTTAAAAAAATGCGAGACCTATTGCATTTCCAATGCTTGTTTAACTTGGTGTTTGACTTAATGTGGTTGTAAATTTATATTAACGCTCCTGTTTTTAGGTATGTGTAATAATCCTTCTGCACATTGGTCAAATTGTTATGTAGTTAAATACCTGCATTTTTTTTATCAGACTTGCTGTTTTTAACTTGTCTGTGTCTTTGTTAAAATTCTAATGGTTTATAATTAAGCACACAATAAATAAATACCAGTGTCATCCTGGATCAGCTTGAATCGATGAAGAGTGTTTTCTTTCATCCATGAATATATATTATTTCTGTATCAAGCCTGGATTGAATCAAGGCATTGATGACAGTAACTTGTAGATGGAAATCAGTTAATGGCAGAATTCTTCGTGGGAGCTTCAAATGAAAGGAAGAGGAAGAAGAAAAATGTCCTGCATGGCCATGGAAGCTGTACTCTTTACACTCAATCTTTTTGTTGATGCATCAAAGATCAAGTGCACCAGAGTAGAGCTCTCTGTGGAGTGAAGATCGCTGCAAGTACAGACATTTTCAAACATCACTAAAAGATGGGACCCCGACAGTAATATTTGCAAAAAAAGCAAATTTTTGCATCTCAGACAACCCCCATATATGTCACTGTAGGACTCTAGCACCCAGATGCATGTCTGCGAGATAGATTGAAAAGACCAGTGGGCAGACAGGAAAATATGAATATTTGAAAGTCGTAAGGTATTGTAATCTCTGACTCACTGACTATCCCACAGGTCTTTGCTATAAAAATGATTTTTATAATTAACTTCGTACCACAAAGTCCCTTTAAAGAGTGCTGACACTTCGCATGATCTGAGTTTGAGTAAGTTTATTGTCTATTAATTAAAATCATATGCCACATTACAGGAAATAAACTGCAGTCAAACATATCTAAAAATACTAAAAAAGAGACAATTTTATCACAAAATCTAAAACTTAGTTGTCTCTTACAACAGTATTGCAAAAACAAAATCCAAGAGACACCAAATGATTACATTATGTATTAACAGATAAATAATATTTGTTTTTGTAAAAAATGCAGCATTGTCGATGAAGTTAAACTCTCCAAAAACTAGAATTACAAACAGGTTCAAAGTTCCCTGGGGTGACCACAATGTAAGTTGTTGTAGAAGATTATTTTGCTAAGACGAAGCAATACTTGTAAAGTCATTATCAAATTATCACAAGTATGAGAAAATCTCACCGCATCTAAAACTTTTTGACATCCCTTTGTAATGAACAAGTAGGGCATGGGAGCAGGGACTGGCTGCAGGCAAGCTTGGTACCCAATCTCCATTGAGCACCGAGTGTTAGGAAAGGAATAATAATAAAACATAAGAGGAGAATGTAGTATGTATTGAACAAAACATAAATTAAGTGAAAGTTTTGTTAACAGTAAGTCATGAACTCTTTTACTAAAAAACCCTGACATATTTAATGAAACCTCTGTACTTACATATCTAATAAGTTAGTAATAAAAAAGATCGAATCACACTTAGGGGAAAGTTACTATCAATTGATTAAATTGCATCTAAGTATCTCTCACTGTATTGTATTGGCCAATTTTGACAATAATATCCCATTAGATAAGCTTGATAATGTGGTAACAAAATTGGACAATGATTTGAAATCTTTGTGAAATGACAGTGCTAAAGATATGTTAATTTTGGTTGGTGATTTCAACTGTGCTTTGTGTTCCTATGAGGATGGTAAAATTTGTGGTCTCAATGCTGAAGAAGGCATAAACAATACACACTTTTGTCACTCCAAGACGGGGAGCTGCTTAATGAATTGATCCTCGGCTTAGATCTGGGATTTGCAAATGAACTATGTGCTGTACCGGTTTCTATGCCCCGTACTTTTAATGGCAGAGGTCTACGTTCAACAATAGACTATATATTATTGTCAAATAGTCATGTATCTAGGTTGCATTCTTTCATTGTTAATGACAACCCATTGGGTGACCATTTCCCTTTGTGCATATCGGTTTTCTTGCCAACATGTAAACCTGGAAGGGATGATAAAGTTGAACAGGCACTGACGGATGTCAAAATTGATAAAATGAATGGATATTCACTACGCTGATCAATGGTTGATCCTATAGCGCTCACAAATCAGTTGATAACTAAATGTAAATTGGCTTTTGACATTTGCCTGAGTGAGTCAGCCACCTCGAACAGTATTCTATCCTCCTTCCAAGAAATATCAGGTGCGGTTAGGGAAGCATTGTATGTTCAAAACAGAAAAAAGGATTAGCCCCAGGGTTGGTTTGATACAAAGTGTACCCGAGCATATTCAAATTTAAAGTATGAGCTACACAAATTACCAAGAATTCCAGATAATATTAGGCAGGCGAGAAGGGATTATAAGATGGCCCTAAATGAAAGAAAGAGTGCCCTGAGAAAAGAAGCCTGGGAATCTCTCCACAAAGCCTCACAAATGAAAGATAGCGCCACCTTTTGGAGAGCAATTAAAGCCCCAATTTTATCGCCTGGAGGTGGCCCTTCGATAGAAATTGCCATTTCCGAGGAACATTGGATTGGACATTTTCTATGGTTTACAATGGGCAGGGAGACCTTAGTATGCAAACTAGCAATACCCATGAGGAAACCAACAACAATTTGGACCTAGAGTTCACCTTGGAGGAGGTGAACAGTGCACTCTCAGCCAGTCTAGGTGGCAAGGCCCCGGGTCCAGATGGGGTCCCAGTTGATCTGTTCAAGGCAAACACTAATCTTTGGGGGCCAATTATCACCCAGGTAATTAGCGCTAGCTGTCAGGCCTCGTTTCCAATGATGTGGGTGGAATCTATCATAGTTCCCATTTTCAAAAAAGGGGACCGTCAGGATCCAGGATGTTATAGGCCTATTTCTTTACTGGATTCCATGGTAAAAGTGGTTGGCCGTATAATCCTGGAACGCCTACATGACTGGGCTGAGGCTAGTCAGGTCCTATCCGCTATACAATATGGTTTTCGGGAGGGGCTAGGGACAACCGAGCAGAGTCTTAACCTAGCCATTTTTGTGGGGAAGTTTACTAGGGTGAAGAAGGGCAGAATGTTTTTAGCCTTTGTTGACCTTACCGCGGCCTTCGATTCTGTGAGGCATAATAAACTCTGGCAGGTTCTTGAGATGATGGGGGTTGACCCTCACATTATAAACTTTCTTAAATGCCTTTACAGTGGTGCAAAGGCACGAGTGCGTTTTGGCCTGGGTGGTGAGCGCACTGCTCCTTTCCCTGTTAGGAGAGGGGTCAGGCAAGGCTGTGTCTTGGCCCCCTTCCTTTTTAATATTTATATTAATGGGTTGGGTCAGGCATTGCTTAGGGATGGCTGTGACTTCCCCCAAATAGGTAGACGTCCCATACCTGCTCTCCTTTATGCGGACGATGCAGTGTTGATGTCACATACGCAAATTGGTCTACAGAGGGTGTTGGATAGTTTTTCAAATTTTATGAAGGATCTTGGTCTTAGTATTAATACCTCTAAGACCTTTATAATGAGATGCAGCCATGGGAGCCAGAGGGCTAGGGATATGTTTGTGGAGGGGCAGAAGATAGCCCCCACAAAGAGCTTTTCATATCTTGGTATCTTATTCAACCAGAATGATTCATGGGTTCAAGCTGTATCTGTTAAAAAGCTGGCGTTTCTAAGGACAACAACTGCCCTTACTACCTTTTCGAAAAAACTGGGTAGGAAACCGCCAGGAGAACTCATTCAAATATATAAAGCCAAATGTATTCCTACTGCGATGTACGGGGCGGGGGTGTGGGGTTTTGTTGGCACAAACCCGTTACAAGTAGTGGAAAACACTTTTTTAAGATATATTTTGTCAGTACCAGCCAGCACCTCCTCATATGTTTGTCACGCCGAGTTGGGTCTCCAATATATCTCTGATCTCATAAAATTGGAACCTATTCTCCTCTGGCACAGGATTTGGTCAAAGGAACAGACCAAGTTAAATAGGGATATCCTATTGGATGCCCTTAACCTGGAAGGGGCCTTAAAAATCCCATGGATTAGGTTTGTCCGAGATTTTATGAGTGACTTAGGACATTTAGAATATTTTACGGATCCGAGTTCCATCCAGTTGATTACAAGAAAGCAACTAAAAAAGGAGGGTCCCCAGTTATTAGATACGTTAAGAATGTCTAGGGAGATTTAAAAACCCAGGGGCAGATTTACAAGCCCCGTGCGCCTCTTTTGCGCCGCCGTTGCGTCACTTCTGTGACGCAGCGGCGGCGTAAAGCTAGCGCCATGTTGCGGGGGATTTACAACGTGAGGCATCTAGGGAGATGCGTCACGTTGTAAAGCCCTGCGCCACATGAAACCTGCGTCAGGTTTCATGTGGGCGTTCCGGTGCAGGAACGCCTCGGAAAAGTGCCTGAGTGAAATCTACAAGATTTCACTCAGTCACTTTTCCGACCCCGCTGCGTCAAAACCTTGCGCCTGCTTGAAGCAGGCGTAAGGCGTGACGCACCATGTTGAGGATAGGCCAGGTTGGAACAGTGCTGGAGTTGCGTCGCGCCCGCGACACAACTCCAGCACTGCGCCAACCTTACGCCGGCAGATGCGACACACATCTGTTTATCTTTGCGCCATGATGCGCCGCATTGTAAATGCGGCGCATCTGTGGTGGCGCAAGGGTAAACTTGTGTCACGCATCTTTCCTGGCGCATCCCTGCTGATTTGCAGGGATGCGCCAGGAAACGTAAATCTGCCCCCTTGTGTCCAGCAGCACCAGGTGATCATAACTACTTTTAGTATGCAACCATATTTAGCATTTGTCCCTAGTGGATATGATAGGTTACTATTAACCAGGTTTAGGCTGGGGACTGTCCATAGACTCGTAACCTTTCCCAGAATGAATGACTGGGCTCGTGATCTACAATTATGCCCCTGTGACAACTACTCGGCCCAATCCACTATTTACTTAGTTTTATTTTGTAAATTTTATAGGGAGTTAAGGAAAGTGTGGATAGTTCCACTTTTAAAAAACCAGGGGCTGAGGCAATGCCGCCTGGCATTAATTAAACATCAGCTTATGAAGAATGAACATATAGCCTGGAGGGTAGCTATGTTTTTGAAGAAAGCAGTATATCACAGGAAATGCATTGCAAATTAAGGATTGAAACCGTCAAGGCGTATTGTTATTTTTTAATAGCATTTCATCATATTTACTATGTATTTTATATTAAATCTTAAGGAGTATTTTTTGTTTTAGCATATTTATTATGTGTAATTTTGTGTAACGAAAAGTGTGTTTTTTAATGTGCTTTTATGATTGCTTAAAAAAGCAATCGAATAAAGTTTTCCTTGACTTGACTTGACTTGACATCCCTTTGTAATGAACAAGTACGGCATGGGAGCAGGGACTGGCTGCAGGCAAGCTTGGTACCCAATCTCCATTGAGCACTGAGTGTTAGGAAAGGTATAATAATAAAACATAAGAGGAGAATGTAGTATGTATTGAACAAAACATAAATTAACTGAAAGTTTTGTTAACAGTAAGTCATGAACTCTTTTACTAAAAAGACCCTGACATATTTAATGAAACCTCGGAAATTAAGTGCAAAAATTTTTTGGGGTGAAAATGTGGTTACGTAATAAAACCTCTGAAACTGACACAAAGGTGCCCAGACATCTCTCTTCTGCTTCAGCGAGACCTTGACCTCTCCTTGCCCTTCTGACTCATGTTGATTTCTGTCTCCTGCCGTTTTTCCTGTTAGCTGCTTGTTCTACCCAAGACTCGGTAACTACTCTATCCTTAATTCTGCTGACTGCTCCATATGTCCCCTGTCTCTGTTTATCTGCTCCTTTTGCATTCTATGTTCCTTGTAACTGCCCCTTTCTGCATCTTTTGCTCCTGTTACTGCTCCGTTTTGCATCTTGGTCTCTCCTATCAGTTTTTGCCCCAGACTTAGATTGCAGATCACGCTTTCCCGCCTAGCCGCTCCCGCCGGACTTTTCTGCTCTCCCCACCCGACTTCACTGCTCTCCGCATCCGAATTCTCACTCTTGCTGAGCACGCCCTCTGCGCTCCTTCCACTCTCCAAGGCCCTACTTCATGAAGGCCCCAGGGTGGCTGTGACGCCGGTGCACCAAAGGTGGGGCTAAAGGCAAGCCTGTCTATTCCCTTCCACACCTGGATCGCACCCAGCACCAGGAACCCTGGTCCAAATGCCTCCCACAGCTAAACCACCAACGAACTCCACCTGCTCAACCCTGGATGCCACCACAAATGCTGATGCCAAGCTGCACCTCAGTTCAAGATGGGCCACCAAGTCAGAACTCAAGACTTGCCCTCACACAGCACCACTCACTTACCGCACAACACTCTATTGCATGTGTGCTCCTAACACGCTCACTCGGCAAGCCCTCCACAGAGATTTGGGACCTCATTGACTCCCTCGCACCGGACCTCCTGTTCTCACCAAAACTTAGCTCAACCTCACGTTGGCACCAGACATCGCCACAGCCATTCTTACTGGTTACAAAATCTTGCACTAGGATTGACCCCATAAACCAGGAGGAGGACTCACCATTATCCACAGAGAGACCATCATCCACAGAGAAACCATCAAGTGTACCTCTTACATTGACCCAGAAGCCACTTTTTGGAACACATGCACATCAAGCTTCAGTCAGATAGTAAATACACTATCAAAGGCACTCTTGCCTACCAACCCACATGACCTTATACATACTTCTGCAGTCTCCTCACCGACCTCACTGCACCCCTTGCCATGGGCATCAAAGACTTCATACTCCTAGGCGATCTCATCTCCACGACCCCACATACTACAACTCCATGGACTTGCTTGAAAGTCTACAGAATATCAGCCTCACCCCGTTCGTACAAGGCCCTACCCACATTGCTGGACACACCCTGGACCCCATCTTCTCCTCCAGCGACAAGGTTAAAGTCGGCCACATCACTCCACTCACATGGACGGGCCATTGCATCATCCAATTCCACATAATAGGGCCACCAACCACCCCATACGGTGTCTAGCAACACCTCAAGCCGCTGCTGATAGTTACAGAAACAGAATGCTCAACACCCACCAATTAAACTATCCAGACTCCACCAATGACATAAACAACTTCAACAACTGGATCACCCCATGTGCCAATACTCTGATGCTGCTGAAAAACACAAAACTCAAAAGATCCAACAAAGAAGCTAGCTGGTACAACGCTGACCTCACAGAATCAAACAGAGTTTGCAAACAACAAGGAAATGGAGAACTGCCCGAGGAACCACCGCAAGAACCACCTACAAGGTCGCACTTAGATACTATCAACATTAAGTGAAGGAGTCCAAGAAAATGGCCCTGACCCTGAGAATCGAATCTAGCTCCAAAAACAGCAAGGAACTGTTTGCTGTTGTCAAGGAATTCACAAACCAAACAGCCACAACTAACACCAACACCATCACCCCATACAAAAACTCTGCAACAACTTCACCGTCTTCTTCCAAGAAAAAATCAGCAAGATCTACAACAACTTCGAACCCCAGCAACCCCCATCTTCCTTCCCAGCCTCCTAACGTCATCAACCACAGACTACCAGCTGACAGCAAGGAACACTCTATCCATCTAGCACACTGCAGCAATAATGAAGACAGTCCACTCAGGGGTGCCCAGAGACCCCTGCCCCCATCATATTTGCAACCTAGGAAGTGCCACGATCAGCGCTGCAATCACTTCCATCATCAACACCTCCCTCAAGACAGCCACCTTCCCAGATAGCTGAAAATACGCCAAAGTAAACGCCCTCCTTAAAAGACCATCAGCCAACCATGAAGTACTCGGCAACTACCGACCCATCTCGCTGTTCCCCTTCCCAAGAAAAGTAATTGAATGCCATAAACAGACAACTCTCTGACCTCCTAGAATGTCACAAACTCCTGGTTGACTCGCAGTCAAGATTTTGAAACAATCATAACAGCAAAATAGCCCTCATCGATGCCACAGGCAACATATGCACCATCCTCGACTGTGGACAGACTGCCGCCCTCATCCTCCTTGACCTCTCCACTACCTTCAACACAGTCTCCAACCACATACTCATTGCCATACTACGCCCAGCGAGAATACATGGACCAGCTCCCAAATGGATCTTCCTCCTGGAAGAAGTCAATGAGTCACGCTCACGCCGTTCACATCAGAACCTAAGGACCTTATCTGCTGAGTCCCACAGGGATCACTAAGACCCACATTTTTCAACATGTACATGACTCCTCTGGCTAACATCATCAGACCCACAGAATCAACATCATCTCCTGTGTTGTCGACACCCAACCACATTTTTCCCTCTCAGATGACACCATCACCACTAAGGCAATTTTCAAACAATGCATGAACAGCGTGGCCAATTCGATGAAAGAAAACCGCCTCAAGCTCAACACTGACAAAACTGAAATGCTGATCTTCAGGAATAAGAATGTCATGTGTTCCGTGCAGGCCCATGTTAGTTTTCCCTATGTTTGCCTGAGCACGTTGTACACTGTACTCTGCTTTACACATGTTACTATACAAACGTATTTTGCTCTATGCCACGTTGTACTTTCACACAGAACCTGCCGTTGCTTTTGTGTTCTGTTTTTTTCTGGGATTTATTCTGAACACCGTAGACAAGGTCAAAGAATAATGCCCCTTGTTATTTTGTTCTGGTCAGGCTCTAACACCTACACAAAACACACAAATGCAGCTGTTGTTAGGGAACGCGTACTCTTTGTCATATAGGTATGCACAGACATGCAACAACACACTTTGAGAGAGATTTTTCAGAGAAAAGATTGCGACTACACCTGAGATGTGGATCTTTTGTCCGTGCATGCTAAGGTACAGGGTCCACTGCAAACACCCAGAGATCTTCTGATATATAATCCCCTTGATTCCGTAGAAGGGGAGGGGGTTTAGTTTACCCTGTTTAATACCATGACAGCGCCTTTTACGATTTATGGATTACTTACTATGCTGACCGTATTTATGTTAGGCATCTTCTTACTCATTGTGGCACATATACTGCATAATAGAGCACAATAGTTAAAATAAACATTTGAAACTTTACTCTTGTCTCTGTCAGATCTCATTGTGGACAAGTACAAGTGTGTGAGTGAAAAGGTGTGTCCGGTCACCGCGATTACTGAGAGGGTCGGGAGTGTTGTGTTCTGGGGTGTCTAATCACTTGTTGCACTGTGAGTGATTAGGATGGTAACTGCAACACTATAGCTAGTCAGTTCCGGGCTCATGGGTACTAAGGTGGTAGGATAACTCAGTCCCTGGCTACTAAGGTTCTATGGTCCCAAGCATAGTTCTGTGACTCTGCAGAATCCCTGCAACAAGAGCTCACCTTGGGACTCCACCTGTTGGACCAACAAACTTGGACCCATACCCGCCCCAACTGACCAAGCTATGACCCAAGGCCTCATCCTGAAAAGCAACCTCACCATGAAGTCCCAGGTCAACACTGTGACCTCTTCATGCTTCCACATCCTCCCCATTTTACTTAAAATCTTCAAGTGGCTTCCACTGGACACCAGACGTACTATCACACAGGCCCTAATCAATAGCAGATTGGACTACGGGGAATCACTCTATGCCCGCATCCCAACCCTTATTCTGCCCAGACTCCATCACTCCAGAACACCACCACCAGACTCGTCCTTGACCGCCCGAACCAAACCCACACCACACCACTCCTCAGAGCGCTCCAGTCGCTGGCTCCCCATCCAGAAGCACTACCAGTACAAACCTCTCACACATGCATTCAAGTCAAAACACAACACGAAATTCGCTTACCTCAATCACTGGCTTCACTACCACCAACTCACCAGACAACTTTGCACAGCATCACTCTCATCCGCACATACACCCTGCATCCAGAGAAGAACAGGACGTTGATTATTGTCCTACCAAGCTACCAAATTCGGGAACGACATCCCCCAACACATCAGGGCGTCCTCCTCACTTTTTCATTTCCGCAAGAAGCTTAAGACCTGACTTTTCAATTAGGCTTCCTGCTGGACCATCAAGACTGCCTGTACTCAGGCCCAACCTCACCACACGTATACACTCACCTACGCATCTGGATACCCTTACGGCTGACAAGCAGCACTCTACAAATCCACCTTACATTACAAATGATAACCAATGCCCCTGTGATGCAGTGCTCAAGATCTCACAAATAACATCACTGATGACGTCACTGATAGCATCATTGATGACCTCTCTAATGACATCACTGATGACATAACTGAAGAGATCAAATTTGATATCACCAGTGACATCACTAGGTTGTATGGCAGAATATTGAGAACAAGAATAAGCAATCAGAAGAATAATGTGTCAAACATATTGTCTACAAAAAAATAATAGGTTTACATATATTGTATGAGGCAATTGCGAGCAGCCAAACATGGCAGCTGCAACTTAAGTGTACTCAGAGCCGGAGTACACAATCCTCCATCATACTTTGCCATGGCAACCTGAAACTGCCCGTAATGACAACGCTTGTCGCCCTTCTATGATAAAGGCCAATAGTGGGCATTTTTATTGCATAAAAAGTAATTGCTCCACCACGAATGCGGAGCAGCCCCAATCAGCTGGCTAGTTACATGAGAGATGACGGGAATGGCTATGCTGCATCCACCGAGTTCTGGCTTCATGATTGGCCTGAGGTATGCTTGTTGACGGGGCTGAGAACAAGATCTTGGACTGCCCTGCACAGAGCCACCATTTCTGTGGGCCATCTTGAAGACCTCTGCAGGTCCTATCTCATAATGGCGCTCCAAGCACAGCGTGCGGAACTGATGAGTCGCTTTATGTTGGTAATACTTGCTGAAGTGCTGAGGCTGAAGGTGGGGCTCCTCTGTAAGAGAAGTGGGAGTCCTTGACTGCTCCACTCCTAGCAGAGAGAGCCTGATGGCCGACTCCAGGCCTTTCCTCTGCGAGTGCACAGTAGTGGGTCCCAATGAAACTATAGAGAAGGTAAGTGCAAATAGGTAACTGTACATTTACTATTCTTAACTCCACATCTTGTAGCGTGAAGATATATATATCGCCAAGGTACTTATAAATGGAGGTAAGTGTAGTAAGACTTTGCATACCCATGGAAACTTACCTTCACAATACTCTTGTCCTCAATATCCTTGACCTGATATTTTGTCCACACAATATTTTCGACTCAATATTTTGTCTAAACACTGTCCTCCCAGATCCGTCAGGAGCATCATGATGCTGTGTTGGCTGCTGCGGTGCTGACTGACTGACCTCTACCTCCTCGCTGCTGATGTCTGACTTTCTAGAATCTCTCCAGAATTCATTGACGAAAATGAAGATTTGGGCTCACCTTTGGTACTTCCTTGGTAACCTCATAAACTGCATATGATTTTATTTTAAAATACAGAACAATTATATTAATGATACACTCACCTGGAATTAGTTATTCCAAGTGTATTGTAGTATTGAGGCTTACTAATGAGTTCTTCATGCATGTCTTCAATATATTAGCAACATACTCATTAGATATGGTGAGCAATACTGTGCTCCTCCACTCTTGTGCTCATTCACATTGGTAATATCCTACACAAGTAGATCTGTGTTGCCTAACTGGTATGCTTTATCTACCCCCTACAGGTTCCATGTCCCCATCTTAGGACTGCAGAACCAAATATGCTTTGTTGTTTTTCAGTTTGGATGGACTGATATGTTCGGGGGGTTTGTCCCTTGGGAGTTCATGGGTTACACAGTTTCTTCCGGTTTGCCAGCAAGTGGCCCTATCAACATTGCAATTACCAGTTGCTGCGGGTGGATTAGGTCTTCCAAATCTGGAAAAATGCTACTTAGCGTCCCAATTACAATGTTTGAGCTGATCTCTTCCCAGATACTTTCTGGGTGAGACCAAATAGATGGTACCTTGCTGAGCCTGATTCACTCCAGATTGCGTCCTATAAGCAGGATGCTTACATTGCCATTTGCAGTGTTTCATGATACAGGTAAACTAATAATAAATGTTTGCAAAAAATGATACATTGACTGTGATATCAAGGGTCAACTAGGAAGGTCTATGCGTACTATGACCTGGAAATGATATTGAGATTTTGATGTGCCAAATGTGCCTGAACACATTTCTACGTGATTGGATGTCATTGTGGAACCATTTCATTAAATCATAACTGTCCACAGCATTGATGGCGTCAATGATGTCTTTGAGGATGTGGTGATAATAGCACAGTATAGAGCTTCTCGTCTTGCATTTATCCTGTGGATATGACACCTTACCAATACTAGCCCATTGGGTTTGTGCTAAAGAGTTAGGGCCTTATTACGATGTCGGTGGGACTGCCACCAACAGACTGTCGGTGGCGGCCCCACCGGCATCCAGGCTATCAGTCCGACTGCCGCATTTTGATGCATGTGGTCCGACCACAGAGGTAGAGGGGAAAGACCGCCGCCTCGGACTGGATCCAACATCACGTTGAGGAGGCGGTCGGAATCCTATCCCTACAATAGTGGTGGTGCCTGCGCATGCACCGCCGTAGGGATTAGGATGGCCCTTTCAGACTGCCTTTTCATGGCGACCCCACCACCATGAAAAGGCAGACAGAAACAGACTTTGGGGGCCCCCAGCAGGGCCCCAGTCTCACGTGGACCACTGCTAAGTTGCTCTGGGGGCACATGTAGTGCCCCCCACACATCCATGCACCATGTGCCAGGCACCACATGGTGCCTGGCACACGGTGCATGGAAGTGCACAAAGTGCTTTTTTCTACTGCGGCTTATGCGGCGGCCCTTTTACTGGGCCGCAGCACAAGCCACAGAGGAAAAAAGCACTTTCCGACCGCCGTGCCGTGCTGGTGGTCTCATCGTAATAGAGCGGGTGGGACCGCCGACTCATTGCCGGGCGATCTTCTGCCCGATGCGATAGCGGTTGGTAGTCCGACCGACCGTCATCGTAATTAGGGCCTTAGTTTTTGTTTCTGTATCTGTGTGACATATTACTGTTTTTGGGAGGGACATGCCCCCTGCATGGTTATAGGGAATGTTTACTCCTTCCCTCAGTTTTGCATGCAGCGAGTCTCTGGATATTTTGGCTTTTTGACGTCACTGCACATGACACTGATACATTTATACTGAGGGCCTGCTTGCAAATGGATTGAAACACATAGCTGGGCTCTGTGGTCTGAAGGTGCACACCAGGTGACGTCTCTCAGCTCGCCAGGCTCTACAAGACTGACAGTGGGGGCAACAACTGATTTATCCTGCAGATGAGGCGTTTTTATCAGCACCCTTCACAGTGAGAAAAATGGTCTGTCAATATCTTTCAACCGGGTACATTTGTGTGACAGGAATGTTGCATATATGTTTACTTATGTATATGTAGTAGGGTGGTGTGGCGCGTGTGTCCTCTGTTTGACTGTTAAAGCACAGGAATCAATTTTGGATTTCCTGTGTGTGGATGATACACATAATGGAGGTTGGTGGAAGCCTGACAGTCAGCAATGGGTATTTAAAGTGAAACAGACTCTTCGGTGTAGATGATAGAAGACAAAGGTCCCCTTTGAAGTGTAGGGAAATGTATCATCCCCTTCCTGCTCCATTCTTCGCCAGACATGTTATCATCAGCAGCTTGTTAAGTAACTAAGGGGCTCATTTACATGTTGGCAGTATGTATACTCCGTCGCAATGGAGTTTACAAACCCCCAACATGAAGGTCCTCATGCCCAACTTAAATGCTGGCAGACCTTTGGTATGGCTACAGCAGTTTCTACTCCATCACTGTGATAGCCAAGCATCCCTGACGGGCCCTTGGAGAAATGGCTGCATGTCCACCCAGATGGGCAGACATGTAGTAATTTTTTTACTGTCCGTCACCGCCAGACAAACCCTGGTGGTGAGGGACAGGAAAAATCAACTAATGTTCCCCCCACCATGGGAGATGACTCCCTTGACAGAACAAGGTGGGACATGAAAACCATGAGGACTATTAGGACTAGAATGGGGAAGCAGGTCTGCTGGACTAGGAGGGCTAGGGAACCAAGGCCAGTGGGACCAGCACCATAAGACCTTATACATGAGGGCCAACAAAGTAGTACCTACATGGACCAGGACAACCAAGAGCAGAATGATTAGTGTGAGAAATTGGGTTACTGGTTGAGGGGGGGTGAAACCCTGCTCAAGCAGCAACCACAATTGTTGTCAAAGTGAGGAACAAGCAAACCCCAAATTAACCTGTGCTCAACCCTCTGGTAGCTTGGTACAGAGCAGTCAGGCTTAACTTGGAGGCAATGTGTAAAGTATTGATGCAGCAATTCAAACAGTAATAAAGTAAAAATACAACACAGGAAAAGTCCAACACTAATTTAGAAAAATAGAGTAAAATGTAATTAATAAACCAAGACAAAAATGACAAAAATCCAATAAGTCGAATTGGAGATATGCAAGTGGGAATAGCTTCATAAAGCCCAATGGGCCTTTCATGGCAATCTAGTTTTGTGAGACTAGGAGAAAGTCACAAAATTTGGCCGACGATGTTAGAGCATGGGTTGGATACAGGGGAAAGGTTAGTTCAGCTGTAAAGTTACCTTCTCAGTCCAGCGCAAAGAATCCTGTTGGCAGTAGAGGGGGCCACGAGGAGCAGGAAAGCATCACGGATGATTGTCGTTGCAGCGCGAAGAGCAGGCCGGGCATCATGGATAGTCGTCTCTGTAACACGAAGATCCTGTTGTTGTCACGAGTGGGTGTCTTGAACTTTGCAGTGGCACTACCCGTGAGCGGTCAGTGCTGTAGCACAGAAGGTTGGGCTGAAGGAACTTTGTGTTGGCCGACTGTGCGAGTGACACGGTTTTAGCACCACCAGGCCCGTTCATGGTTGTGAAGCTCCCCAAAACCTTAGTTCTGCCTCTCTGAGGCAACAAAAAGGGTCCAGGACCTGAGGGGCACCACTTGGGGGTCAGAGGCTTGCTCTAGCTGAATGTGGGTGCAGGTGATTGGGAGTAGCTGCGGGTGGAAAACTCCACTCCTCTGGCAGAGTTTGTGGCATTTTCCCAGTCCAATCTCCGCTTGGGGCATGGAGTTTCAGAAAAACTCCACCAATCGCTGCGTGACAGAGTTTTTTCTAGAGCACTTTTTGCCAACTTTAAGTTGGCGAGTGCAAGTGAGAAAATGGAGCGCTAGCCCAACCTCCCGGCGAGATTTCTCAACGCGGGCGGTCGTGGCAGGTTGCTACCGCTCATGTTGAGGAAGCTGCTGCTCACGTGAAGAAAGCTAAATCAGTGCGAGCAACACAACGTACCATACTCCGCCGCTAGTGGAACTCTGCTGAAACTAGCTGAGTTTTGAGGTAACTCTGTGGAATTCCACAGAGTGAAACTCAGTGAGTTCTGCCCACCCGTAGTTGGGAGCCTGTTATGACCCTGTGGCTCCGAACAGGAGCCAAACCAACAACACAGCACTTGATACTTGTCACACACAATATATATCTCTCTAAGGGCACCACCCTAAAGCCACAGTTTTTATTAGAGGGAGGTCAAGCTCCGAAGTCAGTTCAGAGTCAGACCCTGTACCCAAGTGTGATACTTTTTTCTAAAGCCTGGTATCAAGGGACATATAAATAAAAAAATCCATTAAAAAATAGAATATATAGGAAGTGTCTCACGTAAGCGACCACCATGAGCCGATTGGCTGTTACTCTACAACTGGCACGCTTTATCATCATCAGTCACTTTCCTATATTGACAGGAGGAACCAACACCATGACTGAAGTTACTAGTGTTTCCGTGCACACTTTCTCTTTAAACCAAAAAAACACCTGCTATTAACCTCCTGTCAGTCCTCATTCAGGGAGAAATGGCTATGCTATCTTCCTAACAAAAGTATACTCAAAAGAGTGAAGTATGGCATATTACACATCACTTGATTCTATCCCAAAGCTCATGATTAAAAACAAAATTGCATGTTTATAATAATAATAATACCAGCATTTGTAAAGCGCGCAGCTACCTCAGGGGAGGTGTCCCGGCGCTGGGGGCCGTCGGGGAGATTAAGAGAGCTATTGACCTGAGTCACAAGGTGCTGGGCTAACCTGCCGCCGGGGATCGAACTGTTTGCCCCCGTGGTCCGGAGTCAGCCGCCCTGGCCGCTGCACCACACCTCTTCAATATTACTGTGAATGGCCGACATTTTTCATTGCCACTCAAAAACTTTCTGGCAAATTCAGCAGGGCATGAGGACACGTATTCACCCAATTGAGCACCGGACCTGTATTAAAAGAAGAAGTGGACAGACAACAAGCAGTGAAACGCATACAAATGACATTAAAGTAGGTATAAAAAGACCTCACTCCCCAATTTTTTCCTCTGTAACATGAACATGTTATATTTACCATATGACCCCTAGGTGAAGGCCTACAAGTAGGCCTTAGTAAAAGGTTTCTGGACTCAAGTTGTGGTCACCTAATAGAAGGAGATATAGTCAATATGCTTTGAAGCATGCAGTACATTTGTGCAATGGATGATGCCAGTGAGCAATTCCCTTTAGTGGATACATGGCTCTCTGCCATTTTTTATATATGTGTATATTTATAAAATACTCATATCTGTGTGTAATGCACCATGCCCAAACCATCACGTTGATGTTTGAGTGTGGTGTATTATACCTAGATATGAAGGTGATATGGTTATTTCAAACCCCATAGGCGACTTCAAGCAATACTGTACGGATGTACATACATATAAAAAATTTGTGTTGTCTGTGAAGAATGGCAGAAAGGGGCGGAGAAACTTACATGGCTCAATTCGGCAAAAATACTTAATGACTTTTGTGCACTCCACGTTACGCTTGTAACGCGGAGTTCTGGCCAAATTTCGCTAACATTCAGTGTGGCGGACTTTTTTGTCACATGCAGCTCGAAACGGTAAGCTGGGAAGAGCAAGTGAGATTTAGCATCCCCTAGCATGATTTTTGGTCTCTAAGAGAGCACCCGGCGAGATTTCTCCAATGCGGGAGGTCGCGGGCGGTCGCTACCGTTCGTGGTCAGAAAGCTGCCGCTCGAGTCGAAAATCTACTTGAGCGGCAGCAAAATCACCTTGAGAAGGTGAGACCTCTGGCACCCTCTGTGATTGAGCTCCTGGTGCGAAATCATAGCTAGAGCAGAGCAACGTGCCTATTTCCCCCATTCAAGGAATTCCGTGGAATCTCACAGATTCTTTTTGCAACTCCACAGAATTCCGCAGAGTGAAACTCCGTGATTTCTGCCCAGGCCTAGAATATGCCTCTTTAAGTTTCTTATCTTCTGTGTCTTTGATGCCTTTATGTCTTGCTCTGATTTACTGGGAATATTCATTCATATTCCAATAACATTCCTTTCAATTAATTATTGTCCCATTCATTTGCTTGTGGCTCCTCAATGGAATACTTCGTCTGGAGGCCCGACACAGTAGGGGTTGTCAGAGGAGTGACATTACATCATTCACACTATTTAGGGGAAAACCTGACCATAAGGGACAGGAAGGAAATAATGACCCAGCGTGTTGTGGCCATTGGTTGTTTGTTTTTCAAAAACAAAGTTGCGCTTTGGGAGTTTGCTCTTGAAAATCAAAAAACCTTTGAATAGTTTCCCAGTTTTGAAAAGTTTCCAAGCTGGCCATCATGTCTGATTGTATTGTCCATCAAATGTTTTCTGCATAGGCAGGAACCACCATAACAGTAGTTTCTGTGAATGTAGAGAGTTGTCCAAAAGGCTGTGGGCCAACTATAGGTATTGTTCTCCGCCATCCCCACAGAGTTAACTCTGTCCCACAAAGGCCCATAATTTTTCTTCCTTCAGACACGAGATTGGATTGAAGCCTCTCAATTACACTGTGTTGATGACTTGATTTGAGGCCAGTGCAAAAATGAGTCTATTTTGATAAGATCACCCTAAATATCAGACAGCACCATGTCACTGGGATACAACATTTGCAGTTCTGGCCTTTGCTTTTACAAATCGTTGTTTCCAGGTGTTTTAGTCTGGTTTGTTTAATTCAACGGAACCTGAATTAACAATTCCAGAATGCACTGATTTGCTGATGAAAAAGAGGTGTTCTGATTACATGGAGTCTTTTGGAAATCCTGTATCGTGCCTGGTATATTCCCATGGTTTTCTGAGTACAAGTGAATTTATAGCTGAAGAAGAGTAAACAGCTTCAATTAGACTTGCAAAGGTTCAAATCATCTTTATCATATTTAGCCTCCTCTGCAGGTAAACGTAAAGGAGTAGGATTATGTGTTGAACATGAGACATCTCCCAGGTCTCTTGTGTCGTGTTCCACGGTGTAATGGAGTGGCATCTGTGCCATGTATATCAAAATCATTTGTAAACATTCAAAAATTTGGATCTTTAGACCTATAAGTAGGGCTCAGTGTAATTCACATAATTTTCTGTAGCATAATTACCTGGAATTACAGCAAAATTACGCAGAATGACACAAGGAGTGTGACCCGACATTTAGTGCTATTTCTTTTAGTGCAAAATTCGCACTCGCATCCATAATGGACCCAAGGATGCGCTAAGAAAATAGTGCTAAAACAACAGAGTAGGAATAACAGCAGCCAGCAACTGCTCGTGCTCACTAAGTAACATCTAAAGAGTGTATATTTCCCCAGTATTCTAAGTTTAAAAATCTTTATATTGACTATGAACCATCAATCTTTAATAACACTTTTTATACATTTCAAAACAGATAATCAATATGTTCTATTCTATATGTTAATTGAAATAAAAAGCTCTTGATTGTAGTTTGTGTCCATCATTCTTTTTAATTTATAGTGACTGGGTCTGTTCGATTATGATTACACAGATCTTCGTGATGCTTAGCAATATTTGTTGGTACTCAGCCAACACGTGTTTCACCCTGCCCCACCTGTAAGCCACAGGCTTTTTTAGGCTTTTTCTCTTGTCGTCTGTCCCCTGCAACATTTACGGTTATAGTGGAGATTCTTTCCTGTTTCGTAATAAGGATGGTACTGAGGTACTATTCTAAGTGGTTTTCTTATTTGCTTGTGGCACGATTCTACAAATGGTGATTGTGGTTCTGTTGAAGTCGCTCTCGGCTTGAATGCCCAGTATCTGTTGCAAGCAGTCTCTCGTCTCTGTGGTTGTCGCCCACCGTAGGTACGGATATCAATATAAAGATATTTAAAACTAAGAATAATTGGGAAATACACACTCTTCTAGTTAGTTGTCCCTATGCTCCTGCAATAGAATTTTTGTCCCAAAATACTTTTAAGTACGCATAGCGGGGGTAATCGCGTAATTTTCAGTAAAAGTGTATTGCGGACTTACCAAAAGTACTACATTTGTATCCAGGACTAGTTATACGTTAGCTTGCATCTAAGCCAGTTTTAGCACTTATCCTCATGTCACAAAATCACACAGTTTGTGACCACAAAAGTGCTCACCATTATCTAGAAAACCCCTTTTACAAGCTAGAAAATTCTTTCAAGCCGTAAAAGGACTTTTACGATTGCATCTGAATTGCAAATATGAGTGGTTATTGAAGGAGTTTTCCCTCTCCCCTTTCCAATTTGTAAAGGACTTTATTGATAGTTTACCACTGTAATAGCTTTCACAAACCATAGATAAGCAAACGACCACCGATTTGAGGTGGTAACTAGGGGTGTGCAGAATTGGCTGAGTTTCATAATGCTGAATTCCTTTGACTTATATTGAAATTCCACAAGATTCTGCAGAGTTTTGTGAAGGGGCAGAGTGGGCCCTGCAATGTGCAGAGCATACCCTCGGTACCCTTACACATGTATGTAAGGGAACTGAGGGGTATCCACTCCAGTGCATACCACTCTGCGCCCTTACATACTTACGGGCACTGAGGGGTATGCACTGCAGTGCAGTGCAGTGCATACTCCTCGGTGCCCTTACAGTCTTATGTTGGGACACCGAGGGGTATACACTGCACACTAGTGGTTTAAACAGGGCTTAAAAGAGGGAGCAGTCCCTCTATGTTTAAATCACTGTATATTAAAGCTTAATCTGCAGTGTTTTGTAAACATACAGGGACTGCTCCCTCTTCCAGCCCGGTTTAAAAATCCAATTACAGTGCTGATTAATTCCAGCGGCAGAGCAGCAGTATTTATTAGTAATTACGCATTACATGAGTAACGCAGATTTACTACATTCCTCCAATTCTGCGGGCGGAACCCCAAGTTGTAACTGATTTGTACAGAGGAAATAATAATAGCACTTGTAAAGCGCATGGTTACACCAAATGGTGTGTCCCCGCGCTAGGGCAGAACTCTACAGGAAAGGAGGACAGAGTAAAGGGCCTATACCTGGAACAGCCATGTTTTCAGTTTTTTCCAGAAGAGAACCTCCGAAGATTCCGAGTGGAGAGAAAGAGAAAGAGCATTCCAATTTTTGGCTGCCAAATAGCTGAAAGATCGCGCCCCCATTCTAGCTTTTTGTACTTTAGGGACTATGACCAGATAGGTCCCGGCTGATCTGAGATGGAAGTGGGATTATACGGAGGGAGTAAGCCGTGCAGATAGCTCGGACCTTTGCCCTGTAAGCTACGGTGGCTAATGCATACAGCTTTAAAAAGGACTCTTTTCGCAACCGGCAGCCAGAGCAGGTCGTCGAGAGCCTTCCCCATAGAAGCTCTCCTGGGCAGCTTCAGAACTAAGCAGGCTGCCGCGTTCTGGATACATTGTAGCCTGTGAAGACATTTTTTAGTTACTCCTAAGTAAAGAGCATTTCCATAGTCCAGCTGAGATGTTACCAAGGCGTGGACAAGGGTTTTCCTAGCTGGAGTAGGAAGAACGTCCAGATTTTTCTGCAGTCTCCTCAGAATTCTGAATCACTTCCCTGCCACCTTCCGGGTCTGTGCCTCAAGCAATAGATTGGAGTCTAACCATATTCACAGGTTTTTAACCTGTTTGCTTGAAGTAGGGGTCGGGCCCAATGTCTGCAGCCACCATGCTGAGGACCAAATGGAGGGGGATTTCGCCACCACCAGAATCTCCGTTTTACTCCCATTTAATTTAAGGCAGTTGTTTGTCATCTAGGAGGCCAAGTCCTTCAGGCACGAGGAGAACTTTGTGGCTGCTCCGTCAGAGGTGTGTGATAGTGACACCACCAGTTGCATGTCATCTGCATATGACACAATGGTGATGCCCTGTCGTTCCACAATCTCTGCCAGGGGTGCGACATATAGATTAAAAAGGGTAGGGCTCAAGATGGAGCCCTGAGGCAGAGCTATGCTTTTGGAAATGTGTGGACGCTGTGCCACCTGGAAGCTCCTATCCTGCAGGAAGGAAGTCGTCCATTTAAGTGCCACATTATCCAACTCTCCTACTCTGAGATGTTGTAAAAGTAGATGGTGGGATACCGTGTCAAAGGCCGCGCTTAGGTCCTAAAGGACCAAGGCCACGGTCTGCCCCTCATCCACGCGCCTTCGTATAGACTCAGTTGCAAGGAGCAACGCTGACTCCATAGAGTATGTAGCTCTAAAGCCTGATTGTGAGGGGTGAAGTAAGTTTTGCTGGTTCATATGTGTGACTAATTGTAAATTCACCACTTTTTCTGCTATTTTGGAGAAATAGGGCAGAAGTGAAATCGGGCGCAGGTTTTCCAGCTGACTTGGGTCAGCGCCAGGCTTTTTCAGTAGGGGAGGACAAATGCCTGTTTCCAAGATTTAGGGACTGCACCCTCGGAGAAGGAGAGCTCAAGAAGTTGCCGTTATACGGCAATAAAATCTCCAGGCCCGCTCTCATGATCTTAGGTGTCATTGGATCTGTTGGCGAGCCAGATTTAATACTTAAAGCTATGGCTTTGAGATCTACAAGTGAGGGTGTGTCGAATTTAGAGAGGCAGTTGGCCACATCCCCCGTGGTCCTCTCAACTTGGCAGTTCCTCCCATCATGAGCCTCATCCGGAAAGGTTTCATATATTTTGGCTACCTTCTTCGCAAAGTAATCTGCAATTCGATCACACGACTCAGATGAACTTGTCATCAGAGTCTCAGTTCTCGCCAGTGAGGATAGATCTTTAAGAATGGAAAATAATTCTTTAGAAAAGCTATCCGCCTGTTCTATTCTTTCCTTGTAGTAGGCGGCACAGGTTTTTTTGATGAGGGAATGATAGTACTTTAACTTCAGTTTATAAGTAGTCTTATTGTACTCTGAGAAGTCAGTCCTCCATATGCGCTCCAGGCGCTTACAAGATTTTTTAGCTGATCTTAGTGCTTCATTAAACCAAGGTGCGGATTTAGTCTGCCTGCACGGAGCGCTGGAGGTCCAGGGTGCCACCAAGTCCAAGGCTTCCTTAACCCACGTATCCACGGAGCTACAAGCCACATTAATATCCTTTCCCAGTGAAGGGCAATTCCTCTGGAGGGCCTCATGAAGTTTGCCGGGGTAAATCTGGACCATCTTCTATGTGAAGTACATAATCCTTTAGTAGCTATAGGGAGGATATTAGCTAACGGGATAGAGAAAGCAACGAGATGGTGGTCGGACCATGGAACTGCTGTAGGGGGTTCAATTGCTAACTCTGCACAATTAGTAAAAATAGGGTCTAATATATGCCCTTGTTGGTGAGTAGGGAGAGTGGATTTGAGTATTAGCTGCAGGGCATCTAGTTGCTGACATAGAGATTGGGCTTCATTATTAGTTTGAGCATCAAAGTGTAAATTAAAATCCCCTAAGACTATCAGTTTCTTATAGCGTAGTGCAGGTTGTATCATTTGCTCCACTAAGCTGGACGTAAAGTTGGTGGCAGGACCGGGAGATCGATAGATCAAGAAACCCTTGACAGTGTGATTACCAGCTGCTGTGATAGAAAAAAGGCTGCTTCACTACTATCTATGTTGGTCATGTCCAGAGTGCAGTGTAGAGATAATTTATAGACTATGGCTATACCTCCCCCACGTTTAATCTGGCGATCCAGTATGAGGAAACCATAATCCTGTGGGAGGGCTTCCAATATCTCAGGAGCAGAGTCCCCATTCAGCCAAGTTTCCGTGAGGAATAAGGCATCAAGGCGGTTATCTAAAATGCAGTCGTGAATTTTGTGCTTGTGCTTGCTAAGGGATCTGCAGTTAATGAGCATTAAGCTTAGCTTAAGCCTTGCCCCCTGTCCTACCTTGTGAGCGTTGGCTTTATATGTACAGTGGGTGAAGTTCAAAAGCGATGCATCCATGACAAGGTTGTGCTTACAGATGTCAGGAATCGGGGGGCATAGTTCATGTAGTTGCTCCATAGAGTATGTTAGGCGTTGCTTTGCTCCCAAACAGCCAGGGGTTCTGGCCCCTAGCCCCGGCCGGCCCTAGCTCCTAAGGGGCCCTTACCCTTTGGGAGTCATGTTGCCAGCCTCAGAGGGGAGACGTTTTTCAAAACAGAAAGCTTTATTTTTTTTAAACACCAATGTTTCCTTGAAGGAACATGGACTGGTTTAAAAAAGGTTTTCCATTCTGGAATGCAGTCATGGGAATGGTAGTATGCAGTCATTTGCAGACCAGCACCCCTGTGATTACAGCCAATCACAAAGGTTTGTAAATTGGAACCTACCAAATGAATATTAATTAGGCAGGACATTCTGCAAGCCTCTGCAATCCAGTATTTTGTGAACCAACCTAATAGTACATATGTCGATTTGTAAAATACTTTCAATTCATAAAAGGTGTGAGGGAAATTTGTGACCTCATTTTGTGAATTAAATAATGATACATTAGGGCACTAACTTTCACACAGAGATGGATGCCAGTTATATTTACTCCGTATTTGAAGTTCTCAGGTGGTCTCCTTGCGGTACCAGGTGGTTATTTGGTGGCAAGTACATTTTGAAATCTGCATAAGGCATAATACCACAACTTTGTAACTGTTTAGCAAGCAGCCAGGTAGATAGTGAAATTCCTTTGTTGTTTGCATGGCTACTGCCCAAGGTGCAAACACTGTCTGCCATTTAGTAAGCCACCAGGTGAATAATGAAGTTTCTTTTCTATTTGCAAGACCCTCGGCCCAAAATTCATAATTTCTGCTTTTTAGCCAGTAGCCAGGTAAATATTGAAAATGTTTTGCTATTTGCCAGGTTACCAGTGAAATTGTGTATCATTTCTGCTATTTACCCAACAGCAGAGAAAATAATTGTTAATTTGCCAAATTGTAAATAATGTCTGCTGTTTTGAAAGCAGCCGGGTAATCAGTGAAGTATTTTTTCTGTTTCCTTGACTGCTCGCAGTAAGTACACAACCTCTGCTATTTAGCCAGTGACTAGAAATATAGTGAAGTTTCCATGTAATTTGCATGGCTGACGGACACATAGTAAATAATTTCTACTATTTAGCCAGAAGACAAGTAAATAGCAGAGAACATTCACTAGTTAGCCGATGGCTGACTAGACAGCCGCTTCCAGAGTGAATTGGCCAAAAACACTTTCATGATTAAAATTAGATACACTGAATTACACCTACTGTAGGGATTGGGAGTGATGCAAAAACATACATTTTAAACCTTTGTGCATTTAAAACAAGTTTGGCAAATGAGATTTCAAAAGTGGCCACTAGGATTTAGCAGTGCATTACTTTTTGGCACTAAAGCACAGTGAATGGTCTTAAACAGTACAATTTTTAGGAAAATGCCTTTGTTGGCACTTTGCACTCCTAAATTCATAGGGAAGTCAGAAAGGAAGGGGGCCCTTGAATGAAAAAAGAAACCTTTCACAGGACAATATTAAAAGTCAAAACCATAAAGGTTTAATCAAAAATAAAAATCATTAAAGAAGGGAAAAGAAGTTAGGTAATCATATTTATAGTACCGTGATCTCAAAACATAGAGTATAACTGGGATATTGCCCAGTTAAAAGCAAAGGAAGTCAGATAGTAATCCCTCATGTGGACTGCTCTTTATGAAAGCAAGGAAAGTCTTTAAGCATAAATCAAACAAACAGACTATTATAGAGTTTGTCTTCGTAGAAATGAGCAATAGGTGTGGCACACATCCCAGAAAGGGCACGTTTTACAGTTTCTGAGAAGTGAAAAACAGTACCCTTGACATAGCGTGAAGTGGTATCCTAGGCCTGTACTAGCAAAGATACAAGACATAAATCAATCAACAGCGTGGACATCTTCTACTTAAATTAAGTTACCTACGCCTAAATCATGAATAAATGTTAAGTACCCTTTACTCTGCAAACAAGGGAAATGACATTGGACTATTGAGGCAAACCAAACAATCAGCCATTTTAGAATGAATGAAAATACAGCTGTGACTTTGGCAACAGCAGCCTTGAATATTGTAACATATGAGAACATTTGAACATGGCTCCCTCCCAAGGCACAGAGATGAATACATTTTATTCAATACAAGAAAACAACAACAGCAAATGAATCCCATTTACTCTATTTTATAAAAATGGAAAAACAGAGGAAAGAAACATTCACATTGGATACTTGTTTGTGCATTTTTAAAGCCACATTTTCTTCAGAAACTTTAAGATGGATGTCAGTGCAAACAGGCAAAGACCCTGTAAATTAATGTTGCGCCTTGTCATGCTAACTAAACCAAACTAAAAAACATTATTTTCTAATTAATAAAAACTCTTTAATACCTTCTATCGAAAAAAACACATCATTACTCATTTGCAGCAAACAAGTCCACAATTCCAAAGGCTGTTGAAAGCATATGTCACACTTATCAGAACTTGTAAAGAAAATATCTATGGCTTCAGTTCTGATATTCCAAAACATGTCACCTTTGACGGGCTGTTCCATGGGCTGTAATGGGAAAAATGCTTCTTAACAACTCTAGTTAAGAACTCTGTCCTAAGGACCAGTTCCTACTGGTCCTGCTGGTTTCTTCCAGTGCTTGTGCTGCGCATGGGAGCTTGTTTCCCTGCTCAACCTTCGCGGGAGTAGATCAAAAGCACAGGATTTTCCTTGATAAGCCCAGAGTCCCTGTTTTTTTTGTAGTGCAAGGGACCAGCTCTCCTGGTCCTGAGAAATTCTATTACAAGGAAAGATTCGGGGGGGGGCCCTGGTCTGAGCTTCGGCGAGGATGGCGGCGTAGCGAAGGAGGTCTGTGTCACGGTCTGGATATAGGAACCCTCGGTGTTCCGAAGCTGTAATTTTCACAATAGAAGAGTGTGGGAATGTATACTCCTCTTGTTTCTCCACTGTCAGCAAACTTTAGAGCCTCCATAAATTACATATTCTGCCATACAAGCGGAATGTAGATGTAATTATTAGGTCTGTGAAATGCATTTTATATTTAATATTGGTTTTATTTGCTTTATTTAAATACTAGTTTAATCTTATTATTGTTATATGTTTTTTTATTTTGTGAGGGGTGTTCGGTTATATTTAGACAGTAGAAAGGAAGTGTATATATTTCATTCTAAATCAATTTTTTAGTTTTATTTCTTATTTAATTACATTAACTTGCATTTATTTATATATGTGTATATGTATATATATATATATATATATATATATATATATTAATATGAGGTAATCATTTTCCTTTGTAAATCATTTATTTATTTAGTTAAAAATTATTTGGAGTTAAAATGGTATATGTAACCCTTCCTAAGTCCAAAAATGTCCAGCTGTTGTTCCCACTCCAATAGTGTGGGACCTCTGAAAAGTCCAACACATTTCCATATTGCGAAGGCTGAAGATGGATTCGTAAATCTAACCCCTCCAAAGTCCAATATTTTCTCTGATTTTGCTAATAATAGAGTAAGAATAGTAAATCCTATCCCTCCAATTCCAACACTTTAACTAACGGTACTTAATTCGGACTGGCGATAGTAAATCTAACCGTAAAAAAGAGCAACACTTTCTGTACTGTTGCATAGATTGGATTGACAATCATAAATCTAACCCCTCCAGTCCAACAATTTCCCTATTGTTCCATATATTGGAGTGGGAATAGTAAATCTAACCCCTCCAAAGTCCAACACTTTCCCTGATTTTGCCTATGTTCCAGTGACAATAGTAAATCTAACCCATCCAAAGTTTTGTACTGTCCCTGCTTTTGCTTATGTTGGAGTGGGAATAGTATATCTAACCCATCCAAAGTGTAACACTTTTCCTCCTTTTGTTAAAATTTGAGTTAAATTACTGATTGTTGCATTTTTTAAATATTTGTATTATTTTTAATATATTATTTATTTGAAATTATTTTTATATTCATTTTATTTATTTGAGATGATTTTCTCAATATGTTTTTTATTTTTCAATGTTAAGTTATTGCTAGTATTATCACTGTCATTTTTTACCATTGTTTAAGTATTTGTTTTACAATTTTGCTTTCAAATGTTCTTTGTTTGCATTTCAACAAGAAAAAACAGTCATGATCATGTACAAATCACATCAACAGAGAGGGTAATGGCACACCAAGTAGTGCAAAAAGAACAATTGATGGACAGAATGCAGAACAATGTCATACATTCACCCCAGTACAGAGATCTGGGCCTAAATCCATCGTTTTTTTGCTCACCATGCCATTCCAGTTTGGACCCAGCCATATGCAAATCAGTCTTGACCCTGCGCCCAATGGGAACAGTCCAGCCCGAACTGCCAGGCCAGGTCCTCCCTGGACTGGAAACAAGCATCCTAGGACCGGTTTCAGGCTTTTCAGCCCTCATCAGCCAGGATAGCTTGACTCCAGTGGCATGGAGAGCACGGGACCCACGTCTGGGCATACCCATCCCACTCGGGGTGACAAATGCAAAAAGAACAATTGATGGACAGAATGCAGAACAATGTCATACATTCACCCCAGTACAGAGATCTGGGCCTAAATCCATCGTTTTTTTGCTCACCATGCCATTCCAGTTTGGACCCAGCCATATGCAAATCAGTCTTGACCCTGCGCCCAATGGGAACAGTCCAGCCCGAACTGCCAGGCCAGGTCCTCCCTGGACTGGAAACAAGCATCCTAGGACCGGGTTCAGGCTTTCAGCCCTCATCAGCCAGGATAGCGTGACTCCAGTGGCATGGAGAGCACGGGACCCACGTCTGGGCATACCCGTCCCACTCGGGGTGACAAATGCAAAAAGAACAATTGATGGACAGAATGCATTACAATGTCATACATTCACCCCAGTACAGAGATCTGGGCCTAAATCCATTGTTTTTTTGCTCACCATGCCATTCCAGTTTGGACCCAGCCATATGCAAATCAGTCTTGACCCTGCGCCCAATGGGAACAGTCCAGCCCGAACTGCCAGGCCAGGTCCTCCCTGGACTGGAAACAAGCATCCTAGGACCGGTTTCAGGCTTTCAGCCCTCATCAGCCAGGATAGCTTGACTCCAGTGGCATGGAGAGCACGGGACCCACGTCTGGGCATACCCGTCCCACTCGGGTGACAAATGCAAAAAGAACAGTTGATGGACAGAATGCAGAACAATGTCATACATTCACCCCAGTACAGAGATCTGGGCCTAAATCCATCGTTTTTTTGCTCACCATGCCATTCCAGTTTGGACCCAGCCATATGCAAATCAGTCTTGACCCTGCGCCCAATGGGAACAGTCCAGCCCGATATGGCTGGGTCCAAACTGGAATGGCATGGTGAGCAAAAAAACGATGGATTTAGGCCCAGATCTCTGTACTGGGGTGAATGTATGACATTGTTCTGCATTCTGTCCATCAATTGTTGTTTTTGCATTTGTCACCCCGAGTGGGACGGGTATGCCCAGATGTGAGTCCCGTGCTCTCCATGCCACTGGAGTCAAGCTATCCTGGCTGATGAGGGCTGAAAGCCGGAAACCGGTCCTAGGATGCTTGTTTCCAGTCCAGGAGGACCTGGCCTGGCAGTTCGGGCTGGACTGTTCCCATTGGGCGCAGGGTCAAGACTGATTTGCATATGGCTGGGTCCAAACTGGAATGGCACGGTGAGCAAAAAAACGATGGATTTAGGCCCAGAACTCTGTACTGGGGTGAATGTATGACATTGTTCTGCATTCTGTCCATCAATTGTTGTTTTTGCATTTGTCACCCTGAGTGGGAGGGGTATGCACAGACGTGGGTCCCGTGCGCTCTATGCCACTAGAGTCAAGCTATCCTGGCTGATGAGGGCTGAAAGCCTGAATCCGGTCCTAGGATGCTTGTTTCCAGTCCAGGGAGGACCTGGCCTGGCAGTTCGAGCTGGACTGTTCCCATTGGGCGCAGGGTCAAGACTGATTTGCATATGGCTGGGTCCAAACTGGAATGGCATGGTGAGCAAAAAAACGATGGATTTAGGCCCAGATCTCTGTACTGGGGTGAATGTATGACATTGTTCTGCATTCTGTCCATCAATTGTTGTTTTTGCACCAAGTAGTCAGCATACATCCCCATAAGTTATATAAACTTGGCGCAAGTACCATCCTGCATGCTCGCTATATGTTCTCATTACCATTAAATGTAGTGTATCGGTCCCCAAGGCTTATATCCACAGTAGCATAACAATTCTTCTGCATTGAGACTATAACTCCCCACACAAACTCCCCCTCCCACCCCCCCATTAGCTTCCACACATATATTCTGCATGTTACAAAAAAACTGTAATGTAAGTCGGTTGCAACTTCTGTTTTGTCTCACAGTGAGGGGTAGGTGCCCCCAGTCATCCCGCATAATTTAGAACCCCTATAGTAGGGGTCATAGTGTACAGCCCTGCGCCCTCAGCAGGACCATTCTCCCTCCCGCCTCAGAAGGGAGATCCTCATTTAGCTACTTCCACCTCCTCCGACATGGTGGCCAGTGTCTGCGTCATCACCCCCCAGGAAAGCAAGTCGTTTGGCAATTTATCACCCCTCCTCGTGCGCCGCATATGTGCCTCCTCCACACCTGCCCACTCAGTCCAGTTCTGTATTCGGGGGGAGGGGGCAGGGCCATTGCATCGCTAATGTCTTTTGGCCACCACAAGGCCCAGATTCACAAAATGCCTGCTCAAGTTTTTTGCGGGGGTTAGTTGGGAATAAGCCTAGCAGACATTGTTTTGGTTGACACCTCCCATCCCGCTGCTGCCTTAATGTGGGATAGCACTTCTGCCCAATAAACTGTTATAACAGTACATCGCCGGACCATGTGAATAAAATCAGCCTCCCCTTGACCGCATCTGGGGCACGCAGAGGACCTGCTAGGATAAATAGCATGAAGCTGCTGTGGAGCTAGATAGGCTAAATGTACACAGTTATATTGTACCACTTTCAGTCGAGGGTTTATAGACACTGCCCGGACTGCCTTGTATATTTTTACCCAATCCCTATCAGACAAGGGCACATCACACTCTCGTTGCCATGTTTCTTCCAACCGAAGTGACTTCATGTGATGGTGCACCCGGAGCACCCGGTATAAGTGTGTTATGTGTCTCCGGCCTCCAGGCTGGGACTGGAGAGTGACCAAGATGGATGAGGGCCTATGGTCCTCCGGAAACGACGGCCACAGTTGCCGGGCCATTGATGCTTTCTTAGCATATTGTAAAAACTGTCCGTGCCCAAGCGCGAACGTCTCTTTGGCATCCTGAATCGTAATGAAATGATCACTCGGATATAATATATTTTTTTATATATATATATATATATATATATATATATATATATACATATATATATATATATATATATATATATAATATTATTTACATACTTAGGGGCAGATTTAAGAGCCCCGTGCGCCACATTTGCGCCGCCGTTGCGTCACTTCTGTGATGCAGCGGCGGCGTAAAGCTAGCGCCATGCTGCAGGGGATTTACAACGTGACGCATCTAGGGAGATGCGTCACGTTGTAAAGCCCTGCGCCACATGAAACCTGCGTCAGGTTTCATGTGGGCGTTCTGGCGCAGGGGGGGCGCTCCGTCGCAGGAACGCCTCGGAAAAGTGCCTGAGTGAAATCTACAAGATTTCACCTAGTCACTTTTCCGACGCCACTGCGTCAAAACCTTGCGCCTGCTTGAAGCAGGCGTAAGGCGTGACACACCATGTTGAGGATAGGCCAGGTTGGAACAGTGCTGGAGTTGCGTCGCGCCCGCGACACAACTCCAGCACTGCGCCAACCTTACGCCGGCAGATGCGACACGCATCTGTTTATCCTTGCGCCATGATGCGCCGCATTGTAAATGCGGCGCATCTGTGGTGGCGCAAGGGTTAACTTGCGTCACGCATCTTTCCTGGCGCATCCCTGCTGATTTGCAGGGATGCGCCAGGAAACGTAAATCTGCCCCGTAGTTCTCAGTATTATTGATAACTATTTTTATATTATTTTTAATATTTAAATTAAGATACACATATGTGATGGTCATATATATGCATGTTATGTTTTACTTTTATGTTAACAACATTTTTTTAATCTAATGTGTTTAAAAATTGTTGAAAATTTATTTTTATATTTTAAAATCATATATATATATGTATATATATATACACATACATATATAATTTTAGTATTACTTATATTATTTATTTTAAAAGTATTACAATTTTTTATATTACATTATTTTTAATATTGCTATATGTATTAATAAATCAATAATAATACCTTTTTGACAATACTCCGTTGCACAATATATTTGACATACTATCTTTGTAGTTTACATGCAATGTATGTAAACACTTTTTTTCATCTATATTTTTAATGGCAATGTAACATATGTAAAAAGCAGTATAGACATTACCTCATTAGATGCATTCCAGATATTCATTGAATCTATGGTTTCCAAAGGTACAATTGATTTCTCTATTGCATCTCCACGAGAAATGATGTGTTTCTCTTAAGGCATCTAAACGTACTTACCTGTAGTAACCTGAAATATTCCCCCACCCAAGCCCCCTATAAACCTCAACAAGTGTTTTTGTGCCCTCACTCCACACATCTTGGCTTGTATATTATGATCACTGAGACTGTTATCACCTCCACCTTGTTTTGTAGAATAAGTGTCAACATTATAGTTCCCTCTTAAGAAATAATGTTCTATCGACGCAACAAGACATATGTAGAGTATTCCAGAAAATACACTGACTGGACTCCTTGTCAGTGGGAGATCATGGAGGGCATTTATCATCTTTACTATGAGATTTCCAGCAATATATAGAACCAGGCTGTTATGTAAGAAAACTTTCCCTTAGTCCTGCACACTTCTCTTGTAAATATTGACTCTCGGCTTCAAGCTATTGGACAGCGGTTGACTGCCATCTAGTGGTAGACGAAGGGTTAGCATTAGTGATATTTCGGCGAGCTGATTTATTAAACCAGTGGCCTTCTTAGTAGCCTTGTCTTGATTAGGATGCAAAAAGAGTACTCACAGCTTGAGCGTTTTACGTACTTTGCGTGCGACATGACGTCTGTGAAAGTGTAGTGACAAGGAGAACTTAGGGAGGCCCCGGGATACATTCTATTGATCCCACTAGGAATAAAGTGAGTACGGTTTACTAAATGAAACTGAAATGGAACATTCTGTGATATGTTTTTATACTGGTACAGGAGAATCTTTTTCCATTCTGGACCGTGGAAAGGCCTAGTTAGGTCAGGTTCCCATTGTGTGCGGATTTTATTCCATGAGACATCTAGGTGTTGTATGGCAGCTCTGTAAAGACATTTGATTAGGTGTTTGCCATCGCCTAAGGTGTAGCGTTTGAAGAACTACGGGGCAGATTTACGAGCCCCTTGCGCCACTTTTGCGCCGTCGTGACGCAGCGGCGGCGTAATCCATGCGCCACGTTGCGCCCTATTTACAACGTGACGCATCTAGGGAGATGCGTCACGTTGTAAAGCCCTGCGCCACATGAAACCTGCGTCAGGTTTCATGTGGGCGTTCCGGCGCAGGGGGCGTTCCGGCGCAGTAAAGCCTCGGAAAAGTGCCTGGAGTGAAATCTACAAGATTCCACTCAGTCACTTTTCTCGACGCCGCTGCGTCAAAACCTTGCGCCTGCTTGAAGCAGGCGTAGGCGTGACGCACCACGTTATGTATGGGCAGGCCACGAGCATTGCTGGAGTTGCGGTCGCGCTTGCGACCACGACTCCAGCAATGCGCCACCCTTCCGACGGGAGATGCGTCACGCATCTGTTTATCCTTGCGCCACGATGCGCCGCATTGTAAATGCGGCGCATCTGTGGTGGCGCAAGGGTAAACTTGCGTGACGCATCTTACCTGGCGCATCCCTGCTGATTTGCAGAGATGCGCCAGTCGTCATAAATCTGCCCCTCCATCTGTAGGTGGTTCAGTTTTTCGTATATGCAATAACTCCCGTAGTGCATGTCTAATTCTTTGATAAGTAAATTGTTACAATTAAAATATACCCTCTTGGTAAGCAGGAGTCAGGGAGCCAGTTCGTGTTGAATAACAAGTTGAAGAATTATTGAAGAAGTTATAGCTTAGTTTCCAGGTTGCATGTGACATGGTAGAGCACCCCACGGAGAGCAGCATCCGCCCTGCTCCTCCCACTCTCTCTAACTGACACTCCTACAGGCACTGTTCGACGTTCCATTCCATCACACACTGGCTGAGCAGCAGGGAGCAGAGAATCTATGGATAGAATGCATTACAGCTAACAGCAGGTTATAACATAAACAATTGCCTGTTCCGAATATCATAGTCTTGTGTTAATGTTCCAAACTGTAGCAAAAGCCCAGCAGAGACCAGCGCTCCAACCGTTTCGATTCCTTTAGTAGACTAAGGGTGACGTTGTGATGGACCCGATGATGAAGCATGCCATGCGATGGAAGACCTAATAGTGGGATCCCAGGAGCAAAAGGATGGATGTATTTTGTAAGTGCTAAAGTTCATTTTAGTCATGCTGAGGCTGAATGCAGCAATGTTGGTGTTCTGCTTATAGGGCACAATCTGGAGTGCATCAGTCTCAGCAAAGTGCCATCTGTTAGGTCTCACCCAGAAAGTGTCTGGGAAGTCATCAGCTCAACCATTGTAACTGGGCCGCTTAGTAGCATTTTTCCAGATTTTTAAGACCTAGTCTACCTGCAGCAACTGGTAATTACAATGCTGATAGGGCACCTTGTTGGCAAACCGGAAGAAACCATGTAACCCAGGAACTCCCAAGGGACAGACCCCCCCAAACATATCAGTCCATCCAAACTGAAAAACAACAAAGCATATTTGGATCGGCAGTCCCAAGATGGGGACATGGACCCGGTAGGGGTGGATAAAGCATACCAGTTAGGCAACACAGGCCTACTTGTGTAGGATATTACCAATGTGAATGAGCACAAGAGTGGAGGAGCACAGTATTGCTCGCCATATCTAAAGAGTACTATGGTAATATATCGAAGACATGCATGGAGTACTCATTAGTAAGCCTCAATACTACACTACACCTGAAATAACTAATTCCAGGCATGTGTAAATATCATTCATATGATTGTTCTGTATTGTCAAATAAAATCATCTGCAGTTTGTGGGGTTACCAAGGAGGTACCAAAGGTGAGTCGAAATCTTAATTTTAAGTAGGAGGAACATCAGTGGATTCTGGAGAGATTCTAGAGAGTCAGACATCAGCAGCAATAGGGTAGAGGTCAAGTCGGTCAGCACCGCAGCAGCCTCCACAGCATCATGATGCTCCTGCTGCATCTGGAAGGATGGTGTTTGGGCAAAATATTGAGCCCAGACTATTGTGTGGACAAAATATTGTGTCAAGAATATCAAGGACAAGAAAATTGTGAAGGTAAGTTTCTATGGGTATGCAAAGTTTTATCACACTTACCTCCACATATAAGTACCTTGATATATATATCGTCAAGGTACATAGATGTGGAGTTAAGAATAGTAAATGTATACTTACCAATTCGCACTTACCTTCTCAATAGTTTGGTCGGGACCCACTAATTTGCAATCGCAGAGGAGAGGCCTGGAGTCAGCCATCAGGCTCCCTCTGCTAGGAGTGGAGCAGTCAAGGCTGTTGAGGACCAATGCTTCTCTCTCATGGAGGAGCCCCACCCTCAGCCTCAGGTCTCCAGCAAGTATTACTGACATAAAGCAAATCACTGGTTTCACCCGCTGTGCTTAGAGCGCCATTAAATGATAGGGCCCACAGGGGTCTTCAAAATGGTCCACAGACAAGGCGACTCTATGCAGGGCTGTCAACGATCTTGTCCTCAGCCCCGTTAACAAGTATACCTCAGGCCGGTCATGCAGCCAGCAATTGGTGGCTGCAGCATAGTCATTCCCATCATCTGTCATGTAACTAGCCAGCTGATCGTGGCTGCTTTGCACTCGTGGTGGAACAATTACTTTTTATGCAATAAAAATGCTCCCTAATCGCCTCTTTCTTAGCAGGGCAACAAGCCTCGTCATTACGGGCAGTTTTGGGTTGGCCATGGCAAAGGATTATGCAGGAATACACTTAAGTTGCAGCTGACATGTTTGGCTGCTCGCCACACCCCATACAATGTATGTAAACCTGTTATTTTTGTAGACAATATTTTGGCACATTATTCTTCACATTCAATATTGTTGTTGTCGATATTCTGTCATACAACCCAGTGATATCAGTGGTTATATCAAATTTGATCTCTTCCGTTATGTCATCAGTGATGTCATTAGAGAGGTCATCAATGGCGCTATCAGTGATGTCACCAGTGATGTAATCTGTGATGTCATTTGTGAGATCATGAGCACTGCATCATAGGGGCATGAGTTATCATTTGTAATGTAAAGTGGATTTGTAGAGTGCTGCTTGTCAGCCGTGAGGGTAACCAGGTGATGAGTAGGTGAGTGTATGGGTGTGGTGTAGCTGGGCCTGAGTATAGGCAATCTTGATGGTCCCGCAAGAAGACTAATTGAAATGCCAAGTTTTAAGCTTTTTGAGGAATTCAAGAAGTGAGTAGGATGCCCTGATGTGTTGGGGGGAGGGGGTCGTCCCAGTAGTTGGTGGCTTGGTAGGAGAATAATCGACATCCCATCCGTTCTGCTTCTGTGGATGCAGAGTGTATGTGCGAAGGAGAGTGATGCTGCGAGAAGTTGTGTGGTGAGTTGGTGGTAGTGAAGCCGGTGATTGAGGTATGCAAATCACGTTTTGTGTAGTGACTTGAATGCATGTGTGAAGAGTTTGAACTGGCAGTGCTTCTGGATCGGGAGACAACCACTGGAGCTCTCTGAGGAGTGGTGTGGTGTGGGTTTGGTGAGAGAGGTCAAGGGGGAGTCTGATGGTGGTGTTTTGGATGGTTGAAATACTGGGCAGATTAAGGGTTGAGATGGCTGCATAGAGTGAGTTGCTGTAGTCCAATCTGCTATTGATTAGGGCCTGTGTGATAGTACGTCTGGAATCCAGTGAGAGCCACTTGAATAAAGTGTTGTGTGGTAGGTGAGTGGTGCTGTGTGAGCGCAGGTCTTGAGTTCTGACTTGGTGAGGGGTGCTGTGTGTGTGTGGGCGGTAGGTGCGGGTGTGTGCATGTGAAGTGGAAGTGAGAGCAGGCTAAGGGGCTCACCTTGAATTGAGGTGCAGCTCGGCATCAGCATTTGCGGCAGCATCCAGGGTTGAGCGTTAGAGTTTGTTGGTGGTTTAGCTGCAGGAGATGTCTGGACCAGGGTTCCTGGTGCTTGGCGCGGTCCAGGCGTGTAAAAAAAATAGTGGCAGGCCACCTTTGGTGCACCGCCGGCACAGCCACCCTGCTGCCTCCATTAAGTAGGGCTTTGGAGAGTGGAAGGAGCACAGGGGGAGGGCTCAGCAAGAGTGAGAAGTCAGGCGAGGAGAGCAGCAAAGTCCAGCGGGAGAGCAGAAAAGTCTGGTGGGAGCGGCAAGGCGGGAAAGCGCGATCTGCAGAGCAAGTCTGGGGGCAAAAACTGACAGAACAGACCAAGATGCAAAACGGAGCAGTATGAGAAGCAAAAGATGCAGAAAGGGGCAGTTATAAGGAACAGATGATACAAAAGGAGCAGTTAAACAGAGACAGGGGGCAGATAAAACAGTCAGTACAAAAAGGCTAGGGTAGTTACTGAGTCTTGGGCAGAACGAGCAGCTAACAGGAAAAACGGCAGGAGACAGACATCAACATGAGTCAGTAGGGTAAGGGGAGTTCAAGGTCTCGCTGAAACAGAAGAGAGATGTCTGGGCACCTTTGTATCCATTTCAGAGGTTTTATTACATAACCTATTTTCACAGAAACTGTTTGTTCATTTAGTTTCCGAGGTTTCATTAAATATGTTAGTGTCTTTTAGTAAAAGAGTCCATGTCTTACTGTTAACAAAACTTTCAGTTAATTTATGTTTTGTTCAATACATACTGCATTCTCCTCCTATGTTTAACATTCTTCCTTTCCTAACACTCAGTGCTCAATGGAGATTGGGTACCAAGCTTGCTTGCAGCCAGTCCCTGCACCCTTGCCCTACTTGTTTTTTACTAAGGGATGTCAAAAAGCTTTAGATGCAGTGAGATTTTCCCTTACTTGTGATCATTTGATAATGACATTACAGGTATTGCTCCACCTTAGCAAAGTAAGATGCTACAACAACTTACATCGTGGGTACCCCAGGGAACTTTGAACCAGTTTGTTATTTTAGTTTTTGGAGAGTTTAACTTCTGTGACAATGCTGCATTGCTGTTTGCACGCTGTTTTACTTTATTTCTTTTTTACAAAAAATGTATTATTTATCTGTTAATACATAATGAAATCATTTGATGTATCTAGGATTTTGTTCTTGCAATTCTGTTGTAAGAGGGAACTATCGAAGTTTTAGATTTTGTGATAAATGCTTCTCTGTAGTGTTTTTAGATATGTTTGACTGTAGTTTATTTCTTACATTGTAGCATATGATTTTAATTGACAATGAACTTACTCAATCATACGAAGTGTCAGCACCCCTAGCCCTGCAAGCGACCCATGTTTCACAGTACTAAGGGACTTTGTGGTACGAAGTGAATTATGAAAATTGTTTTTATAACAATGATCTGGGAGATAGGCAGTGAGTAAGAGATTACAATGCCCTGCAACTTTCGGATATTTGTATTTTCCTGTCTGCCCACTGGTCTTTGCAATCTATCTCGCAGACATGCATCTGGGTCCTAGAGTCCCACAGCGACATATATGGGGGTTGTCTGAGATGCTAAAATTTGCTTTTTGCAAAGATTACTGTGAGGGTCACTTATGCAGTCATGTTTGAAAATGTCTATACTTGCAGCGATCTTCACTCCACAGCGATCTCTTCTCTGGTGCACTTGATCTTTGATGCATCAACAAAAAGATTTAAATACGAAAATTGAGTGTAAAGAGTACAGCTTCCATGGCCATGCAGGACATTTTTCTCTTTCCTCTTCCTTTTATTTGAAGCTCCAACGAAAATTCTGCCATTAACTGATTTCCATCTACAAGTTACTGTCGTCAATGCATTGGTTCAATCCAGGCTTGATACAGAAATAATATATATTCATGGATGGAAGAAAAAACTCTTCACCTATTCAAGCTGATCCAGGATGACACTGGTGTTTATTTATTGTGTGCTTAATTATAAAAAAAAAAAAGCAGGTATTTAACTACATAACCGTTAGACCAATGTGCAGAAGGATTATTACACATACCTAAAAACAGGAGCGTTAATATCAATTTATAATCATATTAAGTCAAAGATTAAGGTAAAAAACAGCAAGAGCATTATTACTAGTCTGCAAGCAATTTAGAGAGGACTTCAGGTTAAAAAGAGAGATAAAATAAAGAATGTTAGTTCAAGACAAAGTGCGGGTGAGGAGACAAAGACATAGCAGCAATTTTTCACATAATGTCTGCAGGATAATACAATAAGATTCCTTTGGTAGGCGCGAAATCAATCGAATGAGAGGTACGTCTCACAGCATCCAATGACTAAGATTTCATAGATACACACAATGGCATTAAACGATGCTCCGCTGGAGGGCAAGCACAGCACTGACTTTAACCATCTGATAGTCCAGGAAGAGATAGGAGTGCTTTTATGGTCGGGTCCAGGTGGGGGATCCAATGAATGGAAGAACCGGAGGTGCTCAGCATAACCCTCAAACTGCAGAGTTTCTTGATGGCTAAAGGGACAACATTGGCCAAGAGAGTATTTAGGGCTGTATTATCGGGGTTAAGAGGGGCAATAATGGCCCCCCGCCATGAGCTTATGCCCAGTTTGTTCCTTTCAGGCTTCAGGAGAGATTTATGTTCTTCAAGGAGGGCTGGGGCAGAGGCAGACGATGTGTTCAAAGGATTCCTCATACAGTCCACAACCATTGATCCAGAATGCTGCTGCAAGACTGGTTTTTGATCTAAAAGAAATGGGGCAATTTGGCACTGCGGGCCATACTTTGGTTGCCACTGAGGAAAGCATTCTAGTTTAAACAGCTAATAATGCATAATGGCTTATGTCAACAGACCTCGAATTTTAAAGTAACTACGTTTATTTGGTTTACAGTTACTTAGCTCAGTTGGTTTACAGGTACTAAGTTTAATTGGTTTACAGTTACTAAGTTTAGTTGCTATGCACCCGGAGAGCACTGAGTTCAGCCAACCCAGCCGGTGTCAAGTGCCGGTCACTATGACTGTCAGAATGGGTGGTAGGAGCATCTGGAATCACTTCCCTATCACCTCCCTCCTGAACTCATGTTATAGAAACTCAATAAATCTCTCAATACTTGGATGTATCCCTTGGAACGCGACTCATTTATGAGTTATATGTTGAGGTTACTTGTCCTGTTCAGCCCACAAACCTTCAGCACAAGTGCAGTTAGCAAATGAAATGAACGTCAGACAGGCGGCATCATTCTAGAGACGCCTAAGGCGATGCACACACTGACGTGCAGTCCAGGTTGAGTACTGTTGGCCTGGTTAGTCCTTGCAACCAAACCGGCTAAGCATTTAGACAGAAAACTCAATACAGTGATCATCTGCCTCATCAGAGAAAGAAAAGTCAATTGAGTGACTGCGCCTACATGATAGTCCAAAGCCAACTGGGCATTAATAAGTATGCTTATTCTTGCTTTTTAGGACCACAGGTGTAGGTCATCTCTATTTATATCACGGATCTGCAGGGCCACCAATCACAAGGACCTCTTTCTTTTCCAACAAGCAGCCAAGACCAGCAGAAACATTCCTTTGTTACTGGTCACTACTCAGACTGATCTCCAGCAAAAGCTGCATGTTTTAGACATAATGGTAATTACAGTGTCTTAGCATTGCTACCATACCACGCTACAATGCCCTCTAAAGGGGCAGTCATCGAACTCTTGGCATTTACTACTACGCTGAATGAATACAATTGCTTAGTCGATGAAGAGATATGGGTAAACTAAAGATATTCAATTCCTGAATGTTTCTTTAGCAAAAGTGTCTGTAATTTCATAGTCCAATTAAAATGGCAATTTAATTATAAATGCACCCTGAAATAGAAAGCCGAATGTGACACTAAGACCAACATCTACTTTTTCTAAAGCTATTTGCTTTTATTCTCATTAGAAAACAATTAATGGTATACAGGCAGCATTATTAAAAAGATAAAGGATGTAAAATTAGATTGCGGTAGTTGTCAAAAGCATGTGCCAAACACATAAAGCCTCCTTTTCTTAGTCAATATTGTGCTATTGCAAACCTGCCCAGGACTTTATCATATTCCACATGCATTTCTTTCTGTAGGTAATGTACTTCTTCCAAGCACATTAAATATAGAATTATAGATGGGTAACAGTGAAATATTGGGATGTTTTTTACAGAGGGATTCTGAGCGACATCAAATAGTCAACAAGAGCGAAGGTCAAGTTGTCTGTGATGTCACTCAGACCCCTTTTGGTCTTAACTTGGACACTAGCGGTCAGCACTGTAAATAACCAGAGGCAGACTGTATGTCCTTGGCCTGGTCATACCCACAATCCAGAAATCTTGTGAAGTGTCCCCCTTAAATAATCATCAGCCGGCCCTGGCACCAATGTTAACCCTGCTGGAATATTTCTGAGACATAACCAGCTTCGGTGGTTCACTGCCTTACCACTATTACTGGCCAAGAGGAAAGAGACTATGGGATGGAGTAAGGGCAAAGAACCTCCAACTTTTACCTAGGTCAGTTACCTGGTTTATATTAGTAACATGGCAGAGACCTTTGCTGACTTGATGCTGCCTAAGGCCCATCCCAGAGACGTATGTTACGTATAGAACAGTGAGTGGGTTTTGCTGGTGGTTCTTAAAATTACCTAGTACTTTAGGGACCTACGTATAGGCAGTGAGGTGGTTTGAGAAGTGTCCTGGATAGCACCATGAGCCAACATGGCTTATTGGTTAGTACCTGGGAACTTACAATCCATAAGAAATCCCAAGGAGAGAGGCTGCTGGCCAGCTGTCACTTGGTCGCTGAGATGTTTTTTGTAATCAGCCCCTTCGTTTTTTTGAAAAAAGATTTTAGGATCAGTTTAGTGTAATACAGATAAAAATGATGCTGTAGCTCAGAATGTGAAGAACCATGCAATGACATTCTATCTTTTCTTTAATTATGCATAGGTGGGTGAACAAATAAACATTTTTCCTCAAAGATCTCCTTTAGGCTGATTACTTTTAACTTTAGAGAAAGAGATCAGAAGGAAATAACATCCATTGTTGTTGTTTGAATTGCAGCTTTATTAATGCCCGGAGACCTGGCTTGGCTGTGGTAGGAGGCATTATTACTTTGTTTTACTATAGATGACTAGAGACATCACAACTCAGGTGTAATTATTTAATTAGAAAAATAAAACGATTGGCAAGCTCCTGTGTATTAATGTGTTATAAATGAGAAAAGGGGCAAAAAAGATGCAAATAGAGATAGATAATGGTATATGTTTTAGGCTCACAGGGCTGATATATTGCTTGCAGGATGTCGCCCGATTTTGTCTTATGAGTGAGTTGTAGTGTGGCCATCAAGAGAAGTTGTGTCACTGATGTTTTCGAGAGACACACCTACAAAGTAATGAAATATGCAACACAATAGTATGAGGGTATGGTAACATGTTAATGTTACTCAGTAAATTAACATCCATGGAGTCATCTTCTTTGTGACAGCTGCAGGACAAAGCAGTCAGGTACAGATACTGACATGGCATGAGAGAGTGTTATGGTCTGTGACAATAGATTTATCACTCAATAATTGTCTGCAATGGGAGCATGGATGGATTGAGTGGGCGACAGATGACATATGCATCTACTCATCAATGAAGAAGCACAATTGTATCTTGTATTTTGTGACAGAAGGACTCAGACATTAGACTTACAAGTTCATCCATCTTTATGGTGTAATAGAATTGTATTTTCAATACCCTCACACTAATGAAATGGGAGTCTTAGAAAGACATCTTTTTGCCCTGTTCACCCCTATTTTTTCTTGAAAGATACTGGTGGTAACTGACTCTGACTGTACCCTGGACTTTGATAACCAGGCCCAGTTCTATGTTTAAAAACATACTTGTAATAGGGTACACTAACAATTGGCAATGACAGACCCTATACGTCCCTAGTAGATAATAGGGCCAGGGGGTGCAATCTACCTATAAGTCCCTAGTATATAATAGGACATGGAGGTGCTTGCTGTCCTTTTAAAGGCAGTCCTGCCTTGCAGCCTGTCTTTAAAAGTAAATTCTCACAATTGTTTTTGACAGACCCTATAAGTGCCTAGTATATAATAGGGCTAGGGGGTTCAAACTACCTATAAGTCTCTAGTATATAATATGGCATGGAAGTTTGGAGGCCCAGCAGATTTCCTGCACTTGCATGTGTGCAGTGCTGAGTGCCTACTATCATGTTAAAGGCAGCCTTGCTTTGCAGACTGTCTTTAAAAGTAAATTGTATGCAAATTCGACTTTGGTGGATGGGCACTTTAAAAGTGATAGTCTACCTCATATTACATATTAGGCTCCCCCAAGGTCTCCCCTAGGTGTCCCAGGGGTGGGGGGCATGACACTCTAAGCAGGGTCCTCATAAAATATGTTTTATATGCCCTGATGAGGGACAAACTGCCCCTTTCATTTTTGCCCCATTGTAGATACTTAGCTCCATAGGCTAACATTACACTATTTTATTTAGATATAACTATTGGTAGGAAAGGAGTATTATTTCATTCAAAGACTTAAAAGATTGATATTGATAAACTTATCATAACTAGTAGAGAAAAGAAGTTTTCTCTTCTGTAAGCCAAAATCCTGCCTTCTAGTGGTCTCTGCTGATAGGTCAGGCTTAACAGGCTTAGCCAGGCAGCTTTGATTAGGTGATAAGTGGCCTGGTGGGGGGATCAGAGGTTATCTGATGGAGAGAGCTCTGAAGCTGAGGAGGATGGGTCATGCAGAGGGGGCTAGGTAAAAAAATCAAACTGGTGGCACCCAGCACGTCATTGGACAGAGGTGTCCCCTGCTTGTAACCCCAGAACACTGAATAAATATGTGAGAGCTGCATAGTCTCAGATCTGCTGCCTGGCACTACAAGAAGATGAAGAACTGCTCTGCTGGAATCTGTATCTCCAGCCAAAGGACTGTACTCTAAATGACTGTGCCTGCTGCATAATCTGACAATACAGCCCTGGAGACTGTGCCTTGCTTCCAGACAGATTAAAAAGTGGACGCCCTGCAGACTACAGGTTAACAGAGCCCACCTGCACCATCTTCACTAAGAGTCTCCATCCTGGAGTGCGTACAATGGATGTTTAAGGATTTGGCCAGGTGCATTGTGGGGATTGTAGTCCAGACATTCCAGAGACCATCTAGGAGATTCCTGACCTTTGGATTGGTGATTTGGACACTTTGAACCTACAAGGAGACCTTCAGGAAGCACCCCCTGAAGCTTGAAGAACTTTGGAGAACTGTGAAATAGCTCCATGAGGTGACCCACGCGACATCGAGAGTCAAGCCGACTACCTTCGACCTGGCCACGATTTCAGGTTCATCCCACTGAAAGCTCCAGAGCTCCAGACTTACAGGATTTGACCGGGGTCGTGCAGAAAGTCAAGCCAGCGAACCCTCACCGAATCCGGCCTGCTTTGGAGGGTCGAGCGACGTCAGAGGAAACAGCTCCAGAAATGTTTATAAGTGTGAAGGTAAAATGTTGACCGCCACCTCCCTCTTAGTGTATCCGACCAGGGCTCCATCGCTGTCGGCCTCAAACTTTGTCTTTGTCCCAGTCAAGCACGACCAGATGTCCCTGAGTGGCGCTATAGTTTTTTTAGGAAGTATAAAGTGGTTCATCTTTAAAAATTCATATCTCAGGTTCCCTACATTGGATTTTTGTCATTTTAGTGTCTATTTGTTTATACAAATATTTCCTATTTTTATAAATTGGTGTGGGATTTTTATTGTGTGTTGTGTCTTACTTATTTGATGTATTGGTGTTTTTAAATTCTTTACACTCCTGTCTTCTAAGTTAGGCCTGACTCCTCATTGTCAGCTGCCAAGCGGTGAGCAATGGGCTAATTTACTGAGACCTTTACTGGACTCTACACCGTGTGGTCGGTAGATGGTGTGGGTCCCTCATAGGAGATCTTTGATAACCGTGAGATCTCCGAGAGAACAGGGGGCCAGACAACTGGTCCTTGGAAAGCCCACTTCAGGTGCCCCATTTCAGCAGGTAGTCAGCCCATGCCAGCCACTATTCATGAAGGGTGTGTGGTCCCTTCCAATGGCAGTAATCCTCCTTGTGCACAACAGATTCCTCTTGCACTGTGCACCACACAATCCAGGTTCTCCTGTCCTGCATCCCCACAAGCGAATCTCTCCTTTGCAGGAGGGTGGCACCCTTAGTTATACTTTAGTGGGCCTTTGAAATTGGTGGGGTTACAAAGGGTATCCCTTTGAACCACAAATGTGTCCCCTAAATTTCCGTCCTGTCTGCAATGAGCCGTGGAATGCAGATCCTTATCTTAATGGAGGTCATGATCTGGCTCCAGAGGCCAAGTGTCACAACCTTTTCCTCCCATCTAGTCCACCAGGCCCGCAAATGGCAGAGATCAGTCGTTCCAATTGCATGCCCAATGGTTTATGGTTGTCAAAGGGGAATGCCCATATATGTTCCCCCGCTAAAGAAAACAGTGGTCCCATACAAGTTAAATAAATACAATATCACAATTTAGTAATCAAAATTGGGATTACGAATGTATCAATGAAAAATAAAGTTTAATTAACAATTAAGTCCAACGCAGAGATAATATACAAAAAAGGTGAGTGAGCAAGACGTGACAGGGTAAAGGAAAATCAGCCGATTTCCTTACCACAGGCAAGTGACTTAAAAAGTGACTTTTCACAATCAGAGTTACTGAGGCACAGGTCAGACTGATTTGCATATGGCCATGTCTGAACTGGGGTGGCGGAGTGAGCTAAAGAATGATGATGGATTAAACCCAGATCAGTTGACTGGGGGTGAGTGCTTGCAATGTTCAACACTCCGTCCATCATCCCCTTTGGTTTTGCTATGTTCGCCCTAAGTTGGCAGGGTATGCCCAGACGTGGGTCCCTTGCTCACTTTGCCACTGGATTCAAAATAGCCTGGCTGATGACGGCTGTAAGCCAGAAACCGGTCCCAGGATGCTTGTTTCCGGTCCAGGGAAGACATGGCTTGGCAGTTCGGGCTGGACTGTTCCCATGAGGCACAGGGTCAGACTGATTTGCATATGGCCATGTCTGAACTGGGGTGGCGGAGTGAGCTAAAGAATGATGATGGATTAAACCCAGATCAGTTGACTGGGGTGAGTGCTTGCAATGTTCAACACTCCGTCCATCATCCCCTTTGGTTTTGCTATTTTCGCCTCTAAGTTGGCAGGGTATGCCCAGACGTGGGTCCCTTGCTCACTTTGCCACTGGATTCAAAATAGCCTGGCTGATGACGGCTGTAAGCCAGAAACCGGTCCCAGGATGCTTGTTTCCGGTCCAGGGAAGACATGGCTTGGCAGTTCGGGCTGGACTGTTCCCATGAGGCACAGGGTCAGACTGATTTGCATATGGCCATGTCTGAACTGGGGTGGCGGAGTGAGCTAAAGAATGATGATGGATTAAACCCAGATCAGTTGACTGGGGGTGAGTGCTTGCACATGTTCAACACTCCGTCCATCATCCCCTTTGGTTTTGCCATGTTCGCCCTAAGTTGGCAGGGTATGCCCAGACGTGGGTCCCTTGCTCACTTTGCCACTGGATTCAAAATAGCCTGGCTGATGACGGCTGTAAGCCAGAAACCGGTCCCAGGATGCTTGTTTCCGGTCCAGGGAAGACATGGCTTGGCAGTTCGGGCTGGACTGTTCCCTATGAGGCACAGGGTCAGACTGATTTGCATATGGCCATGTCTGAACTGGGGTGGCGGAGTGAGCTAAAGAATGATGATGGATTAAACCCAGATCAGTTGACTGGGGGTGAGTGCTTGCAATGTTCAACACTCCGTCCATCATCCCCTTTGGTTTTGACATCTCATACTCCACAATTAGATACAGATTATAGTATAGAGTTGAAGATGTGTCGACGACGTTTCGATCCCAATTGAGGTATAGGGATCTCATCAGGACTAACCGATAAAACAAGTGCCTGGGAAGTTGCCTGGATAAGTATAAAGGAAAGGAAGGTAATGGGGAAAGGGTGTGGAGAAAAGGAGGAAGGAATTAAGTTAAAAAGTGTTAGATTAAAAAGTATAACAAGGAGGCAAGGTCACGCATGGTTAACAAAGGTAACAATCTGGTTATCGAAGTGTGGGGTGCCAGATTGGAGAAAATCACGGATTATGCCAGAAAATAACGCAATAGACATGACAGTGTGATATATTACGCACGGGGCAAGGTAGAGGCCAGACAAAAGAAAGGCACTAGATGATGTGGCCTGAATATTAATTAAAGGGATAGGTTGGTAGGCGCAAGTCGTACATACTGTGATGTGTTCTAACGGGCATGTTACATAAGTGAAAAAATAGATATACCCAAAATTAAGCTAGAGCCGTGAAGAGAAAACCAAAAATTGCAATGGCGGGATTATGGACGAGTGGTGTCACTCGAGGAGTGAAGTGGCAGTAAGCCAAAATTAAGCTAGAGCCGTAAAGAGAAAACCAAAAATTGCAAGGGCGGGATTATGGACGAGTGGTGTCACTCGAGGAGTGAAGTGGCAGTAAGGCAGGGTGTGAAATGCGCAAGTGAGATCGGATGAACCGTGCATGCGGGCAAAATTGGGTGAAATAAGGGACAGGAGGTCAAGTGACCCGGTTCGGTAAGACATGCTGGGGAGTTACTAAAGTAAATTGAAAAATTGCAAGAGGACTTACTGGTAGGGTAAGTCGAGTGCGGCCTCGGAATACCAGAAGGATAGGAGGCAGCGGTGGGGTGAGCAGCCTGGGAATAAGGGGAGAAGGGATTAAAGACACTGCGCGGAAACAGATATCTAGAAAGGGGGAGCAATTATAAAGTCAAACTCTTACCGGAGAGGTATGAAAATTAGGGTGCCTCGGCCGACATCAAGTCGGAGGCAATGGAGGGTAGAGAAGTTCCCGTCCGGGAACCCTGACGTGCGAGGCCAGTGGAGCAGATGAGTATCCAAGCCTGAAAGGGAAGGGTCTGTAAATGGACGAATGTGACGCTCAAAACTAAATCAGTCGGTCACCCAGATTATGCGCTTACCTGAATAGGCAATGTTTCCGGAATAAGGGGCAGCAAGCCGGGTGCTCCGTGTACTCAGGCCACGATAGGGGAAACGAGCAATGTGTGGGCTCAACCAGTATCGGAGGATCCGAATGAGTTCGGAGGCATCTGAGGGCTCTATGTGTGAGTGGCGCCCGGATATGACGTAATCCAAAGGCGCGAGTGAGTCTAATGGAAGGGTTGAGAAGCATGGGCGGCCATATTGGAAGGGAGTACTGTGTATAGACGTAGATAGATGAGCATAGAGGGTGGGGTCGGACCAAGGAGGTAGGAAAGTGTAGTGGACCCCAGAGTGGGGGCGCGCAAGGGGGAAAATGAAGGGAATGAAATATTAAAACAATTAGAAGTAATAAGAGCAGCAAGGATAATGTTTAAATTACCATACAAGGAAATATAGAGTGCAGATTGCAAAATAAAATAACGAAAATAATTAGAGAAATAGGGTGACGAGAGTGAGAGGAGTGTAGGGTTGGAGAGAGAGTCAAGATTGGAGTAGTTAAGGAAACGAAAGGAGCGAGAATAAGACAAGGAAAAATGGCAGCAAAATAGAAAGATAGAGGTACGGAGAGTAAGGCTTCCTAGTGACAACAGTCTATTGTGAGAGGACAGGTGAGTGTAAGGGGATTAATTAAAAACAGTAAGGGTAATCCCCAGGTGCACAGATAATACAGTTATGCAGATGGTGAACATTGGCTCAATTATAGAGTAACAAGCTACAGCGAGACACAAAATCATAAGGAAGAGTAATAACAGAACAGAGATCCATAATTGGGCAGTGCGACTAGTGGGCTTAAAGCAAATTGGACCAGTCCTCCAAGCGATTTAGTCCAGAGTGGAGACTGTCCGTTCGTATGATCCATTTTAGCTCCTCTTTATTGAGGATGCCCGCAATGTTCGTACTTCTGGGGGGTTGATGAATCACTGTGATCACTTGCCACCTTATCTCATCTTCAGTGTGGTTAAGGGCAGTGAAGTGTTCAACAAGTGGTGAATTCGGTGTTCTGCAACGTACCCGGCTTCTGTGCTGGCAAATCCGGATCCTGATTTTTTGCGTCATTTGACCCACATAAATTAGGTTACACGGGCAAAAAATAGCATATATAACATTGACAGTGTTACAGTTAGAGAAATTAGTCAGAGTGACATCAATGTTTGCATGCACAAATGTTTTTGTATCCGCAGTGAGGTGGCAAACGCTGCATCCACCACATTTGAAATTACCTATTACGGGCGGTAACCCCCAAACCTCTCTTAACTTAATGTGGGATTACTTTTGGTACTGGGGATGGCTACACTTACCAGACGGTCTTTTATACTTTTGCTTTTCTTGAAAGCAAATAGGGGGCGTTCTAAGTTGAGGCTGCCTACATTCAGTGTGGGCCAGTGTTTCAAGATGCATTTCCTGACTGCATTGGAGATGGGTGAAAATGTCGTGACACATACTAGTTTGTCACCAGTGCTTCTTTCTTTGGGGCTCAATAAAGTCTCCCTGGGGCAATACCAGGCTCGTTTGAGGGCTATTTTCACTAATTTACTGGGTAGCCTCTACTTGTCAGTTTTTTGGATAGGATTTTGGCTTCCATGAAGTAGTCCACCTTGCGATAGCAATTGCGGCGTATGCATAGGAATTGTGAGTATGGGAGGGAGTCACGTAAGGCTCTCGGATGATGGCTGCTGTATGCCAATAATGTATTTTTCTCCATGGGTTTGCGATAAAGTGTGGTGTAAAGTGTCCCATTGTGTGCTATGATAGTCAAATCAAAGAATGCGACCTCCTGTTTGCTTTTGTTAATGGTGAAAATGAGGCCATTACAGTGTGTGTTCAGCCAATCTCGAAAGTCCAACAAAATCTCATCTGTACCATTCCAAATGAGGAAGATGTCATCTATGTAACGCTTCCATTCTAGGATGTTAGCTCTGAACGGATTGTGGGGGGATAGTATTCTCTGGGTTTCAAGCCAGTCCATATATAGTATGGCAAAATTTGGAGCGAAAACTGCGCCCATACTAGTACCCTTGACCTGCTGGTAAAAATTGCCAGTAAACAGGAAAAAGTTGCGAGTAAGGCAGATTTTTAGTAGATGGAGAATAAAAGAGGTGGGGACAGGGCGGGGTTGGGGTCTGGAATTTAGAGCCATATCGATAACTTCAATGCCTTCGTCTTGGGGGATGTTAGTGTACAGTGACTCTACGTCAAGGGTACATAGAAGGCACTGTTGGGGATCAAAGGGGAGGCCTTCTACAAGGTTAACCATGGCCATGGTATCCTTGATGTAACACATGGTGTCAGGTACGTAAGTCCTTAATAAAGCAATCAATATTTCTTCCAAGCGGCTCGAGGATTGAGCCGCACCCAGAGGCAATTGGGCGGCCTGGTGGTGTGGTGGCATTTTTGTGCATTTTAGGGAGGGTGTATATCACCGGTGTGCGAGGTGATTTCGTGTTGAGGTATAGAAATTCGTTTTTGCTAAGGTAACCCTGAGCTACCCCTTCCTCCGTAATGTCAAGAATAAGCTTCTGAATCTCCTTGGTGGGGTCGGATGGAAGTTTCAGATAATGGTCTGGTCTTGATAGTTGTCTAAGGATTTCCTGTGTGTAGGTGTCGATCCCCTGGAGAACAATGCTGCCACCCTTGTCTGCTGGTTTGATAATTAAACTATCAATCTGTTTGAGTTCATGTAGGGCATTTTTCTCAGATAATATGAGGTTATACGGAATGTATCTTCGTGACTGTTCCTGATCAGTAATGTCTTTGAGTACTAACTTCTCAAAAGTAAGGATCTCAACTGGTATGCTGTGTTGTGGAGGGGAGAAGGTAGACGGTGGGCGAAATGCAGTGAAGGCTGTAGAGGGGGTATAGGGTTTGTCATGGAAAAATGCTTGGAGACGTATCTTTCTGAAGAATCGTAACAGTTCAATCTGAAGTTGAAGATAGTCAGGTTTAACGGTAGGGACAAACGATAATCCCTTACTGAGTAATTGTAGTAATCCACACAGCTTCAATTTCAGTTTCTTGGTGAAGTTTATTGAAGAGTAGAAAAGCGTCTACAACCTCCAGCATTACAAAGAATACTGGTCAATATTAGAATCCTAGCTGTGATGCAGTTCTGCCGTATCACAGTTACATCATAGGATTCCAGCTACCACATATCTCCCCCAATATTATCCTAAAGAAAAGAAAATATGTTAACTTGCAGGGAATAACAATATACAAAAATATAGTACATAAATACCAGATAAAGCAATAAATTAACAACATACCAATAATAATATACATTCTGAGAATAAAATATATTACCAAATCATTATACACTACTGGAATGGGATATTTTACACAAATCCCCAAAGCTCCATTTCTTACCATCGTCCAGTTGAGCCACTGATCCCAAGACTAGAATGACTTTATGGGGCTGTGAAAACTTACTCTCACCCTTCTTCACAAAACCAGTTTTCCTCACAACTACCCAATCGCCCTTATCAATGTCCAACTCCTTAACATGTTTCCTAGCGTCAAAGTGAATTTTATTACGCCACTGACGATCAGAAATCCTTGACCTCATTTCTTCTCTGTCAACCCAAACTTGATTCTTCTCATGTAGCCACATAGGAGACTCCTTAGTACCAGGTTCTCTTCCCTTCAATGCTATAAAAGGAGAAACCCTGTAACAGAATGAGGTGTGATTCTATGAGCCCACATCATCTTCCGTAACTCCTCTTTCCATGATAAACCATTAGCAAGAGAAAGCTGAATACACTCCATCACAATACGATTTACCCTCTCAACAAGTCCATTAGCTTCTGGACGAAACAAAGCCACTTTGTCATGTCTGATTCCAAGTTTAGCAAGAAAATTTCCCATTTCAGAAGAAACCAACTGAACACCGTTATCAGTCACCAAAACTCTAGGTACACCCTCTTCAAGAAATACTTCCTCAAGAAATTTTATCACACTAGCAGTAGTAACTTGACCCATAGATTTGCATGTAAACCATTTACTATGGTAGTCCGCCAACACAACTAAAAAACGATTACTGGAACCCAATTTGTCAATCGGACCTAACACATCCAATGCCACTTTATCCCATGGCCTCATAGGTAAATCTACACATCTCAAAGGAGGTTCTCTGACTACTTTCACCTTGTCACTATTACTGCATGCATGACAATTTTTCACTAAGTCTTCTACATTCCTGTCCATTTCCGGCCACCAAAAACACTGTCTCAACCTTCTCTTAGTTAAACTCCTTCCCAAATGTCCTTCATGGACAATTCTTAACAATCTCGATCTCAACAAACTAGGGGAACTATACGACTCCCGTAAAATTTTATCACCTTGCACACTAAGCTCATCTTTCACTGTCAAAAATTGCTTTGCCACTTCCTCACAACCATCAAAACTCTTCCAACAACTCATAATGAGCTCCATCAACACCTTATACTCCATATCATTTTGTACTGCTTCTTTCCATTCTTCCTGTCCAATTGCAAACTCATCATCCACATTAACCACTTGGTCCTCCATAATTTCCATACAAGAATCATCATCTACAGGCATCCTAGAAAGACAATCCGCAATAATATTTTTATTACCACGAACATACTCCACAACAAAATTGTAATCTAGCACCGATAAAAGCCACCTTGAAATGCGAGGAGTTACGCTACCATCTAGACCACGACCACCTTTAAAAATATGTACAAGTGGCTTGTGATCAGTCTTCACAACAAAAGGCAAACCCCACAAGTAATACCTAAAATGTGCCATTCCCCAACAACAAGCTAATGCCTCTTTTTCAATGGTTGAATAAGATCTTTCCGCTCCTTGTAATCTGCGTGAAGCAAAACCAATAATTCTCTCACCTTCTTCAGACATCTGCATTAGAACTGCCCCAAGACCAACATTACTTGCGTCAGTGATCAACATAGATTTTCTATTAGGTTCAAAGTGTCCCAAAGATGAAGCACAGGAAAGAAATTTTTTCAGATTAACAAACGCATCTTCACATACAGAATCCCATTCAAATATGCTTCCTTTTTAAGAAAAAGTCTCATGGGTTCTACAACATCTGCAAAATTTGGTACAAATTTAGAACAATATTCAGCAAGTCCTAAGAATGATTTTAACTGTTCTTTGTTGATTGGAGAGGGAGCATCTCTTATAGCCTTTACAATGCTACTTTTTGGCCTAATACCACTAGCGGATATCTGATGACCTAAATAATTGACTTGTCTTAGTCTTAATTGACATTTCTCCTTTTTGATAGTCAATCCATGCTTAGCAATTCTTTGTAAAACTTCTCCCATTAATTCATGTTCTTCAAATGACCTCCCCACAACCATGATATTGTCCTGAAAACATAACACCCTTCCCATTCCTTTAAAAATGTTTTGCATGATTTGTTGAAAAACGGCAGAGGCAGACGCCAAACCAAAAGGCATCCTACAATACCGAAATGCCCCTAAAGGTGTTACGAAAGATGTCAAAGGACGTGAACCAGGATGTAGGTTTACCTGAAGGTAAGCTGATGACATGTCCAGAACACTGAAGACACTGCCTCCCCCATCATGCTTAACATTTCTCCAATATTTGGTAATGGTTGTCTATCTACCCATATATTTTTATTTAAATCTCTCAAATCTATACATAAACGAATTTTGTTACCCTCCTTAGAGCAACGTACAATCGGAGATAACCATTCAGATGACTCTATAGGTTCAATGACATTGGCCTTTAACAACTTATCTAATTCACCTTGAAGTGGTTCTCTCATCATGTATGGTATCGTCCTAACCTTATGTACAATAGGCTTAGCATTTTTCTTGAGAATTATTCTATGAGAAAATCCTTTTAACACACCTAAATCATCAGTAAAAACATGAGAATACTTTTTCATAAATACTTTTCCCCACTCATCCTCCACGTCAACTTTAGATGATATATTCTCAATTACTGGCTCAACAACCATAACCGGTTCTGTAGCATTAGGATTAAGTATGATGTTCAAGTCCTACTGATGCCGCCAACCCAAAAGATTGGATCCTTCATGTGTGATATAAACTCTTCCATGAACACCATTCTTATTGAAGACAATGTTCATCCATTGCATTCCTAAAATGTTAATTTTTGTTCCACCATATCCAACTGCCTTCACATCTGCTTGTAATAGATTGTTGATCTGTCCACCCAAGTTCTTTTCAAAAGTCTCTTTAGAAATTAAAGTAAATAAGCTACCAGAATCAGCCAATAATTTTACCGTTCCATTATCTAAAGTGATTTCACAATGAAGTTTTTCCAGTTTCTCTGTACTTTCTTTCTTCAAATTCAAATCATTCTCATGTAAAGTCATGACAGAGTCAAGATTGAACTTTTCCACAGATTCAATAACTTGAGATGAAACCAATTCTGCACCTTCTACGGACAAGAATAACTCCTCACTATCCTCAGTTTTATCTTCAACTTCCTTGACACTGGTAATTTGCACACTCCCTTTCGATCTACAAGCTTTTGCTAAGTGTCCTTTCTTTCCACACGACCTACATGTAGAATTCCTTGCGCCACATGCAAAACTAGAACTTACATGCCCTGGACACCCACATCTATAACAAATTATGGGTCATCTCTCTCCAATTTTTACAGGCACATAATCACTGTTTTTATTAACTGGCTTCTTAACTATTTCTCTTTTGACTTCTTTTACTTCAGCAGGTACTTCTTTTCCCATAGTTATTACCGCACTTGCACTTGGACTTTTTCCTTTGTCAATTTCTTTCATCCATACAGCAGTGTTTTCCATACTACGAGCAATCTGAATAGCTTCTTCTAAAGTAGGATCCTTCGAGAGTAACTTTTCCTTCACCTTTTTAATGTTTGTACATCTCACAATTTGGTCCCCTATCAAAGAGTCAAATAGACCCTGAAATTCACATGTAACCGCTAAGCCACGTAAAGAAGCCACATATGTCATTATATCCTCAACTTGGCTCTGTACTCTACAAAACAATTTATGTCTATCAAAGACGACGTTCACTTTAGGTGTAAAATGTTTCTCTAACATCTGTAAAGACATATCGTAGAGATTCATCGGTTGACCATTTCCCATGCCTGACGATATTTCAGGCAAATCATCATATATTCTCCTTCCTTCTACTCCCAGATGATGCAAAAGTATGGCTTGTTTCCTTAACCCCTTGACCGCGATCGGAATTCCGCTCGTGTGCTGGACATTCCGATCGCGGGTGCGGTCGTGACGAGCTCAGCTCGTCATGCGCACAGCGCTACCGCGCAGCATGACGAGCTGAGCTCGTCACGCGCATCGAAGGGGTTAAGGGACCATATTTGTCTCCTCCAATTGCTAAGAGGTAAGTATAAAAAATATTTTTCCATCGCTTCCAGGGAATAGATCGTTCCCCTAGAACTGGCAAAAAACTTGGAGGTGCAGACATACTTTGTTCTGTCATACCTGCAAAAAAAATGTATTTAACAAACTAAAACAAGAAGATAATATAACAATTTAATACAATAAGCTGGAATAACAAACCAAAATAATTAATTAAAATAATTGATTAAAATAACTAATTAAAATAATTAATTAAGATAACCAACTAAAATAACTAATTAACACAATTAGCTAAAATAATCAATTAAAACAATTAACTAAAGTAACCAACTGCTCTTCTTATCTCAATGCAGGACTTGCGAGTCCTTCTTTTCTTTTTTTATAAGGAAAAAATAGTCAGAGTCCTTCTTCAATTTCCTTAACTCATAACAGTTAAGAGTCCTTCTTTAATTTTCTTGACTCAGGGTCCTTCAACAGTTTCTTGGGCACGATGAAGCTCTCCTCTCCAGCCTTCGCTCTACCCTTGATGCTTATCCTAGTATCAAGCAGAAGAAGCGAGAAAACTTTCAACTGCACGGTAATCTTTCATATGCAGCGCTCCTTCCCTCGGCAGAAAACAAACATGCCGATAAGCGCGGTACTCGTGCTTCACCACTTGATGGCGTGCGACGCGAGGAAAAGACTTGTGTTGAAATAATCAACACGGTGCTCGCGCTCTGTTGCTAGGCCTCCAACAGCGCGAGGAAAGGCACACGCGCGAACTCTTTAAATGCGGTGCTCGCGCTCCACGGGTTCTGTTGCCCGGCACCAGACAGCGCGAGTAAAAGGCACTCGCGTGAGCTGTTTAAACGCGGTGCTCGCGCCCAAAGCTTAACACGTTTGAAATATAAAAAGCAAGAAATCCTTTCCTTTATAAAATACAAGGCTAATCAGGAAATCAAGATGCTAAAAGCGCTGGCGCCAAGTAACTCACAGTTTGTTGAGTTCTTTCCCAAAGACGATAAGGAAAATTCTTCAATAGCACTAATTAACTAATTAGCGGCGTTCCAGAGGTGAAGGTTGTAGTGTCTCCCGCCCTCTGCGCAGGACCAACTCGTCACCAAATTTTGTAGTAATCCACACAGCTTCAATTTCAGTTTGTTGGTGAAGTTTATTGAAGAGTAGAAAAGCGTCTACAACCTCCAGCATTACAAAGAATACTGGTCAATATTAGAATCCTAGCTGTGATGCAGTTCTGCCGCATCACAGTTACATCATAGGATTCCAGCTACCACAGTAATGTAATTTCTTTCTCAGATAGTTGGTAATTAGAGAGGTTGAAAATTGGGATAGAGTCAGTGTCAGGCATGTTGTCGATACTAGAAGTAGTTATAGAGTCAGATTGAGGTCTTGAGTGTCTTACCATTGGTAGTACCTCTGGCGTGTTTGCCTGTCTCCTGGTGCGCTGTACCAGCGTGGGGGCCGTGTCATCCCCCGGTTGGCCTGACGTCCCTGATCTTGCCCTAAAAAATTAGGGTTGTTTCCTCTGTTCCTAGAAGTGCTAGGGCCTTCAGCAGTATCTGAGTTATCGGATGATTCGGCAGAGGTTCCCCCGGTCTCCGGTGTTGACCGGCGCCAGGCACCATGGCACACAAAGAGTTTTTAGAGCCTAGAAATGTCCACGTTTCTATAAGTAGCATTTCTAAAGGAGTTATGCCAAGCTCACCTTTACCACTGGAAAGGGGTTGGCATTGCAAATCCATTGATAGGAAACAGCATGAGGCTACGCCACAGCAATCCTCTATTGCAGCTTGAAGTACTGTCAACCACTTCCCCATGCTAACCTATGGGAAGAGCAAGCCTCATAGATAGAGAACCCCACATGGGTATTCCCTACTACCGGGACAGGGAACACACGTGTGTACCTGCCCGGCCCTTCACCTTCCACTCCACGTGGAAGTGAAAGGTACCCTCAGGATGGCCCTTTCATTCGAAAAACTAGCCTGAGTACACTTGGCAGGTTTGGACACATGTTTAAAAGCACGATCCTTGCAAGTGTGCACACGCTTGAAAACACCAGGTAAGCACCACTTCCTACGATGAATAGGAAGGGTGCGTGCACTTTCACACTGCATTTACAGGGGGAAAGTGCCCAGAGCCCTAAGACCACTACAAGAGAAACAGCAAAACTGTGGAGGAAAAACCAAAACGTTTAGGGAAACCCTATCTGAAGAGTATCAGTTCTAATAAAAGGTTAAACTCTGGCAAACTTTATTAACTCAGTGCTGCCCAACAAAACTAGTGTCAGCTATTAAGGAATTATACAGCAACAACACTTCATTGGTCAGTTATGGACTAAATAGGGAAGTTACCGAAAGCTTTAGTATAAACATTGTCATACAAGAGTCAGACAAGGATGTGTACTGGTCCCTGCCTTGTTTAATATTTTCATCAATGATGTCGCTGATTACCTCGGGCCTCAAAACTTGATGTCGGAGTCTGGGGGCCCAAAAAATGGCAATCCTGCTTTTCGCTGTTCTTCTGTCTAGCACAGAACTAGCCATGCACAAGCTCTTGTACACTTTCGAAAACTGTTGCATCAAAAGGATCTGCGGATCAGTACTGATAAAACTAAATACATGGTTGTTAAAAGAAGTAATAAACTGAGAAACTTGTTCAAAATCCATGGAACATCCTTGGATTGTGTCTACCACTATGATTACCTAGGAGTGAGGTGCGTCTTTAAGTTGGCCTGATCCACTCCGCTCAACTACCTAAGGGCGAGGCGTCATTGAGTCAATATACTGGTGGGATACTTGCTTTTGTCAGAAGCCAGGGGAGCAGATTGATTGCCCCCCCCCCTTGAAGCGTATAGAGCACAAGTCCTTGCTGCAGGCCTGTACGGGGCAGCGTTATGGGGCTATAAAAATGTAAAAGGGTTAGTCAAGGCCTAGAACCTCTTCATACATCTCCTTCTTTTGCTTTGTCCTGGGACTCTTATAGATGCACTAAAGGCAGGCACTGGGTATTAAATCTATCGAACTGCAGACAGCACTTCGTCCCATCCTATATTGGGTAAGAATATGGACAAAACCTGAGCTGGAACCCTATCTGGATACTGTGCGAGAGGTTTGGACCCAAGCCAAACAAGTCAAATTGTCCTGGTATAGTCATGTGGCTAACATCCTGTAAACTATAGGATATGCTGGCTGCTGGTCTGAACTGGAAAGAATGACAAAAGGCAGTGGAAAAGATGTGAAGGAAAGGTTCTAGCAATATATGTCCATAAATATGTTAGGATGGAAGTTAGAGCAGCTTCAGACACATAAGCCCTTTCCTATCTTGAGTTTGCTGGGGTCCGAGGAGAGTTTCTTTTGGAGGGGTCTGACCTCTGCATGATTACATCTGTCCGGAAAGGCTGCTGTGGAGATAGAGGTGTTGATGATGCTGGTGAGTTGAGAGCTGATTTGGTTGCTTCCGAGGTTGAAAAGACAGGGGGCAGGGGTTGGTGGGTGCCCCTGAGTGGATGGGTGACATGATGGATGTGGAGACCATCGGGCACATGCATCAATGTAGGCTTTTGCGATTCCTTAATTGCGATTATTAAGTAATCGCAATTAAGGAATTGCAAAAGCCTATGCATGAAGGAATTGCTATAAAATTAGCGATTCCCAAACATTCCTTAATTGAGACTCGCAAATTGAGACTCGCAATTAAGGAATGCCTTCCCATTCATTCCTATGGGCCTACAGGCCCATAGGAATGTATGGGAGATTGCATGCGCAATTTGCGAGTACCAATAGGTACTCGCAAATTGCGCATGCAATTTCAAGGGTGCAAGGGTGTCAAAAGGACACCCTGTTGCACCACTGAAATTGCTCTGTGCACACATGTTGCAGCACACACATGCCCCAAGGGCATGTGTGTGTGTAACCTACAACTTTGAAAAATGCACTTTAGTGCATTTTACAAAGATTTTGCAAATTACCATCAAGTCCAACTTGATGGTAATTTGCGCCCCCTAGTAGCGAAATCGCTATTCTAAAGTGGTTCTTGCATTGCATTTAAGGAATCGCAAATTGCGATTCCTTAAATGTACTGTACTTGAGAAATCGCAATTAATTGCGAATTCTCAAATTGCGAGTGCCTTGAACCTTGATGCATCGCAAATGCCCTTTTTGCGGGCGCAAACGGCCGATTTTTGCGAATCGCACCGTTTGCGCTCGCAAAAATGGTTGATGCATGTGCCTGAAAGTGGTGATCACTCAGCTGACGTGTTCTGGTTGGCAGAGGCTGTTGAGGTTGAGAGCAGTGGGTTGGGGGTCAAAGTTGCTGTAGATGGTGGCAATCTTGCTGTGGAAGTAGTCTGAGAAGGTGTTGAAGAGTTCTTCGGAGGGGTGGATTGTGTTCTCTGTGGCTGCCCGATTGGAGAATTCCTTGACTATTTTGAAAAGTTATTTTGTGTGGTTAGTTGCTGTGTCAATGCGGGCTGTGATGGCTGCTCTCCAGGTTTCCTTGATGCGCAGGTGGTAATTGCTGAGGGCAGCTCTGTGAGCGGATCTGTCGCAGGGGTCATTGTAGACGCCATCTTCTCTCGAGTCGGTAGCAGTTGCGCTTGGTAGTTCTTAGCTCAGGAGTGAACCAGCTGACGTGTTTTGAGGTTATGTTGGTTTTAGCTGGTTTCTTTGGGGCGAATCTGTTGGCGAATTTGGTGATCCATGCAAAGAAGTTCTGGACAGCCTGTTCCAGGTCTGATGATGGGTTGGATTGGGTGGAGCTGAGAGTTTGCGTCACCTGAGTCTGTTACCTTGCCCCAGCCATGGAGGGCAGAGCTGTGATGTTTGGTGATGGTGTGCTGAGTGCCGGAGATGGTGAAGTGGACAATGGCGTGGTCGGGTTCTGTAGTGTGGCTGAATTTGACTCTTTCACTGGAGGTGAAAATGGGGTTGAGTGTGTGTCCGGCTCTGTGCGTGGGTTCTGTGACCAATTGTGTGAGGCCGATGTTGTTCAGGTTCTTCAGAAAGGTGGTGGAGCTGGCGTAGTTGGGGCCGTTGATGTGGAAATTGAGGTTGCCGAGTAAGACGTAGTGGCAGGAGTCGATGGCTAGTGGGGTGATGAAGTTGGAGATGGTGTCGCAGAAAGCTGGTAGAGGTCCTGGGGGTCTGTATACAAGGGCGCCTCATATTGTGGTCTTGGCATCGGTCTGTAGCCGGAAGTTAAGGTTTTGCATGAGGGGAGTGTGGTTGCCATTGGTGGCGAATCCTTGGTTGGTTTTCTTGAAGGTGATGGCGATGCCTCCACTGTGCTTGTTGGTGCGGTCTTGGTGGATCATCTTGTAGCCGATGGGTATTGCGGTGGCGATGTCAGGGTTTGAGGAAGGGCTGAGCAATGTTTCGGTGATGAAGGCGGCATCGGTGGAGAGGGTGGTGATGGTGTCCCATATTTCTGTGGCGTGTTTGCAGAGGGATCTTCTGTCGAGCAAGATACAGTGGAGCAGTTCCACGTTGTTTGTGGTCTTTCGGGTGGATATGTCGTGGGATCCTGTGTGAACTGGCAGTCCTGTGTTTCTGGATAAACGGCAGTGGTGGCAGGTGAAGTGTCCTTTGGTTGTTCGCAGGGAAGAGGTGCAGCAGTTGATGTTTCAGTGTCCGGTGTCCAGGGCCAAGAGTTCCCCGGCGGTGTAGCAGAGGGTGGCAGGAAGTCCAGGACTCCTGGCATTGGGCACGGTCCAGGCGCGGGCGTGTGCAGACAGGCTTGCCTTTGGTGCACCTTCGGTGCGCCAGCATCACGCCCGCTGCGCAACCATGCTTTAGCCTCCATTATGTAGGGCTTGGGGAGGTGGGAAGAGCGAGAAAAATGGTGCTGGAGGATCGGGAAAACGGCAAAGTTCTGGTCCTGGGCCTAGGGCACAGGAAACCTTGTGGCTTAGCCTAGGGTACTGGACCCAGGCAGACTGGCAAGGCAGGCTGGCTGGTGAGGCTGGCTTCAAGCAGGAGCAGCCTGGCAGTCATGGCGTGGACAGGCAGAAGGGAGAGCAGTGAGGACCTGCTGGACCCGGTAGCAGACAATCGGATTGGAGAAACTGGGGTGGTGGATCACGAAAGTGCCTATTGGTTGGGGGGGATCTCAACCTAGCCCTTCATGGGGACATGGACAGGGTGACAAAGTCCCGCAGACCACCCAAACCAGACATATGCCTGAGTACCTTCTTGGAGGTGACCGGTTTGGAGGATATATGGAGGGAAACTCACCAGACTCAGAGCCAGTAGTCCTATGCTTCCCACTCAATGTGCTCCCTGTCCAGATTGGACTATGAGCTAGTCCCCAAACACCAGCAAGGTATGCACAGTGACACACATTTCCTCCCCAGAGGCGTATCGGACCACTCTCCCATCATGACCGTTATACGGTCCTCCCTGTTTAGACAAAGGGAGTGGTAGAGACTGGACCCCTGGGACCTGACAGATTCGAACATGCAAAAACGTATATTCCAGGAAAAGAACAACTACCTCCAGGACAACGCTGGGTCATTAAGCTCCGACGCCACCCTATGGGAAGTGTACCAACAGTCATGTGAGGCCACTTGATCGCCCATATATTAGGGAAATGTAGGAAGCAGGAGAAGGAACTGAGAGACTTAAAGGACCAACTGGCACGTGAGGTGGCAGACTACATAGCCACCCACACCACAGAGCAGGCAAACCACCTGGAGGTCCTCTGGGTCCTCCCGAGGAGTATAGGACCCGGAGAAAGCAAGCTCACCTATATGAAGTAGGAAACATAGCCAGGATGCTCCTGGCCTGGCTAGCCCAAAGGGAGGAAGAGCAGACATGGGTTCACAGGGTGCGTGGGCCGGACAGGGCCCTGATGACTACAGGGGAGGGCATAGCCCAGGCATTTGCTGTCCACTTGAATAGTCTGTATCAAGCGCAGTGCAGTATGGCGGTGCAGTGGCCGACTTTGTAAGAGATTTAGCAGTTCCCCACTTAGGAGATGAGGCGAGGCTTACCTTAGAGGTGGAGATCACGGAACTGAAGATCTCTGAGGGGATATCCCAGATGCATAGCTGGAAAGCACCAGGCTCCAATGATTTTCTGGTTGAATATTACAAATGAGTGAAATCCAAAATTACGGGGCCACTTAAGGCAGCGATAGAGGGAGCCACGGAAGGGGGAATGCTGCCCAGAGGCTAGAGGCTAGCCACAATAGTGATTGTTGGAAATGGCCCTTTTTGCAGGGTTATCCCAAAACCTTTTGCTTCTTCCTCCTATTTTTTCCTGACCTGTTGTTGTTGGCTTTAGGACTCTGGGCACTTTACCACTCCTAATCAGTGCTAAAGTGCATATGCTCTCTGTGTAAATTGTTATTATGATTGGTTATCCATGATTGGCATATTCGATTTACTGATAAGCCCCTAGTAAAGTGCACAGAGTGTGCCAGGGCCTGTAAATCAAATGCTACTAGTGGGCCTGCAGCACTGATTGTGCTTCCCACATGAGTAGCTCTGGAGAGTTAACTCAGGCCTGCCACCGCAGGGCCTGTGCGCAGGTAGTAAATTGCCATGTCAACCTGGCAAGTGCACCCACTTGCCAGGCCCTAACCTTCCCTTTTCTTACATGTTAGTCATCCCTAAGGTGGGCCCAAGGTACCCCTGTGGGCAGGGTGCAGTGTATGTGAAAGGTAGGACATGCCCTAATGTGTGTGGCAAGTCCTGATAGTGAAATACTGCCAATTTCGTTTTTCACTATTGCAAGGTATCTGTTCCCATAGGATAGATTTGGGAGTTTGCTTATAACATCTTATAAACATAACTACCCCTGGGAACAAGGTAGGAAAATATCGTTTAGTATGCCTGAACTCAGAATCTAAAGATGCATCTTTTAGGAAAGGCGATTGTTACATTCTGTGTTTGAAAATACCACTTTTAGAAAGTAGGTATTTTCTTGCTTAGCCATCCTGTGTGCCTCTGCTGGGTTGTGTATTGACTGTCTGGCGTTGAAGTGACAGGGGCTGGGGAGGTGCAGTGGCTCCAGAGTGTCTGGATGAGTCAGCGCTAGGTTGAATAGGCCTGGTCTGCATTTGGAGTGGTGGGAGGAGTAGCACCTGCACCTGAATAGGGCTGTGCCTGCCTTCCACAATGATGGCTCCGCCCGCGGTGGTGTGTCTGGGGCCAGTGCTTACACTTACAATGGGGAGTGTTGTGCACTGTAAGGAGATTTGTAAGTGCCCCCCAGAACTGTTTTGGACTGGGCTCAGAACCCTGAGCCAGGAGAGAACAAAGAGATTTACTGTATAAAAAGAGGACCCCAGACTTTTAGATCATCCCTGGAATTGAAGAGGACCCTTGCCAAGGAGAAGAGCTGGAGAGACTGAGGAGAAGTATTGCCCCTTTGCTGCCTGCTCTGTGGGGTTGGCCTGCAGTTGCTGTTTCTGCCAAGGAAAGGAGAAGGACTTTGCTGTGTGCTGTGTCCCCTACTTGAAGGAGATCTCCAAGGGCTTGTGTGTGCTTGCCTACTGTTAAGAAGTCTCAGGGACACAAAAGACTTCCTGCAAATCTGCTGGTGTGCTGCTGGACTCTGCCATCTGTGAGTCCTACCCTTGCCTGAGGTGTCTCACAGGGCCTCAGAGGTGAGTTTTGCAGCTAATCTCTGCAAGAACCGGCGCAAAGCATTGCAAAGCCATGCAAAGTCTCTCGGAACCGACGTCGGACGGTGCGAAGCCTCACCGAGTCTCGCCGGGCGACGCAAAGCCTCACCGCACAGCCCACAGCACTGGTGCCGGACAGCACGAAGCCTCGCAAAGAGATGCATCACCTCCGGTGTGTCACGCATCGTACCTGTGCACCAAGTTTTTCCACGCATCACCCACAGACCAGCAACGTCTTGGATCGATGCCTCACTTCCCCCTACAGTCCGGATTCGACACATCACTTCTCCTGTGTGCAGCAGAACTGTCGCCTCGCCTCCACAAGGACTCAGGAACTGACGCATCGCTGTGTTTTCCAAAGCTTCCTTTCTCTGCGACTGTTTGGCCTTGTGAATCCTGACACATCTTCAGGTACTTTGTGAGAAATCACGTATCCATAGTTTTCTATGGACCAAGTTGTTTGAAACCGTTTTAAAGTCATATTCTTATTACTTGTATGTTGTATTTTTGTCGTTTTGGACTTGTTAAGTTTAGATAAAGATACTTTAATTTTCTAAACTGATGTGGTGTCCATTTGTGGTGTTTTCACTATGTTACTGTGAGGGTTGGTACAAATACTTTACACATTGTCTTTGGGATAAGCCTGTCTGCTCGTGCCAAGCTACCAAGGGGGTGAGCAGGGGTTATCTAAAGTGTGTATCCCCCTTACCCTGACTAGAAGCTATGGTCCCTATTTGGACAAAGACACCTACCTCTGCCAAGTAGAAACCCCCATTTCTAACTGATCATTCATAAGGATGGAAACCAATGGAGGACCGTGCCTCATATAGGCTGATCTCCCTGCTGAATGTTGAAACCAAGATCTTGGCCAAAATACTGGCTAACTGTCTGATGGGGGCGGTGGACGCACCAATTGCGACCAACCAGTCTGGCTTTGTGCCGTATAGAGTGACTCAGCATAATCTGAGGAGATTTTGACAGCCTGGCGCGCTTAAACTATGTGAGGGAGCTGGCAGTTCTCCTAACCATACATGCCGCAAAGGCCTTCGACTCTGTGGAGTTGCCGTACCTTTGAAAGGTCCTAGGCAAAGTGGGCTTTGGCTTGTCCTTTATGGCGTGGATAAGGCGCATGTACAGGGAGCCAATGGCACAGGTCCGGGTCAATGGTGCGACTTCACACAAATTCCACCTAGGCAGGTCCCCCTTGCTCTTTTATGGTGGCAATTGGATCCGAACGGATGCCCTACTAGGGGGCTGAAGTGGGACTTAGATTGGGAGACTGTGATCTCGCTCTATGCGGATGACATGCTCCTCTACCTGGCGGACCTTAAGCTCATGATAGGACAGGTCCTGCCAATCATGGAGGTGTTTGGGACCTATGCGGGAATCTACATAAACGGCAAAGTCAGTGATTTACCCCTGACGCTGTGGGAACCGGGAGGTGGGTATGTTTCCTCTCTGCGATGGGAACTTGGGCGGTTTAGGTATCTGGGGATTTACGTGACAACAAATCATGATAGGTTTTCCCACAATCTGGAAAACTATAAAAATGATGTCAAGCACTGGCGACAACTCCCCCTAACTCTGATGGGAAGAGCAGCTGAATACACAATGATCCACGTACCAAAATTCCTGTACGTCCCGGAGAACACTCCATTTGAGGTCCCTGCTCGGTTCTTTCGGGAAGTTGACGCAGTGATGAGGGAACTCCTGTGGGACGGGGAGACCCTAGGATTAGCCCTCTTGACCCTGACCAGGATACCCCATGATGGGGGAATTGCTCTCCCGAATCTAATATTAGAACACTGGGCGTCTCAGCCATTTATTTAATGATTGGGTTTACTCAAGCCAACACGACCCTACTTTGATGGAAGACAGGAGAGCATTGGACCCGGAGGGATATCTGCAATACTAGTATGGGGAGCCCGGGTAGGTGTGCTGCCATACCCGAAGGTGACAGTGGTGGGCTTATGGAAAAAAGCAACAGTGGCCACGGGGTAGGGATCAAAGTTGACATTGGAGACACCCCTCTGGGCGACGTAGGTATTGAAAGACCTACATCACATAGAAGGGTACCAAAGGTGGGACCAGCTGGGTATCTGAAAACAAAATAGGGGGCGTTGGGAGGGATGGAGAAGGTGATACCATTCCTGGACCTCCAGATGCAATATGAGTTTGCAAGTAGCCAGACCTTCCATTTCATGCAGATGCAGAATATAATGAGGGTCCATCTCAACAACCTGGAAGTGTTGAAGGAAAAAACACAGTTAAAGATTAAAGTTCTGGGGGCCCCCCTGCACAAACATGCGGTGCCACAGATCTATGCCACACTGCTCAATAAGTCTACCCCCTCACAGCACTTAGGGACAACTGGAAGCGAGACCTGGGGAGACTTGAGGATGATGCTTGGGCAGAAGTATGTCGGTACCCTAGAGAAGTGGCTATCAGGGCGGGCTTTAGGTTGGTATAACTAAAGATTTTCCACAGGGGGTACTACACTAGAACACAGTTGTTGTCTGTGGGCAAGATAGACAATGATAGCTGTCTCAGAGGTTGCAGACAATGGGGCAAACTATTGCACATGTGTGGGACTGCCCACATATACAAGGATAATTGGATACAATCAGCAAAACAATACTGAGAGGACTGGCCCTCGCCCTGAGCCTTGCTCCAGCCCTGGTAATGATGGGAATATGGGGAGAGCAAGCGCTAGACAGGTAGGTGCAACTGTCTTGTAATATGGCATTGGCAATGGCTCAGTGGGACAAAATTTGCAACTGGGGAATGGAACAGCCTCCAGCAGTCAAGGCTTGGAGATTGAACTTAGAATGGTGCATGCAACAGAAAAAACTGGCCTATTGGTCACAAGGTACCCCCCAGAAACAAGACAAGGTATAGGTTAGTGGAAGCAACTTATGGATGAAGCAGATGCGTGGGAGCTGGATGGTGGGGTCCAGAGTGGACATGGGGGGAAGGATTCTTGTAGTGTCTGCCTGGGCTCCAGTCAAGCGGGGAGGAGAGGTGAAGAGATACCTCAGGGGGTGCATGATGTGGTAGGAATCCTTCGTTATGGGCGGGGTTACAATGTGTACTTGATGTTTGGAGCTGTTCCTATACTGTAGACCCGGGGAAGACGGTGGGATTCTGTTGAGACTACGATCTGGTGTTTATAACCTGTTGGTTATGAAACTAATAAAAATATTTTTTTTTAATGAATAGGCTCCTACATTGGTTCACAGGAGCTTATGAGCGGATTCACAAATGCATTGATGAGTAGGGAGAGTAGTACTTTAGTAACACTCTTTTACATACTCTTGCATGCCTTTGTGAATGGTGTCGGAAAGGTCAAACTCCCAATTAGTAAAAGTGCAAAGAGGGCACAGTCTTTTCTATTTGTATTAGTTGTATATGATAATTTCCTGAATTTTAGCAACACAGCAAGATGAGGGACGGAATGCTGGACATTGTCAAGCATTAACCCCAGTCACAGATCTGAGTTTAATCCATTGTTCCTTTGCTCGCCACACCACCCCAGTTTGGGCCCAGCCATATGCAAATTAGGCTTGACCCTGCTCCACATAGGAACAGCCCAGCCCAAACTGCCGGGCAAGGTCCTCCCTGGACTGGAAACAAGCATCCTGGGACCGGTTTCAGGGTATCATCCCTCATCAGCCAGGCTAGCTTGAAACCAGTGGCATAGTGAGCATGGGACACATGTCTGGGCATACCCTTCCCACTAAGGGCATACCTTTCCCACTAAGGGCAACTTATAGCAACACAAAAATATGATGGATGGCATACTGAACATTGTCAAGCATTCACCCCAGTCACAGATCTGGGTTTAATCCATTGTTCTTTTGCTCCCCATGCCACCTCAGTTTAGACCCAGCCATATGCAATTCAGTCTTGACCCTGCTCCCCATGGAAACAGTCCAGCCCGAACTGCCAGGCCAGGTCCTCCCGGGACCAGAAAACAAGCATCTAGGGATCGTTTGTGTTGCTATATTTTGTGGATTGTGCCATTTTATTCCCTATTTAGATATTTCAGGAATATTTCACAAAGACATGTAAGATTATGTAAAATGGTACTGCAGGAGTACTACTGTACCTAATCCCACATGCCTTTGTGCAGTAATTCTTCATATGTGTTCCGCGATGTCTACTCAAGTGGTTCGCGGCTGTTTAGGAAATTAAATAATAGCATATTAATAAAGTGAATGCACATAAAAAAGCAAAACTAAAAATTGGAAATACTAAAACGCTCTATAAATGTGAAAGAATTTGAAATTGGATGCTAAAAACTTAAGTTGGTATTCTTATTTTAATTTGTGGGAGCAGTACAGAACTGCAAAAGGAATCTAGTAAGGATGGCTTGTGACCTTTAATGAAACACTGGAACATGCCCACAAAATGAAAACATGCATTGGAGTAAAAAAGACAAAATGATATGCTGGTGCAACCTTCCCATTAAAATTTAGATTTTTGCACATGGCTTTGTTTGTGAATTAAGGGCCTCATTTACAATGAGGCTGCGCCACAGGAGCGTCACTTTTTGCCGCTCTCCAGTGGCGCAGGAGCTTGCTCCATATTTACCAGGCAGCACTAAGCCACTTTGCATGACTTAATGCGGCCTTGTAAATATCATTCCCCTTTAATGCAGTTCTCTGGGTTAAAAGGGCGTGCAATGAGTGTTGCTGGGGGCATTTCTGGCAAAACCCAACGTCTTTTTGACACTGCCCCAGATTTACGCGGAATCGCAAGTCTGAGGCAGCACCAAAACGTATGCCTCCCCAGGGGAGGCGTAAGGGAGGGGCAACAAGGAGAAATAACTTTATTTCTCCTAGGTTTTCCTTTTTCTATGTGTTCTGCATTCTGCAGCACACAGAGAGGAAAAAGCCTTTTGTGATTGTTTTTGTGCAGGAAGAGAAACCAATCTTCCGCGCAACACAGGCACCCTTGCACCATGGCGCTAAGGTGCCTACGTTGGCACATGGCAGTCCATTGTGCGCCAGTGCAGGGAAAAAGCACAGGAATGTGCCGTATCTCATAGATACGGTGCATTCCTGCCCTTTTCTTTTGCCGTAGGGCAGCGCAGCAGGAAGGCCTGCGGCGCTGCCTTACGGCAAAATCTTGTAAATAAGGCCCTAAATATTTCAGCATTTGTGTATTTCTTTGATGCACAATTGTTTTTGTTTTTTTGTGTATTGTTTTGGTGGGAGGCCCCCTTTTCCAGTAGTGATTCACTGCGGGTTCACAGATGACAAAAGATTAAGAACCACTGACTTTGTGACTCAGCACCATATGGTCATGAAGTGATATTAGTCAAGGAAAATCCTCATATACCGTAGATGCTTCTAATAGAATTAAGAAAAGTTTTCTAAAGCCAGACTCCAGACTAACCCGAATTATATTGGTGCAAAATAGTTATGAACTAGTGCAATTTAAGGAATCTGTCACATCACATAAGTGGCTGCAACTTTCGCCTACTACTCACTAGCACTTCAGATTAGAAAAACATCAAGTACTTGAAAGTGGTTTATCACAAGTAGAACAATAAACAACATTGAAGCAATCTTTCATTCTTTTGTTTTCTGTGAAGAAAAATAGAAAAAGCTACTTCAAAAATAAGCATCAAGGTACATAAGCAAGTTAAGAATATTTTCAGTGTTTCTCCATATAAATTAATCTTGTCTTACATACAAAGCTCAGTTTGACCAACTGTTTATTTGTACTCTTGCGACTACTATGCAGATTAAGTGCCTTTTTACACATTATTCACAGTGCAGAAATCATACAAGCCAACATTTTAGAGCAGGAAAGTGGGAGATTCTGAAAACATTCAGGGGGACATATTGACTTCTATTGACGCAGAGGCAAATTCAGGCAGGAGACAGTTAAAATAAAGTTTTTTTGCATAAAAAAATCAGGAGTTTCCAACCTGAATCGAGTCTATTGGCATGTATGGAAATGTGTGTTTTTTTTCTGGAAGGACCCTTAGTAGAGAAAGTAACCACAAATTTGCTGCTACTTTCAATACTGCGGGTTGCAGTGAAAGTTTATGAGCAAAATGCTTAAACTGGTGGGATCTTGCTTTTCAAGTTTTTTGAAGCCTGTGATTCTGTTTCCTTCCACTTCCAGAACCGGCCAGTGACCACTGACAGCTGGGTCTGGTGGCTCAGTGGACTAATGCGTCTATTTCAGGGGCCTGTGTTCGACCTCATGGTCACAGCTTCAAATCCCAGTGGGTCCACTCAGCCTTTCATCCATCTGAGGTCGATAAAATGAGTACCATTGAGTTGGGTAACAATAAACATCTGTTATTCAGCGCCAAGATACCCTTCTGGGTGAACGTGCACTTTACAAAAATACATGTTATGTTATAAACGGACCAGGGCCTTCTGTTGGTCGTTTTCTTTTATCATTTCCTATGATCACTACAAATAATAATAATAATTTGATTTGTAAAGCGCTTGGTTTCTCCTAATGGAGTGTCCCCGTACTAGGATTGCCCTACCAGCCTACACCCGAACTCAAGCCATGCCCTTTTAGGGCAACTGAAATAACCATGGGGGATATTACCAAGAAATAGCGATAATTATCGCAAAGCGCGCTGTTTTTTTTATCGCTGGATTTCATCGCGGAGATAACGCGTTATTATCAACGCTTATCTCCAAGGCGATAGAAAATCCAGCGATAGCGGCAAAACCCAGCAATAGCGCGAGAAATCCAGCGATAAATTCCACGCTCTAATGAAAAGCTTGCTAATAGGCAGGTGAGGACTTAACCATTCTAGTCAATGGGAGGTGGATTGTAAGGTTAAGTCAGGTTTTTAGCAGGGGTTAGATTCCAGCGATAATCACGGTTAGCGCAATTTTTTTTATTGCTTCGCGGGCATTGCTAATAGGGGGAAGTTGTGTTTGCGACTGTTTTCAGTCGCTTTAAGTTGGGAACGCCTACTGTAGGAAGGTGGAATCTGACTATATGGTTGCCCCCACTTTTTTCCTGGTGTTTTGCTGGTTTATGACTTAGTTGGACTGGGATCCTGCTATTCAGAACCCCAGCCTAGCTGCTTCCTCTCTAAAATGGTTTCCATGTGCCTTAGGCACATCTCTGATTGGAATCTGGAGTGCCCTTATAAGTCCCTAGTATATGGTATACTATGTACGCAGGGCATAGGTACCTCAGAGGCCTACCAGGGGCTGCAGCATGTATTGTGCCACCCCTGGAAGGCCATCCAAAATGACACCACAGGTCTGCTACTGCAGCCTGGGTAGGTGGTGCATGCACCCCTTACAGTGGTATAGAGCTACCTATATCACTACCATTGCACACACATATAAACCTATAAGTCACTCCTATGGCAGGCCTTACCAATCCTGAAGGCAGAGTGCTTGGTTTTTATGTGAGAGGGTGCCCCTGCATGAGCAGAGCCCCTCTACAGCGTTCGGAGTCCCTCCTCTGATGCTGTTTGTGGTACAGCCTGACCATATACTCTTAAGTGCATTATATCCTCGCGGTACAATGCTAACTTTGGACTGGCTGCACCAAAACATGTCGTGTTTGGTGTCAAACATCTTGGGATACTACCCCCCGCCAGTCCTGGCGGCAGGGGTAGCATTCCACCCTTCTAGAGGGAGAGACATGTACACACCGGGCTACCCGGTAACTTCTTTCCAGAGCCCTGGCATCACAAAATGGATGCTGCTGCCACAGACACGGGTCTGGCCTCCTGCTGCTGACTGAAACTCCGGCAGGGAGGCCTGGACAATAGGTTTCCTGTCGCAGGGAGGTATAACCACCTCCCCAGACAGGATAATGTGTATTGGGGCTGGGCGGGAGCACTCTCTGGTGCTCAGAAGTCCTGCACTGGGGGCACACTTGGTGTCCCTGTGCATATGCCAGTTCAAACCGGTTGCAGGGGCTACCTGCCCCTGCTCTGGCGCGAAACTGGACAAAGGGAATGGGTGTAACCACCCCTCTTCCCTGACCCTCCCATAGGTGGGTCCCCAGAGTATGTCCAACCCCTAACTTAGTATAAGTATGGGACCCCAGTCCTTAGGACTTTAGATTACCCTGGATGAAACTCTGACACTGAATCCTGGACCTTCGATGCTCTACCTAAAGATTAGAGGACTGAAGAATCTCCCTTGGGGTCAAGGAGTGACTCCCTTGCTTGGCAGGCACCTAAGAAGCAATTGTCCGGTCTGCATCGCTGAAGCTCCCGCCGGATACCGAAGTCTTTGCATCACCAGAGGTGGATTTCCAGACTTCCCTGAGGATGTCCTGAGTCCCCAGCAAAGCTGAGGCCTGTAGCTATCGTGGGTTACGTGGAACCGTGACCCCTGGACACCGAGTACTTTTGCAAGTGCATCCTCTTCCTGGTCTCCCACGAAGTTGTGCTTTGGGCTCCGAGTAGCCCCCGCCTCCAGCACCGACTGCACCGAAGATCACTGGCCTCCACTCCACGAGTGTCTTGTGAGCCAGTTCTAAGTGCGTCCACTCGAGGCTCCTTCGCGGTCGCTAGTCCGTTGGCTAGTGGGCCCTCCCGAAGGCAACTCTTCTTTTGCTTGGGCTTTCCTGGTTGCTCCAGACGTGCCCTGACTTACCCTTGCTGGGTGAGTCCCCCAGACCTTGCTGGTCTGCATCAACGTCCTTTCTTTGTTTCTACGAGACTTGCCGTTGCCAAGGCTTGTTGGGTCCAATCTGGTCGCCGACACCCCTGCAATCGACAGACGTCGTGGGACAGCTCGAATCCAGCTCCTGGTCATCGTTGACACCTCCTGGACCTCGTGGTTGAAGAGTCAAGACGACAGTCAACCTACCTGAAGCACCCGACATCGGTGGGCATCTGCTCATCGCCTTCCTGGTCACTGGCTAGTAACCCAGACTCTGTCCCCTCTGCTTTCAGGTTCTTCAGATCTTCGATCCACCCTTGGATCCACCCGAACACTTTCGACTTGGTCGCCAGCAGCACTTTGCAGCAGATTGCCATTGAAAACGACGACGAAACCAGACCCCGAAAGACACCTATGCACCCGGCTTCCCTGGGTGAGGTAACTCGAGTACTCCGGTGCTCCCGTGGGTATAGACTCTAGAACAACCTAGTTCTAAAGGGGTTTGCTCCAAGTCCTCCTCTAAGTGTCCTTTTTCTTTAAAACTCCAACCGCGACATTCCCCATAGAAGTCAACGGCGGCTCGCGGCTGTGTTCTCCCACTGCACGCGTCCCCTGTGGGTCCCCTGTGTCACTACCTTGGGTGGTTCCTTGAGGGCCAAGCACTTCTACAGGCTCTAGGCCTTGTGTCTAGCTCAGTCGTGGTTCTTATACCACTTTATTGGTATATGGTTTGAGTACGCCCCTAGGGCTCAAACGTGTATTTGTGCTATTACTGTTGATAACTGACTTGTAACTTATGTACTTCAAACTCTAGCCTCATAAAGAGACTAGAGGGGTGTGTTTAAGACTAAATACATATATATTAAATATATACCTGGTGTGGTCCTCTTTCATTTGGTCACTCAAGAGATTATAGACTGGTAAAACAAGCTGCTTTACATTCCTTCAAGACTTAGCCTGAAGGCTGCTCTCCATAGCTACCACTAGGATAGCTTTCAATAAAGGTTGTCTTTAACTTATCTCCAATAAGGGGTTGTTTGGACTGGTGCAAGGTGCCCACTATAATTAGTGGACAGCATATACCAGGCCAACTTCTCACATTGGTGTGCAGCGTGTGGGATTCCAGCTTGCTATTGTTTTACCAGATAATCTCAATTGAATTGATCAACTGAAAACTACTAAGGGTACCTTAGGTACATATAAATCAAGCTTAGGATACAGTAAGTTCTACTGAACTTAGAGTTGTGTGTTAAGGGATAGCACACCCTTTCTACAACTCAAAGAGAGTTTAGTAGGCCACACTAGAGTAGGTAGTGCATACACCACACCACACTAGTAATGTCTTCACTGCCAGGAACCAGTGGGCTCCTGCCATCCAGATATGACAACCTCTCATACTTGGAATTAAGAGAGTTGTGCAAGGTTAGGAAGTTGAAGACAGGCAAAAATGCCAACACCCAACGTCTCCTGGAGATGCTTCTGCTAGATGATCTTAGAAGACCCATAAGGTCTGAAAGGGTAGGCAGAGAGGGTGGGGCAGAAGATGAGGGAGGGGCCAGGGATGAAAATGCCCAGGACCTGACCTCTGAAACTGGCCAGGGGGATGACAATGATCCTGACCTGGAAAGTGCAGCTACTCCTGAGGAAGAGGAGGAGGCCCAGAATGACCTCCCCTTTGTCCCCCCAGGAAGAGTTGTGAGTGTGCCCAGAAGGTCTAGATCTCCTTCTCAGGAGTCTAACCACTCTGACACCTCAGTAGGGACCTCTGTCTCCTCTCATAGGAGGGAATCCTCTCATGAGAGGAGAAAGAGACTGATTCAGTATGAACAAGCCCAGCTTGAGCTCAGAAAACAGCAGTTGGCTATAGATAGGGAGTCCCTAGATCTCTATAGACAGAGAAAAAAGATGGGACTAGAGGCACAAGTTACTAACTTGTGTAACGATATATCTGTAAGAGACAGTAGTTAGTGACAGATTCCTTACCTTAGAATATCCCCAGGCGTCAGGCTGGATCTGGAAAGTTTTTGCGTAGCAGTACCCTTGCGCGTCGGTAGGCGGCGTCGTGCGGCTCCGTGTCCGTCGTCGGCATCGTGATCGCCGGGATGACGTCGCGGGCAGTACTTAGACGCCGCCCCTGCGCGCTGACGTCAGTTCTGTACACGACTTTCCGCGCCAGGAACGCAGAGCCGTGCAAGAAGCTGACATAGGTGTCTGAAAAATACTAGGGCCCTGAAAGGGATGTCCTTAACCCTAGAAATCAGTTCGCAGAACGGGGAGGATGGGTGGGCGGTAAGGAATCTGTCACTAACTACTGTCTCTTACAGATATATCGTTACACAAGTTAGTGACTTGTGCATCTGAAAGAGACACGTTAGTGACAGATTCCTTACCTTAGAATAGATACCCCAGCAATACCAACCCCGGTGGTGGGTCTGCGAACAAAGATCAGACAAGGAAGTCCCGGAGGACAGAACGGCCAAAGAAGCCGTCCCTCCGGACCTGACTGTCAAGGCAGTAATGCTTTGTAAACGTGTGCAGCGAGGCCCACATAGCTGCCTGACAGATATCCTGCAGCGGAACACCGCGGCCTAAAGCCGTGGTAGCAGCCGTTGCCCTGGTGGAATGGGCATGCAGCCCAACAGGAGGCTCCTTCTTAGCCAAAGAATAGCAGGCTTTGATACACAAGGTTACCCAGCGGGAGATGTTTCTCTTGTGCACCGCCCGAGCTTTTTTGGCGCCCACGTAGCCCACAAAGAGCTGGTCATCCACCCGGAAGTGTTGTGTGCGGTTGATATAAAAGGAAAGCGCACGTTTTGGGTCCAGACGGTGGAGCCTCTCTTCCTCTCTGGAAGGATGCGGAGGCGGAAAGAAGGTGGGCAAAGTGATGGTCTGCCCAATGTGGAAGGCAGTAACCACCTTTGGCAAGAAGGACGGACGCGTCCTAAGAACAACCTTGTCTGGATGGACAGACAGAAAGGGAGGTTTGCATGATAGAGCCTGGAGCTCACTCACCCGCCGAGCGGAGGTGATGGCCACCAGAAAGGCTGTCTTCAGAGTTAGAAGACGAAGAGGACAGTTATGTAGAGGCTCAAAGGGAGCGCACATAAGAAAGGTAAGAACCAAGTTCAAGTCCCACTGAGGCATCACAAACGGAACAGGAGGGAAGAGGTGTGTAATGCCTTTAAGGAATCTGTTAACAACAGGGGACTTGAAAAGGGAGGGCTGATCAGGAAGCCTGAGGAAGGCCGAAATGGCACAAAGATAGCCCTTGATGGTACCCAGGGCAGAACCCTGTTGGGCCAGTGAAAGAAGGAACAGAAGAACCTCAGAAAGAGGGGCAGAGAGGGGATTCACAGCCTTTGCTGTGCACCATGCCACAAACTTGTTCCACCTGCAGGCGTATACCACCTTAGTGGAGGGACGCCTGGCTGCCAGAATCACATCACAAACTTCGGGAGGCAAGTCGAAAGGAATCAACTGCCGCCGCTCAATCTCCACGCAAGCAGGTGGAGGCTGGACAGGTTCGGGTGGAGGACCGTCCCTGCTGCTGCGACAGAAGATCCTCCCGAAGAGGCAGACGGATCGGGGGATCGACGCTCATACTGAGTAGCTCGGGATACCAAACTCTTCGAGCCCAGTCCGGAGCCACAAGGATGACTTGGGCCCGGTCGCGCCGAATCTTCTTCAACACTCTGGGTAGAAGTGGTATAGGCGGAAAGGCGTACAACAGACCGCAACTCCACCCCCGACGAAAAGCGTCGCCGAGCGAGTGCCGCCTTGGAAATTCCAACGCGCAGAACTGATGACATTGCGCGTTCTCTTCGGTGGCGAATAGATCTAACCAAGGCTCTCCCCACTGCAGAAAGAGACCTTGCGCCACTTCCGAGTGAAGACGCCATTCGTGATCCATCATGCACCTGCGGCTGAGTTCGTCCGCCCTGGCGTTCAGGGAACCTGCCAGGTGTTGAACCATCAAGAACATGCCCTGATGTTCCAGCCGGGAAACGACCTTTACCACTACTCTTTAACAACGAGGGGCCTGAACCACGATCCCTCAACCACTACTGCATTTACAACTACCTAGTCTAAACAACGACCTGTCTAAACAACGACCTGTCTAAACAACGACCTGCATGAAGAGATTAGTTGTTTCTTTTGTTATAGTAAGTTGTCTGTCTGATTTGTTTTTTTCATGGAGTGTAATATTTTGTAAAAATAATTAACTGTTTTACATTTTCTAAGTTTATTTATGCAATCTTACTAATTAATGTATGTTGTTTAAATTTACCTTCTGAGACCAGTAGATGGCACTCTTGGATTGTTTATGACTGATATATATATATATATATATATATATATATATATATATATATATATATATATATATATATATATATATATATATATATTGGCAAGTGTATCATGAGTATGAGTTTTTGGGTGGCAAGGGTATTTTTAGGGTTTATGGTGGGTGTAGGTTTTTGGGTGGCAAGGGCATTTTTTACATTTTGGGTGGGAATGGGTTTTTGGGTGGCAAGGGTAATTTTAGGGTGGGTATGGGTTTTGGGTGGCAAGTGTATTTTTAGGGTTAAGGGTGGGTATGGGTTTTTGGGTGGAAAGGGTAATTTGAGGGTTTAGGGTGGGCATGGTTTTTGGGTGGCAAGGGTAATTTTAGGATTTCGGGTGGGTATGGGTTTTGGGATTGCAAGGGTATTTTTAGGGTTTAGGGTGGGTATGGGTTTTGGGGTGGGAGGGGATTTTTAGGGTTTAGGGTGGGTGTGGGTTTTTGGGTGGCAAGGGTAATTTTAGGGTTTTGGGTGGGTATGGGTTTTTGGGTGGCAAGGGTAATTTTAGGGTGGGTATGGGTTTTTGGGCGGCAAGTGTATTTTTAGGGTTAAGGGTGGGTAAGAGGTTTTTGGGTAACAAGGGTAATTTTAGGGTGGGTGTGGGTTTTGGGTGGCAAGGGTAATTTTAGGGTTTACGGTAGGTATGGGTTTTTGGGATTGCAAGGGTATTTACAGGGTTTAGGGTGGGTGTGGGTGTTTGGGTGGAAAGGGAATTTTTAGGGTTCAGGGTGGGTATAGGTTTTTGGGTGGAAAGGGAATTTTTAAGGTTTTGGGTGGGTGTAGGTTTTTGGGTGGAAAGGAAATTTATACCATTAAAAGTGAGTATAGGGGTGTGTGTGTATGTATATATACATACATACTATATATACATACATATATATATATATATATATATATGTGTGTATATAGTGTTAATACTTATCAATATTAATTTTTACAACACATATGTCTTTAGCATGCATGCCTTTACCACGAAATTTAAGATTTTTACAGGTACATACAAACCCATTACACATATATATATATATATATATATATATATATATATATATATATACACGCATATGGGTTTATACTTACCTGGAAAATAGATACATTAATGGGGTAAAGGCAATCATGGTAAAGGCATAGTAGTTGTAAAAAATAGTAGTTGTTAAAACTTTAGTGGTTTAGACTAAGGGGTCGATTCCGATTCGGGCCGGAAAAAGCACCGACCGACTCGGATCCGGAAAAAATACCGACCGACACGTACCCGTGGCGCACGACACGCCAAGTACGATGCAAGGCGCGAAAAATCCGACCGACACGTACCGAAACAAAGTCGACCGACCGAGCCGCACGGAAAACAGCAATCCGGCCGGAAGAACACGCGAATCCAACCGACCGACACGCACCCGGAACAAATCCGACCGAAACGTACACGCGAACTCCAAACCGCAAAGTACGATGCAAGGCGCGAAAACCACGACCGAGTCGGACGGAGGACAAGCCGTACGACCGACACGCACACAAAACCGAGCTGAAGCAACACAATACACCGCGACCGACGCGTACGCAGCATAGAAAACTGCACAAACACAGCGTGAACGAAACGGAGAACACCGTACGAGACCAATGCAGGGTCCGACTCGGTCACAAGAACGTTTCCAACATACACAAACAGCACAAAGGAAAAATCACCCAAAAAAAGGCCAAACAAGCAATCACCAAGCCAATAAATACTGGGGGTGGGGACAGAGAACAAAGACACACCCACAACTCCACCTATATAAAGGACACAAATCACTACCATGAGCCTTTGCAAATGCCATTCCACTGCCAGCACCCAAGAGAAAGCAACCACACACCCACAGCTCATCCCTCACACAAGCCACACACCATCAGCACACCAACAAATACCTACCTCACATACACCCAGCAAAACACACACTCACACACCCTCACCTGCACACCAACACACACATCACCCACCATCACCACCCATCACCATGCCCCCAAGAAGAATCCCAAGTTCCTAGATAGTGAATTGGAAGTCATGGTAGACGAGATCCTCAGGGTGGAGCCACAGCTGTTTGGCACACTGGTCCAACAGACCCCCATGTCGCAGAAAACCAAGATGTGGGAGAGGATCATCAACAGGGTGAACGCCCAATCACCATGTCGGCGCACAAAGACCGACATCCAGAACAGGTGGTATGACGTGCGCAGGAGGGTACGGGACATGCTGAAGAAAGACTACATCAACAGCCAATACACCGGCAGTGGCCCTCCTGCCAAGCCAATATACCTCAGGCCCTGGGAGGAGAAGGTGCGGGCCATCCTTCCGCCAGTGAGCGTATATGGACTAGAGGACATCCCAGAGCCTGGTGAGTACACAACAAATGTACACAATATACTGCCACAAAACACACACATCACTGTCAAGGGAGAGTCAAACCATGCACTCATAGCAATTACACAGCAACCAGAACAGAATCATCCCAAAATGTGTATGTCAGTCAGATAAACACAACACATGCCATCAAAAAAGTCACATCCAACTGTGCCAACACATGTACAAACACAACCACAACTACAGCTAGGCAGTGGCACAAATAGAACTAACAAACACATCCACACATGTAGCCACCACAACAACACCAACACACAGTGAAGACCACTCAAAGGAAGGAATTCTGTGTATGCTGGCCAAGTCAGTGTAGCCAATAGCATCATGGGAGTCGCAGTCACACATATTGCCCCCCACAACTGTCCCATCAACACCACCATGAACCATGCGCACATCACAGGGAGTGGAGAAGGACTCACAAGATGGCTGACACTGGCTACTGCTGTGGGGAGCACAAGGCCCTGCTGGCAACTGTGCACCAACAAACAGCAGGACACCACTGACTGACATCCTGAGAGACAACTTACACTCCCTGCAATGCAAGCACGTTCCATGGTGGGAAATCTGGCTAGCTGGGTGGGAAGGGGGACTTGCAGCACTGACCATAGTCACAAGCACCTCCCCTCACACACCCCCAACCCAAACTCCACAGAACCCACCTGGTAGAATGCAATGCCCCCATCCTAACACAAGATCCCACAAAGAACCACCACCCTGGGTTATGTTGTGTGAAGCACAGGGACACTCTTGGGACTCTTAGCCAAACAACTGCCAGGACAACACTCCCAGCCATCCTGTCAGCACAGCCAGCCCACCCCACAGGGAAGCAGAATCAAAAGGAAGGAAGCATGGGCATGCTGGGAAGGGGGTGGAGGCAATAGCATGATGGGAGTCGTAGTCACTGATATTGGTCACCCCCACAACTGTCCCATCAACACCACCCTGAACCATGCTCACATCACAGGAAGTGGAGAAGGACTCACAAGATGGCTGACACTGGCTACTGCTGTGGGGAGCACAAGGCCCTGCTGGCAACTGTGCACCAACAAACAGCAGGACACCACTGACTGACATCCTGAGAGACAACTTACACTCCCTGCAATGCAAGCACGTTCCATGGTGGGATAACTGGCTGGCTGGCTGGGTGGGAAGGAGGACTTGCAGCACTAACCATAGTCACAAGCACCTCCCCTCACACCCCCCAACACAAACTCCACAGTACCCACCTGGTAGAATGCAATGCCCCCCATCCTAACACAAGATCCCACAAAGAACCACCACCTTGGGTTATGTTGTGTGAAGCACAGGGACACTCTTGGGACTCTTAGCCAAACAACTGCCAGGACAACACTCCCAGCCATCCTGTCAGCACAGCCAGCCCACCCCACAGGGAAGCAGAGTCAAAGGAAGGAAGCATGGGCATGCTGGGAAGGGGGTGGAGGCAATGGCATGATGGGAGTCGTAGTCACTGATATTGGTCACCCCCACAACTGGCCCATCAACACCACCCTGAACCATGCTCACATCACAGGAAGTGGAGAAGGACTCACAAGATGGCTGACACTGGCTACTGCTGTGGGGAGCACAAGGCCCTGCTGGCAACTGTGCACCAACAAACAGCAGGACACCACTGACTGACATCCTGAGAGACAACTTACACTCCCTGCAATGCAAGCACGTTCCATGGTGGGATAACTGGCTGGCTGGCTGGGTGGGAAGGAGGACTTGCAGCACTAACCATAGTCACAAGCACCTCCCCTCACACCCCCCAACACAAACTCCACAGTACCCACCTGGTAGAATGCAATGCCCCCATCCTAACACAAGATCCCACAAAGAACCACCACCTTGGGTTATGTTGTGTGAAGCACAGGGACACTCTTGGGACTCTTAGCCAAACAACTGCCAGGACAACACTCCCAGCCATCCTGTCAGCACAGCCAGCCCACCCCACAGGGAAGCAGAGTCAAAAGGAAGGAAGCATGGGCATGCTGGGAAGGGGGTGGAGGCAATGGCATGATGGGAGTCGTAGTCACTGATATTGGTCACCCCCACAACTGTCCCATCAACACCACCCTGAACCATGCTCACATCACAGGAAGTGGAGAAGGACTCACAAGATGGCTGACACTGGCTACTGCTGTGGGGAGCACAAGGCCCTGCTGGCAACTGTGCACCAACAAACAGCAGGACACCACTGACTGACATCCTGAGAGACAACTTACACTCCCTGCAATGCAAGCACGTTCCATGGTGGGAAATCTGGCTAGCTGGGTGGGAAGGGGGACTTGCAGCACTGACCATAGTCACAAGCACCTCCCCTCACACCCCCCAACACAAACTCCACAGTACCCACCTGGTAGAATGCAATGCCCCCCATCCTAACACAAGATCCCACAAAGAACCACCACCCTGGGTTATGTTGTGTGAAGCACAGGGACACTCTTGGGACTCTTAGCCAAACAACTGCCAGGACAACACTCCCAGCCATCCTGTCAGCACAGCCAGCCCACCCCACAGGGAAGCAGAGTCAAAAGGAAGGAAGCATGGGCATGCTGGGAAGGGGGTGGAGGCAATGGCATGATGGGAGTCGTAGTCACAGACATAGCTCACCCCCACAACTGTCCCATCAACACCACCCTGAACCATGCTCACATCACAGGAAGTGGAGAAGGACTCACAAGATGGCTGACACTGGCTACTGCTGTGGGGAGCACAAGGCCCTGCTGGCAACTGTGCACCAACAAACAGCAGGACACCACTGACTGACATCCTGAGAGACAACTTACACTCCCTGCAACGCAAGCACGTTCCATGGTGGGATAACTGACTGGCTGGGTGGGTGGGAAGGAGGGCCAGCTGTCAACCAAACACAACCAATGCAGACCATGTTCACACCCCAGAAAATACATAGAAATGCCCAAATAATGCAGGACAATGTGCCACACCAATATCAACCCCTGACTGTGACGACTTAGGACAATGCAATGTACAGGCCCGCACCCAGAGGCACAGTCACAACTGTCATGTGTGTCAACCATTGATGCCTGCAGAAACATAACATACATTGTTTGTGTCTCCCAAAAACAGGTGATGATGGGGACACAGCAGCAGACGCTGAGGAGTCCCAGTCCCAGGCTCAAGAGGATGCCGAGCTCACTGGCGTCGTACAGCCTCTGTCCTCCTCGGACGATGAAGAACAACCTGGCACATCCGGTGCAAGTCAACATGCAGCACCAGCAGGACCACCAGCTGCAGCACCAGCAGGACCACCAGCTGCACCCCCTGCACCCACCCCTCCAACGACTGTCACCACGAATACCATCCCTGCCGACATGGACAGAACAAGGAGCAACACCAGCACAGTGACCCTGGACCAACCTGGGGCCATGGACACCACCACCACCACCAACCCCCAAGGTGGACCAGGGTTATCTGTGCGTGCCACTGCACACACTGCACATGTCAGCAGGGGTGGTGGGAGGGGTGGGAGACAGAGGTCGCTGCTTGCAGACGTTGCTGGTGTGCATGATGACCCACAACTGGTACGCATAGCTGATGCGTACCAGTCCAGCACCGGAGAGCTCAGCCAGGTAGTGGGGCTCCTCAGAGACATTAAACAGCAGCAGGCTGCCCATCATGCCCGCTTGGACTCCCACATGTCCCACGTGGAGTCACACATGTCCCGTGTGGACTCACACATGTCCCGCGTGGAGTCCAAGTGGGATGCACTGCATGAGATGACGGCGGTGCACAGGGACATTTTACAATGCCTCCGCCAGATGAACAGCAACCAGTCCACACCTCCCTGTGTGCCAACAACATCTGGTGCCGAACAAACTGCAACTGCCACAGGGAGGGAGGAGGACTCTGGCGGAGAGTCCCCTGCACCGCAGCAGCCTGTACTTGAGGGCCCCCCCCAAGAAGAGGGGTCGTCCGAGGAGGGAAAAGTGAGAGGCCGATGGCCAAGCGCAACTCCCAGGAAGCCTGAACCTGTTCTGGATGTTCGCCTTTGTGCACAGACTGTTCACCCTGTTGACGGCAACACTACTCCCACACATTGCATGGGGAGTACAAGTTGGACCAATGTGTCAGACAACTGTGGCCCCGATACTGGGGATCCTGTCTACCAGGACTTTCAATTCACCTAGGAACTTGGGATTGCAAGATTTATGTACAGCACAACCCATCCTATGCACTATTAACACAAATGTATCACAATAAACACACTAATACACCATACTTGCCTCTGTCGTGATTCCAACGTGGGTGCTGTTATGGGGATGATGAACTGCAAAATTACACTGTGTATGCGAACTGCAACAGCAAGGACAACACAGGCATGTGAGTACAGGCAACGTGACACACATGAGGGAGACACACCACCAGGGCTACACAACACATACACACCTAGGCCATCTGACTCATTGCCTACACTGATGTTGCCAGGGAAGACGGTGCAATGCACAGACACCACACCCATTCCCAGTTGTAGTCAAGTAGCCCACAGGTGCAGTAAGCAAATGGCAGTCAAATGTGTGACCACAGACAACGCACATCACAAAGTGAAGCACAGGTTTATTACACAGTTGCAACATGCCGTAACCACTACAGATGCAAGGTAACCCCACCTGGCAGCGGGCACACAGTCAACAACTGTAGACGGAAGGAAGTCCATGGGTGTGGCGCACATCACCTGTAGGGACACAACAGCTACCAGCCTGGATGTGCAATCACGTCGTCGGTGGACACAGTTGACCAAACGAATCTGAAAGTACCCTGTGAAGGACAGAAATGACACACAGTCAAAAGCAATGGAGTACAGGACAGAACAGCAAAACTCATGCACAATACATGTTACAAGATACCCACCCAGAACCAAGTTAGCATGTCAACACTGTTGGGGAGTACAGCCCACCTGTCACCACACATCGCAACACACATCCAGTCAAGTAGCCCATGGACACACTCCAACAGCACCAGAGCACCACCCACACATCATGCCAACTCACATCATTGACATGACACCTCAGGATACTCACATTCAGCTAAAGAAGTTGGTGATGAGCTGTGTGCGGACATCACCATCACCATCATCATCATCATCGTCACTGGCATCGTGGTCCAGGCCAGGATCCTCCACAGGTGGCGGATGTTGGTCATTGTCATCCTGGATGAGAGGCAACTCCTTCCGCACTGCCAGGTTGTGGAGCATGCAGCAGACGATGATAATCTTGCACACTTTCGCAGGGGCATATGGGAGGGACCCTCCGGTCTTGTCCAGGCAGCGGAAGCGGCTCTTCAGGAGACCAAAGGTCCGCTCAATCACTCTCCTGGTCCGACCATGTGCCTCATTGTAGCGCATCTGGGCAGGTGTCACAGGGTTCCTGAGGGGTGTCAGCAACCACGGCATGTTGGGGTATCCCGAGTCACCTACGGACAGACAAGTGCACATTAGCTGACTTGGAAAAGTGGGCGGAATACTACAGATCAGATCACACACAATGGCACAAAGTCAGTACACACCGACAAGCCAGGCACGCTGGTTCTGCATCTGTGCCATCATCCTGGGGATGCGACTACTCCTCATCACAAAGGCATCGTGTGCTGAACCAGGGAAACGGGCACACACGTGTGTGATGGTCATGTCTGCAAGACACACCACCAGTGCATTGACCGAGTGGTAGTGCTTGCGGTTCCTGTAGGCCTGCTCCTGGGCCTGTGGTGGTACCAAAGCCACATGTGTCCCATCAATGGAGCCAATTACATGCGGCATCCTCCCCAGGGCATAAAAGTCACTCTTCACGTCAGTGAGTCGTCGCAGTCTAGGGAAATAGATGTACCGGTTCAGGAAGAGCAACATTGCCGCCAAAACATCGCGGAGCACACGGCTGAACATGGTCTGTGACATCCCACCAGCAGTCGCCACAGTATGTTGGAAGGTACCAGTGGCAAAGAAGTGTAGGGCTGCCATCACCTTCACCTTGGGGGTCAGCGCTGTAGGATACGGCCGGCCAGGCTGCAAATGTGGGGACAACTGCACTGCCAAATCCTCAATCAGCTGCCTGGTGAAGCGGTACCGTCGGATGCTGTCCCGTTCCACCATCGTTGCCAGGTCTGGGAATGGCCGATGGACAGCAGGAGCCCTGCAGTGCAGAGGAGAAGTAAGCAAGATTGTCAGTCACCCCACATATGCGGCATTGAACACACTCAAGATCCCAACATACATCATTATGAGGCACAACTACATGAAGTGTGCAGTACCGGAAGGACATGTATGGTACATACATGGCCAACATCTGTCAACACGGTCCAACAGGTGGCATCAATTAGTCCCAGGTTGGCCCATTGGATATCATGAGGCCGTGTCACAGTTCCCATCTCCTGCTGCCGTGTCACAATAACCCCCCACAGTGACATGTGAGGACAGATGTGCCCCAGGCACCACAGCTCAACGACAGGTACATTCCCAGGGACCCTGTAATGCCACATGGACACTGGCATTACATGGAGTATCATGTATACACCACAGCAAAACAACCATGACCCCCACAGGTAGTGGCCCCACTTGCCACGGCAGGACAGACATGGACGTCTGTGACACACACGCACAACATCAGAGTCCATGCACACACAACGTGGATGTGGAGACTGTCTCCCATTGTGCACATGAAATCAGAGACATTGTAAACACTACATGCACAAAGACTGTGGAGGACCATCACTATTGTGCCACTGGGACACCCTGGCTCAAACATACCGTCCCACATGGGACTCACGGGGTATGTGACATGACATACACACACACCACTGTGAAATGTGACCATGGCACATGCACAGATATGAACAGTTGCACATCACAGTGGTCATGTACACGTAACACCCAGGATCCTGTCCCCATGAACACGTGCACAGCCTGGGGGTGGCTGCCCACAGGTGACACCCACAGGACAACATGTACACCAACATACACACAATAGGAAATGCATCCTTACATGCCTTATGATAAAGTTTGGACAGGCTGTCGTGATGTAGGTGTGCCCCTCACTCCCTGGGAGCTATCTGTGGCTGGCATATGTCCATCTGAGACAGGCATGCTGACATATGCCAGTCACATGTACAGTGATGCGTTGTACCGCAATGGACCGATCGGTGCCTCCGGCCGGCCCATTGCATTCAATGTGTGCGGGTACGCGTTGTACCCCTGTGCGCGTTGTACCGCAATGGACCGATCGGTGCCTCCGGCCGGCCCATTGCATTCAATGTGTGCGGGTACGCGTTGTACCCCTGTGCGCGTTGAACTGCAATGGACCGATCGGTGCCTCCGGCCGGCCCATTGCATTCAATGTGTGCGGGTACGCGTTGTACCCCTGTGCGCGTTGAACTGCAATGGACCGATCGGTGCCTCCGGCCGGCCCATTGCATTCAATGTGTGCGGGTGCAGCGTTGTACCCCTGTGCGCGTTGAACTGCAATGGACCGATCGGTGCCTCCGGCCGGCCCATTGCATTCAATGTGTGCAGGTACGCGTTGTACCCCTGTGCGCGTTGAACTGCAATGGACCGATCGGTGCCTCCGGCCAGCCCATTGCATTCAATGTGTGCGGGTACGCGTTGTACCCCTGTGCGCGTTGTACCGCAATGGACCGATCGGTGCCTCCGGCCGGCCCATTGCATTCAATGTGTGCGGGTACGCGTTGTACCCCTGTGCGCGTTGAACTGCAATGGACCGATCGGTGCCTCCGGCCGGCCCATTGCATTCAATGTGTGCGGGTACGCGTTGTACCCCTGTGCGCGTTGAACTGCAATGGACCGATCGGTGCCTCCGGCCGGCCCATTGCATTCAATGTGTGCGGGTACGCGTTGTACCCCTGTGCGCATTGTACCGCAATGGACCGATCGGTGCGCACCCATTGACAATGGGCTTGCCTGGCAACGGACGCGTTTTCGAATTTCGAACGAGTCGGTTGCTGGAAATTCAGTTGGTCACCCACAGCAATGTTGCAAAATCATGTATGCCATGAAGTTGAGGATTTGAAGGATGCTGTGGGCGTGTTTTGGTGCTGCTATTCCATGGATTGGCCAGATTCAGAAGATGCAAACGACTTGGACCTATCACTTTGGACACAAGGGACAGTATCTGCCTCTCCAGCACATATATATTGCTGGCTGTTCCCCTGAGAGCTCACTTGCCTGCACTACATGCTCCAGGACGACATCTGCCACTGCACTGCTGCTGTCTCTGCCCCTCTGGACCCTGCAATGGCACGTACTGTGGAGAGAGCCCCAGCCTTCAGCCTTGAAGAGAACCAGGCCCTGCTGGACAGCCTACTTCCACAGTACAGCAAGCTGTATGGGACACCAGGGGAGCAGGTGAGTGTTCTGTGCACTGCCTTTCTGAATGTGCATTTTGTGTGACTAGCAAGGCTGAGAGTCTGCACGCCACTGGCTAGCAGGCTCACTGAGTAGTTGTCACCCCCCATAGTGTGTAGTGACTTGCACTGGACAGGTATGGTGCAGTGACAGTGCATTTGAACATGGTTTTACTTCCCATGCAATGATACCATGTAGTGACGTCTGGCAAACTGTCCATGGTCAGCTTTGCACTGCCTGTGTACATCATGTGCCCCTGTGATTGAGACATGTATATACAACTGTGTCATGCACGGATATGTTGCATGTGTGGTAATGGCCTTTTCACTTTGTCATCCTGACAGGTTAATGCCCATCGGAAGCAGGAAATCTGGAAGGACATCGTCCGGGCTGTCCGGTCCGTGGGGGTCTACAAGCGCCGGATCCGCAACTGCCAGAAGAGGTGGCAGGACCTTCGGGGCTGGACCCGGAGGATTGCACGGGTCCAGCTGAAGCTGTCGCCTCCTCGCAGGAGGGGCGGAACACGGACCCTGACCCCCACATGCTCCAGATCCTGGCGGTGGTCTTTCCAGACCTGGATGGGCAGCTGAAGGCCAGACAGCAGCAAGGAGGGGGTGAGTCAAAGACTGCACTGTGAACTCTGTATTACATGCTTTGTGCCCTCCTCTGGCCTGGTTCAACTGCCACAGTGCAGCAGTCATGTTGTCCAGGAGCCATGTCCCTCTATTGTGCACTGCCCACTGCTCATCTGATACCCAGGTGTGGCCCTTACATTCAGGGAATTGTGTCACTTGGGACTGTGTCCTTGCAGTTTGCTTCACTAAAGGTGGGGGACAGCATCTGTTTCCCTAACTCTGTTGTGGGCATCATGGGTGGGTCCATTGTTCACACAACGCCTGGGTTTGGACATGTGATCTGCGTGTTGCTTTGATATGCGGTCCACTTGCTGAGCTGAGCCACCACATGTGCCTGGGGTATGTGGCACACGCCCATGCAGCGGGTGGGAACAATGTTTGGGCCCCAGGAGTGTGCAGATTATGTGTGTCACACATACATAGCCAGCTATCCACTGTCCAGGGCACATCCCTCATTCATGTGGAGCAGGACAGTCATGCCTACTCCAGGCCATGCAATGCACTCTGTACTCCCACTCCCGTGTATCAGCTGACACATTGTGCACAGTGATTTGACCCCTCAGGTGTCTGCCTCTGTGTCAGTGTGCTGTGGATTAGTTGCCAGGACTGCTGGGGTGTTTCTTGGTAGGGGCTCAGCATGCCCCTGGAGATGTGACCATAGGAGACGATACTTGTGTGTCACATAGGTGTTTGATCAGCTGCCCGTGCAGACTGGGGTATGCGAATGTGAAGTTCAGGCAGCTGTTCCCCATTCACAGCAAATTGTGAGGGGCTCAGGTTCCGAGGGTAGTGTCACAGGTCTCCCATATGTCCAATAGGTGTGACCTGGACAGATGAGGGTTAAGATGATGTGTTGTGTGGGGGATGTACATGTGCACTTGTGCAGCTCCAGGACTTGCATTCCCCATGACCTACTATTGTGACACAGTGCATAGTGTTGTTGTCTGGCTGCCAAGTCATACATCACTGAGACAGTGATGTATGACTTAGCAGTCATGCCTCTGCCATGGCATGTGTCAACTTATTGGTGGTCCTGCAGGGGAGTGACATGTGCTACATGCACACCATAGTGGCGCTGGCTATCAGGACATGGGTGCATCATGGTGTCTGTCGCTGGTATGCATCACATGCATTTCCTATTTGACTCTGGGCATCCCTTTCATCCGGAAACCTGTACTGACTCAGTGGCAAGAGCTGTGATGTGTCCACACCGTGTCCTCTGCACTGTCCAACTACTGTGTACTTGGTGCATGTGTCCACACTGGGGTGTTGCAATCCAACAGACACCAGACAGATGGGTGCAAGGCCATGTGGGATGTGAGTGCCATGCTTGGCATCAGACTGACAATTGGCTTCTCCTGTTCAGTTAGGGCACTTTTAGCAATGTACAACTAATGATGCCAGGGCTTGCTCTGTAATGTGCTGTGCTCACAGTGGTGTGTGCGTTTGGTGCAGGTGACTGATGTCTGTCTGTTTCCCCATTGTTTGCAGATACATCCACGGCCACGGAAGGGGACAGCTCCACGGACCAGGAGGAGCCAGAGAGCCAGACTGGGTCAGCAGCCGAGGAGTGGTCGGAGGGACCCAGTGGCACGGAGGGCGAGGGGAGCCACACCGAGGAGTCCTCAGCACCATCCACCTCAGCTGAGGACCAGAGCAACTCGGAGGATGACTCCCTTGTGGAGGCGGGTGTCAGCAGCCACCACACCCCAGCTAGTGTTGCTGTCCCCGCCACCACCAGCACCACCACCGCCCTCCCATCGGCTCCCATTCCCAAGGTCCGTGGAGGCTCCCATGTTCGGGAGCGTGTCTCCTTTGGGCCAGGCACCGCACCCCCTGCCCCTGTGTCCCCTGCTGCCCTGAGTGAGGAGTCTGTGTACCTCCTTCGCCAGCTCCATGTAGGGCAGACAGCCATGCTGAGTGTCCTCCATGCGCACACCGCACTGTTGACTCAGCTGGTGTCGTTCATGGAGGGCATCTCATCGGGCATGTCTGACCTACAGAGGGGCAACAGGTCCATGGACTCCTCCCTGACGGCAGCAGTGTCCCTCCTCAGACAGTCCCTCACCCCTCCTGCCTCTGCTCCATCCACACTCCCCAGCACCTTACCCGTCCCAAGCACACACACACCGGCACAGGCACACACCAGCACACACACATCCAGCACACAGACACACACGCCACAAACTAAACGCACACGCACGCACAGTCAGGGGACTGAAACCAGACTCACAGGGGATGGGGCCCTGGTACACACACACGCATCCACGGGCACTGCACAGTCCTCAGTTGCCTCTCCCTCCAAAGCACCCTCCCTTGCCTCACCTGCAACCCCAAAGACCCAGCGCCTCTTCCTCAGTGACCTCGGCCTCTTCCCCTCCGATCCAGCTGCCCCAGCATCCAGGGGAAGAGGAAGCCCCCACACGGAGCAGAGTGCCCCTCGCCCCCGGACACCCTCCCCCAGGCGCAGACAGACTGAGGCCCCCACCCGCAAGTCCCCCGGAGTGCTAAGAGCAAGACCCCGCCGCCGCCCTGCAGCTCAAGCACCAGGTCTCCTTCCTCCATCCCTCAGGCCCCCACTCCACAGGTGCCCCCACCACACCCTGCCCCAGGTTCCCCCACCCACAGATATACCATCCCCAAGAGGCTCCGGCCTTCTCCCCCTGCCACTTGCTCTCCCGGCACCACACCCCCCGCTGCGCTTGTCTGTGCCACTGATGTGGTGAGGGTGTCCTCCCCTCTGTCCAGCCCACCTTGCCTGTTCCCCATTCTACTCCCCTGGTGGTAGGCACTGCAGTGGAGTCCACTACCACCCTGTCTGACTTGGGCACTGCAGTGGCGGACCTGTCCACTCCATCTGCAGGGTCCACTGCAGTCGTGCCGGCACCCACAACATCTGAGCCATGCCCCCAGTTGTGCCGGCACACACCATGTCAGACACCTCCACTGCAGTTGTCAGTGGCTCTTCAGCACCCACCACCCCTTCCCTGCTTCCTCCTGGTGAGCCCTGATCCTGTCCCTGCGGTGCCTGGCCTACCCCCCCGGTTGCCCCTCCTAGTGGATTGTCCCTGGTTTTGTGCAGGCATGTGTAGGGTGGCATCTGCCACTGTCACCCACTTGTGACTTTGTTGATGGACTGGCCATTGGCCTTTGTTTATGTTCTACCGGACTTCTACTTTTAATGCCACATATGCTGAATAAAGCAACTTTCTGTTCTCTAGTGCTTTTGCTTCTGATGTACATGATGTTGATGATGCTAACAATGCCCTTGCTGCAGTGATGGTGATATTTGGTCTCATGATAATGAAGTGTTACTGTGCAGGAACCCATGTGGTCCAGGGGGAATGTGTCCTATCCTGTGGTGTATCCATGTCATCCATAGCAGCATCTGAGGGTGTCATGTGTTCAGTATTTGGCAATGGGATTTCCTACTTAGATTGGCAATTTCACATCTGTGGCTTCCACCCCTGCACATCTGTTGTGCCTGCCATTGTTCTATTCGTCTACTTCCCTGACCGTGTGGCCATCTCCAGTGAACATGCAGGTTTGGGCATCAATGGGGAAGGACTCATCTGTGTTGTCAGTGCAACATTGCTATACAAGTGTGTTGGATCTGTGCTGATGATTCCGTTGGCACTTCCATGACCAGGCTGATGGGACGGGAGCCCTCATTTGGTGCTAATTGTTGATTGTGTGTCCCATTGCTGCCATGGTATGGTATCTGTTCGCCTCACATCTGCAGTCTCCACAGGGTATCTGCATGTGTGTGCCCATTGGTGCAAATATGTGGGTCTGCATTCGGATGGTCACTTCTGTCATTGTGTATTTGATGATTGTTGACGGTGTCAGCCCCCATGGGTGTTGTTTGTCTGCACATGGCCAAAGTTATGTCTTATTTGCACTGCAGGATTTGGCTCCCCCAATTTATGTTGCAATGGGACACATACACTACTTTGCCACTGATGTGTTTGTTGTTCTGTGACCAGGAATCATCCATGCAGTTTGGCAGTTGCACCTCTTACTTTGTCAACACTTACCTTTTGGTCACTGTGATGATGGGGGTTTGGACCCCATTGCCACAATGTTCAAAATGTGCTGCAGCTATGGACCCCACACTTGCCTTTTGGTCACTGTGATGATGGGGGTTTGGACCCCATTGCCACAATGTTCAAAATGTGCTGCAGCTATGGACCCCACACTTACCTTTTGGTCACTGTGATGATGGGGGTTTGGACCCCATTGCCACAATGTTCAAAATGTGCTGCAGCTATGGACCCCACACTTACCTTTTGGTCACTGTGATGATGGGGGTTTGGACCCCATTGCCACAATGGTCATGGCCTGCTTGCGTTGTGTGCCCACACATATTTGTGTGGCACATGTGCTAGGGGGTCACATTGTATGTTCGAAGTCATGTTCGGTGTTGTAGGCATTTGACACAGTCTACACACGCTTGTCATGGTGTTGGGGGATGTCTTCTTCTTGCATTCCCTAGGTTGTGGTGTGCTGGTTGTGTCATGCATTGTCCATCCTATGGGTGGGGGTGGTAGTGGTGGTAGGCATCCTGCCCCCCTGGGTGAGGGTGGTAGTAGTGGTAGGCATCCAGCCCCCCTGGCTAAGGGTGGTAGTAGTGGTAGGCATCCTGCCCCCTGGGTGAGGGTGGTAGTAGTGGTAGGCATCCTGCCCCCTGGCTAAGGGTGGTAGTAGTGGTAGGCATCCTGCCCCCCTGGGTGAGGGTGGTAGTAGTGGTAGGCATCCTGCCCCCCCTGGCTAAGGGTGGTAGTAGTGGTAGGCATCCTGCCCCCCTGGGTGAGGGTGGTAGTAGTGGTAGGCATCCTGCCCCCTGGGTGAGGGTGGTAGTAGTGGTAGGCATCCTGCCCCCTGGCTAAGGGTGGTAGTAGTGGTAGGCATCCTGCCCCCCTGGGTGAGGGTGGTAGTAGTGGTAGGCATCCTGCCCCCCTGGGTGAGGGTGGTAGTAGTGGTAGGCATCCTGCCCCCCTGGCTAAGGGTGGTAGTAGTGGTAGGCATCCTGCCCCCCTGGGTGAGGGTGGTAGTAGTGGTAGGCATCCTGCCCCCCTGGCTAAGGGTGGTAGTAGTGGTAGGCATCCTGCCCCCCTGGGTGAGGGTGGTAGTAGTGGTAGGCATCCTGCCCCCCTGGGTGAGGGTGGTAGTAGTGGTAGGCATCCTGCCCCCCTGGGTGAGGGTGGTAGTAGTGGTAGGCATCCTGCCCCCCTGGCTGAGGGTGGTAGTAGTGGTAGGCATCCTGCCCCCCTGGGTGAGGGTGGTAGTAGTGGTAGGCATCCAGCCCACCCTGGGTGAGGGTGGTAGTAGTGGTAGGCATCCAGCCCCCCCTGGCTAAGGGTGGTAGTAGTGGTAGGCATCCTGCCCCCACTGGGTGAGGGTGGTAGTAGTGGTAGGCATCCTGCCCCCCTGGCTAAGGGTGGTAGTAGTGGTAGGCATCCTGCCCCCCTGGGTGAGGGTGGTAGTAGTGGTAGGCATCCTGCCCCCCTGGGTGAGGCTGGTAGTAGTGGTAGGCATCCTGCCCCCTGGGTGAGGGTGGTAGTAGTGGTAGGCATCCTGACCCCCTGGGTGAGGGTGGTAGTAGTGGTAGGCATCCTGCCCCCTGGCTAAGGGTGGTAGTAGTGGTAGGCATCCTGCCCCCCTGGGTGAGGGTGGTAGTAGTGGTAGGCATCCTGCCCCCTGGCTGAGGGTGGTAGTAGTGGTAGGCATCCTGCCCCCCTGGGTGAGGGTGGTAGTAGTGGTAGGCATCCTGCCCCCCTGGCTGAGGGTGGTAGTAGTGGTAGGCATCCAGCCCCCCTGGGTAAGGGTGGTAGTGGTGGTAGGCATCCTGCCCCCCTGGGTAGGGGTGGTGGTGCGCATTCAGGCCCCTGTGTGCATATGTGGCATTGGTGATGGGCATCCCGCCCCTATGGTGCTGCTGTTGCTGGTGTAAGTATATTCTGCATCCCTGTGTGTGTGTGTGATGTGTCGTGTACGTGTTGTATGTGTTTTGTGGTTGGTGTCTAGCTTACCTTCTGCGCCGTACGCGTCCGTGCCTGTTCCGGTAGTATATGTAGAATATTGGTATGATCGGGACGAAGGGATTCATGGTTGGTTCGTGTCGTTCGTCCTTCTCGTTGCTTCGCGTCGTCCTCGTCGCTTCGCCTCGTCGCTTTGCCTCGTCCTCGACGCTTCGCCTCGTCCTCGTCGCTGCCGTGTTCGTCTCGGAGCCGTGGATCGTGTTGTGGCGCGAATCGGAGCTTATGTGCGCCTCTCCCGGATGCTTTGACGTGCCGTGCATAGCGACGGGTTCGGCGCGTACGGAAAGCGCATCGTACTTGTCCGGCCGGACGGGGCTGCATTTTTCCTTCCGTGCGACTCGATTCGGCGTTTCCGGATTCGCCTCGGTCGGAGAACAGGACCTGGTTTGGGTGAGTACGGCTCGGCCGGATTCTTTGCTGTTGTGCGCATCGTACTTGCTCGTTCGGTGTGCTGTACGGATCGGTCGGGAAACAGGCTTTCGCATGGCTTTTTTCCCGACCGAATGGTATTGGGTGCGCCTCCGACCGAGATCGGAATCGGCCCCTAAGTAGTGGTTGAGGAGTAGTGGTTTAGACTGTAGTTGTTCATGTGGTAGTTTTTCCATCATACAATCGTTCCAGCCATGTCCAGAGGCGCAGAGCCTCCTGACAGAGGGTCCACGACCCCACCCCGCCTTGTTTGTTGCAGTACCACATGGCGGTGGTGTTGTCTGTGAACACCTGCACTACCTTCCCTTTGACAGAGGGAAGGAATGCCTTGAGTGCAAGTCGGATCGCCCGGAGCTCCAGAATGTTGATATGGAGCCGGGACTCCGCCGGAGACCAGAGGCCTCTGATCTCCGCCTCTCCCATGTGACCGCCCCATCCCAGAAGGGACGCGTCCGTCACAACTGTGTGCTCTGGCTGGGGAAGGGAGAGGGATCTGCCCATGACCCATTGCCGGTTCGAGAGCCACCACAGCAACTGTTTTGCAGCCCCCTCCGAGATCTGGATGTGATCGGAGAGGTTGCCCTGGTGCTGCGCCCACTGGAACTTCAGGTCCCACTGCAGAGCCCGCATATGCCATCTGGCATGATTGACCAGCAGGATGCAGGAGGCCATGAGGCCCAGCAGCCTCAGGGTCATCCGTACCGAAACCCAGGATAAAGGCTGAAAGATTGGAATCATAGCCTGAATATCCCGGACTCGCCGTTCGGGAGGATAGGCCCGAAACTGCGTCGTGTCTAGAACTGCTCCGATGAAAAGGAGCTGTGGAGAAGGAATCAGATGCAACTTCGGCACATTGATGGAGAACCCCAGTGAGTGCAGGAGTTCGGCCGTAGTCTGGAGGTGGGAGACGACTGCCTGGGACGAGCCCGCCTTCAGCAGCCAATCGTCGAGGTAGGGGAAGACTGGAACCCCTGCCCGACGCAGATGAGCTGCGACCACCGCCATCACTTTTGTGAACACCCGAGGGGCACTTGTAAGGCCAAAGGGAAGCACGGTGAACTGAAAATGCTCGAGGCCTACCGTGAACCGTAGGTAACGCCGGTGGGCCGGCAGGACGGGGATGTGGAAATAAGCGTCCTGCAAGTCCAACGCTACCAACCAGTCTCCCGGGTCGAGGGCAGTCAAGACCTGAGCTAGGGTGAGCATCTTGAACTTCTCCTTCCGGAGGAAGCGATTGACGTTCCGGAGGTCCAAGATAGGACGCATGTCCTCCTTGTCCTTTTTGGGCACCAGAAAGTAGTGGGAGTAGCAACCACGTCCTACTTCTGGGGTCGGAACATGCTCGATGGCCCTCTTGGCCAAGAGGGCCGTGACTTCCTTCTGCAGAAGCACTCAAGTGATCCCCTGACATGCGGTGGAATTGAGGTGGCATGGCTGGGGGGTGGTCTCGAAGGGGAGGGAGTAGCCCTTTCGGACAATGTCCAAGACCCACCTGTCCGAGGTGATGGGACGCCAGTGGTGAAGGTGATGGCGGACCCTGCCCCCTACTGGCGTGCTGTGCACCTGAAAGGAGGGACTAGGAGGGCTTGGAGGCCGTGGACGGGTTGGAGGTGGTGGCCTGACCCGCACGCTGTTTGCCCGAACCGCCACGGCGGTATCCACGTCCTCGGCCACGCGAAGACGCCTGCTGCGCGGGCCGGTGGCTGGGCAGCTGACGTGACTGGGCGCCCCTTCCGTGGCTACAAAAGGGGCGAAAAGCAGAGGTTAGCGGAGGGCGTACAACAGAAAGGCCCAGGGACTTGGCAGTAGCCCGTGAGTCCTTAAAACGCTCCAGCGCATGGTCTGCCTTTGAACCAAAAAGACCGACTCCATCAAAGGGCATGTCCATGAGTGTATTCTGGACATCACCCGAGAAACCAGTTGTTCTCAGCCAGGCGTGGCGACGTAGCGCCACCGTCGTCGCAAGCGATCTGCCCAGCGAGTCGGCGGTATCAAGGCCACAACGTATGGTGTATTTAGCCGCATCTCGCCCTTCCGCAATGGCGCGGGTAAGCAGTGTCTGGACCTCCTCAGAACACTGCGGCAAAACAGCCGCCACCGAATCCCACAGGGAGTGGGTATATCGGCCCGAAAGGCAAGCGGTGTTGACGGACCGCAAGCCAGCACTGGAGGAAGAAAAGCCTTCTTCCCAAATTGGTCCAGGCGTTTGGATTCCCTATCCGGAGGGCGGTAGGGAAGGCGGTTTGGGAGGCAGAGGCTTGGACAACCAAGCTCTCGGGGTGGGATGTTGGGAGAGAAACAAGGGGTCACCCGGAGCAGGGCGATGGCGTCGGGCCACGTTCCTATCCACAGGAGCCCTTGTGGTGGGCTTGGACCAGGCACCCAAAGAACGTCAGTGAGTGCATCATTAAACGGCAGCACAGTCTCCGAGGAGGAAGCTGCCGGCTGAAGCACTTCCGTCAGGAGATTAGTCCTGACAGCCACAGTAGGCAATTGGAGATGTAAGGCTCCAGCTGCTCTACGCAACACCGTTGCAAAATTAGCTCCCTCCTCCGTAGCCACGGGAGGAGACAGCATGCCAGTGTCAGGGGAGGTGTCTAGACCACTGGCATCCCCAAGTTCCTCAGCCCAGACCTGATCATACTCACACTGTTGTGTGAGAGGGTCTTCGGACACCTCCCAGCTCTCTTGGTCCTCCTCAGGTTCAAAATATGGAGGAGGAGGGACATTTGGGATCCAAGGTCTCATCGGCGCCGGAGCCGCTCGTCGAGCGACGCCGGTCCGGCTCCATGTCCGGAGCCGGAGAGAGCCGGGACCGACGCCGTCCGGAGCCCCGGACGGCGCCATGAACGGCACCGGGGACATCGGCGGAGGCGGAGGCGTGGTTAGGTCAACCGGCGTCGATGGGGGTTGCAGTACCACTGGAGCCGGGATCGAGGCCGGAGCCGAGGCCGGGATGAAGGCTGGTGGGACAGGCGGCGCCGGGACCGGAGTCGACGGCGATGCCGGAGCAACCCCATTAGGGCCCGCGGGGCCCGAAGGCGCACCGGAGGGACCTTGAGGCCCGAAGAGGTGGGCCATGGCCGACAGGAATTCCTGTATTTCGGCCGGAGTCGCCCCCGAACCTGGAAAGGACGGGTAATGCGGGGGCGGCTCCATAGGCATGTCCGGGGCCGCGGGGGCGGGGACGGTGCCGACTGGGGCCTCAGCCGAGTCGCGAGACCGGCGAGGCGAAGTCTTAGAGCGATGACGCTTTTTAGACTTTTTATGCTTCGACTTACCCGAGGAGCGTGAAGACTTGGACTCCGACGACCGGCGGGGACTCCGCGACCGGCCCCTCGACCTCTCCCGGGACCGGGGCTTGGTGCGGCGCAGAGCCGACTGCCGGACCTCGAGTAGCTTTCGAGACCGCTCTCGCAAAGCCTTCGGATGAAGTTTCCGGCAGTCAGGGCATGACTTCGTGTCGTGGTCTCGGCCGAGACAGAAGAGACACTCCAGATGCGGGTCTGTGATTGACATCATTCGACCACAGGCGTCGCATGGCTTGAAGCCGGGCATCCCTACGACACCTAGGAGTCGATTTCGACTCGATAAAGAAACAGTGAAAAAATTCACAAAAAAGTTAGTCAAAAATTGACTAGGGCACTGCTCTTCCCGGATCTGCGCTTACTGGCGCGGAAAAAGAAGAACTGACGTCAGCGCGCAGGGGCGGCGTCTAAGTACTGCCCGCGACGTCATCCCGGCGATCACGACGCCGACAACGGACGTGGAGCCGCACGACGCCGCCTACCGACGCGCAAGGGTACTGCTACGCAAAAACTTTCCGGATCCAGCCTGACACCTGGGGATATTCTAAGGTAAGGAATCTGTCACTAACGTGTCTCTTTCAGATTCCCATGGTGGCAGCAATTTTCCCAGAGATAGGGAAAGGTCTTATGACCATAGAAACCTGAGCAAGATTGTCCCTCCCTACCAGAGTGGGGATGACATCCACAAATGGATAACTGCACTGGAGAGGGCCTGTAAAGTACAGAGGGTCCCTCAGGAGCAGTGGGCAGCAATCTTGTGGCTCTCCTTTGCAGACAAAGGTAGAGATAAGCTCCTCACTGTTAGAGAGGAGGATGCTGACAATTACAAAGTCTTGAAGAGTGCTCTGATTGATGGGTTTGGCCTAACCACTGAACAGTATAGGTTGAAGTTCAGAGACACCCAAAAGGCTCAGACTCAAGACTGGGTTGATTTTGTAGATTGTGCTACTAAGGCTCTGGAAGGTTGGATACATGGCAGCAAGGTGCATGACTTTATAGGATTGTACAATTTGATTATGAGGGAGCAGATCCTTAATAATTGTCAAAACCAGCTTTTACACCAGTACCTGATGGACTCTGATCTGACCTCTCCCCAAGAATTGGGAAAGAAGGCAGACAAATGGGTCAGAACCAGGGTAAGGCCTAAGAATCAGGGTGGTGACCAGAAGAAAGATTCTACCAATTCCCAAGAGAAAGGTGGGGATAAATCTAAAGATAAATCCACCACAGGGCCCCAAAAGTCCTCTTCTGGGGGTGGGTCCCCAACTCCTTCCTCTCCTGAAAAGAAACCCTACAGCCATGTCTGTAAAAAGCCTGGACACTGGAAAACAGATCCCAGTTGCCCCAGGATTGGCAATAAAGAAAATGTTCCTCCAACAACTACTACCACCCCTCCTGGTACTACCAGTAGTAATCCTCCAGTTGGGAGTAGTGCACCCAAAAAGTTAGGTGCTTTTGCAAGAGGAACAGAGGTGGGCCCTAGTTTAGACAGGACCCCCTCAACAGACTCCTCTGACTCTGATGGTGGTATAGGATTTGCCACCTTTACCATGGGTCCCAATGCATTGGGCAGGTACAGACTGGAGCCAATAAATAATGGTCAGAAAGCTGTGGCATTTAGGGACACAGGGGCTAGTGTCACCATGGTGGCAGGGAAACTAGTCCCCCTTCACCAGCTTTTACCTGAGTTTAAATACCAGGTAACCAACATTGATGGTGTCAGAACAGATCACCCCATGGCCATAGTCAATCTCAGCTGGGAAGGGGTCACAGGCCCAAAAAGAGTGGCAGTGTCCCCAACCTTGCCTGTAGATTGCCTGATGGGCAATGATCTGGAAATTTCTGCCTGGGCTGAAGTTGAACACCAAACCCATCTGAGAATGCTGGGCGCCCCTGTAAAAGTTAGTGGGGCTGTGATGGCCACAGCCCCAGCCCAGGGAATTTTTGGAGAGATGGAGCCTGGAAGAATGGCCCGCTCTCTCCCAAAAGAGAGCACAAGGGTTGAAGAAAAGTCTTCTTCCCTCCAGACAGTAGGTAAGGGTCAGCCTCCTCAGGGGAACTGACCCTACCCCTAGTGAAGGAACTGCCCCAGAGGTAGTCAGGCCTGGCCTGGCCCCACCCCTGATGGCAGAGGACCCTTCCAAGGTGGTACCCAGTCTGGAGCAGGTAACCTGCCCCTCTCTACCCTGCCTCAGTCAGCCCAGGGCTGCAGAGGTCAGGGAGGTCAGTGGACCCCCAGGGCCCCCTGTCCAGAGGAACCCCCCCATCAGCAGATTAGGGGCACCCAGTCTAGTAGCCCTAGCCAGGTGAAAATTCCTCAACACACTGAGGGATCCCCCATACCTTTGTGTAGGGGCCTCCCCCAGAAGGACTCTGTTAGGCAAGGGCAAACCTGGGACCAAAAGGTTCCAAACCTGCCATGTCCCTCCAGTGGTCCATCCAAAGGGACCCAACCTCCAGCTGTAGGCAGCCAAAGGTTGACCCTTAGAGCAAAGTACAACTCAGTCATGGAAAGACAGGCATACATGGTGACCAGTGATCTGAGGAAGCTGAGACCAACCTTCCTAGGGCCTCACTTCCCTACTCAGACACCTCACCAGCCTTGTACTTCACCAAAGCACACCACAGGTAGTAATTCCCCATGGTGGAGACCCTCTCATACCCTTAGGGTGAGGGATTGCTTAGTGGACCATAAGACAGGGGGCAACCATGCTAGTGCAGGTGCTTCCTTATATGGCCACTTAGTCAATAAAGGCTCAACTGGCCAAGGTTAGCCTTATCTCCTTTCATTTGGGGGGGGGGTTATGTAGGAAGGTGGAATCTGACTATATGGTTGCCCCCACTTTTTTCCTGGTGTTTTGCAGGTTTATGACTTAGTTGGACTGGGATCCTGCTATTCAGAACCCCAGCCTAGCTTCTTCCTCTCTAAAATGGTTTCCATGTGCCTTAGGCACATCTCTGATTGGAATCTGGAGTGCCCTTATAAGTCCCTAGTATATGGTATACTATGTACCCAGGGCATAGGTACCTCAGAGGCCTACCAGGGGCTGCAGCATGTATTGTGCCACCCCTGGAAGGCCATCCAAAATGACACCACAGGTCTGCTACTGCAGCCTGGGTAAGGTGGTGCATGCACCCCTTACAGTGGTATAGGCTACCTATATCACTACCATTGCACACACATATAAACCTATAAGTCACTCCTATGGCAGGGCTTACCAATCCTGAAGGCAGAGTGCTTGGTTTTTATGTGAGAGGGTGCCCCTGCATGAGCAGAGCCCCTCTACAGCGTTCGGAGTCCCTCCTCTGATGCTGTTTGTGGTACAGCCTGACCATATACTCTTAAGTGCATTATATCCTCGCGGTACAATGCTAACTTTGGACTGGCTGCACCAAAACATGTAGTGTTTGGTGTCAAACATCTTGGGATACTACCCCCCCCGCCAGTCCTGGCGGCGGGGGTAGCATTCCACCCTTCTAGAGGGAGAGACATGTACACACCGGGCTACCCGGTAACTTCTTTCCAGAGCCCTGGCATCACAAAATGGATGCTGCTGCCACAGACACGGGTCTGGCCTCCTGCTGCTGACTGAAACTCCGGCAGGGGAGGCCTGGACAATAGGTTTCCTGTTGCAGGGAGGTGTACCCACCTTCCCAGACAGGATAATGTGTATTGGGGCTGGGCGGGAGCACTCTCTGGTGCTCAGAAGTCCTGCACTGGGGGCACACTTGGTGTCCCTGTGCATATGCCAGTTCAAACCGGTTGCAGGGGCTACCTGCCCCTGCTCTGGCGCGAAACTGGACAAAGGGAATGGGTGTAACCACCCCTCTTCCCTGACCCTCCCATAGGTGGGTCCCCAGAGTATGTCCAACCCCCTAACTTAGTATAAGTATGGGACCCCAGTCCTTAGGACTTTAGATTACCCTGGACGAAACTCTGACACTGAATCCTGGACCTTCGACGCTCTACCTAAAGATTAGAGGACTGAAGAATCTCCCTTGGGGTCAAGGAGTGACTCCCCTGCTTGGCAGGCACCTAAGAAGCAATTGTCTGGTCTGCATCGCTGAAGCTCCCGCTGGACGCAGAAGTCTTTGCATCACCAGAGGTGGATTTCCAGACTTCCCTGAGGCTGCCCTGAGTCTCCAGCAAAGCTGAGGCCCGTAGCTGTCGTGGGTAACGTGGAACCGTGACCCCTGGACACCGAGTACTTTTGCAAGTGCATCCTCTTCCTGGTCTCCCACGAAGTTGTGCTTTGGGCTCCGAGTAGCCCCCGCCTCCAGCACCGACTGCACCGAAGATCACTGGCCTCCACTCCACGAGTGTCCTGTGAGCCAGTTCTAATTGCGTCCACTCAAGGCTCCTTCGCGGTCGCTAGTCCGTTGGCTAGTGGGCCCTCCCGAAGGCAACTCTTCTTTTGCTTGGGCTTTCCTGGTTGCTCCAGACGTGCCCTGACTTACCCTCACTGGGTGAGTCCCCCAGACCTTGCTGGTCTGCATCAACGTCCTTTCTTTGTTTCTACGAGACTTGCCGTTGCCAAGGCTTGTTGGGTCCAATCCGGTCGCCGACACCCCTGCAATCGACAGACGTTGTGGGACAGCTCGAATCCAGCTCCTGGTCGTCGTCGACGCCTCCTGGACCTCGTGGCTGAAGAGTCAAGACGACCGTCAACCTACCTGAAGCACCCGACATCGGTGGGCATCTGCTCATCGCCTTCCTGGTCACTGGCTAGTGACCCAGACTCTGTCCCCTCTGCTTTCACGTTCTTCAGATCTTCAATCCACCCTTGGATCCACCCGAACACTTTCGACTTGGTCGCCAGCAGCACTTTGCAGCAGATCGCCATTGAAAACGACGACGAAACCCGACCCCGAAAGACACCTATGCACCCGGCTTCCCTGGGTGAGGTAACTCGAGTACTCCGGTGCTCCCGTGGGTATAGACTCTAGAACAACCTAGTTCTAAAGGGGTTTGCTCCAAGTCCTCCTCTAAGTGTCCTTTTTCTTTAAAACTCCAACCGCGACATTCCCCATAGAAGTCAACGGCGGCTCGCGGCTGTGTTCTCCCACTGCACGCGTCCCCCGTGGGTCCCCTGTGTCACTACCTTGGGTGGTTCCTTGAGGGCCAAGCATGTCTACAGGCTCTAGGCCTTGTGTCTAGCTCAGTCGTGGTTCTTATACCACTTTATTGGTATATGGTTTGGTACGCCCCTAGGGCTCAAACGTGTATTTGTGCTATTACTGTTGATAACTGACTTGTAACTTATGTACTTCAAACTCTAGCCTCATAAAGAGACTAGAGGGGTGTGTTTAAGACTAAATACATATATTTTAAATATATACCTGGTGTGGTCCTCTTTCATTTGGTCACTCAAGAGATTATAGACTGGTAAAACAAGCTGCTTTACATTCCTTCAAGACTTAGCCTGAAGGCTGCTCTCCATAGCTACCACTAGGATAGCTTTCAATAAAGGTTGTCTTTAACCTATCTCCAATAAGGGGTTGTTTGGACTGGTGCAAGGTGCCCACTATAATTAGTGGACAGCATCTACCAGGCCAACTTCTCACACCTACTTTGCATGTCATTTGCGATATATATTGCTGACATGCAAAGCGGCACCAAAACGGTCGCTTTCGCCATAAAGCTGTCGCTAACAGCTGTTAGCGACAGCTTGCTAAAGGGCGATAGAAATATCGGCACTTTAGCGGCAAAAAGTGCCGCTAAAGCGGCGATAAGGCCCTTGCTAATATCCCCCCAGGTTTTGAGCTTCTTGCGGAAGGTTGCTTCAGAGGATTCCATCCTAAGGTGGAGAGGTAAGGTGTTCCACACTTTCGAAGCTCGAAGTCCAAAAGAACAGCCACCCATCCAGGTTCTTTTCACAAGAGGGACTGTAGCCAACATGGCGCAGGTCGATCTAAGACTGCGGCAGGGCTGGTAAGGTTTCACCAGGGAAGACAGAGATACCGAGGGCCCCTGCCATTAAAGGTTTATGGAATAGGCACATAGCTTTAAAAGAGGTTCTTTTATTCAGTGGAAGCAAATGCAGTTTGGGGCAAGGACAGGGCCCGAAGGCGCACATCTAGGAAGATTTAACAATATTCAGAGTACAGTTATGTGCATCATATTGAATGCTCCACTTAAGCCCTTGACATTTATATTTTTTTGCATAACCTGAACTTTTCTAGTGTTTTATGTTCGTCCTGGCTCTAGGTGCTGCAAATCCCTACTGAACTTAGTGGTGGTGCTTGCAAGGTAGGATGTGTAAGCTGTGGAACTTCCCTTCTCTGCCCCTTGGTGGCAGTGTCTTAGACTATAGGTAGCAGCTTGGAATAAGTAAGGTGGCGGGAGCTTTGGGGTATAGGAGTTGGGAACAAGCGATAATCACTTGTTAATAACTGGGTTACAATAATTACTAATCCATTGAGTACTAGCTCCCTTAATGTCATTGTTGGCTCTGAATGGAAGTCCAGTTTCAATGTGATTTTCTATTTTAGATACTGGGGATACAATTTGAAAGCAGTCTGTCTTTGCTCAGTTGAACCTTTCCTTTGTGATGGCATCACTTCAGTGGGCAAGAGCAGTGATTGAAGGCCATGTGTGTGTCTACAGAGTATTGGAACCTGTCTAAAGGTAGATCTAAGTTGTGTCAAAGTCTTGACAATATGTGGAGGTGTTGAAGTTGGTAGCTATAGTTTCAAATTTGTTTCCTTAGGTGTGTGAGAATAATATGGAAATGTATACTATTCAGTTTCAGATCCTTGTCTTAAACCCTCCCCCAACCACAAATATCTCTCCGGTGACATAGGAGGCATCCGGAGAAAGGAGATAAGACACCATCCCAGCACATTCTTCTGGCTCGCCAACTCTGAAGACAGAAAGAAAATAAATCAGAATTATTATATGATGGGCAAATCCTTTTTAATTGTGCTCTGATCTGATGTTTATGCCAAGACAGAACACCCAAACATTGATTCAGATTTTCAAATAATATTGACTTTGCTTTGTCTTTCTAAAATGCATTTCTAAGTTACCCAAAAAGAAAGGACATGTTTTTGTCAATGGACTGTGGACTGGCCCTGAAAATGTGTATTTATTTATCCCCATATATCTAGTGGGGTATCATAAAAGAGTATTATAATTTGTTCATTCAGGTACTGAACATATAAATGCAAAAGAAGTTAAATCGTTCATATACAGATGTATAAAATTTCAAAGTCAGGGGAAGGCATACAAGTGAAAGATTCAGGACAAGAAAAAGTACAGGCAAGTTTTGATTCTATGAAAGATAGGTTAAAGAAAATAAATTCTGTGGATGGAAGGTCGATATGTACCTGCTTTCTATCATAATGAACATGGACTACTACACTTTAAGGCATTTCATAAGGGCTTGATAAGCTGTTGGAAGTCAAATATAGGTTGAATTGGACTTGGCTGTATTACAAAGGAGCTCTCTCTGGATGTACAAGTATAGAAGTGTGAGAAATTGAGTTATTGGTGGATAGGGTATGAGCAACAGCCACAATCCCCATTAAGATGAACCACAGAAGTCATCAAATTACCCTGTTTTAAATAAATTAACTTGAGCTCAACAACCAGGAAGCTAAGGCACCGAGCAGACAGACTTAACTTAGGCATTTATGCAGTACTAAAGCAGTGATAAAGTCAAAACACAACACAATACATTTCCCAAATTGAATTAGAAAAATAGAATAAATGTAAATAAATAGATGACACCAAAATTCCAAAACTCCAATGAGGGGAACTGGAGAAATGAAATTTTTAATCAAAAAAGTTTTAAATAAAAATAGCACCAAAAAGTGTGAAGTAACAATTATGATCAAGTGGTCGTAGTAGACCAGGACCGAGGCATGATTTGTGGCAGATGTTGATGTAACAGGGGTCAGATACATGAACCAGGTTTTGCCTTGAAACTTAATGGCATATTTACAGCCCCTATCGCAACAGGAACGTCACTTTTTTGACGTTACTGTGGAGATACAGTCTTAGCCTAATTTACAAGGCAGCATTAAGCCACTTGACGTGGCTTAACGCTGCCTTGTAAATAAGCCACCCTTTTATGCTATACTTAGCGTGAAAGGGGTGGGCAATGGGTGTTGCGGTGTGCGTTCCGCCGCAACACCCATTGATTCTGACGCTGGCCCATATTTACAAGGGTGGCGTAAATATGGGGCAGCGTCAAAATTAAGACCAAAAAAAAACCATGGTCTTAACATGGCGCAATGAGGAGAAATGCTTTATTTCTCTTCGTTTTTGCTGTTGCTACGTGTGCTGCATTGGCAGCACACATAGAAACAGCAAAACGCCATGCATGATTGTTTATTGCACAAAGCAGCACACATAGAAGTTACAAATCGCCATTTAAGATTGTTTATGTGCAGGAAATGATACCTTCCTCCGCATAAACAATCATTCCCACAATGCAGGCACCCTTGCACTATGGTATTAGGGTGCCTGCATTAGCGCTAGGCAGCTGTAATTAGTGCCAGTGCCGGGGGAAACGCAGGGCTGCACTGTATTGTTGTAAATACGGTGCTGCCCTGTGTTTACAAGGAGGCGGAGCTCGGTGTTAAGCCCAGAAGGCTAACGCCACGCTCTGCCATTTCCTTTGTAAATATACTCCTTAGTCACAAAAATGGAAGTCCAAAATCTTCAGCGGGGTAAATCAGCAGGCTACAGCCCAAGAGGGCTCCATGAGGTCAGATAGTTGTTAGACACCAGCCCAGTGAAGCCATTGGTTTTGGGAGGGAAAACTCAGAGCAGGAGGAATTCAACTTTCACGCTCAGTGAAGTTCTCTCACTGATCATGATTTCTACATTTTCTATGTTTGCAGTTAGTCTTTTTTTCGGAGATCGGAATACTTCAGCGGGTCAAGCCGGCAGGCTGTAGCCAAAGAGGGCTCACAAGGCTGGATACCTTCTCCACAAGGTCCCGCTGAATTGGATTTTCTGCTGTGGAAAAACTCAGAGCGGGAGAAACATAAATCTTCAGCCCAGCAGCAACACATCTTGGGCGCTGATTAGCTTTGCAGGTTGGTCATGGTCCTCCGTAGGAAGTTGAAAAAAGTTTCTAACACTTAGGTTTTCTGGGGTGGTAGGAGACGTCCAGTAAGACACAGCCAAGGATTCCAGGACCTCAGCAACAGAAACGTTTGGGTAGGAAAGTTAAATTAGATTGTCCAAGTAACGTGCTCAAACATCCCCGACTAGGACGGACCACCACATTCCTGACTAGGAAGGCATTTGCTACGGAACGTTTCCGGACCTTCGGAGGCAAGGGCAGACCTAGGCTCCCTTTTGCGACCTAGCGATGGTATGGGATTTGCCTTCCATACGAAGTACGATTAACCATAATTATGTTCTAATCTCTCCCCAGATCACCCTACTTGGATAATCTGATTTAACTTTCTCATCAAGGTATTCTTGTCCGCCTGCTCATCTTTTAATCATGACCTCTCTCGCACTTTCTATAGAGGGGCCGATTCCGATCTCGGCCGGTAGGGCTCCGAATCGGATTCGGCTTTACCGGATCCGATTCGGAGCCCTGTTTCCCGACCGAACCGTACGCGGGTCCGGCCGAGCGAGTACGATGCGAAATCGCGGACCGACTCGTCCGGGCGTCCCGACCGCTCCGACCGACTGCGCTCCCGGCTCGAACCGCTCCGACCGACTCGCTCGGACTCGACTCGCACCGCGCAATGGAGACGTTTCCCGGCCGGGTAAGTACGATGGCGCGCCGCGAGCAGTCCGACCGAGCCGCGCACTCCGGCTCGTAAGAGCTGTCGGAGCCGTACTTTGGGGGTCCGTGTCGGACCCCTCTGTACGCGTAGCCGCGCGGAGTCGCACACAGGGGGACCCATGGGTCCCCCTACCTGTGCGTGTACGGCGCGGAATCGCCCGCCCCGTACCCACTGTAGGGGCGCCCTTGTCCGACTCGCACCCATTGAGTCAATGGGAGCCCGCGTACGCGTTGTACGACCGGCTCCCATTGACATCAATGGGAGTCCGACCGACTCGAGTCCGATAACATACGGACGCATCGTACTCGTTCGGTCGGACTGCACAGGTCCGATTCGGTCGGAAATCTCTCCGGGTCCGGCTCGGTCGGAGAAATTTCCGGCCCGAATCGGAATCGACCCCTGAGTAATTAATTTGTACCATTTCCTTGTAGACCAATTCTGAAGACCTTTATTTATAAGTACCTTTTCCTTATCAGTAGGCACACTATTTAATTAACTGTTAGCATGTTTATTTCCATGCACAATTGCCATATGTCCTGCCCTGACCAGTTCTTCCCAGAGTGGCACAGGTGTCCAAAACAGTGAATTAATTTCCAAGCCATACATATCAAGTACTATTGAGTTGAATCAATACTTATTAATTATGCTTATCACACACAACAATTGTAGTTCCACATGCATGTACATAAGCACACTAGCACTGTTGCTTCACTATATCATGTAGAACTTCTATTGTTTGCTCACTAGTGTGTCGTGCTCTATTGTTTGGTGACCTGCCTCCTGACACTATTGCTGTGCATGCATGAAGCCAAAGACTCCCTATTTGAATCATGATAAGACAAATGTTATAACGATAATATTTATTTCTTTTGTTTTTCTGTTTACCCTTTTTGTTTGTCTTTTGTTATGTTTATAATTTATGCATATCATAGCTGTTTATTTTACTACGCATTATTTTATGAGTCCATTGAATGTATCAAATGTGCCCTAATGATGCAACCTGTAATGAATGCTCATTCTGTGTTTCTCAACTATTATTTACATATGTGAAAATCTTACTTTATTATGCAATTAACTTGTGGGTTTCTTGAAAATATGCACGCAGCCTTGAAAAAGGCCCAGGTCTGCCCACGACATGGGGCGAAACCCGTATTGGATGGCCTATGGATATAATCTCACTAAGCACTATAACAATGTTTGAAGAGCATCACGGACCGCAAGATTAATACATTATTTCCCCGCAATATGATGATTTATGGACTATTGTAATCATCATAACTAAATTTGAACCTAACATTGAATTTACATTCTGCTTATAACTAACCTACAGCATAGGTTACTGTTCGTTATTGTATTGTGAGTTTTCAGGGGTACAGCCCACCTGTAGGTTAGTCTATTAGAACACAATTCTTAGCCTTGTCTAAGGTGACGTAGACCCCCTAGATTATTACCCCTACTCCTTTTGGAAACTGTATGTGAAATAGTTTCCACTAAGATTGCCCATGGCTTTTACTCAGTGACGTGCGCAGACTCTTTCTTCACAGAGGGTGGGCCCAATGGTAATGAGATAGCATCCTGGGTAATTATCATAGTACCCTCAAACACCCTGATTGCCTGCTGTAGTTGTAGAATTAATTTAATTGCCCAGGACCACACAATTTGCATAGTCTGCCATGTTTGAATGGATTTTCGATTAAATAAAAGCCATTCAAGGATGGCAGCATGCACTTAAGCAAGTGCTTGCTTGTGTTACATCTAGGTGGCCATTTTGGCATTTTTAGTTTACTATTCCAAAATGGCCGACGGCTGTGTTAGAATGGTAATACATCTAGTAGTTTAATTGGGCAACCTGGAAACCAGGGACCAATCTTTGCTACCCTGTTTTTCCAAATTGTGTGGTCCAGGGCAATTAAATTATTTCACTCAGTTTCTTTTTCTTATTTCACCACATTCAAGATTGCCTTGAAATACGCCATTACAGCAAGTGCATTAGACAAAAACCTCTCTTAGCAATCCCACATATGGGGTACATATGAGAACTGACCTGTCTCTTATATTATCATCAGAGCGAGGTCAAGGGGCATGACTGTTTCTGCTTGGAAACTACTTTTAATAAAAAAAAAATTCCACAAGAGGACATGCTTTTATCATTCGAGAGCAGTCCCCTATCGAATGAACAGACCTTTTACCGCCCAAGAAGGGGATTTCAATTATCAAGGGATTATAATCCGGCAAGACACATGGACATTTTTCAATTTGTATCGCACTAACGAGGCCTAAAGACGTATAAAAAATAGTCCAGTCTGACAATCTTCTTATGGGGGCTGAAAAAAGGTATACCCTGATTTGGAACTTTAACCTCTTGCCAGATATTCACCAAACCCTGACTCTTCTTTAGCTGCTGGAGTGCTCGAAAGACCCTGGGCTTCCTGCCCACATAGTGCCCTTTAAATGAATCAGATGGACCACTTGCTATATTTATGATTAGATCACCACGCAATATAATCGGAGTTGGCCACAAAGCCAATTCGATATTCCAGTGATCAAGAACAGATGGGCAGTCGCGGCTCCTGGTGGGAGTACTGCGGGGCAGTGGGGCGGGGCGGGGGAGGGGCAGGGTGGGGGGTTAGTAAACTCCAGCATACTGCCAAACGGAGGTAAGTCCAGAAATAAATAAATAAAACGAATTACATTGCGCGCGCTGCAACGCCAAATGGCGATGCGGCCGCGCAATGTAATTCATTTTATTTATTTATTTCTGGACTTACCTCCGTTCGGCCGTATGCCGGAGTTTACTACCCCCCCCACCCTGCCCCTCCCCCGCCCCGCCGCCCCTCAGCACTCCCACCAGGAGCCGCGACTTCAGATGGGTCCTTTAAATTAGGCCCGTAAATTGAGCAGATCGTGGCTACGCTGCCAGCAAACTGACATTCAGCTATAACCTATTGACAAACTGCTGAAGCTAATCTGTTGGGGCATTTTACCAGATTTTAACATTATTTTTAACATTACTCATGGAGCATTTTTTTGCACCAGTCACTATGCACTTTATTGATTGTTGGGGGCATTTCTAACTCACCGGTAAGAGAGAGCGGATGCCATTTTTGGGCAAGTTCCAGTCTAGTCTTCCTAGGAGGAGACTCTTTAAACACCAATGATAGCGCAACCCCTATTGACACACTGCTGAAGCTAATCGGTTGGGGCCATTTTACCTAAGTTATATATTATTTTTAATATTACAGACAGAGGCATTTTTTGCACTAGGCACTATATTAATTGCTGGGGGCAATGCTGTCTCGCCGGTTAGAGCGAGCGAATGTCATTTTTGGGCAAGTTGTGGTCTAGTCTTCCTAGGAGGAGACTATATGAACACCAATGATAGCACAACCGCGCAGGACCTATTGGCAAACTGCTGAAACTAATCAGTTGGGACTATTTTACCTGATTTAAAGATTATTTTTAACATTACTCACCGAGGCAGTTTTTGCACCAGGCACTGGGCACTTTATCGAATGTTGGGGGCCTTCTTAACTCATGGGTTAGAGCCAGCGGACGCCATTTTTGGGCAAATTATGGTCTAGTCTTCGTAGGAAGAGACTATTTAAACACCAATGATAGTGCATCCGCGCAGCGGGCTTGCACAACGGGTGTGCCAAAGGCAAGCCCGTTTACATCCATCAGTGCCCGGAATGCCCCATGTGTCAGGATCCCTGGTTGTTTTACTCATATCCTTATACAAAGGAGGTAATGCTTGGCATTAATACATCAGGAGGCAGACTAATTGCAATTGTTTAGAGCCTGGAGTAAAGTTAGATTTTTATTGTTGCAATCATTGTAACTTTACCCCTTGTTTGGACCAGTTAATACGGTCTCAGCAGTCCTTAGAGCACAAAGAGAACTCCTTAGTTGTTTTTAAATTAACACTCAATCACTCCTTCAGCTCAAATACAAGTTCCTCTAGTTTATAAAATCTCATACCCCCATTTGGTATACTTAACCAATACCTGCTGGGATGAAACTTCGGATCCAGATGTTGTCTTGGCACTGCCTGTCGGTTACGCCATTAGTAGACTTGATAGGGTGGGCAAACGTATTGGCAGTTCAGCGATAGTGTACCATGTTACGCTGGGAATAATATGTGAACCCTCCACCATTTCAGATTGTGAGGCTCTTTCCTTTAGGTGTAAGCTAACAGATAGCTGCACTTTTCATGGGCTTTTGATTTATAGGTCCCCTGTACCTAAGGCTACGTTTTTAGGTGCATGGTGCAATGATATTGACATCAGTGTTCAATACCGTAATTACACAATATTAGAGGATCTTAACTTTCATTTGAAGGACCATAGTGATAAAGACTCGGGGACTAATTACGACTTTGGTGGTGTGGGAGCGGGACGCCATGCCAGTGCCCCGCTCTCACAACAGTGAAGCTTTCTGACACCGCCCGCCAGATTACGAGTTTCCTCGTGTGTGGCAGGCAGTGCTTTGGCGGTACCCATTAAAAAGGCACCGCAATGGGAGTGCCAAAGGCCGTTCCTGCACGGCGTGAATTGCGCAGTCCATGCCTTGCAGGAAAGGGGGTAAATGCACACAGGGGGGGCACAGCATATGCTCCCCTGCAGGCACCCCATGGCCCTCAAGAAACAGGGGCCCCCTTTGGTTCCTCACCACCACAGTTTTCATGATGGCCTCATTGCCATGAAAACTGTGGCGATGAGGAAACTCATAATATGTTTGGCTGTACCGCAGCGGCACCGCCAGCATATTATGGCATCTCACTGCCGCGTCACTGCAGCAGGATCCATGATCCCCGGTGGTTGCGGTGGGCCTGTGGCGGTCCCACCGCTGTACTCGTAATTCGGCAGGAGGACCACCACCATGGGTTCGGAGGTCCAATGGACTGCCAAACTCATAATCAACCCTTAGTCCTGTTAATGGAAACTCTGAATTGTTTTAAGTGAAACCGAGAGTGAAAGTGGGTAGGCCTAAAACAAGTACCGTTAAAAAAAGTACATCTTACAGGAAAGGGCATCTGCCCCTTGGTTTTCTCCCGCACTCAGAGCCATGAAACAAAAATACCCTCAACTTGAGAAAGCCTGGAGACATGATTATAATGAGATAAGTAGAGGGAGATATAGAGAAGTAATCTGTGAATACAAAAAACTCATCTTGGATGAGAATACTACATTTTACACAGAAAAAATCAAACTGGCCTCCAATTCATTGAAGGAACTCTTTAAAGTAGTCCAGACTCTTTCGAGTCCCAATCCTCCTTCTAGTTTACCCCCTAGTCAGGCATTCTGTGATATACTGGCTGAATTATTTAAAAGCAAAGTCAAGTTGGTTTATAGTGAATTTTATTTCTACCCGCTCCCTATCTTACCCTAGCCCAGAATCCCTGTTTATCGGCTCAAGCAAGCCTGAGCTGCACAATTTTTCACTCCTGACTACTGACCAAGTGATTGAGTTAATCGGACATATTAAGTCAGGAGCACCTTCGGATCCCTGTCCGCCTAAGTTAGTGCATTACTTAGCAGACAGTCTTGCCCCAGTCCTTATGAATCTGTTGAATATAATCATCAAGGCAGGTATTTTTCCATCAGACTGGAAAAAGGCTTCAATTCTGCCTCTGCTAAAAAAAACCTCAGCTGGATCCTAAGGAGGACAAACATTTCCGTCCAATTTCACGGCTGCCTTACGCAGCTAAGTTACTTGAAAAACATCTTAATACTAGCCTATCTGGAAGAGTACAATTTCCTGGACAATGCGCAGTATGGCTTTAGATCAGGCTGTAGCACTGAGACAGCTTTGATAGCCGTTTCAGAAGAGATCAGATGAATCAACGATAATAGAGGGAGAGCTGCAGTGTTTCTTCTGGATATCTCCGCAGCTTTTGATATGGTAAGCCACGCTGTTCTGTTAGAGCACCTGACAAAAACTGGAATCACCGTTTTGGCGCCTGATCTCCTCTCATCATTTTTGAGAGATAAGTAGCAGACTGTGGCAATTGGGGAGTTGCACTTTTTCCTCCTCTGTGGGGTTCCTCAGGGGTCATCGCTTAGTCCTACGCTTTTTTCATTTATGTGGTGCCTTTTGCTAAGTTGATCCAATTTTTGGGGTTTGCCACAGGAGCCTATGCAGACAACACCTAGATTGTGGTATTGATCGCGAGCAACATGGAGGATTTTGCCGACAAATTTAACTGGTGCATGAACGCCATTGTTAACTGGATGGAAATTACCTGCCTGAAGTTAAATTCAGACAAAACAGAGGTCTTTCTTTTTGGGGAAGGAGATCAGCTTTTGGAATTATTCATGGTGACCGCTGGCACTTAGCTCTCTCCCCAAGCCAGTTTCCAAGGTAAGGAATCTTAGAGTAGTCTTTGATGCTCAACTGTCCTTCAGGGAACAGATTAACAAATTGACATCTTCCTGTTTTTGATGCTGAGATCCCTGAAGGTTTTGCCTTTTATTCCTTTCCAGCTTAAAAAAATCGGTGGTTATTGCCCAAGTCCCATCCAGGATCGATTATTGTAACGCCCTTTATTTGGGCATCAAACAATTGCCACTCAAAAAGCTGCAGATGCTGCAGAATGCAGCCTTCTGTCTCCTCAAAAAACTTCCTAAAAACAAGTCGGTGTTTAATGTCCTGATGGAGCTTCATTGGTTTCCTATAAAAAAAGGGTTATATTTAAGGTACTTTGCTTGGCACATAAAGCCGTGTACGGTGCAGGACCTGGCTACCATACAAGGAAATTTAGGTGGTATCAACCAAAAAGAAGACTGAGATCTGAAGCCATATACTCAGTCTCTGTCCCCAGGATAAAGAAAGCCTCTTGGGGCGGCCGTAGCTTTGTGTATTCCACCTGCCATCTATGGAACAGTGTGCCAGTACATCTAAAAACTCAGTCGAATCTTCTTAGCTTTCGTAAACAGTTAAAATCTTGGCTATTTTCTTTCTCATCTTAACCCCATAAGTCCTTTGTTTATTTGGTCTTAGGTCTCTTTAGTGCCAAGATGCCCTTGGGTATTCAAGCGCTCTAGAAAAATTGAAATCAAATCAAACCCATCCCTCAAACTTATCAGAGAATCTGCGCGATTCAAGCTACAGACCTTCCTACCGGCCAAAATTGCCACCCCGTGTATTAGTGCCCTGTGTAGTGTATCCCAACAAAGTATAACCCAAAGTCTCCAGAAGGTCTTTCCTAGCCCCCTCTATGTGTGTTTCTTGAACACAGACTATGTCTGCACGCAATCGTTTCATACTTTCTGCTACATTCCTTCTTTTCAGCTGATCGTTAGGGCCCCAAATATTAATTGTTGCTATGCATATTTGAGCTACTCGCGACATTTAAAAAAACTGTATTTTGTTCCTGACACACTAAATATTGCAGCACTATCTATCATAGGACTGATAGTGGACTGAAACCGACAATTCTGTTGAATTTTGACACAAATCTTCTCCTTCTCCTTTCCTTTTGTGTTATCTTCCGCCTCACTCCCACCCTACCTCCCACTCTTGGTGCTCTTTCTGCACCCTGCACAACCCATCCCTCCAGCCCCTCACCCTATCCTACCCTCTCCTTCTAACCAAAGCAATCAGACCTCTGTTGGTCTGAGTGATGGGTCATCTGCTTGCCCTCCTTCCCAGCTACAACATTAATAAAATTCAAGTTCCTTCGTCCCATGAGAAGACAAGTGAAAAAAATCGACATTAAGAGAGTAGCCCACAGACTTGAGTTCATAAATATCATCAGATAGGCAGGGCCGGACTGGCCGTAGCGGGCACCGGGCGTTTCCCCGGTGGGCCGCCAGGTTGGGGGCCAGTTTAGGGCCCCTGGGGGCCGTTTTTGTTACAGCGCCGCTTTTGCAGCATAGCTGCAATATTGCCCCCTGTAACAAAATCGGCCCAAACCGGCCCTGGCAAACAGTTCGGCAGCACCCTCAACCCCCCTGGTGGCCGGCCGAGCACTTTGCCAGGGACGGTTTTGGTTCCCAGTCCGGCTCTGCAGATAGGCATAAATATTGTTGTTCTATAAGAGGAAAAAAAAGGAAAAAAGAAAAAAGGGAGGGTTGGCAGAAACATTATAAAGACCAATCGGCTCTAGCCAATCAATACCTTCCTTGCTGCTCAACCACTCAGGCGAAGTCTGCAAGCTCATCGAAATACTCTTTAGCTTTAATTTCTGAGATAAACACGTGTCTTATTTTTTTTTTTTTAATCTTTAGACCTGCAGGGTTCATCAAGTAGGCTTCAGCTCCCTTCTCCTGCCAAAGGTTTTATAAATTGTCTTAGTCGCCAACGCTTTTCAACAGTTACTTGGCAGAAATATGGCCTTGTAAAGAAGGAGCACCCTTCATAGTTTTGTTTGGAGTTAGGGCGTGCTCATTCAAAGGCAGCTTCCCTTAAAAGAAAATTACCAAATTAAACAATGACAGCACTAGGCTTAGATGACTCATGACACGAACCAGACAGCTTCAGAGGATTCTTTTCAAAGGGGCTTTCCTGGCTTTTAGCAGAGAATGGCTACCCACATAAAACCCTCGCAATTAATCCACCATTAACCTCCCCATTCCACAGCCATTAGTCTGTCATTTGATGTATTTTACCTTATTAGTTAATTGGCTCAGGGAAAAAATATGAAAAGGTCACCAGGAAAGGAAAGTGCCTAGTTTTCCTTTCCTGGTAACGTTTTCATATTTTTACCCTGAGCAAATTAACTAATAAGGTAAAACATATTATTCATGGCAGAAAACCCTGTCACAGTGAATGCATCAATATTGTGTGCCTGGGCAGCAGAGCTATGCATTCTGTGAAGCCCAGCAATGATACAGGCCTGTCCTCTCTGAACTATATATATATATATATATATTTGCCACAATGTGATCCTGTCAGTTCAGAGCGCTCAACAGCGGGTGCTCAGCGTATGGGCCGGATCCTGGCCCCAATTCAATTTTCAAACGACAAATGACGCGGCACTCCAAAGCAGGATACTTATGGATTTATTTCACCACAACACCACTCAACCAACGCGTTTCAGCCCTCACACGGCTTTCTTCACGGTTAGGAGTCCTTCTTCCATTACGCTTTAAATACCCATCTCTGCCATAATGATGCATTATGGGATTCGTAGTGCGTGTATTTCAAAAAACTTTATACATATTTACAAAAGGACAATTGCGCATGTGTCAGGATATTTACAATTTCATGGTGACTTTTACGTTTCTTTGTAAGCGCTTTGCTATTTCACACAATGCTTTATTAGCATATATTAGATATAGTACCCCTAAATTCATTACAAGCATTTAATTTTGCATTTATATAACGCATTGCATTTTTGGTGCATTTTGATCAGTTTACCAGTAAATCATCGGTATAGTACCCTTTTCTAATAAAACATTCTGTTATATGATTTTTCCATAACTTTGTCCACAATTTTATCACTTGTGATAATTATTGAAATAGTTTTCAAAAACTCGGGTATAGTACCCAAATTTGCAACCAGTATATATAGTGGCAGAATGTACCTTTACTTTTGACAATGTACCAAAAATTCTTAAATAGTTTCTTGTTATTCCAGGTGCACAAAAAGTTCCTCGTCATTATTTATCCCTCTGGGAAATTTGGTTCTCAGCCTTATGATGTACCTAGATTCCATTTGTCGTAATTTCTTTCTTGCCAGCCAGCATAGACCACGAAATGTAGAATCACTCTCTTATGACGCTACTGCTCAGCAATGGTCACATTAAACTAAAGTGCATCTGTTTAAATTTTCCCAGGCAGTGATGATTGGTGATGATTACAGCTAGGAAGTGATGACCAGATATACTGGGAGGCAGGAGGAGGTGATGGCAGAGGGAGAGAGGATGTAGGGATGAGCAGAACGCGTATGAGTGGTAGATGAGCAACAGGGGAGGGACACTAGGAGAGGCATATAGAAAGAGGTAAGGTGAAATGGGGGCTGAGAGAGTAAAGCATATCAAGGGCAAAAGGGGAGGGGGAAGTTCTTAATTGTTAAAAGTCAAACACTGGAAAAACTCAACATGAAAAATAGCTCCCTGATGCCTGTGTGGAAGGATACAGGTCACAAGAATATGCTGGAAAGTCTTTGAATCAGGAGCAGGATTGTGAGACAACCAAGCCATCCAATTAGGGCACGAGAATGTGATTAAAGTACCAAAATAAATAAAATAATTAATATTCAACTGGGACTAATAGTACGAAAAGTTAAAATACATTACCTACTCTAATTAAATGTGTATTAAAATATAAAAGAATTGTAAAATATTAATTTAATTTATACATTCTAGTTTCAAAACAATCATTTACAAATCCTATTTTTATTTTTGTTTAATTTGCGTTACGGTTGGTGAAAATTGAAGTATTTAATTAATTTAAATATGTGTCATTTTTTAAAACTAAGTTATAAGTTTACTTTTCCTGATCAAATACATTTCATTTTAAAAAACAAAAATGATTCAAAAATTTGAGTTTAATTCCATGCCTCCATTGATTTCTACGCAAGTGTGTTGCACTACCAGTAGTTGGCCATGTGTGATTCCTGACCTAAGTTGCTGGAGTACTTTTAAGCTCGTTTTGGCACTATTACAGCTGTTGTAAATTCTGAAGTGTATTTTGTGAATTGCAATGTTCTCACTCTTGTGGGTATGTGTTTTTAGCATGTCCCTACATGGCCCCCTCCTTAATTTCCTCTTAACCACACCCATTTTGGAGTATTGCTATCCCATTTTCCTATCACTTCCCCTGTCACTCCCACATATACTACAAAATCTTATACCTACATGTGGGGAGATCTCAGCCTCTGGGGCGGACATCACTGCACAGTAAAGATAGGGTAGGCCGAGATATCGGCCTTAGTTTGTGATTTGCATTTGGAATACTAATAAGTAGTAATACTGGAGTATAATTTACTCCAAAATGTAGTTCTGGACCCTGGCCTCAAGAGTTGAAGTGTGAGGTAGCACTAGTGTTCAGAAGAAGTAAAGACGGTTTACCTGCTGAATCCGTATACTGGTTTAAGGGTTTCCAAGACAGCTTCAACATCCCAGAGCTGTTTAATAAAAGCACAGAAAACATTCATGCATTTAGAGTTGTTGCACTATCTGTGTTGTGTTCAACTAGTATGCTTTGAAACCAACCATACATTATTTGCAAATAGAGTACACTATACACTAGAAAGTTTGCACTCCAAATAATGTTTTACTTACCTAGTGCATTAATTAGTAATTAACCATAGGAACATTATCATGATCTTTCTTACATCTAAACACCATATGATGTACTATTGATTCATAATATTTTTATGAATTAATACATACCATAAACCCATTTGAATAATACTGTGTTTTGTAGAGTAATGAATAAAACAGACAAGTAGAAACTCAGGCATGGAACACCAAAGTGGCAACCAATGTTTGTGTTCCGTAGTAAATGGGGAATTTCCTCGGGCAAGGCTAGCATCAGAATTAACTGAATACATACTCGTTCAGATGCTCATCCCCTAAAGACGCACCAAGTAGGACAGTGTGATACTGCCATTGTAGGAGAGAAATTAAAATTAATGACTTACAGGGACTTACAGGTAGGTTGTCAGTACCAATTGTAATTGCACCTAATTATCATGTACTTTTACACAGACCACAGGCCCTGGCTCTGGTTAGCAGAGGCCAGGGCAGAGTCAGAGTCAGAGTGTTATTCCTGAAGGGAGGAGCAGAGCTCCACTGTATCTTTACAAGGCCACTTCCTCTGGCTAATGGAGGTTGTATATGGCAATTCAGACCTGCCATTTTTGTTTTTCACTGGTTTTTAGGGTAAAAGTCACTGCTTTTTATTAATGCAGAATGGTGTTTGCATTTTCCATGGGATGAGTTTATGTTTTACCATTGGATGTTTTGATGTATCATATTTTTCCACACCTCAGTGACACTACGATGTCTCTGTTTGGTTCATATCATAACAAATTTAGATACTCAGACATATATGTGTTACCATCAAAGAGGCATAAATCCATATACAGAAACTCATCTACATACTATGATATACATGGTCTAATAGATTTTGAAGGTATATATATGTATTCATATATCATCCATTACTCAACGGACCGGAGGAAGCTCAAGAGTTTGGAGTTTATCATGCCTTTGGACTTTCTAATTTGAGAAGTGTCTGCATGTCGTCTGCGTAGATATAGCAGGTCAACTGGAAAACACTGATCAGTTCTGGTCAGGATTTCATGTAGACATTGAATGAGATGATAGAACAATGAGGGAATCCTGTTTTTATGCCGTAAGGTTTGGATAAGAGAGTAGGGCATTTGTTCTATTAGATAGGAAGGGCGAGATCCAAGTGCCGGCGATACCCTCTAGGCCTGCTTCCTTGAGTCTTAGGATTAGTATGTCACGATCAACTGGGTAGAAGGCAGCTGAAAGGGCCAGGAGAAGTACGGCAGCAAACCCATTCCGCCAACTGTGTATTTAAAGGTGCCCCGGATAGAGATTAGAGTTTTCTTCAATGAATTGTGATATCTTGGCAAAGGCTGCTCTTCTACAGTTTTCCCAAAGAATGGTCCATTTACAATAGGTCTGTAATTGTAGAGGTCCTGAGGGTCCAGGTTTGTTTTCTTTAATAATGGGCATACGTATGCCTTTTTTGTAATTAAGGAGTTTTCACTTATTGTCCTGGTTAGGATGGTTGCTGAAGTTGCTAGTATAATGGTTCTAAAGATCTGTGATAGACAGGGGTCACAGGGGAAACCGGCTGCCTGCTTGCGTTGACAAGATCCAGAAATTTAGTTAGAGATAATTCTTTGAAGGAGTGCAAAGGCTGTACAAAGCCACCCCCAGAGGGGCTTGTTGGAAATTAGTTAGTGCTGTGGTATTTTTGGTAGGTTAAGTAAGAATCCAACATGTCTGCTTTAGTTGTGTAGTGATTTGCCAGCTTGTGACAAAAGTCTTAGAGAAATGGGATGGGTTCCTTCGTGCCTTTTGGATTGTGATAATGTGTGAATATTTTCTAAAATTCTTTATTGGGGCATTTTGTGTTGCAGATTCTGCTTAGGTAGTATTTTATTGTTGTTGTTGCTTTTTTGATTCTCAGTTTACATTCTGTTATATCTTTGTAGGCGTGTTTTATCTTGCAAGATGTTTGCTTAGAGCCAGGTCGGTGAAGCTTAACACTTTGTTGTTTTGTCTTTAAGTCTGCATTCATCCAAGGGACTTCTTTTCTTCGATCATATTTAGATGTTTTCTTTGGGATTAAAATATCAAAGGTTTCAGGAGCCATCCATACAGTTTTTCAACTGATTTTGTGTCCAAATTTATGTTGGAAGTAAGCTTGGTGTCTAGGTTCTCCAAATTAATCTTGTTCCAAGGTGGATGTGTAGTTGTGGGTAACCAGAGTTTAGCTGTTGTCAGTTGTGGTGTCTTGTGTTGCAAGGCAATCCGGTAGTCATCCAACCACATGACTGTAGTACCTTTGAAGTGTGAGTAGGTCTGGGTTGCTGAAAATGACATCTAAGGTCTGTTTTGCAATGTGTGTGGGTTTGAGAACATGCTGTCGTAATTAAGCAGGGATAGCTCTCTGCTGTCAATAAGAAAGGATAGGCTGAAAAGAAGATTAGACAGCAATGCAGCAGTGATGAACTGGAAGGATGTTAGAGGGTACTGCCAAGTGAGATTCTTGATCAGCTCTAGCATTTCCGCTATAAACCAGCTGACCGCAGCTGCCATGACCGCCAGAACAAACGTTTTGTTTCTATCAAATGTTTCTGAGTAAACTGCTGGGAGGAGGATCCCCTCTCACTGCTGTTTGACTCAGTGTGAACTGCTTCCAGTGAGGCCAATTTGCAAATTGCATCCATTGCAGGGCTAGTGCAGCAGGCATCACATTTAGTTGAAATCTGGATGGATGTACCCATTTTGCTTTCACTGTACAATGAGCCTCCAGACTGCTGTCTAGAGTCAACACTCTAACTGCTAGATTCGTAAATGTTTAGAAGAAAAATGTTGGTAGTTTTCCTCTGTGAGGTTACTTATAGGCAGCTAATGTCCAACTTTTTTGTTATTCTGAAGGAACAGGTTCCAAAGGAAATCTATAATAGTAATTACTTTAAGTATTCAAATGCATAAAAATGTCCATAAGCAGAATTACAACAGACATACAGATTTGCAGTTTTGCAATTCAAATGTGCATTTGCACACTTAAAATTTGTTCCTGCTTCTCCATGGGGAAATACATTTCCAACAGGGAAATCTGTTCTTCTATGTCCCCATCAATTGTGATAGGGCCCTGCCCTCTCCATGAGTAAATCTGAGTGTGTTTGTAGGGTGGCAATCTATTTAAATTATCAGTTAATACTGCCGCACATACAAATCTGTTGGTGCTGCTCAACGTTATCAGATGGGTCCACTATGGAATGGTCTCAGTCCTTCCTAACCTTCAATTTGTGAGTAGATGCTCCAGGTCCAAGGGGCTCTCCATATCGGCAAGTGAAAGAAGAAGTAAGGGATGTGGCTATCCTTGTTGTTTCTCTATGGGCAAAGCCATCCGCTAACTTGAACTTACCATTTCAAACAAAAATATGCTTGCAAACAGCCAAGGGTACACCTACAACTACTGACAGGTGTAAGGAAAGCAGTCTTTCAAAACCAATACATAAGGTGGTGGCTTTACTAATATTTGGTGCAAGCCCAGCACAAACCGTTAGTAAATCTGACCTTTAATACACATGAACATTCACATGCATTAAAATATTCAGTCTCAGCTCAGTTTGCTCTTGGCCAATTTACAAACTGAGATGATAAATCGATTATGTATCATCTCTAGATTCACCCACTGTCCCCCAATTCACTACAAATGGCATAGTTATCAAATGCTCTACATCTATCTCACACAAGGAGATGATGTCTGGAGCACTGAAACTTTTCAGACACTCACCCCCAGTCACAGATCTGGGTTGTATCCATCATCGTTCTTGAGCTCAGTTCGCCACCCCAGTTCAGACTCAGCTGTATGCAAATCAGTCTTGACCCTGTACCTCATGGGAACAGTCCAGCCCGAACTGCAAAGCCAGGTCTTCCCTGGACTGGAAACAAGCATCCTGGGACCGGTTTTGGGGTAACACCCCTCATCAGCCAGGTTAGCTTGAATCCAGTGACAAAGTGAGCAAGGTACCCACGTCTGGGTATACCCTGCCAACTTAGGGCAAACAAAGAAAATACAAGGAGATGACTGACGGAGCGCTGAAACTTTTCAGACACTCACCCCCAGTCACAGATCCGGGTTGTATCTATCATCGTTCTTTAGCTCACTTCACCACCCCAGTTCAGACCCAGCTGTATGCAAATCAGTCTTGACCCTGTGCCTCATGGGAACAGTTCAGCCCGAACTGCCAAGCCAGGTCTTCCCTGGACTGGAAACAAGCATCCTGGTACCTGTTTCAGGGTAACACCCCTCATCAGCCAGGATAGCGTGAATCCAGTGGCAAAGTGAGCAAGGGACCCACGTCTGGTCATACCCTGCCAACTTAGGGCGAACAAAGCAAACACAAGGAGATGATGGACGGAGCGCTGAAACTTTTCAGACACTCACCCCCAGTCACAGATCTGGGTTGTATCCATCATTTTTCTTTAGCTCACTTTGCCACCCCAGTTCAGACCCAGCTGTATGCAAATCAGTCTAGCCCGAACTGCCAAGCCAGGTCTTCCCTGGACCGGAAACAAGCTCACTACGCTCTCTAGTTAGACAGGATGCTGTTTTGCAGTGGGCACCATGCTGCTCACAAACGCTGCATGGACACTGCACGAACGCCGTGAGGGTATCCCCCCCACGAAAGAAGCCCGCCAGGGTCGCTGGAGTCCCACTGAACACCGTGTGAAGGAGTCCCCGCCTGTGTAAAAGAAGCGTGCTGGGGCCCGCTGGCGCCCGAGCATTTAGGGGCCAGACTATGATGCAGAAAGCTCTAGAATTCCCAAATGGTAGGTGGCTGATGGGACAGGGCGACCAGGAGACATGCACAGCTGCTCAGGCCTTTACATCTCTTCCTGCACCTCTAACTCCCTTGGCCCGCCTGCTAAACAGCACTGAGTGATTGAAGACAGATAGTCTGGGAGATAACAGCGGCAACGACAGGTGGTAAACCTCAGGGTGGCAGGAGGTGCCAGGTGATATGCCGAGGGTTCCCACGAATAGCAGAGAAGCGGCCAGCAGTAGAATGTTGCGGACTGTGCTTTCGGTGACGCCCGCCTGCACGTTCAGCGCCCACCTGTGCCTCGGGCTTACACCACCTCAACTTCTCAATAAACTCTACAGCTGGCATGCAGACGGTAGGTAATTCCATTAATACCAGTAACAACCTAAGGAGGACTAAAGAGGTTTAAAAGTGTTGCCAGAGCCTACAGAGGTTTCAAAATTGACAACACTAAAATACTATTAGCATAAAGCAATTCAAAGTATACACCCTCTATCTATCAGGGCAAGTAACAGGGGGGATACCAGGAACCCTAGTAGGCACTTCGCCCTCCATTGCTTCCTAGCCTAAATCTACTAACATCCCAGCACCTGCCTCTTGTATCCACCCGTGCTACGTTTTGGTTGCTAGTACTGCTAGCGCACTAAGGAGGGGATAGATCATCTGAGAGGTTTCCCCCGCAGAACTTCAGAAAGCCGGAGGTTGAAATGAGAACTCAAAATTTCCAACTCCACACAGTAGGGGCAGCAAGCATGGCACAGGGGCCAAATTAGACAAAAATAGCGGCCAGCTTAATGTGGCTTACAACTAGCCCGGAAAAGGCTATGGAGAGAGATTAGGGGATCTCAAGACCGAAAGTGTCTAAGACAGCAAAATTAAAGCTAAAATCACCGACAGTTAAAGACTTTTTTAAGCTAATGGTAGCCCAAGCTTCAGATGCGAAAGAAGGACTTAAGACAGCCCACGTAAGAGGGAAGAGGCGATCATGGAGCAAAGGCTGTAAGCTCGAGGAAATTTCCCCTTGCTTTGGGATCCCAGCGGGCACCCTACATTTGTGCTGTTGGACAAGGACAGAGGTGAAACAGACAGATACCCAGGGGAGAGGGGAAGAAGAGGGAATAAGCCCTCTCTCTGCTGAATGTGAGCTAAATAACTGGATGGTTGAACTTCGGACAAAAGGTTAACCGTACCCTCCCCTTGTTCCACCACTTGTTCCACTTTCCCCAGTAATCCTAATCAGAGATAACGGTGTTGCCTCACGGGCCCTGCCACTAAAGTCCCCTCAGGAAAACTGCGAGGACCTGTTACAGCCATTGCCCATGTGAAATACAAAGCTGCTGCTGATGCAGCCTCCGGTAGCCTGATAACCCAACAGCAGCGGCCACGAAGTAACCAAACGGGAAATAGCTACAGAAGCGAGTGATCTCCAACTAAACGGATGGAGGAAGACGAAGACAACAAAACCTTCGCCTCCATCACAGCTGCGTATGCCAATGCAATTTTCTTGGAAATTGAATCCCATATGGTAGAGGAACAACACAAGCGATCTGAATCCCCACATCAGGAAAATGAGTATGGCTATAGCCATATATGAAATTGCTAAGGCCATAAAACTCCATGCAGATAAATTAGATACCCAGATTGAGGTCTTCCAAACGCTTGCCAACTTCATGATGACTATTGATTCAAAGCTGGATCACTTAAACCAACTTATAAAACAGACTCAAGATTTCGCAAAACATAAACCAGTGTGGTGCCAATGTGACCCGTAGTGGAGAAAATCTCCCAACTACCAGACATCATGTACTCTCTTATTCAATTGCTTAAAGAAAGAGTCACAGTTAAGTCGCAAAAATATAAGGGACGGCCTCTCAAAGGCACAGGAGAAGAGCGAGTCAGCCCAGGAAGGTGAAGAAAAGACCATAACCACGGAATTTGGGGGTGCACTAATGCCCCTATGGATAGCCTGCCTACAAAGAATCTTCCAGAACAGAATGGACCAATGTTTCAAAAAGATAAATCTGAGAGTATTGGGACTTCGATTACAACCAACCTGGAAGCAGACGATGACAGTATAAATGCACCTACCCTCTCAGAAACTACCATTGCTGATGAAATCACTTTAGGTGCAGAAACAATAGCTTACTGTGCAAATAGGGGGGATATTATAGACCAGGGGACCAAGAATATTAACAATAATAATACCACCAAAAATAGTAATAACAATAATAATAATATCTATATGCAGGCGGATAACTGGGAAGGTCTATCGCAGAAATCCAAAAACGACTGAAGAAATTCAACAAAAAGTGACCATTCAAATCTTCTACTGACCTAATAAAGTCTCCTGAGTCATGCCCTGTTTACCCAATGTTTTACCGGAAAGGAGAGGAAAAAGCAGAGAATGACGCAGTGACAAAGCAGGTGGAAGAGAAGGAGGTTCTCGCTTTGGAGGATCAAGTTAGGGATCACAGCTTTAAGGACATGGGGCAGCTCCTTCCAGAAGGTCGGGGAAAATAGAAAACATCAATTTCAAGTCCCCTTATAGACTCGAGCACCTAGACACGAATAGAGGGGAAGGGAATAAGTGAGCCCACTGAAGCCCCAAAAAGAGCAGAGCCATTAGAAATCCCAGAGAGAAGCTCAACACAGCCAGCAATTATAGACCACCCCCTACAACTCAAGAGGGGCACACAAATGAGGACCCAAGAGAGAAGCAGAGGCACCGTTGCTTGCAAGGAGGGGTGAAAACACCTGCCTCACAGGGGGTCTTAGTTTGGAGGAATATTACAAGATTCCTGCCAGATAGCCCGGAAAGTGATGGGTGGGTACACTTGGCAAGAAAGTTTCAAGATCCCATCCTGCCTAGCAGCTTAACAAAAAGAATCCATCAAATAACCCTCCAACTGGAATACAGCTCCTGCGGAAAATGGTATATCCTCAACCGGCAGAACGTCCTCAGACGTCCTCCAAAATCACAGACCTCGGGATCTGAGGTCCGGGGACATTGAAAATGTAGCCGTTAGGCTACCCAGACTGGGGGACCTCAGGAAAGATAACTGAGATAGGCCTAAGGGAAGAGAAATTAGCACAAAAATTTGAGCAAAGTAAATCATGAAATGCAGTACCCCGACGTGAAAGAGAGCGCCAAGGCCCTTAACGATGCATTAAAAATATGTTTCTGGAATGCGAGAGGAATATCAGGAGAGGAGAATAAAAGAAGAGATCTGCAAGAGTTAAGCGAACACGATATGATATGCTTACAGGAGACTTGGAGGCTAGAGGAAGAGTCCTTACAAGATCATGTTGAATATAGCTCCCCGGCGTTACCCTCACTGTGTGGGGGCCACCCAAGTAGGGAAGTTTCAATCCACATAAAAAGCAACGGGATCATTTGCACCACTAAAATCTGGGCTAACAATGGAGCCGCTATTATTGCTTAAATCTCTGCAACAAAACCTATTCACAGGACCCTCCCTAATAAATTATAATTGGAAACATCTACCTACACCCCTCACGGACCAGGAAGCAGCAAGCAGCAACAGCCCTGCTGGAGAGGCTAGAGGTGGTGTGGGCAGAGCATGGGGACGCAATGTATCTTATTGGGGGTGATTTGAATTCCAATCTCATGGGACCAAGCAATATTTGGAAAGAAAATTAAAACACGTACTGGAAAATCCCCGAAACAGCCCGCTTAGAACAAAAATAGCCTCCAGGCTGGAAGCTCTAGGCCTCCGGTGCCTACACGGTAGAACCAAGGGTGATATTCCAGCTGCATACACACACAAATTTTCCTGTACAGATTATCTATGGTGTTCTACAGAACATTTCCACCTCATCAACAACCTCAAAATAATGCCAAGAGGATCCACGAATCATGCAGAACTCTCATGCACCACTATCTAAAATCTACTCAGTTGCCCAGGATTACAAATGATAGGAAATCAAAAGGATATGACTCCGCTGAATAAATTGCATAGGAGTGGAGTGCTCCAAACACAAGTAACAGCAATGGAGGAAGTTGAAGAAGGAACTGAACAAATCCCTTCGCTCCAATAAAATGAATAGTGGCCGGAACAAGGTCCTGAAACAAAAGATCAAACTCCTCAGATAGTCTTATAGGAAATTAGTAAGAAAGGTGAAGTTAAAGAAAGATGAATCCACCTGGGCAAAATTGCCGCAGCCATGAAAATAAGGGACTCAAGTAAATTCTGGGGTCTGGTTAACAGCCTTACAGAGCAATGAGAGAAAAGAAAAAGAAATTGCAACCTCACTCCAATGGAGTGAAGAAGACACTTAGAACAACTATATAAAGCAACAACCCCTGTGATGCACTCTTGCTCAGTATCTTCAAGGGAAGAGGGAACCCAGGCAAGGTCAGAAATTCAAGTGCCCCAGGGGGAAATGGGCTCTCCAGAACCAACTACAACGAAGGCCGTTTTAAGTAAGATGACCCGCAAAACTGGTTACACAGGAATGGGGGCTCCAGCAAAGAAGGTCCTCCTCACGAGGGAAATTAAGCCTCCAGATGGTACCTGACAATGTCCCAGTGCTAAAAATGTTCAACAAATGCTAACCAAACTTAGAGGGTCAGGCGCCGTGGGCCCCAACGGTGTGCCTACTGCCCTCTTTAAAGCAGGCTTCCTGTTCGCCCAAATATTGGCTCAATCCCAGACAGCTGTAGAGGGTCCATCCTGGTCCCAATATATAAGAAGGGCAGTCGACAAGCAGCAATCAATTACATAATGATAGCACTTTTGGATGCTGAGGGTAAAGGATATGCCAGACTCTTGAATGAAGACATGGAGGCATGGGCAAGTGCAAATCTGATCCCGTGGTTCCAAAAGGGGCTCCAAACAAATTGCCACATAGGACAATCGACCAATCTGATAGAGGACTCGACTCATCTAAAGGCCCCACCATTATACGCGGCATTTATTGATTTCTCCAACACTTTCGACAACGTGCCAAGAGCAAGTCTGCGGGCCAAGTAGAATAGTTGTGGAATTTCTTTAGGCCTGCTTAGAGCCTTGTAGTCCTTATATAGCGAGACATGGGTAAAAATATATCTGACATCAAATTGGGCAACTTCTGAAAAAATCTACACAGATAAAGGCCTCAAACAAGGATGCATTCTTGCTCCTCTACTATTTAACCTCTTTATGGCAGGTCTGGAAAGCAACCTGATATACTACAGAGCATATCCCCCGCGCCTAGCTGACTGGAAAATCTTAATATTACAATACGCTGATGATATGGTTATCCTGGACCATACTCAAGTAGGCTTGCAACGTATCCTTAACACCTTGGTCCAATACTGCAACATCAACTCTATTAGGATCAACTTGGAGAAAACAAAAACAATGATATTTGGCAGGAAACTCATCAAGAAAGGTGTATGGTCTGTGGAAGGCATGAAATTAGAGTAAGTATAACCCTTTAAATATCTGGGATTGCATCTAGATGAAAGAGGCGGTAAAAGGGCTCCAGAGGAGGGTCTAAAGATCTCTGCCACAAACTTGTCACGAGTAATGGAGCAGCTGAAAAGAAACTTGTCCATCCCTCGCCTACACCCACTGCTGACTTTGGTTGCCTCCAAAGTGATGCCCACTCTATCACACGGCACCATAGCTTTCAGAGACCAGCTATTTGAGTTATTGATAAACTGCAGGTAGCGCTACATAGGAAACTGTTTTCTTTGCCAGAGTGTACTGGCCATGCCCAAAAAGGGCTGGAATTTAACATCTTGAAGCAAACCTTATTCCTGCATGCGAAACGTGTTATCATATTGCTCAACATTACAAACAGCCATGCGTAATACCCTAAATCAGTTGCTATGGGAGAAAATCCAGGAAGGCCATCCAGAGCCTGGAACTAGAGAACATCGTTAACTTCGGTCTCCCAACAAAAAACTGTTGTGACGACAACATGACACGGAGACAGGGAGCAGGTTTCAAAGATTTATTCAAGGCCAACACAGAATCAGCGCACCGCCTCCTTCAGCCAGCAGCCGCTCAACTGACAGGTCGCGAGCGCCCACAACAGAACAGAACCTTCGCATTCCAACATTCCACCGTGGCGCGAGGAGCGGAGCCACGGTGTTAACAAGATCACAACATACCCCCTTTCCTCTACACGCAGGTAGAGCAGATGAATGGACAGTAAAAGGAAAGAGGATGGGAGGGCGAGGGAAATGCCAGGACGGGGAGTGACAGGGAAGCAAGACGGAGAGCAATGAGTCATCCCACCATGAAATCATGCAAATGTTGAGGAAGTCTCCGGACCCGCAAGGGTCTCTGACACGGTAGAGTGCCATGCGGACCATGAGACTCCTGGTTTTCAGTATTTGACCTTTGGCTAGTGCTCCAGTTGTCGCCACCGGGGCCTGGCACTCTCGTCTCAGCACCGGAGCGAGCACTGTTGAGTAATTGATGGTCATGAGCCAACATGTAGCCTGAACATGAATTCTTTCTGACAACGGCTTTGGGAGATTGGTCTCGTGAGCAATACTTGGCTACTCTTCGTAAGTTCCATTTTTCTCCATTAGCCAGCACAACATAAAAGGGATGCACCTCCTGAACTTTGAAAGGACCACGAAACTTGCATAGACCTTTGACCCAACGACCGGATCTGACTTTGACCCAGTCACCCTCTTGAATGTTAGTCGAGGTCTTCACCTGGGTGTGTCCTTGAAAGGATGCGTGCATGGAGCTATTCTTGCCACTACTACTCACATTCTTCCCTTCTACCAATTCTCTGACCCATGGAGGCACTAATTTAGAGGATGGTTTTCTGCCTCGCATGGCAATGAAGGGAACCACCCCTGTAGTGGAATTCTCAGTTGTGCGGTAGGCCCATACTAATTCGTTTAAAGTTTCATCAATATCAAGATTATTGGTGAGAGCCAAACTTATAGCTCCTTTAATCATACGGTTGGCCCTTTCTACGATACCATTGGATTGAGGGTTGTACAAAGTGGTGAGTGAGTGTTTAATACCACACTCATGAAGAAACTCCTCATTTCGTTAGAAGTCAATTGGGTGCCATTGTCCGTAATAAGGACAGTGGGAAAACCTTCTTCTTTGAAAATGGTGCGTAGCACTCTAATGGTAACTTTAGTGCTTATTTCTGGGAGAAGGTACACAATAAGCCATCTGGAGTGCACATCCATTATGACCATGCCAAATCTCTTACTGGGGTGAACGCCTGGCATAGGTCCAATAAAATCAAGGCAAATGCTGTGCCAAACCACCCCTGGATCATGGATGGAACTCGGGACGCATTGGGGTCCCACCTTAAGTCTTTTCTCACTCTCACAACATTCACTGCATCTCTCTACCCACTCAACCACTTCGCTATCCATACCTGGCCACCAGAATTCATTCCTCAAGCGTTTTTTGTAATGGTCTGGCCTAAGTGTCCTTCATGAGCTAAGTTGAAAAGTCTCTTGCGAATTCCGAATGGGGGAATTATCTTGTCCCCGCGCATGATGACTTGTTCTGTGACAGTGGACAATTCGTCAATGACCGCATTGAAGGGTCTAATGCTATTAGGCAAAGTGCTCTCCCTACGTCTCCCCTTCCAAATGAGGTTGAGGACTCCTTTAAGGACCTCATCTTGAGACATGGCCTCTGCCCATTCCTCTTTACTGACTACACCGCAACTCCACTGAACCACATCATCAATACTGGAGATAGCTCCTTCTCTCTCACTTTTAGACACGCCACTCTTGTCTACTTCTTCCCAGTCTAAGGGCAGACGCGACATACAATCAGCTTGGACATTGCGCCAGCCTGAAATGAATTCAATGTTAAAATTATATTCCTGTAGCCTGGATGCTAATCGAGCAAGTCTGGCTGACCCTTTCCCTGTTCCACCTGGTGACAGTATCTTTAGCAATGGTTTGTGGTCTGTGCGCAGCAGAAATCTGCGCCCCCATACATACGTCCTGAAATATTCAACACCCCAAGTGGCTGCTAGGGTTTCTTTCTCTATGACAGAGTAATGTCGCTCAGTGGAAGTCAAAGTGCGAGAAGTGAACGCCACTGTTTTTTCAGAAGTGCCATCATTCTGCGATAATACAGCACCCACGCCAGTATCACTGGCATCCACAGTGACCACAGTCTTTGCATTTACATCAAAAGGAACCAAAATGCCTGCATTACATATTTCTAGCTTGATGTTATCAAAACAGTTTTGCTGATCAGCTCCCCAACAAAAGTTTACACCTTTCCTCATGAGTACCTTAAGGGGTTCAGTTTTACTTGCAAAGTTTTTCACGAACTTGGAATAATACTCAATTAATCCAATGAATGAACGCAGTTTGTCTCGGTTAATGGGAATGGGAGCCAATTTTATAGATGCCAGTAAGTCTCTCTTTGGTTTGACACCATCAGACGAGATGGAGTGTCCTAAGTACTCCACCTCAGTTGCAAGAAAGGAACATTTTTCTCTGCGTAGTGTCAAACCTGATTCCAATATCCTGGCAAGAGCATCCTTCAAAGCTATGTTGTGACTGCTCACACTATCACCAAAGACCAGAATATCATCTTGGAAGAAGATGATATTTTCCAGACCTTTGAAGATTTCTGTGACCATCCTCTGAAAAACACTTGCTGCCGAACATAACCCGAATGGCATCCTGGTAAACTGAAATATGCCTTCCGTGGTGATGAAGGCTGTCAAGTGCTTTGAGGAGTCATGTAAGCGTATCTGATGATAAGCATGACGAAGGTCAAGCTTTGAAAAATATTTGGCACCTTTAAGCAACACCATCAACTCATTTATATTTGGAAGGGGAAAGGTGTCTGGAATGATGTTTTGGTTTAGGCTCCTCAAATCAACACAGAAGCGTAAATTTCCATCAGCCTTCTCTGAAATTACAACGGGAGAAACCCAAGCTGAGCACTCAACTGGCTCAATGACTCCACTCGTTAACATTTCGTCTAACATTTTCTTGACCTCCCCTCTTACCATGATGGGGACTTTCCTCAGCTTGTGTTGGACAGGGATCGCGCCATGTTTGAGTTTTATTTTGTGAACATAGCCCACCAAATTACCGAGCTGGTCTCTGAAAACACCTTTACCTCCCTCCAAAATGTCTTCTACTGAAAGATCTTCCACCACCATCACTTGTTCAACAGCGTGTGGGTCAACTCTAATATGTAGGTCGTATTGGTGATACCAACCCAAAATAGGGGGCCCAGTTTCAGCTACATAAACTTTTCCTTTTACGGACCTGTTTTTGAAAATGATATCTGTCAGTATGTAACCCAGTATATCTATCTGCTCGCCTTGATACCCACCGGGGTTGATGTCTTTGGGTAATAAGTTCATATGGGGCCATTCCTGTTTGTACATTTTTTTGGTATGATGGTATATAAGGACCCTGAATCAACCATCAGATCAATTTTCCTCTTAGCAATGACAAACTCCGCTTTGGGTCTGCGTCTCCTCCTATCATCTAAATTGTGAGGGTCGGTGAGGAGGATTTCCCCATCGTCAACAACATCATGTAGGGAAGGTTCCACACACAGAATTCTATCAGGTCTGTATGAACACTCATTAACATTTGTCTCTTCTGACAACATTGCTACCTTTCCCTTGTTTGCATCTCTACACATTCTGGCAAAATGGCCTTTGCGGCCGCACTTTCTGCATTCTTTGCCAATGGCTCAGCAGTGTTTGGAGTCAGACGTGTGATAGGTACTACCGCACTTCCCACATGTCTTACTACCAAACTTGCTGGGATACAACCTACCACCCAACATATTCTTACCACCTCTAAATCTAGTAGAGGCAGCTACCTCCCCTTCACATCCCTCAACAACAGAAGTTTCACTTTCATTAGTAATGTTAAATTTTGAATCTCTGCGATCCATTTCTTTCATACAAAATTCCGACTCCTCGACTATTTTAGCAATGTCAATTGCATCTTTAAGAGAGGGATCTTTGGCAGCCCATAAGCGTTCCTGTGTCTTTCTACTCCTACATTGAACAATGAGTTGGTCCCGAATCATTTCCTCATTCATTGGACCAAATTTACATTTTATCGAAAGCTCACGGAGTCTAGTAACAAATTCATCAATGGACTCCCCTACTCTCTGGGGCTGAGTATAAAATTTGTATCTCCTCATCACTACATTTGTCTCTTTATCAAATCTGGCTTCCAACCTTTTGCGTGCTTCTTCATAAACATCCTCAATGGGTTGACCCCGTTCGTTGTTGGCAACCGGTAAGTACTTGAAAATATGTTGTCCTTCTTTTCCTAAATTGGTGAGCAAGATTGCTCTTTTCCTATTGCTACTGTAATCTTGCGCATCCAAAGCCTCCAAATAATTGTCGAACATTTCAATCCACTCATCCCATTCTATGCTGGGACTCCCTGGTTGGCTAAGGAAGTGAGGAGGAGTAGATACCGCTGAAACATCAAGGGCTGTGACATCCATAATGAATCACCTAAAGATGGTACTTTGTTAATTTTGTTTTTGAAAACAAAGACGTGTATTTATGCTTTCTCCAATGAAATAATGAAGTGTTTCCTGTCAATTATAAGGATTACATCCAGAAAATGAAACAGAACATACTTGAGAATTCTCTGCTTTCGATCGTTAACAGCTCACTGCATTCACGCTTTGTACACAGCTAGCTTTAATATAAACAGTCTGAGCTGTTCTGTGAATAAACGTGCGTTTACAGTCAATGCCCACTAGGTGGCAGTGTTCTCCACTGATGGTTCTGACAGGAATCCTTCTTACGCGCTTCAGCACCATACAGCCTTAACACTTATCTCCCGCCTGGCAGCAATGTCGCTCCTTTCCCCATGCTCACAGCAGGACAACACTTCAATTCATGGGACCTTCCTCGCTACCGGCATACAGGCTCAAAGTACAGCTGGGCCTCCTGTCACGCACGTCAGTTCCACACAGCTGACGCTCTAATTGCTTCTCGCTGGTCCGTGACTCTGCTTGTCACACCACTGTCCCACAAATGATTTCTTGCTGCTTCGCGCTGTCTGCCTCACCGGTCACGTCTATGTGAGGTGAATTCTTTCTATCCTTCCATGCGCTGTTTAAAATCACTTCCCAAGCTTCACTGTATACTTTTCCTCTCCCCTGACTGTCCCAATCTCCCTGATGACAGTACGCTTGTTTACTCACATATACAGTCCTGAAGCACTTCTCTTGGTAGCGCTGGGCTATGAACACGTAGGTCGTCACTCCAGTTATTCCTTCTCCTCACTTTAATTTCTTCTTCCGTCAAGTACTCTTCTGCGCTACTTTCTCTTACAAACTGCACACGTGGATTCTCCGCTGTATACTGTGTTGCCCGCTGACTGAAGAACACTCGTCGCCAAGAACATGTTGTGACGACAACATGACACGGAGACAGGGAGCAGGTTCCAAAGATTTATTCAAGGCCAACACAGAATCAGCGCACCGCCTCCTTCAGCCAGCAGCCGCTCAACTGACAGGTCGCGAGCGCCCACAACAGAACAGAACCTTCGCATTCCAACATTCCACCGTGGCGCGAGGAGCGGAGCCACGGTGTTAACAAGATCACAACAAAAACCATAGATCTAAAAGATTTAAAGGGTAAAAAACATAGCAGCTGGGCATCAGAACTACACTCTCCAGGTTGCCTACCTACATATTTATGCTCAACTCTCTCAATGAGAGCAAAAATCCATCTCATGAGATTGCGTTTTGGTTTGCTGCCATTGAGAAACTATTGGTTCGGACGATGAAATGATAAAACAAACAAACTGTGCAGATTGTGTGGCAAAGCAGAAGAGACACTGATTCATGTGATCTGCATTTGTGAGAGCTTAATTCCACGGAGGCAATTGTGGCTCCAGCCAATAGTTTGAATTTTATATATGAGATCCTGCAGGAGTGCCATCACCTCCTGCTTCAAAGGTGAATCGTGCCAGCCCTCAAGTCACTTTGTACGATACATGAGTGCTGTGATAGCCGAACAAAACTGCATGAGACATACCATGGGTACCCTGGGGATATAAGGAACAGGACCTAAGAGACCATCCTTTGGTTGTAACTGTAAGGAGGGTCCTCCCCTTCCCTCCCTACCCACTCAAAAAAGATTGATTATCTTATTTTAACAGGGAAGAGGATGGCACTAATATGGACCAAGCGATCAATTGCTGTTGACTTGCTGACCTGTTGTCACTTTTTAAAAATCTCACGGGTGGGGAGGCAATGGGCAAATTATCCTTTTTACTAGATTGATTTTAATTAATCAAACAGTTTAACATAAAACTCATTCATTCCTTCCCACTACCCTAATTGGTTTCAATGCATATAGCTATGATGGCACCTTCAGGGTAAAAAAAAATATTCTAAGTTGTGCATGTGCCACAAGCATGGGCAGATAGATGTCACTTGTTCTTAGCCCTGAAGCACAGTTTATGAGTCCTACACAGGAAACATTCACTAACAACATAATGTAACATAATTTAACATTAAGACAGTAATATTTGCCCCAACAAATCCTGCTTCACTCACATCATTCTTTTTCATGCCAGCTCGCATGCCCAGTCCCTCTCTAGTCGCTGTTCATTTTTCATTTATACTTACACATTTGCTGTATTCTGTCCTGATAAGGCCAGGTGCCAGGGCGTTCAGCCGAATATTCATGGGTGCTAAAGCAGGGGCCAGAACCTTGGTTAAGCCATTAACAGCTGTTTTACTGACACTGTAGGGACCAATAGTCTGAGAAACAAAGATAAGGAAAGTTTTACATACCATGAGCAAGTTTACCTCTTTTTACATATAATGCCAGAGCCAGATCTGTAAACAGACTGGGACCACTTAGTTCCTTGCACTGGTCTGGATGTACCAAGTGCAAAGATTCCTAAACATAGTTCACCGGATAATAAACAGTGAAGCTCGTTTCACATGAGCTTTTCATTGTGCACAATAGTAGAACAAGGGTTGGAGGCCTGCATGGTACAGCAGAACTCTGCTTCTTTCACTTTCACAATGCCTCAATACAACAGGGCATTGTGCAAGTACCATTGGGGGTATCCAGCCCTTCCTGGGAGGCACTGCCTACCTTATTTGATGCCGGCAGATATTCAGTGCAGGCTGTTCACCTTGGACAGCTAACAACTTTGCAAATAATGGAATTTTCTCCCACTAAAGAGACAGGTTTCAATTATATTAAAGACATGGATGTGAAGCTCATTACTATTTTCAACATAAATGTGTATAATGAGGTTAGCGGTGCAGAGTGCCAGTGACTTCAAAAAAACAAACACCAATCAGTAAGAAGACTACAGTATATTCATCTCTGCAGAGCAGCAAACTCCCTCTTATTTGTGTCAAAATAAACAATTTGAGCTTCATAACGACGAAGACATCAAACAACACATAATTGTGTACAGTGTTGGAAAGCGGGATTAAAAATGGAAGAGGAATTTGTTTTGGTGCGTCTCATGACGTAGAATGTAACACCTTGAAGAGAAAAGAATTTGTTATCTATATCTAAAGCCCTGACATCAGAGATTCTTCCAAATGATAAGAGACACAAAAGCATAGTTAACCTACCTGATAAATGTTTTATGTATGATAGTTCACTGTTTGGCCAAGATAAAATTAAGTCGAACACTATCTTTACATCCAAGATAGCTAGATACTTCAGCTTTGGTGGAAATTTAAGTCAAATTGATTTTAAAGCTCTACAGAATAAAAAATGTTTGCCTGCTGGTTCTCGTTTTACCAGGATTTGTCCCACAGAAATATCTGACCGATAAGAGTTGATTGTCCTATAAGCTTTTCCTGAAACATAAGGGTAAACTAGAAAATCTACTACTTCTGCTGAAAAAGCTGTAGAGGATCAATGTTCCTTTCCACAAACCTCCTAACCAAGGCTGCCCAGACGTATTTTTACTTTGATTGAGTGGAAGGAGCCCAGGATATGCCTGGATGACCTGAAATCTTCCAAACTGTGACAGGAAGATGGCCTTTGGAAACCAACTAATGAGTTTGAACCTGGGAATCTAATAGAAGGAGACAAAACACAAGAGTCTTGGGAAGTCTACAGTGTTCTAGCAGTTAAGGAAACCATACCTGGAAGGGCCAAAATGGTGTTATCAATACTTTGGAGGCTAAGTCCCTTCTGACATAAAGTAGGGTCCTGAGAATCATTGCAGATGGATGGAAAGCATATGCTAGAATTGATTGCCATGGTTGCTTCCATATCATGCCTCCAGCTGAAGAAGCATGGAAGCTTGAGATTGAGACGTGATGCAATAAAATCTATCTGAAGAGTTCCACATCTATGGAGAATTTTGTGGAATACTTTGGGATGTAGAGGCCAATCTCTGCTGTTGTGGGACAACCTGAGCCAAAGGTTTTTGCTAAATCTGCCAGTCTCTTGGATCTTACTCCTGCTAATTTGTTGATATATCGGTGTGGGCGAAAATTAAATCTAGGAGGATTGATGTGTTTCTCAATCTTTGCGGTTTATTAAACAAAGGGCTAGAGAGTCCTGTGTGGGTAACCGGTTGAAGGTGTATTCAGCTCTTCATTCTTCACGTCTGCCTCTCTTCTTCCCTTTTCTCTTTGGGCTCATCTCTCTTCGGTGGTGTCCCAGTATCTCGGAGAAGAAGACAGGAAGACGACGGTAAGTAATACTATAGGAGGTACTTGTGTGTAGGATAGGAACCAATACAACACCGGGGAGTGTCAGTTAGGAGGGTATCTCAAAGATGATTAGGTGCTCTCTTTTCCCTCTCTTTTGGTTATGGTGGTCCTCTGGGGGAGATTAGAATAGAGGAGAAATGTGCACAGAAAAGAAAACAAGTGTGGTTTATCCGAGACTATATCTCTCTCTGCTTCACTTACTAGCCCACATGTTATAGTCCTTCTATATGCCCCTGTCACTGATGCAGTCTGTTGCAGCACAGACTAGCTGAGCACAAATAGAAAATAATCCCAACCAAAACGATCAAAGAAGAAAAAAAAAACAAAAGCAAACAAACGAGACATTTTTAGGTTGTCTTCCCCACACCCCTTTTCCACCCAGTTAGACTCTGCCTTGCAGAACCCCTATGGTCCTTTTGCTTACTCCCCACCCGGTCCACGTACCGCGTAAGCCGCAACTCTCCTGAGTTGAGGCTGCGTCTTCACTCCTACCGGGGTGACCACCACTCTTCACTCCAGACCTCTGGAGCTTCGTCCCCCGTCTCGACCTTCAACGAAGGCATCTCCTCTTCGGCACATCTTTCCTTGCTCCCGCTGGGCTCTGGGTCCGTTGCGGTGAAAGGGGCTTCCTCTCTTTGACGTTCTCCCGCTGTACCGCTCTGTTCCTCTGTGTCTTCCGGGTTTTCCTTCTGGGTTCCGCCCCCAGATTCTGTGACGTTCCTCTTGTTCTCCTTCCTGTCACCTGGTTGGCCTGAGGTACGGTTCAGTCCACCCCCTTCTGATGACGGCGGATCCAGGGCTGCCAAATTAACCCTTTCTTTTGCCTTCTTCCAGGGTAGAGGCTTACGGAGCTGATCGTCGCGGTCGTGCTGGGGTAAAAGAGGTAAGTGAGGGGAGGTTACGGGTATCGGGTCACAGCCCTCATAAAGGGCAGGGTTCTCTTTACAATCGGACTGCAGGATGTTGTGCATGTGGAGTAAAATATTTACTTTGGTTGGAGCTAGGCTTTTGACTGCGAAGACGTAAGCAAGTTGTGTGATATTGTGATTCCTCTAGACTCCATTTTCCTCCTGTTACTATCACTAGCACCCAAACCTGTTCTGCTGCATCTGACTCTAACATGATATCTGGGGCCCAGCCAAAAATGGATTTTCCATTCCAAGCTTTCAGCTGAGAGAGCCACAACTCCTACTCCTGCTTTGCCTCTAGGAAAAAGGAAATTAATGCTGCACAAGGGAGGGCTTTGCATAGATGAAGGGCTTTTGGACATTGAAGTGTCTGATAATGAATGGGAGCAGCGATGCCGATAACAAATCTACTACCCTTGCTAATCATCAAAGGGAAACCTTGTCTAGCTTGAGAATGGTCTGAATCTCTTTTTTTTATTAGCTTGAATTTCTTTTGTGGGCAAAAGGGCTGATTTCTTGGAGTCTATAATCAAACTAGAAAGTTCAGTCATTTGTGATGGAATCAAAATTGATTTCTTCAGATTTATCACAAAACCCTAGCTCTAGAGAAGTAAGAATATCCATTTAATTGAAGAGAACAAAATGCTTTTGGAATTGGCAATGAGTAACATGTCTTTATGGTAAATTATTAGTCTCATCCAGTGTAATCTCAAAAGTGCAACCACTGGTTTCAGGATCTTGGTGAAACACCAAAGGGCTGGTGATAGACTGAAAGGAAGGGATTTTAGCTGGAATGTCCTTCCTTTTCAGAGAAACTGAAGATAATGAGTGTATAACATATGAATTGGAATTGATGGATCAGCATCTTTGAGACCTATCTTCACCATCCAGACCCCGATTTGGAGAGAATCTCTGAAGAACGTATCCCATTTGTTTTGAAGTGCCTGTAAAGCACAAGGTTGTATAAAATGTTTACATTTATGACCGGACGATAGCCTTCATCCACCTTTCTGATCAAGAAAAGATTGCTTTGGAGACCTTTGGGAGTGAATTTTTTTAATTGCGTCTTTTGATGCAACTTGCAAATCTTTTTCCAGTACACAGAAGACAATGGGGCAAGGATGATTTAATTGTACTGAGAGAAAATATAATTCTACTTTGTACCCTTGAATAGTGTGTGGAACCCATTGGTCTGATGTGATGAGCCTCCCATTGTGGAAAAAAAGGGGGAGACTTCCGCCCAACTTTCATGGGGAAAGAAGATTGCAATTGATATGACCTGGGTTGGCAAAGGCTCTTCTCTGCCCATTGATATCTTCCTCTGTATTGACTGCCAGGTTGAGGAAAGAACCATGAATACCTTGCTCTGTCACTAAAACCTTCATTATGGCCTGCTCTGAGGGCAAAGAATGAAGGGCATAATGTGCTCTGCTGAGGTAGGATGGAAGAGCAAGCTCTACCTCAACTGGCTCTTTGAAAAACATGAGGGAAAAATGTTTTTCAGGTTCTGCTGTGCCTTTTCTAATGAAGTAAATGTTTGCACATAAGCAGAAATGTCTTTAATAAAATGATGCCCAAACAGATGGCCTCCTGCTTTTTGTACCAACCCTGTTCCCGCCATTTCTGACAATTTGGGATCAATCCCCAAGATGATGGTTTTGCATCTTTCAGCCGAGATGGCCTCATTCACTTTGTCTAAAAGACACATAACCCGCTGACTCCAAACTCCAATCTTGGAGAATAGGTTGATTTACTGGAACAACTGTAAGCACTGTGCCTTCAGTTGTTTCCATTGTCTCAATTAATGGGGCTAAGACACCAAATAATGTATCCGGTTACAATGGTAGTGCCTTATCTATTGCCTTCTTGGAATAGTTGCGTTTCTTGCAGAAAAAAAACAGCCATCGCTAGATCTACATCAGGAGTGACCAGTAGTGGGGGGCGTGGCTTGCCGAGAAGGAAGATGGCCGCTTCCTAGAGCGGCTCCGTAATTCCCTCTCCTAAATCCCCCGTAAATCCGGACAAAATCTGAGGCCGAAGTCACGCCGTGTCGCGGAACAAGATGAGATAAGTTTGGAGGTCTCAGCGAGGTGCCTCTTGTGAGGAACCGAGGTCGGATTGCTGGAGTTTCTGATCCGGGGCCGAGTGGGAATCCCGAAGCACCGGCCTCGCGTTGCGAGTGAGATCGAGGCCCCGGGGCGCCGGAGCAACCACTGGTGTGCGGACGTCAAGAAGGCAGAGGTGCCGCGGACCGGCTCATCGGAGGAATACTGATACTGCCTCCGGCAGCTCCAAGTACACCAGGTGCCGAGCGCCAGCATCGCTGAGGCCCGGCCCGGACATGGCCGAGGCCTACCCGTGGCGGAGTTTACCCGCCCCTGCTCCCTGGGCCAGGGAGGACGGAGGAGAGTAGAGGCGGCATTGAAAGGCACCCGGTGACTGACAGGAGGATCCACCAAGCGAGAGAGGCTCCCCGTGGAAGGGGCGGAGAAGAGAGGGTCACGGAGGCGGCCCTCCCCCAGCAAAACAGCGACGGCGGTGAGATCACCTAAAGGCAAACTGTATGGTGGAAGGTAGAGACGGCGATAGCAGGGAAAAGAGACAACTCCTCACTCAAGGGAAAAGGTGAGCGAAAGAGGACTGAACTAATAAGCGGGTGGTAGACAAGAGGACCCGGAGGCAGACCGGAGCGCAGAAAACCAGGAACTTAAAGGGACAGCATCCGAGGGGTAAAAGCAGTGGAGATGGTTTGGTGGGATCTTCGCCCAAAGGAACGCTATATATCCGGTTGGGGGGAGGACACGCAGACAAACCTAAGTGGCAAAGCAGGAGCCCCCAGACACGCAACCCGGCACAGGAGTAAATGAGTGGCCAAGACAAAAAAGACTGGGAGGGCGCCCTCAAGAAAGTCCCATCAGCCAAGACCATAGAGCTGGTTGATAACTGCGTCGCCCACTGGCCAGGGAGAGGGAGAGGACCGAAAGTTGGGGGAAACAGGGTGTAAACCTGACAGGCCGCAGGGGTCGCCCCAGTTACCCCTGGCAGGCTGCAGAGGTGCACCCAGGGACCCCAAAGGAAAACCCACGAGGGCAGTTTACGCCAATCTGGAAGATGTCCGGGGGGAAGACCGTCAAAAACTCACACCAAACCAAGCTAGATAAGTTTGCCCTCCCAAAAGGAACTGCCGTCCAAGATCCCCCACATGAACGCCTGCCCCCGGAGGCTCAGGCAGCACCCGACAAAAGTACATTATCCCTGCATGACATCATGGCGGCGGTACGGGGAGTACAAACAGCGCTGGAATCCCGAATAGATTCAGTCACAACGGAAGTCTCCCTAATCCGAGCTGACTTAAGCAATATGGGGGCAAGAGTACAAACAGTAGAAGACTTCACCAAAACGCTCCTTCAAGACACCTCTGCTCTCACAGCCCAAATGAAAGAAATGCACATGCAAACTGCCCAGCTCGAGGCCCGGCTCGAAGACCAGGAGGGGAGATCGAGACGCAACAACGTACGAATCCTGGGGGTCCCCGAAAAGGTGGAGGGTCTCACGGCTGACCTCTTCATGGAAGAATTGATTGTAGGGCAGCTCCAACCAAAGGGCCTCTCAAAGTTCTTCTCGGTGGAGAGAGCACACCGTGTACCAGGGGGTCGCCCCATACCAGGGGCCCCACCGAGACCTATCATAGCATGCCTATTTCATTATAAAGATCGGGACGTCATACTGCAAACGGCCCAGGTGGCCCCTCCGGTCCTGTTTGAAAATTCACATATAACCTTTTTCCCGGATTTCACCCTAAAGACTCAAAGATTGAGGCGAAGTTTTATCGAGGTAAAAAGGGCGCTCAGGGAAAAAGGGGTGATCTACTCCATGCTCTTTCCAGCATGCCTCCGAGTGGAGTCCGGGGGGAAGGTCTGGTTCTTCGTAACTCTGGAAGAAGGATGGGACTGGCTAGAGGGTTGGAGGACAGTTGGAGGCGCTGGTGGCAAGGTCCGCCGTGGAAGCACAAAGAAAACGACAAAGATTCCAACAGGGCAGCTTATTGAAGAGGCGCACACGAGCGAGGCATCATGAAAGTTCAGACTAAGACAAAGGATAGACGAGACCAAGGAAAAGTGAGTAAGCACATTGTATCTTAGCTGACCGCACAAAAAACGAACTGTTGAATTAAAGGGAGTCCAAGCAATCCTCCGTCCAGTGGCCGGACAAGGAGGATATACACACACCGGGGGCCTGGCTTGGTGCCCCGGGCAGAACTGGGCTGAGACATTGATCCACCGAAGCATGGCTGGGAAAGACAGCTTTTACTCAATGGCGGTCAGATTAGCTCTAAGACTGTAGAGGGGTGGGGAGGGAATTGGTGGGGAAGTACACGTTCCCTATGTTTTGTATGTTGGGTGGGGTCGACAGGCTCTCTGCTGAGTTGGGGGGGCGGGCAATTGAGACACCGTCTGGCAGGGCTGCAGGTTGGGGGGAGGTAGAGGAAGGGGCTGGGAGGGGGGGTTGTTGCATGTTTTTTAGTTTTAGTTTTTTTGTTTGACAGTTTGCTACGTAACAGAGAACGAGCAGATACTATTTTCCAACGCGACCGGAGCGCTGCGTCCCACATGGAGGGTCTGAAAGGGCGACGGGAGGGAAGACGCCCAGCGAAGTATAGCTGCACAGTCAATAAGAAATACAGATCAGGGATCGCATGATAGAACAAGTGCAGGCTGAATTGAAATTGATGTCCTGGAACGTAAATGGGCTGGGAAGTAAAGTTAAACAAGGCATCGTGCTCCAATTCCTAAAAAGACACTCCCCGGATGTGGTCCTCCTACAGGAGACCCATCTTTTGTGTAATAGCTGTAAGGCCTTGAATCGCTGGGGCTACGAAACGAAGGCGCATGCAGGTTACACCTCTGGGTCGAGCGGTGTGGGAATACTCCTTAAAAAGCACTTCCCCTCACCATAGAGAGAACTTGGACTGACAGGTTGGGCAGATATGTGGCGATCTCGGGGCGTGGGCAGGCGAAGTAATCAATATCCTGTCTGTCTACGTCCCCCCCATGTTAGGAGACTTGACCCTGACAGATCTGGGGGCTCAGATACTGGAACTCCCAGTGGGCCGTTTGTACAAGGGAGGAGATTTTAATATGGCGGGCTGCGACTGTCTGGATCGTATGCCTCCTAGGGCGCCAAGCCCCAGGCGAACATGATTGGCGGAGTTCCTGTCAGCTTTAGGCCTCATAGATGTCTGGAGGTCTCTAAACCCCACTACACCAGAGTACACTTTTCACTCAGGAGCCCATTGGCAGTCGATCGTGAATAGATTTCTTGATGGCTAGCCCCACAGTCCTCCCCCACTTTTCTGAGGTCAGACACCTAGCCAGAGGCATCTCGGACCACTCTCCCATTTGGGCAACATACAAGGTGGGTGGAGCTTGAGGATGAGGCTCGGTGGCATTAAATCCCTGGTACATTAAGGTTCCCAAAATAAGAAAGGGTCTGGCGGAAGCCACCAGCCTCTACTTCCAAGAAAAAGTTAACACTGTTTCATCGCCACAGTTATTATGGGAAGCATATAAGACGGTGGTCAGGGGACAAGCCCTCTCGCTCATACACGGACACAAAAAGAAAAATGGGCGACAGTTGTGCAGTTTGAACAGGACATCCTAGACTTGGAGCTTCAAATCATAAGCATTTACGACGATGAAGCGCAACACACGTTAAAACTTAAACAACAAGATTATAGGGACTGTGTTACAGAAGAGGCCAGAACTAAAATTAAGGATACACAGCACTGAATATATGAAACTGGCGATAAAGCAGGCAAACGCCTTGCCTGGTTAGACCAGTGGCAAAGAGCGGAAAGGTGGGTTCCATCGATTGTCTCTAGATCCGGGGAGGAGATTAGAAATCCAGTAGAGATTGCAGAGGCCTTCGCAGACCATTATGCTGAGGTTTACGCCGCAAGTACGGAATATTCTGAACAGGATTCCCTAGAATTCCTGAGGGATATCTCACTCCCGGTATTGACAAAGGAAGAATGTCAGCCTCTGGAGGAGGACCTAACAGTAGCTGAAATAACTCAAGCAATTGGAGCCCTAAAATCGGGTAAAGCTATGGGACCAAATGGTATCCCAATTGAATTATACAAACTTACAGTGCAGACGATTGCACCTCACTTACTAACAATGTTTGAGGAGAGTAACTTCCGTCAGATCAGCAACTAGGGACTATAGTTGTAATACATAAAGAGGGAAAGCCTAAGGACCAATGTACGTCTTACCGGCCCATTACGTTGCTGAATGCTGAAGCAAAGATTCTGGCGAAACTATTGGCTCAGCGACTTCTCCCTGTACTCACGACCCTGGTCCACCCGGACCAATCGGGATTTATGCCGGGTCGCAATACCTCCCTAAACCTTAGGCGTCTTCATGGGGTCATGGGGCGTGCCAACAGAATCACAGAGGACGTCTCGGTACTATCTTTAGATGCGCGGATGGCTTTCGATACTGTTGAGTGGCCATACATGATGGCGGTCTTCAAACAAATGGGATTTGGACCTCAGTTTATATCGTGGCTCGGCCTTTTATATGCAGAACTGCAGGCGCAAGTAGTAGTCAATGGTGAAAAGTCACGCATATTTCCGCTGAAGTGTGGGACAAGACAGGGATGTCACCTGTCCCCGCTGGTCTTTGCGTTGGTTCTCGAACCAGTGGCGGCATGGATCCGGAGAGACCAAATAATACGTGGGTTGCGCTGGTCGGAGGTCTGGGAGGACAGGATTTTGCTGTATGCTGACGATATCCTTTTATATGTAGCGTCCCCCAGGGCCTCCATAGCAAGAATACTAAACATCTTCGCCACGTTCAGACGATACTCAGGATATACCATCAACTGGGCTAAATCAGTAGTATTTGTCCTGGCTGGGCAGAGGCCGAAGTTGCCGGCGGATTGCGAGGCACAGGTGGCCATAGATGGATTTCGATACCTGGGCATCTTTGTAACAGCGGATCAGGCGAGTTTTCAGGCCCGGAATTTACAACCTCCTCTGGAACGTCTTAAAGGTGATGTTCACCACTGGCGAGCCCTCCCACTCTCACTCCTCAGGAGAGCGGCGCTGTTTAAAATGATGGCTCTGCCGAGATTTCTATACGTATTACAAAATACGCCCTTCCCAGTTCAGGACTCATATTTCAGTTCGATAGATAGTGAAGTGCGCTCCCTCCTGTGGGATGGCGGCCCTCCAAGGATCGACCTCAATAAATTGACCCGTAGTTGGTATGACGGGGGGATTGCCTTGTCACACATCCAAACATAATATAGGGCAGCTCAACTCGCAACAGTGAACCAATGGGTCCACCAACCGTTAACAGAACCGGTGTACCAGATGGACCGGCTGGTGCTGCAGCCGAGAGGGTATCTCCACGCGCTCTATACAGAACCATAGCGACTAACGCTTGAGGGCCCCACGGCGGTGACGGTTCGCCAATGGCACTCGACTCTCTCCAAACTGGGGTGGAAAAATAGGCTCACCAAAGCCACACCACTTTGGGAATCCCAACAACTGGGCTCCTCAGAATTGAGAAAAGGTTTTGCTAGGTGGGACTTAATAGGAATTTCGAGGTTGGGAGACCTACACACAGGGGTAAAAATGGTAACATTCGAACACTTACAAAAAACATATGAACTGGCAAGGACGGAGTACTTCCGCTACTTGCAGATCCGTCATGTAATACAGGTAGCAGTGCCTCGGGGAGCTGAGCTCCCGGAGGCGTCACCTCTGGAATGTAGACTCCTAGAAGAACACCTGCCCCGAAAGCCAATCTCGCTTACTTATCGAAAGTTGATTAACAACTTACCAGACACGCTTACAGTCCTGAAGGAGCGCTGGGGTGTGGACATACCTGACTTGCAAGAGGAGGATTGGCCGTAAGCATTAGCCTCCCCGAGGGAAGTAGTAATTAGGGCCCGGTTCAGACTAGCCCAGCTCAAAATACTGCATAGGGTATACATTTCCTGCACCACACTTGTGAAAATGGGACGTAGGGCAGAAGCAACCTGTAACAGCGTGTGTGGGGAGGCGGGGTCATTTTATCATATAATATGGACATGTCGGGTGATTCAGGACTACTGGCGTAAGATAGTGTCATGTATGTTGGGGTGGTGGGAGACGAGCTTACACTATCACCCAAGTGGTGCCTGTTAAATGTGTGGGAGGACACAAACCTGGTAAAAGCAGACCAAACTTGGGTTACTCTGGATCTTATGCTGGCAAAAAGAAATATAGCACGCCACTGGGGAGCTGCCCTCCCGCCCATGCTTTCCGACTGGAAGAAAGATATGGACTGGTGCGTGGTGGCTGAGAAAACTGTCTATGTAAAAAGAGGATGCCCCAATAAGTGGGGGAAAATTTGGAACAAACAGAACTAATTTAGGGGGAACCCATGTACGCCTCTTCTGGGTGAAACAAATCTTTCCATGATCCATTCCGAGACCATTTGATGGAACTATTGGAACGACCGTGGGTAAGGGGGGCAGTGACCCGGCAAGGCTCATTGGGGATGCCCTGTGGTGGGAGGTGGTGGTGTTTGGTTGTGTATGCAATAATGACAATGTAAGATGTGTTTCTGCTCGGTTATGATAATAAAAAGATTTAAAAAAAAAAAAGGAGTTACCAGTAGTTTATTCAGTAGCAATGGTCTGGGGCACTTCAGTACAGTCAGCTATATCCATTGGTTTTCTCATCAAATGAGCAAGCAAAGATGAAATTGCACGGGAAGAGGCCCATTCCCTAGATACTGGATGTGAAATGACCACTGGATCAAAGTAAGGTGTGTCCAAAGAATCAAGGAGTATTTCAGTAGAAACAGGATTAGTAGTTTGAGGGTCCGGAGGAGTCTGTGATCTTTGTCATCATCATCTGTGTGTTGAGGGTGGGTTGTAAGGGAAGAGAATAAGAGCCTGATTTAGATCTTGTGTTAATGTGTTTGTTAAAATAAGGATGCAACTTGAACAGGAAAGTAGTTACTAGCCTGACTGAAAGCAAAAGTCTGTCTCATAACAGCTCAGAGGAAAAAGCGTAAAGGCAGTGAAAAAATAAGGTTTCTTTTTCCTTAAAGAGTCTTGATAGTTTCTTGGAAACAGCCTTACGGCAACAACAGAATACAATATTTCTTATTCCCCAGAGCATCATCAATTCAAAGAAGTGAGTGTCCAGAAGGGGAGAGCTCTCAAAGCCTTTCTGAGTGACATGAAGGACAATTGATCTGACTGTTAGCCAAGGGGATTTCCCAGAGCCCCACAACAACAAAAGAAGGCACACTTCCTGGGAGAAGCTCCAATGAAACACAAGCTGAAAACCAAACAGTATCATAACTTATAAATGGGTACCAAGTGCAGGAAAAAACTATATTACAGTAACATATTAAGCATAGATTTCAATAATGGAAAAAGACAAGTGTGCAATACTTATCTCTGCTAGAACAGCAAGCAGAGAAGAGGGAGTTTGCTGCTCTGCAGAGATGATTATACTGTACCATGTTTACTGATTAATGCATGGTTTGTGAAGTCACTGGCACTCTGCACCGCTAACATATTCATGTTGAAAATGTTTCTTCCATGTAATATGTATTTAAACAAATTGACTGGCGCTAGAGATAAAACAGTAAAGAAGAACAAAAGTGGACTACTACACCAGGCAAGAGATTTTCTTGGAATGAGGAGCAAAGCCTTGTGGGTGTGCAGCGAGCGCACCAAGGAAGAACTATTCCCAGTAGATTGGCTATGCTTCATAGAGGTCAGATGAAGGGATATGGTATTGGTTCCTGGCTGAGGAGATGCACACTATCTCCATTGCCTGGAGCCTATGTTATGACATTGTTGAAATAAAGGAATTCAAATACTAAGGAACTTTGTCCGCTTACATCTTTTGAAAAGACAATCTAGTGGTGCACCTCTCCACTCTCATCCATGGTTAAAAATGGTGCACAGACATAGGGGCCGATTCCGATTCGGGCCGGAAATCTCTCCGACCGAGCCGGACCCGGAGAGATTTCCGACAGAATCGGACTCTGGCAGTCCGACCGAACGAGTACGATGCGCACGCATGCCATCGGACTCGAGTCGGTCGGACTCCCACTGAAGTCAATGGGAGCCGGTCGTACAACGCGTACGCGGGCTCCCATTGACTCAATGGGTGCGAGGCGGACAAGGGCGCCCCTACAGCAGGTACGCGTCGATGCGCATCGCGGCATACATGCACAGGTAGGGGGACCCATGGGTCCCCCCTGTGTGCGACTCGCGCGCCTACGCGTACAGGGGGGTCCGACGCGGACCCCCAAAGTCCGGCTCCAACAGCTTTTTCAGCCGGACGGCGCGAGTCGATCGGACTGCTCGCGGCGCGCATCGTACTTACCCGGCCGGGAAACGTCTCCATAGCGCGGTGCGAAGTCGTGTCCATGCGAAGTCGGTCGGAGCGTGTTGAAGCCGCGTTCGAGTCGGTCGGAGATTTCGCGGGTGCCTGCATCGTACTCGCTCGGCCGGACCCGCGTACGATTCGGTCGGGAAACAGGGCTCCGAATCGGATCCGGTAAATCCGAATCCGATTCGGAGCCCTACCGGCCGAGATCGGAATCGGCCCCATAATATTGAGTTTTTATTTTCGGAGTAAAAAAATATTGAGTTGGAAATATCGAAGGGACTGAATATCGAGATCAAGAATATCGGTGACCAGAATATCGACATGAAGGTAAGAAATATCGTTTTTGTTAATATCGAAGTCAGTACTATCGTTTGTAAAAATATCGTTGTTAATAATATCGATGTTTATATTAGTGTTATGTATTTTAGTATGTATTTTAAATGTATGTGTTCTATATTTTTTGTTAAGTATTGTATTTTTTTAAAATATATGTATTACATTTTTAGAAGTTATTAATGTTTTTTAAAGTAAATTTTGCGTTTTAGTTCCGTAGCGAGTTGTGGGTTTATAGGGGAATAGGGTGGAAGTAATTTAATTATAGTAAATTTAATAATCATTTTTTGAAATTATTAATTATTTTTAATTACATTTTGTGTTTTTATTCCGTAGCGGGTTGTGGGTTTATAGGGGAATAGGGTGGGAAGTAATTTAATATTAATAAAGTAATTATTAATTTTTATTTATTGGTATTGATAATTTATTGTTAATTAATTATTAACTGGTAATTAATTTTTATTAATTAATTGATAATTATATTAATTGTGTTATTTTTTTAGGAGCGGGTTGTGAGTTTATAGGGGAATAGGGTGGGAAGCAATTTAATTTTAATAAAGTAATTATTAATTTTTATTTATTGGTATTGATAATTAATTTATTGGTAATCAATTATTAATTGGTAATTAATTTTTATTAATTGATTAATTGATAATTATATTAATTGTGTTATTTTTTAGGAGCGGGTTGTGGGTTTATAGGGGAATAGAGTGGAAGTAATTTAATTATAATGAAGTAATTATTAATTTTTATTTGTTATTATTTATAAATAATTTATTATTAATTAATTATTAATTGGTTATTTAATTAAAAAAATATTTAATTGATAAGTATGTTAATTTTAACCCTCTGCTATCCAACACTTTCCAAACTGTTGCACTCTCTGGAGTGGGAATAGTAATTTTAACCCCTATGCTATCCAACACTTTCCCTACTGTTGCACTCTCTGGAGTGGGAATAGTAATTTTTACCCCTACGCTATCCAACACTTTCCCTACTGTTGAACTCTCTGGAGTGGGAATAGTAATTTTTACCCCTACGCTATCCAACACTTTCCCTACTTTTGCACTCACTGGAGTGGGAATAGTAATTTTTACCCCTTCGCTATCCAACACTTTCCCTACTGTTGCACTCACTGGAGTGGGAATAGTAATTTTTACCCCTACGCTATCCAACACTTTCCCTACTGTTGCACTCACTGGAGTGGGAATAGTAATTTTTACCCCTTCGCTATCCAACACTTTCCCTACTGTTGCACTCTCTGGAGTGGGAATTGTAATTTTTACCCCTACGCTATCCAACACTTTCCCTACTGTTGCACTCACTGGAGTGGGAACAGTAATTTTTACCCCTACGCTATCCAACACTTTCCCTACTGTTGCACTCACTGGAGTGGGAATAGTAATTTTTACCCCTACGCTATCCAACACTTTCCCTACTTTTGCACTCACTGGAGTGGGAATAGTAATTTTTACCCCTTCGCTATCCAACACTTTCCCTACTGTTGCACTCACTGGAGTGGGAATAGTAATTTTTACCCCTACGCTATCCAACACTTTCCCTACTGTTGTACTCTCTGGAGTAGGAATAGTGATTTTATCCTCTCCGCTATCCAATATTTTCTTCTACTGTTTTAGTTAATGTAGTGTATAATGTATTTTAAAAGATTAAAAATATTCAACTTTTTAAATTTGTTATATATATTTTTATATTTTTATTTATATTATTGGTGTATGTGTATATATATGTATTTATAATTTTTATTATGTTTTTAAAAATGTATGTTATTAAAATAATTATTTATAAATATTATTAAGTATATATATTATATTTTATACATATATGTTTAATTTATTTTTACATTATATGTATTAGTTTTAATTTTAAACATTTTAAAATAATTTTAACTATGTTTCTTTTAATTATATGTATTTACTTTATTTTACATTATTTTTTAAACATTAAAAAAAACAAGATTTTTAACATCGATATTTTTGACAACAATATTTTTTTTCTGATATTTTTGTACTTACCATTATGTAGACAGGGCTTCGATATTCTTGACATCGATAATTTTGTGTCGATATTTTTGTACCTCGATATTCTGACTGTTGGTATTCTGTCAGTGATCCTTTAAAAATGATGTTTTATATGAAATTACATGGAAAATCATAAACTACTGCAATTATTTTGTGAATGGCATGATGACAATAGACTGATGGTTTCAGTGTATATATTGCAAAATATATGCTATGGGAGTTCCAACATTTAGGATAAAGGTGGCAGTGGCAGTCGAGGAATCGGGATTAACTATTTTGAAAGGTTATCTTGTCTTCAAACATCTGGCATGTACCTCTAGCATACATTTGCTGGATAGAAGAGGTGTGTCTGCAACCTTTAGTGTGTTATGTGAATTGAGTGTACAAGATTGCTGATCTTTAGATTTCTTGTACTTCGGAGGTAAGCAAATTTAGCATGCTCTTTTACATTATTTGGAGATAGCTTTTGACAATATTTAGCATGGAATTAAGATTCAATGGCACTCCAATATTTATTATGCTTATTGTATGGAGATGGGTAGACTGGGGATCAAAAAGATGATGCAGACACAAGTGCTGTTGTGCATGATTTACCCCCAAGTCATGTAGTCAGGTTCCAGGAAGATCAATGACAAAGGGGATGAAAGAGTTGAACATCTCTATTGTAACACCTATGAACTTTACTTACAGGAATATTTGCAAAGCCAACTACGGATGAAGTCAGGACAATGGATCCACCCCTGAAAGAGAAATGGACACAGGATCTTTGTGAGGAGATGGGAAAACAAATAGACATTCAATTGTGGAGTTAAACGGAAACAATTATTTCGCTCCTCTTTATCAAGATAGTTGTTTCTTGGGTGAGCCCTTCTGACTAACAATGACCTTTAAAGGTGCTTTGAATAGTCTATATATTTATTTGGTAAATATGTACTGAGTCCTTTTTTGAATTTCTTTACCTCCCTCTTTGTTTATTGCTTTGCTCCCTCAATGCCATACTCCCTCTCTCTGTCACATATATTGATTTACTCCACATCATCTCATTCACATTTCAATTCCTCCCAATTATTTGTCACTATCCATCTCACTTTCTCTTTCCTATCTCTCTTTCCTGATCATTTACATTATACTTCTGCAGCCTCATTTTAACTCCCCTCTTTCCTGTCCCTCCCTATTTCCACGGAACCACCTAAGGGCACCAGCTCCTAAGATTCATTTCCAGCTATGCCAACTCTATAGCACTCACAGTTCATTGTAATATGCCTCTCTAGCATTAGCACTCACAGTTCATTTTAATATGCCTCTCTATCATTTTTGAAGATATTAGTTACCACTTTCACTCTTGGCCCCAGCAGCACTTTTCCTCCTAGATGTATTCACCCCATCATTGCTCAGGCTTTGTAATACTTACCCACGCTTCTGCATGTGAGGATAAACTTCCTTCACCAAGAGGAACATTGACTTCACATTCAAATGTAAAATCTGAAATACACGACAATAAGAATACATTGTTGGTGCTTATCTGTTGTCTTATTGTATAAATGGTGAACTCTTCCATATTCTTGGCATTTGTTGGATGTATGCATAAGCTCCATTGTGGGCTAAGTCCTGGGTAATCTAGCAGACTTATCCAGCCCTACTGAATACTTGGGTTTAGTGACATTTCTGATTCCACTCGGGGGTAACAACTGGTAAACATGATTTGAGAGATACATGGCTTGTGGAATCAAATTCCATGTCTCTGGTAGATGCAGAAGAGGTGAGTGATGGCTTGTCTAACTCTGGAGTTATGCTTTGGTTGACTGATAAGGCGCATTGAGTTTGTGTTCTACCCATGTCCTGAGGTTAATTGTAACTGTTCATGCAAGCAAATTAGCCCCTTGTAATCTATCTTGGTTTAATTTAAATCAGAGGATTGATGTCCTCTGTGTACGTCACAGGGAGCTAATGATACAAAATATTCTATTCTAGACAATTTTGAACTTGCTGGATGATAGATCCTTGTTGAAGGTACGATGTATGAGTGATAGTGGCACATGGTTTGACCGGATTCCATATGTTTTAGGGACTTTTATATGTGCAGTAAAAAATATTTGCAGTCTACCTTCATTATATCAGTGTTACCGTGATGATTTATTCTTTAAGACCGTGGCACATTCTTTCTTGATCTGTTTTAACTATGACGAGGTGTGTAAGCAATTGCTGATTGAACATGTTCACAGGGAAGAGTTAAACATTTTTTATATTTGTTTTTCTCGGTTTTTGGTATTACTTTAACATAATCGGGCAATTTTGTGTACCTAAATATTTTAGCATGCATAGACAACAGAGAAGAATCTAGGGTCCAAGAATAAAGGTGTATATGCTATTAACATAAGGTATGACGTCTGAATATCGACTCCAGAATATTGTTTGTCCATAATATCAAGATCAAAATATCTTGAGTACAAACATATTGAGAGTTTAATATCATGGCTCATTATACAGTTTTTTTTACAACAATATCAATGATATGTCGTTTATTTAGATATTGTAGTATTTAATATTCTTTTTCGCTTAACTCTTAGCAATCGGTTTAGAATCTTATTGGAAAAGGAGCAATCCAGGTTTATAAAAGGTAGATTAGCATTAGATTATTCCTTAATGTTCTTAGTAAATCTCCTCTCCTCAAAACCCTCTTGCTGCAATAACGATAGACGCAGAGAAAACATTTGAAATGATCAATTGGGATTTTATGCTAAAATCTTAAGCCTGGCATAGTTTTGGGCCTAGAATCATTGCTCTAATCTCTCTTCTGTATCAAGCCCCAAGCACATCTGTCCTTGTTAATGGTGTAGTTTCTCCATATTTTCTCCAACAGCAAGGCGTTGACAAGGTTGTCAACTTTCCCCATTATTATTCGGCCTTGCTCTTGAACCTTTCCTTTCCTGTATACGCCTTAATTCATCCATATCGAGTTTTCGATATAGAGATCATCATCTAAAACTAGAAGCTTATGTTCTCTCTTCTTACCTTTGTCCCCAGAAACATCCTTACCTGCACTACTTAATGAAATAGCCCTCTTCTCTGACATTTCAGGTTATAAAATCAACAAAGTTAAAACTGCAATTCTTCCCCTAAACAAATACACTTTGAAGCATTGTTTTATAAAAGCTGGTTTTCAGTGGGCGTCATCCTCTAAAATGAAATATCGTTGTATTTGCTTTACAAAATCAATTCATGAGTCCATTTCAATAAACTTTAAGGATCTGGTTAATAAAATTGAGAACATGCTTTCTGCTTAAAATCCTTTATTTTTGTCTTGGTGTGGTGTCATCTAGATTCCATGAAAATTTTTATTTCTCCTCTTGTACTTTATCTTATTTCTATGATGCCAGTTTCATTTCCCAATACTACCTTTAAGAAAATAAACTTTATGCTTACAGATTTTTGTGGCATGATAAGAAAGCAAGAGTGTCTCTCTTACAAAAATGAAAACTTGAAGGAGGGTTCAATTTCCCAGATTTTAATCGCTACCATAAAGCTTTTCGTCTATGTTAGGCCTCCTTTTGGATTTCCAACTCCACCTGACCCTTCTCTCCTTTATGGTTTGATGTGGAGAAAGCTCTCCTTCATCCCGTTTCTCCAAAAGACGTTCTCTCTTTTTTTCTAAAACCTCTCTTATATCCTCTCTTATTATATCCCCTCTATTTAAACATACTACTTCATTGGTAAAGTCCTATACTCTTCAATATGTCCATATGGCATAATAAGTTTATTAAAATTAATAACAGACCATTTTTGTCGCATTCTTGGTGGTCTAAAGGTATTATATGGGTTTCACAAATATTTAAAAACTATGCCCCTATATCCTTTCTCCAATTTCAACACACTTTCCAGTGCCCCCTCTCTTTCCATACCCATTTGTAGCTATTTATTAATTCTGTCTAGGATGCTTTTTTCTCTTTACAAGACACCCCTCTTTCCATATTACATACTTCAGACCAAACTTCTCACTGCTTCCCCTAAAGCATCTGTTATTTAGAAAACTATTTCATCCTCAATTTTTCCTCAAAGCAAGTCCCAAACTGAACTTTGGGAAAAAGACCTTGGGGTGAACTGGCATATTTCCTTATGAAACAGAATTTGGCCACATATTTATAAAATCTCTAGAACCTCTAGTGTTACTCAGACTCAGTTTTTTGTTTACCACAGACTTTACTTTACCCCCACACAATGGGGCTGATTTTGATGACAGTCGGACCGCCACTGACAGGCTGTAGGTGGCGGTCCAACCGACCGACAGCCCTTTGGTTGTCCGATCGCCAGATTACAATACCGGCGGTTGGACAGCCAACTGCCTGTCTGGTGGTCTCCTGACCACCACGATAGTGGTCCGCAGTCTGACCACGCGGCATCGTAATGATGCCCTATGTTCCAAATTTGCAACGGGTACCTCGTCTTAATGCTGGTCTTCTAAGTTTCCCAACAGGGATATTATGCATATGCTGTTTAGATGTCCTCAGACTCTTTCATTTTGGTATAAAGTTTGGTCTCAAATCCAAAAATAATTAAATATTCCACATTCTTTTAACATTTTCTATCTCTTTAACAGGACTTTAATTGCTGAGTTTTACTCCTCCTTTCCTAACTTTTTTAGCACTATCGTTTCAACAAATTTCTTTTAATTGGAAATGTTAATCTAACCTATCATACAATGCTTGGTGGAATTGCATTTGCTCTCATCATAAATTAGATACTATTTATCTCTCTCAATGCTCTACTTCTCATAATACTCAATTATTATGGTTACCATTGTCATCTTTTCTCAATAATACTAACAATTATGTTTCACCTACCAACTGTACTTTGTCTGAAAATTTCAAAGCACCATGAATGTGTTACCTCTTTGTTGTTTCTGATTTTTTACAAGGCATACTTATTATATTGTTGTTCTTAGCTGACTATTGAACCCTTTTAATTCATTCTATCAATGTATTATATATGAGGACATGTTTTCTTTAATTGCAATAAGTGTTATTTTCTGCCTCCCCACCTTCACCCTTTCCCTCCTTAAAATCATAAAGACTTTTGTTGTTTCATTGGATTTTTTTATATGATGTAATAGATGTTTGCTATATTTATTTTGTTCAATCCTATTTGTTTATCCTTATATTTAAATAAATGTTTTCAAACATAAAAAAATGCCAATGAAGTTACAATGTTACTTTTCACCTCCCATTTATATAGGAACACCCCCAGTGTTTGTGGTAATGGAATGAGAATAGTACATCTGAGCCCCACATGATATATGCACCTTCTTCAATGTTAGTAGGACTGGAGTTAAAATCTTAAATCTGACACTATTCCCTTCATTACATGTATTTACCCCAGGGTTAGTTTTGCTGGAGCCAGAATAGTAAAACCTACATCCCAACCCAAATAGATAGTCTTCAACCATTATTAGTTGTACTGGATTTATAACATTAATTTCAACATCGCCAAATTTATCACTTTCCCCTACATTAGAGGTCTTGAGTTAAAATTGTAAATCCATCGGAGTGTGACCAACAAGGTGGCCGAGCGGCAGCACTCAGCGCTCACTCCAGCCCCACAAAATAAACTCCTGCAGCATCCTGACGCTCCCATGCCTCCGAATACCGCCTGGTCGCTGCACTTGAGTGGGGACACCCGCCGGGAGGCGATATTGGAGTGCATGCGGGGAGCGGAGGGCCAGACATTCGAAGAGCGATGCGAATGGGGATGCGGCCTGCTTGGGATGGCGCTGGCACCCAAAGTCGTAGCCTGTAGCTTGCCCAGAAGGCAATGGTCACCCTGACTGCAGCAGTGGAGCTGCAATAGATGGAGCGAGAGACTGGAGGGAGTCAAGGTGTTCCCTGTCGCCTGTCTGAAGGACAGCAATACCTGCCGCAGAGGCATGAAGACCGATGCCGGGTGTTAGCGCCCTGGGGAGTAAGAGCGGAGGGCCTCGCGAGCGGAGGGTCTGAGGTTGGCGGAGCTGCAGGCCGCGCCCTTGGTGTTTGGCCCACTATGACGATAGCGGCCTGGCCGCGCCCGGACCAAACTACATTTGTACGCGGTTGGTGGCTGGCAGCTGGCAGGGCCAACTGACAACTGGACCTCCTACGGCCCCAGTTACCACCAGTTGATGAGAATCAGGCGTGGCAGCCCACGGTTTGTTGCACCTGCGGAATCCCGCTCAGGGGAAATGGCCCGCGTGAACTGTGTTGCCCCTGCGAAATGAAACACCGTGGTGCTGCGCCCCCCCCGCTTTGAGTGGGGACAACTTTGTGCTGTCTGCAGTGTGGGGGGTGCCGCTGACTCCGCTCCCTGGCCTGGAGGAGGCAGGTGCTGGATGTGTGTGGTGGCTGTGGAGCCTTGAGTTGGCTTAGAGGGGACCCCAGGAGGCTCAAAGTGAAGGCTGCTCCTGGACTTGCGCTGAGGGGACCGTCCACCCCCGCAGGATTGGCCCTGGGGTGGTGTGTTTTGCCTCGCTGTATCTCCTGGAGGCTCGGTGGCCTGGCTGTGACAGGGAAGTTTGCGGGTGCTGCTGTTCGAGTGGACCCAGTGTCCTGAAGCCTGCACAATTGTAAGGTGTGGTTCTGGGTCATTTTGCACACCGCACCTGTTGGCGTGTTAAAGCTTTCCCCGATTGCAGTGCTGGCGGTGGTGCATTGCCTTCTTGTAGGTAGACACCACACCGTTCAGAAGCGAGCATGGTGGAGACCCCCCTGGCGTAGTCTGCTACGGAGAACTTTGGGGACCCGAGTTACAACCACGTAGGGCGCTTGGCCCTCTGCTGTTTGGAAGGCCCAGGACCTGAGTTCAGCGATAGTTGTACCACTTGTGGTACAGGCCTATAAGTGTGTCGCATAACAACATGGGCAAAGATAAGTCAGCACGATCCACGCAGCAAATGAAGATAGATCAATATACTGTCCCTCAAAGCGGCAGTGGTCAGCAGTCAGCTGAGGAGGTGATACCCCCAACTAGGCCGGAACCAACGGGAGCTCAGATACTGACGGCCATCAAGGCGTCCAGCCTGGCAGTTCAGGCGACAGTTTAATCTATAGCAATTAATGTGCACTTACTGAGAGCAGACCTGCTCAAGGTGTCGGAGCAGTCTACAAAAATAGAGGGCCAGGTGACGGAACTCAGGGAAGAAGTCTCCCAGCTAAAGCGGACAGGGGGTACGCTTGAAGCCCTTTCAAACAGGCTGGAGGCCAGGATTGATGACGCAGAGGGGAGATCGCGCAGATGCAATCTCTGATGTGTGTGGTTCCTGGAGGGTGCAGAAAATGGTGGACCCGAAGTATTTTTGGAAGAATGGATAAAAAACACACTCCCCAATGCCCGGCTCTCCAATTGCTTCGCAGTCAAAAGGGCGTATAGGTCCTTGGCCCCGCCACCGCCACCTGGAGCTCCCCCTCAAATAGTAATTGCCAAATATATGAACTACAGAGACCGGGACGAGCTTCAACAGATGGCCTGCAAACAGTGGGACCCGAAATTCAGAAATGTCACCATCCAAATTTTCCCAGATTACACCAGGGCTGTGCAGCTACAGAGACAATCGTTCCGTGGTGTCAAACAGAAGCTGGCGACCAGGGGTTGCTGTATCCTGCCAAGTTGAAGGTGATCCATGACGGCCAGTCCTTCTTCAACACACCAGAGGAAACGTGGGACTGGCTGGAGATATGGAGTGGGGACCGAATGCAAGCTACGTCTGCGGAGCGGAGCTGTGACATGTCTAGGAAACAGGCGATAATGGGAATACAGCTGTGGAAACATAGCAGACGCAGGAGAAAGACACAATCTGGTGCAAGGGTGATAGTTTGGACAGATGGCACTATCTCCTTGGAGTCTCAACAGTTGGAGAGGGCGGAGGCCAGAGCGCTGGTCAAGACTGTTACATCGGCTGCGTACTCCAGTGCTGGCTCAGAGATGCAGAAGGAGACGGGTGGCTCTCCATTGAACACTGCAGAGGTTTGAAGGGAGTGACGGACTGGTGTCTGGAGCGGCCCCACCAGGTACCACCTGGTGGGGCCGCACCCCCACCAGGTGGTAAGAGACATGAATTTTCCTCACATGGGGTAACTGTACTGACCATGATTTATTATGCCTATTAGGGGCATGCACACCAGCAATATGAGATTCTAGGGTTGTTTAATATGTCCATTACCTTTGGGTAATGTTACTGGACTTCTAATTGTATGTATAGTAAAATTCGGATGGTTGCATGGGAGCAGCAGATTTCAGGAGGACGCGGGCATGCTCCTTTTCAATATAGTTCATCCGTATTATTTTGATTTGTACATTGGTTTACATTATTTAATATTATAGGCCATTTGGTCAATTGTTCACATTCAGTGGCAGTAGCGCACACACACCCATTGTCAGGAGAGGTGGGACCTTGGGACACATAGGAGTGGGACGGTGACTAGTTTGTTTTAACTTAACCATCTGACTACTTAGCATTTTTCTTTTCCACTAAGGTAACGTCCGGTGTAGATCCCACCATGCTCCAATTTTGAGTGGCATAGCGGTGTTGATGGGGGGGGGCTTGATTGCGATAAATGGGCTGGCAATCGTTGGATTGTGAGGTGTTTACCCAGGGTGGGGGGACAGTGTTCTTTGTTAGTCAAACCATGTTGTTTCATGACATGTGCAGCGGTAAGGATTACCACTGAAATGTGCAGACTGTGTGGTGGGATGCGGATGGGGGTGTGTGGCCAGGGAGGGGATGGTGGGTAAGTGTGCAGTTGATGTGCAATGGCTGAAGTAGCTCAAATGTTGTCCTGGAATGTGAGGGGGCTTAGCTCTTTATAAAGCGATAACATACACACAATTACCTCAGGCGCTTGAGAATAGGCATTGCCCAAAAGCTTGGTAAGAAGTGTCATGGACAATTGTATTCTTCCACTTATTCATCATACGCCAGGGGAGTGTCAATACGGGTGGCCCTGGGAGTTCCCTTTCAGTTAAGGGGACAATCAGCAATCGTAGAGGGACGATACATACTGTTGCATGGTGTATTGACGGTCGTGAAGTGTGCCTGATGTATGCTTATGCCCCCAACATTGACGATGGTGACTTTTTTGGTATACTGGAGACTTCGCTGTTCCCCTATGCGGGATCCCAATTGTTTGGGCGGGGGACTACTATTATGTACTGGATGGACATTTAGATAGGCACCCAAGGCGGATGGGCACGAAACCCCGCATGGTGGCCGGTTTACGAGAGGTTATAAACAGACTTCAGTTGAAGCTTCACCCAATGACACAGGAGTATTCCTGTTACTCCCCAACCCATGGTACTCATAGCAGTTTAGACAGATTTCTCCTTGCCAGTGAGGGAGTGCTCGATATAGTGAAAGTCCCCTATCAGGTAGGGTTTCTCTCTGACCATGCTCCCTTACTCTTGTAATGCGGGTGCGAGGACGATGTCCTGCTATTCCTTTATGGAGGTTCCGATCTGACTCTCTGGGGGACCCGAATATGCCATAGATATGCAGGATGCACTCCAGGGCTTTTTTAACTCTAATTGGGGTACAACGGGTTTGCGCAGGGTGGAATAGGGGACATTGAAGGTGGTCATCAGAGGGGCAACCCTCGGTAAAATATATAGTATCAGGAAAAAGCTGGAGAGGGAACTGGGGTAGAAAGAGTCCCATCTTGGAGGGCTGCAGAGACAGAAGCAGGGGTGTGAGGGAGATGAGATGGCGCTGACGATGGCACATAGAGCAGTGGCAAAGGTCTGGGACAGGCTTGATTGCAATATCCGTAAGGATTATCGGCAACGTCTCCACAGTGAGGGTTATCAGTTGGGACGTATGCTGGCATGGTTGCTTAGGAGGGAACGTCCTCCTCCCACAATTTTCACTCTCCGTGCACCCGATTGTACTCCGGTCATGGGCCAGGTGGCTGTCACGCTGCTATTACGTATGCACCTTCCCGGGATATATTCTGCGCTGCCACAGGTGGAAAATGCGAGAGTTATAGACTTCCTGGAATGAGTGTCTCTTCCTCGATTGATGCCTTCACAGGCAGAGGGATTGGGTGAGGTCATAACTTTGGATGAACTGAAGAAGGTGCTCCGAAGTATGGCTTGAGGGAAATGCCTGGGACCCAATGGTCTACTGGTTGAGTATTATCAGGCGCATGCTGCCTCACTGCTCCTGGCACTTTTGGAGACCCTCTTAGAGGCCCACGACCTGGGTGAGCTTCCAGCACATGTGAGAGAACCAGTTATACTTATGGGTTGTATGTTGGAACCACAAATTCCCTAACCATGCATGCCTTAACAATGCAGTCTTAATATCGACGGCGTCTTAACCACTCATGCCTTTACCATGCATGACTTTACAATTAATTTAGTTGTAATGGCATAATTGATAAAATCATATGCGTGGTTAAGATTATGCCCTAGCACCCGCCCTGAGTCCTAAAATCCAGTCACCTACCTCGAGTTCTACCCGACCCCAGCCCTAAAAATAGCCCAACCTCCTGCACTAACTACCAAAAGCGTACCCCAGCCCTAAAAACACATCCCACCCCAGCCCCCCTGTGCCCTGAGCCCTAAAACCCCATTTTGAGTCCTAACCCCCCCCCCCCACCCTGAGCCCTAAATCCTTGACCCCAGACCTAAAAAACACCCCCGCCCTAAACCCTAAAATCTTGACCCCATATTTAGAAAACATCCCAGCCCTGGGACCTAAACTACCCTGACCCAACCCCAGCCCACAAAACTACCCCGACCCCCCAGCCCCCACCCTAAAAACAAAGACCAGAAAACTATCCCGACCCACCCCAGCCCACAAAACTACCCCGACCCACCCCCAGCCCACAAAACTACCCCCAGCCCTAAAAACAAAGCCCAGAAAACTACCCCCGACCCACTCCCCAACCCAGAAAACGACCCCCCTGCCCTAAACCCTAAAACCTTGACCCCATATTTAAAAAACATCCCTGCCCCCTGCCCCGAGCCCTTAACTACCCCCACCCACCCCAGCCCAAAAAACTAACCCCGACCCAGCCCACAAAACTACCCCTGATCCCCCCAGCCCCCCACCCTAAAAGCAAAGCCCATAAAAAAAAACCCGACCCGCCCCAGCCCAGAAAACTACCCCTGCCCCCTGCCCTAAACCCTAAAACCTTGACACCATATTTAAAAAACATCCGAGCCCCCCACCCTGAGCCTTAAACTACCCCCGACCCACCCCCCAGCCCACAAAACTGCCCGACCTGCACCCAGCCCACAAAACTACCCCGACCCCCCAGCCCCCACCCTAAAAACAAAGCCCAGAAAACTAGCCCCAGACCCACCCCCCAGCCCTCAAAACTACCCCGACCCACCCCCAACCCACAAAACTACCCCCGACCCCCCCAACCCCATACCCTAAAAACACAGCCCAGAAAACGACCCGCGACCCACCACTTCCCATAAAACTACCCCGACCCCCCAAGCCCCCACCCTAAAAACAAAGCCCAGAAAACTACTCCTGACCCACCCCCCAGTCCACAAAACTATCCCCGACCCTCCCCAGCCCCCACCCTAAAAACAAAGCGTACTCACCAGCTCACTTCCGACCCTCCACCCAGATTTCCTACTCAACAGCTCACTTCCGACCCACAGACTAGAGTGCTCAGTTCCACAGATGTCTAAACCATGCATACGCTTGGTAAAGGCATATGCGTATTTTAGACGTCTGTGGTTACGTCTGTGTTGTTCAGCCACATGTTGTACTGACTGCGTGGTTTAAGCTGTTTCCCATACTTATGCTTCCCAAGCCAGGCAAAAGACCCTGTGGACGTAAAACTTTTCGCAAAGGTCTTAGCCCTGCGGCTGGGGCGGTTATCACGCACTTGGTGAGGGAAGTCTAATGTGGTTTCATGCCAGGACGAGGATTGCACATGAACCTTTGGAGACTCTCTCATGTGATGCATGAGACGCAGGAGTCGGTATTCGGAGCTGCTTTGGTATCACTTGATATAGAGAAAGCCTTCGACACTCTGTGCTGGCCGTATTTGTGGGAGGCCCTGACTCCAATGGGTTTGGGAACCGGATTCCTGGCGTGGGCCAGACTGCTTTATAAATTGCCCACAGAACTGGTGTGCTTGGGGAATGAGGTGTCATAGGCTTTTGCGATCGGAAGGGGTACTGTTGTAAAGTCATCCTGTGCCCTGGGCACCCCCCAACTTTTTGCTGACTGGAACTGGTGGTAACTGACTCTGACTGACCCTGGGCTCTGTCTAACCAGGCCCAGGGCCAGTGCCAAGCTGAAAGGAACACATTAGAATACAGTTAAGACACCCAACATACACTAGGGTACACTCTGGTATGGTGGGGTACCCCTGTAATTGGCATGACCTACCCCATAAGCCCCTAGTATATACTAGGGCAGGGATTGAAACTATCTAGAAGTCCCCAGTATCCTGGGGCATGGCAGTTTAGAGGCCAGCAGCTTTTCTGCACATGCATGGGTGCACTGCTGAAGCCAGGGGTCAGTTTAAAAGCAGCCCTGGGTGCCAGGACTGCTTTTAAAAAGCAAATTGTGCTCAAATTCGACTTTGGGATTTGCGGCACTTAAAAATGGATAACCTACAATGTTTTGGCATTTTAGGGGCCCCCAGGGTCTTCCCTAGGTATCCCAGGGGAGGGGGGTCAGTTATCTATATTGTACACCCTTATAAAATGAGTTTTTATATGCCTGGGTAAAGTGAAATTTCACATGTCACTCCCCACATTGTGTTAAAGTGCTGCCCAAATTCGACTTTGAGGCTAGGAGCACAGGGAATTGAGGATCTGCAATATTTTACAGATTCAGAACCCCTAAAGTCGCCCCTAAGTGCACAAGGGTTGGGGGTCCTGTAGAAATTAGGGAAATACTTATAAAATATGTTTTTATAAGCCCTGGTGCTAGAAAACTGGCCCAAGTCATTTTCCCCATTGCAAACCCCATGGCCCATAGGTTAACATGGTAGGAAGTTATTGATTAATAAATATTGATAGGAGAGGACTAGCCGGACCATTCAAAGACTTCCCAGAATGGTAGTAGTAAATCCAACAATATTATATTGTTGAATTTCTCCTAAAGTGTACATACAAGAAGTTATAAGACTTTCTTGTTTGTAGGTCCAAATTCAGCCTTCCAGTGGTCTGCCCTGATTGGTCAGAGTTAAGGGGATTAGCCAGGCTGCGTTGAAGAGGTGATAAAGATCCCCTGGGGTTACCAACTGTCCTGGGAGGGCAGTGTGCTGGTCTATAGGAATGCCAGGCCAGGGGTGGGGTCGTAAACCATGCTCTTCAAAGGCAGAGGGGCGGCCTGGGTTTCAGTTTCACTCTGACACTCTTGACCCAGAGTCAGGGCTAGGCTTAAGGAAGGTATGTGCAGATGGTAGGGGAGAGGCCAGGGATATAAGCCATCCCAGGGGTGTGTTTAGCCAGCTCTTACCTCCTTGCTGGAAAATCAGCCATTATGGATTTGGAAGATTTGATGCACTCTGGGATAGAATAATGCCACACTCTGCAGGAAGGAGTCACTCAAGTGGGAGGGTACCCTACTCCTATTGGTGAAGCTTGACCTCCTGGATGACCCAGAGACTGTGGAATAAGTATCTGAGAGAGGCCCTGCCCTCAGATCTGCTGCTTGAAACTTACTGAAGCAAGAAGTGCCCTGCTGAGAAGTTTTGCTGTGCAAAGATTTCTAAGGCCTGACCTCTGAAGACTGCACCAACTGAAACTGCAGCCCTGTGGATTACCTTGCTGCAAAAGGACTAAAGAGTGGACTCCTGCAAGCTACAGGTTAACACAGCTCACCTGGACATCCCCACAAAGAATTCCCAGCCTGGAGTACCAGTGGATTTGTAAGGGTTTTGTTCAAGTGGATTGCGGAATTGAAGTTTCACACTTTCAAGGACCCTCTTGGAGATTCCAGAACCTTGGATTGTGTGTTGGATACTTTGGGACCCGCAAGCAGAATTTCAGGAAAGAGTTCTAACTGGACCCCGCTTGCTGAAGAAGGCGCCCAACACAGTGGTGAGAATTCTTCAGAACAATTTCTAAAGGTGTGTCCCTGTCAGAGAAAACGAAATGACTAAAAGGGGCACTGTTGGTTTCTAAGCACTAGAAAGTGACTAATCTTTAAAAATTCATATCTCTGGTTCCCTACAGTGGATTTTTTTCGTTTTGGTGTCATTTAAAAGATAAATATATTACCTATTTTTATAAATTGGTGTTGGATTTTTATTTTGTGTTGTGTCTTAATTATTTACTGAAATGGTGTTTTTGAATGCTTTACATACCTGTTTTTAAGTTAAGCCTGTCTGCTCGCAGCCACGTTACCAAGGGTTGAGCATAGGAATAATTCTCTAAGACCTATGCTGAGTCCTATCATGTGTTAGTGACCTTATTGCCAGTGGCAGACCTACATTTGCCCCTACCAATAACCCACTTTCCAACATTTGGTGCTCAGCGGTGTGGATGAGGACTTGTGTTTAAAAATACACCTTTCAGTGAATGAATTAACATTATAAAATCCTCTAAATTGCCTTAGAACAAAACTTTTGAGTTTGATTTTTGGAATTTGGACTAAACTGTTTTTAATCCATTGTTTTGATTTTTCCAAATTGTTCTAAGTCTATTGTGCCTAGTGTTGTGACCCAAAACTAGGGAACCATGGAGTTGGACCTGGCTAAACTGTCCCAGTGTAAGTTGGCTGAGTTTAGGGAACAGTGTAGGCTTAGGGGCTGCCTGCTTCCAAGAGGTATAGGAAGGTAGGGTTGTTTCAGTTTATACAAACCCATGACCAGGCAGCTGAGGAGAATCAAGGGGGGTAGAGGGTGTCCCCCCAACATCATCCCAGGAGAGGAGGATGATGCCTCTTCCATTATAACTAGTGTAAGCCAACAGAATCCTGATGGTGGGAGTGGGGAAGGGTCCCTACTCAGGAACTACTACAGTCCCTTGCAGAGAGACAGCTTCAGGCTCAATTAGCTTTGATAGCTTTAGAGCAAAGGAAACTGGATTTGGCTGAGAAGAGATGGGAGAAGGAGGAAAAGAGAAATGGTGGCAGCGAAAGCGAAGAAGATGCTGAGATGTCCAGGGGTGGCAGATTGGAGCCTAAACTTCCAAAGGGTATTGTGCCCAAGTACACTGAGGGGGATGACATTGACAAATGGCTTGCAGCTTTTGAGAGGGCCCTTAAGATGAGTAGGGTCCACTCTAGGTATTGGGGTGCACTCCTGTGGCAGTTGATTCCAGTAGCTGGGAGGCATAGGCTCCTGACCCTGAAGGGAGAGGATGCAGAATCATACCAGCAGATGAAAGCCTGCTTAGTCAAGAGGTTTGGTCTGACTCCAGAGCAGTACAGGGTGAAGTTTAGGAACACCCAGAAATTGAATTCCAAGTCTTGGATAGACTTTGTGGATGTTTCAGTGAAGGCACTGGAAGGCTAGATTTGTGGTAACAAAGTGAGCACTTATGAGGGATTGTATAATTTGTTTTTGAAAGAACACATTTTGACTCATTGTGCAGAAGAGAAGTTACGCCAGTATCTAGTGGACTCTAAGCTGACAGACCCCAGAGAGTTGGGGGAATCAGCTGATGAGTGGGTGAGAACCCGGGTTTCCATTCAGCACCAGGGGGTGACCAGAAGAAAGGAGGACAGGTCCCTCCCCAGGGGAAAGCCCCGGGAAAAGAGGGTCAAAACCAGGAGTCCTCCAAAGACCCACAAAACCTGCACAAGGAGGGGGCCCGAGCCAACCCAAATTCAAAGGGAGGGGTATCAGGGAAAGAATGGTAGGTTCTTTGATCCCTCAAAGGTGGGTAAGTGCTTTGACTGTAACCAGCCAGGGCACAAACAGGGAGATGCTGTCTGCGCCAAGAAGCTCCCCTAAGGGGCCATCCACAGGGATTGCCAGTGTAAGTGTAGGGGTGGAGAGTGCTGTCCCAGAGAGGGGTAATCAGGTGGGGCAAGCAACCTTAGTGTCCCTGGGTGGGGTGAATATTGCAACCCTTACTGCCTTACCTCCAAACATGGATAAGTACAGGCAGAGGCCTAAAGTGTATGGGACTGAGGTTGAGGCTATCAGAGACACTGGGGCGAGTGTAACTATGGTCCTGGATGAGCTGGTGTCCCCAGAGAGTTTGTTACCTGGTGAGTTTCACCAGGTGACTTATGCAGACAGCACCACCAAACTCCATCCTATGGCTGTGGTGGATTTGGAATGGGGAGGTGTGACAGGCCCTATGAAGGTAGCTGTGTCAAAGGTGCTCCCAGTCCAGTGTTTACTGGGCAATGACCTTGAAGCCTCTGCATGGTCAGAGGTGGAGAGAGGACTCCATATGAAAATATTGGAGCTCCCTGAGTGGGTATGTGCTGTGACTAGGTCACAGACTAGCCAGAAGGGAGGGGCTGGACACTTGGACCCTGGAACAAAGGGCCAAGCATCCATGGACAAGGGTACTGGGCCTGGTGAGCCAGCCCAGGGAACTCCAGAGGTGCAGGCAGAATCTAACCCTGATGGGGAGGATCTGGCCTCGGAGGGAGGGACTCCATCCCTGCCAGAACTGTCAGATTTGGCAGAACTGACAGGAGCTGGTGGACCCTCCAGAGAGGAGTTCAGTGAGGGATCAGCATGACTGTCCCACCCTTGAGAGCTTGAGGCGGATTGCCTCTAAGCAAGAGGAAGGGGATGACAGTGGGTTTCATAGAATCTACTGGGAATATGGACTGCTTTATACTGAGGCCAGAAACCTCAAGGAGGGGGCCACCAGGAGGTTGGTGGTGCCCCAGAAGTACAGAGAGTTCATCCTGACTTTGGGTCATGATATCCCCTTGGCAGGACATTTGGGACAGACAAAGACATGGAACCGATTGGTGAACCATTTCTACTGGCCCCATATGTCTGAAAAGGTAAAGGAGTTTTGCAGCTCCTGTGTCACCTGTCAGGCCAGTGGCAAGGCAGGGGGCAAGACAAAGGCTCCCTAATACCACTGCCAGTGGTTGGGATTCCTTTTGAAAGGGTGGGGATGGACATTGTTGGTCCCCTGGACCCACCCACTGCATCAGGGAATAGGTATATCTTAGTGGTAGTTGACCATGCCACTAGATACCCTGAAGCAATACCTCTTAGAACCATTGATGCTCCTGCGGTGGCTAGAGCACTGCTTGGTGTGTTCACCAGAGTGGGGTTTCCAAAAGAGGTGGTGTCCGATAGGGGCACGAACTTCCTGTCCAGCTATCTGACTGCTATGTGGGATGAGTGTGGTGTCAACTACAAGTTCACCACCCCTATCACCCACAAGCAAATGGTCTTGTTGAGAGATTCAACAAAACCCTGAAGGGCATGATAAATGGGTTGTCAGAGAAACTCAGGAGGAGATGGGATGTTCTCCTCCCATGCTTACTGCTTTGCCTACAGGAGGTGCCACAGAAAGGGGTTGGTTTCAGTCCCTTTGAGTTGGTGTTTGGACACCCTGTGAGGGGGCCATTGAGCCTGCTAAGAGAGTCTTTAGAGAAGCCTCTAAAAGAAGCAAAGGACAATGTGCTTGATTATGTGCTAGGCCTGAGACCTAGAATGGCAGAGTACATGTACAAGGCAAACAGGAAACTGGAGGCCAGCCAGGAGCTCATGAAGCACTGGTATGATCAAAAGGCTACCATGCCTGAGTATACTCCAGGACAATTGGTGTGGGTGTTGGAGCCTGTGGCTCCCAGGGCCCTCCATGACAAGTGGAGTGGGCCCTATCCAATCTTAGAAAAGAAGGGTGAGGTTACCTATTTGGTTGACCTTGGCACCCCCAGGAACCCTCATAGGGTCCTGCATGTGAATAGATTGAAACCCCACCATGACAGGGCAGACATGACCATGTTACTGGTCACTGATGAGGGGTGGAGGAGGAAACTGAGCCTGTGCCCGACCTCCTCTCCACTAATGTGCAAGATGGGTCCGTGGAGGAGTTGTGCTCTCTCCCAAATTGACAGACCAGCAGCACAGAGACTGTAAGCAAGTGCTGGAGCAGTTTGCTGGCCTGTTCTCTTTGACCCCAGGCATCACTGAGTGGTGCGTGCACCACATTGACACTGGTGACAGCCTACCTGTCAAAAATAAACTGTACAGGTTGTCTGACCATGTCAGAGCCAGCATTAAAGCTGAGGTTGCTAAGATGCTGGAACTGGGGGTAATTGAACCGTCTGAGAGTCCATGGGCCAGTCCAGTGGTGCTGGTACTCAAACCTAATCCTCAGGGGGACCCAAGGAGTTAAGGTTCTGTGTGGACTACAGAGGATTGAATGCAGTCACAAAGACTGACGCTCACCCTATACCTAGAGCTGATGAGCTCATTGACAGGTTAGGGGCTGCTAAGTACTTGAGTACTTTTGATTTGACTTCAGGTTACTGGCAGATTGCCCTCACTGATGGAGCAAAGGAGAGGTCAGCATTCTCCACACCAGAGGGACATTATCAGTTCAAGGTAATGCCCTTTGGATTAAAGAATGCACCTGCCACCTTCCAACGGTTGGTGAACAGGGTCTTGTCTGGGTTGGAACAGTTCAGTGCAGCTTACCTGGATGATATAGCTGTATACAGTTCTACCTGGGGGATCACTTAAGCCACCTAAGGGAAGTGCTTCAGGCCATGCAGCAGGCAGGCCTGACTATTAAGGCAAGCAAGTGCCAAATAGGGCAGAGTTCTGTGGTGTACCTGGGCCACCTGGTAGGTGGGGGCCATGTACAGCCTCTCCAAGCTAAAATCCAAACTATTTTGGATTGGACAGCACCTGTTACCCAGACTCAGGTCAGGGCATTCCTTGGACTGACAGGGTATTATAGAAGATTTGTTCAAAATTATGGGACCATTGTGGGGCCCCTAACAGAACTGACTTCTAAAAAGAGGCCCAAGAAGGTGATTTGGACCCCAGAGTGTCAGACGGCTTTTGACACTCTGAAAGCTGCTATGTGTTCAGCACCAGTGTTACTGGCCCCTGACTACACAAAAGAATTTGTAGTTCAGACAGATGCTTCAGAGCAAGGGATTGGGGCAGTGTTGTCACAGCTAAATGAAGGGGGCCTTGATCAGCCAGTTGCCTTTATTAGCAGGAGGCTTCTTCCCAGAGAGCAGAGGTGGAGTGCCATTGAGAGAGAGGCTTTTGCTGTGGTGTGGTCCCTGAAAAAGTTGAAACCATATTTGTTTGGGACTCACTTTCGTGTTCAAACTGACCACAGGCCTCTCAGATGGCTCATGCAGATGAGAGGGAGAATCCCAAGTTGTTAAGGTGGTCCATTTCCTACAGGGAATGGACTTTACAGTGGAACACAGACCTGGGGTTTCCCATGCAAATGCAGATGGACTTTCCAGGTTTTTCCACTTAGCTGAGGAGGACTACCAGGGTGTAGGTTAGTAACCCCTCACCTTTCGTTTGGGGGGCTATGTTGTAAAGTCATCCTGTGCCCTGGGCACCCCCAACTTTTTGCTGACTGGAACTGGTGGTAACTGACTCTGACTGACCCTGGGCTCTGTCTAACCAGGCCCAGGGCCAGTGCCAAGCTGAAAGGAACACATTAGAATACAGTTAAGACACCCAACATACACTAGGGTACACTCTGGTATGGTGGGGTACCCCTGTAATTGGCATGACCTACCCCATAAGCCCCTAGTATATACTAGGGCAGGGGATTGAAACTACCTAGAAGTCCCCAGTATCCTGGGGCATGGCAGTTTAGAGGCCAGCAGCTTTTCTGCACATGCATGGGTGCACTGCTGAAGCCAGGGGTCAGTTTAAAAGCAGCCCTGGGTGCCAGGACTGCTTTTAAAAAGCAAATTGTGCTCAAATTCGACTTTGGGATTTGGGGCACTTAAAAATGGATAACCTACAATGTTTTGGCATTTTAGGGGCCCCCAGGGTCTTCCCTAGGTATCCCAGGGGTGGGGGTCAGTTATCTATAATGTACACCCTTATAAAATGAGTTTTTATATGCCTGGGTAAAGTGAAATTTCACATGTCACTCCCCACATTGTGTTAAAGTGCTGCCCAAATTCGACTTTGAGGCTAGGAGCACAGGGAATTGAGGATCTGCAATATTTTTACAGATTCAGAACCCCTAAAGTCTCCCTAAGTGCACAAGGGTTGGGGGTCCTGTAGAAATTAGGGAAATACTTATAAAATATGTTTTTATAAGCCCTGGTGCTAGAAAACTGGCCCAAGTCATTTTCCCCATTGCAAACCCCATGGCCCATAGGTTAACATGGTAGGAAGTTATTGATTAATAAATATTGATAGGAGAGGACTAGCCGGACCATTCAAAGACTTCCCAGAATGGTAGTAGTAAATCCAACAATATTATATTGTTGAATTTCTCCTAAAGTGTACATACAAGAAGTTATAAGACTTTCTTGTTTGTAGGTCCAAATTCAGCCTTCCAGTGGTCTGCCCTGATTGGTCAGAGTTAAGGGGATTAGCCAGGCTGCGTTGAAGAGGTGATAAAGATCCCCTGGGGTTACCAACTGTCCTGGGAGGGCAGTGTGCTGGTCTATAGGAATGCCAGGCCAGGGGGTGGAGTCGTAAACCATGCTCTTCAAAGGCAGAGGGGAGGCCTGGGTTTCAGTTTCACTCTGACACTCTTGACCCAGAGTCAGGGCTAGGCTTAAGGAAGGTATGTGCAGATGGTAGGGGAGAGGCCAGGGATATAAGCCATCCCAGGGGTGTGTTTAGCCAGCTCTTACCTCCTTGCTGGAAAATCAGCCATTATGGATTTGGAAGATTTGATGCACTCTGGGATAGAATAATGCCACACTCTGCAGGAAGGAGTCACTCAAGTGGGAGGGTACCCTACGCCTATTGGTGAAGCTTGACCTCCTGGATGACCCAGAGACTGTGGAATAAGTATCTGAGAGAGGCCCTGCCCCTCAGATCTGCTGCTTGAAACTTACTGAAGCAAGAAGTGCCCTGCTGAGAAGTTTTGCTGTGCAAAGATTTCTAAGGCCTGACCTCTGAAGACTGCACCAACTGAAACTGCAGCCCTGTGGATTACCTTGCTGCAAAAGGACTAAAGAGTGGACTCCCTGCAAGCTACAGGTTAACACAGCTCACCTGGACATCCCCACAAAGAATTCCCAGCCTGGAGTACCAGTGGATTTGTAAGGGTTTTGTTCAAGTGGATTGCGGAATTGAAGTTTCACACTTTCAAGGACCCTCTTGGAGATTCCAGAACCTTGGATTGTGTGTTGGATACTTTGGGACCCGCAAGCAGAATTTCAGGAAAGAGTTCTAACTGGACCCCGCTTGCTGAAGAAGGCGGCCCAACACAGTGGTGAGAATTCTTCAGAACAATTTCTAAAGGTGTGTCCCTGTCAGAGAAAACGAAATGACTAAAAGGGGCACTGTTGGTTTCTAAGCACTAGAAAGTGACTAATCTTTAAAAATTCATATCTCTGGTTCCCTACAGTGGATTTTTTTCGTTTTGGTGTCATTTAAAAGATAAATATATTACCTATTTTTATAAATTGGTGTTGGATTTTTATTTTGTGTTGTGTCTTAATTATTTACTGAAATGGTGTTTTTGAATGCTTTACATACCTGTTTTTTAAGTTAAGCCTGTCTGCTCGCAGCCACGTTACCAAGGGTTGAGCATAGGAATAATTCTCTAAGACCTATGCTGAGTCCTATCATGTGTTAGTGACCTTATTGCCAGTGGCAGACCTACATTTGCCCCTACCAATAACCCACTTTCCAACAGGTACCCAGCTGGGTTGCCCACTTTCACTGCAATTGTTTGCCCTGGCGATGGAGCCACTTGCGATATTCTTTTAATTTCTTTATTTTACGGAGTTTTATATAGCGCAAACTTGACCCGAAGGTATTGGGTATCAGAGCGCTTTACATAGCACCAGTTGCGTTACATGAGGAAACATTCATTTTTGTTAGGCACGGGGAGATTAAGTGATTTGCCCAGAATCACAGGATGTTCGGCGTCATTGCCGAGACTCGAACCCAGTTCCACCACATTCAAGGTCGACCACCTTAGCCGTTAGGCCAACTCCTCTACCCATATATCTCAGAGACCAATTACAGGCTTGGAGTATACCGGTCAGAGACAATCGCCATGTGGTGTAGCTATATGCGGACGACACATTGGTATATGTGAAAGACATAGAACGTTTGGTCGCTCTCCTTATGCAGCTGTTGGGACACTTCGGCGTAGCGTCAGGGCTTCATGTCAATCATCACAAAACTGTGCTCTACACCCTGGCTGCCCTGGTGGGTAAAGAGGAGGCAGATCTTCCAGATGTGGGAATGCAGTTGGAAAAGCTTAGCTTCTGGTACCTTGGGCTCCAGATCACACATACTAGCCACCTCTAATATGTGCTGAACATGGGGAAAATACTGGATGGACTTGAGCACTCAATTTGGTTCTGGATCACATTGCCCCTGTCAGTAATGGGTAGAATGGCCCTGAGTAATATGGTCCGGTTGCCACGCTGCCTCTACTCGATGCAGAACTCTTATTGCACGCTGCCGTTTGCAATGTTCCGTGGAATAGATAAGCTATTGGTGGATTTGGTATGAGCGGGTACGAGATGCAGGGTACGACTTGAAATATTGAAACTGGACCTGGGTGAGGGCGGACTGGGGCTCTCTGATCTGCAGTTGTATTACCTGGCTGGTCTCTTACAATATGCTGCGATGTGGTACGATGTTGAATCCAGCTGGGAAAAGAGCTTGATGTCGGGATCGGTTGGTACTGCTGAGCCTCCCCATTTGCTGATGTGTGGTAGGGGATTGTCACCGGACACTCCTTTTTGCATTGCCACGGTGGCTACAGCATGGGACCTGGCAGTTGGGAAGGTAATTAAGAGAGCTCCGTAAGCAACACTTCTCCCGCTTTGGTGGTTGCGCCCTTTTCTCCATATTCGCCAATCCATGAATGTGGAGGGTTTGATAACCAGGGGTTGTCGGACGGAGGGAGACCTCTACTTGAACTGTACTTTTATGACTTTGGTGGACATGGGGATAAACTACGGGGTGGATGATTGACAGTTTTAGCAATATGTAAGTATTTCACGTACTATCCGAGGGATATGGCCCACCTTTCCAAAGGAACCAAAACAGTCTTGTGTACTCTGGGTAATTCTGGATCCGTGCTCCTTTAAAGGTATTATTTCATGACTGAACGCAGCCTTGAAGGCTGACAGGATGACAATGCTTAAAGCGCGAAGGGAGGCATGGGACAGAGAATTGGTAACGCCACTGACTGACAATAAATTGCGCAGGGCGAGAGCACAGGTGCGGGAAGTGGGCAGTAATGCCCACTTCAAATTGGTAAATTTTTATTTTCTCTAAGATGCCTACTTGACCCCAGCCTGACTACACAGGGCGTACCCGGCGAGGTCATCGGGTTGCATTAGATGCGGGACTATGCTTGCCGACTTCTGTCGTGTAGCGTGGAATTGCGTACAACTTGTCTCATACTGGAGAGAGAGGTGCACAGGACATTGCATGGAGTGACTGAGGTAGATATGGAAAACACGATTAGGCATTGCTTGCTGGGGCTACTGCCCCTTTCCCAGAAGGGGAGGAAAATGCAATATAAATGCGCCCAGCTGGTCCTGCTGTTGGCACGCCGCCGTATAGCTATACATTGGGCCTGTCCTATGGCCCCGGTGCACACTAAATGGAGGGCGGACCTATTGGAGTGGGTGGTGGCAGAGGAGTGTAGGCTTAGGAGAGTGCGCACGGACAAGCATGCGTAAAGGGATATTGAGATGTGGTTGAGTATGTTGGATCCACTTGGGGAAGGCAGTGGGGGAACGCAGCAGAAATGAGGACCAGGATGGGGGTGACGAGGTGGGAGCTACTGATGTGAGTGCAGAACACGAAATAGGGGGAGGCACCGGACTTGCAGCTGTCACACAACCGTGAACATTTGGTGGATCGCACTGGATTTGACGGAGGTGACTCTGCGTGGTCCCTTCTTGGATCTATGGTTGTTAGAGCGTCCCTCTTCCCTCCATCCCCGCTGTTAATCGCACTTATGTGCCCTACATAGCGTGGACAGGTACATGTGTAGCGGGAGGGGGTTTTTGTTCTTTCTTCCTGTTCCAGCGGTCACTGAGTGTTTACACTGAGACCCCCGGTCTGAGAATAACACACTACACACCCCCCCAAATGAACTGTATGTACCAACTGTAATTTTGCTGCAAAGTCATCTATTTGTATTTCAATTGTTAAAAACCTGAATAAACAAATTTTGGATTTTTTTTTTTTTTTAAATCTACCTGACACCCTTCCCAGTTATTAGCACTTTTTTCCCACTACGTGTGGGACTGGAGTTAGAATAGTAAATCTGACTCCCAAATATATATGCTTTCCTGAATTCTACTAGGGCTGAGTTTAGAATAGCAAATCAACCCCCTCCCCTGATTGTATGCACTTATCCCAGTGGTCCAGCAGTTAGATCAGTACATCTGATTCTGCGCCTCACCCCTACATGCATGCACAGTCCCCAGTGTTTGTAGAACTGGAGTTAGATACCCGCCCACCTCAATATATGTATTTCTCCAAATCTTAGCAGGACAGGAGTTAGAACAGTAAATCTATCTCTTCCCAATGTTAGTTATGCTAGAATTAAGATAGTAATTCTGATCCCCATTATTTACATTTTGCCTAATGTTAGTAGGAATGGAGTTAGAATAGCAATCCAGCACCATCCCCTACCCCCAATTACATGCATTTCTCCATGTTCCTGGGGCTGGAGATAGAATAGTCAAACTGACCTTCTTCCTTCCCAAATATATGCACTTCCTTAATGTAAGTGGGATTGGATTTAGAATATTAAATATGACCCACCCAACTATAAGCACTCTCCCAAGTGTTACTTCAGCTGGAGTTAGCAAATCCAACCATCCACATTATGTTCACTTTCCTAAATATTTGTTGGGCTGAAATAAGAATAGTAATCTGATCCACTAAAAGATATGCACTTTTTACAGTGCTTGTTGGACTGGGTGGGCAAGAGTAAATGTTACCCCTAATTAACTTTTATATAGTTTTACAATCTTTGTTGGATTGTAATTGAAAAGATATATTTGTGACCTTTTTGGATCATTAATATATATTTCTGTTTTTCAGATATAGTAAGGATTTTCAAAACATATTAATATTTATTTAAATATTATTTAAAACACTAAGGGGCTCATTACGATGGCGGGCGGAAGCACAACCGCCGTGCTGGCGGATGCAAAAACCACCAGTTACCGCCGGCACGCAGCAGTCCACACGCCCGCCCAATTACGATGCGAAAAGCAGGCCAAACACCGCCGGCAAGCCAGCAACACCGTCCGCCATCAAAGTGCGCCCGTACACGTAGCGGCGCAGCCCAACTGACACACACCGTCCGACGAAACACGTCCCGCCCGGCGCATAAATTACGATGCCGCAAACAAACGGCTCCCACGGCTAAGAGACACCGCACGTGAAAGAGAGGCGGTAACACGGACGCAGAGCACGGAAAACGAAGAAGCGGCATCCCGAGCATGAATCCAGCACTGCAGGCCCTCCCCATGCTTCTGCTGATGCACCACCAAGGACGCAACGCACCGCGGAGACGCAGGTAGGCACACACACAACAAGTGCACGCAAACAGCGCACACAGTGCAAGGGCGGAAAAAGCGGACAACCCACCACCAGCGCGTGTACACTACACATCCACCATCGCATCCACATATGACACACAGGCCAAATCCTAACATCGCGGAACACATGTGTACACACCACCTGGGACTAGGAACCAACCACCCCGTCACGGCCACAAAGCGCCGATGACGCCGCCACACATGCGCACAACGCAGAGGCCAACCGCAGCGCCATGCATGCGTCGCACACAGACACAGGGACACAACCAAGCAGCACACACATCAGCCCCACCCCGAACGCACATGACACGTGACAGGCCGGCCACAGACATGTCCCCAACGCCCAATTCACGGACAACACCCAACGCCACACAACCGACGCACACATGTCAGTGAAGACACGCAACAGCAGGACACACCCCAGTGTAACAAACATGGCGTAGCACACAGCGGCGGCAACACCAACTAGGAGAAGCAGGGCTCCTTCGGGAAGAGGAACGCCAGTACCACACTCAAAAACCCATACCACCCTGCACATATGAACAAGACATATAAAACGGAACACCAAAGAGCACGGGGACCGACAACAGGTGGCCCAAGAATTACATCCACACACAAGGCCCAACGCAGAGCGGAAATGCAGCCTGCCGCCCACACAAGGGAGAGCAGACAGCACTGAATGACCTTCCATTCCAACACCGAAACCACAGCCCTACGACAGAAGCCGGTGAATACAGCCATTGTCCAAGAATAGACCAACACAGGCATGCCGAGGAGACCGACCACAGGGCAGATAGCGCATATCACAGAAGCACACAACGGACGGGGAAGAAACAAGAAAACACTCCCCATGTCGGCCACATGCAAGTTAATTGGAAGGAGTCACACAGCACCGACCTTGAACTGTCTGAGAAGCATGTGGGAAGAGGGCCCGTGTCCTCCAAACAAGCAAACAGAACACAAGTCCTGTCTCCCCACGACTACACAGAGCTCACAGCAACCCCGGAGCGTGCACATTGCAGACTGCACACACAGCCGGAGCACGCCACCTCTACGAACCGCTGCGAAATGGCAACCGCAACACACCTACCCAACTACGCCGAAGAGCTCAAGCTGTACAAAACCAACCTGTTCCATACATTGGGATGCGATCTCCTGTCCCTGCTGAACGTAAGTTACCGACTGACTTACCGCATCACATTGTTCAGCTGCGTCATGCCCGTCTTCTACTGTCGGAGGTGTCCCTACCAGCATCCCGTCGAGATATGCCTCTCCAACCCGGCATGTCTGAAGGCGGACCTGCTACCACTACTCCTCCCTCTGGACGCACACGACAGGGCCTGCTCTGCCTATGGGGGCATGGCGTATGTGGCCAACATCGCACCCGCACTGAAATGGGACCACTGTGCCTCCACACGACGGATCATCGAGAACAGCTACATCGAATGTCACCCAGCATGCCCCATCATGCTCCTCCAAGGGACAACCTACGAACAACACCTTGACAGCCACCATCCGCTACATTGGCTGGCAAACATGTACACCACCAATGACATGGAAGCCCTGCTGGACGGCATCGCATACCTGACAACCTGTAAATACGTCGGACCACAACGCAGGTTCCCCGAGTGACCTATGATGTCCAACCCCGCACCCATGCTTAGCTTCCGCACGGACTGGCCAGTCACCACCACAACAGCCATGCCAAACGACCGGCAACTGTAACCACACCATCAACGACATCGCCATGACATCGGATATGACCGGGACATGCACACTGTTCCCCATCACATCCAGGAACACCGCATGCATCGTGGGAGGCAGTGGCATGGGCTCTGTGCATCGCACCCACATGGACGGAACTGCACGTACAACCAGGACACGACATGGATCCAGCGCACATGGACACACACACCGCTCAGTGGACATGAATAGGTCGCCTGGAGTCTGTGGGTGCTGCACCCTCCCACCCCCGCCCCGGGAATCCCATACCAGGACCTTTGCATGGACGACAAGTGCATACAACAACAACACGACCCCAGTGACTGTGACATGTCCAGTAACCACCACAGTGCAACAACAAGTGGCACGCCGCTGCATGCACGCAAGCACATGCCCTGATGTCATCTCACATGCACGCGTGCATGAGGAACAACCGCAGCAAACCTGTCACATGGAACTGAGATGGACTGTGCCCATGATGCCGAGCGGTCTGGTAGGCTACATGTATACCGTCTGTGTCAAAGTCCGCAGCTCCGCAGCTATACGTAAATGTACATTAGCACAGCCTTGGCCAAGCAGATGTCACTCTGAAGCCCACATCCCACATGCAACAGCCAATCACATGTAACCCCACACCCTATCCCATTTGCAATCATGCTCAGTATATCCTCAACATGTATTCCGCTGCCAGTAGTGTCCACTATACTGCATCACAGAGGACAGAAGACTCAATATAATGTTTGAAACCAGAACTGTCTCCGCTGACTCATTTCACAAGTACGAATGAGAGAGGATGAGAGTATGTGAAGTACACGGCAGTCGTGACATGACCATGTAGTCCACTGGTATTGGATGTCAACGCAAATGAGTAGCACTACTGTGGAAGACACACATGTGTCGTGTGAAGTCGTATGGACGCAGTGCTCAGGTGGGTGGGTGCGACGGGTAGATGCGCACATGCCAAGTTGGAGCACGCCGTGTTGGGAGGGGTCATGAACAGTACACCACCGCTTCCCTGGGCATTGTGAGAGGACACCTGTCGGGGGGAGTGAACACGTGTGTGCACAGCAGCCGGGCACACGTACAAAGCGGTACCAGGCGCACCTCAGCCCACCCTCTGTGGACAAGCTGGATCCTGTTGTGCGCCCACCATGCCCCTTGACAAGGCACACACAGCCCCAGTCGACCAGGTGTAACCCCAACATAGTCAATCCGCACTGGCGATACAGGGCACGGGATGGCAGTGGAGCATGGTGTGTGAGAGGTCTCCTCGCGCTCCTCCTGGTCATATCACGCAGGCAATAGAACCTCAACGTCTAGCATGGCACAAGTCACATGGAAGTGTAGGGGGACGCACCACAGCACGAGCAGCACTGACGTCACGGGAGGTGGCTCGCACCATCCCATCCATTGCCCATCATACCAACCACGCCACATGCCATTGCGACTAAGTGCAGGCGCGTGCGCCACCACCCCCGAGCCCTCCCCAGAGAGGCCAAAGAGTGAATGTGTGGGCCATCAGCCACAGACGGACGCGGCCTGGCCGCAAGGGCAGCCACAGCCACTGGGTGTCGCAGGTGGCGGATCCGGAAGGCGAAGACTGTGATGCATAGTCCATGCAGGCCGGGTCTCCATTTGGGGCACCACGCAGGTGGACGGCGTCCCGCCACACATCATACCCTGAGACAGCCCACTCGTGCAACTGGACCCACACATACACTCCTTGCCCTCTCTGGTGCGAGCTTGGGGCTGCCTGTGCAAGCGCTAGCCTCGCAGGTGAGCATGCATATTGGGGGGCGAGGGGAGGACATGAGGGCTGGGGCGAAGATGACCGTATCACTGTCAGTTAGTACAAGGGATGACCCAGATGTGGAAAGGAAGCGACGTGTCCCGTGTGTACTGCAACTAGTCGCCAATTCAACTACCCCCCATGTCCGGAATGTAAGCCCGCACCTAGGCCCGCCCATCCGCCACATCGAACATACCACCAGCACGACAACCTTCCCATTCGAAACACTGACTGGGGGTGGCGACCAGTGAACAATCATGTGTTGCCTACCCACGCGTACATGTGGGCCCTCCATGATCCATGTCACCTGCGGCAAAGACATGACATGCGCAATGAGGGAAGTGAGGAGTGCTGTCCGCCCACGCGCAGAAGGTGCATCAGCTCCACAGACCCAGCAGCGAGTCCAGCAGGGGTCACATGTGCAGGGGCAGCTGTGCCTGGTGTGAAGGCACATGCATATAGACAGCACATCGACCAATGTGTAGTCTGCCCACATCCACAGTCCATCATCATGCGGACATAGGAATTGAACACAGGGCAACACATCTTAGTAGGTGCACCCACCGTGACCAACAATGCGCAATCATCGACGTACCCGCCCTGTGCATGGCCCCCACCCAACGGAGGCACATCCAGTGCCACCATCCCACACACACAAGCCTACCACGGAACATGCTGTGTCCAATGGTCAGTACAGAGTCAGCGCCCATCTGGTGGATCCTGAACAGGAGACACATGCACACACATGCCAGCTCCCACCATGTACGTCTGCCACCTGGCACGTGCAATGTAACCTCTCACCTGTGACGTGTGACTGCAAGCACACAGCCGTCTTGGCATGGGGCTGTCAATGTGGACACCTGTCAATGTTTCGGGAGCTGTGATCCGTACAGTGCTGTACATAGGGTGCAGTGCTGACACCTACTACTGTCTCATTTCCCCTCGTGCCACAGGTCCCACTTGTATTGGCCGCTCAGCCCGTGCCCACATCGTCGTCGTCGTGTGCCATACTCATCCAGCCTCGGAAGCAGTTCCATGCTCAGCAGACACTCATGTCGCCGTGGCGTTGCCGCTTGACGAATATGCAGTCAGTCCCCATCAGCACGCCCGCAAGTCATTGGGGCCTAGATCCCCATGTGCATGACCATGGCAGTGGTATGTCTCACTTGCCATTGCCATTGTTGGGAGATCTGTGTAAGTGTATTGTGGTCGTGCCGTCCCAGCTTGACAGCTGGGCTGTGGCACATGTGCTTGCTCAGTCATGTCAGTGATGTGAATGCGCAATTGCTATGTGTTGTGTTGCTTTGACATGTGTCCTCTGCCATTTTCCCAGGCGGAGACCGAACATTGACCGCCCATACCAACTGCTGGCGGACATGGACGATACAGAGGTTATCAGGAAGTTTCGGCTGGACAGGCCAACCCTGCATCGACTGTGTGCCATGTTAGAGCCCCATCTCCGTCCCCGCAGGGTGTATCCGACTGCTGTCACCCCCACGGCTAAGGTGATGGCCGCCATGCATTTCTTCGCCACTGGGTCATTCCAGCACACAGTGGGCAGTGGAGGTGGGATGTCCCAGCCCATGTTCAGCAAGGTGCTGAGGGATGTACTGGCAGCCATGATGCTTTACCGGAACAGGTACATCCGCTTCCCCAGGGCTCGTGAATTGGCGGCAGTGAAGGGTGCATTCTATGCCCTTGGCAGAATCCCACACGTCGTGGGAGCCATTGACTGCACACATGTTGGCCTTGTTCCACCACAGGCCACTGAGCACCTGTACCGCAACAGGAAGCACACGCACTCCCTGAATGTGCAAGTGGTGTGCCGTGCGGACATGGTGATCACCCACGTGTGTGCAAAGTTTCCAGGCTCTGCCCATGACGCACACATAATGCGCAACAGCATCTTGCCACGACTGATGGCCAATCTGCAACAGGATCGTGGCTGTATTGTCGGTGAGTATGTGGAGTGGTGTAGCGTGCTTGTTGTGCGATGCTGTCCCCTGTCCAGTTGGAATAGCAACGGTTCTCTGTGTCCCTCACACCCAGGTGACTCTGCGTATCCGAATGGGGCATGGCTGCTCAGTCCATTGAGGAATCCTCGCACCCCAGCAGACGATCGATACAATGAGGCACATGGGAGGACCAGACGTGTGGTCGAGCGTACCTTTGGCCTCCTCAAGTCCAGGTTCAGGTGCCTGGACCGCACCGGGGTGCACTGGCGTACTCCCCACAGAAGGTGTGCCAGATAGTGGTGGCGTGCTGCATGCTGCACAATCTGGCCATTCGGAAGCAGATCCCCCTCATTGTGGATGACGGAGATCAACCAGGGCCCCAGCCCGCAGACCAGGACAGCTCGAGTGAGGAGGACAGCGGAGAAGAGGAAGCTGGTAATGTGCGGCAGCAGCTCATCGCCCGCTACTTCACTTGACGGTGAGTGTCCATGTACGACGGCTGATGTGGCTGTATCTGTGCAGGTGTGTGTGTGCTGTGTCAGGATGGCCGTTTGTTCACTACGTGCTGTGTGTCAACGCTCCATGGCCAGGGTAGTATGCCACTGTCGGTGACTGTGGCATTGTGCCCTATTGCTCTGTGCGATGTGTGTACATTGCTTGTACTTGTTGGCATGTACTGTGTGATGGGTGTGTGACACACTCATTGAATGTGCTCCTGTTCTGTCTCCCACCCCTAGGTCCCTACAGGCCGTCCGGATTCCATTGCCATGCCACGCATCAGGTGCCTTTCCGCCCAAGGTGGCCGTTGTATTCCGTACAAATAAAACACAGGGCACAAACAGCAGTTAGTGAAAAAGGTGCATTTATTACAAACTGTGACATGTGATTGTGCGTAAGGTGATGACAAAAGTGGTGCGTGCAGTGTCAATGAGCTGTCGGTCATGGCTGCGTGAAGCTCAGGGTGTACCCACTGGTTCTATGTCCATGGTCCAACACACACATGCCATCCAGCTGGCTGTGTGGAGTGGGATCGTAGAGCAAGTCAATGCAGTGGCTGGTCAAGGCAGGCTGGCGGAAGGCTGGCTGGCTGCCTCACTTGCGACTGGTGCGTGCGAAGTCCTCCCGGGAGACCTGTTTCCTCTTCGGACGGCCCCTTCCACGTTTGGGAGGGGGTGTGTGGTGGCGACCTGCTGGTGGTGGGTGAGGTGTGCTCACTGGCTGTGGTCGCAGGGGATGTGGACACTGCTGGCCGAGCCTGCGCCCTAGCAGGTGGTGGCGGAGGTGGTGTTGCTGGCCTTGCCTGTGACCCCACCGCCACCACCAGCTGGCCCATGAGGTCCACGAGTTGGTCCATCGGGACACGAATTGGCCCATATGGGCGTCCATGGACCTCAGCACCCCCAGCACCTCCCGCGTGTCTGAAGCAGACCTGACCCATTGTTCTTGGGCCTCCTCATAGGCCCCAAGGACTCTGGCCATTTGAGGCAGGGCATGGCTCCCAGGGAGGCTGGCGTTTCCCTGACCCTGCTCCTCCTACCAGTCCTGCTGCCACCGGCCTGCCCACTAGCCACATTGCATACCGCGGTCCTCGCTGTGGCTCCCAGGGTGGATCCAGTCGGCCGGGCCACCACCTGCGCTGGGGCTGGTGCCAGCGAAGACGTGGTGGTGGTGGTGGCGGTGGTGGTCGGTGCGGCGATGGTGGCGGTTGCGGCAGTGGTAGTGGCCGCAATGACCGTGGGTGTGGCCGCATTGACCGTGGGTGTGGCCGCATTGACCGTTGGTGTGGCCGCAATGTCCGTGGGTGTGGCCGCAACGACAGTGGCAGCAGGGGGCTGGGAATGTTCAGCAGCCCTGGATGATGGGTTGGTGGGTAGGAGGGGTCCTGGGGAGCGGCTGGGCCCTGCCACGCCAGATGGGCCAGCTTGGTGGTCCGTGTCCGAAGAGGTGGACAGATCCTCCAGATCCGTGTGTCCTCGTTGGGGGCTTGTAGGCTGGCTGTGCTGGCTGCTGTCTCCATCCCCAGCGTCCAGCAGTTCGTCACCTGTGGAGAGAATGAGATTTGTTATTGTGTTGCACCTGGCGAAGTATGTATTAGTCGTCTGACATTGGCAGTTCGTGCAATCTCGTACATGGGTTTCCCGGAGGCGAGTGTGTGGCTGTGGCATCTGTAGTTGTGTGTGCTAGGCAATGGGACTGTGTGCTGTGCACATGTGGCATGGGACGGATTGGCCATGCCGATGGGTGTGTTGCTTTGCCCCTACTCATTGTGACTCTGGTGTATGCGGGCTCCTGGCCCATCCTGGGTCTGGTTTTTACTTTGCTTTTGGAGTTCATATGGAACGCTTAGGAACGCATATGGCAACATGGGGGCCATGCCCCAGATTCGCATTTGGGAGGGGATATGCTTTTGGGGTACATGCTGTGAGCCATGGGTGCCGAACGTGACATGTGTTGTGGCAGCATGACAGTGCATGGTCTGAGGTGTGTGCATGCCTGACATGCCCTGCATATTTGCTGTCTGTTGTGGTTACTGGACATGGCATTGGACGCATCGTTATGAGTGAGTGATAGTTGTGTGCCAGCCAACGTATTGCAGTTGTCCCATCTCCTTGGTGTGCGTGCTGCCCTGTGCCATGTGCATCACTGCAGTGCTCGGGGGTGTGTGGCGCATGTTGTGTGTTGTTGCTCACAGTGTGTCGTGCGCTTCATTGACTTCTGGCACATGGTTGGTCATGGGCATGTGTCTTAGCGTGACTGCTGTATGTGTGGCAGCTGTGCGGATGACATGCCTTTCATGAGACTGGGGCTGACGGATGGGATGGATGGTATGTTGTATGTGCATGGTGTGTCTGTGTGTTTGATGGGTTCAGTGGTGTTCGTGTGCATTTCTGTTGTTCCGCTCTGTTGCGTCTAGTGTTGTTTGTCTTACATAGGCGTAGTTGTGGGGTGTGGGGTTGACAGGCAGTGGGGGCTACATGGACAGGTCTTCAATGGTGTTTCGGTTGTGTGTGATGGGTTGCACAGTGGCTGCCGTGTGGTACTATGTTCAGTGTGGCTTGTGCATGCAGACGTGGCTCCTTGGGTGTTGCTGTGTTTGTGATGGGTCATGTGGGGTGTGACTCTGTGTTTCATATCCGTGTGCACATTGTTCACTTGTTCGTGACGGTGGGCGGTGCTGCGTGTTCGTCTGCTACGTGACATGTCCCATGTGTTGGTCGTGTTCCGGTCCTCATGCCTCCAGTAATCCAGCCCTGTCCAGTTTCCCACCTGCAAGTTGTTCGTGCGTGCACTGTACTGGATGCCACATGGCTCTAAGCGGGGGGTGCTCCATGTTGCAGGTCTGTGGGGGTGGGGGGTGTTGTGGGTCGTAGTGGTGGCTGGACACCCACTGATACCGATTGCTGTGGACCGTGATGTCTACCTTTCGGCTGTCGTTGTGCACTGCGGTGGCTGACACGTGGCTGTGGGGTGTGGGGATGCTCCTCCTTGCTGTACTGTGGGACTAGGGGCCTGGTGTGTTTTGTACTTGGGCTGTCCACCCTCCCACCCACTGCACTTTGTGTTCCTGCCACTTACCTGTTACTTGTCGGTTAGTGCAGCTATGGCGGACACATGGGTGTGGTGGGTGCTCGTTGTGGCGCTTCTGGCATATTTGGGGACCTGTTGGTGGTTACGTGGCTGGCTGAGTGTGCACATGTCCCCACGCATCTTACAGTTGTTCTGTTTGGGCTGTGTGTGGTGGTGTCTGTTGTATGTGTGTGTGATGTGTTGTGTATTGTGTGCTGGACATGGGGGTGTTTGTCCCTGGGAGCTGTGGCATGGTGGTAGTGCATGTGAGTACATAGCGGTGTGCTGGTATACATTAGTTTGTACTTACCAGCCTCCACTCCCTCTGCTAATCCGGCGAGGATCTCCGGATGGATTACGACTCGCACCTTCTCCTCCCACGCTTTGAAGGTCTTAAAGAGCGCGGGATTCCCTCCGCCAGTGACGGCAGCCAGCTCTCTGTTTTTGCCCTCCTTCTTCTTGACCAGGCTCTTGACGTCATTCCAACGTTTGTTGATCTCGACTCTGTTCCTGGGCAGGGTCCCGACTGCATTGACCTGGTCTACGATCCGGTTCCACATTCTGTTTCTGGTGGCTAGTGGTGTGTGCTGGACCATGTTCCCATAGATTTGTGGGTACACCTTGATGATCTCGTCGACCATGACCGTCAGCTCCATGGGCGTGAACTTGGGCATTCTTTGTGGTGCCATGATGTTTGTGGTGCTGGTGCGGTGTGTGTTGTGTAATGTGCAGGGGGTTTGTGGTGCCGGTGTTTGGTGGTAGTGGAGGTGGTGGTGGTGGTGGTGGTGGTGGTGGTGGTGGTGGTGGTGTTGGTGGTGGTGGTGGTGGTGGTAGTGATGTGTGCGTTTCTGTGGTGTGCTGTTGTCCTTGCTGTGTCACTGTGTCCTCTCCTCTCCTCTCTGGTTTACAATGTTGCAAGGGGTTGTGGTCTGTGGGAGTGCTGCTTTTGTACTTACCTATGTGGGTGTGTCCTCATGGTCTGTTGTTTTCAGGTGTGTTGTGTCTGGTGTTCTGGCCTTTGTATTTTTTGTTTGTCCAGGGGGTGTTTTCGGGATGTGTAGTGTGCTTGTGTATTTGTGCGTGCCTTGCTGTGTGGAGTTATTGGCCATGTTGTGTGCTATTGGTTTTGTGAGCGGATGGTTTCTGTGCAGGGACGTGGGCGCCATGGTTTCTGCCGTGTCGATTGGCATCGGCGTTGTTTGCGCTGGCGGGCGGTATATTTGTGGTTTTCCCGCGCTCATGGCGGTGCGATCGTAATTTCACGTGCGGTGTGTCGGCCGTGAGGGCGGGCGGTTTTGTGTTGTCGGGCGTGTTTCCGTCCGTGGCGGGCGGTTTGACTCCGACTCGGACGATGGCGGGCGGTATTTTGTGCGATTTTTCCGCCGATGGCGGTTTTTGGTTTGTGTTATCGTAATGGCGTGGTCGGTGTTCAGACGGTGTATGCGGGCGGTATTTTGCCGATTCCATGCCTGGCGGATTTATTTACGCCGGGTATCGTAATGGGCCCCTAAGTTATTGAATGAGCCTAGAAAGTGTTTTGAGATATGTTTTTTAATTTACAATTTCATATTTATTAACCAATAAATGTGTATTTATTGTTTCTGTTTTTGAATGTAAATAAAGTATTTTCATATAGTTTTGCATCAGTTTTAAATCATGTGTAATATTTTTTAAAGTACTTAGGGGCCCATTACAATGTCGGGCGGAAGCACTACCGCCGTGCTGTCGGAGGCAAAAACTACCAGTTACCGTCCACCCGCAACGGCCCACACGCCCGCCAAATTAGGATGTGAAAAGTTAGCAAAACACCGGCCGTAAGCCAGCGACGCCGTCCGCCATCAAAGTGCGCCCGTCCATGTAGCGGCGCGAGCCAATGGAGACACACCATCAGACGAAATCACGTACTGCCCGGCGTACAAATTACGATGCCGCAACCAAACAGCTCCCCCGGCTAAGAGACACCGCACGACATACCAAGGCGGAAACTCGACTGATGAGTACGGAGACCAAAAAGGCGGCCCACCCCGACATGAATCCTGCACTCCAGGCCATCCCCATGCTCTACCTGATGCACCACCTAGGAGTCAACGCGCCGCGGCGACGCAGGTAGGCTGACACACAACAAGGGCACGCAAACACTGCACACAATGCAAGGGCGGAAAAACTGCACAAGGGCCCCCCAGACACCCCTGTGTGGACACGACACATCCACCACTGCACCCACAAATGTCCCACCGGTCAAAATGAAACAACTCGCAACAACCGGGCACACACTACCCGGGACCAGGAAGTGACGTCCCCGTCACGGCACCGCAGCGCAGCGGCGATGACGCAGCCACACATGCGCACAACGCAGAGGCCAACGACAGCGCCATGCATGGGCCGCACACAAACAACACAGGGTCACAACTACACACCCCACACACCAGCCCCACCCTGAACGCACATGTCACGTGGCCTTCCTGCATCAGTTATGTCCCCAACCGGCAACTCACAGGTGCCAACATGATGTCACACAACTGTCCCGAACAGTGGAGTGATGTGACGCCAAAATAGGACACACCCTTGTGTGCAAAACATGGCGAAGCACACAGCGGCTGCTACATCACACCGCAGAATATGGACCCCGTCCGCAAAAGGCACGTCAGTACCATCCAAAAATACCCATACCATCCTGCTCGCAATACCAAGACATGCAATACGCAACATTAAAAAACCCTGATGCCTGACAACAGGTGTTTCCAATTACTACACCCACACAGAAGGCCCAACATCTAGCGGAAACGCAGCATGCCGCCCACACACGGGAGAGCAGATAGCACTGAATGTCCTTCCATTCCCACTCTGAAACCACATTGCAACAATTCAAGCAGGAGAATACAGCCATTGTACCAACAAAAAGCCAAACAGAGCCATGCAGAGGAAACCGTCCACTGGGCAGATAGCGCACAACATGAAAGAAAGTTCATAACACAAAAAAGAAATAATACCACTCCTCCATGTGGTTCACTTGCAAGTAATCTGGAAGGAGTCAGACACCACTGACCTTGACCATTCTTTGAAGCATGTGGGATGAGGGCCTGTGTCCTCCGCACAAGCTATAACCCAAGTCCTGCCTCCGTACAACCATGCCAGAATTCACAGCACCGTCGGAGGTTGCACTCTGCTGACTGCACAGCCAGCCGGAACACGCCATCACATCGCCCTGTAGCAAAATGGCTGTTGCACCACTGCTTCCCAACTACGCCGGACAGATGTAGCTGTACATTGAGAGCCTGCTACAGATAGTGGGCTGTGAAAATCTGGCCATGCTGAATGTAAGTTACCGAGTAACTTACCGCATCGCAATGTTCAGCTGCGTCATCCCCGTTTTCTACTGTCGGAGGTGTCCATTCCACTGTCCTGTGGATTTATGTCTCTCCAACCCGGCATGTCCAAAGGCGGACCTGGTACAACTGTTCGCCCCCCTGGACGCCCACGACAGGATCTGTTCAGTCCATGGGGGCATGGCGTATGTGGCTGCAATAGGACACACACTGCAATGGGACCAGTGTGCCTCCACACAACGTATTCTGGATCACAGTTTCATCGAATGTCATCCAACATGTCCCATCAGGCTCCTAAAAGGAACAACTTACGATGAACACATTGCCAGCCACCATCCGCTTCATTGGATGGCATCCATGTTTACCACCAATGCCATGGAAGCCCTGCTGGAAGGTATTGCATACCTGACAACCTGTCAATTCATCGGGCCCCAACGCAATACCCCCAATTGAACAATGATGTTCAACACCGTACCCATGCTTGGCTTTTGCACGGACTGGGCAGTTAGCTGTACAACAACTATACCATACAACCTGCAACAAACACCACACCATCAACTCCACTGCCATGACATCGGACATTTTTGGGACATGCACTCTGTTCCTCACCACATCCAGTATCTCTGCATGTACAGGGGGAGGCAGAGGTATGGGATTTGTGTATAGCATATATGTATGTGAAGTCAGTGCACACCTATTAAGCAAAAGATATTTTAGAACTAAAGAACTACCACAGGATTGCGTGCTACCCAGTTTGAGGCAGCCAGCCTCTGATTGTAAATGACTAGTCTGGTGAATGATCACCAGTGTACTGGATGCACAGCTTAGATATGTGAGACAATGCTTAAACAATCATAAACGACCAACAGTAAACAAAATCTTTCAATTTCTTACACTCAGATTTTAATGTTAATCCACAAAATCCTCAAAGCGATCTTTTGTTAATTGCAGCACCACATGCTGTCAAATTAAATACTCAACAGAATTCACAGCAATTTTTGAAAGAAATCAAAAATCAAAAACATGATACAGCTCATTGTTGATATCATTGCAAATTACAACTCAATTACCCAGCCCAGCCCAATGCATTTCGGGATTGATTCCATCCCTTCTTCAGGGGCCTCTGTAAAAGAAAACATGGTATCAACCATTTTGGACTCAATATTATGAAAATAAACAATTTATTTCAAGAAACGCGTCCAATGCTCAGTGGAGGAATAAACGTTCCTTCACACGTGTTTACGCACGGCAATGCGAGCAAAAAGAATTCATAAATCAAATTTGTGATCCAACCTAAAACCAATTATGTTAGATGACAGTGATGTACAAAGCAAGATCCAACAGAATTATTGAAAACCACTACACCAAAGTGAAAAAACCAGAGTCAAAAGAATTCGTCGATCACCCGATATCAACAATGAGCTGTATCATGTTTTTGATTTTTGATTTCTTTCAAAAATTGCTGTGAATTCTGTTGAGTATTTAATTTGACAGAATGTGGTGCTGCAATTAACAAAAGATCGCTTTGAGGATTTTGTGGATTAACATTAAAATCTGAGTGTAAGAAATTGAAAGATTTTGTTTACTGTTTGTCGTTTATGATTGTTTAAGCATTGTCTCACATATCTAAGCTGTGCATCCAGTACACTGGTGATCATTCACCAGACTAGTCATTTGTGTATAGCAACCACATGGACAATACTGCACGAACAACTATGCCATAAATGTATCCTGCGCACAAGAACATATGCACCGGTCAGTGCACACTAATCTGTCTGCTGTATTATGTGAGAACTGTCACCTCACCTTTGTCTGTACTTCCGTGCCAGGACTTTTGCATGGACAACAAATGCATCCCCCAACAACATGACCCCAGTGAATGTGTCATGTCCAGTAGCCACCACATTGCAACAACTAGTGACACGCTGCTGCATGCACGTAGGCACATGCTCTGATGTCACCCCTCACGCAGGTGTGTCGGAGTAACCATTGTAGTAAACCTGTAACATGGAACTGAGATGTACTGTGCCCATGATGTCAAGCTGTCTGGTAGGCAAAATGAATACTGTCTGTGTCAAAGTTAACAGCTCCTCAGTAATTAGCAAATGTACATTAGCATAGCAAGGGCAAGGCAGTTGTAACTCTGAAGCCCTCATCCCACAGTCAACAACTAATCACATCTACCCCTACCCCCTTTTGTATGTGTAATCATGCTAAGTATATTCTCCACATGCATTTCGCTGCCAGTAGTGTCCACTATACTGCATCACAGAGGACGCAAGTCCAAATACATGGCTTGAAGCAAATATGTGACTCTGCTGAATCATTTCACGAACACAAGTACAAATGAGAGAGGATGAGAGTGTGTGAAGTACACGACAGTCATGAGATGACCATGTAGTCCAGTGTCATTGGATGTCAACGCATATGAGTAGTGGTAACAGTGGACACAGTGAAAAACCACAGCTCGTGGGCTAGGACTTGTCAGACCCTGAGGTGGCCCAACAGATCATCACATTAACACTGACGGCCTGGTCACTACAAAGCACAGTCCTACATATGTCTACAATTCCCCTCACAGTCTGACCTCACATTCAGCAAGCAAAAGTAGGAGCCACGCAAAAGCATGCTACAGCAATGCCTGACGAAACACACACACGACATCAGTGTGGGTGGGCAAGACTGCACAGTGAGTAAGAACTGCAGAAATTCAGACATGCACAATTGAACAAGGCACAATCTTGACAGTCACACACCCTGCAGACCCACAACGTCCGAAACATAACAAGTAGGAGTCAGCCTGAACTGCAAGGACACACCCACACACTGCACACTGTGCAACATACAACACACACATGTGATCACATTCACAGACCTGAACACGGATACAAACATCCACCACGGGCCTGGGTAACACATGTGTGTAGTCGACATTGCCACAGCACACACACACGCCAACACTACCCCAAAGTCACACCACTCACACCACACACACCAACACCTCCCAAATGCACACATTGGAAGTAAGCCATGTGCCCAGGCACAATGTACATCACAAGACTAACATACACCTACACTGCTGGCCACACAGCAAGTAAGCTCACACATGCCCGCATACTTTGCGCATGCTGCCTGTCATCCTGTGGCTAGACTCACACCCTGTGCATTGCTTGCACGCAAACATGTCACGGATACATTTCCCCAGAAATACCACCAAATACATGCAGTCAATCCGTGTCACAGAAAAGCATATTCATCACACACACAAGTAGCAGAGTCTGAAAGAAGTGAAGTCACTGCCACGTGTACAACACATTGGAAGGTGAGACCAGACATCGCAAGTGCTGAGGTACCATACACGGCATGTGCCTCACTTAACCATGCACACACTGCAACAACTGCAATCAGCAACTACACAGATACAACCGACTACAGGAACAACAGCATCCAGTCACAGATAACATAGACAGGCAGCAGAATTTATCAACCCCAGCGCCAGTGGCCACTGCGATGTGCCGAGTAGTGACACGAAGTGCTGCATATGCAATGTGTGTGAGTGTGCCCTGCCATGGCCACCAACACTGCCATGGCAGTCACAATTGCCATCACAGCCACCACTGTGTCACAGGCAGATGTGTGAGTGTGCCTACCATTCAAACAGGATGCCAGTACGACTCGGTGCTGTGTGTGTGCTACGGGACAGTTGCAGGTCCGCCCCTGAGAGAGCAGCACAACTGTGGAAGACACACATGTGTCATGTGAAGCGTGAGTACCGCTTGGCCCAGGTGGGTGGTTGTGACGGGTAGGTGCCCACATGCATTGTTGAAACACAGTGTTTTGGGAGGAGTCGGGAGCACTGGATTACCGCTGTCCTGGGCATTTGGAAAGACCACCTGTCTGGGGATGAATGTGAACTTGTGTGGGCACAACAGGCGGGCACACGATCAATGCTGCATCAGGTGTAGACGTAAGCCCACCCTCTGTGGACATGCTGGATACTGCTGTGCATCCGCCAGGCCCTCACCAGGGCACTCACATCCCCTGTCCACCAGGTGTACCCCCAACATTGTCCACATGCACAGGCGACCCAGGGCACGGGATGGCAGTGGAGCTTGGTGGGTGGGAAGTCAGGGCGCTCATCCTGGTCACATCTCGCAGGCAACAACTCCTCATTGTGCAGCATGGCACAAGTCAAAAATAAGTATTGGGGGGGCGCACACTTCACGGCCGGAAGTGACGTCACGGAAGGTGGCTTGCACCATCTGACGTATTCCCTATTTTCCCCCACCCGGCACATGCCATTGCAACAGAGAGTGCCGCGCGTGCACAAGCAGTACCGAGCTCGCCCAGAGAGGCCAAAGAGTGAAAGTGTGGGTCCATTTGCTCCAGTTCCCGTGCCAGCGTGAAAAAATTGCTGGCACGCCGCCCACCCACGTGGCAACCCGAATCGAGACCTGGTGTGCAGGCAAAGTGTCCTATTGGCTTAGCGACATGTGTGTGTTGCATGACAGTCGTTGGCGGTGGATGGCTCGGAGGCCCGTCACCCTGAGGCCCATGTCCCACAACATGGGTCCCTAGTCAATGGCAGCGGTGGTAATGACAATGCGCGCCGGGGTGGGTCCACCTTTCGTCTGGGATTTTGGACACGGCCTGGGCCGCTAGGGCAGCTACAGCCTCTGTGTGTTGCATGTGGTGTATCCGTATTGCGGAGCCTGTCATGCATTGTCACTGTTGTCCTGGTCCCGAGTCGGGGTACCACGCTGGTGGACAGCGTCCCACCACTGATCATACCACTAAACAGATAACTTGTTCAAATGGACCCACACATCCACTCTTTGGCCTCTCTGGGGCGAACTCGGAACTGCCTGTGCACGCGCTGGCTTCTCACATGCAAACGCATGTTGGGGTGAGCGAGGGGAGGCCATCAGGCTGACGGTGCAAGCCACCTTCCAAGATGTCACTTCCTGTCGTGACGTCAGCGTCCCCACACTTCTTCTTTTTGTGACTCGTGCACTGCTGCCGTCAGATGTGCCACTCCCCAGGGGGGTGGAGAAAGGGTCAGGAATGTCAGTCTAAGATTGGCCCAGTTGAAGGCCCACCTTGACTGGGGGGACAACCATTGCACAGTCTGGTGTAGCCCACCCACGCGTACATGTGGGCCCTCCATGATCTATGTCACCTGCGGCAAAGTGATGTCATGGGCAATGACGTCATTGAGGAGAGCTGTCTGCCCCACGCAGAGATGGCGCATCAGCTCAACAGACTCAGCACTGAGGGCAGCAGGGGTCACATGTACAGGGGCAGCTGTGGCTGGTGTGAAGGACACTCTATCCTTCATCCTTGTGCCGACACGTGTTGCACCAGTGGAAGTAGAAGGGAGGGCGGGCATTGGCCTCCGCGTGGCTGAAGAGGACCCAGAGTCCACGTCCCCTGTGTTAGCAAACATGGATGCATCACCTCTGTCCTCAGATGAGGCCGGAATTGCCGTCTCCGCCTGTGATTCATCCAGCACACGTCTGGCCCCTCCGAGGCGCTGGTCACAACTGTCTCACTCAGCACCTGTGCAGCTGCTACATACGATGCCACCCCACTGTTGAGCGTCCCCTGTCCCTCAGCACCCAGGGGAGATGGCACATGAGCGAGAGCGAGGTGGCCTCACTCATCTGGCATCAATGAAATGGACTGTTGCAAGGGAAGCAGCACAGAACATTCCCAAATCCACATGTTGCACGATACCTGAACGATTGCACACAGCCACCATAATCAACACATGATGGCTGGCGTACAGTAAAGGAAGCCGCTAATTAGTGGCACAAGTGTTGTGCACATAGCACTACACCCGGGCTGTGTCACCCTGCGACCATAGCCCCAAATCGCGGTGTGCACACCCACTGTCCTGATGGTGGCAAGGATGACCACTACGTTATTAGGCCAAGGACATACCTGCATGGAGCAGAATGGGACACCACTCACACAGACTGCAACATGACAGTCCACAATGGTCATGAGCCCATGCCATCCACCTGTCGTTCGCACGAGCACAACTACTGTTGCACAGTGTGCTGGATGTGTAAGTACCAGGGATATGAGGTGAGGCATCGCACACATATGACCGAACGAAATCCGAGTAGGCACAGTGCCTCAAACATACATGTGAATTGCCACTCCAGCCTACTACAGGTTGTTCCTGAGGGCTACGACTCTGAGTGGATTGAGAATGCAGAGTGCTCAGATTACATCTTGAGCCTCAGGACTAGCATATGCATGTCAGATGCACACAGCACAGAGTACACTTACAACCCACTGCATCACACAACAAACATCACATTACCCAGATTATGGGTAGGCTGTGGACACATGCTGCCTCTCACAGCAAAAGACACCATCCCACAATACTGTACACTTGCTCGCTGCTGATGCCCCAACAAACGTGCATCCGGCACAGGCTGTGTGACTGTCAAGATTCAGACCATTACTGGTGAAATGCAGCGCCGTGCTGAGCTGACAATACGAGGGGGCATCCCCCGATTCGACAACGCCACGTAGTGGCCCATCCGGAAGATGCCGTCACACCCTTTGTGGAATTGGCTGCACTGGCGGTCACACCCTTTGTGGAATTGGCTGCACTGGCGGTCACACACACACAAAGGCATCAACTTGGTTGCAATGGCTCATCACAAGTCCTTGGGCTGGAGGAATTCCAACTGCAGGGATGGTACACAGGAGGCTTGGAATGTCACTAATGCACTTCTCAACATCAGCCACATCCACCGATCACAGTGGCATGCTGCTGACCCATCCCAAATACTCCGAGACGTGCAACAGAGCCAAGAAGTAATCGGACATGGCCTAACTGCATGTGTACACCACACGTGAATGCATGCTGCTGGGAGTGTGTACACAGTACCTGTCCAACACATTCACATGCAGGTTGCCAGCACATTGAGCAATGTGTAGTCTGCCCACATCTACTGTCCATTGTCAGGTGGACCAACACAAAGATCACAAGGCAACACATCTGTGTGGGTGTACACACTGTGTCCAACACTGCGCAACCATCAACTTACTCGCCCTGTGCATGGCCCATCCCGCAATGGAGGTCACATTCAGTGCCACTATCTCTCACACACATCCCTATCACAAGGCATGGTGTGTCCAATCGACAGGGCTGAGTTTGCGCATTTCAGGAGGGTCCTGAACAGAAGACACATGTAACCCACTGTGCAGTCTGTGTTGTCACCTACTGGCATTGTGCAGTCAATGTGCAGCCCAGGGCTGCTGGGACTGAGAAGGGCAGCATGGCCCCAGCCTGCCATTCTCACAAGCAACAACTGCTCTGAGACCTGCATTGCCAAGTGGCTGCGTCACTGGATGTCTGACATGAAGTTGCCATGTAAACCACTCGGGAGGGACATACATGGCTCAGCGCCAGAGAGCTCACATACCCCTACCACCTGTAGTAAGCATGGTGAGCAGTGCATGTTGGAACCCCACAGGCTCTGACTCATAGTGCTGCGGATCAACGACATGTGTGTCCCCCACCAGCACTCCCACACACACTGTAGTTGTCTTTCACACACAACTTTTGCAAGAAATAGCCATGTGCAGTGTGCGTGGAGCTCGGAATCCAGGATCTCCAGCTCCTCGCTGGTGAGTGGACCTGGACATATCTTCAGAGTCGTCGACGTGAAGGTGAACAGGTGGCAGCAGCAGGTGTTGTTGAGGGATGCCAGGCTGCAGTCCCTGGTAGCTGTGGTAATGCCGGTCTCCCTCCCACACTCATATAGCCCCCTGAGGCTGTGTAAGTGGATCAAAGCTGCTGCAATTGGTGTACCATGTCTGCCTGCTTCAATTGCAGACGATGGCCTGCTCCGAGCTGGCCCGGGACGCTTACCTCCATAGTCGAACACGCAGGGTGCAACCGCGAGGGCCATTAGAGTTGGCCGTAAGGGCCTGGCCCATGGCGGGTACAGTCCGCTGGTGCCATGTGCACTCCACAGTATGATGTGCACAATGCATCTGCAGGTGTGGCCATGACGTGTGTGGGAGCAGGTCCACACTGGACAGGGCCACAACATACTGTGTGCATAGGCAGGGACGGCCAGTGCTCAGCCTCCACATGTCTGTTGGCACATCATCATGTAAACATTGGCATGGGAGCATGGGATATGCATATGCACACACATGCCATCTTTCACTATGTACATCTCCGACTTGGCACGTGCAACGTTACGTGTCACTTGTGATGTGTATTTGCATTCACACAGCTGTGTTGTCATTGAGCTGTCAATGTGTACACCTGTCAATGTGTTTTGGAGGTGTGATACGTACAGTGCTATACATTGGGTGACGTAGGGACATCATTGACTGTCTCATATCCCCTCGTGCAACAGGACCCACTTGTTTTGGCCGCTCAGCCTCTGTCCATAGTGTTGTTGGAGTGTGCCATACTCACCCAGCCTCGGAAGCTGTGTCAGGCACAGCAGCTAGTTATATTGCCGTGGTGTTGCCGCTTCCCAAATATGCAGTCTGATATCATCATCATGCCTTACAAGTTTTTAAGGCCTAACTCCACATGTGCATGCTCATAGCAATGGTATGTGTCACTGGTCATTGCTATTGGTAAGGGGACCTGTGTAAGTGTATTGTGGCTGTGCAGTCCCTACTTGTCAGCTGTTCTGTGATGCTATTGCTTTGTCTGTAATTTGTGTTTAGTGTATGTTAAAATGCCATGTGTTGTGTTGCATTGACATGTGTCCACTTCCATCTTTCCTAGGAGGAGACCAAACATACATCGCCCCTACCAATTGCTGGCAGACATGGAGGATGTGGAGGTAATCAGGAAATTCCGTCTGGACCGACCCACCCTGCATCACCTATGTGCCTTGTTGGAACCCCACCTCCGTACTCGCAGGGTGTATCCAACTGCATTCACCCCCACGGCTAAGGTGATGGCTGCACTGCATTTCTTCGCCACTGGATCATTCCAACACACAGTGGGCAGTGGAGGTGGAATGTCCCAGCCCATGTTCAGCATGGTGCTACGGGATGTCCTGTCAGCCATGATGATGCACAGGAACCGGTACATCCAATTCCCCAGGGCACGTGAATTGGCGGCAGTGAAGGGTGCTTTCTATGCCCTTGGACGGATCCCTCACGTTGTTGGTGCAATTGATTGCACCCATGTTGGCCTTGTAGCACCACAGGCCATGGAGCACATCTATCGGAATCGGAAGCACTTCCACTCCCTGAATGTGCAAGTGGTGTGCCTTGCGGACATGGTCATAACACACGTGTGTGCGAAGTTTCCAGGATCCGCCCATGACTCGCACATCATGCGCAACAGCATCCTACCACGTCTGATGACCAATCTGCAACCAGACCGTGCATGGATTGTTGGTGAGTATGTGGACTCATGTAGCGTGCTGGGTGTGCGATGCTGTCTTGTGTCCAGTTGGAATTGCAACGATTCTCTGTGTTCCTCACACCCAGGTGACTCTGCTTATCAGAATGGGCCTTGGCTGCTCAGCCCATTACGTAATCCTCGGACACCAGCTGATGTCCGCTACAATGAGGCACATGGGAGGGCCAGACGTGTGGTGGAGCGGACTTTTGGACTCCTGAAGTCGAGATTCAGATGCCTGGACCGCACCGGGGGTGCACTGGCGTACTCCCCACAGAAGGTGTGCCAGATAGTTGTGGCATGCTGCATGCTGCACAATCTCGCTATTCGCAGGCAGATCCCCCTGATATTGAATGACGGTGATCAGCCAGGGCCCCCGCCTGCAGACCAGGATGGGTCCAGTGACGAGGACAGTGGTGAGGAGGAAGCTGTGAATGTGCGTCAGCAGCTCATCGCCCGCTACTTCACTTGACGGTGAGTGACCATGTACGACGGCTGATGTAGCTGTAGTTGTGCAGGTGTATTTGTGCATTGTCACGGAGGCCTTTTGTTCACTGAGTGCTGTGTGGCAATGGTCCATGTCCAGGGTAGTATGCCACTGACAGTGGCTGTAGCATTGTGCCCTGTTGCTCTGTGAGAAGTATGTACATTGCTTAAAGTGGATGACAAGTACTGTGTGATGAGTGTGTGACACACTCATTCAATGGACTCTTGTTCTGTTTTTCACCCCTAGGTCCCTACAGCCTCTCCTGGCCTATCGACATACCACACAGCAGATGCATTTCTGATCATGGTGGCGGTCGCACATCGTTGAATAAACACAGTGCACATACAGCTGAATGTGATCAAGGTGTATTTATTTACAGCGGTGACATGTGATTGTGGGCAAGGTGATGACAAAAGTGGTGCATGCTGTAACAATGAGTTGACGTCATGGCTGCGTGATGGTCAAGGTGTACCCATGATGTTCTATGTCCACAGTCCAACAGACACATGCCATTCACATGGCAGTGTGGGGTAGGATCGTAGTTCAAGTTAAAGTAGTAGGTGGCCAAGGTGGCTGGCTGACTCACTGGCGTTTGGAGCGTGCGAAGTCCTCTCTGGACACCTGTTTCCTCTTCGGACGGCCCCTTCCACGTTTGGAAGGGGGGGTTGTGCTGGTGGGCTGCTGGTGGTGGCTGAGGACTGCTCACTCGCTGTGGACACAGGGGAACTAGATGTTGCACGACCCTGCGCCACAGCACGTGGTGGCGGAGGTGGTGTGGCTGGCCTTGCTTGGGCCCTCACCACCACCACCAGCTGGCCCATGAGGTCCACAAGTTGGTCCATACGGGTCACGAATTGGCCCATATGGGTGTCCATGGACCTCAACACCCCAAGGACCTCCCGCATGTCGGCAGATGACCTGGCCCATTGTCCTTGGGCCTCTTCATAGGCTCCAAGGACTCTGGCGATTTGCGGCAGGGCTTGGCTCCCAGGCTCAGATGGCGTTGGCCTGACCCTGCTCCTCCCACCAGAACTGCTGCCACCGACCTGCCCACTCGCCACATTGGTCACCACGGTCCTCTGTCTGGCTCCCAGGGTCGAGCCCGACGGGCGTGCCACACCTTGCGCTGGTGCAGTGGCCAGGGATGGCATGGTGGTGGTTGCGGCGGTGGTGGTGGCCGCAACGACCGTGGCAGCAGGGGTCTGGGACTGGTCAGCAGCCCTGGGTGATGGGTTGGTGGGTAGGAGGGGGCCTGGGGAGCGGTTGGGCCCTGCCACACCAGATGGGCCTGCTCGGGGGTCCTCGTCCGAAGAGGTGTCCAGGTTCTCTACATCCGTGAGTCCGGGTGGGGGGCTTGCGGACTGGCTGTGCCGGCTGCTGTCTCCCTCTCCAGCATCGAGCTGCTCGGCACCTGTGGGGCGGATAAGATAGGTTATTGTGTTGCAGCTTGCAAAGTTTGTATTCGTTGTCTGACATTCACAGTTTGTGCACTGTGGTGCACAGGTTTCCCAGATGCGTGTGTGTGGATATACGATGTGTGTATGCGTGGGCAAGGCAATGGAACTGTGTGATGTGATCATGTGGCATGGGACGGATTTGCAATGGCAATGGGTGTGTGTTGCTGTACTCCTACATTTTGTGGCTTGGGTATATGCGTGGTCCAGCCCAATCAACGCTTTTGTGATGTAATATGGTTTTGGGGGACATGTGTAACGCTTCGACACACAGATTAAAAAGGGTGTACAGCCCCGTGAACGCTTTTGAGGTGTAATCTGGTTTTGGGGTTCAAATGAAACGCTTGGAAACGCAGATGGTATAAGGGGTACAGCCCCCTCAACGCTTTTGAGGTGAAATCTGGTTTTGGGGTTCAAATGAAACGCTTGGAAACGCAGATGGCAAAAGGGGTACAGCCCCCTCAACGCTTTTGAGGTGAAATCTGGTTTTGTGGTACATACTGTGACATATGGGTGCAGAAGGGGACATGTGTTTTGGCCACACGACACTGCAGAGACAGAGGTGTGTGTATGTCTGACATCCCCAGCATATCTGCTCACTGTTATCATTTATGGACATTGCACTGCAAGCATTGTAGTGAGTGAGTGATGGTTGTGTGCCACACAACGTATTGCAGATGGGACGATTCCTTGGTGTGCGTGCTACCCTCAGCCATGTGCAGCAATGCAGTGCTCTTGGGGTGTTGACTACATTATGTATGTTGTAAATCACAGTGTGACGTGCGCTTCAGTCACTGCAGACACATTATTTGTCATCGGCAGGTATGTTTGCTGAACTACTGTATGAGGGCCAGCTGTTCCGATGATTTACTTTTCATGACACTGGGGCTGAGAGATGAGATGGATGATATGTTGAATGTGCATTGTGTGGCTGTGTGGTTCATGGGTCCAGTGGTGTATATGAGCATTACTGGGGTTCCACTCTGTTACTTTGAGACAGGTTAGACTCACATGGGCGATGTTGTACGTTGTCAAGGGAACAGGCAGAAACGACTACATGGACAAGACTTCGATGGTGTTGCTGATGTGTGTGATGAGTGGCACAGTGCACACCGTGTGGGTCGGTACTCCAGTGAGACTTGTGCATGCAGACGTGACTCCTTAGGTGTTGCTGTATTTGAGATGGCTCATGTGGGCTATGACTCTGTAATTCATGTCCGTGTGCACATTGGTCACATGATTATGACAGGGAGCAGTGCTGCGTGTTCCTCTGCTACGTGACATGTCCCAAATGTTAGTCATAATACAGTCCTCATGCCTACAGACACCCCGCCCTGTACAGTAGTCTACCTACTTGTTGGTTTGGAGGGCGCAATGCAATGGATGCCACATGGTTATGGGAGGGAGGGGTGATCCATCTTGCTGGTCTGTGGGAGTGGGGGCGGTGTTGTGAGTTGTGGTGATGGCTTACCACCCACAGAAACCCCTCCATGTACGGTAAGATATCTACCTGTCGGCTGAAGGTGTGCACTGCAGTGGCTGACACATGGGTGTGGGGAGTGCTCCTCCTTGCTGTGCTGTAGGACTAGGGGCCTGGTGGGTGTTGTACTTCAGCTGTCCCCCTCCGACCCACTGGACCTTGAGTTACAGCTACTTACCTGTTACTTGTCGGTTAGTGCAGCTATGGCTGACACATGGGTGTGGGGTGTGCTCCTCCTTGCTGTGCTGTTGGACTAGGGGCCTGGTGGGTGTTGTACTTCAGCTGTCCCCTCTCCGACCCACTGACTTTGTGTTACGGCTACTTACCTGTTACTTGTCGGTTAGTGCAGCTATGCTTGACACATGAGTGTGGGTGTGGGGAGTGCTCCTTCTGGCGCATCTGGAGTACAAGGGGACCTGGTGGGAGTTGCGGTGCTGGCTGACTGTACACATGCCCCCATGGTTTTGTTAGTTGGTAGCTTTGGGCTGAGTGTGTTGGAGTGTCTGTTGCATGTGTGAGTGATGTCTTGTGTATTGTGTACTGGACATGGGGGTGTTTGTCCCTCGGAGCTGTGGCATTGTGGTTGTGCATGTCAGTACATAGCGGTGTGCTGGTATACATTTGTTTGTACTTACCAGCCTCCACTCCCCCTGGTATTCCGGTGAGACTCTCCGGATGTAGGATGCCTCGCACCTTCTCCTCCCACGCCTTGAAGGTCTTGAATAGCGCGGGATTTCCTCCGCCAGTCCTGTCAGCCAGCTGCCAATTCTTGGCCTCCTTCTTTCTGACCACTCTTTTCAGGTCGTGCCACCTCTTGGTGATTTCTGCTCGGTTGCGTGGCACGTTCCCGACTGCATTGACCTGGTCTACGATCCTGCTCCACATCCGGTTTCTGGTGGCTAGTGGTGTCTGCTGGACCTGGTTCCCATAGATTTGTGGGTGCACCTTGATGATCTCGTCGACCATGACCGTCAGCTCAGTGGAAGTGTACTTGGGCATTCTCTGTGCTGCCATGGTGTGTGGTTTGGTGTTTGTGGTGCTGGTGCGGGGTGTGTGTGTGGTGTGTGATGTGCAGGGGGTTAGTGGGGCCGGTGTTTGGTGGTGGTGGTGGTGGTGGTGATGGGTGTGATGGGTGCGTGTCTGTGGTGTGCTGCTGTCCTTTCTGGCTCGCTGTGTTCTCTCCTCTCTTCCTCAGTTTGTAGTGGTGCAAGGGATTGTGGTCTGAGAAGGGGCTGCTTTTGTACTTACCTATGTGGGTGTGTCATGATGGGCTGTTGTTTTCAGGTGTGTTGTGGCTGGTGTTCTGGGATTTGTAGTTTATTTTTGGCCAGGGGGGATGTGTTTTCGGGATGTGTACTGTGTTTGGGTATTTGGGCGTGGGTTGCTGTGTGAACTTGTTGGCCATGTTGTGTGTGTTTCTTTGGCTCCGCGGATGGTTTCTGTGCAGGGACGTGGCCGCCAGGGCTTCCGCCGTGTCCATTTTCATCACTGTTGTTTACGATGGCGGGCGGTGAATTTGTGGATTTACCGCGCTCATGTCGGGGAGATCCTAATTTCACGGCCGGTGTCTCGGTAGTCAGGGCGGGCGGTTTTGGGTTGTCGTGCGGGTTTGCGTCCGTGGCGGATGGATAGACTTCGACTCGGACATAGACGGGCGGTATTTGGTGTGTTTTTTCCGCCGCGGACGGTGTTTGCTTCGCGACATCGTGATTGCTCGGTCGGTATTCAGACGGTGTAGGCGGGCGTTTTTTTACCGCTATGGTAGATGGCGGATTTTATACTGCCCGGTATCGTAATGGACACCTAAATGTTATTCAAATGGTAAAATCAATGACCATTGTCTTACATACTTACTATAAAATATTACATGTATGTATATTTTTTAAATGAATATGAAACAAAATTTACAGTAACCTAAATGATACAAATACAATTAATTTGTTTATGGTTTTTAGAAAATGTATTTATAAATCTTGTACATATTTTTGAAATAATTACAGTTTTAATTACTTTAAGCCATTAAATTTAGTTTTATTTACTTTAACAATATTTTGCAGCATTATTTTCATAGCATATATTTTTATTACTTTTTTTTATTTTTATTTTTTTTAACAATTTTATTGAAAACAAAAGGCAGATATAGCAGACACAGCAGAGTCAGCAGTGGCAGGGCAATCAATTTGGTGGTATACATTGTCAATAGCATTCAAAAAGAGAGTACACTACACATCTTCCGGACCGAAAGAATGGCATTCATGACATTAGTTACAGCTGTACAGAGGTTGAAACAATAGGATACAGATGCATGTTCTTTATACATTGAGGTTCTAACAGTGGCCAATCAGTGACTATGACCCCTCTGCCCCATCCTGGGGTTCCGTCAAAGTCCTCATCTCCCTTCTCAATTCCAATTTTTATTACTTTTAGTGTTATTTTAAAAATATTATATTGTTGTAGTCGATAATTTGGTAACTGGTATTTTTATACATTCTGAATTATTTTCAGTCAATTTTATGGAGTAGATATTTTGGTCATTTTAATGTAATTATAGAAGTCGATAATTTGGTAGTAGATATTTTGACATAAATATTTTTATAGTAGATATATAGGTCAATACAGGCATCATTAATATTATGTCAGTGCTTTCACAATATGTTAGCATGGTTTGTGGCAGACTGTGCAAAATTTTAGGGGTGTGCAGTGAACTACGCTCCGCCAGCAGAGTTTGTGGAGTTTTTCCACACTCGGCAAAAAGCTCAGATTCTGCTGTGTGGCGGAGTTTGCCCTCGCCGCCCACCCCTATTCCACCTGATTTGCTTTACACAAGTCATACGCTGTCATTTTCTTCTTGTTTAACCCCTCCCCGCCCTCGAGGTTCTCCGCCAATCAGATTATATTATTATGGCTGCTTGGACCCCAGTCTCCGAAACAATTTGTGGTCATGAATATGTATTAAGCCTTAAAGCAATGACATTTAAGAGGCGTGGCCTTAAGCTCGGGCACCATTAGATGCAGCATGAATTTTAACAAGGAGACTATCTAAGCAGACCAATTAGAAGCACTGGTGGGCGGGCAGCATGTTAATGAGCGTGGCAACTCCGACTGTGCGGGCGGGCGGATGCCCATCAGTACCGGGAGACATGTCGTCCTTGATGTGGCCCTTCAGCATCTCTGAGGGTCCCTGTGGCGCTCGCCCCTCTGCTGGGTGCAGGACTCTAGCCTGTGATGTAAACAGGGGGGTGCCCTTTAACCAATCCCAGCACGGGTTGGTCTACGGAGGCGTGAGGCGCGCAGAGGTGAGTGACCTTCAGTGAGCCAGACAGGCCAGCGGTGAGTGAGTCAGGCACTTATTGTCTCACTGACGTCACTCGGAATGTCGCGACTAGGATGGGAGGGCGACTGTGTAGCAATGATGTGATCTCTGGTGGGAGATAGGGGAGCAGGTACAACACATGCAGACAGTCATCAGCACGAAACCTCACCTCGAGGCTCCATGCTCCTATAATGGCAAACAACTGTGGTTGTCCATTTTGGGTTTGAAGTGGGGGTGTACTCTTATCTCCCCCTTATGTATTGTTATGAGTGACTAAGTGGGTGTGGTGTTGGCAACAGGGCCCGCAGATCTGGGTTCTTCTAGCGCCCCTTCCAAATACTGTGTGACCCTGGGCACGTAGCTATCTAACATAAGTAAATAGACACTTTTTTGCTCCCTGTGACCACCCATGCAAAACTGAAGTAAACGTGGTTCATCATTGTGTACCGAGAAGACCAACACCCTGGCAGGGATGGGGGGAATGACTGGTGGGTGCAGGCTCAGAGATGCTGGTGTAGATTCTTGGTGACTCTGTTTGGAGGTACTATGAAGACATTCAGGGAGCCAGTTCACCACAGGTCAAGAGGTCGGGGGTCTAGTGTAGAATTTAATGACGGCCCTGAGCATTACCTGAATCTGGAATCGGGGTGGGGGATGGAAACGCGGTCTGCAGTTGTGGGTGTTGCGCGCGGTATGGCCGAGAACTGGCGGGATTTTACTGGAGGAGTTTACTAAGGGCTTTTACTTCCTTGGTGTGTTAACGTTAATAATTAGGTCCGGTGCATTGAACTTAGAAAATCCTTTTGTTTTCCATCAAGGCAAAAAAATATCTTATTCCTTTTGCTGCATTATGTCCATTTTCCAAACAGGCAAGAATTATTGCACAAATCTTGAAGTTCTCAAAAAGTCACCAGACACCAATAATAGCAGGAAAGCAACAGTAAATTTAGGAAATAAGTAGTCTGTGGAGATAGGGAAGGGCGAACAGCAAGGGCGGAGCGGAACTCCGTGGAATTCCACTGAGTTTTAATGCAACTCTGTGGAATTCCACGTACTGCAACTCCGCGAACTCCGCCCACTCCTACAAAATTTACTGACCTGCTGATTGTATTATTTTTTTACATTTGATTTGAAATTCCTCTGTTTTATTTATTTTTCTGTGCATTGACTTACCCTTCTCTAAATTAAACTGAACTGAATATACTGTATTTAGTTATGATTTGCTTAACTAGAGACATTTCAAATGGGATGTTACTGGACTTCAAACACATTACACAACATATAATCTGTTTTGGAATCAAGCTTCAATATCTGATAGTTGATATCAAATTCTTTATTGTTTCAGCGTTAAAAAAAAGCCATATTATAACTGGTCACACAATTAAAAAATAATCAAATATAACAAAACACATGCACGAACATTAAAACAATACAAAACATTTTACAAGTACATTTTCATCTTTATAAGTGTTTTTTTATTGAAAATTGATAAAATACCTCCCTCCTGATCATTGCCAAATATAAGTTATAACATAGACAGATGGATCATGAACCTCGAGAAACTAGCAGACAGTCCAAGTGACATTCCTGAGTGGGATAACGTACGGGGAAGACTCAAGAAATTATTACAGCTATTGACAGTTGTACTAGCACCCTGCAGGTTATTTATGGATCTCAAAACTGAACTGTGAAGTATGGATCTAGAAAGGTCTACTATGAGATAGAGATCTACTGGCAAGTGAGGATTTAAGCTGCAGGGCTCTTCAATGATTGCAGTGGGATTTGGTTCAGGAACTTCCTCCAATTTTTGAGCTATCGCAAAGTCAGTAAATGCAATTGGGTTGTACTGATGCAGAATCATAGATGTGACCATTTCTTATTGTGGGGGCATCTATGGACACTTCTGCCAGACTAGATGAACTCGGAGGCTGCTTAGGGCCCATAGGGGTTCCTTGATTATGTGTATGCTCCAGACACAGAAAGTAGCACTTCAAATTTGTTATTAAATCTTTTTTATTTATAGGAGCAGAGGGAGTCATCCTTTGGAAATGTTCAGGGTGCTTGGTTAGTGCCTCTCTTTCTTCTTGCAAAAGCGCTGATGTTGCCTCAGTGGCCAGGTTTTGACTTTTCCTTTTAGCAACACCCTTTCACTGTCTCCTTTTTTGAGGTTTTTGGAGATTTTATACCAATGTTGTTTCAAAGGTTTTTTCCCATTTTGGGTCTTAGATGGACTTGTTATCTGAGTGGATAAGTTACCAGTGGATGTGTGATTACTGTGAATTCCTTTGTTAGGTGTAGGTAGAGCCAAGGTTGGGTGACATTGGTCGGTAAGATTGTGCCCCTTACAATCCTTTGAAAATGGCATCCCCTGTATTGCAGATACATTGGGTGCATGGGTAATGTTTTACTAGCCACCTTTTGGAATCTGTCACAATGGAGTTGATCACTTCAGGCACTTCAGCTACTTTGGTTAGGTTGTCAGTGCAGTTCTGGAATTCTCTTGGCAAAGGAGCACTTTTAAATGAGTCCTTTACTGTTTCCTCACTGCCCACATTCTATTATTGCAATGTTCATAGACATACAGCGCATCACCATAATTTGTTCATCAAATTTAGTTGATTGAACGTTAGGGCAGTAGCCACTATATCTAATGTCCGGCACATGGCTTGCATTTTCATGAGAATTGGCTGCGCAGAAGGGGTTTCAGGTGGAGCATAATTAAACTTGCCCTCTAATGGAGATGGAGTGACCGTATTTAGAGGACGAGAAGTATTAGACCTCCATGTACTATATAGACCTGTAACATAGGAGGTCACACAAGGGCAAATGGTAAGGGTCCACTAGGGTAAGTATTTCATCATCCAAATCTAGTGAGTCACATTCGTTTTTCTTACTTGCGCTACTGATAATTCTTGAAGAGAAAACTGTTTGGGAATATGAAGGTAGAGTTTCCTTATCTAGAAGATGTGGTAAACTGCAGTTTATTAATACACTAGGCAAGAGGCAATCACCATACTCTTGTTCCTTATGTACCTCTGCAAAATTCGTAAGGGTATTGTTCACGCAGACTGATAAAAAGGATTTGGCTTGTTCAAGTGAAGCAGTATTATTGATCACTGGCTTGCTTTAGGCTCCTTCAGTACAAAGTGGATTAAATTCCACCTCTAATGGCAGCTCGCCTTGAGCAAGGTCTACAATTTCCCCTTGCCGGCTTGATAAATGATTCTCTTCCAGTTGACAGCTACAGGTGGAGAATGAGAAAGGGGTGGCTGCAACCGGACATTCTAATGTCAAACGTTTCGCATAGCAGTCAGCAATTCTATTTTGTGACATCGGGGATAGAACTGACCTAGGGGCCTGATCACAAGTTCGGCAGTAAGGACGCAGCCATTGATGCAGCGTCGGATTCCCCGCTGCACAGTTGGCAGTCCACCCACCGAATTACATTGTTGGTGGTCTGTTAAAGGAAAGACCGCAGGAGTACCGCCAATGCAGCCAGTGGTCTCCGAAATCCAGGTAAGTTCATTTTGTACTATTTACCCATTAACTGGACTGGGCACATATGGTCCAGACCCCAGCAATGGGAAAGTACTGGTAGTAGGCATTTTTTCACGTGTGATGCATGTGTGTACATTTAACACTTGTGCTGTCAAAATATACAAACCTGCAAAGACACATTTGAAAAAATATTCCCCGCTGTCAGAAACAACGCTGCTAGCCCAGCGTACATCGGGCGGAAGACCGTTACCGCGACGGTATCGCAGTAAGACCACCAAACTCATTATCAGGCCTCTTGTTTCAGTGAGCGGTGAGTCTGCTTATGGGCAGGAGCCTCTGACTTTCATAACAATGGGTTTTCGTAATTTTCCTTTTCCAACTAGGTGGCTGTGGGGAGGTTTAGGTATAGGTAGGTGCAGATGGCAGAGAATGAGGCAATGCCATTTTTGCCATTTTCTTTACAACTTTTTCCTTTTTACCCACTTTCACAGTGTTAGGTAGTTGCTTGCATAATTGTTCATATCGGCTTCTGTCTTAGTTTCTGGCTTATGGTAGCTGACTTGGATCAAGTCATTCTCCAGGAATATTCCCGTCTGCAGGTGAAGCTCAGGGGCTGATTACGATGGTGGACGGACTTCAGTCCATCCGCCATCGTATCGGGTATGCTGTTGGTGGTCCCATAGTAGGCATTACAATGCGACCGCCACCACGGCGGTCGCAATGCCTATATTTTACTATGCGACGGGTGCTGCTGACTGCAGCACCCGCCGCAATGTTAAAACGGGACAAGTTACATATCCCTGCACTACGTGGCAGGCACCATGTGGTGCCTGCCACATGGTACAGGGATATGTAGGGGGGCACCATAGGTGCCCCCCAACACCCACAACCAAGGGCCAGGGGGGGAATGGGGGCCCCCAATGTCCCTTTCCGCTAGCCTTTTCGGCTGGAGAAAAGAGACATCGTAATCCCTACACTGCCAGCATTGTAGGGACCAAAAGCCCCTCTGCCGCACCGGCGGGCTCAAGGAGCCCGTCGGATGCGTGGCGGTCAGTCTTTACAACTTCCACTCGTCCGCCCGCCATAATAATATGGCGGGCGGTAAAGTTGGTTATGATGGTGGAGAGACCGTCACTGTAATCAGCCCCTTAGAGTCACTTATAGGGTCGCTAGTAGAAGCTGCATGAGCAGCTTGTTGTCTTGATTTAGAGTTTTGTCTGGTAGCTCTCATTATTGTAGATAGGACTGCTAAAGATATTCCTTAAAGTTTTGTAGCTGTCTTCACTAAAGTGTCCTCTGCCCAAGTAGAATTTTAAGTAGTTGCTCTGTACCTTTGTGAAGCGTTGCACCTGGCTAGTTACATCATGTGGAGCCAGGTAATCCCGCTGCTTGGTAACAATCTAGAAGCCATGTTGCCAGATTCCTGAAGATAGTCAGACCTACTGCCACGAGGCACTTTGCTACAAACCACACCAGGGCCGCCTTCTTGAGATGCTTGCCTCTGTCTGAACCAACTGGGCAGCTGCTATACCCTTTTGAGCTCAGCACTACACAAAACTGGCTTCCCGGAATCAACGAAATGCAGGAAAACAGCAGGATATGGCAGTTTGCACAAGGTGGGGATAAGTACCAACTCCCGAGAGCACGAGCGCACCCGGCCGCTTCTCTTAGTGGTCCTTGTCCAAAATGGAAGAGGCTGAATCAGGTCTTGACCCTGCAGAATCCTTTTATATTCCTTTATAATTGATTTTAGAATAATTCTGGGTTCCTTTTAGGTTTAGGATTCTGCATGTGGATGTGTGGCTGGTCCTCTTAGATTTCCTCTCCACACTAGACACTACAAGATGCCCATTGCTTTCTGGGGAAGGCTGTCAGCTCAGGAACCTTAGTAGCGGTAGCAAGTCTCTGCTTTAGCTTGGCTTTGCTTTGCTTTGCTTGGTGTTTGCATGCTGAAGGTAGCTCCTTTCTCCATCAGACCTCACTTCACCCCACTCTCTAGTTTTCCTCTCCTCTCCTGTGCACTGCGCTTTCGCTCCTTCTCCTCCTCACTGGTTTACCCTTGCACCATCTGTACCCCCTCTTTTCCTCTGCTGCACTTTACACACAAGCCCAGGCACAAAACCAGGCAGCTTACCAAATGTCCCTAGCTGCTGGAGCTGTGAGAAGATCTGAAAGTCAAGACACCAACAGTCCAGTTGTCCAGTCACAGAAGTGGCCACCTCCTCCTCACAGTCCACCGGAGGCAGCCGCTCAAACTTCTAGGCAAAGCTAAGGCCAGTGAAGTGGCAGAGCAGGACAGAAGCAGAGTGGAGTAGAAACTAGGAGGGGGGGGGCAAAGCCAAACGCCAACGCCGCTACAGTAGGCAGTAGAAGGAGGAAGATACTACCATACGTGGGAGTGGCAGGGATGGAAGTTGATGGGGGTAGATACCACTCTGCGGTTCCTCGGCCTCGCAGCCCCGAGCTCGAGCCATCCCCAGCCCCTGCAGCAATGAGGCGGGAAGAAGAGCAGAAAAGCAAAGGTAGCAAGGGAGCAGCAGATGGGTGGTCCGGGGTAGGCCTGGGGAATGTCTGCCCGAAGAACCGTAAATCGGTAAACTGGGAGCAGGAGTTCAGAAACACCAGCCAAATTGTACTGGGCATGGCAAAGCATCAGCCATTGGCAGCATTAGCAGCGTCAAGCAATCACAGGAACAGGGGAGTAACACAGGCTCCTGTGGCACAGGGGGCCCAACCCCACAGGTGATCCCCACAAACATTAATGGGGGCCCCATTCAGCCCAAATTCAATGAATATTTGTGAGATATGAGAGACTTATGGGCCCCTCATCACATTCTGCTGGGGGCCTCATTATTTTGCATTATGCTGCCACACATGAGTCAACTGGAAGAGAAGCATCTGTCTGTCTGTGTATCCAGATAAATGGGAGCTCTAATGGAGTAATCGGGAACCCACTTATTGTAACAATGTGTTTGAAGGTAGGTATTGTATGACATGCTTTTATACCTTCTTGGTTGAGCTGAGCTCTGCATAAACGAGAAAATAATAAATAAATGCAATCTTTGAATGTGGCATTGTGACCTAATGTTCCTCTGTCTATCCATCAATTCTTTGCAGCTCTGCTTTTACACATAAACATTTTGTTTGCAATAGCAGATCATTTAGTCTGGTAACATTTTGCTAGAAAATATGTTGTCAGTTCATTTTAGTAGTTTGGAATGATCCATATGAGAAGATTAAGGTTACTGGCTGTATTTTCTAAATTCTTCAGGTGCAGTACTTACTCGTTTTCTGCTAGCATTTTCCTATTTGTTTAGTATTTTAGTTGCTTACTGGACACATATGTACTCTCTTGCTGGGTCTTCTTATCTAATGTATATATTTGCGAACTAGATGGGGCTGAAAATGGTCTATGGAGTGGTGCCATCCATAGCCAGCCAATTGTCAATCGAAGCCTTTAGCAAGTATTACTCTATAGTTTCTTGAAACATCTTCAACTCTCAGGCTATCAGTCCTTTCATTCATTTTGCAATATCTATTTTCTTTTCTATCTTTGAGTACTGGCCATCTATGGGCTTACCCCTGACTTTTATATAACAGTCTTGCAGATCCCACTACTGGGGATATGCTTTTTAAAAAAAAAAACCTCAGAGCATTTACTTTAGCAACACCTGTGTGACTTGTAATAGCAGTGGAGTATTCTAAGTGGGTAAAAGACCACCATGCAGTCAAAAGAAGCCACCCTGCCTTTTCTCTTGGATATTTTATTTCGTATAAGACCTAGCAGCAGAAATTAAACTGACATTATATATCTTATTAGACAAAATGGTTTCCACCCAGAATCTCCCCTTGAGTTAACAGGATCATGAGTTAAACTGTTCTGTATGGAAACAACCTCAAGGACCCAGACCCCCAGTTTGCTTCCTGGTTTTACCAGCATATACCGGTAAATTTCTCTGGGATCCTGCTAGTGCTGGGCTATACAGATTCTGGCCTATGGGGTTGAGAAGTGCATGCTGTTTAGGTCTCGCAGACCTGCGTTGCAGCGCGCATGCGCTGCTCGCTCTGCGAGGCTTTTTGTACTCTAGTAGATTTCAGAAGGGGACTTGAATCCCCCCCCATCATTCCTATTGGCTGGCGTCATCGTTTATGCTAAACGCTGGCTTCCCATTGAAAACGAGGCTTCTTTGTTACCGCCCTGTCTCCTTTTGGGCTTGCCCATCCGGACTGGATCTTTTACTTGCGGCCTGACACGGTCTCCTTCATAAGTCGGTAGGCACTACATTTTTATCATTCGGCTAAACAAGCGGCTGCCTCGATATCATGTCTGTGTTCCTAAACGACTCTCATATATTTAAAAAAAAATCATTTGCAGTTTTCTTTGCACGCAGGAATTTTTACACGTACTGCGCGGCTAAAAGGAGGAGCAAAGGGCGCTAGGTGTTAAGGAGGGAGGCGCTCACTGTTGGCCATCTGGATTTAAAACGTGCAGAAACGACCTGGACTCCAAATATATATGAGAAAACTGTAAACTGATCCTTGATTTTCTCCCTCCATGTGGGAGACTTCTAAAACGCCAGTGGGGTTGGGTCAGAGTCAGTCGCATGTTGGGATTTGAATGCTGGCCGTTGTCCGCGTTTTTCCTTCTGTGCCAGGCCGTTATCATGTCTGTGTTCCTAAACGACTCTCATATTTTTTACAATCATTTGCAGTTTTCGTGGCACTCAGGAATTTTTACACGCACTGCGCGGCTGAAAGGAGGAGCAAAGGGCACTGCTCTAGAGCCAGAGAGCCAGGTCAGCAGAGCTGCTCTAGAGCCAGAGAGCCAGGTCAGCAGAGCTGCTCTAGAATCAGAGAACCAGGTCAGCAGCAGAGCCGTTGTAGAGCCAGAGAACCAGGTCAGCAGAGCCGCTCTAGAGCCAGAGAACCAGGTCAGCAGAGCCGCTCTAGAGCCAGAGAAATAGGTCAGCAGAGCCGCTCTAGAGCCAGAGAACCAGATCAGCAGAGCTGCTCTAGAGCGAGAGAACCAGGTCAGCAGAGCGGCTGTAGAGCCTGAGAACCAGGTCAGCAGAGCCGTTGTAGAGCCTGAGAACCAGGTCAGCAGAGCTGCTCTAGAGCCAGAGAACCAGGTCAGCAGAGCTGCTCTAGAGCCAGAGAACCAGGTCAGCAGAGCTGCTCTTGAGCCAGAGAACCAGGTCAGCAGAGCTGCTCTGGAGCCAGAGAACCAGGTCAGCAGAGCTGCTCTGGAGCCAGAGAACCAGGTCAGCAGGGCTGCTCTGGAGCCAGAGAACCAGGTCAGCAGAGCTGCTCTAGAGCCAGAGAACCAGGTCAGCAGAGCTGCTCTAGAGCCAGAGAACCAGGTCAGCAGAGCCGTTGTAGAGCCAGAGAACCAGGTCAGCAGAGCCGCTCTAGAGCCAGAGAATCAGGTCAGCAGAGCTGCTCTTGTGCCAGAGAACCAGGTCAGCAGAGCTGTTCTTGAGCCAGAGACCCAGGTCAGCAGAGCTGCTCTGGAGCCTGAGAATCAGGTCAGCAGAGCTGCTCTAGAGCCAGAGAACCAGGTCAGCAGAGCTGCTCTAGAGCCAGAGAAATAGGCCAGCAGAGCCGCTCTAGAGCCAGAGAACCAGGTCAGCAGAGCAGCTCTAGATACTGAGAACCGGGTCAGCAGAGCTGCTGAAGAGCCAGAGAACCAGGTCAGCAGAGCTGCTGTAGAGCCAGAGAACCGGGTCAGCAGAGCTGCTGAAGAGCCAGAGAACCAGGTCATCAGAGCTGCTGTAGAGCCAGAGAACCAGGTCAGCAGAGCTGCTGTAGAGCCAGAAAACCAGGTCAGCAGAGCTGCTGTAGAGCCAGAAAACTAGGTCAGCAGAGCTGCTGTAGAGCCAGAAAACCAGGTCAGCAGAGCGGCTGTAGAGCCTGAGAACCAGGTAAGCAGAGCCGCTCTAGAGCCAGAGAACCAGGTCAGCAGAGCTGCTGAAGAGCCAGAGAGCCAGGTCAGCAGAGCTCCTCTAGAGCCAGAGAACTAGATCAGCAGAGCTGCTGTAGAGCCAGAGAACCAGGTCAGCAGAGCTGCCCTAGAGATAGAGAACCAGGTCAGCAGAGCTGCTCTAGAGCCAGAGAACCAGGTCAGCAGAGCTGCTCTAGAGCCAGAGAACCAGGTCAGCAGAGCTGCTGTAGAGCAAGAGAACCAGGTCAGCAGAGCTGCTCTAGAGTCAGAGAACCAGGTCAGCAGAGCTGCTGTAGTGCCAGAGAACCAGGTCAGCAGAGCTGCTGTAGAGCCAGAGAAGCACGTCAGGAGAGCTGCTCTGGAGCCTGAGAACCAGGTCAGCAGAGCTGCTCTAGAGCCAGAGAACCAGGAGAGCAGAGTTGCTCTAGAGCCAGAGAACCAGGTCAGCAAGCTGGTGTAGAGCCTGAGAACCAGGTCAGCAGAGCTGCTGTAGAGCCAGAGAAACAGGTCAGCAGAGCCGCTCTAGAGCCTGAGAACCAGGTCAGCAGAGCTGCTGTAGAGCCAGAGAACCAGGTCAGCAGAGCTGTAGAGCCAGAGAACCAGGTCAGCAAACTGATGTAGAGCCTGAGAACCAGGTCAGCAGAGCTGCTGTAGAGCCAGAGAACCAGGTCAGCAGAGCTGCTGTAGAGCCAGAAAACCAGGTCAGCAGAGCCGCTCTAGAGCCTGAGAACCAGGTCAGCAGAGCTGCTGTAGAGCCAGAGAACAAGGGCAGCAGAGCTGTTGTAGAGCCTGAGACCCAGGTCAGAACAGGTGCTGCAGGGACTGGAGAGGTACAAACGTAATCGGACACAGAAGAGGTGCAATGATGCAGCGTAATATGGCACATTCTGTCGCAATATTTAGCTATTTTGTCATTTTACAACACAGTAGTACTGTCTGGGCAAACGTTTCTCCTCATTAGCAGCACTCTAACACCAAAATACAGCCGTCAGCAACAAAATGGTGACAGTTAATCTTTGCAAAGCGTCTGTCCCCCCGGGGGACCACGGCTGATGCTTTTTAAAGCCTCTTTTGATCCATCTGAGCTAGAATCAATGTTTGCAACTGATACAGAAGATCTGAATCATGCTGCAAGTGTGGAAAATTTGTAAATACTCTGAGAACGCGGCAGCCACAATATTGCGTTATTCCAGTGGTCCTGCCTATGAGCAAAGACTTGTAGTGTAATGGGCTTGATTTACTGACTGTTGTAAATCCATGGAACTGTCCCCCAGAAGAATATTTGGGCAAAAAATAACCTCGAAGTACTGATTCTGTGGTACTGATAAAGTAAGGGTAAAAGTGGAGGCCATGCAAGGTCACTGAAGTCAGGAAGGAATGGGCAGTTCTGGACAGCATTGTCATTCTCCAGGTAGGAATTCCCATGCAGGGCAGCGCCAAGTAGCTGGGATGAAACAAGCATTTGCAATGCATAGGTCTCTCATTTACGCAAGTTGAAGCTATTGGCATTGTAAATGACCATGTCTTTTATTTATGTTTTAAAAACCAAAACATAAATAAAAGGCATTGTCATTTACAATGCCAATAGCTCAAACTTGCGTAAATGCGAGACCTATTGTATTGCAAATGCTTGTTTTGTATTTCTGAAGCGGATAGGCATGGGCTGTTCTGTGTCTCTATTCAGAGTCCCTGCCCCTCCCCACCTTTGGTTTTTCAAGTGCAGATCCACATCTGGAAAAATGGGTTTGGTGTCCCCTGACCATCATGCCATACCTCTGTCACACACTTATTTAACTTCTCTCTCTCGCTCATTCACAAGAATCGAGTGCAGGATGCTATGGGGGATCAGCCTCCATAGAAAGGAGTGTGATGAGTTCTTTTGGAATGACAAATATGGAAAAGGTAGCCAAAATCGTTGAAAATGAGACTATTACATTCTTACCTTGTCCCACTCTTCTTCAGTTGAGTCCAAAACATTCTTGGGAGCGAGGGCATACGCTGCATTAGAGAAAAGACAATCGATTCCTCCATATTTGTCAAGAGCCTCATTAAAAGTAAAGATAAGAGAATTATTTGAGTGTGGCGCAGTCGTTAAATGACACACATTTAACTAAATACACTTAAGGTAGGTTTGAGACCACACTTAATACTGGCATGACAGTAGCTACAGAAGAATATATAAACAAAGATGTCTTCTCTCCACGCCTTTTATATAGGTATTTTTAATTGTGATAGTGGGAATAAGGGGTGTAAAGCTGGAGGGGGAGTAAATAAGGAGGAGGAGTAATGGGTTTGTACAAAACAGGAGTAAAGTGGAAAAGGGAGTAAGGGATCTATAAAAGAAACTGGAGTAAAGTAGGAGTGGAGTGTCATAATGGGCATGAAAGGCAAGGAAGGACGTCTTGAAGAAACAGAAGAGGGAGCTAAGGAAGCCCACTCCAACAATGGCTCGACTAAATACATTTGTCACACTCATATTCTTCATTTTCTATTTTCATCCAACTCACATGCAACCATTACTAATTGCTGTTATTCATTCAAAGTGCTGGAAACATGTTTTTCCTGTCTTTTTGTTCACTTGCCATAGCAGTAAAGTTTATTGTAAACCGAATGAGAGATACTTAAATAGTACTATGCGATACCAAAACTGGGGTGGTGGAGTGAGCTAAAGAATGATGATGGATTAAACCCAGATCAGTTGACTGGGGGTGAGTGTTTGATTTGCTCTAGCGCTCCGTCCATCATCCCCTTTGGTATCGCTTTGTTCGCCCTAAGTTGGCAGGGTATGCCCAGACGTGGGTCCCTTGCTCACTTTTCCACTGGATTCAAGATAGCCTGGCTGATGAGGGTTTTGAACCCGAAACCGGTCCCAGGATGCTTGTTTCTGGTCCAGGGAAGACATGGCTTGGCAGTTCGGGCTGGACTGTTCCCATGAGGCACAGGGTCAGACTGATTTGCATATGGCCATGTCTGAACTGGGGTGGTGGAGTGAGCTAAAGAATGATGATGGATTAAACCCAGATCAGTTGACTTGGGGTGAGTGTTTGATTTGCTCTAGCGCTCCGTCCATCATCCCCTTTGGTATCGCTTTGTTCGCCCTAAGTTGGCAGGGTATGCCCAGACGTGGGTCCCTTGCTCACTTTGCCACTGGATTCAAGATAGCCTGGCTGATGAGGGTTTTGAACCCGAAACCGGTCCCAGGATGCTTGTTTCCGGACCAGGGAAGACATGGCTTGGCAGTTCGGGCTGGACTGTTCCCATGAGGCACAGGGTCAGACTGATTTGCATATGGCCATGTCTGAACTGGGGTGGTGGAGTTAGCTAAAGAATGATGATGGATTAAACCCAGATCAGTTGACTGGGGGTGAGTGTTTGATTTGCTCTAGCGCTCCGTCCATCATCCCCTTTGGTATCGCTTTGTTCGCCCTAAGTTGGCAGGGTATGCCCAGACGTGGGTCCCTTGCTCACTTTGCCACTGGATTCAAGATAGCCTGGCTGATGAGGGTTTGAACCCGAAACCGGTCCCAGGATGCTTGTTTCCGGTCCAGGGAAGACATGGCTTGGCAGTTCGGGCTGGACTGTTCCCATGAGGCACAGGGTCAGACTGATTTGCATATGGCCATGTCTGAACTGGGGTGGTGGAGTGAGCTAAAGAATGATGATGAATTAAACCCAGATCAGTTGACTGGGGGTGAGTGTTTGATTTGCTCTAGCGCTCCGTCCATCATCCCCTTTGGTATCGCTTTGTTCGCCCTAAGTTGGCAGGGTATGCCCAGACGTGGGTCCCTTGCTCACTTTGCCACTGGATTCAAGATAGCCTGGCTGATGAGGGTTTTGAACCCGAAACCGGTCCCAGGATGCTTGTTTCCGGTCCAGGGAAGACATGGCTTGGCAGTTCGGGCTGGACTGTTCACATGAGGCACAGGGTCAGACTGATTTGCATATGGCCATGTCTGAACTGGGGTGGTGGACTGAGCTAAAGAATGATGATGGATTAAACCCAGATCAGTTGACTGAGGGTGAGTGTTTGATTTGCTCTAGCGCTCCGTCCATCATCCCCTTTGGTATCGCTTTGTTCGCCCTAAGTTGGCAGGGTATGCCCAGACGTGGGTCCTTTGCTCACTTTGCCACTGGATTCAAGATAGCCTGGCTGATGAGGGTTTTGAACCCGAAACCGGTCTCAGGATGCTTGTTTCCGGTCCAGGGAAGACATGGCTTGGCAGTTCGGGCTGGACTGTTCCCATGAGGCACAGGGTCAGACTGATTTGCATATGGCCATGTCTGAACTGGGGTGGTGGAGTGAGCTAAAGAATGATGATTCATTAAACCCAGATCAGTTGACTGCGGGTGAGTGTTTGATTTGCTCTAGCGCTCCGTCCATCATCCCCTTTGGTATCGCTTTGTTCGCCCTAAGTTGGCAGGGTATGCCCAGACGTGGGTCCCTTGCTCACTTTGCCACTGGATTCAAGATAGCCTGGCTGATGAGGGTTTTGAACCCGAAACCGGTCCCAGGATGCTTGTTTCCGGTCCAGGAAGACATGGCTTGGCAGTTCGGGCTGGACTGTTCCCATGAGGCACAGGGTCAGACTGATTTGCATATGGCCATGTCTGAACTGGGGTGGTGGAGTGAGCTAAAGAATGATGATGGATTAAACCCAGATCAGTTGACTGGGGGTGAGTGTTTGATTTGCTCTAGCGCTCCGTCCATCATCCCCTTTGGTATCGCTTTGTGCGCCCTAAGTTGGCAGGGTATGCCCAGGCGTGGGTCCCTTGCTCACTTTGCCACTGGATTCAAGATAGCCTGGCTGATGAGGGTTTTGAACCCGAAACCGGTCCCAGGATGCTTGTTTCCGGTCCAGGGAAGACATGGCTTGGCAGTTCGGGCTGGACTGTTCCCATGAGGCACAGGGTCAGACTGATTTGCATATGGCCATGTCTGAACTGGGGTGGTGGAGTGAGCTAAAGAATGATGATGGATTAAACCTGTCGTAGGGTTTCTGCACATACAGAGCTATGCACAGGATAATAGGACCTCGGAATATAGTGGTGAGCCAACCATAAACCGTAGCACCTAAAACCCCAACCCAGCTAGCCTTAGCGTCCCATTAGCAACAATGTACCAATGATTAGACAACCCAGAACACGGTATCTCTCTCTCAGGACTCGCAGAGGCAAGAAAACTCTTTCGTCACTCACTCGTACCTGTCCACAACGTGCGTAAGAAGAGACACAGTATAGGTTAAAATGTTTATTTCAACTTACGTGCTCTAAGATACAGTACACGTGTCAGTACTATAAGCATAATGCATAAGAATAATATAATCAGCATAGTTACAACTCCATAGAATACAAACGGGGAAAGCATCTCATAAAGTAGTGGATATATGTCTAACTAACATTACCACCCTCCCGTGCTGGAAGCTAGTTTATTATAAAAATAGAAGACCTCTGGGCTTTGACTAGCGAACCCCCATACCTCAGTCTCTAGATGCAAAACTACATCAGCAGACAATCACCGCTCTTCTCCCTGGAAAGGTTTTCTCCAAGTGAGTCTAGAGCGGGAAAACCTCAATATTAAAAGCACACAAATTTCTCCATGGCAGCTGTACATAGTGTTATGTCTAGGTGCGAGGGACTGGCCAAATGAGCAAGAACAAGGAAACGTTGTTATTCGACCTTGTACATGTTGTTCAGACGGAGCCCAAAGTGAACAGGAGAAAAGGTGAAAGACAGAGAATGCAGACAGTGCTAAAATAACTTGGCAAGAGCAGAGGTCGATAGAACAACGGCTCAGAGTAACGTGTGCAAAGAAAAGCATTATGGCAGCCAGGCCTAAGACAACTTAGCAGGGCAGGCCAGGAGGCCACAAACCACAAGACACCCTCCCCTGGACAGTCCATCGGCCAAGACAAAGGACGAAGACAGAGTCCAAATTGACCGAGCAGAACAGAAACGTCTGTAGGGTACGTAGGCCCCATGAGGGACAACCAACGGGAGAGAGGGACAAAAAATAAAAGTGCCCAAAGAAAAAATGAGAGCCAGCAAGGCAGGACACTTCAATCCAGAAGTGTGTAAGTGCAGAAAAACGCTATAGCATCCAAGAGGACATCATTGGAAGTGTCAGAAAACATAGACGCCATCCAGTCCAACAGATCAAACGAGCAGGAATGTTCCTCAGAAGACGGAGCATCCAAAAGCAATGCGGGACAGCTTGCGTGAAATTCAATATAGCTTTGTTGTAGGAGATTCTGAGCAGCCGCCCAGATATCCCATTGCGCCAAAATCCCCAGTGCAGCCGCACGCGTCATGCAGCCCGCAACGGAACAGTCCTGTTCATGGGCCTCTAAGGGACCCACCAACTGAACAAAATCCGGAACAGACAACGACGTATTGGAGAGGCAATAATCCATGGTCCAGGTGAAAGCACAGCGGATGCAAGACATCACAGGTTGCACGCAAGTGAAATACACAAAGCGAAAAGAAAGGGTGTAGGACACACTCAGTGTCGCCAACGGCAGTACGCCGAAACCAGCCAGAATGCGCTCACGGAGCAGCTGGAGGCGTCCGGGATCGAGAAGGGCCCATCGGGGCGCAGCCATTGCGCAGAAAACAGACCAACAGCAAGGCACCAGCCGCCAAGGCGAGGATCAATGGGAAGCCACCAAAGACGCTGGAAAAAATCGAATGAATAAATGCCGGTATCACACCAAAAATAGTCTGGAAAGTGGACACAAGGCCGGACCCCACTACTTTAAAAAAATGCACCAGACCTTCAGTGTTAGACGCATTAAAAATACGGTGTATTAATTCCCCGAAATGCTGTGGGAGGTTTGTGTTCAAAAGGGCCTGAATTTCACTGTGGGTACTTGCCACCTGGAGAATGAATGTCTCCCTGGTGGATGTGAGCATAACCTCCTGGTTCAATAATAGTGCCTTTATTCTGCTCAGCTTATTGAAATCTGCCTTCATAGTAGGAATGGAAGGCCAAATAGAATTATCTATGATGTCGTGAGGGGGAGGAAAAAGCACATTCTTGCAGCAGACAACCCTGTGCGAGACCGTAACAATATAGGGGATGCCGGCCTGCATGCCACAGTAATCTTCGTTATTCAAAAGCAAATAGCTACCGTTAGTAAGCAAAGTAAAAGTAGGAGAAATAGCAGGAGTAGGAATGCCCTTTAACACACAAGCAAGATTCGGAGCGGAAACGTTACAAGCTCCGTGCAGTTCAATATGTTTACAAACAAGGGAATGACCCACAGTTGAATCGCATGACTCCCCTGTGAGAAAAACTTCCTTTCCGTCTCGAAGGCATTTATACATGAAAGGGAGAGACCAAAGTTCATGTAGGAAGGCACTACCCAAGGGCTGGAAACGGCCCACAGGATAATGTTTCATGCACGAACCAAATTCAAACAAGGAAAAAGGCAAAGCGATAACCCCATGAACTAACCACACAGCAGAATCCAATTCTGCCACAGAGAACGGTAAGGGTTCCACTTTCTCGATATGTAACAGAGTGTAAGCTGCATCTTTCATGGACATGAACTGCTGTTTGTCCGTTAAATTAAAAGGTAGAAATAAGGCAGTGGTGTTCAAAAAATGCCAAGGAACTTTACCCAACTTAAGTGTTTGTAAAGTCCACGCAAACTGCATTACAGAACGTAACTGATTTTGACCATGATATAACACAGAAACATCATCTTGTACAACATCAACAACAGAGGACACAATATTCTCTAATGTGTAAATGCGGGAAGACAGGGTATTAATGCTGTTGTCAACAACAGCAAGCACCTTTTCCAAATTTGCTTGGTCTATTTCCCGTAAACGGGAAGCAGCTTCCATTTGCGACAGCTTCCAGAGTTCATTATAAGCTTCATAAATGAATCTCTTCGGTCGTGGACCGCGAGGTCCCAGAATAAAGTCGGACAGATCAATGTTGCCTGATAGGAGGGATAAATGTTGTTTAACAGAATCTAGGGAAGAATGCTGCAACCACTGTTTACATAATTTACCAACAGAATATGTGGTGACAGTACGGGAGTCAGAAAACCTAGGATCCAGCCTGTCTTGTTTATGGCCAGGAACTGAGTCGTGAAAACGCAGCTGGCACGCATTAGATGATATGGGCCAAGCCAACCAGGGTGACTGAACAAGCGTAGAAACATTAAACGAATTGTTCTGAAACAAAGCCTGCAAAGTCGAAAGGGGCATATTAAAGTGCAAGCTGTTGTTTGGAGTGGAAGACAGGGAAGGAATTGATGGTGCGTTCAATTGTTTGGTGGTAGCCAAACCCCAACACGTAGTCTGGTAGATGGAAACATTCAGAAACATAATTTGGGCCGGATAAGGCATGCACGGTGCAAGGCTTCGGTGCGTTGCACCTGCCATGGTTTTGAGCCCCAGATTGATTTAAAATCCACCGTGTCCTTCCAGTATTCATAACCACCCACAGCTAAGGCGCTCAAAAAGGAACCCGAATATAGCAATTTGGTGTGGGTCAACATGATTTTTTGAATTGATGGGGCGTTTAATTTAAAATAATAGGACCCAGGGTTCGATCTATTAAAATCTGTAAAATAAGTCTGGGAGCTACCAGGTAATGGTGTTGGACAATGCTCCCATTGGGTGTAGTTGAAAGGACCACGTAGTGCACTTGGTTTGTGGATAAAATGGTTGCCCCAATGCTGGTAGCAATACAAATCGGCATAATTCGCAGAATTCATATACAAATCCTCAGCATTAAAGGAAGCATAATATTTTAAATCAGCAAACAATGCTTCAACGGCATGCACATTCCAATCATCAGAATGAATATTACTTTTTACTACATCACCCATCGAAACTCGAAGGATATTTGGTACATTAATAATTTCTGTCGGTCCATGAATTTGAAAATTTACCGCATCCCATACGATGCCATCAGCAACTGGAAAAGCTGAAATGTTCACAAATGTGTGGTCACGCTTCATGATGTGAGATGAGGAATGTGGAGCCAAAGTTCCAGCAACACTGTTCACAGCAGAGCGTTCAGGTAAATAGTGACCATTGATGAGTAGAAAAAACACTGTGACAAAGCCAATGGACATGAATAAAAAAATCAAGAAAAGCACCATCCATATGTATGTCCAGGGGGAAATCAAAAAATTGTCTCTAAACCAGGATACAAAAATACTGAACTTGGACGGGATAATTGATGAGGTGGAATCCGAGTCAAAGGAATAACGTGTCGGGCTCAGTGGCGTTGTTGGTAAGTGTGCCACCGATTCTGTTTTGGGATAGGTATACTCTTTCTCGTCGATGCAGGGGGAGACAGGGGGTTCGAGTATACTTTCAGGCAAATCAACCATCTCAATTGTAACATCAGTGACCGTTCGGGCAGGAGGTCCTCGAACACATGTCCGGTAAATGGCAGGACAAGAGACCGCTGGTGTAACACTATTCAGGATCGGCCAGATGTTGTAGCTTGACATTTTCCACTGAGATGTATCTGTTCTCCTTGCGACCAGGAAGCGGTGGTAAGATGACTGTACGTGTTCCCTTCAAGCCCAGGACTGGAACCGGTGCACGATAAGAGGGGCCGAATTCTTTTTTGTTCTCCACCTTCTCTCGAACCAGGTCGCCAATCTTCGGAAGCCAGCCGGCAACCGGAATCTGCAGAGCAGGGTCTGTGGCTGAAGGTAAATGTGCAATTGCAAGTTTGTCTCGGGCTTCTTGTAAGTCCTTTAACATAGTAGAATGGTTATCTACATCAAACTTGGCGGATTGCGCCGCCATGTCTAGACCATCAAGGTCAGGCACAAACATTCTTATGCCAAAGAGCATTTCGTATGGGGTCCGCCCACCCAGAGGTCTTCTCGGGAGATTATTAAGTGGACGTTGTACAGTATACAAGTGGGCCAGCCAGTTCCTGCCAGTACCTAAGACTCTAGCTGTCAAGGATTGCTTTAAGTCACGGTTCATTCGTTCAACGATTGAGTTGCCCTCAGGCCTATACGGAGACGAAAATTTCACCCGCACCCCCAGTGAACCCATTGCGTCCTTGTAAGCCTTAGAGGCAAACGCTGGACCTTGGTCAGAATGGAAGGTGCCGCATGCGAAAATTCCCACAAAGACACGCAAATCCCTGATGACATTTCGAGCGTCAGCACTCCGTTGTGGCCAGACCCAGATGAAACGTGTGCACGAGTCCACTGCCACTAAGATATATTTATAGGCAGTGTCTGAAGAAAATGGACCGCAGTGATCCAGGTAAACACACCCAAAGGGTCTGTTAGAAATGCAGAGCGAGGTCTGAGGTGGTCGTGCAATCATGGAAGGCTTAATCTGTTGACAAACGTCACAAGAAAGCACATAAGTACGGGTGTCTTTATATAAACCACGCCACCAGTAACGCTGCTGCAAGATGGAAACGGTTGCAGACACTCCAGCATGAGCCGAAGCCATGCCTTCGTGTGCTGCCGTTATCAAGGAAAGCCTGCGGTCCGCGTTGGGGATCAGCCGATCACCAACGTCGGGTATTGTTACATAAGGAGCCTGTTCGGGACCTAACTGATAAGAATATTTGGAAGGAAAACCCCTAGGGTAGTTAGTACCTTCCTTTGTCGCAACAATAGCTGCCAAAATATCGGTGTAAATTTTAGACATGGATCTAGTAACTGCTGCTACTGAACACGTGACTACTGCTGATTTGGCAGCTTCATCTGCCAAACTGTTACCAACAGCGTGTGCGCCCACCCGCTGATGGCCTAGGGTGTGAACCACCTATGTGAGTGGCAGACGTTGTTGCAATTCTGCCACCCGAACCCAAAGCATTTTATGCTTGATTGTGCTGCCTTTAGCGTCTCTATAGTCGTTTTGCGACCAAAAGAACAGATTGTCATTGTAAGATTGAACACAGTAGTAAGAATCGCACACAATGAGAGTGGTCACATCAGGATTAATGAACTCAAGTGCAAGCACCAATGCGCGCAGCTCGGCCAATTGTGCAGTACTGTCCCCGAGTGCCTGAGTGTGCACTAAGTGGATTTGAACTTTCCGTTCACAAAAGTACCTGCAACGATAGCACATGCGGCTGAATAAGCATGCTTGGACCCCGTGGCCGGTTGTGCCGAACCATCGGTGTAGATCACACAGTCGTAATCCTCAAGCAGCAGTAAAGACAGAGGAGGAGGATGAATGAATTCATACTGTAAAAACTCCTGAGTCTGAAGAGAAGAATCGAAAATGAAAGTGACATCCGGAGACGTCAAAGAGGTCGCCCATTGAATCCAACGGGGGTGCAAAGCTTTAGAGTTCGGTACACTTGCCTTCGTCACTGCCTCTAGGGCAGGATAGGGTGTTACCACCAGAATGCGTTTTCCCTGTGCCAGTGCGCGCTCCTTTAGAATCGCCATTTGCACTGCAGTCAGAACTTTCTCCACAGATGAAAAACGCATTTCTGCGGAAGTGTACAGATGTGACTTGTATGCGATGGGTACTGTGTCACCTTCATTAAAGGTTAAGTACGTGAAACCCACTGCCCCCGGAATTATTCTGATCACCAGGTTTGTGTGGTTATCACGCGTCAACAGGTATTTAGACTCAAGAAGGTCTGTCTGCAAAGACTGCAGAATGGAGGAATGCTCCGGAAGCCAGCCAGACTTCGAAAAGTTAGGTTGAATCAAGGCATACAATGGCTTGATACGCTGGGCGTATTCGGGAATATAAGTACGCCCGAAGTTCAGAAAACCCAGCAAGGACTGAAGTTTTTTCAGATTCGTAGGAGGGCACAAAAGTGCACATTTTTCTAGGAAGTGGGGGGCTAAGCCCTTACCTTCATTGTTGAGCTCGTAGCCCAAGAACAAAACGGTAAGTTCAGCAATGTGAGATTTGGCAAAGTTAAACTTGTAACCTTGAACCGCAAATTCTAGAATAATGCGGTCTACTCGTGAGAGATGCGGGAACAATTCGTCGTCCGTCAGATAAATGTCATCGACGTACGAACATGCGTCTGGATCAATGCCGTCTAACAAAGAGACAACACGTGCGGCGAATACGCCTGGACTGTTCTTATAGCCCATAGGAAGACGCCTGAATTTGAATAATTTACCACCGGAGGTAAAAGCGCTCCATTGGCCACTCTCCGGGGCTAAGTTGTGCGTGTAGAATCCATTTGAGAGGTCAAGTGTCGTTTTATATTTTTTACGAACAAGACTGTCTACAAGCGCAGAACTGTGGGTGTTTTGCACCGCAAAGGTCCGACAATGAGGGCCTGATTCACAGAACTAACTTACGTCAAAAACGTAAAGTTAGTACTTTTTGGTATTCACAGAATGAACTTACTCATTTCGGTATTCACAGAAGTTAGTAGTCCTAACTTTAGGACTCCTAAATGCCTTCTATGAATACCGAAAGTCTTAAAGTTAGGATTTTTCTCAGTTTAGGAGTAGTAAAGTTAGGACTCCTAACTTCAGGACTCCTAAATGCCTTCTGTGAATACCAAAAGTCTTGAAGTTAGGATTTTTCTCAGTTTAGGAGTCGTAAAGTTAGGACTCCTAACTTTAGGACTCCTAAATGCCTTCTGTGAATACCGAAAGTCTTGAAGTTAGGATTTTTCTCAGTTTAGGAGTAGTAAAGTTAGGACTCCTAACTTCAGGACTCCTAAATGCCTTCTGTGAATACCAAAAGTCTTGAAGTTAGGATTTTTCTCAGTTTAGGAGTCGTAAAGTTAGGACTCCTAACTTTAGGACTCCTAAATGCCTTCTGTGAATACCGAAAGTCTTGAAGTTAGGATTTTTCTCAGTTTAGGAGTAGTAAAGTTAGGACTCTAACTTCAGGACTCCTAAATGCCTTCTGTGAATACCAAAAGTCTTGAAGTTAGGATTTTTCTCAGTTTAGGAGTCGTAAAGTTAGGACTCCTAACTTTAGGACTCCTAAATGCCTTCTGTGACTACCGAAAGTCTTGAAGTTAGGATTTTCTCAGTTTAGGAGTAGTAAAGTTAGGACTCCTAACTTTACTACTCCTAAACTGAGAAAAATCCTAACTTTAAGACTTTCGGTATTCACAGAAGGCATTTAGGAGTCCTAAAGTTAGGACTACTAACTTCTGTGAATACCGAAATGAGTAAATTCATTCTGTGAATACCAAAATGAGTAAGTGTATTCTGTGAATACCAAAAAGTACTAACTTTACGTTTTTGACGTAAGTTAGTTCTGTGAATCAGGCCCTGAGAGTTCAAATGCCGGTAATCCAAAACTAAGCGGTACGATCCATCGGGTTTAGAAACCGCGAAAAGGGGATTGTTCATAGGTGATACGCATGTTTCAATTACTCCCTGATATTCCAACTGAGTCAGAATTTCAGAAACAGGACCCTTGGCGTCCCGTTTAATGGGATATTGGGGTTGTGGCTGTGGTAGGGACCTCAATGGTATTTCATCTCCTAAATCACTGTCAGACCTCTCTCTGCTCTGACTAAGTTGTTGCTGCTAGTTCTATTTGCTTATCTGCTTTTAAGGAAAACCCGTTTTTAAATTGCTTTTAGCCTCTTTGTGGGAACTTGTTGGGAAATTGTGGGATTCTGTGTGTTTTATGAATTTGTACTGTGAACGGGGAATTGGTGTGATATTTCACTTCCTGACTCGAGCGAGTCTGCCATTTTTCCTCCTCAGCGCGGTCTAGTCACCTGAACTGGCGACCCTAAAACGCGACGCTGTGCGAGCGCGCCTAATCTCCTAAATCACTGTCAGACCTCTCTCTGCTCTGACTAAGTTGTTGCTGCTAGTTCTATTTGCTTATCTGCTTTTAAGGAAAACCCGTTTTTAAATTGCTTTTAGCCTCTTTGTGGGAACTTGTTGGGAAATTGTGGGATTCTGTGTGTTTTATGAATTTGTACTGTGAACGGGGAATTGGTGTGATATTTCACTTCCTGACTCGAGCGAGTCTGCCATTTTTCCTCCTCAGCGCGGTCTAGTCACCTGAACTGGCGACCATAAAACGCGACGCTGTGCGTGCGCGCCGCTGGCGCGCCGAAGGCGCGCCTAAGGCAAGCCCGTCTGCGCCCGTCAGCGTCCTGGAGGAGTCTGGAGTTGGATATGCTGACAGGCCTAGGAACTTACTAGTTTATAGTAGGTCTGAACTCCTTGAGATTGGGTGTCAGTCATCTCTTTGTTGTCATAAAGGTTCGCTGAGTGGAACTGAGACTTCGCTCCTGTGTCACTTGTGTAATTGGGTTGCTGACCCTCTGACCAGTGAAAGGAGGGGGACAAGTGCAATAAAGGATGACATGTACTCTATTTTGGATAGCGTTTCTTGTGACAATAGCCCTCTGAAGTTCCTTCTCCTGAATACTCGCTCCATTAAAAAACATGAAGCCCAACTGTATGACTTGTTATCTGAGTCTGATCCCGATGCCATGTTTGTAACTGAAACGTGGTTGAACGATGGTTCAAATCCAACGATAGCAGGGGCTCTTCCATCTGGCTATCAGATTATAAGGAAGGATCGGTCTGTGGGTAGAGGGGGCGGTATTGGCATAATTTATAAAAAGTCACTGATTTGCTCCATTTTATCGGTGCAAGATATTGAGGGCGCCGAGAGCCTCAGTTTCGTGCTCACTGTTTCCAATCATCAATCCATTGCAGGCATTCTTGTCTATCGACCACCTGGTCAATGTGGTAAATTTATTGAGTCACTTGCTCAGGCCATCTCACCTATTTCTATTAAATATAAACACTGCCTTGTATTGGGTGATTTTAATATCCATATGGATGAGTTATGTGACCCTGAGGCTGTTCGGCTGTTGGAATCTTTAGCGATTTTTGGGCTGTCCCCTTACATTCACCTCCCCACTCATGTTAAGGGACATACGCTGGATCAAGTTTTTTCTAACGTTAGTATGATAACGGATGCCCCTCAACCTTTAGTTTGGTCGGACCACTATCTCCTGAGTTTTAAACCCCCGAGGTCGTTAACTCATGCTCAATATAGGGCTGAACCCCGTCCATCCACTTTTAGATCTTTTAGTCAGGTCACGGCCGATAGACTGGCGACTGCTTTGAGCAAGTACCCGATTCCCTTTAGTGGTAACCCTGAGACTGATGCCCTCAGTTTGGAAAGGTGGCTAGGAGATCGAGTTGCGGAGCTGGCACCCTCCTCTACCCGGAAAGCTAAAACTGGTCGCACTTCCGCACCTTGGTTTACTGAATCACTTAGGGAAAGCCGAAGTGCCTGTAAACGGTTGGAGAGAACGTGGCGGACTAAGTTTGACTCCGAGGATAAAGCTATTCTTAAACTAGCTTTAAAAGCCTACTACAATGAGGTCCGTTCGGCTAAGAAAAATTATTTTTCTTTAAAAATACAAGATGCGGCCAATAAAAGCAAGGAAATTTTTAAAATTGTTAAGGATTTCTCATCCCCCAGCGCTATGAGTAAGGCACTTATCCCTACCTCTAGTTGGGCCCATCGAATGGCCGGTTTCTTTTATAACAAAATCTCTCTGATACAGCAGTCATTTCCCCCTAGGGACTCATCTGAAACTGGTTGCATGTGGAATGCCTATGATTTGTTGTCGAGGGCCAGTCATTCCCTTGCCCAATTTCCCCCATTTCTTTGGAAAAGTCTCTTGACATTATTGGTACAGTGAAGTCGGGCTCCCTTCTGACCCCTGCCCAGCTAGGATTCTGAAGAATATCGCGGCACCTATAAATTCTGCGGTTAATTCAGTCCTCAACTCCTCGCTTAGCCAGGGTATGGTACCCAGTTGCTGGAAAAAGGCAAAAATTGTTCCCCTTTTGAAGAAACCTACGGCCGACCCTGAGGTTGCTTCCAACTACGGGCCCATTTCATTGCTGCCTTTTTTCTCCAAGGTCCTTGAGAGGCATGTCAATTCCGTGCTAACAGATTACATTGAAGGTAACCATGTTCTCCATGACAGTCAGTCAGGTTTTAGACCTTCCCTTAGCACGGAGACTGCTCTTCTTGAGGTTTCGGAGACTATCAAATCTCAGGTGGATAAAGGGGGCAGCGCGGTGTTGATACTGTTGGACTTGTCCGCGGCCTTTGACACCGTGCCCCATGACCGGCTTTTGTGCAGGTTAGCCGAGTGCGGCATTGGTGGCGCGGTGTACAATTGGTTTGCCTCTTTCTTGTCTGAGCGGCAGCAGGAAATCTGGGCCCCGCCCTTTACAGCTGTTATTCCCTCAATGCAAGTGGGTGTCCCGCAGGGCGCTATTTTGAGCCCTACGCTTTTTAACATCTATATGGCCCCACTTGCATGTTTGGCTGAGTCACACGGAGCGAAGATTATTTCTTACGCCGATGATACTCAATTACTGTTCACGTGTGACAAAGGGGCGAATTTCCAGGGAATGGAGATAAATAGATGCTTAACGGAGGTTTTTTCCTGGTTGCAACTTAATCAACTTAAGTGTAACCCTGAAAAGTCAGAAATCATGTTTTTGGATGTCCCCATGCGCCAACTGGAGCTCATGGTGGCCGTGTGACATGTCTCCTCCGGCTACTCCAGTTGACACAGTAAAAAATTTGGGAGTTAAGTTGGATACTAGTCTATCAATGAAGTCCCATATCCAAACTGTTGCTGGTACCTGTATCGGGCTGATAAGAATGGCAAAAAACTTCCTTCCTCTACTCCCGGTTGAATCCCGGAAGATCGTGGTGCAAGCCTTAATTACATCCAGGTTGGATTATGTAAACATCTTGTATCTGGGGCTCCCTGAATATTTGCTCAATCGGCTGCAGGTTGTTCAGAACGCCGCAGCCAGAGCTATCCTTATGGTTAGCCCCAGAACACGCATGTCGCCTCATTTGAAAGCACTACACTGGCTCCCGGTGAGAAAGAGGATTCAGTTTAAGGCTCTGGTGTTTGCCTATCGTGCTTTTTACGATTTGGGTGCGGTCTATCTGAGAAGTAGGATCCAGCACTATCAGCCTCAACGTGTTTTAAGGTCCTCGGGACAATCCCTGATAGTGATTCCCAAATTCACTCGTTCTCGGATTGGAGGTCGTTCTTTCCAGGTTCAAGCGGCCTGTCTATGGAACACTCTGCCCCTTCATCTTAGACTGACTCAGGACTTGCTGCCCTTTAGAAGACTACTTAAAACATGGCTGTTCCAGCAATAATACATTGGTAAGGTAGGTTGGGGTTTTCTGTCTGGTGGTTTTGGAGATTAGCGCCGGGACACTCTTTGTGAGTATCCGTGCGCTTTATAAATCCCTATTTCATTTCATCATATTTAATTTCATTCATGGGGGGGAGAGTCTTCATCCCAACCCATGTGGTTGCGGTATAACGCAGGAGCCAGGGACACAGCCCACTCAGCTGCCGGAGCCTCCGCTTTGTCCTTTGGGACATGTCGAGAAAAGCTCGGAAGGATTACCTCCTCCCCTTTACGCGCAGCAAGAACGAATGGAGGTGGCCAATCCACCTCTGCTAACAAAATGTCATATGCAGAGGTCAGATTCTCCCAAAAAATCCCTTTAATTACACGCTGTATATCACCTTCGATTTGAATGACAATATTAAAAAGTCTATCAGGGGGTGCCACTCTGGTGTGAGCTGTCTCAACAGTAATGGATGTTTCAGTTGCTGTCGCCTCCATATGAGGACGTAGCGCCTCCCGCACTATGGTAACTTCCGCGGCACTGTCTAGGAGGGTCACTGCCCACGTCCAATTCAGGAGTCTCGTTCTCACCGTCTGTGGCATATTTCGCTGTTACAGCGGCAACTTTTTTCTTCTGAAATTGTGGGCGAGAACGTTGAAAGTCTTCTGCTTTCCCTCTGACTTGTTGTCGAGGTTGATCTCGTCCCTGGGGAGCCTCTCGACCCCTTCCTCTATCCTGGCGATCTCCTCCACCGGCCTGTGAAGTTGTCTGTGCCTGTGAAGAACGAGGAGAACGCGTATCAGGGATCTGAAACCTATCCGGAGATTTAATTCTCGCCCTATCGCGTAAATCATAAGTGCGTTCAGAAGAGACTGAAACCGGGGATGCGCCTCTCGACCCCGGCTTCTTTTGTTGCTTACCCTGTTTTTTCAACCTCCAGCTCTTTTTAGTGAAGACTGGTCTCTCATCTTTCTCAGATTGAGGTTTTGGTTGTTGTTGTTGTTGCGATTGTGTTTGCTGTTTTGCAAAAGGCTTATTGCCCAGGCTATTTCTGCCAATAGTTTTGTAAGCCTGGGTTATAATTTTCGGTAATTCGCGAGGCTTGTCCAATTCTGGGACCAAAGCCAAAGCATTAGCTACTTGAAAGTTCACTGCATCGCCCTTGACATTCGCAAGGATCAACTCAGCTACTACGTCGAACACTCCCACCAGTCTCATCCCTAATTCCACAGCCGCCTCAGGGCCATGTTCATCCTGCACGCGTTTAATTACAGAGGGGAGAACCGTCATGGAAGGAGTGCCGAAACACTTCGAATACACTGCTGCGAATACCCTACCCCAGTTGTTGCATGCTGTCAACTCGGGGATTAAGTCTTTTGGCAAACTAATCATAAGAATTCTATGTTTATCCACTGGTGTTGTGTTTGGAAAAACTGCCTCCAGCTGGTCAAATTTCTCTGCAAGCCAATAAGGAAAATCATCCTTATTTTGTGGGCGCTTGCCCATCACCGAGTTCACCATGATAGGACTTATGGTCACTCCGCCTGCAACAGCTGGATGGCCCGCAACTCCAGGTGGGGCTCCCTGGATGTTGCCTGTAACATATTGCACTAAGGCTCGATGCACTCGCACCAAAGCCGAATACATATTGCGCAGGTCCGCGACTGGTATCGTCATATATCGCGGATGTGGGGTGTACCCGGCCAAAACAGGCCAAGTGGCCCCATCAATAGATAAGGGGCCTAAACGAACCGTGGTAACCGGTTGGGGGAGGGCGCCATCAAACCAAACACGGTGCTGCCAAGCCGTGAGCGGTACTTCAAGTTTAGTATAAGGTCTATAGACAGCAGGAACTACGGTGGGTTCATATTCATGGAACAAATTATCTGTCCCATCCACCGCCGGAAAGGTGACCCAAGAGTAGAACACCTCAAAGTGGAAAGCCGGATCGGCTTGAACCACAAAGATCAGTTCGACCCCGTGTCTGGCACTCCATACACCCGTAAGTGATTTCGGAGCGCCCCGCGGCTATGTGCCGCTATGTTCACACCCGCCATTACGATCGGGGATGTTCGACAACCTAACAGGAGGCAGCACAAATAGGGTATTGATTAAGAAACCTTTTAATAATTCCAAGCTTGAAAGAACCTACAAAAATGTCAATATAGGAGGTATCACCATCACACACGCTTCCGGAAGCGTCTGTGAGGGGAGTTGTGGACAAGCACAAGCACTACTCAAGCGTCTCCCAGATAAGCCCCTTCGTTGGTCGCGCCATGTCGTAGGGTTTCTGCACATACAGAGCTATGCACAGGATAATAGGACCTCGGAATATAGTGGTGAGCCAACCATAAACCGTAGCACCTAAAACCCCAACCCAGCTAGCCTTAGCCTCCCATTAGCAACAATGTACAAATGATTAGACAACCCAGAACACTGTATCTCTCTCTCAGGACTCGCAGAGGCAAGAACACTCTTTCGTCACTCACTCGTACCTGTCCACAACGTGCGTAAGAAGAGACACAGTATAGGTTAAAATGTTTATTTCAACTTACGTGCTCTAAGATACAGTACACGTGTCAGTACTATAAGCATAATGCATAAGAATAATATAATCAGCATAGTTACAACTCCATAGAATACAAACGGGGAAAGCATCTCATAAAGTAGTGGATATATGTCTAACTAACATTACCACCCTCCCCGTGCTGGAAGCTAGTGTATTATAAAAAATAGAAGACTGAGAAGGTGTGCCTCGTAGAAATGAGTAGAAAGAGGCGCTTGAGGTGAAGATGAAGTTTATTGCAGGTTACATATGAGTAGACCCCATCCAGCATCGAGTCAGGAGCAACTGCCACAACACATTCGAGCAGTGCTTGGTAACCATCACCACATTCCAAGTTCTGGAACTAACACCAGCTTACAAAGCATGTGCCATTCTCTGCTTAGGAATGCTTGAGAACACCACATCACCTCCCCCTTTATAAACAAAACAAAACATTGTACATCACAGAAAACTTTGATAAAAACAAACAAAGGAGGAACGCTTACAAGTCTCAATCTTGGAGACGAAGAGGAACCCGTTTCACCCGTATAGGTCTCGAACTGCAACTAGATGATTGAAGATCACTTTCTCTTGAACATCCCACAGAAGTCGCCCCACATTTAACTACCCTTTCTAAATTCCAAATTTTGTGATCACTTGTCCGCACCGCATTTCTAAACACCTTGACCACCTGAAATGGTCGACTATATTTAGATATACCAGGTGTTTTTCTTGGTAACCTGATCTTGACCCAGTCACCAACAGCAACAACGGTCCTTTTCACAGCCTTCCTTAGATCGTAGCTAATTTTCCTTCTCATCATACCAGTTCGTTCCTTGTCCTTCCACCCATCTACACAATCAAACTTCTCATCCACCAAAGCTCTTTTGCCGGAGATCCACGCTGGAGTGATCTCCACATTTGCTAACCTCCCTTTAAAAAGGCGAAAAGGAGTCACCCCCGTAGAAGAGTGTGGAGTGAAACGATACTCTCTCACCTTTTTTTTACTGCCGCTTCCCAGCACGCTCCACACGACCTTGCTTGCTGTATAGCTTCTTTGAGGACGCGGTTAAACCTCTCAACCACGCCATTACTTTGTGGATGATAGAGAGAGGTTGTTTTGTGCTTAATGCCCCTTGCAGACAGAAATTCCTCCACCGAATGTGAAGTAAACTGCACCCCGTTGTCGGACAGCACAGTAGAAGGAAACCCTTCACGCTCAAATAACTCATCTAGGAACTTTATAACCACATCAGATTCAACCGAATTGACAATCTTTATCTCTGGCCACCGTGAAAACATGTCAACACACACAAGGAGATAACGAGTCTGTGCCTTCAGATTGATGGGACCTAAAATGTCTAAGGAGATGTCAGACCACGGGGCAACAGCTTGTTCTCTCACCACCATTGGCTGAGTTCTGCATTTGTAAGACTTATCACTATTTGCGCACTCAGCACACTCACGCACCAGCCTCTCTATTGAAACATCCATGGCGGGCCACCAAAATCCTTCTCTGACTCTTTCCTTAGTCTTAGCTATACCCATGTGTGAAGCATGGGCACTCCCCACCAACTTTTCTCTCAGGACCAGTGGGGGAATGAGCTTGTTCCCACGCATAAGCACGCCATCAACAACAGCCAAATCTTCTTTGACATGCCAAAAACCTCTCATATCGACCTCACAGTCTTTCTTTTCGCACCACCCATTCTTCACCATTGCAATCACTTTTTGCAAGATCTCATCATCCAAAAGGTGCTCTTTCCATTCAGATTCCGAAACGACACCTTCACTAATAGTGCAAACGTTGACATCTTCTTCCAAATCTTCACCTCCAAAATTGTTAAACTCTTCAACCGGGTCAACTTCATTACCCCCCAACCTTGACAAGCAGTCTGCTAGTACATTGTTTGAACCAGGTATATACAAAAGATCAAAATTAAATTCTTGCAGCGCTACCACCCATTTACGAATTCTGTGTGACACAAAATCTATTCCCTTCTTTGTGAACACCTCTTTGAGTGGTTTATGATCTGATAAAATAGTGAACTTCTTCCCCCACAAAATTTTTCGCAACTTGCGTACAGCCCAAAACACTGCCAACGCCTCCTTCTCAATTACAGAGTAGTTACACTCTGCACCCCTTAAAGGCCTGCTCACGAACAAAATCGTCTTTTCTACACCACTTGTTTTTTGTAACAGCACAGCTCCTAAACCAGTGGCGCTTGCGTCAGTCATAAGAGTAGAAGGTTTGGATGGGTCAAAACTACTGAGGAAGGTGGCACCATTGAGTTCATCTTTTATGCTGATGAACTCTTTTTCACAGTCCAACGACCATGAAAACTCTGACCCTTTTTTTAACAACAGTCTCATATGCGAAGTTTTTCCTGCAAAGTCTTGAATGAACTTGTGGTAAAACTCCGCCATTCCCAAAAATTTAATGAGCTCATCTTTTCAGGACGGAGAACGCAGACTAAGAATACAATTCACTAGAGACTGCTTAGGCTTAATTCCTTCACCTGAGACTGTGTGCCCGAGATATTCAATCTCTAGCACATTAAATTTGCATTTATCGGCCCGTAGAGTTAGACCTGCTTTCTCTAGCTTACTTAAGACAGCTCTCAATCTCAGATTATGTTCGTCTGCATCACCTCCGAAAACTAGCACGTCGTCTTGGTAGACCTTCACACCACCTAGGCCTCTGAGAATGCCCTCCATCACCCTCTGAAACACGGACGCTGCAGAGATAAGGCCAAAAGGCATCCTCAGGAACCTAAAGGTGCCAAACGGTGTGACAAATGCCGTGTAGTCTTGGGAAGAAGAGTGCAGCTTCACCTGGTGGTATGCGGAGCTCAGATCTAGCGAGGAGAAGTGCTTGGCCCCTTCCAGGGAACACAACATCTCAGCAATGTTGGGCAATGGGAAATGATCCACAACTACTGATCTGTTGAGCTCTCTCAAGTCCACACAGAGGCGTGCCTCTCCGTTGGCCTTCCGTGCCATGACGACTGGACTGACCCACTCTGTCGCTTCTACCTCTTCGATCACACCCTTCGTTAGTAGTTTGTCTAGTTCTTTTTTCATATTATCTCTCACCAGGAGAGGTACTGATCTGACTTTAGCAACCTTGGGAACGACATTCTCTTTTAGTTTTATCTTGTGTACATAATCCCATCCTCGTCGCCAAAATGAGAAGGTGTGCCTCGTAGAAATGAGTAGAAAGAGGCGCTTGAGGTGAAGATGAAGTTTATTGCAGGTTACATATGAGTAGACCCCATCCAGCATCGAGTCAGGAGCAACTGCCACAACACATTCGAGCAGTGCTTGGTAACCATCACCACATTCCAAGTTCTGGAACTAACACCAGCTTACAAAGCATGTGCCATTCTCTGCTTAGGAATGCTTGAGAACACCACAAAGACCTCTGGGCTTTGACTAGCGAACCCCCATATCTCAGTCTCTAGATGCAAAACTACATCAACAGACAATCACCGCTCTTCTCCCTGGAAATGTTTTCTCCAAGTGAGTCTAGAGCGGGAAAACCTCAATATTAAAAGCACACAAATTTCTCCATGGCAGCTGTACATAGTGTTATGTCTAGGTGCGAGGGACTGGCCAAATCAGCAAGAACAAGGAAACGTTGTTATTCGACCTTGTACATGTTGTTCAGACGGAGCCCAAAGTGAACAGGAGAAAAGGTGAAAGACAGAGAATGCAGACAGTGCTAAAATAACTTGGCAAGAGCAGAGGTCGATAGAACAACGGCTCAGAGTAACGTGTGCAAAGAAAAGCATTATGGCAGCCAGTCCTAAGACAACTTAGCAGGGCAGGCCAGGAGGCCACAAACCACAAGACAAACCCAGATCAGTTGACTGGGGGTGAGTGTTTGATTTGCTCTAGCGCTCCGTCCATCATCCCCTATGGTATCGCTTTGTTCGCCCTAAGTTGGCAGGGTATGCCCAGACGTGGGTCCCTTGCACACTTTGCCACTGGATTCAAGATAGCCTGGCTGATGAGGGTTTTGAACCCGAAACCGGTCCCAGGATGCTTGTTTCCGTCCAGGGAAGACATGGCTTGGCAGTTCGGGCTGGACTGTTCCCATGAGGCACAGGGTCAGACTGATTTGCATATGGCCATGTCTGAACTGGGGTGGTGGAGTGAGCTAAAGAATGATGATGGATTAAACCCAGATCAGTTGACTGGGGGTGAGTGTTTGATTTGCTCTAGCGCTCCGTCCATCATCCCCTTTGGTATCGCTTTGTTCGCCCTAAGTTGGCAGGGTATGCCCAGACGTGGGTCCCTTGCTCACTTTGCCACTGGATTCAAGATAGCCTGGCTGATGAGGCTTTTGAACCCGAAACCGGTCCCAGGATGCTTGTTTCCAGTCCAGGGAAGACATGGCTTGGCAGTTCGGGCTGGACTGTTCCCATGAGGCACATGGTCAGACTGATTTGCATATGGCCATGTCTGAACTGGGGTGGTGGAGTGAGCTAAAGAATGATGATGGATTAAACCCAGATCAGTTGACTGGGGGTGAGTGTTTGATTTGCTCTAGCGCTCCGTCCATCATCCCCTTTGGTATCGCTTTGTTCGCTCTAAGTTGGCAGGGTATGCCCAGACGTGGGTCCCTTGCTCACTTTTCCACTGGATTCAAGATAGCCTGGCTGATGAGGGTTTTGAACCCGAAACCAGTCCCAGGATGCTTGTTTCCGGTCCAGGGAAGACATGGCTTGGCAGTTTGGGCTGGACTGTTCCCATGAGGCACAGGGTCAGACTGATTTGCATATGGCTGTGTCTGAACTGGGGTGGTGGAGTGAGCTAAAGAATGATGATGGATTAAACCCAGATCAGTTGACTGGGGGTGAGTGTTTGATTTGCTCTAGCGCTCCGTCCATCATCCCCTTTGGTATCGCTTTAAATAGTACTATGTGCAGAAAATAATGTCAGATGTACACAGAGTTTGGTCAGAGAAGCAGGGGTTGACATGAGCCTGAACTAAGAAGATGGATTTTTCCCAGGACAAACACCACAGGCTATATTTATTTAAAAAGTAATGCAACGCAGTGCAGCAGGTCACCTTGCTGCGCTGTGTTACAGGGAAAGGTCAGGAATGTGCTGTTTTATCACAATATGGCTCATTCCTGTCCTTTTCCCAGGACTGGCACACAATGGGCTGCAAGGATGCCTGCATTGCAGACAGGATTGTTTTTGTGCAGGAAGGGACACCTTCCTGCACAAAAACAATCCCCTGCAGAAGGCAGCACACAGAAACAGGAAGTAATGAGGAGAAATAAAGATATTTCTCCTTGTTACACCTCACTTGGGAAGGCGTAGTGTTCTGGCGTATTTCCAGGTCTACCAGGAAAGGTAAATCTGGGAATGTGTCAAAATCCATGGGAGTTGCATGGGAACACCCATGCAATGCCCATGGAATGCTTCCCCAGGACAGAGTAACGCAATGCAGGGATTTGCATTACTCCTAATTATCAAGCCGCTTAGGGTCATATAAAATGGCCTTGCGTGGCTTGATAAATCACATTTGGGGGTTGCGTTGCCCAGGAACCACGTTGTGTGGGTCAAAAGCGATGCAACCCTCATCATAAATAGGGCCCCAGGAGTACATCCGTTTACAGTTTGCCCAATGTGCTACAAAGTATGTAAAGTCACGGGCTACTTTTTGGCCGAACACTCCCAGCCTTATGCTGTGTACTCACTGTCCTCAGACTAACTTTGTGCAGTTCTGCTGAATTCAAGGATGTGCATGAAGCCCTTTTTTCTGAAACAATTTTAACTCTTCACTTACAGTGGGGCTGATTTTGTTGTCGGTGGGACTGCACCGACAGGCTGTCGGTGGCGGTCTCACTGACAGACAGCCCTTTGGTCCGACCACCGCATTATAATGTCGGAATCATGATCCCGACAGGAGGCGGTGCCGAGGCAGGCACCGCCATTGGGATCACAATGTCCCTTTCCGACAGCCTTTTCATGGTGGTCCAACAGCTATAAAAAGGCTGTCAGAAACTGACTTTGGTTGACCTTGTAGCAATCTGTGATATCTTTGTTGGTGCACTTGCTAACAAACCAAATTTAGCTGGTGGTATAGAGAAAATAATCAATAACCCCTTTGTACTATATATATATTTAGCAGTAGCTAGCCACGCTGTAGGTATACTTAGGGTTACCAGAGATAGGAATTCCTCTGACTTTTGACAATTAATAACTTTGTCCCAGTTTGACGAATCTCTGCAAAACTTTGCAGACCTATTCCTCTTTATAATTTGGCAGAGTATGCAACGATTTTCCATAGATTTGTCAAGGGGGGTGCAAAGAAAAAAGGGGGGGTCCCAAAACTAATTTGGGCAGCAGTGCATTTCCTATAGACATTGTACTCGTGTGTAGCGCAAAAACGGTTGGACAGATTTGAATGAAATTTGGCAAGCTTACACATTATGGGCCGCAGATGATCCTTTGGGTACTACAGGTAAGTAGGGCAAGTATTGTATAAGTTATAAGGCATTTTAACTTAGAGATATCGATAGTTGTGGTACTTTCACAAGATTTCACAGTATTTTGCGGTATTGCGTGCACGTACCACTGTACATAGCAATTACAAGTCATTGTTTGATTGGCTAATGACTGCTTTTACAAAAGTTGTAGGAAGCCATGTTGTTTTTAGGTACAGTTTGGCTGTGTTCTACGTTTCAACCTGAGACATAGGTATGTAGAAGGTTTGATATTTTTCACTACCTATAACAATTTTATTAAAGTGGTATGGAGTACCACGGAACTGTCTTGGAAGTACCATGGTAGTAAAAAATATATGTATGTTAAAAAATTAAAAATACATTGCAATACAATGTATTATACAAATATAATGTACTTCAGTGTATTTGCTAATTTTAACATATTTAAATATGTAGAGTACTGCGGTTATACCTGCAAATTACTGCTCTACTTGAATACCAGACTCTGTATCTATTAACACTTTAATAAACTGGGAAAAGGTAATGAACAAAAATAAAACCTACTACTTTTCTATATCTAAGATCATAACCCACCACACAGTGAAATGCAGAACGCAGAAAATGTGCTAAAACTACATCTCTGCCTTTTTCCTTTGGTAAACACAACCATTAGCGAATCACATAGTGACTTCTCATCTGGTTGTACGGTGGTATACGTTTTAAAGGATTATGTTACTTACCCTGTAAGCATCTGTTCTTGCTGTAGATTCACATGCTTTGCATACTCCTGCCATCTAGTGTTGGGTCCGGATGTTTGCAAGTTGTTTTTCTTCGAAGAAGTCTTTCTGAGTCACGAGGTAAGGTGACTCCTCCTTTCGGTGATACTGCGCATGGGCATCGACTCCATTGTTAGATTGTTTTCCCACAAGAGGGTGAGAATGGAGTAAGTGAGTTAAGTATAGAGATGTCCACGAGTATGTAATGTAAATAATAAGAACTGCAACAACAACAGGTGCCCGGGGAGATGGGCGGGTGCATGTGAATCTACAGCTCTACAGGCCAAGATCAGATGTTTACAGGGTAAGTAACATAATCCATTCAAGGCATGTGTGCTGTAGATACACATGCTTTGCATAGACTATATAGCAGTATTCTCCCAAAGCGGTAGCTAACTAGTAGTTGTTGCAGTTATTTGAAAAAGTATCTTTAGCACTGCTTGTCTTACATTAGCTTGTTGACGTGCTAACAGATCCACACAATAATGTTTAGTAAACGTGTGTGGTGTAGACCATGTTGCTGCTTTACAAATATCAGCTATGGGAATGTTACCTAAAAAGGCTCTAATTTTACGAGTGGAATGTGCTCTAGGAGGTATAAAGTTATTTAGCTTTAGCATAGCAAGTTTGAATACATTTAACAATCCATCTAGAAATACCAGATTTAGAGATAGGTGTCAGTACCATGCACCTGTAAACTCAGTTTCCACTTGAGCGATGTGCTATTCCACAATTCCCAAACTCCACTGTGAGTCAATGAGACAATTCACTCAGAGTAAAGAGGGGGGAAAGGGGATTGGGAAGACAGGAGAGACTGCCACTGCTGTGCCTCTTCCTCTCGGGAGTTTCTGGATATCTTCTGGGCACCTGTAACAAACACAATTTTACTATTTTCTACACAGCCTTCCAAGTACTCTAAAACCCCTCTCTAGTTGCCCCTATTACCTGTAATGCTCAGTGGACTAGCTTCTCTCTTTTTGATTAATTTTTATATATTTATTTGTAGCACATTCCTCAATATTAACAGTTGTTTTGTCTTTTTTTGCAGAGCGATGGCAGATGGAAAATTAGGTGGTAAGTACAAATATATATGTATATTTATATCTACTGAAATGATCAATAGAAATATCTGCTGCTCTATTCTGTAGATTCAGTTCAATTGAGTTCTCTGCAGTTCATGTCTCAAGATTCAATTCAATGGAATAGAATTGCTTCACTATACTGAGGTGCACAGTTCAAAAGATAAAGCTGCTGCTCTTATACTGAGGTGCACAATACTATTTGATAATTCAGAGCAGCTCAATTAGCGATGAATATGCAAGAAAACTTAATTCTGCTCCAGTATTGCAAGTAGAACTATAATTAGAAAGTTCAAAGTCAATTCACTGTAGTTGTTCTATTCTCTCCAAGTATTATCGCACTGACTGGATACGGAATACGATGGATTACTAAAAGAACTTTTCAGTGCTGAAGTATGCAATATGAACTTGCTTGAGGTAATATTCAGGTGCATAGACTGCTGCCAAAAGAAGCTCGCTACTTGGAATAACGAACTTCACTGTGAAGGAAACCAAATGGCAGACTAGTACCCAAATACCTTCTGTGAAATCGTAATTCTGCAGACAAACAGGATGCTAAAACTTATTCAACGGAGCTCAAAACGGAAAGAAACACTACTCCTCTGACTGAAACCTTTCAGGAACAGCGTGCGCAGTAAGGAAACGCTGCTTCCTCAGGGAAAAAACGGTTGAAGTGCGCTCAGCGCCCAGTGCGCGAGCGCGATTGCGAGAACACTGTCTCCGCGAGCTGACCACTAGACTGGGTACTACCTGTCTCTGTGCGGCCGCCATTTTGAGTATAGAGTATAGAGTTTGAGCTAAATTGAATCAATTTAAGAAGCAACCGCAAAAGCTTCAGAGATGCAGATCGAGAGCGCTTGCCAAAGGGGTAAATAGGCTGTCTCCAATATCTGAATCTTTTAGAGAGACAGTTCAGAACAGATTTTGACTCGTATATTCCAGCCCTGACAGTTCCCCTCCACCAAGGCCCCTACTCTTCCCTCCTTGGGCTTCTTAGGATGAGTTTCTTTGGGCATGGACATTTGAACTTGGCTCCCATGACCTTTCCTCTGGACCAAAACCTTTCCAGTCCACTAAATAAAATAGTCTACCCTTCTTCACACGTGAGTCTAAAATTCGCTTCACTTCAAATTCCTGATCTGACTGTACTTGAATTGGGGCTGGTGGAGTTTCCTTTCTCAGATTAGATGGACTTCTCTTGATCAGGGACACATGAAACACTGAATGTATTCGTAACCTGGGTGGGAGTCTGATCTTTACGCTCACTGGGTTTATCATTCTTTCTACCTGAAAAGGACCAATGAATCGAGGTTGGAATTTCCTATTCCCCTTTAATCGCATATTATGAGTGGAGATCCACACTTTATCTCCTTGCTCGTAAATTGGATTCTCTCTTTGTTTCTTGTCTGCCTGCTTCTTGTAAGATCTCTTAGCTTTCTCTAGATTATTAGTGGCTACTTGATAGGTCCTTTGCAGATCTTTCACTACTACTTCTACTGCAGGTGAATATGACACTTTACAACGCACGCGTTACAACTCGTGTCATTACAACACATTTTTTACACCGCAAAATCCATTACAATGCATGTCGTTACAACGCATGTCGTTACAACGCATAATCCATTACAACGCAATTACTATTCTAACTCCGCCGGGGCGTTACTTTGGGGAATGCGTTGTATTGGATTATGCGATGTAATGACATGCGTTGTAATGGATTTCGCGTTGTAAAACATTCGTTGTAATGACATGCGTTGTAACGCATGCGTTGTAAACGATGTTTCCCACTGCAGGTACCTCACTCTTGTGTTTCCCTACCAACATGTTAAAATGTCTACCTAAGTTCAAAAAGAACAGAGAGAAACCAGTGGAAGAGTGAACAGCATTGTTGTAAGCAAATTCTGCTGCCCAGATTAAACTTGGCCAATCACCTTCTTGGTCCATCAAGTATAGGCGCAAATATTGCTCCAGATCTTGATTTACCCTCTCAGTCTGCCCATCAGTCTCTGGATGGAACCCAGTGGACAAACGAGAATCTACCCCCAATCTTTTTAGGAAGGCCCTCCAAAAGTGTGAGACTAACTTAGGGCCCCGGTCGGAGATTACTACCTTGGGGATTCCATGTGTCTTGCCTATATGTTGAGTGAATAATGTGGCCAGCTGAGAAGCGTTGGGAATGGATTTTAGAGGGACGAAATGACTCATTTTGGAAAAATGATCGACCACCACCCAAATGGTAGTAAATCCCCGACTGGAGGGCAGATCTAAGATAAAATCATAGATACAGTAAGCCACAGACCTGGAGCTATGGGCAAGGGCATCAACAAACCCTGTGGAGCCTGTCTTACCACTTTCCCCTTGACACACTGCTCACAAGATGCCACATATTGTCCCACCTGAGTTTCCATCTCCGGCCACCAAAATTCTCGTCTCAGAAGTTCTAGAGTCTTCTTTACTCCTTTGTGTCCTGCCAATGGATTGTCATGACATTGCTGAATGACCTCTCTTTGAAGATTTTCTTTGGGTACATAAAGGTTTTCTTGATGATAGGGTTTTCCATCCTTTATTTCCCTTCTGGAATCTGCTTTGACCCATTCACTCAATTCTTCGTTTGAAAGGGCATCTTCAATCTTGTCTTCCAAGTCTGCATAAGATATGGCTCCCACTATTCTTTCTTCAGGGATAATCAATCCTGTTTCTGTGACCGTTTCTCTCTCACCCGTATTCAAACGGGACAAGGCATCTGCCTTTCCATTAACAGATCCAGGCTTGTACGTAAGAACAAAGTTGAAATCTGCAAAGAATAGTGACCATCTCAACTGTCTGTGGGTGAGTGTCCAAGCAGATTTGAAAAACTGCAAATTTCGGTGGTCCGTAAAAACTGTTACCTCATGTTTTGCACCCAATAAATAATGCCTCCATTCACGGAAAGCATCCTTCACTGCTAACAGTTCCTTGTCTGCAATCGAATAATTTAGTTCTGCAGATGTCAACTTTCGGGAGCGATAGGCCACCGGATGTAATTGGCCTGTATTCTTGTGTCTTTGCGAAAGAATGCCACCGATCGCCAAGTTGGATGCATCTGCTTCCACATAGAAAGGTTCTTCTAGGTTCGGGTGCAAAAGAACTGGAGCAGAAATAAAAATCTCTTTCAGTAATTTGAAGGCCTCTTCAGTTTCCGCGTTCCAAACAAATTTTTCATTCTTCCTCAGCAAACGAGTGAGAGGACTGACCTTTTCCGAGAAATTGGGGATAAATCGCCGATAGAAATTAGCGAATCCAATAAATCTCTGTATTTCTTTTACATTACGAGGAGATGGCCAGTCCTTGATCGCTCTCACTTTCCCTTCATCCATAGATACTCCTTCCGGAGACAAAATGAATCCCAAACATTCCACTCGCTCAGTGTGAAAGACACATTTTTCAAGCTTGACGAAGAGTTGGTTGTCTAGCAGTCTTTTCAATATAGCGCGCACATGTTGTACATGCTCCTCCAAGTTTGCAGAGAAAATGAGAATATCATCTATGTATACTATTGCAAAACGATCCAAAACGTTTCTGAGAATGTCATTGACAAAATATTGAAAAGCTGCAGGAGCATTGCACAGGCCGAATGGCATGACCTGGTACTCAAACAATCCAAAATGAGTCCGAAACGCTGTCTTCCACTCGTCACCCTCAGCCATCCGTACCAAATGATATGCCCCCCTTAAGTCCAATTTGGTGTATATTCGGGATTCTTTCACCTGATCGAAGAGTTCAGAAATGAGAGGCAGAGGGTATCGGTTCTTCTTGGTGACTTGGCTCAAAGCGTGATAATCAATACAAGTTCTAAGTTTTCCATCCTTCTTAGGGATGAAAAATAGCAGAGATGAAACAAGAGATTGGGTGGGTCGAATAAACCCACTTGCCAAATATTTGTCCAAATATTCTTTTAAAAGAAGATTCTCAGCTTCAGTGAGGGCATATATTCTGCTGCAAGGCAGCGATGCTCCTAGTTCCAGTTTAATTTTACAATCAAGTTCCCGATGCAGGGGTAATCTCATGGCCTCTTGTTCATTGAAGACTGATGCCAAGTCTTGATATTCTTTTGGAATCTCTGGAACTTCAAGTGTTCAAATCATAGTAGATTGCTGTGCTAACAATGACGGTGATGAAGGCTGGTGACTGATCTTTGGCTGATGATAACACTGTTTCATACAATATTTTGAATTCAGCTCCACAGTTCTTTTTGCCCAATCTATCTTTGGATTATGCTCTGTGAGCCAATGTAATCCTAAAATAAGCTGAAATTCCGGAGCATCGATGAGATTTAAACTCAACAAACTAAAATGCTGACCAGGTCCAAACAAAGAAAGTTCCTCAGTACAGTAGGTAATGGGCCCGGAAGACAGGTTGGTACCATCCACTGCCCGGACTGGCTCTGGCTTTTCTTTACGGATAAAACGAATACCCAGAGACTTTGCAAATTTAATATCGCAAAAATTCCCGGTGGCTCCTGAATCGATCATGACCGAGACTTCATCAACCTCTGAAACTCCGAATTTGATTAAGCAAGAAATAATAAGATGAGGAGCTGTAGATTGCAAAGTGTTAGCGATCAGATGTGGATCTGGAGTTGTCTTATTAGAAGCACCCACCAGAGCAACTCCTCTTACTGATGGGGCTTGTCTTTTACCCACAAATTATTTTTTGGTTTCTTTGGGCATTCTTTGACAAAGTGACCGGAATTTCCACAATACATACATAGCTTGCCAATTCTACACTTTTCTCTTTCTTCCTTGGTCAAAGGGCCACGTACGGTGCCGATTTGCATTGGCTCTTCTCCAGACGTGGACTCACTGACCTTCTGAGACTCTGGCCTAATTCTGTCAATTCGAGGTGGAAAATGACGTACCTCTCTACGGCGCTCACTCTTCTTCTCGTTTTGCCGCTGATCTATTTGAAGTACCAAATCGATTAGTTCTGAAACATCTGTGGGTCTCTTCGGTATCTGGGCCAGACCATCTTTCAATTCATCTTTAAGCCCTCGATAGAAAATGGCCGCTCTCTTGGCTTGAGGCCAATTGGTTTCCACAATTAATTTGTTAAATTGTGCCAGGTAAGCAATCAATTCACGATTTCCTTGCTTAAGATCTAACAGCTCATTGTCAGTAGTTTGTGAAATGGTTCGCCGATCAAAAATACGCAGGAACTCGGTCTTAAATTCCTCAAAGTCATATAAGATATGATCATTACTGTTTACCAGTGGCAATGACCAGGCTGCTGCATCTCCACTCAGGTAGGACAATATGAAAGCCACCTTGGATTGGTCCTCCTTAAAGATTATGGGCCTACATAAAAAGTGCAAGGAACACTGAGTAAGAAAAATTTGAGCCTTATGTGGGTCACCATTAAATCTCTCAGGGGCCGCCAACGGAATAGTTGGGGAAATGGCACGTACTACTTGTGTGGTCAATTCAGCAGCTGAAGGAGACAGGGAAAATTGCTGAGGTTTTTGTTCTCTGGATATGGGACTAGACCCTGCTACAAATTCATCGAATCTCAGTCTAAGGTAATTGGCTTCCTGACTAGACTTTCTAACCTCATCTCTGAGAATCTTATTTTCTTCCATAGTTTCACTCAACTATTTTTGCAACCCCTCCAATACCGTTGCCAAAGCCTTTAAATCTAATCCCTCAGCCCTATCGCTCAAGTGGAAGTTTATAGTTATGGCACTTCAATCTGTCAGTACCACGAACCTGTAAACTCAGTTTCCACGGGAGCGATGTGCTATTCCACAATTCCCAAACTCCACTGTGAGTCAATGAGACAATTCACTCAGAGTAAAGAGGGGGAAAGGGGATTGGGAAGACGAGAGAGACTGCCACTGCTGTGCCTCTTCCTCTCGGGAGTTTCTGGATATCTTCTGGGCACCTGTAACAAACACAATTTTACTATTTTCTACACAGCCTCCTAAGTACCCTAAAACCCCTCTCTAGTTGCCCCTATTACCTGTAATGCTCAGTGGACTAGCTTCTCTCTTTTGATTAATTTTTATATATTTCTTTGTAGCACATTCCTCAATATTAACAGTAGTTTTGTCTTTCTTTGCAGAGAGATGACAGATGGAGAATTAGGTGGTAAGTACAAATATATATATATATTTATATCTACTGAAATGATCAATAGAAATATCTGCTGCTCTATTCTGTAGATTCAGTTCAATTGAGTTCTCTGCAGTTCATGTCTCAAGATTCAATTCAATGGAATATAATTGCTTCACTATACTGAGGTGCACAGTTCAAAAGATAAAGCTGCTGCTCTTATACTGAGGTGCACAATACTATTTGGTAATTCAGAGCAGCTCAATTAGCGATGAATATGCGAGAAAACTTAATTCTGCTCCAGTATTGTAAGTAGAACTATAATTGGAGTGTTCAAAGTCAATTCACTGTAGTTCTATTCTCTCCAAGTATTATCGCACTGACTGGATACGGACTACGATGGATTACTAAAAGAACTTTTCAGTGCTGAAGTATGCAATATGAACTTACCCGAGGTAATATTCAGGTGCATAGACTGCTGCCAAAAGAAGCTCGTTACTTGGAATAACGAACTTCACTGTGAAGGAAACCAAATGGCAGACTAGTACCCAAATACCTTCTGTGAAATCGTAATTCTGCAGACAAACAGGATGCTAGAACTGCGATACGATGAACTTATTCAACGGAGCTCAAAACGGAAAGAAACACTACTCCTCTGACTGAACCCTTTCAGGAACAGCGTGCGCAGTAAGGAAACGCTGCTTCCTCAGGGAAAAAACGGTTGAAGTGCGCTCAGCGCCCAGTGCGCGAGCGCGATTGCGAGAACACTGTCTCCGCGAGCTGAACACTAGACTGGGTACTACCTAACTGTCTCTGTGCGGCCGCCATTTTGAGTATAGAGTTTGAGCTAAATTGAATCAATTTAAGAAGCAACCGCAAAAGCTTCAGAGATGCAGATCGAGAGCGCTTGCCAAAGGGGGTAAATATATTGTCTCCAATATCTGAATCTTTTAGAGAGACAGTTCAGAACAGATTTTGACTCATATATTCCAGTCCTGACAATTGGATTGCCTTTGTGAGGTGTAGCAAATGCAACAAACAGTTGCTTTGTTTTACGAAAATCCTTTGTCCTTTCAATATAGTATAATAGCGCTCTTCTGACATCAAGTGTGTGAAGAGCTCTTTCTTCCACCAAATCAGGCTGAGGAAAGAACACAGGTAACTGAAATGATTGGTTATTATGAAAAGCAGAAACCATTTTTGGAAGGAATTTTGGGTTTGTACGAAGAACCACTCTATTTTTATGAAGTTGAAAGAAGGGTTCTTCTAAAGTTAATGCCTGCAGCTCACCAACTGTCCTTAATGAAGTGATTGCAATTAGGAAGGCAACTTTCCATGAGAGAAACTGTAAAGGACAATTGTGTAATGGCTCAAAAGGTGGACCCATGAGTCTAGTAAGAACAATGTTAAGATTCCAAACTGGTGCAGGTGGTACCCTAGGTGTTATTACTCTTTTAAGGCCTTCCATAAAGGCTTTAATTACTGAACCTTGAACAAAGATAAGTGTTGACTGTTTTTCAAATATGCGGCTACTGCTGCAAGGTGCAATCGAATGGATGTATAGGCTAAGCCAGCTCGCTGTAGATGTAAAAGGTAACAAATAATATTCTGTACAGATGCATTTAGCGGATCAATACTGTTGCTGTTACAATGTACAACAAACCTTTTCCATTTCGCCGCATAACATGCCCCGGTGGTAGGCTTTCTTGCCTCTTTAAGAATTGTCATACAATCTGGCGGCAAATCCAAGTATGACTTCATGACCCAAATCACTAGGTTGAGCTTCTTGGGGTTTGAGTGTCTGATTTCTCCATGGTTCTGAGTGAGAAGGCTGGAATTGAGGTGCAGCTTTTTATGTGGAACTACTGATAGTTCCAAGAGTGTGGTGAACCATGGTTGACGGGCCCATGTAGAGCCACTAAAATCAGTATGAGTGATGTTTGCCTGAGCTTCCGAACCAGAAACGGAAGGAGAGGGAGAGGTGGAAAAGCGTAGGCAAATATTCCTGACCAATTCATCCATAGGGCATTGCCTTTGGATAGAGGGTGTGGGAACCTGGAGACGAAGTTTGGGCATTTTGAGTTGTCTACTGTGGCAAACAGATTTATTTGTGGGAATCCGCATTTTTTGGAAGTATGGAATGAGACTTTTGGGGCTGAAGTTCCCATTTGTGTATTTGTTGCCGCAACCTGCTGAGGAGGTCGGCAATTTGATTGTTCACTCATGGGAGGTGCTCTGCCAGAAGACGAAATCTGTGATGAATTGCCCAGCGCCAAGTGGTCTGATAGAGGCGTGACAGTTGCAGAGAGTGTGTTCCCCCCTTGTTTTTGTACCTAGTACATGGCTGTCAGATTGTTCGTGTGGACTAGGGCAACTTTCCCTATGAGGTGAGGCTGAAAAGCTTTTAGTGCTAGATATACAGCTAGAAGCTCTAGATAGTTGATGTGGAGAATTTTGTGCTTGTTGTCCCATAGACCTTGAATTGTTAGATTTTGTAGATGGGCACCGCACCCTGTGACAGATGTGTCTGCTGTTAATATGATCTGTGGAACTGGGTCATCAGGGCCGCAATTTCTCTGGGAGAGGCTAGAGCTACGTGAGTGTTTAGAGTCGCTCCCAGATAGGACTCCATTTGTGAAGGTTGAAGCTGAGACTTTTGCGTATTGAATGTAAAGCCCAATTGATGGAGAAGGTTTAATGGAGTTTGAGTGTACTGCAAACACTTTTGGTGTGTGCTGGCTTTGATGAGCCAATCGTCTAGATATGGGAAGACATGTCTTTGTAATCTTCTGAGATGAGCTGCAACTACTGCTAGACATTTTGTGAACACTCTGGGTGCAGTAGTAACTCAGAACGGGAGTACTTTGAACTGATAGTGATTTCCTGCTATCACAAATCTGAGATATTTGCAGTGTGCTGGGTGAACTGGAATGTGGAAGGATGCGTCCTTTAAGTCTAGTGTTGACATAAAGTCACCTTGCTGTAGAAGTGGGAGCACTTGCTGAAGCATAACCATATGGAAATGTTCTGACAGTATGTACAGGTTTAACCTTCTTAGGCCCAAAACTGGTCTTAGGGACCCGTCCTTTTTGGGAATTAGGAAGTACAGAGAGTAAACTCCTGACCCTTGGTGTTGTAATGGAAATGGTTCTATAGCTCCCTTTGCTAAAAGAGCTTGTACCTCTTATTTGAGGAGCTGTAGGTGTTATGAGGAGAGTTTGGGATTGCGCGGTGGAATATTGGGAGGACTGCTGGTAAGCTCCAGGCAATAACCACAGTGGATAATGTCTAGTACCCATTTGTCTGATGTCATTGATTGCCAAATGGGTAGAAATTGTTGAAGTCTTCCCCCGACAGGTGTAAAATGATCGGGGGAAAATGTAGGCAAGTCACTGCTTATTGGGAGAAGGGGAGTTACGTGTTGGCATACCTTTTCCCCTACACTTGAAGTTGTTTCATCTATACCCTCCTCTATAAAAACCTCTAGATGGAGAGGGTTGTGTGTTGGATTTATATGGGGAGGCATTGGGGTCTGAGGGATTACCTTTGGACCCTCCCCTATTAAATGAACGGTGAAAGGAGACTCTGTTAGATGGGGTCGGAAGAGCTCCCATAGACCTCTCTACTTCTGTGCCTTTCTTAATTTCTCCGAATGCCTTGTCTACTAGAGGTCCAAAAAGGTGTTCTCTGTCAAAAGGAGTATTTAGGATAGACTGCTGAAGTTCTGGTTTAAATCCTGAAATCTTAAGCCATGCATGTCGTCTAAGGAGAATGCTGGTATTAATTCCCCTTGCTGCAGTGTCAGCAGCATCTAAAGCACATCTAATGGAGGAATTAGATATAAGTTTACCTTCCTGCACTAACTCTTGTGCTTTTTTCTTATGCTCTTCTGGGCGGTGTTGGAGTAGGTATTCCATCTCGTCCCAGTGGGCCCTATCATATCTGGCTAATAGGCCTTGTGTGTTGGCAATACGCCATTGGTTAGCAGCTTGAGCAGATACTCTTTTACCTGATGCATCTATTAATTTAGACTCTTTGTCTGGGGGAGGTGCATCTGCTGAAGTTTGTGAATTTGCTCTTTTGCGAGCATTAGAAACTACTAAAGAATCTAAAAGTAACTGCCCAAATCGGATCAGACAGTGGAGGGTTATATTTCTTGTCAACCCTAGGTGTTAATATGCGGACACGCACAGGGTCCTTAAAAATGTTATCAGCATGTCTCATCATGCCTTTTAACATAGGCAAACTTTGACTTGTTCTATGTGTAGAACCTAGTGTCTCAAATAAAAAATCTTCTTCTAAAGATTCTTTGTATAATGTAACACCATGGTAAGATGCTGCCCTAGAAATCAACTCTTGATATGATACATTGTCATCAGGAGGTGACAGCTTCGCAGGATATAAATCAGGATCATTATCCATGGGTGGATTGATATTATAGTCATCCCATGGGTCTGATGGTAGTGGAACATTGTCATCGTCATCCCCTATATCAGGCTGTGTATGTGGAGAACCCTGAGGTGTTATATGTAAAGGATCTGAGCCTGGCAATGGTGGTAGTGGTGAAGATGGTGGAGGGGATTGAGGATTAAGATAGATAGGGCTTGTAGCCATGTCCTTCTTTTTTAGAGGAATTTTGTATCCAGTGTCCTCTGTGCCAGCTTTCCTTTTGGAAGGTGTAGCTCCTTTAGCAAATATATGCCCAGTATCTGGATTTATATACATTTTCTTTTGCGTAGGGTCCAGTTCCTCCTTCATGGTGTCCAAGATAGGTTCCGGAGGCTTTTGAAGAATATCTTTTGATTTTGGTGCCGAACGTTTCGGTGCCAAACTGGACTTGTCTTTTGAAACTGAAGGTTTTGGTTCCAAAGATGACTTTCCTCGACTCGCTCCCGAGCCGGAAGGCTTGACTGACTGTTTCTGTGCCGGGCCCGAGGGCAGGGCGAAGGAAACATTGTCTTGGTGCCGACCATGGCCCAAAGGCAGTGGTAGTGCAGAAGCCTTTTGCTTAATGGAAGAGAGTTTGAGGGGCACAGGGGCTTTGTTACTCACGGCACCCTGTCCCGGTGTAACGTCTTCGGACTCCAACTCAATTTCCAGCTCGGAATCCGATTCTGGAACAGAGAGGGCTTCCTCTTCTTCCACCGGCAAAGCTTCCATCTCTTTGTGTTCGGTATCTTCCCTGAAGATATCCAGAGTGTGTTCAATGTTTTGTCGCTGCATGTCTTTTCGTCGAGCCCGACGATCCAGCAAAGTCTTTTTTGATCAGAACGATCGACAAGCTTCGCAATCCTCTTCTTCAGTATTGAAACGGAGTCTGTTCCATCGGCAGAAGTCAACCTACGCAGATAGGCCCGAAGGCCGCACGATGTCTTCTCGACCGAAGATGGAGAGTTTTCCGATCTCTTCGATACACAGAGAATAGTGAAATGCGTACGAGAACGATACAGTCGAGGGTACAGTGGATTGCGCACTGAGGGGAACCCAAAGGACGATTTTATACCGGATTGTCGCAAACCATGTCCGAAGTCGATGGCAGAAAGAAAACAATCTAACAATGGAGTCGATGCTCATGTGCACTATCACCGAAAGGAGGGGTCACCTTACCTCGTGACTCAGAAAGGCTTCTCCGAAGAAAAATAACTTGCAAACATCCGGACCCAACACTAAATAGCAGGAGTATGCAAAGCATGTGCATCTACAGCACACATGCCTCGAACACGTATATCGTTAACACTACTGTCCATATGTCCTACCTTTCCCCAAACGACTTCACGACATATATCCAACAAGGGATCAGAGTTGCCCTCCGTGCGAGACTGCAGAAGCTAATTACCTACATGTGGTTTTCACTGCTCGGTTGTAGTTTCCTACGGGCTCAAGATTTTGGCCCCGCTTAAGTGCCAGTCAGGATGGGATGTCCCATGCACAGTTAATAAGTGTCTGCTGGGGGCTTCTCCAGGAGAACCTGAAAAGATGATTGAGCAGGCACTTTACTCTATTAGGCCTTACAGTGGTGAAAAGGAGCATAGCAATACGCTGGCTAGGCCGTCGTGCCCCGACACGGGAAGCTTGGGAGAAAGATATGCTGAAATGGGCAGGGGTGGAAGAGGCACATATGAGAAGGACCAGGAGTGATGATAAGGCACAGGATGCTTTGCATGCCTGGAGTGCAATGACACTGGGGCAGTTGGAACCCCCAGCCAGAGTCAGGCCGCACCTGATCAGTTAAGTGGAATGGAAGAGTGATGATGTTGTTGGATCGGACTACTTGTCAACTTGAACTTACTAAATAAAACATGTGCATGGGGGAATCTGCAATGACCAGGCTGAAAATGAGATGTGAATTATTTATAAGATATGTATCAATATTTACATGGAAGCTACAGATGTGGGCGTGGGTAGGAGGAGTCACGTTTTGTTTACCAGAACTGATATCTGGTAACTGAGTTTGTCACATAGATAGGATACACTACTTATTCTACTTCTTTGTTGGTGCCAGAATAATGGATTATACTGCACTGTTATTCATTGAGATGTTTGACCAATTGACTGTGTCAATATTGGAATCTTTTCTCCTGACCATAGTCCCTGTTGTTGCAACAGCATATGGTATGGACATTGGCCTTTCTTTTATTCTGTGACCACTGCACATAGCATTCTGCTGATTGCCATATTGAATCCTGTATGCAAATAACAAATGTCAGTAAAGAAATATTGAAAAAACAACAAAAAAACCATTAACACTACTTACACTATTCACACATAGTACCAATAATTACCATTTACACCTCATAATGTATATACCTGACACATTACATCTACCTCTGTTCACACACTTTTACGCTACGTCTGTTTCAGTTACCACACTCTACTCTATGCCACTCCACTCTACACCACTACGCTGTAAGCTGTTACACTCTACGCCATTACAGTCTACAGTACACCATACACCACTCCATGCTAATCCACTATACGCCACTCCACTCTACTCCACTCAACTTTACACCACTCCATTCTGCACCACTTCACTGTACGCTATTACAATCTGCACCACTCCATTCTAAGACACTTCAATCTATACCACTTCAGTGTATGCCCTTCCACTCTATGCAACTCCACTGCACACTCTTCTGTATGCAACTCCCCTTTACGACACTACAGTAATACGCTCTCCTACTCATTGCCACTACACTATATGCCACTTCAGTGTACACCACTGCATTGTACGGTATTTCAGCATACTATGCTCCACTCTATGCCACTCCATTCTGTCACTAACCATTATGCTACTAGAGTCTACACTATTCCACTGTATGACACTCCACTCTATGCCATTATACTCTGTGCTACTCCACTATATGCCACTCTCCGCTAAGAGGTAAACTGTACGCAAATAAACTCAATGTTATTCCACTCTACACCATTCCACTGTATGGTACTCCATTATATGCCACTCCACTCCTCTCTACACCATTACATCCTATGCTATTTCACTCGCTCCACTCTACAACACTCCACTGTATGCCACTCCACAGTATGATGTTGCACTGTATGCCTCTACACTCTACCCTGCTCCACTCTACAACACTCCCCTCTACAGTATTCCACTCTACAACACTCCACTGTATGCCACTCTACGCTACGCCGCTCCAGACTAAGCTATCCCACGGCCTGCCACTACACTGTACCGCACTCCACTCTGAGCCACTTCACTCTACGCTATGCTATTCCACTCTACGCCACTCAACTTCAACTCACTCCAGTGTGCACTATTCTGCTGTACGCCACTCCACTGTATGCTAATCAACTCTATGCCACTGCGCTCTATGCTGTTCCACTGGACAACACTACACTGTACCTCACTCCACGGCAATCCACTCTATACTGCTACACTGTACGCCACTGCACTCTATGCCATTATACTACATGCCAGCCTATTCTACCAAACTCCACTCTATGCCACTGCACTGTACACCACTCCAATGTACGCTATTCCACTGTATGCTGCTCCACTGTACGACACACCAGTCTTCACCTCTACACCGTACTCCTCTACACTGAACACCAAGCCACTCTACACTATTCCACTGTACCCAAATCCACTGTACGACACTCCACTTTCTGCTATCCCATTCCACTCTCCGCCACTTAATTATACGCTATTCCTATGTACGTCACTCCGCTCTACGCCACTCTGCTCTTCCCCACTCCTCTCCACTCCACTCTATACCATTCCACTCTACCCCACTCCACTGTATGCCACTCCATTGTATGCTACTCCACTCTACGCTACTCAACTCTACGCTATTTCACTGTACGCAACTCCATTATTGCCCCCACTTTATGCCACTCCAATGTACGCTACTCTACTATACACTATTCCACTCTACACCACCCCACTTTACGCCACTCCACTGTATGGTATTCCATTGTACACCACTCCACTCTATGCCAATTTCCACTTTATGCTTTTATACTGTATGCAGCTATAATATACCTCACTCCACTGTACAGCAATCCGCTCTATTACACTGCAATCTACACTACTCCAAAGTACGATATTACACTCTACCACACTCCATTCCATGACACTGTACGCTAATCTACTGTATGCCACTCCACTCAATGCCACTCCACGGTACTCCACTCCATTTATTTCACTCCAGCATACACTATTCCACTGTACGCAACTACACTCAACACCAATCAACTCTGCGCTTTTCGACTCTATGCTACTCCACTCTACCCCACTCCACTGTACACCACTCCACTGTAAGTTATTCTACTGTACCATACTGCCCTGTAACCCACTTCACTGTACGCCACTCCAGTGTATGCCACACCACCCTACAGTACTCAAATGTATGCTGTCTCAGTGTATGCTACTCAACTGTACACTCATCCACTGTATGCCACTTAACACCATTCCACTGTATGCTACTCCACTCCTCTCTACACCATTATATCCTACACTGTTTCAATCTACACCACACCACTCTACAACACTCCACTGCACGTCACTCCACAGTATGATATTGCACTGTATGCCACTACACTCTACCCTAGTCCACTCTACAACACTTCACTGTACACCACTCCATGCTACGCCACTCCAGTCTATGCTATTCCACTGTATGCCACTACACTGTACGGCACTCCACTCTAAGCCACTTCACTCTACGCTACTCCACTGAAAGCCACTGAACATTACCCCACTCCAGTGTGTGGTATTCTGCTGTATGCTACTCCACTGTAAGCTACTCAACTCTATGCCACTTCGGTCTATGCTATTCCACTGTACACCACTACACTGTACCTCACTCCACTCAACACACGTCCACTCTACACTACTACACTGTACGCCACTCCACTGTAAGCCACTCCAATATACGCTATTTCACTGTATGCTTCTCCACTGTACAACACTCCAGTCTTCACCGCTACACTATACTCCACTACACTGAATGCCAATCCACTCTACACTATTCCTCTGTATGACACTCCACTCTTTGCTATCCCACTCCACTCTCCACCACTCCTCTGTCTGCCACTCTATTATACACTATTTCTTTGTACACCACTCCACACTATCCCACTCTACTCTTCCCCACTCCTCTCCACTCTATACCACTCCACTGCATGCCACTCTACTGTACACTACTCCACTCTATGCTACTCAACTCTACACTATCCCACTGTTCACAACTCCACTGTTGCCACTCCACTCTATGCCACTCCAATTTAAACCACTCCAATGTACGCCACTCTACTATATGCTATTCTACTATACGCCACCCAACTTTATGCCACTGCACTGTATGGTATTCCACTGTACATCACTCCACTCTATGCCACTCCACTGTATGCTTATCTACTGTATGTCACTATAATATACCTCACTCCACTGTACGCCGATCCACTCTATTACACTGCACTCTATGCTACTCCAATGTACGTTATTACACTCTCCATTCTACGGCACTCCACTCTACTGTACAATATTCTACTGTACACCACTGCAATCTATGCCACTATACTCTACAAAACCCCACTGTATGCTATTCCACTCCACTCTATGCCACTCCACTGTAAACCACTCCACATCCGTCACTCTAGTATACACTATTCCACTGTATGCAATGAGACTATGCTATTCGACTCTATGCTACTCCACTCTACCCCACTCCACTGTACATTATTCCTTTGTACGGTACTGTACTGTAACCCACTTCACTGTACACCACTCCAGTGTATGCCACACCGCTCTACAGTACTTGAATGTATGCTATTTCAGTGTATGCTACTAAGGGGCCGATTCCGATTCGGGTCGGACAGCTCAAAAAGAGCCGTCCGGACGCTTACCTCCCGACCGACCCGTCCCGGGAGCCGGTCAGTCCTGCCGATCAAGTACGATGCGTGCATGTGCTGAAAACTCGACCGACACGAACTCGCCAAATAAATACTCAATTCACCCTACGACCCGGTCCCGTAAACGCAAAATCGACTCGCACGGGGGCTAGGTCAGAGCTGTTTCCGGCCGGACAAGTACGATGCGCACTTCCTATGCGCCGAGCGAGTCGACACGTACGGCACGTCACAGCATCCGGAAAAGCTGCATGAAAGGAACGATTCGCGCCACAACACGATCCCCGGACACGAGACGTACAAGCCTGCAACTGGGACGAAACGAACCAACGACCAGTGCAGACGAGACGGTGTCGACATGAATCCCATCGCACAGGCCATACCGATCCTCTACATCCATGGACTGATCCGGAACAGACGCCAACGACGGAGACGGTAAGAGACACCCCCCCAAACAAACAGCCGACACGTACCAGTAAACCTGTGACAAACACCCAGGCCCCCCCTTGCCCATCACCCCCACCCATAGGGGGCCTCTTGCCTGTCACCACTACCACCCCCACCCATAGGGGGCCTCTTGGCTGGGACTACTCACACCCCCACCTATAGGGGGCCTCTTGCCTGTCACCACTTCCACCCCCACCCATAGGGGGCCTCTTGCCTGTCACCACTACCACCCCCACCCATAGGGGGCCTCTTGGCTGGGACTACTCACACCCCCACCTATAGGGGGCCTCTTGCCTGTCACCACTTCCACCCCCACCCATAGGGGGCGTCTTGGCTGGGACTACTCACACCCCCACCCATAGGGGGCCTCTTGCCTGTCACCACTTCCACCCCCACCCATAGGGGGCCTCTTGCCTGGGACTACTCACACCCCCACCCATAGGGGGCCTCTTGCCTGTCACCACTTCCACCCCCACCCATAGGGGGCCTCTTGCCTGGGACTACTCACACCCCCACCCATAGGGGGCCTCTTGCCTGTCACCACTCCCACCCCCACCCATAGTGGGCCTCTTGGCTGGGACTACTCACACCCCCACCCATAGGGGGCCTCTTGCCTGTCACCACTTCCACCCCCACCCATAGGGGGCCTCTTGGCTGGGACTACTCACACCCCCACCCATAGGGGGCCTCTTGCCTGTCACCACTCCCACCCCCACCCATAGGGGGCCTCTTGGCTGGGACTACTCACACCCCCACCCATAGGGGGCCTCTTGCCTGTCACCACTCACACCCCCACCCATAGGGGCCTCTTGGCTGGGACTACTCACACCCCCACCCATAGGGGGCCTCTTGCCTGTCACCACTTCCACCCCCACCCATAGGGGGCCTCTTGCCTGTCACCACTTCCACCCCCACCCATAGGGGCCTCTTGCCTGGGACTACTCACACCCCCACCCATAGGGGGCCTCTTGCCTGTCACCACTCACACCCCCACCCATAGGGTGCCTCTTGGCTGGGACTACTCACACCCCCACCCATAGGGGGCCTCTTGCCTGTCACCACTTCCACCCCCACCCATAGGGGGCCTCTTGCCTGTCACCACTTCCACCCCCACCCATAGGGGGCCTCTTGCCTGGGACTACTCACACCCCCACCCATAGGGGGCCTCTTGCCTGTCACCACTCACACCCCCACCCATAGGGGGCCTCTTGCCTGTCACCACTTCCACCCCCACCCATAGGGGGCCTCTTGCCTGTCACCACTTCCACCCCCACCCATAGGGGGCCTCTTGCCTGGGACTACTCACACCCCCACCCATAGGGGGCCTCTTGCCTGTCACCACTCCCACCCCCACCCATAGTGGGCCTCTTGGCTGGGACTACTCACACCCCCACCCATAGGGGGCCTCTTGCCTGTCACCACCACCAATAGTGAACTGTGTGAGTACCACTACCAATGCCCACACACATAGGATGGGTGATGTGTAACACATACCCCATACCCCAACATAAGGACTACAAACCAAAGGATATCCACAACAACCTCATGACCACAACATGTAGTCTGTGTACAATACCCACCACAGTGAACATGACCATGTACACACAATGTAACTCACAACACGTGTCTGCAATACCATAGTGTGGCTAACACAAGCCAAGCCTCACATGAGCACTGCAGTAATGTCCTCAACACCCATCACTTGAGTGTACAAAAGGTAACTGTGTGGTACTAAACAGCAGCATATGTAGAGCACTGTGCTAATGGGGTCTCAACCCCCATCAGCACAGTGACATGAAGGTAAGTGTGGGGATCACACATGCAGCATATGTAGAGCACTGTGCCAATGGGGTCTCAACCCCCATCAGCACAGTGACATGAAGGTAAGTGTGGGGATCACACATGCAGCATATGTAGAGCACTGTGCCAATGGGGTCTCAACCCCCATCAGCACAGTGACATGAAGGTAAGTGTGGGGATCACACATGCAGCATATATAGAGCACTGTGCCAATGGGGTCTCAACCCCCATCAGCACAGTGACATGAAGGTAAGTGTGGGGATCACACATGCAGCATATATAGAGCACTGTGCCAATGGGGTCTCAACCCCCATCAGCACAGTGACATGAAGGTGAGTGTGGGGATCACACATGCAGCATATGTAGAGCACTGTGCCAATGGGGTCTCAACCCCCATCAGCACAGTGACATGAAGGTGAGTGTGGGGATCACACATGCAGCATATGTAGAGCACTGTGCCAATGGGGTCTCAACCCCCATCAGCACAGTGACATGAGGGGACTCCACTCCTGTGGAAGGAAAGCTGTGCCATATGTTGTCCATGCAGGCCACCAGCATGTCAGCAGTATACTTTGTCACACAGCTAACATATAGCACACATTGGTGGCCCTGGTAACAGCAGCCTGGGCACGGGAGGGTCCCCTGAGTCAACTGCACAGAGTCAACACACATGTAGATGAAGTAGCACTGAGGACACAGATGAGTCCATCCACATAGATGCATACACTTGCATGTCCATTGGTGATGGCCACACAGTCAGTGAAATGGGCCAATTGAACCATGCTAAGGCCAACAGGTGTGCATGTGTGTAAGACACTGATGAGACATTGCTAACAAAAGATAGATAACACATTTCCAAAGACCATAATCATGACCCCGTCGGATTGCTGCAAAGGATGACATGGATACACACCCCAACAGGACATACCCCCCATGGGCCACATGGTCTCCAGCACAGTGACACTACATTTCCCAGCCATGGAATACACCATCACTGGAGCAAGGGCATGTCAAGTATCAACAACATCATGTACATCTGAAGCAAAACCACTAGTGAACAAAAAGGAGCTTTTATTCAGCCGAGTTATTTGTTAAATGGAAAATCAAGAAGAAAAACATGAAGGCCTATGGCCAGTCCATAAACAGACCCAACAGGGTCAAGTGTCCAAATGCCACATTTGGCATGCCTGCACTGCCAACGGAAGGGGACATACCCCTGGGAGGGGCATACATAGAGGCCAGCCAGGCACCGCAGGTACAGGATCATGGGTCTACAGAAACAGGCAGGGAAGGGCTGGTGGGTGCAGGAGAGGCAGCTGCAGCGGAGACGTCTGACAGGGTGGGTGCCGGCACGACTGGGGGGCACAAGTCAGGAGCAGTGGGTGCTGGCACAACTGGGGGGCACAAGTCAGGATCAGTGGGTGCCGGCACAACTGGGGGGCACAAGTCAGGAGCAGTGGGTGCCGGCACAACTGCAGTGGGCAGGTCAGAGGGAGTGGACACGGAACCCACTGCAGTGCCCAAGTCAGACCGGGAGGGCAGAGACTCCACTGCAGTGCCCATCCCCAGGGGAGCAGGAAGTGGATCCGGTGATGTGGGCAGGACGGAGGGGGAGGGCACGCCCTCCACAGCAGTGCCACACACAGGCTGAGTGGGGTGTGGGGTGCTGGAAGAGCAAGAGGCAGGTGGGGAAGGCCTGAGCATCTTGGGGATGCGGTAGCGGTGGGTGGGTGAACCTGGGGCAGGGTGTGGTGGTGGGACCTGTGGAGTGGGAGTCTGGGGGATGGTGGGTGGAGACTGTCTGGTGGAGTGTTGGGCCGGTGGTGGGGTCTTGCTCTTCCGTGTGCGGGGGACCTGCGGCGTGGTGTCTCAGCCTGCCTGCGCCTGGGGGAGGGTGTCTGGGGGCGAGGGACACCCCTCTGTGTGGCCGGACCCCCTCTTCCCCTTGTGTGCTGGTGTGGATGGATCAGTGGGGAAGAGTCCGAGGTCGACCAGGAAGAGCCTCTTTGCAGCTGGGGATGCAGTTGAGGCAGTGGAAGGGGCCGTGGAAGGGGCTGTGGAGGGTGAGGCATCGGAGGACTGCGGAGTGCCTGTGGATGCATGTGTGTGTGTGTCTGACCCATCCCCGGTGAGTGTATTTCCAGTCCCCTGAGTATGCGTGCGTGCATGTTTAGACTTTGGCTTGGGGGTGTGTATAGTGCCTGGGTCTGTTGTGTGCAATGATGGTGCAGGTGTGTGTGTGAGTTGGACAGGTAGGGTGCTGGGAGTAGGGGATGGGGCAGGGGCAGGAGGGGGGAGGGACTGCTGGAGGAGGGACACTGCTGCCGTCAGTGAGGAGGCCATGCCCTGACTGGTCCTCTGTAGGGCAGACATGGATGATGACATGCCCTCCATGTACGACACCAGCTGGTTCAACAGACCCGTGTGCACATGGAAGACACGCAGCATGGATGACTGCCCCACATGGATCTGCCGCAGCAGGTCGACAGACTCCTCACTCAGGGCTGCAGGGGACACAGGGGTAGGGGGTGCGGTGCCTGACTGGAAGGAGACATGCCCATGAACACGGGCGCCTCCACGGACCTTAGATGTGGGAGCCATGGGGAGGGCAGTGATGGTGGGGCGGGGACAACCTCAACAGGTGTTGGATGGTGGCTGCTGCCACCCGCCTCCACAAGGAAGTCCCCGTCACTGCTGCTGTGGTCCTCAGCTGCGGTGGTGTTTGCCGAGGAGCCCACAGACTCACTCCCTCCGTGCCACTGGGTCCCTCCGACTCCTCAAATTCCGACCCAGTCTGGCTCTCTGGCTCCCCCTGGTCCATGGAGCGGTCTCCCTCTGTGTCCGTGTCTGTATCTGCACAGGGAAAATAGAATGAAAACACATTAGTCATCTGCACTGACCACACACACCACAGAAAGTACAGCACATCAGTGGCCAAGTGCGGGCATCAATCAGTTGAACTTTGCTAGGAGTGCTCACACAGATTTGCATAGGCCAATGGTTAGTCTGAGAGTCGAGCATGGCATTCACATCCCTCCTGCCCTTGCACCCATCTGTCTTGCGCATGTAGGATCCCTACACCCCACTGCAGACACATGCACCACCTACCCATCACTTGACAAGACCTGAAAATACGTAGTGGTCTGTCAACATGCACACATCACATCTGCTGACAATGGACCTGTACATTTGCCTGGACGTAGGGATGGCCAGTGTTGCATCTGAGAGGCTGGGGCTGAGTACATGCACCAGACATCCTGATCCCCACAAGTCCTGCATACCTTGGCACAATGGAGTGCATGTTGCACATGACACACTCCTGCTGGATCACCCCTAGGTAGTGTAGTCCCATGGCTCAGCCATGCCTGTGAGATCATACATCACAGTCTCCAGTCACAGGGGGCAGGGCAGCCCTACCACAACTGTCACCACTGTGTCACATTCCCAAGACATGGGGCCTGCAAACTCTGCAGCTGACAACTACACATTACCATCCACAGTATCAACAGCGTCTGGATTCTGATGTGCCCACCCCAGATCCATTGGACGCATGAGAGACATGGGACAGGGCACTCTGAAGCTGAGCAACTCGCACTCTGCTGTGAATGACACCCAGCTGCTGGAACTACCCGGTTGCAGGCACCATTGTGCACGGTCAAGTCATCACATCCATACATGTCACAGAGGTATTGTCTCACATGGGCACATCTCAGATTGCATGCTGACCCCAAACCCATGTACACACCAGTGGGCCTGACAACGGTGCCACAGCACAATGACACAGGGGCAGACACCTGAGGGAACTGTTCACCTGGCACAAAGTGCCAACCGAGACACGGGAGTGGGAGTACAGACTGTAGCATGCCCTGGACTAGCCATGACTGTCCTGCTCCACGTGGAACAGGTGATAGCCATGGACAGTAGGCAGGTGGCTGTGCATATGTGACACACTTGAGGTACATGCTCCAGAGGCCCCAACAGTTTACCCAACCAGCAGCATGGGTGTGTGCCGAATGCCCCAGGCACATGTGGTGAGCTTGAGCTGTCAATTGGCCACATGACAGGAGTACATGCAGATAAATACCAGGACCCTGGCATGTACTGTACAATGGTCCCACCCTTGAAGCACAACACTGAGTCCCCTGAAGCAATGCTGGCCCACATCCCATGCACCTTCACATGTAAGGGCACAGTTCCCACGTGACACTATGCCCAGACAGAAACAGCAACACCTGGCAAACAGATGAGAAGGGGGCAAGTCACCAGAGAGGGACATGGGTCCTGGACTAACTGAACAATGTACTGTTGAGGTGTTACCAGGCCAGAGGGGGCACATAGCATGTCAGACACAGCACACAGTGCAGTCATGTACTCACCCCTCCTTGCTGCTGTCTGGCCTTCAGCTGCCCATCCAGGTCCGGGAAGACCACCGCCAGGATCCGGAGCATGTGGGGGTCAGGGTCCGGTGTCCGCCCCTCCTGCGTGGAGGCGACAGCTTCAGCTGGACCCGTGCGATCCTCCGGGTCCAGCCCCGAAGGTCCTGCCACCTCTTCTGGCAGTTGCAGATCCTGCGCCTGTAGACCCCCACGGATCTCACCGCCCGGACGATGCTCCTCCAGATATCATGCTTCTTCTGGGCAGCAACCTGTGAGGATGACAAAGTGCAGAGGACATTACTACACTGGCAACATATTAGTGCAACACACAGGCAGTCACACATGTGGGCATCAGCAAGGCTAATGAGGTACACAGGTGGTGCAACTATGGTTGAGGGACCGGTGTCCAGCACTCACAGCTTTGAGACATGGCCTGGGAAGGGGACCTAGTGACAATACACCTTGCACTGCACTGCAACTGTGCAGTACATGTGGGTGCCCCATTTGTGGCAAGAGCAGTAGTCAGTGGGCAACCAAGCCACTGGTGTACACACTAATGCTGCTGCTGGTCAGACCAGTAGCACAATTAGCAAAGCAGTGGACAGCACACTCACCTGCTCCCCTGGTTTCCCATAGAGCTTGGTGTACTGCGGCAGGAGCCCGTCCAGCAGGGCCTGGTTCTCCTCCTCACTGAAGGCTGGGGCCCTCTCCACAGTACGTGCCATCATTGAAGCCAGAGGAAGCAGAGACAGCAGCAGTGATGATCTTGATGTGCTCCAGTAGCATGTGGTGCAGGCAAGTGGGTTCTCTGGGGGCCAGGCAGCCTTATATCTGTGCTGTGGAGGCATGTCTGCCCTGGGGTACAAAGGGATAGGTCCAAAAGCTTGCATCCTATGAATTTGGCCAATCCATGGGATAGCACGACTCGTACACGCCTTCAGCATCATTTAAAACATCACCTCCATGACACACTGGCAATTGCAACAATGTTGTACGACTCCAACTGAATTTCCTGCACACGCCTCGTTCAAATTTCAAATCTGCGTCCATCACCATGACAGCTCATGGCCAATGAGGGTGCAGGGCCCGGCAAATGACTGTACTACGCGGATTTTGAATGGCAACACACACCCGTCTCCATCAGATTCAATGGGCAAGACGTGCGCGCGGCTCGGCCATACACGACGGACGCGTCACACGCGTCCGTCGCCATTGTAATGTATGTCCCTGACATGCGCGCGGCTCGGTCATACACGACCGACGCGTCACACGCGTCCGTCGCCATTGCAATGTGTGTCCCTGACATGCGCGCGGCTCGGTCATACACGACCGACGCGTCACACGCGTCCGTCGCCATTGCAATGTGTGTCCCTGACATGCGCGCGGCTCGGTCATACACGACCGACGCGTCACACGCGTCCATCGCCATTGCAATGTGTGTCCCTGACATGCGCGCGGCTCGGTCATACACGACGGACGCGTCACACGCGTCCGTCGCCATTGCAATGTATGTCCCTGACATGCGCACGGCTCGGTCCGAACAAGTTATTTGGGTTTTGGGGACATTGAACGTGTCGGTCAGCCTTGCTGTCAATTCCTGACAGATGACATCCTCTGTCACTAGCTAGGGACTATGGGGCACACCAATGGCACCACTGCCTGTGCCACAGTGTGTCCCCAGTCATGTATGGCTGCCTCTTATGTGTGTGTCTGGGGGCACAGGATGTGTTTGGTCGTGTGCCACTTGTTGACAAGCACTCCCAGGCTGGACCCGGATGTGGGTGGACACATACATGTGTGGTGTGCCCATTGCCACAGGGGGTGCAGCAATGCAGTACAGGACATTGGCAATGGACACAGTCCCAGCCAGGATGTGCGTGTGTGTCGTGTCACATGTACCCTGTCTCATCAGTGTTAGTAGCTTCAACGCAGGGTGAACCAGTGTCGACATTGTGATGTCCATACACTATCTGTGTGCATGTGGTGTGATCTGTCAGTGATCCAATGTGAGCTGATCCACACATCACATTGGTTTGTACATGCACAGTGTTGTTGTGTGGGGTGGCACAGACACCTACATATGTCCACTTGTGGCGACAGGGCACATGGACTGTGGCTAACATTCTTGTTGTGTGTAATGTCAACGATACGTCACATCATGCCTGTGTAACTGTCAGTCAGGGAGCTGTGTTGTGGAGAAAATATCTGTCCTCACTAGTCACTGTGGGCTTTGTGTGGTAGGTGGCAACAGGGCAGATGTACTGTGCTAGGGCCCATTGCTTTGTCATGGCACAACAGGGGCCCTGTCATGTGCACATCTTGGGCTTCAATGTGCGTTGATGCCATGTATGGGACATTAGTGTCTGTAACCTGTGGCAACCACCTCAGCTCATTGTGTTATGTGTTTGTTTATGATGGGCTGTGTTGCTGTGGCTTTGTGACATTGCTGGAGGGTGTGCCCTCATCCTTTGTTTCTGTCTGTACTGCAGGTCCCCAAATGTACCTAGGCCATTCCCGGACCTGGCAACGATGGTGGAACATGAGTCCATCAGAAAGTACCGTTTCACCAGGGCAGTGATTGAGGAGTTGGCAGGGCAGTTGGGCCCACACCTGCAACCTGGCCGGCCATACCCGACAGCACTGACCCCCAAGGTGAAGGTGATGGCAGCCCTTCATTTCTTTGCGACGGGTACCTTCCAGTACACTGTGTCTTCTGGTGGAGGGATGTCGCAGACAATGTTCAGTCGGGTGCTTCGGGATGTGTTGGAGGCCATGTTACATTTCCTGGACCTGTACATCTATTTCCCCACACCCCAACGACTTGCAGACATAAAGGGTGACTTCTATGCCCTGGGGAGGATGCCAAATGTCATAGGCTCCATTGACGGGACACATGTGGCTTTGGTGCCACCACAGGCACATGAGCTGCCATACAGGAACCGCAAGCATTTCCACTCCATCAATGCTCTGGTGGTTTGTTTGGCGGACATGACAATCTCCCATGTGTGTGCCCGTTTCCCTGGGTCTGCGCATGATGCCTATGTGATGAGGAGTAGTCGTGTCCCTAGACTGATGTCACGGATGCAGAATCTACGTGCCTGGCTTGTTGGTGTGTACTGACTTTTCCTCATTGTGTGTGCCTGCCAATTGTGTGCTACCTGTTTTTCTCCAACTCCTCTAATGTGCATGTGTCTGTATGTAGGTGACTCTGGATATCCCAACATGCCATGGTTGCTGACACCCCTGAGGAACCCTGTGACACCAGCCGAGATGCGCTACAACCAGGCACATGGTCGTACCAGGAGGGTGATAGAGCGGACATTTGGACTCCTGAAGAGCCGCTTCAGGTGTTTAGACAAGACAGGAGGAGCCCTCCCGTATGCCCCTGCTAAGGTGTGCCGGATCATCATCGTAGCATGCATGCTGCACAATCTGGCAGTGCGAAGGGAGTTGCCCCTCATCCAGGATGACAATGACCAACACCCGCCACCTGTGGAGGATCCTGGCCTGGGCCAGGATGCCAGTAGCGATGATGAGGCTGCGGAGGATGTCCGCACACAGCTCATCAACAACTTCTTCTCCTGAATGTGAGTATACAGTGATGTGTTGTAAATGTGTTGTGTGTTCATGTTTTGTGTGTGTGGTGCACCTTGCGTGTGGCTGTGTGCTACTTGTGTGGATGCCTGCAGTGATGTGTCCATCCAGTTTACCTGTACTCCCCACCAGTTGTGTGATGATTAGTATTTTGGGGTGGTGTAGTCTGTGATTTGTGTTTGCCATGTGTGTTGCAGTTGTATGGCGTCATGCAGTGTTAACAATTGTGTTTCTGTCTGTCCTTCACAGGGTACTGTGGCTGTTGTTTGGTGTACAGAGACCCCTGATGCCCATGCTCCACTGCCAGGATGGAGTCGTTAGTGTCCCGACGAGTGATGTGCCAGGCACCCCAGGACTTCCGTAGTTATCCACTTGGTGACCGTGTGCCCACTGTCAGGTGTTGCTAGCTTGCATGTGTGTAATAAGGGACATGTGGCAATTGCCTGACAATAAACTGTGCTGCACCTTCTGATGTGTGTTGCTTGTGCCTACACATCAGACTGACATTGGCGTACTGCACTTGTGGGCCTGTCACCACTGACTCAGGTTGGCTGTGTAGTTTGTGCATACCACAGGCTTGCTTGTCAACATTGATGTTGGCAATGAATTGGTTGGACGTGGTGGGCATGTGTAAAGTAGACCTGGTGGTGTGTCTCCCACATATGTGGCACATTGGCCTGACTGACATGACAGTGTACTCATCACAGTACAGGTTTGCATGCACAGTGTTCTTCAGCACATCCAGATCTACATGCCACTGGCAACCTCTCAATCACCACAGAGTCACGCCTTGTGTTTAGGTGAATTTATTAGCACATAAGTGGGGATGGTGCTCAGGATTGGGAGTGTTGTCCATTGGCTTTAGAATCCAAAGTTCACAGATAACAAGTTAGGAGTGTTGGTAGATGAAATGTCTAGAGTACAGTCCACAGTCATTAAGCACATTGTTCCAACTCAGACCCTCCATGTCATGTGGGGGAGTACGATGTCGTACAACAAGGTGAACGGTTTGCACACAAAGGTCACTGTCCAGAACAGGTGTTGGTTTCCTGGGGGATGTGCATGGGCATCTTCGTTTCACTTGTTCCTCACCGGACGACCCCTCTTCTTCTTCTCAGGGGGAGCCTCACCTGCAGGCTGCTGCCGTGCATGGGGGCTTCCACCAGACCCCCCCCCACTCCCTGTGGCAGTGGCAGATGTTGTTGCTCGAGATGTAGTCGTCGCACAGGGAGGTGGGCTCAAGTTGGTGCTGATCTGACGGAGGCAGGTCAACATTTCCCGGTGCACCACTGCTATATCTTCCATGGTATCCCACTTGGACTCCATATTTGACAGGTGTGTTTCAACACGGGACATGTGGGAGTCCAAGCGGGCATGGTGGGCAGCCTGCTGTTCTTTGATGTCCGTGAGGATCCCCACTACCTGGCTGAACCCTCCGGTGCTCTCCTGGTACGCATCCATGATGCGTTCCAGGTGGGTGTCATCCTGCAGACCCGCACCCTCAGTGGAGCCTCTGCTCGGCCTCCCACCACCCCTCGCCACACGGCCAGCACCTGTGGTGTTCCGCACAGGTGTCACAGGGGGACCTTGGATGTTGTTGCTGTTGTCAGGTGCCCTGGTGCCCTGTGACTCTGTGCCGTCTGATGGTTCGGTGGGTCTGTCCGTGTTGGCAGGGGTGGCTTGCGGTGTATCAGCAGTTGCAGGGGTGGTTTCAAGGGGGCAGGTGAATGTTGCCGAGGGGCTGCATGAGGGCCGAGACCGGAGGGGCCAGCTTGGGTGTCGTCCGATGAGGTGTGAGACTGTGCGCCACCGGAGCCAGGTGGGTCCACCGGAGCCTGGGACTGGGACTCTTCCTCGTCTGTGGTTGAGTCCACATCTGCCCCTGTGTTTGGAAGGAAGACACAATGTTAGTGATGTATTCATGGACATCAATGGTTCATACACATGACATTGGCCACTGTGGTTGGTGTTGCATGCCTGTCCATTGCATCATCCTACTTTGTCACTGCGGGAGATTTCCATTAGTGTGGTGCATTCACCTGACACCCTGAGGCACTTTGGTTGTCAAGTCTAGCTGTCTGCCTGCCTGGCATCTTAATTGCACGCTGGATTGTACTGTGCCATTCCTGCACTGGTGCTGACACATGCCTGACACAGGTGTTTCATCCCTGTCAACATTTGTGCTTTGACGCTGGCATCCTTGCAAAGGCACCTAGTTTGGGATCTCTGTTTGGGGCATGTGTGATGCCAGTTTGTGTCAGTCAATGTGCATCACATTAGTGTGTCTGCACAACCTGGTCACAGTCCAGCATGCCCGGGTTGTCCTGATGTTCTCTTCTGTGTTGTCTGTGTCCCCAGTCCACATCCCATTTCACACAGGTGATGGTGTCACTGTTGCTAATGGAGTTGTGTGTGAGTTTTGTGTTTGCACACATGCTTTGTGATGTCAATGTCCTCCATGGTGGTATGGACTGTTCGCTGCGGCTGTCTTTCTTTACTAGAGTCGTGACCAGAGGTGTGTGTTCGGTTGCTTCAGCTGTGACTTGCATGCCTGCTCCAGTGCAGCCCATGTTAGTCCTTGTGTCCCCAGTGTCCATGTCAGTGAGTGCTGTGTGGTGTGGATGATGCCTACAATACTGGACAATGTCTGCGTTTCATGTGGCTGACAACGGGTGTTTGAGTGTATGTCAGCATGCTACAGTGTGAGGGATGTTGGTAGGTCCATTGTAGTCAGTCAGGTGTCCCCTGTCACTGCTGTGTATGTGAGTTGCTGTGTGTTTGGATCTCTGTGGTAGGTCTGCATTTCTGCACTTGTCAACTACAATCCGCGCCTACCTGTCCAGGCCAGAGGGGGTCCCTGGGACACTGCATCCCCGGAAGTTGAGTGCAAAGGTACATTTGCAATAGCTGGCAGTGTGACTGTGATTGGGTTGGTCGATGCATGTGTGTGACTAGCAGCCTACTCATACATTGTATCCATGTGTCAGCCATCTTGCCCTGCTCTTTGGTTTGGCAGTGTGTGTTCCCAGGGCTGCTGTTAGTTTTTGCTGGATAGATGTGATTTGCAGCTGCCTCATTGGTTTTCTGTGTCATTGCAGTACCTCCTCCTCCCCCAGGGGCCAGGCAATTCACACAGAGACATGCTTCAATATCGGTGAGTGTGGGTTGATGTTGAGGTTGTGAGTCAGTGGTGTAGTGGTGGTTGTACACAAGTGGCAACAGTCCCTGTACGTCACACAGCAGTAGCCAGTATGGTGGGTCTTGGGTGTTGTTTGCATGAAGTGTGGGTAAATGCCTTCTCCCAGGTGAGTTGTGTGGAGTTTGTGTTGAGGGGTGTGTGACAGCACATGGTGGTGGGCATGGTCAGAGCTGGCAGTGCTTCTCCCTCCATGGCCAGATGGGCCACTATTGTGTATGCTTCCCTTGCAGGGAGTGGCAGTTGACTTTCAGGATGTCAGGCATCAGGGTCCTGCATTTGGTATGTGCACATAGCCCATCAGGGCCTTGTGCTCCCCACAGCAGGACCCAGTGTCAGCCATCTTGAGGGTACATTTCCACTGCCTGTGAGGTGCGCATGGTTCGAAGTGGTGTTGTTGGTCCATTTGTGAGGGGGCTATTGGCTGTGACTACAACTCCCATCATGCTTTTGGCTACACTGACTTCCCCAACATCCCCGAGCTTCCTTCCTGTGGGTCAGGTTCCCTGTGAGGTGGTGTGACAGTGGTGGCAGACTGTGTGGCAGTGTCTGTTGGGGTTTTGTGGCACTGAGTTGCTCTGATTTTTGCTAAGTTTGTACACGTGATGACATAGTTCAATGTTGGTATGAGATAGCAGGTGTTGTGTTGCTGTGCCAGGCATATGGCTGTAGGGATGACTTTGTTTGTGTTACTGTGGCTTTGTTGACGGAAGTTGTTTTGCCTGTCCCCTTGACGGTGACATGTGTACATGGCCCCACAATCTTGAGTCTCTTATTTGTGTACTCACCAGGCTCTGGGATGTCAGTCAGACCATGTATGCTCTCCGGTGGTAAGATGGCCTGCACCTTCTCCTCCCAGGACCGGAAGTAAACAGGTTTGGCAGGGGGGCCGCTGCCGGTGTGCTTGCTGAGCTTATGGTCCTTCTCCAGCAGCTTCTTGACCCTCCTGCGCACGTCATACCACCTGTTCTGGCAGTCGTCCTTTGTGCGCAAACAAGGTGCTTGTGCGTTCACCTTGTTGACGATTCTCTCCCACATCTTGGCCTTCTGGGACATGGGGGTCTTCTGTACCAATGTGCCAAACAAATGTGGCTCTACTCTGATGATTTCATCTACCAACACTGTCAACTCACTATCTGTGAACTTTGGATTCTTCTTGGGGGCATGGTGGTGGTGGTGGTGTCAAGGGTGGTGGGTTGGTGGTGGTGGTGGTGGTTGTGGTGAGGGGGTGGATGTGGGAGGTGGGGTAGTGGTGTTGGGGTGGGGGTGGTGGGGGGGTAGTGGTGAGGGGGGTGGATGGGGGAGTTGTGGTAGTGGTGTTGAGGGGGTGGGGGTGGTGGTGGTGGTGGTGGTAGTAGTGGTGAGTGGGGTGGATGGGGGGTTGGGGTACTGGTGTTGGGGGTGGTGGGGGTGGTGGTGGTGGTGGTAGTGGTGAGGGGGTGGATGGGGGAGTTGTGGTTGTGGTGTTGGGGGTGGGTTGGTGATGGTGAGGGGTGAGTGGATGGGGGGTTTGGGGTAGTGGGGGTGGTGTTGGTGGTGAGGGTGGGGTGGATGGGGGGTTTGGGGTCGTGGTGGTGGTGATTGGTGTGTGTGTGTGTGAGGGTGCACGTGAGGTTTGTGGGTGTGTGTGTGTGAATGCTGTTGGTGAGATGGCAATGGTGTGTGTCAGCAGAGTTGTGTGTGTGGAGGTTCAGGAAATGGCAATGGCTCATGGGAGTGATTGGTGGCCTTTAAATATGTTGAGTTGTGGGTGTGTCTCTCTTCATTGATTTTTTTTTTTTTAATATATTTTCGTTGTCAGTGCTTGTTTGGTCCTTTTTTTGTGTTTGGTCAGCTGTTGTTTGTGTGTGTGTACGAGATGTTCTTCTGACCGTGCCGGACGCTGCTGGTGAGTCGTACAGGCTTCTCCGAGCCTTTCACGCTGTTGTTATGCTGTGTTGTGTATGTCGTGTGCGACTCGGTCAATGGGCGTTCGACTCGGTCGTGGGCGTTCGTTTCGCTCGCGGGAGTTCGAGTCGGTCGCGGGCGGAGTCCGTTGGTTTGAGTGTTTGTATCGTGTGCGTGTCGGTCGTGCGGCTTGTGCTCCATGCGAGTCGTTCTTGTTTCCCACGTATGGCATCGTACTTTGCAACTCGTACGTCACGGGTACGTGTCGCTCGGCTCCGTTCCGGGTACGTGTCAGACGGTACTGCTCGAGGGCTTTTTCCGGCCGGAGGCTATTTTTCCGTACGGCTCCGTCGTCCGGTTCATGTTCGGGAGAGTCGGTTGGAATTCACAGGCTTTCCATCGTACTGCGCGGGTCGTACGGCGGCGAGACGTGTCGGTCGGTACTTTATCCCGGGACGTGTCGGTCGGTTCACTTTACAAACGAAATCGGAATCGACCCCTAAGTGTACACTATTCCACTGTATGCCACTCAAGTCTAAAACACTCCACTCTGACACTCTAGTGTACGCCACTTTCTATAATATATTCCACTCTACGCCACTCCACTCTATGCTATTCTGCTGTATGCCACTACACTGTACCTCACTCCACTGTACGTCCCTCCTCTCTACGCCACTGCACTCTATGCTACTGCACTTTATGCTAGTACACTCTACCATAGTCCATTCTACACCACTCAACTCTTTGCCACTCCACTGTATGCTATTCTACTCACGCCACTCCACTCTATGCCACTGCACTCTACAAAATTCTACTGTATGCTATTACACTCTACTCCGCTACACTGTATGTCAACCTACACTATGCCACTCCACTTTACGCCACTGCACTATACAGTATTCCACTGTACACTACACTTAACGCCACTCAACTCTATGCTATTCGGCACTATGCCACTTCACTCTATCCCAAGCCACTGTACACCACTCCATTGTACGCTATTTCACTGTACGCTACTTCAAAGTACCCTACTCCACTGTATACCACTGCAGTCTATGTCACTACACTGTATGCTATTGCAATTTATGCCACTCTAGTGTACACCAGTACAGAGGAGTCCGCACCACTGTACAGTACTCCACTGTATGCTATTTCTGTGTATGATGCTTTACTGTATGCTATTCCACTGTATGCCACTCCACTCTACACCACACCCCTGTACGCCACTCCAATGTATGCTACTCCACTCTACGCCACTCCACTCTATGCCACTCCCATGTATGATACTCCACTTGATACTATTCCACTGTATGCCACTCCAGTTTAAAACACTCCACTGTACACTAGTCCACTCAACGCCAATGTACTCTCCACTATTCCACTGTATGCAATTCTGCTCTACACCACTCCACTCTATACTAATTCATTCTACCCTACTCTACCATAGGCGGCTCCAGATCCCACTACCTGTCGTTGACTGTAAGAATGCCCCTGCCACCTTTCAGAGGCTGGTTATCAGGGTCCTGGCTGGTATGGAGGCCTTTTGTGCCGCCTGCCTGGACAACATCACTGTCTACAGTTCCAGCTGGGAGGAACAACTACGCCACCTCCAGGAGGTGCTGCAGGCAGGCCTGATTATCAAGGCCAGAAAGTACCAGATAGGGCAGGGTTCCGTGGTATATCTGGGCCATCTGGTGGGTGGGGGCAAGGTGCAGCCCCTCCAGGCTAAGATTGAGACTGTCATGGCCTGGCAACCACCTAAAACTCCGACTGAGGCGAGGGCCTTCTTGGGCCTCCCAAGATATTACCGGAGGTTGGTGAAGGGATATGGTACCATTGTTGCCCCCTTAACAGAGCTAACCTCAAAGAATCAGCCTAGATTGGTGATCTGGATGGAGGCCTGTCAGAAAGCCTTTGATGCTCTCAAGAAGGCCATATGTACAGCACCTGTACTCAAGGCTCCTGACTTCTCTAAAGAATTCATAGTGCAGATGGACGCTTCAGAGCACGGCACAGGGGTGGTCTTAGGACAGTTGAATGAAGAGAGCCTAGACCAACCGGTAGCCTTTATTAACTGGAGGCTACTTCTACGGCAACAGAGGTGGAGTACGATTGATAGAGAAGCTTTTGCTGTGCCTGGGCACTGAAGAAGTAGAGACCATACCTTTTTGGGACTCACTTCTTGATTCAGACAGACCACAGGCCCTTCAGATGGCTCATGCAGATGAGGGGTGAAAATTCCAAACTGTTGAGGTGGTTCATCTCCTTACAGGGAATAGACTTTACGGTGGAGCAACGTCTGGGGTCAGAACACTCCAGTGCCGATAGTCTCTTCAGGTTCTTCTGCCTCAGTAAAGAGAACTCCCAAGAGAGAACTCCCAAGGGGTTTGGTAGCTCTCCCCACTTTCAGCTGGGGGAGACACATGCTAGACCTGACAGCCTTAGGGTGGTCTTCCCCCCAACTTTTTGCCTTCCTCCTTCACATTTCTGACCTAGTTTTGCAGGTATTAGGACTCAGCTCAATTTACCACTGCGAACCAGCGCTAAAGTGCTTTTGCTCTCTTCCCTCAACATGGCAATATTGGTTCATGCCCAATTGGCATATTTTATTTACTTATAAGTCCCTAGTACATTGGTACTCCCTATATCCAGGGCCTATAAATTAAATGCTACTAGTGGGCCTGCAGCACTGCTTGTACCACTCACTTAAGTAGTCCCTTTAACCATGTTTCAGGCCTGCCATTGCAGAGCCTCTGTGTGCAGTTTACACTGCCATTAAGACCTGGCAAAATAAACCTTTTGCCAGGCTCAAACCATCCCTTTTTATAAATATAAGCCACCCCTAAGGTAGGCCCTGGACAACCCAGAGGGCAAGGTGCATTGTATTTAGGCAGGTCATGTATTTATAAGTTATACATGTCCAGTTAGTGAGCAACTCTCAAAGTCATTTTTCACTAGTGCAAGGACTAGATCTCCCATAGGATAACATTGGGATTACCTTATTAAATTTTATAAGAGTAATTTACAAATGCAAAGGTATAACTGATTTAAGTTTGGTGTCTCCGGAATCATAATTTAAAATCCAAACGTATGGTGAAGTCATATTTTAAATTGCAATTCTGAGAATGCCACTTTTCGATAGGTGGCAAAGTTGGCATTTTCTTACTTTAGCCATTTGGTGCCTGCTGCCTGTCTCTGATCACATGTCTGGGGTGGGTGACAGTTGAGCTTTGTGTATTCCCCTAGACAGTCACCCACAATGGGAACTTAGGTGTGACTAGATGGGCCACCCTGGCAGAGTGATACGGAGGAGCTTGACCCAGCCTCACTTACACCTGAATTGGTTGTGTCCTGTAACCACACAAAGGGCTGCATACCCCCTGCAGTCTGGAGCTACGGTAGGAAGGGCAGGGCCTCTTTGCACTTCAAAGGCCTGTCTTTGAAGTCTCCCCCACTTCAAAGGCACTACTGGGTACAAGTACTGGACCTCAGACACCACCACTTCAGTACACTTCCGGACCTGAGGATACATGCCAGGAAGAAGGACTGTTGTGCTGCTGGAGGACAGCCACGCTGCTGGACTGCACTCTGTTGGACTCCTGCTTTGCTGTGGTGATCTGCTGCCTGCTGCTCTCTTGCCCGGGTGAGAAAGACTGGACCTGCATCACTTGACCCCAGAGTGACTCCAAGGGCTAGCTGGCTGGCCTCCTGGTCTGAAGCCTTAGGGACATAACAGGCTTCCAAACCCTGCACCTGGACTCTGCCATTTGTGAGTCTACCCTTCCAAGTGGTGCCACCCTAGTCCTGGACCTTTGGAAGTGGGCCTGAGGTGCTTGCCAGTGGAACCAATGCATCTTCTCTGCTGAGTGACGTATCCCAAAGTAGAACAAATGCATCTCTTTGGCTGAGGGGCACATGCCTGAGCAGAACCGACGCATCACCACTGCTGCATGGATTGGATCCATTGCAAAGACTCACCTCCTGCATCTTGGGAACAAGGCATCACCTTCGGAACTGCCACTTTGAGACGCTTTTCCCGGTGCAAGCTCCTCACATCTCTCATCCACGGCAACCTCTACGATGACGCCAGGTCTCCGCATCACAGCTTCACTGCTCATCGGAACTGACGCATCGCCTCTGCTGCGACTCAAATCCTCTACACCGGAATTCGGAACCCAAGTCCCGTCATCAGGATCCTCAACATCGATGCAACAGGACTTTCCACCACACCCTCATCACATCTCGGAACTGACGCATTGCTTCTGCTGCGTAATGCATCTTCGACTCGAATCCACTCAATGCTCTGCAACCAGGAATTTAAGGTATTTTGTTCAGCGGACTGAGCGGGTCTAGGACTCAATCTCATGGGCTACACCAGCGGAGTCCAATCGTAAGTCCAAAAGCTGGCTGGGCACTTTGCAGGTTCAGGCTGGTTTAGCTTTTGTATCCTTGCAGCTTAACATGAGGCTATCCAACTAGCCCTTAGAGTCCACTCCCTAGCCAGCTACAGGAACCTAGCCAGTGAGTGGACTCTAAGGGCTAGTTGGCTAGCCTCCTGTTAAGCTTCAAGGATACAAAAGCTAAACAAGCCTGCACCTGCAAAGTGCCAAGCTTTTGGACTTACGATTGGACTCCGCTGGTGTAGCCCGTGAGATTGAGTCCTAGACACAAGGAGGTTTCTCCCAGGTCCTGAACCCTTGGCAAGTGTTAGAGTGCACTCTTTCTACCCCAGAGCTGCAACTTAAAAGCAAAACGTAAAAGATAATGTTTTTAGGGCACAGAGTCCAAGGCTCAAAGACTACCACTACTTGCCAGTTACTGGGTAGCTTCAAAAGGTATCGAGATCAAGAATTCACCAGACTGCTGGACTTCGTTTCTGTCGACACCAAGGTCAATGCCAGCCTCATGCAGCCGAGGACCCCACTATCTGACCCTAGCTTCCATCATGGTCAGACTTTGCCCTGGACCCTCGGATTTGAGGCTCATAGATTACCTCTATGAGTGAAAAACTGTGATTTACAAAACTTTCGAAACATTTTGGAGTGATTGATGAAAATCTTGCAAAAGTCATAACTCCAGGTCTCCTCATATGAGTTTTGCTAGTTTATTGTCTAATTAAAGATAAAAATACATTCTATTTTTATAAATTGGAGTGGTATTTTTACAGTGTGTTTCTTATGTATTTACTGTTTTTGTACAGATAAATGCTTTACACTTGTTTGCCTTTTAGTTAAGAGTGACTGCTCTGTGTCACAGCTACCCAGGTCTAAGCTAGGGTTTGATTTAAAGAACCCTATCTGGACCCGACACTGAGTTAGAAATGCATCATATTAGGTTTTAGGAAGTTGGCACAAGTTTTAATTAACTTCAGGAAAACTTTCTATTGTCACTTAAAATTGTTTCACAAATATTTTCTTTGTCTCCTCATGCCCTTGGTAGAATCTGTCGTGATTGATGTTCCTTCTCACATATTCAGCTGTTGTGACGTCTGGGGCCTCCATTTGTAACTTAAGTATGCAGCAAAGAGCAATAAATGTACTTTCAAATGCTCATAAATACCTACACTATTACACCCTGCAGGATGTGAATTGTATTTTTGTCATATCTCCTTGACCCTTTGCCTGGCACACCTCTGACAACTGATGCCTGACGCGGAGTGTTCCTTTTCAGTGGCAGACTAAGAGCTCCATGTAGAGATACTCTTTTAGGTTCTTTTTGAACTGATGAATAAACAAGTTGTCAAACCTGTGCTGGCTTTTTATTTCAGATTCTCTAAACCTGGCTTTTTAGGGCATGTCTTCTTTTTCCATTTCTAGATTTGTAGTATGATCCTATTAAGGTTTAGAGTACTGAATTGCTCCACTGAAATTGTAAGTCTTAAGCCTGGTAAGTTGGTGGATTGATTGACTCCTTTGTATCTGGTGCAGGAGGACTATAACTTAATGAGGGAAGGGCAGTGCAGATCTATCTTCGTATGAATGGTGTGATTAGCGCTCCTTAATCCTTTGTTAATTTGTGTAGTGACTTGCCCAGGAGTCCCGGAAACTCAGGGATGGTGGCTTGTTGCTGTCGGTGACTTAGATTCATTGGGGCATATTATCAAGGAATAGCGATATTTATCGCTAACCGCGCTTAGCGCGAATTCTTTTAACGCCGCCTATCGCTGGAAAATATCGCTGAGATAACACCCTATTAACAAGGTTTATCTCCATAGCGATATATTTTCCAGCGATAGCGGCAAAATGTGAGAATATCGCTGGAAAAGCAGCGATATTCTCGCATTAACGCAAGGATGGATTCAGACTGACAATCCACCTCCTATACCTTAAACAGGTAAGTCATAGTCAGTAGCAGGTGTTAAAATCTAGCGATAAACGTGCTTAGCGCAATTTATTTTATCGCTTCGCCTGCCTTGATAATAGGGGTTAGTGGTGTTAGCGACTGTTTACAGTCGCTTTTAGTGGGGAACGCCTACCTTGCATGTCATTAGCGATAATTATCGCTGACATGCAAGGCAATGTAATTCCCGGCCACTAACGCCTGAAAGCTGTCGCTAACGCCTGTTAGCGACAGCTTGCTAATAGGGCGTTAAAAATATCGCCGCTTTAGCTGCAAAAAGTGCCGCTAAAGCGGCGATAAAGCCCTTGATAATATGCCCCTTCGTTTTTCAGGTCAGTGTTAGATAGGCACTCAACATGCATGGTAGATGAGGGTCAGCTGCAATTTAGGTAGATTAATGTACTCCATATTGGCCTAGTAGTGTATCTTGATTCTGTGATTGAGCAGAAGGGCTCCAAATGTTGATATGCATAGTAAAAAGACAACAGAAGAGGAGAGGCATACTTGACGTGGTCTGTGCAACCATGGTAGTTGATGCCCAGTTTGTACCCACCTGAAAGGATGCTCTAATTTCCCCATATGTTGGTTAGTAGCGCTTTAAAAAACCTGCAAATAAATATATAAGTTCAAGACGGTAGGTAGAATTTTGTAAATCATCTTACCATTTTCAGCAGTCTGCTTCTGTCTGCCTTCTTCCCAACATCACAAACTATTCCTGAAACCGACAGATTCTCTGCAGTAAGCTGTTCCACTGCCCTGTTTACATTTTCTTGACTTCGGCTGCTCAGTACCACCTTAGCCCCATGCTGTGCGAGGCGCCTAGCGCTGGCAAGTCCGATCCTATAAAAAAAAGGGCAGGGATATTAAATGTCATCAGGGCAATGAGAGCTGCTATATGCATGTCTTTGGCAGACGAGGGTTGCCTCCAAGGTATAATGATGTGCATTGGTTGAAAAGCTAGTAGATTATGCGACATGTCTGTAATAACCAGTATCCTACTGGGAGAAAGTGCCCTTTGGTGTCACCCATGAAGGATAGACTCAGAAAATGTATTCTCAACCAAACTGGACAGTCAAGATAGGGGACCTCTGTGTTAACCAACAACATGCAAAATACCCTGGGCAATCAAACAATAAACACTTTGCTGGTATGGTTATATGGTTACTTCATAGTGCCAAATTTATCCAGTCCAATAAAAGAATATCTAAAGTGCCTAGTAGCTACTCTACAGCATGAAAACTCTCAAGGTATAGCTTTATATGGAGATGAACAAAAATAGGGAAATGGAATCTATTTTACTCAAAGGCCAATATCAAATTTCTGAATCACAGTAGAAATCAAGGACAATTTGGGGAACACTAGTAATTGGCATCCAGGATCAAGACTATTAACTGGAAATCGAGGGGTTTGCGGGAGAAAGTCAGGGTATCAGAGAAGAAAAAGAAATGTAGCTATATAATCCTGAAAAGGACTTGATAGCACCTCAGGTCAGTATGTGACCAAGAAATACATGTGGATTTTCAGCAGGTATATTAGCAACCCTGTCAAACAAATGAAGATACCATAATGTGAGCACCATGGAGAAGAGCTAGAAAGCAGAGACTACTGGCAGGACAACCTTCACATCAAGCTGGCCCAAATTCCCCATAAATGTTACTTGGAAACAGTTTAAATCCACAGATAGCACCATATGTTACCCATCATCTTTGGCTTTAAGTCTTTCACACACAACATCCCAGAACAACCAAAGCACGGGGTGACGCAGGTGCAAAATTGCCACCGGGCACTGGTGGAGACAAAGGACTGACTGGAGGCTGTCAGGGCCTAAAAACTCGATACTCCACCTAGGACTGCTTACCTGCGAGGGCCCAAGCACCAAAAATCAAAGCCTTACCCTCAAACCTGAGAAAATAAATTCCGTTCATTGTGAGATAGCTGGAAGGTAGTTAAAGGAAAAGGGTGATTGAGCCAGAGGAAGAAAGATAAAAATGCATGCTCTGTAACCTACCAGCTGTGGAAAATGGCACACCATTCTCAGTGCGTTAAATGGAAATACAGAAGTGCAGGTACTCACTATTTAGAGTACCTGTTTGCTCCTGATACGTGGCATTACTCTCCCATTAAATGTACTGCAGCAGTGCTTTGAAGTGGAGGTACAACGCCTTTCAAATTAAAGAAGTGCGAGTACTCAGTACTGGACAGTACCTGCCCATTTAGAGCACTGAACATACTAAGATACCATGGTGCAGTTAACAAAGATTTGTGCATGGGCATAACACAGGCCCCTACAGTCCCTACGGCACCGGGGGGTCCTCCAAACCTTCAGAGGTCCCATTCCAGCCAAGGCAATGGACATGTGTCAGATATGGATGACACGCACCCCTCTTCACACTCTGCAGGGGGCGCCATCATTTTGCGGCCCGCCCCTGATTTGTACTAGCGGTAGACGAAAATCCACACACTATTTCATTCGCACAGGGCACTTGCATAACATCCAGTGCACAAACCTCATAGCAGCTGCTGTAGTTAGTACTCTATGATAAATAGTTGGCTTGAGCAGTTTCCTTTCTGCTACTGCACCTATTTTAAACCACAGCATCTAACACCTGTAGTTCTTTCGGTGTTTATGCATGTAAGGGACAACAAGATGAGTGTTAGACTTGGCTTTTTCAGCAGGTTTACCCCCAGCCTTTTTGCTTTTTGACCAGTTTCTGTTGGTTTTAGGACTCTGGGCACAATACCGCTGCTATTCAGTGCTAAAATGCATATGCTCTCCATGTAAATTATGTTTATGGATTGGTGTTTCCATTATTGGCTTATTTGAATTACTACCAAGTCCCTAGTACAGTGAACTGTGTGTGCCCAGGGCCTGTAAATCAAATGTTACTAGTGGGTCTGCAGCACTGGTTGTGCCACCCACACAAGTAGCTTTTTAAAGGTGTCTCAGTCCTGCCACTGCAGTGTTTGGGCGCAGTTTTTAACTGCCATGTCAATCTGGCCAGTGCACACACTTGCCAGGCCCTTCCCTTTTTTTCCATCTAAGACACCCCTAAGGTAGGCCCCATGGGCAGGATGCAGTGTATTTAAAAGGTAGGACATGAATTGGTGTATTTTTGCATGTCCTAATAGTGAAATACAGTGTATTTTGTTTTCACGGTTGAAAGGCTATCTCTCCCATATGGTAACATGGGAGGTGCTTGGTAATACTTTACCAAGGTAGCTTGCCAGTGGGAGCTGATAGAAAAATTGAGTTTAGCATGCCTGAACTAAGGATTTAAAAATACATCTTTTAGTAAAGATGATTTTTAAATTATGTGTTTGAAAATTCCACTTTTAGAAAGTGGGTCTTTTCTTGTCTAACCATCCTGTGTGCCTCTGCCTTTTGTGTATTCCCTCTCTGGGTTTAGAGTGACAGGAGTAGGGGATGTGCATTCACACTAGACAGACACAAGGGGGAGTTGAGGGTGTTCTGCCTTTTAGGTGTCTCCTAGCCAGGCTGAATAGACCTGGCAGCATTTAGAGTAGTGGGAGGAGTTGTTGCTTGCACCTGAATGGACTGTGTCTGTCTTCCACAATGCCGTCTTCACCCCCTGGAGTGACCCTGGCCTAAGCCAGGCAGAACTGGATTATGTATGCCAGTGGAACTTTGTTTGTGCTAACTTCAAAGGGAAATGTGGTATAAATATTGGGGCCCTGACCTCAGAACTTTAGATTACTGCTGGACTAAGGAACCTGCCAGGAAGAAGAGCTGGAAGAGTTGTGAGGAGAGACTACCACTTTGCTGTGTAGGCCACAGGGTTGGCCTGCATTGGGTGCTTCTGTTCTGGGCAGAGTAAGGACTGGACTGTGCTTTCTGCATCCTAAGTATCTCCAAGGGCTTGATGTAGAGCTTGCCTCCTGTTGGATGTCTCAGGGAAATCAAAGACTTCAACATCTTCTGGGTACCGGCTTCTGGAACTGGACGTTTCAGCTGCCACAGAAGGAAAAGTTAACCCGATGCCGTCAACGACGCCGCTGCCGGCTCCGTGACCTGAAGGCACCACAGAGGGCACTGCCGCACTTCACCCCGCAACCCTGGTCTCACTGACAACGCCACCACGAGCTGCTGCTTGCACCGTGACCTGTGGGCACCACACTCCAAACCGCCTTGCTTCACACTGCCGCCTTGGTATCCCCGACGACACTGCGATGCCGTCACCGACGCCGCTGCTTGCCCCGTGACCTGTAGACACTGCTCGTGGAGAACACGGAGCACCGTCCCGCTTCACACGCAGGCCTGGTCTCACCGACACCACTGCTCCAAGCTGACATTGCGGCCGCTTCCTGAACTGTGGTTTGGGGGCACCGCTTGTAGATTACTCGACGCACTGCCCCATCCCACACTGCAGCCCTGGCCCACCAACGCCAGCGCCATTGACTCCAGATCATCAACCGATGCTGTTGCCTGCACGGTGACCTGTGGGCTGAGCACACTGCATTGCCCCATCTCGCACTGCAGCCTTGGGTCTACAGATGACAGCGCTTCAGCAACAATGACGCCGCTGCTTGCGCCATGACCTGTCAGCACTGCAACGCACCCCCCGCTTCACATCGCAGCCCTGGCCTCACCGACGCCACTGGACGACTGTCACCGAGCCGCTGCCTGCACCGTGACCTAAGGGCACCACACATCGCACCGCTCCGATTCACACTGCAGCCCCGATGCCAGCACTCCTGACTTCAAACTCACGGAGTTCGATCTGCAACGCGTGTGACTTCAAGGGTCGACGACTCCTGCACCGACCTCCGGAACTGACGCCTGGCGACGCCGCTCCTCCGGAGCTCATCGCAAGGTCCGATGCCCTGCATGTTAAAGGTACTGTTTGCGGGTCTTCCCGACACCGTAGCTAGCCCACAAGACCCCGGTCAGCCAGAACTGTTTGGATTTGTTGTTCACGACGTCGTGATAGCCCCGGATGGGGCTATCGACTTTAAGGAACTGTATTTTAAATCTATTTTTGCTTATTGATATTTCTAAGAACTGTATGGTCGATTTCTATCGTTTTTGGTCTTATTGGCACATATAAAATATTGGATATTTTTCAAAAACTGGTGTGGTGTACTTTTGTGGTGTTTTTACTGTATTACTGCTGGTGATGTGCAAATGCTTTACACACTGCCTCTGAGATAAGTCTGACTGCTCGTGCCAAGCTACCAAGGGGGGTAAGCAGGGGTTATTTTAGAAAGTTTATCCCCCTTATCCTGACTAGGAAGAAGGGTCCCTACTTGGACAGTGTGACCACCTTCTACCTAGAGACCCTCATTTCTAACAATAAGCAAATAGGCCTCTCTGGGGTTAGAACCGCCACGCCTTGGAATCTTTCCCTGGAAGGGTCCATGGGCACATACTCTGCACGGTGGGCGGAGCTCGTGGAGTTTCATTCCACAGATTTCACGGAGTTACATGAAAACTCAGCGAGATTCTGCAGAGTTTTGCGAACAGGCAAGTTGCGTTGCTTGCACTGATTGTTAGCCCAGGGAGCTTCGTCAGCGCGAACGGCACCATGCTCACACCAGAGGGTGCTGCTTCTTTGCTGTGGCTCGAGTAGATTTTCTACTCAAGCGGCAGCTTTCTCACCGTGTACAGTCCCGACCACCTGCGTTGAGAAAATCTTGCACGGTGCCCTCCCAGCTCCCAAAAATCATGTTAGGGGATGTCAATTCTCGCTCACGCTCGCCAACTTGCAGTTGGCGAGCCACACACGAGAAAAATGTCCGCCACACAGAGGTTGGCAGAATTTGGCCAAAACTCTACGTTACATGCGTAATGCTGAGTGGCCAAAACTCAGATACTTCCGCCAGTGGAGTGGAACTTATCACCCACCCCTACTCCGCACCCTCCCTCAAACCTGTGTAAAGAAGACATTTTGGTGGGAGACAAATGGAAGGTGTGAAAAGTGGTCCATCTAGGGTAGGACAATCAAATGCACATCATTCTGAAAAACAGCAATACATGGCAAATAGGTGCCATGTGCCTTCTCATCTCAGCATGGCTGATCCCTGCCCCATTAATAAACAGTTGTGGGGGCTTGAGCTCTGTAAATTAAACCATATCTCCATGCATCTAATTTGTGGGCGTCCAGTTTTGCATGTCTAAACACAAACAGCTGCGGCTTTAAAAGAGGAAAACATTTTTTTATTACCCTTGAGTGGAGGCGGTCATGACAGCCACCTTCCCAGCATACATGGCGTTTCTGTTTACTGCACAACAGTTCCTCCTCTGGTAGCAGCAAGCTCTCGCAGACCCCGATTATCGAAGAATCGCCTGAGGTCTGATGAATGACTGCAGTATGTTGATCCCTCTAATTTCTGGAACTGCTAGAATTTTCCAACATAAAATGTTAAAAAAATGCAAATAGTTTTCAGAATTCAGTATTTATAGCCAGCCGCGGCCGCTGTAGGTAAGAGCGGGGGCCAGGTGAGGGGAGATTTCGAGAGACGACCACGAGAGAAAATTAAATGAATAATTAATTTCCCTCGTGGTCGTCTCTCGAAATCTCCCCTCACCTGGCCCCACCGCTTTTACCTGCAGCGGCCGCAGCTGTTTATACTTATAGGATAACAGTGTGGAAATTTGCTCTATCAGGGGAAACTTGGGCCAGATTTACAAAGAAGTTGAAAATTAGCACCTTCAGACTTATGACCTCATATTCAGTTGCAGCTTCCCCGGTGTATCTCAAGGAAGGTTTGTGGATTGTTAGATATGCCTATGTACTAAAATGTTATGGTATTCAGTCAAAATATCGAGTTGGAAATGTCGACTTACACTAATATTGAGTTTTAAATATTGTGACACAGAAATATCGACCGCAATAATATCGTGGTTAGGAATATCGACTTTAAGGTAAGAAACA